>CM062819.1:358945627-360423908 GCA_031772625.1 Pinus tabuliformis
TATATGGTTCATTTGCTAACTTTCAATGGCTATATTAGATTTTAAATAATATTATCTTAGCAACGATAATGTAACTAGATTTTTCACACTTAGCCCTAACAGGGTATTTCTCCACTATTGTACTTAGATCCTACAATCCTTAAGACTATCCAACATTAATTAATGGGAGTTGTGTAAATTATTGATGTTGGTACTATTAGTCTCTGCTATTCTTTCACACTTATTATTACATATTCCTCAGATTAATACCCACACTCCACACAATACCCAGAATCTAACACATCTATTATCTACTTCTCACTTGCTACTCAAGCACATCATTGGCACTATCGTTTGTCTGGCCATAGGAATAGTACTCATTGATTTACCCTATGAGAAGTTATGTTCAGTATATATTTTCCATAAGGCTAACGTTGATAGATATATTTCCATTGGGTATCGAGTTTTTCACCTCGCATGATACTTATGCAGCGAGTCACTTTCGTAAGTCTCCATCCCAATTAAAAATAAATTGGAGAGAAAGGGTCTCCAAATTTCTTTCTCCTTACACACAATCATCTTGCAGTTCCTTTTTTAGTTTAAACATAACATATCTATATAGAATTAGATATAAAAAGAAATTTTTTTTTTTGTTTTCTTATAACAATTGTAAGACAGACGAGGTGATTATACAACTTGCTCATTGAATTAATATTTCCTGTAATTTCAAGATAAGATACCTATATTAAAGCACCATTCAACAATTCTGTAACTAAAATAACCAGCAAGTGCAGATAATAGATTCCTCCATTAACTATTAAGCACAATCCTAAAAACATTTACAAGAACCAGTAATAATCTAGAAAAGTCGAACTCAAATATACTGAAAAGTCTAACTGTATCTACTACTGGAAATTGTTCTTGGGAAACATTATCCTCCCAACCTTGAATTGAATCGTCTAGTTCCCCCCAAGCTAAGATAGGATTGCCAAAGAATCAACCACCTCTTGTGATTCTAGGTAATGTATTTTATACATTATTTCCCTAACAGACTTTTCCTTAGCTACTTCCCACCTTTCATGGATTTGCCAACCCACTGGCCAAGGCTTTCCTTTTTTTTTTGAAGAAATATATGTTCTATTCCTTTTTCATTCCCTTACTTAGTGTTTTTCTTCAACTATGTGATTTAATAGATTTTCTCTCATGTCATATTAAATCTTATTAATCATCTCCTAGGGATTTTTACGAGTGATTTAAGGGAAAATTGTCTTGATCTATCCACCAAAATTGGTTTCCAGATCTTGGCAAGAATCTCTTACTCCATTGTTTCTTTCCTAAGTAATTTTTTGGTTTTCTCTACTTTTTTCATTAATAAAATTCATTTATTACATCATCATACTTTATTGTTCATTTTAAGTCAATTCCAACATGGATTTCTAGTCGTCAGAATTAAAGATAGTTTGATATAAAATGAAAAGATATTTACATAGAAACAAAGGGGTATTACACGTGAAAACAATAAGGAACTTAAACATGTTGAAACCATGAACTCTAGAAAATAAATAGCATGTGAAAATGCCTTCATACTTTTTATTTTCTTTTATATTCTCTTGTCTTAGCATCATACTAGAGAATAGACAGAATGACCATTTACACTTTCTAGATATTTTATATTTTGTTGTCAAAAACTTTCTTCTACCTTTTGCAAATTTGTAATAATTGAAGTTATGTTTATGGTATGGTTTCCCTAGTGCAAGTTTGTTAAAAAACTGAAGAATCAACTTTATTGATAAATTGAGTAGCTCACATGTGAGGAGCTCCACCTGGAGACTGCCTCTGGCAAAACGCTCTACCTCAATCATCTTGCAATCAAAAATATATATAGTTTTCACACGTCTAGGGAAGTTAGAAAACTTTCCTAAGAAGTAGGAACTAATTCCTAATCTAATGCTCTAGTGAACCAAACCTCTCCAGATTTACATATCCTCCATTATCTTCAACACTCCCCCTTAATGGAGAAATGGGTTCACAAGTATTCCTAACATTTCCCTAAACAATTAAAACTTGATTCTACCGAGAGGCTTAGTGAAAATATCAACAACATTGTCACATGTATTACAATATTCAATATGGATTTCCTTTGACTGAACTTTCTCCCTAACAAAATGAAACTATGTATCGATGTTCTTTGTGTTTTTATGAAATACTGGATTATTTTCTAGTTTGATAGAGCTCTGGTTGTCACATTTGATAACTGTTGCAACCTTTTGTTCTTCTCCAGCATGAAGGAGAAGTCTCCTCAACCAAAATGTTTCACAAGTTGTTGCACACATTGCTTGATACTCAGCTTCTGTTGAAGACAAGGATAATGTGTTCTGCTTTTTTCTTCTCCATGCAATGACCTCGGACCCACTACTAAATTCATAGCCTATTATGGATCGTCTGTCATCTACATTTCCAGCCCTATCAAAGTCTGAAAAAACTATCAATATAACATCAAACAAATCATTATAAATAATACAAAAGTCTAAGGTTCCTTGCACATACCTTAAGATGCCTTTCGATTCAACCCAATGACTCTCAAGAGGCTTTGACATGAATTGGCTTAATAAACTGACTACATAAGCCAAATCTGGTCTAGTTGTAGTCAAGTACATTAGACTCCCAACCAGTTGTCTATACAATGTTGTATCCACCTCCTTAGAACCATAATCATTCTGAAGTTTGGTATTCAGCTGTAAAATCACTTCTGCATCTTTGCATTGATCCATTCTAAACTTTTCAAGTAAGCTCCTGACATACTTATCCTGTGACTAAGAAGTCTGGCCAACATCCCTCCAGCCTTCCAGACCCAAACAATAGTGTATCTCTCCAAGGTCTTTCATCTCGAAAACCTGTGATATCTGCTCTTTGATTTCTTTAATGAGTTCATCTGCATTCCCTGTAATGATAAGATCATCTACATACAAATAAATCAAAACAATTTGCCCCTCATTGTCAAGCACGGTGTACAGATTAGGGTCATTCTTACTTCTTTTATAACTATGTTGTAGGAAAAATGAATCAATTTTGTCATACCATGACCTGGGTGCTTGTTTTAGTCCATACAATGCTCTCTTCAATATGTGAACTAAATGTTCTTCTCCCTATTTAACAAACCCCTTAGGTTGCACTAAATACACTTCTTTTAATTCCCCATTTAAGAAAGAAAATATCACATCTAGCTGGTGTATTGCCCAATGATGTTTGGTAGCTAAAGCAATTAACATTCTGATTTTGTTTAATTTAGCTACAGGACAAAGGTTTCCTCATAGTCAATACCTTCTTTCTGCGAATACCCCTTTGCAACTAGCCTAGATTTATATTTGTCTATACTCTCATCTCCTTTAAATTTAGGCTTGTATAACCATTTACAACCTATGGGTTGTTTTCATTTAGGTAACTCAACTAGATCCCGGGTTTTGTTTTTAATTATTGATTCATATTACTCTTCCATGGCTGCCCTCCTACTCTTCATGGCTATATTGACTAGCTTCTTTATAACTAGAGGGTTCAACAACACTTAACATACTAGTTATAAAATCATTCTCCCTATATCTTATTGAAAATTGAGTTTGCCTACTTGATCTCCTGAGTGATTGAGTGGCTTCAAACCTATTATGATCTCCCCTCTGCGGACTGGTTTCAAACCTGATTTGATCAACCACTTCTTCTTTATCCTTCTGTTGTTGTTGTTTTTATTTTTGTTTTTGTTGTTGTTGTTTCTCACTAACCCATGTTTCATCGCCTTCTTCTAACATTAAAGGAACATGCCATTCTTCATCACTTCGAACAGGGTTCCCATCATCTACCTGTTCATGGAATACCACATCTCTGCTTGCAAACACCTTGTGAGTATAAGGATTAAACAACTTATAAGCCTTAAACTCACTACAATATCCAACAAAAGTACACTTAATGGCTTTTGAATCTAATTTCTTCTTATATTCTTTCGAGACATGAGAAAAAGCCTTACATCCAAAGACTCTAAGATGACTTACTAGAGGCTTGAAGCCAAACAATGCTTTGAAAGGAGCTTTATAATCCAAACAGTTAGTAGGACTCCTATTATTAAGATACTGTGCAGTGTTTACATCTTCTGCCCAAAACCATTGGTCAAATTCTTACCTTTCAACATGCTGCAGACACACTCCATGAGGATTTTGTTTTTCCTTTCCGCAACCCCATTTTGTTGAGGAGTGTAAGGTGTTGTGAACTGCTGATGAATTCAGTGCTCTTTGCAATATTTGATGAATCTACCCTTCTTGAATTCTCCACCTTGGTTTAAGTGAAGAATTTTGATGAACTTTCCTGTTTGCTTCTCAATCATACTTTTGAATTGGTTGAAGTATTCAAAAGCATGACTTTTCTGCCTGAGGAAATACACCCAGGTGAATCTTGTACATTCATCAACAAATATAAGAAAATAGTAGGCCCCTCCTAACGACCTTGTCTGCATTGGCCCACATAGATCAGTGTGTACAAGTCCAAGTATATCCCTCTACTTCCTATCAACAATAATAGTAAATTAATCTCCATGTAATTTAAAAAGGGCACATGCTTCAAAGTCAACATGCATACTCTTCAAAATAGGAAGACCATTCACCATACCTTTTTTCCAAAGAAGTAGTAGGTCACTGAAGTTTATATGCCCAAATATCTAATGTCAAAGATTCTGTGTAGACACGACTGATGATGCCAATGCTTGATGTGATACACTCCTAACATCCAGTTTATACAATCCTCCTACACGTACACCTGTTGTAATGGAATTCATCTGATCCAGCATGTCCTTAATTACACAATAATATTTAAATAACTCTACCTTAAGATCATAATTGTTATTCTAGATACATAAATCAGGTTCTTATTTACCTTGGGTATATACATAACATCATGAATATGCGTAATGTTTCCATTAGATAGTATAACAGGGACATCACCATATCCCTTGATTTCATACCCTGTATTGTCTCCAAGCTAGACCTTCGTACTAGTGTTGGATTCTTTGAAATTTTTAAACCGTTGCCTCTTACCTGTTATATGTGAGGAGGCTCCTGAGCCAATGAATTAGATTTCTACTTCATCCTCCTTAATTGACAATGTAGAATTAGATACGAATAATCTGGTATTTGAATTCTGATCTGCATCAGCCAAATGGCCTACATGCTTCTTGTGTCTCTGTTGACCTTCATCAAACTTCTTCTTCTCGAAATGTTTAGCCATATGACGAAATTTACCACAATAAAAACATTTTGGTCCTGAATCAATTTTGTTTGGAGACATATCTTGAGATGGAGGTGGATTTCTTTGTGGGGTTCCTCCTCTTTTGTGTGTTGTATTTGTCTTTCCTCTGAAGGGCTTCTTTTCCATTAAGCCAAGATCTGAGCTCTAGTGTTTCAGGGTCATCCGCCTTTCCTCCTCCTGCATTAGGATCCCTTTCAATTATTCAAACTTGGGGGCCTTTTATCTTGCATTCAACCCCGTGATGAACATCGGATAGTCGTTAGTCATACCATTTATGGTAATCATGACCAAATTAGTCTCTGGTACTGTTTCACCAATGTCGCCTAGCTTATTCTTAATCTCCTTGATACGAGAGATGAATGTTGCTAATGATTCACTCTCCTCCATTTTAATGGAGAGAATATTACTTTTCAAAAACAATAGGCGATTTGTGTTCTTGATCTCGTATAAGTCTTTAAGAGTTGTCCAGATGTTTTTTGCAGATTTACATTCTCGAATATGAGGAATAATGCAATCTTTCACAGACAATTTGAGTAGCATCTTTGCCTTGTTCTCCCTCTTTTCCCAGTCCTAGATTATTTTTGTTGTTCCACCTGTAGCTAGGGTTGGCTTCAACTCATCACTGGTTGTAATCGCCCATGCGTTTTGCCCCTCCAACAAGGTGTGCAGCTTAAATTTCCAATTGGAGTAATTTGAACCCTCGAGCTTATTGCTCTCATTCAAATAGGCCTCTTCCATCTGATTGTTCATTTTGAGAAAAAAAAACGACCTCCAGCAAATGAAAACCAGATCTATCCCAGATCCGAAGAGCAATCTCAAAACGCAAGCTTGAGATTCAATTTTAAAAAACATGCCCCAATTGAATTTAAAAAAACTGAGAGCCCCTTTGTTTAAAAAGAAAAAAACATTTTTTTTAAATATCTCTTCCCTTTTTAAATGTATTCAACAATTTAATCCCAAAACATTTAAAAAAAATGTTACAATCCACAGAAGCCCTCAGATTTGGCTCACCACACCATTCACTCTCAAATTATTTCAAGCAGGTTAGGGTCTTCTCTGTGGCTACAAAAATCATTACCTCTCATTTAGATCTAGCAGTACACAAACCAAATCTCTCCAAAATCAACCTCAGGTTCGACATCCAGACCAACATGAAGCAACAACCGATCCGTAGCGCTAATCTTGGACCATTCACCCACCAATCCGTAGCCTCTACTATGCCACGATAGCCTCCATAACACGCAGTCTCCACACTAATATTCATGGTGCGGCCTCCATAATCGGACCTCTCTCTCTGCAACAGATCTGCTCTATGTGAATGAGACCACTGCATCGATGCCAGAATGAGACCACTGCGTCGATGCTCTATTGGCGATCACAGTGGGATGTGAATGTAATGGCCACCCTTGGCCTCCACCTTGGAGCAGCACACTTCCTCACGACCACCACTCAGCTCATGAACTGACATGGCCACCAACACTTTCGTTATGCCTACACCAGCTAGGTATATACGCAGTAGCCTCGACCTCCACAATGGCGCGTCTACCTCCTTTCTCCAACAGATCTCAGCAGATCTTAACACACAGAACCTTCCATGCAGCTCTAGGCATCTCTTCCACTGTGTCGACACTCGCTCAGGCTTGGATCAATCGCGTGGCCACGAGGACTCCTCTTTCGTTGTGTGGAAAGACGCTCGGATGTTAAAAACTAATGGCATGTGTAGGCTCTAGCACCTCACTCCATGACTCCACTATGTTGGCTATCAAAAAACTACTTGATCTGTTGTTAATCCACATCCACTACTCCTTCGCACGACTCTCACCGACAGATTAGACCATCATGATCTTCCCTCTCCGATTCGTGATTATAGGGAGTGATGGACAAAATCGATGTAAGGAAATCAACAATCATCACGTTTGTCAATCTAAAATCCATGATGATCATCACTCATTTTCTTTCAGGTAGAGTGATGATAACTGTGAGTGAAATTAAAAAGAATTGTGTTGTTGCTCTGCCTTCTTACTATGCCAGCTTTCTTCCCACCAGCTCCCCACTTAGGGATTCGCAGGTCCTCTCAAACTTGTAGCTCTGATACCATGTTAAAGAATTGAAGAATCAACTTTATTGTTAAACTGGGTAGCTCACAGGTGAGGAGCTCCACCTGGAGACTACCTCTGGCAGAACGGTCTACCTCAATCATCTTACCATCAAAAATATATACAGTTTTCACACATGTAGGGAAGTTAGAATAGGTGGCTAAGAAGTAGGAAGTAATTCCTAATGTAAGGCTCTATTGAACCGAACCTCTCCAGATTAAATTTTTATTTCATAAAAAAGAGAAAAAAAAATATTGAAACTAAATGGTTCGATATCCATTGACTTAGCCATGTAGATACATTTAGTTAACATCCATGACCAAGATTTAGATGTCTAGTCAAACAAAAACTCCTACCACTATGTTAATTTAGTTAATTGACATCTTGGATTGGAGACAATTTTGGTCTTTTAAGATTCATACTTTGGAATACCTCTAAATTATTCTTTCTAATATTTTTATGCTTAAAATAACTTAAATACATATATCACTCTTATCCATAGAATCAGTCTTATCCATAGAATTTGACCATTGTATTAATTCACATTTAATTTTTTTTGTTAGTTAAGAAACTTCAAGGTTAGAAATGAAGTCGTGTACATAAGACAAGTCTTCTCATTATTCTTACGATCATTAATATTCAAATTTTTCATTTTTATTTATTTTGAATATTAATATAATGATCATTAATAAATATTAAAATTAATATTTTTTATATATTTTAAATATTTTTAAAATATATAAAATTTATAATAAAAATAAATAAATTATATATTTAATTTAATTAATAATAATAAATTTAAATATATCAAGTATATATCAACTTAATGTAAATGGGCATTTCCTTAATAAAACACTATAAATCAAATCTTCAACAACTAATAAAGAATTTGTAGATATGGTAGAGGAATTTTTAAATATGGTAGATTTTAGGTTTGAGTGGTGTGAAAGGATCTTCAACAACTAATAAAGAATTTGTAGATATGGTAGAGGAATTTTTAAGTATGGTAGATTTTAGGTTTGAGTGGTGTGAAAGAAGTTGATAGAAAAAAAACCTCCGAAATTTAACTATAAGAAAATGAATCACAAATACCTAAAATCCAAAAAAAATAAAATTATATATATATATATATATATATATATAATTTACAGTGAAATGTGACACGATAAAATTTCTTGAAAAGCAGCTTTAAACTATCAAGTATCTTACTTACAACCCAAACATATCATGATTAAAATAATAATATTTGTTTTAATTGTGAATATATATAATATTTATTAAAACAAATAATATTTATGACTTATGTTTTTAATCTTCACCCTATATATGATTTGGTTTACATCTTTTGCTAAATTAAAAGTATCCCTGCAAGGAACCTAACGCTTTTTGGGTTTTGAAGTATTAACGAATCAATATGAAGCATTACTTCAAACACACGCTGGTTTGGATTCTTTGTTAATCATTTTAAAATTAAAACCAGTATCACGGGGGATTAGTTCACTATTAATTATAATTGCAGGATTTATTTAAAAAATAGTCTAAATTTTCTATATCTTCCTTTTCCTAATTATTCTTTTATGACCTTGCTTAAAAAAATTAGTTAAAAATTAAAATAATAATTTTGAGTTATCAAATTTAACCATGGTTTATTAAATTTTGCTAATTTTATTTTAGATACTTTATCAAGTTTTTAAAATGGTGTACTTATACTGTTATAAATTTTGAGGTATTTTATATAATGTTTTGGGTTAAATTTGTATAAAATTAAATAGAAAATTTTTGAAATTATAAATTTGCATTGTAGATTTTGAATAATATGAATGTTTAAAAAATAATATAATATTAAATTTATTTATATATTTAAAAAACAAAAAATCAAAATGTAAAAGAAACTTTTTCGCAAAATTAAAAAAAAAAACTAAAATACGTTTTTAAACAAATAAAAATTAAAAACTAAAACTTTCCTTGCGAACAAATAAAAAACTCATGTAAATTTGGAAAGCCATTTTACCCTACTCCAGAGACAAGCACACTTACACATTCGTCAATTTTATGACATAACAATACCCTAATGAATCAATATTCACATTTTACATTAGTTTCTGTATAGGCAAAATGTACCACTACTCCGAAAATAGACTTGAAATATAGATCATGTGCTTACACAATTAACGAAATTATAAGTCAAACCATGCACATGCTTCAGAAAATTACTTCCAAAACTGTAAGTCAAACCATGCATATAGTTATACAATTACTTCCAGTAATATTCTTTTAAATCACCCTACCTCTCGAACTCTCACCAAAGGATTTTCATACAATCAAAACGAACGTTTGGAATAACTTTATTTTTCTTATAGTTCTATTTTGGAAGTTCTTCATGCAGGCTTCTGAGCAGTGATAACTGCATATTTTACTAGTTCCTGTTTGAAGCCGTCCAGCCATAGATGAATAGGAGTTGCACCTTTCATAGCCTTGAATGCTGTCGAAGAAGCCAAACCAATTATTGAACGATAATCAAGTGTGAAATTCAGGGCAATCTAATAATCAGAAAAGTAATCCAAATTTCAGTGATCGACTAAGTATATCAGCGAACATCAAACTGAGATCTTTAGGTAACTGAATCCTTCTTTCGGTTATTTGTAGACATGAATGACATTATCTTCTTATCTTAATCTATTTACTAAAGATAAAACCTACCAAAAGGAAAGTGAGGACCATTAATCGTAGCAGATTGGAGTAAAAGGGAGAACCGGAGTTAGTTTGTCTATTATTGTCGAAAAAAAGAACTACATTTTCTGACCAGTGTGCAGTTTTGATATTCTGCTGGAAAAAGCTTCAATTAATCAGAACTCTACGAAGTGCAATCTCTTTTATTGTCAACTGTCTTACTTGATCTGTTTCACGGCAAAACTACGAGTTACCTGTAGTGACAAAGCTTGAGCCATCCTCACATAGTCAGCAGTGGAACACCAAGCAGGAAGGCAACATGCACGACTAATGTTGTCCAAGAGCTCCTGATGTCAATTCAAAATTTTTGATGTCACAGCGCAACACTTCAAATGCCTCTAGCTGAACTGGAAAAGTTTATGCAGCTAGCTATACATGCATGCACGTTCAGTGATTTCCATCCTTTCTAATCGTTGCAGACTCTTTTTAATAGTTTTGCATCCATTGCATGCCCTATAATGTATGCTGGAACTTCATATTCACATGGGTTTCAATTGATATCTCCATCGAAGTAGACCCATAGCCTAGTTGCAATCCACATGGCTTAGCTGCAACCATGTACATTGTAACTAAACTAAAGGACGCTTCACCCTAAGTGGCATTGTAACATTTTAAATGATTAAACCAAGCTGAAAAGAGTTGCAATAGTGCCCTTAGTGCAAATGCAATTCACAGTTGATTATCCATATACCTGCTCACTAGGCTGCAGAGAGGTCTCCCCTTTCAAGAAGTCTCTGTGGCAGCGGGTCGTCATTATTATCAAACCACCAGGAGCGACTACTCGCGCCAGCTCTTGCATAAACTGTTAAATAAATCGAGACATAGACATCATTTTCTATTTCCGGAATTGCATAATAAGTAATACATTATACATTATGTGTTTAAACTCGGACTCGTGTCAACTTACCAATAAAAAAGAAACAAACCAATCTTAGCTCAACTTTTCTTTATCCGGCATGTGCTCTCCACTCTCCATTGCCCATCTGGAAAAGGCTGCTCTAATGCATTAGCCAGTTGAAAACATGCCTGTGTAAATGTCCACAATTCAAAATCCAGTTTCAGTCTGGAAAACTTAAAATATTCGAACCAACATCAACTCAATCCAGTTTCAGTCTAGAAAACTTAAAATATTGGAACCAACATCAACTCACTACGATCTAAACTGCAATATGCCGGCTGAGGTTATTCTCTTAATTAATTAAGATCTAAATTGAAATATTCATATTAAAGGTAAGTCTATCAAATTCCAAAATATTATTAAAATTTACCATTTACTAACTCAACTAACCAAATTACATTAAATTGTAAAATATTATCAAAATCTATCTTTTACTAGCTCAACTAACCTAATTAGCCTTTAATACATCAAATTCCAAAATATTATCAAAATTTACCTTCCACTAACTCAACTAACCTAGCCTTTAGTGCATTTACCTTACTAGCGAAGGTGCTTCTTTGGTTGAAAATTTTCATATACCTTACTACCAATCGTACTTAAGTTAGCCTTTAGTTGAAAATTTTCATATACCTTATCGCTGAGAGCTTCGGCATCAGTAAGGGCGGTGGCCCTTTTAACCTGCCATTCGCTGATAATGATGCCCTCAACATGGGCTCCATACTTACTACTCAAATACCGCGAACTCCCTCCTAATCCACACCCAACATCCAGCACACGCCTTGGACATTTCGATTCCCCGTCTTCAACACAACAAACAAAACATTCACGTCCGTTATGGCATGTGCAGATTACAAAACTGGGCCCACTTTAAAAGTAAAATTATGGTAACTCCCAAATCTCACTCTCAATCACTCAGTTATGGCATGTGCAGATTACAAAACTGGGCCCACTTTAAATGTAAATTATGGTAACTCCCAAGTGACTGTTTAAGGAGTGGACCAACTTAACTAAGTATCACCGAAGACAAATCCATCAATCAACTACCCAAAAAAACAAACAATCAAACTAAGTAGCACCGAAGACAAATCCATCAATCAACTACCCAAAGAAACAAAAAATCAAACTATCACTATCATGGTAAGATCGGCATCCTTGACTATCACAAAGAATCTATCACTATCATCATTTTGGCTGATCGTAGATTTTAGAAATATTTTATTAACAACAGCAAAGTTAGAAAATATTACCAATCTTACTGTTGTACATTAAATCGTGAAATATTCCCAAAATTTATACTCCAGATAAATTCAAATCGATAAAACAAATCTTTAAAATCAAATCAATACTTGTATAACAAACCAAAGGACGATGGTACGAAAATTTTCATGGTTACTTGTAACCAGAAATGTCTGCAAATTTGAGAGCCTCTTCCACCATTCTGACAGCGGCAGCTTTGTCATCGAGAAGGTTGTCAGGCGGAGAAGGGACGTCGTAGAAGCCAACGTGTAAGTGCTCCCCACGATCCTGCTCCCACGCACCCGAGAACTGATCGTAGAACTCCGCAACATCCGAAAGCACCTTCTCCATTATTTAATTAAATTTAAATTAATATAAAAATCATATCAATAATTGTATTTTTATTTTTTATTATAAATTTGAGTTTTTTTGAGTTTTTTGTTTTATTTTTTTATTTATATATAAACTTATACAAGTAACACATTTCTCTATCCAAAATGTATAATATATTTTATTTATGTTTATAGAATTAGTATATTAATAAATATGGTTGATATACTCCCATAAAAATACACTAAGTGATTATTAGGTCTATGGTGTAGATTTAATATTAATATTAATATTAGTTATTATATAATTATAATTATTTTTTTTCAACTAGTGAGCTAGTGAGACATGTCTAGAAGGATTGAATTTTCGGTTGCTTGGGTATACAAAGACTTTCCAACATGCTTTTGTCAATTATGCTACCACCCATAGACATTATATAATGATATAAGTAATAATTAAGTTTTATAATATTAAGTTTAGAGTATTATATTTTAATATTATATTTTTATTATTATATTTTTAATATTGTTTTTTAATATTACATTTTAATATTGGGACTTCAATATTAGGTTTTAATATGAGATATATAAGTTAAGTATTCAACCAAGTTTTAATTAACATTGAAGGCTAGTTTTTAGTCATAATCTTCTGCTTACAACCTTAGTTTTTTTATTCTAGTAACCTAAATTATGCTTGAAATTAACATTGATCCATAGCTAGATGATATGTCGGAGTTGATCACTAGTCAAGAGAAGACCAAATACCACTCTATCGGGATGTAAGCCTGTTAATGTTTTTTTTTTCTAGTTAGGACTAACCTAAGTACCCACGGGGGATTTGAACCGGTGACCTATCGCAAGGAGTGCCTTAACAGTGCACCCATTCACCGTCAATCCAAAGCCTCGTGGGCTATGCATGTTAATGTTAATATCATTAAAACCCTAATATTAAACCCAACATTATAAAACATAATATTAAATCAAATATTAAGCCTAACATCATAAACGCTAATTTTAAACCCAATATTAAACTGTAGTACTAACCCTAATATTATAAATCATAATATTAAACCCAATACTATAAACTCAATATTATACCCAATATTAAACCTAATCTTACAAACCCAATACTAAATCCAATATTATAAACTCAATATTAAAACTTAATATTAAACTCAATATTATAAACCCAACATTAACCCCTAATATTAAACCCAGTATTATAAACCCTATATTATAAACCCAATATTATAAACCCTAATTTTGTAATGTTGTAATGCGACGTTGAATAAATTGTAATGTAATGTAACATTGTGACAATGATTGTCACATTGGTTGTCACAATGTGACATTGGATAGATTTCTATATCATTCCAATGTCACAATATTGAACCCAATATTATAAACCCTAATATTAAACTCAATTTTATAAACCTTTATATTAAATCCAATACTATAAACCCAAATATGAAACCCAATATTATAAACAATAATATGATAAACCCAATATTATAAACCCTAATATTGAACCCTACATTATAAACCCTAATACCCCACTATTATAAACCTAGTTTTGTAATGTTACAATGCAATGTTGACTAAATTACAATATAATGTAACATTGTGAGAATGATTGTCACATTGAGACAATGTTTGTTGCAATGCGATGTTGGATATAATTATATACCCAATATTATAAACCCTAATATTAAACCCAATATTATAAAATCAATATTAAACCCTATAATAGAAATCCTAATTTTGTAATGTTGCAATGTGAGAATGAATAAATTGCAATGTAATGTAAAATTGCGACAATGATCGACACATAGATTGTCACATTGCGACAATGTTTGTCATAATGTGATGTTGGATATATTTATGTACCTAATATTATAGCCCAAATTATAAACCCTAATATTAAACCTAACATTAAACCCTAATATTGACCCCAATATTATAAACTCAATATTGTACCCAATATTATCAACGCTAATATTAAACATAATATTATAAATTCTAATATTAAACCCAATATTATAAATGCTAATATTAACCAAATATTATAAACCCAATATCAAACCTTAATAATAAACACTATATCAAACCATAATTTTGTAATGTTGCAATGCGATGTTGAGTAAATTTCACTATAATGTAACATTGCGACAATGATTGTTACATTGATTGTCATATTGCAACAATGTTTGTCACAATGCAACATTAGATAGATTTTTGTACCTGTCCAATGTCATAATATTAAACTCAATATTATGAACCATCAAATTATAAAACCTAATCTTATAAACCCAACCTTTGAAGCCCTAATATTAAACCCAATATCAAACGAGTATTATAAACTCTAATACTAACACAATATTATAAACTCAATATTAAACCCTAATATTAAACTCAATATTATAAACCCAATATTAAACCGTAATATAAAACTCAATATTACAAACACTAATTTTGTAATGACACAATGTGACGTTGAATAAATTGCAATGTAATGTCGCATGCGACAATGTTTGTCACATTGCAACAACGTTTGTCACAATGTAATGTTTGATAGACTTATATAACATTGCAACATCACAATATTAAAACCTAACATTAAATGAAATATTGTACCCTCAGATTAAATATTACAAACATAATGTTTGCCACAATGCGACGTTAAATAGATTTATGTACCATTCCAACATCAGAATATCAAACGCTAATATTAAACCCAATATTATTAAACATTTTTAAGCATTGACTATGGTGACCATAGTCTAACTATGTCATCATGTTCACTTTACGTATGTTAAGCATGATATCTATGGTTAACTATATGCATGATGAACATGGTTAACTATAGGCATGGTTAACCATAGTTGAATATGGTCAACCAAGGCTGACTGAGGATGACCATGAGTGAACAAGATTGACTATCATTGAATATGATAAATAGATGTTTCATTAAGGTTGACCATGGTTGACTATTGATACATTGAATGCAAAGGTTGACTACAAAGGTTAACTATATTTGACTATGTCATTATGTTGACTTTGAATATGTTCTATGGTTAATTATAGTCATGTTAAACATAGTGCATATCATTAATAATGGTTGAATATGATGTTCATATTGACCATGTTTGACCAAGTCAATCATAATTATGATGTGTTATTATTTAGATTAATATATTATTAAATTATTAATAAACTTTAATATTAATTATTAAACATTCACATTCATATTCATATTAATATTAATTTTTGTAACACCCCTATGTCATTGCTTTTCAGGCAGTATTATTTTTAGACATTGAACTATCACTAGATTTAATGGTGAGGGAAGTCATGATGAGGCTTATCTAATGATGTAACTATATTATTATTGAATTAATAAAAAAATTGCTTGGAAATATTCAAGAAAGAGCACTAAAGTGTAGAAGACTACTTAGTAGCTTAGAAAAAGTTGTGGTCGTCAAGTCCACATGATGGACCTTCCCTTAAAGTCTCCTAAATATCCCTAGGAGGAAAAAAAATGAAAGAAATTAAATTAACATAGTGGGAGAGAAAATTTATGTTAATCACTTAGTTGGAGATAAATACTAAGCGGGGTAGAATAAAGCATTGCGGGAGAGAAAAGTGGGCTTTAAAGAAAAATAAAACTATCTTTTTTCAGAAAAACTAAAACAAAAAGGCATAGGCAAAAAGGTTAGCAGACCTTAAAGAAGGACGTTGCTAAAATTTACTCAGGGAAGAAAATCTATATAATAAACCATCTAGGAATCAAAGTGATTATTGATTCCTGAGGGAAAGAAGTTCTTAGCTCCAGGGGGGACTATTGGATATAGTTCATGGTTGCGTAACACATGCTCGACTCCTAATTATTTTTCTAGTGAAACTTATGGTTAGAATTATGGTTTTATTTTTTGTTTATGGTTTAAGGGTGACTAGACTGATAGGCAATTTAGATTTTATCTTATTGAATGATAATTGATGGAAACCATAGTTTAGTGAAAGAAATATTATCTGCATGTATGTTGATATATTTCAAGTTCATATGTCAAACTGATAGGGGTATGTCAAAATCTCTTTATGAAGGCACTAGAGACAAATTGTCCAAGTGTTGAATTGTAGAAGAGTGGTACTTTGTGTGTAGATATAAATAGGAGATTGGAAATGTGTTAATTTTATGAAATTGAAGAGAATCAACAAGTTTTTTGAAAGCCATAAGTAGGAATTATACATATTTATACAAGATTCTTATGCATGCATACAAATGACTATGGAAGAATGACATCGTTCACTTTAAAATGGAATGGACATAGTCCCTAGGGTAGATTAACCTTCTTCAATTAACATAACTAAAAATTTACTATGTGAATTGCTCGTAAACCAATTATGTAAATAAGTTCACTGTCATGGCTGAAGGGGATATGTAATATTGAAATCCATAGTAGCTAAGTTGAATGTGAGTGATTCTCCACCTATGTTGTTGAACAGAAATTTCTACATATTCTTTTGGAGGGAATAATTCTATGGAAGAAAAAAAACAACAGAAATTAACTCTGCAATATCTAGGCAAGACGATCTAGTAGAGATTTCGTAATTGTTACAATCTAAGCCTACTGGAGTGTTGGGTTATGCATCCAGAATTCAAAGAAATAGAAACATAGAGGTCGATACCACCAACATGTTCATAGATGTTATTCCATAAGTTATAGTGTGTTGGTATTCAAAGACCGCGCATAAACATTGATCTAGATGAAGGTTACGAATCGATAAGTGACCTAGAGAGTCAAACTCCCAAAATACAAGGTATTAAAACTTATGCAACAGTTTTTACAGGTCTGTATGACTGCATACGAAGAGAGGAAGCCCAATTAAATACATAAAATGGTAGTCAGTTGTAAATGACATCAAATGTATAAATCTTCTGTGAAAGGAAATAAAATAGTCATAAGATAACAAATTGGAGGCTGGTAAACATAAGGACTCTAAAATAATTTAGAACCAGAGGTATTCATAAACATATAGCGCCCATTACAATATGAGACTTAAGGAAAACTAGTGTGTCACTTCTTGTCCTCAGCATGGGGGCTTCACTGACAAAGCAATATAATATCACGTGCATTCATATTGGGGTATAAAAAATAAGAAAAACAGAAAACAATATATTGACTATATAATAGCAGTTAGAGGGGTTTATATATATATATATATATATATATATATATATATATATATATATATATATATATATATATATATATATATATATATATATGGGTATTTTTTATACAAAAAATGGCCAAGCTGAGGCAAAAAGGAGGCGGGAGTATCATGGTCGTGGGAGTAATCGAAACCTATTCTGTTGGGCTAGATGTCTATTCGCAAACTTTATTCGTAGGCCAAAAACAAGCAGGGAGTATCATAGCTCATGGGAGTAATCCACCGCACAACCTCGGCTCTGTTGGGTGAGACCTTTGTTCGCAACAACAATCTCCTCTATTTGGGCCTTCTCCACCCCCATTTTAGGGTAAATTATCATTAATGCAGTGTGTTGATGTGATAATGGGGAAATCGTTAATGGAGTTTGTTGATGCGATAATGGAGAAAGGGTCAATATAAGCATAAGTTTCCTTTTCCTAGGGTAATCAGATAGAGCATAAAGCATCTAGGGTAGGTTCCAAGAAAGTTGTGATCATCATAGTCTTTGTCATCCATCTGGCATTTTGTTTTACCTGAAGTATTTGGGGCTACAAAAGCAGCCACAGTGGGCCTGACATATAATAGAAAACGTTTTTTTTACTCGTGTCGAACATTGACAAGCAATCCAGGTATTTTCATCGTTTTCATTTTTGGGGCTAAAAATTAATTATTTTGGTGCTTTAGATAATGATTAGGATTTTGTTGTTTTGTGCTTTAGATAGTGATTATGGTTTTGTTGTTTTCGGATGAACAAGGCTTTGTTGATGAAAATTCTTTCATATGGTGGAGAAGGTTTTATTCACTCTTTCCTTCATGAATGACTAGTCAAATTTTATGAATCCATCGATTGGTGTTTCACAAGAAATAAGATGGGACCTTTCATTCCCTTCCCCACGACCACCTTCTAAAGATAGAATCCCATTTGGCATCAAGAGATCTATTAGAGTTTGACCTACCAGATATCCATGAATCCTCTCTTTCGAGACGAACTACCACCTATGAAAGGGTTAAGCACCTCTTCCATAAAATCGAAAACTTCACCGTTGTGCTGGCTCTAGCCATGGAAAATCCAAATCCACTAAGTTTCTAGTGTTAAGCATAACGCTATTTTCTATTCAAATAGATACTCATTTAATACCAGGAATTCTCACCCTAAATTAGGGGTATTCTCTGCTTCATATGAAGAAAATGATCAAATTATCATGTAAGTCACATTTGTAGAGTATGCTTAATCACCTTTAGAGAGATTTTCTTGCCTCCCAATAGGCATGGTGACAGAAAACAGATCTCATGATCAAGAAATCCATAGGCTCACATAAGATCTACATCGACCAGTGTAACAAACCTTTCAATTTCTCCAAACATGCAAAAGAGAATGAGTGCAAAGGAGGAAAAAGAAAGGCAAAAAACATACACCAGATGTTAGATGTTATGCAGATGAAACTTGGACTCTAAATGAGTATTGATAACAAGTTTAAGCTAAAAGTAACATTGTTGGGAAAAATGTTTCAATATTTTTACTTTTATTCATCTGTAATTGTCAACTAATGTAATTGACACTAGTACCCAAGTAGCAAGTTAAAAAATATGGAAGCATCATATGCTCCACACCATAATCTCTTGTACGAATTTTGAAGTCCTTGAAAATTGTTTATAACGGTAAAACCCTCAATATGCTTTTCCTAAAGGTTGAAAATGACAGCATTTGTCCCATATTTGCTTCAACACAACTCGAGAACACAATCCCACTTTTGTTTGCCATTTGATGAAAATCCTCTGATATATCAAAGCTCATTATTAGGATAGTCATCCCGGCCATGGATTCCTTATGTGGATTCATTGGCAGCTCTCCATATGAAACTGAAACAACAAAAAACATTTTTTCCAAGGATAGAATTGTTAAATCCACTGAGTTTGAATTTGAAACAACACGTCGCATTTTTTCCAAGAGTGGAACTGATAAATCCATTTAGTATGAAACTAAAATGACACACTGCATTTTTTCAAGAGGGTGGAACTGATAAAGAGAGCTTGAATTTCATTCTTGATTTATTTTTTCTAACAACTCTATAAATATTTTCTCGAAGATCAAGTTGTTGAGAAAGAATCAAATAGATATGCCCTTTTTCTTCCATTACAACTTAATTGCAATCATTTTCTTGGAAGAAGCTAGCATAATTACTTTTATTTCAAAGGAGATCCTAGGCTTCCACAAAGCCAATAAAAACCCCATCTTGCGGGACTCAAAAACATGGAATGTGTGAAAGAGTTATAAATAACATCTTCATTCAAATGACTGAATTGGGAAAAAAAGAATAGTCTGAAGATATCAAGCTAGAGACAAAAAGAATGATGAGATCCAACTTGCATTGGTTAACTAAAATGGCGTACGTTGTATTGAAAGATGGGCACTATATTCATCAAACGTTTAAAAGGATTAAGGAAGATTCATGTGGATGAACAACTTTGCCACATTTAGACACAAAAATTAGTAGTGGGAAGCTTCAATCCTAAATTGCAATTGCAAAATAACAATTTAAAATAAATAGTTTGCTTGGTTGTTAGATATATACAAAGAGGTATACAAGCAATGTTCAAGGTGGGATTACTTGCTTTCCCTATATGGGCATATGATCAAAATTCTACAGTGATGGGATATTTACTTTCTTAAGAAAATGAGATCCATTTACATCAACACATCCAGTTGATTGATGAGTCTCACAGTCAAAATATGAATATTCAACTATCTGCTAGCCACTGGGAGAAGTATGCCATTTTTTCCAAGAGGGTGGAACTGATAAAGAGAGCTTGAATTTCATTCTTGATTAAATGTTTATAACAAATTTATAAATATTATCTGGGAGATCAAGCTGTTGAGAAATAATCAGATACATATTCCCTTTTTCTTCCATTACAAATTAATTGCAATCATTTTCTTGCAAGAAGCTAGGATGATTACTTTATTTCAAAGGATATCCCATTCTTCCACAAATATAATAAAAAGCCCATATTGAAAGACTCACAAACATGGAATGTGAGAAAGAACTACAAATCAAATCTTCATTCAAATGACTGAATTGGGAAAAAGAGAACAACCTGAATATATCAAGCTAGAGATAAGAAGAACAATGAGATCAACACTACCTAAGTAGTAAAAATTTATACATTCATCATTTATTTATAATTAGAGCATAGAATTTGTCTTTTACATTGACGGAGCTAGATCCAACTTTCATTGGTTAACTAAAATGGCCTATGTTGTATTGAAATATGGGCATTATATTCATCAAACATTGAAAAGGATCAATGAAGATTCATGCGGATGAACAACCTTGCCACCCTTGGACATAAAAATCAGCAGTGGGAAGCTTCAATCCTAAATTGCAACAGCAAAATAACATCCTAAAAGAAATAGATTTCTTTCTTGTTAGATATATACAAAGAGGTATACAAGCAGTGTTCAAGGTGACAATACTTAGTTTCCCTACATGGGCATATGATCAAAATTCCACATTGCTGGAATATTTACTTTCTAAGGAAAATAATTTCCAATTGATATCAACGTATCTAGTTGATTGATGAGTCTCACATTCAAAATCTAAAGATTGAATTATCTGCTAGCTACTAGGCAGAAATATGCCATTAATGTTTAGGATATACCTATGATTATACCTCAAGATAGAGTTTGAAGTGTTTCTTCCCTGATCCAATTGAGGTTGCAATCAAGGAAATGTTCTCTTGTATTCATTATATAATAGTCATTTTGGAAGAAATTAAGTATTGTTGTTATTTTGGATTTTGCAAAATTGTGTGTGATACATATAGGTGGAAATCCTGTAGAAATTTGCAAACTTATCCTGTACAAGAACTCTTAAAATAATATGGATAGTCTAATGTCACTTGGCTCAACCCCTTGCACTTAAAACCTAATTGATATGTTGCATCTTCCTCAGAGATATCAGCTTCCTAGAATCTCCTGTTTAGGAATAATTCCATATTTAGATTTAATATTGAGAATATTCACCCTAACAATATCAAATTTCCTTACATGAAGACAGGGATGTTGTCATTTCTCAGCTAGATTACTCATCATAGAGAATTATTGTCTAATAAGTTCCTTAGTAGCATTGACCATCTCAAAATGATGTGTTTGCTCACACACAAAAAATATGTGCCGATGTGCCTTGGCCAATTCTCTATAAGGGAAAAGAAAATAGGAATTCATGACTTTTGAGAACATCCCTACAAGGAGACAAGTCTCTGAGAATAAATTAAAGACAACCTTCAAAAGTTTTATGGAACCTACAGAATTAGAACAAATGCGATTGATGTGGGTAATTCCTTAGAAATTTTGAACAAAAAAATACTTCATGAGATCTTCCACAATTCCTATTGAGAAAATAATTGAGGTAGTAAGTTTGTTACTCAAATATAGGTCCCTCCACAAATGAAGAGTGCAAGCTCATACTATTGAGATCATAGGACATTTTGGAGGTGAATGTTCAAGGGTACCGATATTCAACTCCATCTTAATGGGCACAATAGATCCTCACCCACTACATAATCAATCCAACCGTAGCTCAACTTCATTATAACTAATTGAAAAGTACTTTCTAAAATAAAGCGGCTTTGATTTCAAATTTGATATATTGATTTCCATGTAGCATTCTATTTCTGTTGCCTCATTAGTTGCAATAGTAGTTCCATCTTGGGTAACACGAATTGCATCAAAAGAGAAATAAAGTGTTACCCCATAGCTATCAATGTTTTCAAAGATAGACTCACAAAAACCATTGATGCCTCTCACACTAGCAAGATAATAAAATCCATTAATTGACTTAACAAAGATTAATTAAAAATACAAATCCTTAGCTTTTTCTTGTGGAACCTATGGGTCTTGTTCATCATCACTCACATCGCAAAGACCTGTGACAACTCCTCTTCTCTACGTGGCTTCCTTGATGTCCATCCTCGCTAACATGGCCCTAAACAACTTGGTAAATTGATTAACAAGATCTCTTCATTGTCCTTAACCCTAGACATGGTATTCCTTTGTATAATACAGTATAGTATAAATCCGAAATTGTACATTGTAATTCGTAAAAAGCGTAGGTATGTGTTATACACCACATAAGTTCTCTTCAACATGATACTTAAATGAAAGAAGGTTAGAGTTCAATCTGGCCTTCCAAAAACTAGGTCTTAATCAATATATAACATGAAAATACCATGCATTAAGGAAAATTATTGAACAATCGAAGCACAAAATATAGCTTCCAAAACTAATACGTGGAAAGCAACATCACCACTTTTGTGTTTTAATTGTTTCTTTGCTCACTAAAATATTCCAAGTCCAAATCATAGAGATGATATCACATTTAAGGTAAGTTTATTTTCTCCATGAAAAAATAATCCAATTTTGGACATGACACATAGAAAAATCCAACGAAAGAAAGATATAAAGCCAACATAATGCAGCTTCTCCCCCGTTTCTTGTTTATAATGTTTATTGGAACAAGACTTGAATTTTAATAACCAGGATGATGTGTTTTGTGGGCTAGTTATCCTCCTTCTCTTGACAGGGATAGGTTGATTTGCTACTTATCATTCCTAACCATTAATTGTGTTAAAATTTAACTGATCTAGTGCTAGCCACAACCTAGGAGTTGTGTTAAACTTTCACTGATCTATTGGTAGATCACATCTCGCTTGAAACTTCTGCAGGTCTATAGTTGGAGCATATCCCATTAGAAAATAGGGGAACATAGTATGCAGGCCACTGAGTAGCTCGAGTTTGGTATAAGTAAAGAAAATTTCTCTAATGTACTTTTAAACCACAGTCTAACTGACAATTCTGCTAGTCTACAGCTAGACCACATCCCTTCGGAAAACAAGGAAATGCAGCATGCAAGCCACTAAGTAGGTCAAGCTTGGTATAAGCAACACAATTTTCTATTAACCAACTGTTAGACTATTATCCTAACTAGGAATTCTACCAGTTTACAGATGGACCACAACCCATCGAAAAACTGGGGCAACTTAGGGTGCAGGGCACTAACCAGCTCAAGCCTGGCATATGATATATTTTTGGTCATTTTTAATAAATTTATGAGAACATGCACAAGTCTAACTTAACAATGTCAATTGGATTGTCTTCATTATTCGAGGGAAGACTAAGGACCATACACTCTTCTAATGATTGGTATATAAGTTGAACTAATTGTCTTGATTATTTCGGTGAAGAACAAAGGCCATGCACACTTCAAATTTTTTTTATATAAGTTGAGATTTATAGGTTCATTCCAATGTGAAGTATGTATATATCCTATGTTTTATACTAATCATGGATCTTTGCAATCTCAATTGATGAAGTACAGTGAAAAAGGACATCGATGAAAAAACACATGGTGCTTGACCAAGTTTTATTTCTACTACACTTCCACTAGTCTACTGCTAGAGCATAACCTGACTGACAATTTTGTTGGATCCAAAAATAGGAACAGCCAGTGTGCAGGACACTGAGAAACCCAAGTTTGGTATCTATATATTTTTTAACTATTTATTGCTACACAAATAGATTGCACCTTCTTAATGAATTGATGACCAGGTCTAGCTAAAAATATTGGATCATTTCAATCAATGAAGTATAGTGAAAAAACACATTGATGAAGTTTAGTGGTATAGGTAAAAACCATATTGATGAATTTTAGCTTAATTAAATGGATAAACCAGCTTGATGTAGTTAAGAGGAAGTAACATATTGAGTCCATGGAGAAACATGGTGTAATTAAGATGAATTACTAGATCCAGTTCATGGAGCAACAATTTATGTAATTGAGATGACGTACTAGATCTTAAGGCATTTTAGGTTTTGTTGTTGGATGAGGTTATCACTGTTACATCCACTTACACAAATTAAAACACCTTGGATAGAGTGCAAAAACCTTCCCTCCAAATTGAACGCTAAAGTTCAGAGGAAGTATAGTGAAAAACACAGATTGAGGATGTTCAAGGTAGATGGAAAAACTTGAGAGAATTGAGGATTGGTTATGGTAGTATTATATTTGAAAAAGTAATTTTCAACTCTCCCAAGAAGATATTGGCCAATTTCCATGGATAAAGTCCCAATCTAGATGAAACTTATACATAATTTTCCTGACTTGTAAGTAATAGATCACCATGCATTGATGTCCTTGTCCAATACTCATATTTGTTTACCGTGAAAAATTGCAATATACATAACCAAAATAATCTAAGATACAAATGGAAAATCAAGGTCTTAGTTTACAAGGAATTAATGAACAAATCAAAACATGAGTTTGGTAAGATGGGTTTCTTGTAGTTTAACTATGGCCTTTTCAAGAACAACATTACAGCAAGTGAAGCCTGCATATCAAGAAGCCAAGAAATACAACATCTCAAAATCTGATCTGTCTGGTTATCACTCTTGGTCTTCTAATTTTGGGAGTCATCTTGGATTTTACACATTGTACATGGGCTTCCAAGAGTTATTCAAGTCCAATTATTCATCCACAAGGACCCTATGATATGTGATATGTTGAGAGAGTAGACAACAATTATGGGTGAATCTTCCTTCATTAGGACTCCTAGAAAATGAACCATCATTTTTAGAGGATAAAATGGTATAGGGACCATAAACGAAGGCAGAGTCTCTAATATAAATAAACCAAATCACATAGTCTCCACTCTCCAGGGTCCTAACAAAATTGAAAACCCTTTATTATGATAACGCCATCAAAACTCCATCGAATTCTGATGGTGCTTTTTATACTGAAATGCTCAGTAACCTGGGAATTCCAAGGGCTCCTCCTTATCTAGACAGTGACCCGTTTATCAACCTAGTTCTATCAAACTTATGCGATCTCAGTGGATCCTGACATGGAGTGTACTCGATATTATAGAACTCAAATGTCATGTCCGTCGAAGTCTCTTTGCCCCAAACTGCATAATGCGGTTCAAAAGAAGAAATTATCAGAGTTAAAGATTACAACCCACATTAGCCTTGCTCAATCTAGATGCTTTAAATGGTGGAGAAAATGTATTCTAACACCCACCCAAGAGGATGAAAAGATTTCTGGTGCAACAATAAATCAACTCTCAAATTTGTTTTAGTAATATGTTTTATTTCTGGGTTCAATTCCATTTGAGGAATAAACTGATAGTACATTTTGAATCAAGGTGTTTCATCCAAATAGTAATATTTCTTCATGTTTTTTGGAGCTTTGAATTGAAATTTCATACCTCGCTTCTTTTCTCTTTGTTTTATAATAACCAAATATGATTGTGGAATTTTACTTACCTTTTAATTTATTTATGTGCAAAAACAGATGGAGTTGTTTTATAAAATTGTTACCGGTGAAGAAAATTCTATCATTGGTGTGGTCAAGTGTCGAGAAGGTTGTACATTTGCTGAAATTCTTGATGAAATTGTGGACGATGAAATCATTGGATACCATTTTGATTTTATCCAAGATGGAACAAGTTTAAATCCAAAGCAAGAGAAAAAATGGAATGTTTGTACAATACTTGTAGGCATCAAGAAACTAGGTGCATTTGATGTGGAATAAGAGTGTTCAAATGTAGTGGAAACAATACCAATATTTGCAAACATTGAAGTGAATGTGGAGGTACCTATGCATAAACAACCAAGAGTAGAAAATATGTCTTTGTTAGTGGAACAAGCCATAGCTGTTGATCCTAGTGTATTGGCATCTTGGGAAAAAAAAGTTAAAAGTTTAATGGAAGAGTTTGTCAATGAGAAAATTAATCTCAAAGTATATTCAGAAAAGGGAGAATCTAAAATAAAGATCCATTGTAAAATTTGTGTCATTGATTATGGAACAGGTGATGTATCCTTGGCATTGCGAACAACACGCAACTTCAAAAAGCATCATATGAAAACAACGGCCCATCAACAACGCCTATCAGTGCCAAGTGGTAGTGAAATTTCTTCATATAAAGAAGTACAATAGACAGTGATGGTTGGAGATCAATTTCATATTGATCAAGTAATCAAACTTCTAGATGATTTCAACAAGACACGAGAGCCTAATTTGTTCAAGGTGGTGGAAGAAACACTTGTAGACTCTAAGGACATGAAAAAGGTGAGAGTGGAATGTACATGATGCAATAAATGGTTTTGTTTAGTGCCGACAAGTGGTAATATTGTTAGTTCTCTAAATGAACACATGAAATCAAAGAAACACACTGCTACTACTACAAATGAGGGTTCACATAAGGAGATTTGGCTGAGGTGTGGCATAGTTGGGAGACCCAAAAAGCCTACCAATGATAAGTCCCAAAAAAGTTTGACTAGGTTCTTGGTCCCATTATCACCATCAGTATTACATTGGGGTTCTACAAGTGCAGATCCTTCTACTTTAGGTGCTTTAATTAACATCTTAGACTAAACTTGAATATGAATTTGTATATTATCTTATTTATCTTACTTCAAATTTATTTGTTTGTTGTCATCTTATTACCGCTCAATTATCTCCCTTGTTACTACAATGTTGGGGGTATTGGTATCCTTATATTGATAGAAATGGGGAGATATTGGAAGCAAAGGTCCTAATGGATGAGCAAAGGGGTGGAAAATTATGGGCCATAGAGAAGCATACCAAGATCATGTTATGTTATGAGGGTATTGAATGTCGTATTGATGGTACATATAGGCATATTCTTTGCCAGAGGTCTTCTGAAACTGAGATCCCATTTGATTCATTAACATGCAACTTTCGTAATTTGGTTCCAGAATGTGATGACCTCGGGATGTGATTATATCATGAATCAATGTGCACCAATAAAAGAAGTGAATGAGATACAAGAAAAGTTAGAAGACTTGACTATTTGACTCACAATGAATTGGAGAACCCTGCAAGGGTTACAAATGCTAACCATAGATCAACAATGCAATCTCTTTGGTGGGAGAGGACAAAGGTTGCTACACTCTCTATTAGAATGAGATCCCTAAAGGAAAAGTTGTTTGAATCGACAAAAAGGAAGGATGTCTTTAGGTTTTGCAAGGATGTGTGTGAGGCACATAAGCAAGGAAAATTACAAGGTAAAGATGCATTTTGGGAATTTGTCAAGGATATTTTTCATAACTTGATGCATGCAAAAGTAGGGAGAAGGTATAGTACATCCACAAAATCCCTTTATGAGATGATCAAGTTATGGGGAGGTCCTAGATTACATAGCTTTATTAGCTTGAATCTGGATGGTCCTTCAATATCTACGACTTTAAGGCAAGTCGGAAATTCATTAGCATATATCTCAGGGGAGGACGAGCATATTTTTGAGGTAGTTGCAAAATTTTATGCTTCTTATAAAGCCAAGCATGGTATAGATGACCCAATTTCTGTATTGCTCATTGAAGATGAAACAGTTGTGAAAAAATATGTTAGGTGGGAAGCATAAAGCGATACACTGGTGGGGTTTTGTGGTACGAAAGACAAACATCAATGCCAATCACATTTCTTGGTGAGAGTTGGTGACAAAGCTAGAGGCTATGAGATTATGACATATTCTTTTAAGAATAATGTTATTGAACAGTATGCACGTGTTACTATTGCAAAACCTTTACATGAAAAGCTTCCTCATTTTTTTATGGTTGTTCATCCAACATGCAATATGTTCAATGCAAATTTCATTTATCAACAATGGGAAAAGGTAGAATCTATGTGGAAGAAACACGTGGAAAATAATTTGGGACCTATTTTTGGTTATTCCTTGGATGGGGATAGCAGAAGAAGACAACTTATGTTGAAGGATTATTCTTCAACATCAGGTCTTCGATATCAAATTCCTTGGGAATGGTGGAGGCTAACCGGGTTGTACAATGGTTACAATGTAATAGGATTGAATGACCAAGATTACATCCACAACAAAAAAAATCTAGTGAATCCTTTATTTAGCAGTCGACAAGAATTGGTCTTAGGAAATGATTACATAAATTTTGTTCATGTCAGAATGGTTTATCACACTTTTAAAGTGGATGATCATAAGCTTAAGGGTGAAGATATAGAGAGGATGGATCAAAAAAATTGGGGATCTGCACAACGCATTGCTTCAAGGCATGTCAAGAGGTGTTTGAAAGAGTTGAGAAGTACACCAAGTGGAAAGTTAGAGAGGACGCTAGCTACAGAGACTTATCTAATGATTTTTGTTTACTACATTGACATATTTATGTCTCATAGTTTTCGCCTTTGGGAAAGGGTGTGAAATGCTTCACGAGTTCATCAGTTCTTCACATTATGGTTATGTTGGGTACAAAAACAATCTCATACTAATGTCAACATAAATTTCATCTGCAAAGAAGCATATCAAGATGTGAAAATTTCTTGCCATTTTGCAGTTTTGTTGATGAGATTGTTTCGAGATCATTACTCTAACTTTCCATGTGTTTTGCACTTGACTAGGTCAGATGTATGTGAGAACTTATCTAGTAAAGTTGGTGGGATAGTTGGAGTGGAGAGGGCCTATGATTTCACTAATTTGCTTCATGTTGTTGGAACCCTTAATAGGGTTGTTGAAGAAGAATCAAATCCCCAAGGGCTTTATTTTAATAAATCTCATAAGAAGCAAGAAAGAATTTGGAATAGATTGCACCAAGAAACAATACAAAAAATTGATATATTGTCACAATATGATTCAATATCAACAACTGCTAAAATTGTAGAAGCCCTTAAGATTGGATTGAAGGATGCACAAGACATTTTATCAACTCTTGGAATGCAACCAGAAAATTACACTCAATCTTATTGGTGGGTTAAACCATGGATAGAGGATCAAAATTATCCAACATTCTAAATTGTGGACGAAGTAGTTGATTCTTCTCCACCGAGTTGTTCCAACTCTATATTCCAATCTTCATCATCATTGATACACAATGAAAGTGAATTGCAAATAATGGGAAGCAACTGGAGACACGAGTTGGATGAAATTTTAGATTCCATTAATGAAAATGGAAGCAAAGAAATAAAGCCAGTGGTGGATCTTGATGGTAAGGATATGTTTAAAGCATGTTTGGTTAGTCAGTTGAATGGAAATCCTACATTACCCAAAGATAGGTTGATAAAAGTGAGAAATGGGGTCTACTTTAGGTGAGATGGGAAGGCTCCATAAAAGGGTGTTTCAATTGGCTTTGGAATTGGATCAAATTGTAGGGTGTTGTTTGAAAGCAACTCAATTCACCGCACTGAACCTACTACAAGAAAAGGTGTTCCTCAAAGTACAAAACAAGGTGTTTCTTGTGGAACGTGGTACATTGGAAGGGTTCAAAGAATAAGGAAGAAGGATGGTAATAGGGTGTTTTATTACCATAATGACATTGACCTTTTGGATAGATTAGAAGGCATCGAGATTCAATTAGGTTGGTATAGTAGAATAAAGGGGAAATGCATGTATAAGTATGATTTGACAGATCATGCTTTTGTACAACTTGAATCTGTTATAGCAATCACAAACTTATCATACAATGTTAGGAATGATACATACAAATTTGAAGAATGTGATTACAAAGTTTTTTTCAGATTTTGTGAAAAATTTGAATAAGGTAGATTTTCAAAACATTATACTTTCTCTTTCTTTATGTATTTCCATATGTTGGATCATTTATAAATAATTATTGGTTGTATTTTTGTTGATTTGTTAATATGAATCTGATGTTAATTTTGTACTTTTTGGTTTTAGGTCTAGCGAATAGTTCAAATGGTGAATGTTCAGGATAACTCAACCTTTTTTTGCTACCTACTTTTTGGTGTAAGTTTCTTTCACTAGCCATTCATCCTTTTGTAGTTGTGTTTCATTCAAATGTTAATTTGGTCCCATTGAAGTTGGTCCTTTTAATCATGAAGAACAAGAAGAGGTGGTTCCTTTTGCATGAATATGTTTTGTGGATAAGTATGTGGTTCTTCTCACTAATGTTAACATTTTCCTTGAATTTTTATATTAATGGTTCGCTTGCTAGAAAGGATATCAAGGATCTAATGGCATGAGCTTCAATCAGGATGGTTTCTACTCACTCAAGTCAACAGATTTACACCAGAGCAACGTCTAGCACATGAAGTGCATTTTATTTTTAATGTTTTTGTGGTAGTTCGCTTTCCTATTTTTTAAATTGGACATATAAATCAAAGTATGTAGTTCAAATGTGCCATCAGAGTCTTTTTGGAAGTATTTATGTTTTGGCCATACACATGGGGTTTACAACATTAAATTGCACTTGGCTATTATTGTCAATTGAGTCCTTAATCATATTTTGGGAATTTCCTTTCAGTGCTTTCACTAAATGACATTAACATTAATTACTATCTGTAAAGGCTTTTGGACATGTGATGGTAGTTTGTTTTTAAATTGTTTGCAACTTTATTAAGATATGTGCTTCTGGTAGATTGTTTGGGTGATGGCACTTTGCTTTCTTATTTTTTCCTACACTAATATATATGTGTTTGATGGGCCTTGCAATGTGTGCGTATGATCCGAGGGCTATTTTAAGGTGAATGGTATCTGATTTTTTGCAGCTTTTGGATTGACAAGAATTTGATAGGGTGAATGCTATGCAAATTTTAATTGATTTTATTTTTCCAAAGAAAGAGTGCATACGTTTTCTTTTCATGGTTTGGAAAAGGAAAATACGTAGCAAAGTGCTTATAGCATGACATATCACCTCCAAGAAGGAAAATAAGGCCACTTGGTGGCCACTTTTCACAAAATTTCATATAGAATATACTTATGATCTCTCTCGGGAACACAACAAGAAGAAAAAAAATGTGTTGTTGAGCAAGGCAGGTTGTCAATGGGAGGTGATGTAGAGCTAGTTCCTAGTTTTCTATTGCTTATTAGTCTCTCCATTATCCCAAAATCTCCAAGATGGCTGGTAAGATTTTAGAATTCTTGAATTATTGCAATAAATGATATTAACTACATAAACACTTTGAAAGGGCACTTCTGAATCAATTTGAATATCATGTAGTTCATACCCTTGTTACTGAGCACTTTTGAATCAATTTGAAAGGACCTTGGGTCATTATGAAATGATTTATTTTATGAGGCTAATTTGTATCTATCTTGCATTTCCTTTTGGCTCATTTAAGGCATAGACTAGCCCTTTCCTGAGGCCCTTCTCGACCTTTCTGAGACCCCCCCGTCTGAGGCATTTTTGTATTAATTTCAAGCCTATTCTGGGACCTATTTGGGCCCTCTTCTTGGTAGACCTCAGTAGTATTTGACCTAAGTATTTTCAATGGAATCTCTGTGGACAAAATTTGGGATTATTCTGAGTGAAGTTGGAGGAAATTATTGTGTTATCTCTCTATGGTTTCTAGAATAATATGATGCTCATTTAAGCCTATGTTCTAGGCTCTTCTGAAAGAAATCTATATATATTCAAAATACCTCCAAGGCAGATTGTTTGTAGCCTTATCCTCACCTTTTGTAAGATTTATCATTTCTGCCAAATTTGAAGGGTTTGTTGAGCTATATCTAGACCTCTCTAGAGTTGCATCTAGGACTAATCAAGGGCTTATTCAAAGAAATGATAGAAGCATGTAAGGAAATGATGGCTATAATCAAATCATGCCTTGCTTTTGAAACAATTACAAGAAGACTATTATCGGCCATCTTAAGAGCGGATCTCTCTTCACTACTTTATTTTCTTAAATTTCAATTTTATTTTATGTTTAGGGTCAGGATCGCACTTAGTTATGGCTTCCTTATCAGTTTTGGAGGGGTTTGATTGTTCAATAGTTAATGAATGCTTTGTGTTTGTCTTTTCAGAAAACCAAAATTGGAATCAAAAATAGGGCGGTGAAGCCCAATAGGCCCATGGCTAGCAAAGGTATTTTACAATATTTTATTGTCCAAACCCCATACCAAAACCTAATATCAAAAAATATGTAGTACATCTTTATTAGTGTTTATATGAATATCAATGGCTCTATATGACTAGTGTAAAACAGAGATTGATTTGAAAGAGGTTATATGCATGCACTATGATGTAGTGGTGACGCGGGGCGAAATAATGCTTAGAAGGGTTTTATCAGATATTGGCAACCTAGGGTGCCATTCTTCAAAACCTAATAGGGGTGATGAGATCAAGCTAGAGTAAGCAGGCTTTTTCATTCCTAGAACATATGTATTTTTTTTTTTATTTGCAAAACCCTTATGTAGTGCTCATGTTTTATCAGCACATAGTGGAAACTTCAGTTTTATAAGGAAGTTTTGATTGTGAGCTTAGCCTCTCTAGTCAAGAATTTTTCTCTAGCCATATGCTTATTCAGGCATTTCAAACCCTCTCTTGGTGGGGGTTGATGAATAAAAAGGTTGTATGTGACGCTTTGGGAATGCAATTCTATGTCCACAGGAAATCTAGGAAGTAGAATCAGCTTGTTGATAAGCAAATGACAAGGCAGATTTAGCTTCCCAATATGCTTCTCTAGTCTTTTGTGGATATTTTGGGGGTTTTACCAATTAGAGTTAACAATTAGAATTTGGTGTGTAGGAGGTTTGGTGTTGATTTCATGAATACGAGTGCTACAAAAAAGTCATCATCCATGGTATGTACATCATCCATGGTTGTATAAATTGTGTGTGATTAAACAACTGTCTGATTTATTTATCATATATCAATCCCGAGATGTTAGTATGCAACATGAGGTGAATGATATGAGTTCACTACTATTGGGATTTATACATTGGCCTCTATTTCAAATCGGTAACTATGTGTGGATATATTGAGGTCAATAACAGGGCTCTTTGCTTGTTTGTTTAGTTGGGATGGTTTAAATGCATTTATTTTACTTCCGTTAGTATTTTTTTGTTTTCATTCAACCACTAGGGCCACATAGGAACAAAGATGAAAAGGGAAGCATTAAATAAAATTTGGTTTTGAAAATCCAAGCATGTATTAGGTTTAGGAAAAGCAACCGGGATTTCCAATGTTGGACCCTTACATACACTTGAATCAGTTTCAGGAAAACTACATAGGGTTTCGAATGTTGAGGTCTCAAGTAATGATCCGTCGAGTTCAAGGATACAATGTAAGCCTTCTACTATTGTCTCTCTGGTAAAAACATTTCAGCTTCAGGGAGGTCTTCTAGTACTGACCTATTAGGTAAACATGATTCAACTTCAGGGAGGCCTTCTACTACTAGCCTCTCTAGCAAATGTACTTCAACTTCAAGGAGACCACCAAGGCCTTCAAATATTGACATCTCAAGAAAATCCACTTTAAATCCATCCAAGTCTAGGTTCTGCCCACCTGTAGCTAAAGGTGTCTCAAGAAGAATGCCAATGATTGATGTATCAAAAAGGAAGACAAGGCTTCCATGAGCTTTTACATCAACACTCACTGCCAGAAGTGAGGTTAGGAGCATTTGGTCCACTGCTCTTATTTTAGCATGCGTAGATGGTTCTTTTTATTCACATAGTTTTACTTTGTTCTTTTGCAAAAGCAAGTGAAGGGCTTATCTAATCCATAGCTCCAATTTCCATCCACTGGTTTCTATTAAACAACTTGCATCTGGAGCCATTGACTGGGATGTGATGGAAGAGGAAGAGGACTTTCCCAACATTGACAAAGCAGATAATCAAAATCAACTTGTTGTAGTTGAATGTGTTCAAAACATTTACCATTTCTATTGGTATACAGAGGTACATCCCTTTTGTCATTGGAGCCTTGCAAACTATTTTTGTTCTATTCGGAATAACAACATCTTGTCTTGGAAGAATACACTTCATTTAAACAATTTAATAATACATTAGGTTTTCACTGCATATAGTATGCAGTGATTACATGTGAGCAGCATGTGTCTATGCCATACATGAATATCTCCACTAGAGAATTAAAGTGCCCACTTAAGCATCATGGAAGGTCATAATTTATGAATGAGGACATTAGGTCAAGCATTGATGCGAGCCTTGATCCATATCTATAGTTTAGATTCAACTGTAAATAAATAGTTGTATGTCTAATTTGTTTCTATTTTGGTCTGTTGTGTTTGTTGTATTGCAAGCATGTAATAATCTCTCATCAAACTACATCTCAAGCCAAGTTGATATCAACTAGAAGATGCGGGAAATACTTATTGAATGGCTTATTGATGTACTTGATTAATACATATTGATATCTATATGTTTCTGTAATAATATTTTTTTGTACCTTTCCGTTGATAACTTTCTAACATAAACAATTTGCACTTACAGGTGCATCTAAAATTTGACTTAATGTTTGAGACACTTTTCCTCATGATTAACTTGATTGATAGATTTCTTTCTGTGGTCTAGACTATTACGAGAAAGGATATTCAACTAGTGGGGTTGACTGCCATGTTAATTGATACCAAATATGAAGAAATTTGGGCTCCCAAGGTGGTAAACAATGATAGGAGGGAAAGTTCGTTGTTAAGCTGAAAATTTGTACTCATTTGTTTTGACTAAAAACTTGTTTCCTGTGCCCTCGATTTGGTATCTAGAATAAGGCTTCACATTCTAACTCATTTTCCTTAAGGGCTTTATAGGTTAAGGAACTGAGTACAATCTCAAACAATGTTTACACACGTGGTGAATTTCTCTCCATGGTGAGATTTTGTTTTCTCACGTTATTATGTCATACTTGTCTCCCATATTTCAAGCTATATATTTCTAATTGTTTAAATAATTCATATTTGGAATTGTTATCTTTGCTTATGTTTATGGTATGTTTCATTTTCTTCAAGAGAAATTGACGCTCAACAAATTAAGATTCAATTTGGCTGTACCAACTCCCTTTTCTTTCATGAAAAGGTTTCTAAAGGCTGCTCAGGCTCATAAATAGGTATTCTACTTTGATTGAAATTTTGATGAATATTCAAATGGCATTGAGCCTCACTTACGTTATGAAATGCATTGTATTTTCGACGTGTTGCATGAGAGGCATTCATGCACTATTTTATTCTAACTGTAATCTTCCATAAATGGGATCTTTATAAATTTAATTATCTTTTGGGTTTCTTTCCATGGATCAGCTTGAGAATTTGGCATTCTATCTTCTTGAACTATGTCTGGTTGAGTATGAAGCATTGAAATGGAAACCATCTATGCTAGCAGCCTCAGCTATATACATGGCACAACACATCCTGCAAAGGATGCCAACTTGGACAAGACTACTTCAGAAACATGCATGCTATAGAGAATGAGAACTCAAGTAAAGTCATCGGCTCATTGGTTTACCAGCTTTTTTCATGGAACTAACAAGCAAGCTTGTCTTGTGAATGGTGAGAATGGACATTACAAGGCTTATGCGTCACTCTTTATTTTGCAAGACAAATTTACATGATATATTGATTGGATATTAAGTTTCAACTTGTGGGCTGAGATCAATTTTAGATAGTGTACATAATTGTAGATGTTGTACATGAGACAACTAGCTATGGCTAGGGGTATGGAAGTTAACAATATATTGATTCAGTTGGACAGGTTTTTCAATTCTATTCCTCTTATTATAGGAAAAGAGTGTGGCAGAGAATTGGGTGCTAATTTTCATAACTCATAATGATTAGAAATTCCATGGTTTTGCAACTTTTTTAAATGACAACCATCCCTTTGAGAGGCAAGCCACTCAGCATGCTAAGCTATGTTTGAAACTATAAAATGTCTCTTTATTTTGGGATTATGTGGCCTAGGTATTCCATCATTGCTTTAACAAAATAAAAAATCAAAATAAATTATGGTTTCTGCCAAGATGGTCAATACCTATTACTTGTGTTTAAAGTGTTTTTTTCATGATTTGATATAGATGAGAAAATAATCAAAGTGTATAAATACAATTTTTTTAAGATATCGTTGGAAAATTCCATTCATGATTGCTTAGAATTAAGAACTTTGGTTAAACTGAATGACATTACCCTTGAATTTGTAATGTCCTTCATGAGTACTAAATATTGTTTTGCAAAATCCAAGTGTACTATGAGTTGATAATTCCTTTATCTAAGGTCTAATTTTAAGAAATATTTGGTTTCATGAAGTTTATTCAGCATTTTACTTATGACTAGAATGGAAAATTTGTTTTTATTATTATCTTAATCTTTGGTAATCTGAAATAAAATAAATAATATATATATATATATATATATATATATATATATATATATATATATATATATATATATATATATATATATATATATATATATATATATATATATATATATATATTAACTTCTAACAAAATTCTCACTGAATCAACGAAGTATGTTGACTTTTTAACTTAATCCATTACAACAGAATTATGGTCATTTTTTGTGGTTAGGTGTAAATCCAATTCCTGAAGAGTTGTCATTCAACAGTTGTAGAGAGTAATTCTTGCTCTTTAAAAACCAATCTTGGGAATGAACAAGGGGTATGAAGGGGATCTTTGATTATATACACTGTTGGGGAGCATCTTTCAATGTGTGTTGAGACATGTGGAGATGAAGTCATAACCAACACTTGCTAGAGCCCTACAATTATATGAAATGTATTATGTGCTAGAATATTGATTGTAATGTGTGAATAAAAGTAAGAATGGTTAATTATAAAATTCTATCTATATAGTTTGACTTTGATTCTAGAATCTAATCTGATTAGATTTGCTAGAATCGTTTCAAATTATTGGAAGCCTTGTCATGAAGAGAGAAATCCTATGAATTTTTTTATTAATAATTGTGAATTTGTGCACATATAAAGTCATAGGATGGATAAAACTTTGAGAAGAATTGTTAAAAAGGCCAAGTTGAGCCTACCTCCCTATTTTGTTTTTAATTAGCCTTGATCATGGTGAGTTTAACATGCTTAGTTTAGCATTATGCCAGATTCATAAGCACCATTTAATCTATTTTCTTTTTAGCCAAGCAACTGCAAGTGGGGATTATCTATTCCACTAGAGTCACCCAGGATTTGCACCTAACCCCAAATACGATTGCATGCTTTGGTGTGCATCCACAAAGGTGAGCATAAGCACAAGTATGTCACTTAGTAGGATTTGAACCTCTGTAGGAACTATATTAGCTCCTTGTTACTAATAAATATTGCAGTTGAGATCTTAAATCTAAGGATTGAGTGAAAGGCTAAGGGTAACTCAAGAGGGTTGCTAATGTCAACTCACAAATCCTCTACTCACTTTAGACCAACTCTCTTCTAGTACAAGACGGGTGTCCCCAAGGGTAGGATTACTAAAGCTAGGACAAATAAGACTCAAAGGTGATTAAAGAGTGTCTTTAGTAAAATAGATTTTTGCTAAGTTTTCAATGTTGATTTTAAGGATGGTTGATGGGGATGGACTAGTGCCAAATATTCTTAAGGGCATATAGAACCATGAAGCAAAAATGATGACATATTATGGATGATTAATGAGAGTAATAGATATTGTTTTAACATGCAGAAAATTCGCACATAATATGAAACTCCACTAGTCACATAGTCATGAAGAACATCCCTAGTACCTGTCAAAACAACAAGAGTATTGTATCCCCAAACCATCAACAAACATTAGAAGAGGAGGATCTCATCTTATATAGTTGAAGAGCTCAAAACCTCCTCCAATAAAAAATAATATCAAAAGTTATATCCTAAATCTCTTCTAGGGAGGAGTAAACAAATAAACAATATCCTTCAACTAACAAATGACAAGTCCCAAGCCCTAGACCAATGAAGTACTAAACAAATGAATTGTATAATGAAGATGCTACATGTCCATCACTTCTGCAAAATTCCCTAATTGAGCTTGGGGGTTTGACCATGCAAAAGACTTCATAAAATGATAAGCAATAATCTCCAAAGGTTCACCCTCCATGAAACATCCAAAAAAGTCCTTTTGGATTAGCGATGGCACATTAGTGTATGGCTTGGCTACATCTTTTCCATATCATTCAAAACCCTCTTTGTTTGTATTCCTTGACTCCATAACCCTTGGATTGGCAATGATCTTGTCAGCCCAACACCCACTCAAATCTGAATTTATCTTTTATCTTCTAGGGGTACCTACCTTGTGCCAAAGAAAAGCCGACCTAGATGGTGAGAGGGTGCTTTTTTGGTGATAGTCGACAACCCTTCTTAGCTCCTCTCAAATTGAACTTGAGAATTTGGTGCCTTCCCACAATGGGGGTGGCCAACAAAATATACAAAAATCCCTAAGAGCAAAATAAAAAACCTAATTGTCAGATCTGTTTGTCTTTTTTAGAATTCAATATGAGCATGGCCATATATATTAAAGTTATAGAAAATAATAAAGATATAAAGATCTATTTTTCTTTATTTAGAAAATATAACTACATGAAACACTTTGGATACATGAAAATATAACTACATTTGGATACATATATTAACAAGTTGAGACACATTTTGTGGCATTCCATTGTCCAACATGTTGGGAAATGCGAGTTTTGAGCATCAAACATACAAGTTCCATGGGTCATACATGTGTGACACATGTCCCATGTGTGCTTGTTACTAGGATAGTTGATGCTCATGTTTGACATGGGGACATAGGACATGCAAGCCCGAGGGTTTCTCAGACATGGTGAACACTCGAATAGTCCATGTTCACGTGTCCAACTTGGGGACAAGCAACATGCAAATCAAAGAGCTAATTTTGTTGAACTTGTAGAACTTTTATCTCAAAATCTAGCACCTTAGTGAAAAGCCTTCACAAGGTGCTTAGACTAGTGCAATAGTGGAAGTGTTGCCACCCTCACATGGGCAACAACTTCCCAGGTTTTAGTGTAGGATGGATCCAACATGAGGTTGGCTTTGCTAGTAGGAATTAGGATTCCGAAGGCAAGACAAAATCAAGTCTAAGGTCTCCTAAATGTTTGCCCAAATCACCACCAAAGAGATGTATCAAGCAAGTCAAAGATAAGGTGGTTACTCAAGATAAATTCCAGATTTGGATTTTATGTTAAGGATGATTTAGGGAGTTAATCAAATTATTATTCAATGCAAAATTATCCTTAAACACTACAAATCTGAAAATTACTCAATGTTGTTGCAAAACTTGAATAAAAGATATGAAATTACAGTAGCAACACAAGCTACAACAATAATACACTACCCCTTGAAACAAGTTATAAACAGTTAGAAATTAGTACTAAAATATTATATAAAACTAGGGTTTGTCTAACTAGCAAATTCTAAAAATTAAATAGCATATAATAGCCAAAGATATCAAGACATCCAGCCCTAAAAAGGCTATGATAAAAATCAACAAGTCAAATTATTATTAAGATGACTTTTTGGTCAAATATATGCACAATTACCAAGATGTTTAGGGTTTTCTATGGCTGGAAGTTAATGTAAGTTGTTATAAAACCCTAGCTTTTACCCTAAAACAAGAAATGAAAGGTAGATTTTTTAGTTTTAGATTGACTAGATGGGGGAAGACTAGTGCCTCATCTTTGGTAATCTAAATTTTGTTTTTATTATTATCTTAATCATTGGAAATCTGAAATTTTAGAATTGTATTTCAAAGGTATGAGAGTGCAAGGAAGACTTGTCTTTGGTGAGGTGCATGATAAGGTAATGCTTTCCTTCAACGTGTAGAAAATCTTGTAGACGTTTGGAGGTTTATTTTGGAATACACCATTGTTTTGAGCTAGACAAATGGAATAGATCACCTCTACAACCAAAATTTTGTCTTATGTTCTAGTTGTAGTCCATTCATTTAATGCCTTTGTGTTATCTCCAATCCATTGTTGCATTTTACATAGTCTAGGAGTGATAGCCCATATCACATTGGTGAGATGGTAGTGAATCAAAAGGTGATTTCATGCTTTCGCGTTATTCCCTTAAGATCGTATATGTTGGGACTTGTCCATCCTCTTCTTCTAAGCATGTGTAGGTTGGGATTGCACCCTTGATTTGAGTTTTGGGGCCCCAATCTTGGTTGTAGATAGTTGTCTTACATCTAGAGGGTCTAGAATTATGCTTGAACACCTTATTTGTTGCAAACCTAATCATAAAGATTCATCAATTGATTTTTCATCATCATATAGATCAATTTATATGCTATTTTATATACATGCACATAATCAATCTTCCTAAAACATAGTTGATCTTTGTGTGCCTTAGACCATTAAATGCCACAAATCATAGTGAGATGCGCTTGAGTGTGGGTTAAGTAATTTCATTGTGGGAGAACTAATATGCATTTACAATGTATATCAAAAGAAGAAAGGCGCATTGTAGAATGCATGTGGGGTCATAAGAGAGGCATCATGTCACTATACCGGGGATATACAAATAAAAGGGTATAAAAAATGTGAACAAAAAAATGGATACATACAATATTTAGTGAAAATAGGGGTTTTTTAAATTGGGAAAATGTATTGGATTTATATTGGCAGGGGCTTAAATAATGTGATTTTTAGAGGTATTTTCCAATATGTAGTCAAATTAAGGGCATTGTTTAGGTGCTATGTCAAAGGTTCAGTGAATGAAGCTCCTGTGGTCCTCACACTCATCATTTCATTCAGAAAATAAAAATGGGTACTATATCTATAATAAGTCCATACAAACACCTCTAACCATTATCAAATCTGCATACACTCAAAAAGCAGCAGAGTGTAAGCAAAGAGTCCAACCTAAGAGGGGAGATGAAATTGGCCTTGATGAGGGAAAATAAGAATGCAACTTGTTGTGAAGTAATAAAAGAAAATGTGCATGCCTGAAAGCATGAGTACCTACAAGGAATACAAAATGTTGGAAATGAACACCTAGGTAAAGAAATTGAAAAATTATTTATAACCACAGTGAAACTAAAGGACAAGTGTTACCTTACGAAATGAGTGTTGGGATGGAATTTAACTTTTATAAAGAAAACATGAGAAAGGTACCTAAAGAGTCAGTGGTAAGAAAAAATGAAAACCAAAAGAAAAAAGAAAAATTTTACATCTGGTAGTGCGTAAATAGAGTTCTACCTCTCCTCTATACCCTGGAAGGGTGTCGTAAGCATGGATTAAGCTGCCTCTGTAGAAGAAAACCTAAGCTTGAAAGTACTTGTAGAAGAGGGAACGACCATGTTAAGGTTGAAACTCCTCTGTAACCAATTGAATACAGACAATGAAGACCAAACTAAAATACACATTGTTGACCAATTATAGTACCTGATTGTGTCGCTAAATCCTCAAGGAATCCTTGAATAGCATAGAGCGAAACCTAAATTTTTGCATGCTATTGTTCAAATTGAAAGTTGGAAGGGTTGGAAAAGGAATATGCAACAATTATAATTATCTTACCAATAGGGCCTATGAACTTTTGAAATTTATGAGCCAGTGGTCAAACCCTCTCCAGAAGAAGTAAGGATGTCATCCTGCCATAACAACAAAAAAAATTAATAAAGAAAAGATTTTTACAGACACTGCTTAAGAAGTAGATTGAAATCACCCGAAAAATGGAATAAAAGTAAGCATTATAAGGAGCTTACTTACCTTGAGAAGTTGACCCCTCTACCTGTAATCTAGTCACGCAGATACACACAAAATTAATTGAAATTAGTAGTAAGGAAATATTAACCATAACCAAGAAAAGAAATTGAAAACTAGTTCAACTGTGAATGCCACATAGATGGGGATTATAACTTACTAATTTGACAGAACAAAATCTCAACTGAGCTCTCAAACATCTGGTTAAAAATATTAGCAAAACCTCCTCAGAAACAGAGGAAGGATGTGGATTTTCTGGAGAGTGATGTTGTATCTCTACAAAAGAACAAAAGGAAATGAAAATCATAAGAGGTCACAAAAAAAACTCTCGGTTTCCCAAAACCAATCATGACCATCCACACATCACAAGTTAACTACCACCGTCCATTTTTCAAATTCTTAGGGCATGTGAAGAGCACGTGGGGCCAATTATATGGCAATTATTCATTTTTCCAAGTACACAAGCAGATGGATATGTACCTTAACCTTCAAGTCCCACATTAATATGCTCACAAATGTACCCAGGCATAACATAAGTTCAAATCAACCTTGTAATAACAAGACAATTCCAATTACATCATGCGACTAGTTAAAGGTATAACCTTATGATAATTATAATCACTGAGAAGAATACAGAAACCCATGATCAGTCAATCAATGAGATCCCGCATGTAAATCTCCTTTAATACGAGGGGGTATATGGATTCTGAAAATGACAATAGGCATGAACTGAAAACAATATATTGTAATGTTAATTTAGGAAATTAACTCATGCACTCTCACCATCATTTTAACATTAGCAAGAAAGATTTATTATAAAGCATTAAAACCCTTGTTGAATAAAAAGAACGGGGATCCAACTCCATGTGAATCATAGGTATAATAAAACTAATGATCAAGCTATATGAATCCAAGAACAAAGGAAAACATTATAGGAAATGGGAAATAATCATGTATGTGACATAGTTTGTGTTTTGATTAAAGAAAAAAAAAGTTAAGGTAAATGGAGTATGTGAGAATTTTATTATTAAAATCATATTTTATATATTAAACTTAATATTATTAAACTTTAATTTAATATTATTAAATTTAATATTATATCTAATATAAAGAAACCTAAACATAATAATAATATAATCTAAACCTAATATTAGTAAACCTAGTATTACTTTTGATGTCAAAACAACCTATTAATGATGGTAGGGAAAAAAAAAATTTAAGCTTGGCTTGTGAGATATGTCCAAGGGGATTGAACTTCCGATCACTTAGATACACAAAGGCTTGCCAATATGCTTTTTTCCAACTGTGTTACTACCCACCAGTGATGAAATAAAACATTAATATTGAGTGAATGGTCTAAAAATATATATTAGAAATTGAAATAAGTTGTAACACAATTAAGAAAAAAATTAAAAACACACTTCATCCACCAAAATATATGCAAATATTTACACATTATGCTAAAAATGAATCAATGTGTAAGATTATAATTTGAATTTAATTCAAATAGCTAATTAATATGTAATATCCCTATAACCAAACATTATACTTTTAATAACATGGAAAATATTTTTGACATACTATGAAAATAGTTAGTTTCATTATGTGGGCGGCATCAAGAATTAGGTATGGAGTTGATAACTCCATAAGAAACCCAACACTAAAAATTAGGCAGAGGCAAACTGGATTAGAACTCGCCCATGAAATAAATAACCATTCCCCAAGTCTCTATGATGGAGGATTATAAGTTCTCTGCAAATATTGTTGCAACAAACCAAATGAATGATTTGCAATGCCTACATAATTGAACCAACGAATGTGAGAGTCAAAATTTTGTCTGGCGAAAGCATGGGATTCGAAAGAGAAAGACAGGCGATGGCAATAGAGAAAGAAAAGTAAATCCTTGAAGGCCAAATATGCTTTTAGGCTCTCGCCAGGTTCTTCTCTATCATGTCATGTAATTATTTATGAATTTAGAATCATTAGGATTTTCAGAAACTCTCCATGTTCAACCAATAAAATAAATGCTCCCGAATAAAAAGTAATATGAATATATAAATGAAGGTGTGTGGCAGTTTTGCCCACTATGCATTCGCTTCACATTGATGTGTTTTGATTCTAAACATTCTTCTTGAGTTTATTGCAATTTTAACCAAAGTTTGGAGAAAATGCTTAATATTTTTATTTTCTCATAATTTCAAAAATAACTTTTGATTTTCTGATAATCTTATTTCTAATTTTTAATTGCCTTAGTGACCTTTAATGGGACATAATATCTTTGATGGAATGGGTTTTATTTCTGGTATTTGTCAGCACTAACAATCCATTAAAAAAAAAAAAAACTAATGTTGTGATTGGTTATTTCTTTGGTGATTGCTCTGATCACTGACACTGACACTGAAACTAACATTGTTATGCTACTACACTGCTCTATGATACCAAAATTTACATGATTTTAGGTCCTTTACATGGAGACGGGAGGGGAGGACGGTGAAGTGGCTAAACAAATATACAATTAGAATTACTACTATGTGTGTGGAGCTTTACCTGTTGATACCTCTTCAGTAGTGTGCGGAGCTTTGGTCGGGTGGAAAATCACTCGAGCTCGGCATTGTGTGCAGTGTATGACTTTTAACTATGGGCTCGAAATCACCCTTCACCACACCCCCGCATAATTCAATTCGGTATTAACCGTGTGTATTCGATATTCGGTTGATGGCATAGTCCATCAACTTGTCGAATGTTCCCATCTCGACTACTTTAATCTCCAAGGGGAATTGGATTTGTCAGCTACTATGCTCTGCCCGTAGAGAGAGTTCAGATATTCTTCCACAGTCAGGCAACAATCTTCGAAAACGAAGGGAGGCACGGGAAACATGGAGGTTCGTAGCTACCAGTAAAGTACATAATGACCCGGAAATATTTTATTGGAAATTATATCAGATCAAATGGCAAAGAAAGAGGAGTAGAGAAGCCTTATTCCTTCCCCTAAATATATATGGTTCTCTGAGTTCGAGCTTAAATTTTGTAGGAATTACATTAAAATGACAGCTGAAACACAAATAAAGCTGAAGTAGAAAAGAGAATCCCTACCCCGAAGCATTGTATTTCATAAGATTCATTCAATGAGGCACGAAATTCAACACAAATCAGATCAGAAAAATGGGCGTAAAGTAGATAAATAAAAAAAATTAACGAAATACCTCAACAGATGGCGCTGAAAGTAAATTTTCTCGAGTCAACTTCTCCGGCCCTGAGCATTCAATGGCACCAAACTGTGCAATAATAGACAACATTAAAGAGAAAATGTATTTTCCAATATCCTTTTATTGTAAGGAAATATTTATCTAATTAAACATTACATCTTTGTAAAATATACCACCAAGGCGATTCCGAATAATATATTATTCCTATTATTGTTTTATTATGCATAACTCCATAGTTCATGATCGTAACCTCGACAAGCTAACTCCACGAGATCCATTCTATGGCTTTGAGCCTGGTAAAGCCTAAAGGCTTATTATTTTCCTGGCCATTCATTGCTCGTGCTTCGGTTAAGTGGACCGAGGCGGAGCAGTTGGTGTAGGTAGTGTATTCCACAAGGGTAGCCTCCAGAGGCTCTAGGAGTTTCACAGCATTAATAATCGTGTTATGCATCTCTGCTTCATCGGTTTTTTCAGCGTCGATGGTTAGCATTACATTATTCTGACACAGGAATTGGAACTGCGGTGCAACGTTGTGGAACCCTGTCACCTGCATCACGTATCTCACTCTGTACCGATATAGTCCTGCATGTGAAAGAGAAGATCCAGTGTAAGAAACACACAAAATCAGAAATGGAAACTATGAATCTTTCACAATTTAAAATGGAAAGAACAAAAATTGACGCAGTTATTCTCCTACGAATCAAACAATTGATGTAAATGCACCTTGAAAAATAAAGCCCATATATAGTTATAAATATATGTTACCTCTAAAATTATATATATAAACCTTTAAATAAGTTCTAAAATTGTAGGGCAGTCATCAAGCCCAGATAATTGAACTTAGCGATCGCATATTTGCTTATAACTACAAGCATACTAGAGCAGAGGGCATAGCCTCTAATGACAGTGGTTGCTCCCTAATACCATGCGAAGTGCAGAGATCTGCACAATGGAAACCACTATGTGCATACTCTGTACTCCATACAAAAGCCTTGTCTTAACTTTACATCTTATGTTAATGAATCTAATGCTTTGACATATAACATTACGAGACTAAAACCTTGAAAAGAAAATGGTTAATATTTTTAGAAACACATAAGTTCGAACTTTCCTATTGAATGTGTTTCTAGCAACAAAGACTTTAACATATCTAAGTCAATGGAAAACAGTGGTGATGACCATTTCCACGTTTTTAATGGTTTCGTCGATGTTTTGTACCCTCTTCCATTGGTAGGATACGAATGGTGGTCAACTTGCTTTTTTGTGAGGACACTCGACAGATCTCTCATCTGTTATGGAGTACACCCATGGAGTTAAAGGGAATACCCTATACTCTTTGAATCTAACGCAATTGTCCACAAATTCACTTAGTTTCAAACCTAAATAATCAACGCTTTACTATAAAATTATTGATGAATAACTAAGAAGTTAATTTCTTAATTTCTCTATTAAGGACTCTTTTAACTAGACATCTAATTTTTCAGGGCGTCGCGTCAAGGTTGTAAATATGTCAACAACTTATACATATGTCTTTTCTCTTCATTTTTATGTCCAAATTCTGGTAAATTCTTCCATTTAAACAATGGAATGCATGTTACCAACAATCCATTTAATTATCAAACCTGTTTGACACAAATGTTCATCGTCCATGCTGCGTTAATGGAAAAAAAAGACAAGTGGTTGCATGGAAGGCATTCTCTCACGGAAATGTCGAAATTAATGAGTAAGTTACCTACTATTGTGTGGCTTGCAGGTTGTTGCACATAGCCTAGGTTTATAGTGGTAGCCAGTTAGATTTGATCCTGGGTCTGTTCAGGATAACTCTCACCAGTTACCGATTATGCTAGATTCAAAAAAAAAAAGAAACAAAATTAAAACACGTGGAATCACTTGTCCCTCTTCAACAATGTGCGGTACTTTGCAATTCAACAATGTGCTGATATTTCCGTAAATCTCCACACAAGAAAATCTCTACACAAGAGGTATCATAATGGCACTACTTGTGCATAGATATCTATGTGCATATAGCATTGTTGAAGAGCAAAGTTCCAGTTTGTGTGCTGGAAGAATGTAATGCTAAGCATCGACGCCGAGAAAATTGACGAAGCAGAGTTGCACAGCATGGTTATGAATATTATGAAGCACCTAGAACCTCTAGTGTTAGGAAAAATAATGAGGGGGGAGGGGGTGAATCAGTGTTTTTAATTCACTTTAAACTTAAATTTGACATTCATAATTATGTACGCTATTGTTCTTCATGTAACTCGTGTGTATATGTGACTCTATTAAATGCAAACAACAAATATCCAGTTTACTTAATTTGTCATAGTTTTAAGTAGTGAGTTAACTTAACCATTGTATTATTAATTTATTCACCATCCAAAATGCAGTAAATAACAAATAAATCATAGCACATAAGCAACAAACATTGAACACCAGTATTTTAGGTGGAAACCCAATGTGCGATAAAACCACCATTTTCGTCATCTCTTTCTTCTTTCTTATTATATAAAGAAAATCTTCATTACATCATGTATTGGTGCAAACTCTTACCAGCACACAGGCACCCACTTGTAGGAGGCTAAAACCTTCACTCATTCTCCAGTACAAATTGGAAGGGAGCTACAACCCCATAATCTCATTTACCGGCTCCTACCAAAAGGGAGATCCTAGCCCCTCATTGAAGTCTGCAACCCTCAACACCTTGTGGACAACATCTTAGAATGTTTCACACTGAATCCACCTATAAAAGAATCATCAAACAACTTGTAGGTCACCTTTCATCAAATTTTCACACTCGACCCACATCAACAATAAGCCCAAACCAATATTTCAAGCTAAAATACTAAAAATATGAATCATTGAAGCATCAAACCACTACATACTAAAGCAAATTAATCATTGAACTGAACCTCAACCAACCATTGCAAATAGATCAAACGAATGCACAACCAATTCAATCAACACTTCCAGATAAATATAGACATCATTGACACATAATAGCAAATAGAACATAACTTGTCATCATCAAACAATACTGCAAACTCTAACCAAATATTAACTTTAGAATATTTACGCATGTTAGAATTGATGTGTGTTGCACATGCGTTGGTTGTTTGGCATTGATGTCAACCTGGTAGCATGGGTTGTAGGCCAGTTGGTTATGCATATGTATTTGTCGCTACATGTGGTTTGTGTATGGATGATATGTAGATGGCCCTTGGTATATCTACTAGCATGGATATGCGACTTGCAGGTGTTGCATATAGAATGTGATCAGAGGATACCATGGCCCTAATGATCATGTTGTTGTTGTTGAGTTTGATGGTGATGTTTTGCAGTAGTTTGGAGGCATTCCCATGATGACCAATTATGTAGATGAGGCATTGCATTTGAGATGTGACGATCTTTTTGATCATGTTGTTGCATACAGGTGTTGGTTAGGTCTCCATGTCCCGGATTAGGTATCCCATGTCGATGATGTTATACATTGGGCTTGGAGAGGATCTACAAGTGTTAGTGAATGCTTGATATGGTTCTACAGGTGTTCGAGGATGTCTAACATGTTTTGGAGTTGCATACTGATGGAAGAGTTGTTGTGGAGCAGTTTGATGGTGCAAGTCTTAGTATGGTTGTTGGTTTGCATCCAAGTCAACCTAGTTTGACTTATGATGATGATAGTGATGTTGCAGTGACTTGGTGAAGTGTTGCAGAGGTGTCAGTGACTTCCAGAGGTCCTACAAAGTCTTGTTAAGCTCTAGAGTAAGTTTGGGAAAGTTTTGAGCTAAGGAAAGATTACTTTGACCATCCTCTACCCTAGTCGCATCGATTATGGGTCATGAGAGTGATTGAAGGTTTCCAGTCACTGGGAGACATGCCTATGTGAGTGACTATACAGTTCCAGTCGATTATTTCCAGTGTTGTGCTTGCAACTGAGTTTTTTCATGAAACTTTCTCTACATTCCTCGTGCAACTCAGCTAATTATGGTATTGTGGAAAGTTTCATGCATATGGTCAGAAAACATAATGGAGCCTCTAGAAGGTGATCAAAGTTGAAAATATCAGAAGGTTGGTCAGGTAAGTGATTTCATTTGGTCAAAAATCCTATCTCAACCAAATCTGAAGCGTGCGAAAAGAATTGTTGAGTGATCGATAACCTGTAGCATTTACTAAGTTAATCATCACAGAAAATGATAAATAGAGAAAGTATTTGAGTCTATTTGATTGGTTTATTGAGTTTGTGAGAGCATGCCATTGTGAGGGCATTGAGAGTGAGTAGAATTGCAACAATTTTTCACATAGTTTTGTAGTGTTTTTATCATAATTGTGTATGCATATTTAAGAGATGATTTGAGGATACTTTTAGAATCTTATGTGTTGAAAAGTGGAGAAGAATTGGCAGCTTTTGGTTTGTTTGAGAGCAATGTTTTGGTGTGACAAGAAGTGAATAATTTCCCTCCTTTGGGTTAGAGTTTTCATTCATATTTTATGTGTAGAATGATGGTGTTTTTGGGTTGCTCATGTTGAGAAAAATGAGAACCCATTTTGAAAATATATGAAACGTTGTTCACATAGAGGAAATGAAGGTATGGAGGCTTTAGAGTAGACAGTGATTTGGAGGGTTCGGTAGAAGGAACAAATTTCTCCATCCAATATAGGTTGGATAGTCCAATGGTAGTTGGGCGAGAATCGTGAGAGAAATATATTTCTTCTTTGATAGGTGCCAACATACTATGAAGGAAGCAGAGTCTTTCGTCTTATGGGTGTAAGCTAATCCATGTATTGTTTAGTATATTAATAAAATAATTGAGCAATGCAGCAACAACAGGGTGGTTTTCTCTCAAAAGAGTTTCCATTAGAAATACTTATGTTATTATGTGTGCATGATTATTTGTGTTGATGCTTTCCATGATTATTGTTGCTTTCATGTTTTTATATTTTGGATGTGTGTTGCAAATTGATATTTTGGTAAACATATTTAATTTCGACATCAGGCCATCACTAGTGATAGACCACCCCCCCCCCCGATAGTGATCTAGATTCCAACAATTGGTATGAGAGCGGGTGCTCTTCAGTGAAGCTTAACCGCTTAGAGAGTAGATTGTGGATCATGTCCAGGAATAAGAAGAGGATGTCACAAAAGATAGAGAACCTAAAGCAAGAAGAGAATAAGTCCATTACAAATGAAGCTACAAATGTGAAATCTCAGCCAAATCAGTTGTGTCACGAGGTAATATTTTGAAAGATTTTCTTAATTATGACTCTGATGATTCTATTGAGCTACATAGTGGAGATGAGATGGATATTTCTCTTGTTAAGGTTGTGTATGAATCAGAAATAGTTGTAATAAAATAATTATCTGCTCAACTGGATAGACTAATTATTGCATGTAAAGATCATAAGAAACTATCGCATATTTGTGGTGAGAAGGAGAAAAATATCAAGGAGGATCTCACTACTTTGAGGACCCGGCTGGTAGACACAAAAATAATTGAAGAAGTAATTTTCAACAAGCAAACGGAAAAGAAAGACTATGTAGAAGCACTCGAAAATGTAGTTGACAAATTGTGGAAGAAACTTGAAGAAAAATACCATCTATTACAACATTAGAGAAAAGAGACAACAAATTCATCACTAGCTGCAAAGAAGAGAACTGAAAGGAGCTTCTATGTCAATATATTTACACTCCTAGAGTTGATAGTAGAAGAGTTCAAACTTGAGAGATTAGAACTCATTTACCCCTTTGTTGAATGATATTGAGTGTTTCAATTTTCACTAGTTTGGACATGTAGCAACTATTTGTAGGAGAAAATTGGACACATCTATGCAACAACTTGGACAACAAAGAAGAGGATCTTATCTCAAGTATACAATTTTGTTTAATTGTTTATGTTTTTCTTGTAATCTTTTTGGCCATAAGGCCATTTCTTGCAGATCTAGTACGAGAAGATGGAAACCTAACATGAGCAACAAAATATCAAATCCTTTGGATTCTTATCTTGGTCATGTAAAGTGTTATATGTGTCACAACTTTGGACACATGGCCAACGATTTCCAAATGCCTAGATCCATGAGACCTCCGATACAAAATTAATAACCAAAGAAGCATGAATGATGGCCTCACTTGAAGTCTCAATCTTCAAGCCTCCATCTTCACTTTCTCCCAGAATTTCTCCTTGTTTTGGTTCACAAATGGACTCTTCCATTTCTGACTCAACTTCCTTGAGATTTTCCCTCAGCCACTTTTCTTGCTTTTGTTGTAGCCCTCTCTGCATCTCATGCCACTCCACTGGATTCTTCCTTAATACCCAATCTTCTCGCTGGCTTTCCTCAAGTATCATCATCAATACATTGAGTTGTTCTTTCAACTCTGTAATCTCTTTGTCAATTTCCTCTTGACTTATCCTCTTGTCATTTGCCTTGGCATCCTCTTTCCTCATATTTCTTCTATTTTGGTCTTCCTCAGAACCTCTAGTATGACTTTTAGTAGCCATCTTCTTCTTCTCTATGTTCATGAACTCCTCACTTATTAACTATGAGCTGCATTAAAGCCTCTGTAACAACAAGTCCTCCTTGTTGCAACTTACCTCACCAAGCTTTCCTCTGTACTCGGTCTTTTGGAAAGTAATCGGTTCTCTATATTTGGAACCTCCTCTGAGCACTTCTCTCTACTCCCTCTAGGCTTCAACTCATCTGCACTTCTCATAACTGTCCTCTTGTATTTAAATACGCATGAAATACTTGCTTCTGACCACTTCTTCTTTCACTCAGAAAGTCTTACCAGCTTCCTTCATTACCTTAGCAATTCTACCCACACCCTTTGTGGAATTACCTTTGTGAGTTGCAACAATACTTCTATAGTAACAAGTCTCCTTCTTGCTACATATACCTCACTAAGCTTCTCTCCTTTGAGCTCAGTCTTTTAGCATCTCTTTGGTTCTTTCCATAGGAACCAATTGAGCAATCCTTGCTTTAGATTGCTGAAACCTTCTCACCTTTATCTGTGCATTAATGTAAAAACACACATTCTCAAATCAAGACAGAACATATCACCTCACCTTCAAGACCTCAACATGATCTTGTCTCACCATTCCACCGGTAGCTTGAATGGATTGTCCTCTGTTTCTTGCATCTGCAAGTTCTGCTACACATCCTCTCTGTGTGCCTTCTTGCTGTCAAATTAGAATCTGATCCTTCCTTGCCTGCATAAACATCTTAACACATAACTTGTTCTCAATTCTTTCACATAGAATTCCTTTGTTCTGTTTTAACACCAACTATTTCAATTAAAATTGAGCTCTAATACCAAATGATGTAGGGTTACCCCACTTACACCCACAGTATTCATAAAAATGCATAACCAAATTAGCCCCAAGAATTTAACACACAAAGGAGTCAAGTCTTGAACCATCATTGGTTAAGGCCTATTCATCAGTTCCTTTATATCGAAACTTAATCACCCCGCTTAAACCTTCTATCGGGACTTTAAAACTCCTCATAACCTTCATTATCCCTTTACCTGCATATATATAACCTTTCCCTTCTTTATTCTTGGTTAATATATATTTATCGCATAAAACTATCCCTTGGCACTATTTTTCCTTATAAAACCTTTTACAAAGGAAATTCCACAAAACATACCTTTTTGTTTTATATGGCCTCTCCACATCTTTCAAGGTTCCACCTTTATCGCAATCGGGTATCAGCTCCTCCGAGGGTCACAATAATACACACCTCCTCCACACCCGATATGCAATTAAACTGTCAGGCATCAAATATAACAAATGTGCCTATATAACCCTGTTGGAGCCTTTTACACTATCAAGAACATTAATCTTTCACTTTTCCTTTAAAAAACCCGGGACAACAAAATATCGAAATACACAGGAATCAATGGAAAATACAAAGAAAAACTCTTTCGGAACACAAAACTGAATCTCAAATCTTATAAACCAGCATATATAAATATCGTCGGGTCTGGCTCCCACTTCAAAGCCTTATCGTAATGCTCCTCCAATCTCTGAAACACCGATACCTTTGATCCCCGATCAGTGATATCGCTATCGGAGTATCGCCATATCCACTGTCTGACCTCTTCCACTTGAAACCGCCGATTCGATATGCCTTACGGACCCGATAAGATTATCGGTTACATTTGATAAGGTTTTGGGTCTAGCTACCAAATCAAAAATCGCTCTTTCCTTTGCCCAAGATTCATTCTTCCCTTTGGATGATTGTGATGTGACCTTCTGGTTCTGATTTGATCCTGGCCATTGATCTTAAAGATCCAACGGCTGTTGTGCAACCATACTTCACTTCTCTGCTAATCTATTTACTTATGTTTTTATGCTATTTCTTCAATTTCCCTTTGTGGTTCGATTTCTTCAAAGGTTCTAGGTTTTTTGCTATTTCACTGCACACTCTTCCTGAGCTTGTCTTCTGCGAATTCTTACATCGCCTTCTCTTCAGAGCTTCACTCTGATCATCTAAGTGGATTCAATGATCCCTTACGATTCCTTCGAATCATTCTTCTCCTCTACGTATTTCCTCAAAACTCTGCCTGCAACCTTTGTTACAGAACGTACGAATTCAAGCATAATCAATCATTACACACTTATTTCACCCATTTACACAGTACCAAAATGAACCTATATATATAAATATGAACAATTGATTACATTCGAGACTTTATGTCTCTCACAGGACTGACCTTCAATATCAATGACGTCCCTTTTCTACTCTGCCCATAGGCTTACATTTATACCAGCAAGGTTCGTTGAACTAATTCTGGTTCGATTCCTAAATCTACTGCACTGACTCCTAAATCCTCTATGTCCACTTCTACTTCAATTAATTCCTAAGTACTCTCTCTAGTTCCTCGAATCATGGAACTGTTTTAAGAGTCATAATTGACTTCTAACTCTTGTCATTATTCACCACTCATGTTCTTCTTTAATTCGATAGAATTTACAACTTCCTCTCATTATCTAATTAATTCTTATTTTGTGCACTCAAAAGCCTAATATTACATTAATTCATCACTTAGGAATCCAACTTCCTAAAAATACATGACCCCCTATGTCTACTAAATATACAATGATTTTACTTGGGTTGAATGCTCATGCATCAATGCATAACAAAGGAACCAACCAGGAGATATCTGGAAGAAAAAGGAGGAAGAATTAGGAAAGTGTGGTATTTCTCTTTTTTCACATGATGAGGATAATAAATGGTATATTGATAGTGGATTTTCACATCATACGTCAGGAGATAGGAGAAAATTTCACTTCTTGAAGAGGCTCAAAAGTGGTCATGTTGTTTTTGAAGGGAGTGAGCCACCAAGAATATTTTCGTAATGGCACGACCAACCTCGGTGAAAAGAAGGACCAATGTAGAAGATGTATGGCTCATTGAGTGTCTTAAGCATAATATTCTAAGTGTGATCCAAATGATTGATGGAGGTTAGGAAGTGGTCTTCAAATCTAAAGGTCATTTCATTTGAAAAGAAGGATCAAAGAAGGTGATAGCTAAAGGATTCAAGACATCTGACAATGTTTATGTATTGAAGGGAAGAGTAAGAAAAGAAATGAGATCAAAGAATTTCTCTTCATCCTCGTATTATGAGTAGAAGAGACCAGCACATATTGAAGTTTTCCCTTGCATGATAGATCTTTTAGACTGTAAATTGAATGCAAGGCCTTCATAGGCTCAAGGGGAGTATATAGCAAATCTTATCTTTGTATGTAGCTCATTTGTGATGATAACTATGCTTATCTCTTTGATTATGATTTATTGATGATGGATTTTTTCTACTGATGTTATTTTTGGTAAGGTTATTGATATTAGGAAGAAGGATGGCACATGCTCAAGGGGTGCATGTCATATGCCTCAAATGTTTTTCAGTGATATTGATGGCATCATGGATTCTTGGAGTTTACTATATGTTCCATTCTATGTGCTTATTTGACATAAGATAGTTACAAGAACTTGCATTTTGGTTGTGCATGGATAATATGATACATATGCAATTGGCTTGTATCATGCATTTCGGGTTGATGATTTTATGCATGTGTTTGTGCCATGGATATTATTATGCTGATGGTACATGATGCTTATATTTATGAGGATGTTTTTCGAATATGATATTTTTGTTGTGCCTACATAATTATGTGCTTGTTGTTTCTGCTAGTTCATCTTATATCATAGAGATTCATGCCCCTTATGATGGTTATTCTTGTTGCTATGTATTTCTATAGAGGGTTGATATATTTTTCTAGTTAGTGTTATGTTGCTAATTCATGATGCTAACATATATTTATGATCATTGATATTTTTGCTATGAGGATTTTGATTTCAAAAAGAGGCTTCATAATCTTGTTGATATATATATTTATGTGGGCCACTATGCATTGTTATGTGTGATGGATCACTGCTGCAGAAATTTTTATCTATGGATGGTGATTCAGGGAGTCACACACATGTCTATCATGTGATATGTGTTTGTTAATATCTTGTTTCAATGAATGATATATATTTCCTATCACACATATCATGTACTTGTTAATATCATGGTATTTTGATATGCTTTGTAGTGGAAGATATGTTTCAGCCATGTAGTTCATGTGTTATTCATGTATACTCTCACACTTATCATGGTGAGACAATCTAGAGTCATGATGCATTGAGAGAGAGTCATGTGAGTCATGGTTCAACCATATATGGGCTTATTGATGTAACTGAAAAATCATGTATTATCATTTTAGAAGCCATGTAATAGGCCTATGAAGCTCTATACTCTGTTGCATATCATTTGGTCATAGTCATTGGTCCATGTAGAGTAGCCTCTTCACATCACGGGGTCTTCATGAGGGAAGCAATACCATACGATGTGCATTCATATTAGGGGATATATATTGAGGAAAATTTTGCATAATATATTGGGGGATATATAGGGGGTAAAGGGTTTTTATATTGGCAGGTATAAAAAATGGAGCTCAAACTTAATGAAAAAATTTAATGAAAAACTGGATACCTACAATATATAGTGAAAGTAGGGATTTTTTTAATTGGGAAGATGTATTGGGTTCATATTGGTTAGGGGTTAAATAATGTGATTTTTAGAAGTATTTTCTGATATGTAGTCAAATTAGGGGTATTATTTAGTATGATATGAATGCAAGTGATGTGTCATAGGTTCATGGAGTGAAGCCCCTATGAGCCTCTTGCATTTGGCAAGGAGGCATTGGTAGTTATATATATCAATTTACATTCAACTACAGATATTTTTTCATTCAGTGGAGTATGGTTGTTCATATTGTTTTGAAATGTCATCATGTATTTGTTGCAACCATATCTACTTCATAGAAATGTTTCTTCTAGATAGACATTGTTGATGTTGATATATGAGTTTTTTTCTGCGGGAGAGTACATTGTGGAAAGGTATTTGATGTTATTGTTTCAGAGTTGGCTGGATATATGCTGCTACTGATATTAATTCTATCAGAGTTGTTGTTTCTCGTTGCTCAAATTATGTTTTTGTTGCTATATTTTGGTGATTTGATCTACTATTACTATTATTACATGGATTATGTTGTTGTTTCTTTAGGGGAGAGAGCATGTGTTTTAGTTATTTTTGTTGCTATATATTGTCATGTTTCCTTGGGAGTGAGAGATTTTATTATTGTTGTTGATAGGAGATGTATATTGTTGCTCTAGTTTGTTATTGATTGGGCATAGCTTATGTACAGGGGGAATTTAGTCCACATATTTATTAGGAGGAGTGCTTTTGTTATTTTTGTCTTTCAGCCTTTCACTCCATTATTCATCACCTGCATATGGCTTTAAAGTGGATTTTATTTTATTTTATTTTATTTATTTTATTTATTTATTTTATTTTTTTTATGGATCCCATTACCTATAAAGGAGAATATAACATTTATTGTTAGGGTCCAACCCTAGCCCCCATATTTATGTAATAGGGTCGAGTCATAGTTATAGAGTCAATAAAGCCCATATTAATAATTGTAAGTGGTTGACCCACGTTTAAATAAGGGACCACAGTTAGTTGCAAATGGACCATGGTATTAGATAGATGGTATTAATAAGAACCATGGTATTGACCCATGGTATTGCATGTATGAATCTTATATAAAGGATAGAGACTCCCCTCGAGGAGAATAGTGTCTTATTTTGTAATTGAGCCAGCTCTATTAGAGGTTCTCCGCTCGAAGAGGCAAGTGAACATTGCTTTCGTTTATGAACAATAAAATATTTGTTGTTATTTCTTATTGTTATGTGTTATGGGTATTATTTATTTGCATATTGGGTATTCTGGTATCTTCTCGCAGGTGAAGAGCATAACAAGTGGTATCAGAGCACTTTCCAGGGCCGGTGGGATCTCCATTTTTAACAAAAAAATAAAATTGGCTAGAGACATGTTCGAGCGTCTTTAAACCATGGGATCTATCATTGAGCGTATAAACCTGCGGATTTGGGGTGGCATGCACATAGGAAATACAGGAGGTGGTCACACTTGTCGGACTCCCTTGTAACCCCTGTGGGTACCCCTTCAAGTAGTAGCGCATTAGACAGAACCATGCACAGACTGTCTTCCAATTACCTTCCGGGTATATCGAAAGCCCCCTAGGCTCTCTTGAAACCTCACCATAGATAAACTGTCGGTCGTCTCACTGCTATAGTACACCAAGAACAACACTCGGGAAGATTACTCGTGCGTACGATAGGGTAGTCGAGTTGTACGGCTAAGGGTATGGTTGATCCTCCTTGGTTAGTGCCCTGAAGGATTGGGCCGAGTACTACCATCAAACCCTTATGTATATTGCGATCTATAGCACTTGACACTCCTTGAGACCATAGTTCCCTTATCTCTCTCTAGATCATGCATCATCTTTGACAGATCAGATCTAGCAGGTGGGGTTCTGTCGTCACCACAACAATCAATTTCGCCATTCAGATCTCTCAGATCCACCATTCAGATCTATCAGATCCACCAATCAAATGTATCAGATCTTCCATTCATATCTAGCCATTGGGTTCTGTAGCAATCACCACAATCAAATTTTCCATTCAGATCTAGCAGCAGGGGTTCGATCACTACCACATTCCTACTCATACTCTACAGTTGAGGGTTCGCCGACAGATGAGACTATTTGTGGGGCCCCTATACCTGGGCGTGATTCTTGCAGTACATTGGGTAGAATTGACTTTTCTGGGATTCGGCTACTACAGTATCCCTAAGTGAGGAGGACACTTATAGGAGACTTAGCCCATAAGAATCAGGTCGACGAGTTGAGCAAGGTGATACCATTCACTTGTTAGCATAAAAAATTTCGGGTGGTCCTAAATTTTAAGTGCACCAGATCAGTGCATGGTACAAACCAGAGCTCAAGATATGGCTAATGAGAAGATCGACACCCTTTATAAAAAGTTGGATGTAGTACTGATGTCACTCAAGACCTTAGCTGACATGCTCACAAAGGGCAAGTCGGAGGAACAGTCAGAGGAATATGCTTTCAATGAAAACATTAAGGGCGAGTCTAGCCATTCTCTTCACCTCTTTGGCAACCACCAACAGTCCCAGACGCGACCACCCAAGCTGGACATGTATAAATTTGATGGCAATCATCCCACCACCTGGTTAGCACAAATGGAGCAATATTTCACACTGAATCACATCATAGATGATGTGACTCAGCTTAGTGTGGGTAGCATCTATTTGGACAATGAAAGATGACAATGGTGGCAATGGCATCAACATTGCTATGGAAGCCCTGTGACTTTGCAGACATTCTCGAAAGCTCTTACGGATCGCCTTGACCATGAATCTAACTTTTTTGGTCATCTTACTAAGCTCCAATAGATGGGAATAGTGAACGCATATATTACAAACTCTGAAGCCTTAGCCTTCTGTACAGGAGGTCTACACGATCAATTTTACTTGGAATGTTCTGTCAGTGGTCTCAAAGAAGCCATACAAGCCCGCGTCCGACTGCAACACCCAACCTCATGGTTGGATGCTTGCAAGATAGCTCGTGAAGTAGAACTTGCGTTAGCGGCCCAGTCCAATCACCCAAATTTCATAGCCAAGGGTCGCCCCACCTAGGCTCAAAGCACTACCCAAACACTCAAGGTTCAAAAGGTGTCACTAGCGGAAATGGTAGAAAGAAGAAAGCAAGGATTGTGTTACTACTGTGATGAGAAATACTCCCCCATGCATAAATGCAAGGAGCCCAAATTCTTTCAAATTAATGCCACTGATCACAGTTCATTGGAGGAAGCCCCACCACTTGAGGAACCAGAGGAGGAAGATGAGGACAACCAACCAAACAATGTACCTAAAGAATCAGTTATCTTGCTTCATGCTTTGGCAGGGATTTCTTCTCCCCAAACTCTCAAAATCAGAGGTTTTATTAGGCATTGCCCTGTAGTAGTCTTGATTGATAGTGGCAGTACGCATAACTTTATCCATCAAAGAGTCGTTGAAGCAGTGCATTGTTTTGTCAGAGCAGTCTCTAATTTCGAGGTCCAAATTGCTAATGGGGGGACAATGAAATGTGAAGGCCAGTGTGAAAATGTCAAACTTCAAATGGGGGATTATCAGCTAAAGACCCACATGTTTGCAATACACATGGGAGGGTGTGACATTTTCTTGGGTGTTGAATGGCTCCGCACACTTGGCCCAATCACAATGGATTTCCAGGAGTTATATATGAGCTTTAAGTGGAACAACCACACACATACCCTCCAAGGACTCCAGGCAGGTGCTCCCTCTATCATCAGCTCGCATAGGATGGAAAAATTGTTAAAAAGGGCCACCATTGAGTTATAGCCCAATTTAATGCCATCTAGGCTTCAAGCCCACTTCTCTTCATATTCATCCTAAGATGCAACAGATCTTAAACAACCATCTGCCGGTCTTTGACAAGCCTCATGAGCTTCCACCCTGGAGAGGGGAACATGATCATAGAATTACTTTGGTCCTAGTGGAGCAACCACCAAATGTGTGCCCATATAGATATTTGTTTGCCCAAACGAGTGAAATTGAAAAAATCATCAAGGAACTCATGGAAGCAAGCACCATTCGTCCCAACATTAGTCCTTATGCATCGCCTATGGTAATGGTGGTCAAGAAAGATGGGGAATGGCATATGTGTCCATACTTCAGGGCCCTCAACAAGCTGATGGTCAAAGATAAATTTCCCATCCCGGCTATCAATAATTTGTTGGATGAACTTAATGGGGCTCAATTCTTTACTAAGCTCGACCTTCGCTCGAGCTATCACCAAATTTGCATGAAAGAAGTAGACATTCCAAAGACTTCTTTCAAAACTCATGAAGGCCATTATGAATTCTTCTTGGTCATGCCATTTGGCCTTTGTAATGCCCCTTCCACTTTTTAGAGCCTCATGAGCCACCTACTCAAACCATATCTCAGAAAATTTTTCCATGTTTTCTTTGATGACATCCTCATCTAAAGCCACACCTGAGCCACACATCTTCAACATGTAGATCTGCTCTTGCAATTGCTCCAGACACATAAATTATTTGTCAAGATGTCCAAGTGCTCTTTTGGTATGGCAGAAGTTGAGTATTTGGGCCACATTGTGGGGCATGAAGGTGTCAGGGTGGACCCCAAACAGATCCAGGCAATGCAGGATTGAACTCAACCAAAGACCTTGAAGAGCTTGAGAGGATTTTTGGGTCTCACGAGCTACTATCGAAAATTTTTCCACAATTATGGTCACATTGCTAGACCCCTCACTCACCTTCTCAAGAAAAATTCATTTCTATGAAATGATGAAGCGCAACAGGAATTTATAGCTCTCAAACATGCCATGTGTTCCACTCCCATATTACCACTACCCTACTTCACCAAATATTTTGTGATTGAATGTGATGCTTCAGGTACGGGTATTGGGGCAGTCTTAATGCAGGAAGGTCGACCCTTGGCGTTCACTAGCCAAAAACTAAGTGGGTCAAATCTGGGACAATCTACCTATGAGAAGGAGATAATGGCCATACTTATTGGGGTAGCATTTCCAAATCCGCACAGACCATCAAAGCCTTAAATATTTTTTGGAGCAACGCCTATCCTTGCCACAACAAAATAAATGGCTTTCCAAAATGTTGGGATATGATTATGAGATAATTTACAAGAAAGGGCGTGAAAATGTTGTAGTAGATGCTTTATCACGACAATTTGAGGAGGAAAGCACCCTTCTCACATTCTCCCTTCCTATTCTAGAATGGATTGAAGAGGCTCGCGAGGAATGGTTTTCACATCCTCTGCTCTCCCAACTCATTAATAAATTGCAGGCGGCTCGAAATTCCATAGCGGGCTACTCTTGGTAGGATGAGATTCTTTGCTACAAGGACAGAGTCATGATATCACCAACATGCACCCTCAAGAGTCGCATTTTGGCGGAGTTGCACTCATCTCCCACTACAGGCCATTTAGTCTTTCAAAAGACTTATGCTTGCACTCGACGTTCATTCTTCTGGACAGACATGAAAAAGGAAATTCTTACTTTTGTAGCTGAGTGTGACATATGTCAGCACCACAAAGGAGAAACAGTTAAATTCCCAGACGCATTACAACCATTTCCCATCCCGGCCTAAATCTGGATGGAGGTTTCTATGGACTTCATTATAGGTCTTCCAAAGTCAAGCAACAAGTCAGTCATCATGGTGGTTGTGGATATACTTTCTAAGTATGCTCATTTTTGTGCCCTACCCCATCCTTTTACACCGGCTTTGGTGGCTCAATATTTCATGGACGAGATCTTCAAATTGCATGGCATGCCCATTTCAATTGTGTCTGATCGTGACCCACGTTCACCAGTAACTTTTGGCAATAACTCTTTAGGCTACAAGGTACCCAAATACAACTCACTACTTCCTATCATCCCCAAACTGATGGTCAAACTAAAGCAGTCAACAAATGTCTAGAGACCTACCTTAGTTGTTTCACTTCAGAAAAGAAACATCTATGGGTACAGTGATTACCTCTAGCGGAATGGTGGTATAACACTAACTATCATGCCACCACAAAAAAGACTCCATATGAAGAAGTTTATGGTCAACTCCCTCCTTCACCTACTTCTTATATCCAGGGATGCTCGAAGGTACAAGCAGTGGATCAACTCCAACAAAACTGCACAACCATGCTGGCCCACCTCAGAGAGAATCTCCATCAAGCTCAAAACTGTATGCAGCAACAGACAGATCAACATCGTTCAGAATGCAAATTTCAAGAAGGGGATCAGGTATTTTTGAGGCTGCAACCATATAAGCAAACATCACTCAAAGACAAGTGTTGCCAGAAATTATCTCCAAAATTCTATGGACCATATCATGTACTTCAGCACATCAGAGAAGTAGCCTACAAGCTAGCTTTGCCACACACGACAAAAATCCATCTAGTCTTCCATGTCTCATGCCTCAAGAAAGTGATTGGGAAGCATTGCCGAATTCAAACTAGTCTACCAGAATTGGATAAAGAAGGTTAAATCTGGCTCCAACTTGAACAAGTTCTTGACAAGCGAGAGCGGCACCTGTGCGGCTGCACGATCAAGGAAGTCCTTGTCAAGTGAAAGACACCTCTCCAGAAGATGCAACCTAGGAACCAGCCATTGTCCTTCAGTAGTTTCCACAGCTTCAGCCTTGAGCGCAAGGCTATTTTTATGGGGGAGGGCATTTTAGGGTCCAACCCTAGCCCCCTTATTTATGTAATAGGGTCGAGTCATAGTTATAGAGTCAACAAAGCCCATATTAATAATTGTAAGTGGTTAACCCACATTTAAAGAAGGGACCACAGTTAGTTGCAAATGGGCCATGGTATTAGATATATGGTATTAATAAAAACCATGGTATTGACCCATGGTATTGCATGTATGAGTCCTATATAAAGGATAGAGAATCCCCTTGAGGAGCATTGTGTCTTATTTTGTAAGTAAGCCAGCTCTATTGGAGGCTGCCCCCTCGAAGAGGCAAGTGAACATTGCTTTCCTTTCTGAATAATAAAATATTCGCTATTATTTCTTCGCATATTGGGTATTCTGGTATCTTCTCGCAGGTCAAGAGCATAACGTTTTTCCTTGACATGTTTAGACCTTTGCCATTGATGTCAAAGGGGTAGAATGTGAGGATGAATATTAGTTCTCATATGGTTGTTTTCAGCTGAGGTTGTAATCAATGACAAAGGAGGATATTCTTGGCATTGATGTGTGTTTCATATGTGTTGGTTGTTTGGCATTGATGTCAACTTGGTAGCATGGGTTGTAGGTCATTTGGCTATGCATATGTATGTGTGGCTATAGGTGTTTTGTGTATGGATGATATGTATATGGTCCTTGGTGTGTCTACTAGCATGGAGATGTGACTTGAAGGTGTTTCATATAGGATGTGATTAGAGGATTTCCTTGTCCTCATGATCATGTTGTTGTGTGTTGCACCAGTTTAGAGGCCTTCCCATGATGATCAGTTGTGTAGAGGAGGAGTTGTATTGGACATGTGATGATCTTCTTGATCATGTTTCTGCATACAGGTGTTGGTTAGGTCTCCATGTCCCGGATTAGGTCTCCCATGTTGATTATGTTATATTTGGGCTTGGAGAGGATATAGTACAAGTTTAATTGAATGCTTGAGATGTTTGTATAGATGTTGGAGGATGTCTGACGTGTTCTAGAGCTGCATACTGATGGCATAGTTTTTGTGAAGCAGTTTGATGGCCCAGGTGTTAGTATGGTTGTTGGTTGATGTCCAAGTCAACCTAATTAGACTTATGTTGATGATAGTGATGTGGTAGTGACTTGGTGAAGTGATTTAAAGGTGTCAATGACTTGCATAGGTCCTACAAAGGCTTGTCAAGCTCTAGAAGAAGTTTGGGAAAGTTTTGCGCTGAGGAAAGATGACTTTGACTATCCTCTACCCCAATTGCATGGATGATGGGTCATGAGAGCAGTTGAAAGTTTCCAGTCGCTAGGATATAGGCCTATATGAGCTATTGTAGATATCTAGTCATGTTTTTCTAGTGTTGTGGATGCGATCGAGATTTTTCATGAAAATTTTTCTACATTCCTCACACAACTCAACTAATTATGGTATTGTGATGAGTTTTGTGATCAAAAATTTTTGGAATATGGTTGGAAGAGCTGATGGAGCCTCCAAAAGGTGATCAAAGTTGAAAATATCAAAAGGCTAGTGGAGTAAGTGACTTTATTTTGGCAAGAAGCCTATCTCAACCAATTCTGAAGCGTGTTAAAAGAATTGTTGAGTGATCCATACACTGTAGCATTTACTAAGTTAATCATCACAAAAAAGTTATAAATAGAGAAATTCTTTGAGTCTATTTGGTTGGTTGATTGAGTGTGTGAGAGGATTCCATTGTGAGGGCATTGAGAGTGAGTAGAATTGTAGCAATTGATCACAGCATTTTGCAGTGTTTTTATCATAATTGTGTATGTAGATTAAAGAGATGAATTGAGGATAATTTCATCTTCCAAGAGGTCATTTGGACTTCCATGACTATTGGAATTCCTTCCCACCAACCCTCACATATTAGATATCCAACAAAGCACTATTGGCAGGTTGGAAAAGTGTTTAAAAACCCAGGGTGGAGGCAACATGGTCCTTTGATTGACAAGTGTCATGGCGGTATACCGCTCACACTTAGTTTCAATCCCCTCCCCACCTTCGACTAACTATCGAGCACTCAAAAACATTGAACATGAATTTTTTGTCGTTGATCAAAAAGAGCTATGTAATGCACTCTGAAAGTTACACAAAATTTAACCACGTGCAGAAGGGTGGAATACACACTTGTTTAATAAAATTTAATTTTTCAATTGCATAATTAAACTATATAGTATATACTGCACTCAAAACCATTTAAGTTTCAACAAGGCATGTTAACCACTCAAATTTCCCTTCAATATGTGTCAATGAATCCATGATCAAAGTAAAATTAAAGCATTCCATCATGATCAGAACATGTCAGAATTCCATAATTTCATCTACTTCTCATCATTTTGTATTCCAAATTCTGCAGCCCTACGGGGATATTCTAAAAATTATTTTAGTATGATGAAAAAGAGCTATGTAAGAAGCCTAGGCATCTTAGGACTATACAAGCAAGTGAGTTCACTTTAAAGAGGTTTTTTTCCTCAGTCCATTATTTGTGTTTTCCAACCCTTATAATTAGTGGATTTTTTCTCCCAAATATAGCCCAAAGCTAGAGTGTTGTTTTATGGGAGAGTCTTAGGTGAATCCTAGTTCCTAGAGTAGATTTATATTACCATACCAGATCATCTCTAAGGTTTCACGGAATTTGGTTGAGTCTAAGTGTAAAATTTTTATTGTTAAAAATTCCTCATTAGACGAGACTTTTATGAAAAATTTGATGGAAATGTAATAAGTGGTGTCTATAGAAGTTGTAGGGGGTATGAGTAATTAAAATTAACTTTCTATTTAAACACTCTTTGAGTGTGGAAAAATATGTATTTACCCCTCAAAACCCAATTTTTCCAATTCCTGGCAAAAAACTGGGAAATAATTAGTTGGAAAATAAAAATGAGAAGAAAAAAAATGTCTCCAAGTGAAAATGATAAAAACAAAATGAAGTGGAATTTCCCAAGAAGTGAAGTGAAGTAAAAAAGTGATGGAATCTCCATAAATCAAGCAAGAAAATCACCAAGAAAAGATTCGATAATCTAAGGAAGAAGTTAACGTCCCAACAAATCAAATTTTTTGAAGAGCTAGTCCAAGTTGGTTGATTTGAATGAGAGTTTTTTGAGGAAAAAGATGCTAAATATTTTTTGGTGGTCCAAACCGCTCCAAAAATTAGTTTAACTCCACTAATTCACTCCTCCGAGGTAAATGATTCTCCTTCCTCAAGATATGCACTGGTTCATCAAGGGTTATGATTTATTTGGCTTGTATCTAGTCATTTTCTCTTTGGATCTAAACATTTCACTTAGAGAGGGATCATCCTCTCATTTTTTCTATAAATTGAGCTCTAAGCTCCTCATTGTAATATATTGTAAATTGAGCTCTTGGCTAAGTGAAGCTCTGCTAGAATTTTGTATGCAAGTTTTTCTAAGCTAACAAAAGAAAGACTTTGGGGGCAAATGATTTGTGGTGTTATTGTTCTACATTTATGGTAAAAAAAATTATGAGTTATTGGCTCTTAATTCTCTAACATGATTGGATTTATAATTTGTTAGTATTCATATGTCATTTCTTGGATTAATTTATGCAAGTTACCTTGTAATTTTTTGGATTAGAGAAACACTCTAGATCTAGAAGTGCTAGTGGGTTTTTGGTTGAACCCCTAGTTTTCGTTTTCCGATTGTGTTATCTAATCCCTTGTGGATCTAACAATATATTTTTAAAGTGTGTAGAGATCTATTTTTTTGAATCAGATCTTGAACATTTGAGGAAGCTTTCAGTTTAACCAACCAACTCTCAATGGATAGAAGTGGAAGAACCCACAATGACTTCTCTCGAAGGATTATGAAACGAATTTTAATGGGAGTTTCATAGCCATAGCTTGAGAACATCATAAATTTAAAGATCTATTTCTCTACTAATGTGCTTTTATTAAATAATCTAGCTATTTTAAGTTTGTTTATTGCTTACCCAAGAGTGGAGGTGTCCTTGTACTCTTTGGGATGGCATTAGTAATTTTTTGTATATATGCTAACCCTTGTTATATATAAATCATATTCCTCTTATATATATTTTGCATCTCCTCTTTATGCTTGCATAAATCTGAAGGAATAGGGTTTGGCTTGGAGAATTTTCATAAATGTTTTGCAAGTGGATGATTGAAGATCAAAGAAATATTTATCTTGGAAACTAAATCCTACCCTTGTTCATGGATCAAGCCATCAATATTCACCTCGTATCCCTTACGTAGATCTATTTTTTAGAGGCTGGACAGCTAGGGATTGAAATTAAATTCGAAGGGATCTCACATTTCAAGGCTTTGGAGAATCAAGATCTACATTTTGGAGGCCTTTTTTTCTCTTGGCCGTGAGCAAATAAAATGATTTTTTCCATCTTTTGTGAAGTTTTTTGGTTCTCTCATATGTGAAGGGTTTAAGCAAAATTTTTCTTGAAGGAGAAGCAAATTCCTTTGGAATTTCTCATTGTAAATTTGCCATATATTGTTTGTAAATATTTTCCATTTCTCTCTTGTATCTTAAGGAGGGGTATTGGATTTCAAAGCTCCATTTTTGTAAATCCTCCTTAAGGATCTAAAGCCCTCATTCTAGTCTAAGAGGGTTTCACCTTGTAAATATAATAAAACAAATATTTTTTTGAGGGAGTTCGAGATTTTTCCCCTTGGTATCCCACCTCCTCATTTGGAAGGAGGATCTCTTGGATGGTGCTGACTAACTTGCTCATCTTCTATTTGTTAGATTAGTTCATTTTCTTGCTTATTGCATCCTCTAATTTCTAGATCTAGTCTCTAACACACATTTATCAAGTAGTTTCAATCATTTGTCATCTACTTTATCTAACTTGCTTTTATTTTCATTGAGTGACTATAATTCCTTGATATAATTTACATTTGCTTCATTGAGTAATTTTCACTTCTTTCATTGATCATTAGCATAAGCTAATCTCACATTGGTATCATAATTTGTGCTCAAGTTACTATTTGCTAATTTGAAATAAAGTAAAATGATGTTTTGCTAATTGATATTCATAAGATATTTCATATTTGAAGCATTTTACTCCTAATTTTCAAATCTATATCTCTTTGAAGTACTTGTCCTAATTTTAGATCTAATTTCTAGATTGTATTTCTCCAAAATTTACCTCCAAACATAAGCTTCGTTGATAGACATTTAGGGGCAATTTCCTCAACTATCATTCAATCTCCCTAAATTTGAGTTTGGAGCAAAGGTTAAAACATGTGACCTTGCAGTTCTCTTGTGATTGAGTCCCTTGTAGGAACGAAGGAATGCAGGTTGTACTAAAATCCTAGATAGGTATCGTTAATGAGGCATTTTCCTCCTGACTCTATCCTTCTTACAACTACCTCAGTCCTTACCAAGTTGAAGGAATTGAGGGGAATTCATACCTTAGAATAGGATTTAATAAAACTTACCAAAACCACTTTGCAATCACACACTCACTGATAAATTTGTTTCATCTTGCATCTATCAGTTATCATATAACTTTGGGTTGTGAGCATCTCCTTTTACTTGTACACATATCATTTAGGTTCCTGTACTTGATTACTTCATACTCATGTTATTTTTACTTTGATATTATTTGTTATATTTGAGAAATCTCTCATTTAAGTACAAGTTTCACTCCCTTACAAGTTTCATTTCATTGCTCACATCTCAAAGTTGTATCTAATCTCTTGTGGTTTTTTGTTGTATCTCACTAGCTCTTGTATTTCAAATTCCCATTTTGTGTAACTTTGTTGACCTTGAAGTTACATTTCATCTACAAGTATTGTGATTGAGCATATATTTCTCGCAAGAATATTATTTGGCATTGGTCTACCTACATACATTTTCTTTGTGGGATATCATATTAAGTCTATTTGATTTATCTCCATTGCTGATGGTTATATGTTCTTAGTTACTTGTACTTTGCTAAATCAATTTTATTTCAAGATATAATTCAAGTTGTTAAATTGGTAAGAGCTTGACTAATTTGATTAAACATCATAATCTCCTAGAACTTGTTATCTTTAACAAGCTTTCCTTAGGGACCACTCCCCTGACTTAGCTAGGAGATAGTCTAAACAGAAAGAGTTGCGATCAAATGACAACACCTTCTCTGAGCGTTTCCACAAAGAATACACCCTGTTGGGTTGAGGACTTCCCCACTTGTCTTGAGTGTGCAAATTTGTGGACAACAGGGCACATGTCAAGCACATGTTGAATTTTGACGCATGGTGGTACATGTTTGGCAACAGAACACGTACCAAACACTTCTTCACGAATCTATGTCCAACCAGAGTAAGAAAAAGTTTGAATTGCAAAAGGCAAAAAAACAGGGAGACTGGTAGTCTCATAGGCTATATTTAGTCTCGTGGACAGTAAAATATCATTCATTCATTCCAAAAGATGTGCCAAACATATACCCAACACGTGTCCTCACAAATCCTTGTCCAACAAAGAAATATTCATGACACGTGGGCTATTTGGATATGCCCGGTAACTTAGATCAGGACATTTTATGGAAATTGTCTCAGGTGGAAAATTACACGATGATACCTGCAAAAAAACTGGCCGACCAAAATGAGCCGAGAGATATGGATGGGACATCAACAACGGATCGGACGTTAACAACGGCTGGCTAATTCTCTCATAAAAAGACCGTTGAAGTTGAATAAACACTAAAAGCTAGCCAACATTCATAGTGTGCCCCAAAGAATTGAAAACTTCCTGAGTGGCCTGTGCACCTTTGTTTGCAATGAAGTAAATTACTAGTAACAGCACCTACATCAATCAATATTGGCCACACGAATGATGCAGCACTTACATCATCAGATTGATCACCTCCATATTCTTGTTGTACGAGCAGAGTATGATATATTTCTATAGTTTCATTGTGGAAAATAAGAATAAGAAAATTGCAAAATCAAGGTGTGCACGACATATGTAAGAAAATTGATAAACCATTCTTGAAATGAAAAAAATTAACCCTGTTAGCTTCTTGACATCTTGATGTCGCATCTAAATTTAGAGCACAAGTGAACCCTCTATATAAGCTTAAAATTTATATATATTCATTCAATCCATATAAAACAGATATTTGAAGCTTCTTTTCTGTAGCCACCGTTTATTGTCAATAAAATCAATTGCCCTGTTGGCATCCACGCATAGACCTTCATTTATACAAATATGTTGCATTGGCCTTAAAAGGAAAGATATGCCAATTTACATATTCCTATCTTCACTGCTTTGTGACACATGACTATTCTCTCTTTCGGTGGGCACTTTTGTTACAACTATTGCATTTGCTTGTAGCCGCAAGCCTGATAAAATTGCTTTCATTAGGGGCTGTTGATCCTGGGCAAAATCCTTTATTTCTCTATGATGATCAGCCAGCAATGGTACAGAGGCATATTCTTTGTCTAATTTTTCCTTAGCAAGGGTATGTATTGCTTTTAGTTCTTTATTTTCAATTTGTAGGTGCTCTAGTTGAGACTTTACGCTATTGAGGTACTTGACAGTATTAGCAATGGCAAGTCGACTGTGTTCCATCTCCTCTTCGTCCTCCGAAGTCTAGGATTGCGTTGGCTTCCTGCCAAAAATGTCTTCAACTAAAGTTTTCAAGCCACCTCCCAGCTGCCCAAACAAATTTCAAAATTCAAACCTGATTTTAAAAGATACTTTTCATGCATAATAAAAAGTATGCACAAGATATATGTCATTATCAAAAATAGTGAAAATAATGAATATTATCAATCAAAAAACTAAATAAAAATCAATTTGTACACTCACAGGAGAACAGCGAGTCCCTCATGCTGTTTCTGTTGTTTGCTTGTGTTCTTTTACATGTTTGTCCATTGTCAAAAATAGTCGAAATAGTGAATGAATATGAACCATAAAAATAAAATGTGGTGTATGAGGACAAGAGCTGTGAGATATTAATGGATCTCCCATTTCCCAGGAGTTAACTAATCATACACTAGTCTTCTCTAAGCCTCCAAAATGCAATTTTAAAGTTTTCTTGCAAGGTTTTAGGAAAACAATTATGCAAGACAGGATCACAATGCATGTATTCAGCACAAGCAAAGACAAAAGCATCCACGTAAGCTCTAGTCTTTTGGTTAAATTATCAACTAAATAGAAGCGATGTACTAAACGCATAAGAGGGAACCATCTTGTGGTGTAAACGCATAAGTGGGAACCATCATCCACAAGAGGAGCATGGGGGTTCCTAACTTCTAAGGTAATCAAGGAGGTCGATTGAAACACTTGGAAGAGCTAACCTATGCTAGGCTCAAGGTTTGGACATTGCAACCGTACATCGTATGGGTAAAGGTGCTCCAACTGTTTAATTAAAACAAAGCATTGCGATGGAATCCGATGTTTAATTAAAACAAAGCATTGCGATGGTCCCTGCTGATGCTAACGCAATGTGATTTCTGCCCAGCGCTCTGAATGTCAACGTGAAGAAATTCAACCAAGCGCGGGTAAATGGCGGGAGTAACTATGACTCTCTTAAGGTAGCCAAATGCCTTGTCATCTAATTAGTGACGTGCATGAATGGATTAACGAGATTCCCACTGTCACTATCTACTATCTAGAAAAACCACAGCCAAGGGAACGAGCTTGGAAAAATCAACGGGGAAAGAAGACCCTGTTGAGCTTGACTCTAGTCTGACTTTGTGAAATGACTTGAGAGGTGTAGAATAAGTGGGAGCCGTTTTCAGTGCAAGTGAAATGCCACTACTTTTAACGTTATTTTACTTATTCCGTGGGGCGGAGACGGGGCACTGCCCCTGTTTTTGGCCTTAAGGCACATTTCGGTGGGTCGATTCGGGTAGAAGACATTGTCAGGTGGGGAGTTTGGCTGGGGCGGCACATCTGTTAAAGGATAGCACAGGTGTCCTAAGATGAGCTCAACAAGAACAGAAATCTCGTGTGGAACAAAAGGGTAAAATCTCATTTGATTTTGGTTTTCAGTATGAGTACAAATTGTGAAAGCGTGGCCTATCGATCCTTTAGATTTTCAGAATTTGAAGCTAGAGGTGTCAGAAAAGTTACCACAGGGATAACTGCCTTGTGGTAGCCAAGTGTTCATAGCGACGTTGCTTTTTTATCCTTCTATGTTGGCTCTTCCTATTATTGTGAAGCAGAATTCACCAAGTGTTTGATTGTTCACCCACCAATAGGGAACGTGAGCTAGGTTTAGACCATCGTGAGACAGGTTAGTTTTACCCTACTGATGAACCACACCGCAATAGTAATTCAACTTAGTACGAGAGGAACCATTGATTCACACAATTGGTTATCGTGCTTGGTTGAAAAGCCAGTGGCGCGAAGCTACCATGTGTTGGAATATGATTGAACGCCTCTAAGTCAGAATCCATGCTAGAAGCGGTGCATGTCAATCTTCGACTGTATCTCGACCCACAGTAGGGCGTCACTTTGTCGCCCCCAGGGGCCTGTGTCATTTGAAAATAGTGACCGTGAAGCATCTCAGTCGGTGGTAGCTTTGAAATTCAATTCCAAATGGTCATTGAGACGAATCTTTTGGGTTTGGACATTAAGCAACATGATTAGAAGTTAGTGAAACAAATTGGAGTGAGAAACAACAATTTATACAGGTTACAGTTAGGCGCTCCAAAGACACTAGTGAGCAACAACGGCAAGAGAGACATGGGAGAGTTATGGCATAGGAGGATGGGACATATCCATCATGGAGCACTTAGACTACTCAGGGAGACTATGACAGAAATTCCAGAAATTAGTACGGAACATGATGAAGTTGTGAAAATTTAAAGTTTGAAATCCTATTGCAATAACTAGAAATTATTCTTCTAATTGTTAATTAATTTTAACAACTTATCTGCTACAGCAAATACCAAATAATTCGCATTGCAATCTTCACAAATAAAACTACGGAAAATAATAGCATTGGAAACTGAGAAACGCTAGCGCACAAAAAAATTAACATACTTATTTTTGGACAAATGTCCCTAGAAAATCCCAACTTGAGAAAACCAGTGCAACAACGAGGGTTTTTATTATTATGCAGCAGTGAAATTCTGAGTACAATCTACATGCTCAAACTGAAAAGAAAATACAGGGGAAAATGGCCACAAAAATTAGTGAGACAAATTTTGTCTCACCTGGCACTGATCTAGCTCCGAGATTGGCTCTGAATGGGCTCCACGAAACCCCTGCATCAACCTCTGCATCAAACCTACGTAGGCACTACAATGCTCTACCTGGAACTGCAACTTATCAAGCCGTCTGCCCAATCCATCCTTTGAGAATGACTCACTAGCACCATCCAAAAATATTTCCAAACTCCAGCAACCAAATTCACCCTCTGTCTGGCTAAATCGACCTCTACCTCTGAAGCTTTTGCGTTGCCTCTGCGCAACCTCACTAAGGAAACTCAGCCCTCTTGTAGCTGACTCTGTAGACCTGGAAAAACATTCCTCCACACTAACTGTCCCTGCCCCTCACTGTCTCTGCTTTCTTCTCTATCTTTCTGGCAACTACTACTGCTCTGTGGAAATTGAACTCCACAAGTGTGTTCTCCATCTACCCAACAACTTCTTATAATCTTCTGTTGGACCTCCAACAACCAATATTAAAACTTAATCAAAGGCCTAAATTAATTCCATGTCGATCCGTGTGAGTTTTTATATGATTCTCACATGATCTTGGTTAAAACTAATTAATTAACCATATTCCTTAAGTTTAAACTTAGGAAATATTTTAAAATCGTCTAATAATCTAATTGATACACTTCTATGTGGAATTTCCAAAAACTGTTTCTGGGTTATGGAGATCTCATGTGTTTTAGCCTCTCCACAAAGTTTCGAGACTAGAACACATTTGATGTTACAAAATCTAACAGAAGTGTGTAGGGGTTGCATGCTTAGGAAATTTATAAAAGAAGCATTTCCTAGTGTTGAAGAATGCAACTAGATTTGGTCTTCATAATTACCTTTGTACTTCTGACATCATATATATTTGTGAAAAGAAGAAAAAAATTATTATTTCAAGCATGGGTTTCATGCTCAAATTAATTTTCCATCTAGGTCAAGCATGTTCTTCATGCACCTTCGGTTTATTAAGTCAATAGAGACTTTGTCATATGTATAAGACTCATTTGTTGTAACAAGATAGGAAAATTATTTTCGAGGCTAGAAAGTCAAAATGACCTCCGAGACCAAGTTGGCCCAACCTATGAAAAGTCAGCCTAAGATTATTTTCGAGTATAGAAAGTCAAAATGACCTCCAAGACTAAGTTGGCCCGACCTGTGAAAATTCAGCCTAAGAGAGACCTATTCGACCTCTTGAGAAGGGTATATAAAGGAAGATTATTCAACTCATTTGGACACACTTCAAGTTCAATCTAAAATAAGAAAAAGAAAGCAAGAAGAGCAAAGGACAAGAAGACAAGAAGAAAGTCAAAGAAAAGAAGATAACTCTGAATTTTATGCTTTGGACTATTGCACACGTGTGAGATTAAGTTTTTTGGGTAATTGCAAGAGGCTAAGAATTGCATATCTGAACTGCATGTCTGAAATAGAGGGTCGAAACTCTAATTTGACCAGAAATTTTGAAGTTTGACTTTTGTTGACCTTGTTGACTAGAGCTTACTTGAGGAAGGAATTCTTGGAGCGCTGACTTGGCGCTTGGAGGAGGTCTTGGCCTTGGTCTTTGGGTCTTGGATTTCTCATTTGATCTAATTCTACAAGAAGATAAGAGATTCTTTCTGGGTTTTTCCCTTTGGAGGGGTTTTTCCCTGACTTGGAGCCTATATATTATGTCCATTGTCTTTTATTATCTTCATGGTTTATAATATTGATAATTGTTTGATGAAAAGAATCTAATAAAGAGAAAGAAGAAGCTAACATAAGTTCACAAGCAATTATTAAAGATAGGAGAATTGTTTAAATAGTTTTCATACTAAATTCTCCAACATGGTATCAAAGTCACAAGTGAAAGGAAGGCAACTTGAAGATCATCGTTGTTGGCATAAGTGGAAGACATCGATTGAAGAACATCATCCACTAAAGGACACAAGGAAAGGCTTAAGGAAGAAGATTTGTTGACCTAGAAGGAACAATACTACTTCAAGCTCTCATTGAAGGAAGAAAAGTTACTACATCACGCTCTCATTAGAGGCCTTGTCATCTTAAGACATCTATCTTTCTCTCTCTTGAAGACTCTTTGATATTAAAGGAAAGTCTTTGAATCTCCTTATAGTTGAAGGCATCATCAAAAAGGACACTTGTTTGACAAGTACCATATTGTCTTCCATGTCTCGATCTACAAATCAAATGACTTTGTTTTGCAAGGAAAGTAATAAGTTCAGTGGATCAACAAACTCTCTAACATGGAAAAAAAATATTGATTTGGTGCTCATAGAAAATTATGTCATGGAATATGTTCTTGGTGAAATTACTCAACCATACTTGAATGAGAAGACTCAAGAATTAGCAAAATACAAGAAGGGAGAAGTGAGGGCACAAAGGATTGTTACTGAATCTATAAAGGATCTTCTCATTCCCTTTGTTGTTGACTTGAGTACATCTAGAACAATCTATGATAAGTTGTTGAAATTGTACTCTATAAGTACCTCAGGTTAGAAAATATCCTTGAGAAATCAACTATATGAAACAAGGATATCAAGGAATGAAGATATGGCCACATATCTTATGAAGATCTCACAATTGAGGGACTAGTTGCAAAGGCTTGGGTAAGTCATCTCCAATTAATAGATGACTACTTGTGTACTAAAATATTTTCCACCTGAATCAAGTAGTTTTGCAACTAGTGTCTACCCAAGAAAAGATACTACTCCCTTTGATGAACTATGGGCTCAATGTATCTTGGAAGAAACAAGATCGAAGCCAAAATATGACACCAAATCAAATGAAAAATCTCAAGCCTTTATTGTAAAATCCAAGAAGAAGAACGAGAAGTTTGGAAAGTCCAAAGGAAAAAAAGATATGTCCAAGATACAATGCTATGGATGCAATGAACATGGACATTTTAAGAGGGATTGTCCAAACAAGAAAAACAACAAAAGGAAGGAAAGGAGTGGAGCTCATGTCGCTGAATAAAATGAAGAACCTGAGAAGAAGTGGAAAGGTGAAGATCCCAAGGATATTTACTATTGAAAGAAGCCCCACCTCTATCAAGTTTATTTGCAGTTTGTCTTTCTTTTATTAGAAAGTAGCAGTTAGAGTAGCATGCACCATTGCATTCTCTAGTTGAAGTCTTGGTTTTTGTAAAGCATGGTATCCTAAAAGGAAGCATATTATAGTAGAAAATTTAGAGTCTGCATGATCAAATTGCTTTGGAAAAGTTAATTTAGCTAACGAGAATGAGAAGATTTGGACCATCTTGCTCATCACAGTTCATCCAAGTATTTTCTAACATAATGTTAGAGGAAGTCATTTTGCAAAAAGAATCACCAAGATCCTCCAATAACAACCATCATTCAGGAGAGGTTCTTTAATATTTAGAAGCATTGTGACTGATACAAATTCCATTTAGTACGGAAATAATAATCTTGAAGGATGAAGGGATGATGATGATCAAGTTGTAGTTTGAAAGGCAAAAATTGAAGTCTTTCTCCTCTTGTTAAGGGAAACTTATCTTTGATAAGGATAGAAGTAATATCATTCAAAGAAAGGATGGATAGATGGTTATATGGAAGAAAAGGTATGCATGTTTTCAGTAACTATTCTCTGGAAGGTAGAATTCATGTCTAGAAGAATTTTGCAGATAGAGTTGGTCATAAGAATGTGCTCAGTAACATGAGCATGAAAGGACTTCCATTACTTGATGCTTGGAAGGAGATTGGTATGTTTTGGAATAGCTAAATATCAAGACTCTTCCATAAGATAGCATGACTTAGACATGATAATATTGATCAACATCTAATATGGTCTCCTAAAGAAAGAAATAAAGTTGACGATGTCAACTCCAAGGAAGAAGATATTGTAGCTTGTTGATTAGTTCATTCCATGGGAACTTTGATTGAAAATTGAAATCATGGAGAAGGTTTTTTTACAATATGGAGATAAGACCATGTGGAAATATGTTAATCTCAAAGAAAACAACTAAGAAAAATTTGATATCTTGACAAAAGGCCATCATGATCAAGTAATTATGTTATTGATGTTTTGGCATTGGTTATCTGGTTGGTATATGGTTTTGCTACCTAGAAAAATGTTGCAAAAATGCATAGTGGCAGTTGAGGCAAGTGTATTTACCACTGTTAGTTTTGAACTCAATTCAAAGAATACATGGATTGAGTGGATGGCTTTGGTAATCCTTAGAGGATTGTATGACCAAGATGTATACATCATTTTGGGATTGAAAAGTAGTAGTACAAAAGCATAACCTGGTGTTTATGTTTCGATGATAATAAAAATCAATTTCATGATTAAAGGGAGCTTTGACTAGCTCTACTTTGACTGGCTCAATATAATGCCTTTGTTGATAATTACTAGAGGAAAGTGATATAAAAGGATGATTTCTTGAACCCTATCACAAATTGAAGAAAGAGTTTCACACAATAACATTCTGAAAGGTAAGAGCTCAATATGATGAGATGCAAAGAAAAGGAAGATCCATGCAACTACTTGAAAATTTCCATGAAAGAACTAGTTGCTGATGTATTGATAAAATTTGAGACAGGTTAAAGAGCTTGTGGTTATGTCTTCCTGGTTGAAAGGAAGTGAGGAATCTTCTTTATTCTTAAGAGGGAGTAAGTAATCTCCTTGATGTTTAAGAGTAAGTATCTAGTCCCTGATCAAGAGGGAATGAAGATCTCCTATCTGGTTGAGAGGGAGTTATGATGGAAATTTTATTCTCTTCTTCATGTGTCATGCACTAGACTAGGACTAACAATCGTATGTCTAGTGAAGGCCATAGAAGGAGAATGGAAAATGGAGGATTAGATAAGCATATAGAATTGGTACTCCTTGAGGATTGGGAAATCCAAGAAAGGAAGTAATCCTGTAGACCAACACTCTTTGAAGATTGATCAGGGTATCCAAGACAAGGGTGGTCGAAGAGGACTGATATTATTTGAAGATTAGGAATCCAAGATAAGAATAGTCCTAAAAGGACATACCTGGTGAACATTTGGATCGGGTATGTGCCTTGAGAGGCAGTGTGTTGTCTCACGTAAAGCCTCCCAACATTGTGCTCTGATATAGTGGTGAGACAGAGCTTGTTAGTCAAGGCCTTGCTATGTTGACAATGTTGGTTATGATGTTGATGCTTAAAGATGGTTTATCAATCTGACTCTTATGGAAATATTTCAAAGAATCCTTATATCGGTTATATAATTATGAATACCTCACTAGTTAAGAGGGATTTTTGGAGAATATAACTAGATTCGGTCTTCATAATTACCTTTGTACGTATGACATTGTATATTTTTGTAAAATGAAGAAAAAGAATTATTATTTTAAGCATGGGTTTAATGCTCAAATTAATTTTCCATCTAGGTCAAGCATGTTCTTCATGCTCCTTAGGTTTATTGAGTCAATAGTGTCTTTGGCATATGTATAAGACCCACTTGGGAAATTTGTAACCAGAAAGGAAAATTATTTAGAGTCTAGAAAGTCAAAATGAGCTCCAAGACCAAATCGGCCCTACCTGTGAAAAGCCAGCCTAGGAGAGGCCGATTCAACCTCTTGAGAAGGGTGTATAAAGGAAGAGAATTCGACTCATTTGGACACACTTCAAGTTTGATCTGAAATAAGGAAAAGAAAGTAAGAAGAGCGGAGTACATGAACACAAGAAGAAAGTCAAAGAAAAGAAGATAAATCTGATTTTTATGCTTGGGCTATCTCACACATGCAATACTAGGGTTTTGGTGTAATTGCAGAAGGTCAAGAATTGCATATCCGAACTGCAGGTCTGAAATAGAAGGCCAAAACTATGATTTGACCAAAGATTTTGAATTTTGACTTCCATTGACCTTGTTGACTAGAGCTTGCTTTTGGAAGGAATTCTTGGAGGGCTAACTTAGTGGTTGAAGGAAGTCTTGGATTTGGTCTCTTGGATTTCTCATTTGCTCTGATTCTATAGGAAGAGAGGAAATTCTTTTCTGGTTTTCCCTTTTGCAAGGGTTTTTCCCTAGTTTGGAGCCTATATTTTGTGTCCATTGTCTTTTATGATCTTCATGGTTTATGATCTTGATAGTTGTTCGATGAAAAGAATCTAATAAAGAATAAGAAGAAGCTAACATAAGTTCACAAGCAGTTATTAAGTATAGGAGAATTGTTTAAATATTTGTCATACTAGATTCTCCAACACCTAAGAGTGATCGTAGATCCAAGGGTGTGCATGAGTTAATATATTCTGATATATGTGGCCCGTTGTCTACGAAATCTTTTAGTGGTTATGAATATTTTGTAACATTCATTGATGACTTCTCCAGGAAGGCCTAGATATACTTCTTGAATACTCAAGATGAAGTCTTCAATCGCTTCCAAGAATTTAAGGCTCTTGTGGAGAACATGACAGGAAAGAAGATAAAGGTGCTTCCTATAGATAATGGAGGAGAGTATGTTGAGAATCCCTTCAAGGAGTTTTGTATGAAGGAGGGCATCAATAGACAGTGGACACTCCATATAACCCACAACAAAATGAGTTCGTTGAGAGAAAGAATAGGTCGATAGTTGGAGCAAAGGCAATGTTATATGACTAGGATATGCTTAGAAGTATGTGGACAGTGGCATGTAGTACAACAATATATCTTTAGAACAAGGTTCCTCACAATGCATTGGGGCAGATGATACATGAGGAAGACTTTACAGGAAAGAAGCCAGAAGTCGGGCACTTCGAGATTTTTGGCAACATAGGTTATTGTCACATTCTAGATGACAAACGCACCAAGTTGTATTCAACTGCAGAGAAGGGCTATTTCATTGGCTACAGGGAAACGTGCAAGGCATACTGGATCTACATTCCAAGTAGCAGGAAGATTATCGTGAGATGGGACGTAAAGTTCCAATAGGAGAAAGCCTTCAGGAGATCTCGTGAGTTGCCAGCAGTTGATCAAAGTGAACCAATAGAAGCTCCAAGGGATGAATAGGGATCTCAGACATAGGGCACTATTACGAGTACAATGACTAGTACAGGTGTTAAAATTTGGGATGGTTATGGGATGAATTTCCCCAAGAGAAACCCATCTTGCCCCAAAGAGAATTTAATTTGGGTAAAGGAAATTATTATTTGGCTCTCCTCTTATTATAATTTAGTGTCACAAATTTATTTGGGTGAACAATTATTAAGGCATTTGTTAAATATATTTAAAAGAAATTTTGAATGTGTTTCCCTCCATAATATACAAGTCAGCCTCATAAACTTTTCAAGTTGGCCTGCCCCAAAGGACATGTCCCTTCGTATGTGGAAACAACTATAAATTGGCACCTTACCTCCATCATTTGTCATGAAAATCAGTCTCCTTCTTTGGTGGATTTCAGCATCCTATGGCATATCTTTGCGACCTCCTAAGTCATATCTCTACGACCTATTTCATTGGAGCATATGTAGCGTATCTCAAAACATATGCAGCCTATCACAACGATCTCTTTGGATATATTTGCAGCCTAATGAAGGCATATCTCTGTGGCCTCCTTAGGCCTATCTACAACCTTTTGTATGGATCAAATGCGAGCTTTCACTGTGATTTATTTGTGACCTAATGTTAATTTTAGATAACAATGGTATGTTCTATGCTTGTAACAATTACTTTAATGTCCTTTTATTAGCTCAATGATAATTTTCACTTATTTTCCAATAACAATCACATTAAAAATAATTGTAGATAGAACATAAAAAATAACTGCAGAAGACAAGCCAAGACAAGAGAACACAAAAAACCCCAAGATGGGGAAAACCCTTGATCAATTCTTCTTATTATAAATATCAAGTGCTCAATAGAGAGAGAAGAGTACAATATTACAAAGTCAAAGTCAAAATTGACTTGCCAATTGATGATCCAATACCATTATCCAAAATAGCCCTGTCAAATTTGCAATTCTGCCCTCAGTCAACAACGATCAAATTCTGCCCTAACCAAAAGGTCAATAGTAGTCAAACTCTGGTCAAACTCTTCCAAAACAGCTTCATTAAAGGAGAGAGGAACTTAGCCTCTCTTGATGGTCAAAGTCACCTCAAGAAAGCCCTAAAAAAAATCAGTCAAACTTGGTCAAAGCCTGCACGTCTTGCTGCAGATAAACCTACAGTCAGCACTGAAGTCAATGCTGGTCAACTAGCCCAAATTTCCTCAATATTAGTTCCCTCCAATGAGGCCTAAAGAAACAGAAAAATTCCACCCAAAAACTAAAGTCAATGCTGGTCAACTAGCCCAAATTTCCTCAACCTTAGTGCCCTCTAATGAGGCCTAAAGAAATAGAAAAATTCCACCCAAAGACACAGTCAAAGGAAGTCAAATACACCCAAGTCAACACTGGTCAATGCCCAACAGTAAGTCTAATATTTGGCCAACCTCAAATAGCCACCTGTCCTTTCGCATGTGTGAGAGATTCCTTCCAATTCCGAGTTGTACGAACCAATAGAATGAGGTGAGAGTAGATATGTTGTGAGTTGTGATGATGCCAAATGAGGTTTGAGGGAACTCTTATTAATGAGTCAATGTGGGTCAAAAGACATGAATTTTGGGATTCATGAGCCTACATGATGGTGTGGTCGACCTTGATAATTTGCACGTGTGGGCTTCACATCAAAAACATATTTCTCCTTTTCTGATTTTAGTGAACCTTAGGTCAATTTTGGTCCTCTCGAGAAGAGAAATTCAATGCAATAATTTTCCAAAGTGGAATTTGACCCTAGTTGCACAATTTAACACCCCCTCTCAACTAAGGAGAATTACACTGCCAATTTTAGACCATTGATCATCATGCTATCCTGTCATCATGTAGAATCTCTACATCTCGTCTCTTCTCTGCTGAGGATTGATATAGATAATAAGAAGAATCAATTGAGAGTGAGTCACAAGACCTTGCCACTCTCCATTGACAAAAGTTTGTCCAAATAACCAAGGGTAGAACCCCAACTAACTTGATCCTGAACGATCAATTTGTTGAACATCATGCATCCTAGACATAGGAAGTACGACAATACACAATGCATCCATCTATAGCGCTATGGTCCCTATCCTCTTTTCCCAACTTATTGGCCAAATAAGAAGTACTTCCAAAGACTCCCAGATTGCAAGGGTAGGATGTATGTTAGGGCATCCACAAGAGAAGGTGAACCACTCATCCTACTCATATGCCATAGGAGAAGGTGAAATTCTCATCATATGCATATGTCATCAATCATAGGGGAAGGGGAACTACTCACCATACACACATGTCAACCACCATAGGGGAAGGTGAACCACTCACCCTATGCTCTCATCATCATGGGGTATCATAGGGGAAGGTGAACCACTAAACTTATACAAAGTGTACCTATAGGGAATGGTGAACCACTCACCCTATGGTCACATATAGCTTCAAGAAGTACCCCAAGTGCCCATGAGCTCCCAGATCTCAATGTCCAACTCAAGCAGGACCCTCATGGGAGGGTCCTTCCATGGCCTCAAGTCTCTCTCGAAAGGTTAATAACTCGACCTTCCCAAGGGCTTCGTGAGGATGTTTGTAACCTACTCATTAGTATTGATGTGTTGGAGCCTTATTGCTCCCTGTTGTACCATATCCTAGATAAAGTGGTACGTGATATCAATATGATGGAGCAGTCGTGGAATACATGATTCTCTAAAAGGAAAATTGTTAGGTCCCTATAATACTAGTGATTACCCCATTACTATTGTAGTTTTATCCCTTATTAATATTGTTGTGCCCCTATTGTCTCCATATTGTATTGTTATTTTTGTGCATTTATATTATTATTGTTAGGTCAGGTGGGTTATATTGTGACTCCTTAGACTCCTGTATATAGAAAGAAGGTTTTTTCATTTGAAACATCAAAGAATCATTCACCTGTGTAATGTAAAGGAGGTTTCCACCTCGAAGAGGCTGAATTCTAAGGCGTTGATCTATCTTTTCTATCTTTTTGTGAGCTGGTTTCATAACATTTGGTATCAGAGCTTTGGATTCTAGGGTTTTGCTGCTCCAAATAGATCCTTGTGGAATTTTTTCTATAACTTTTTTTCTGCGATGTTTCATAAGTAGAAAAAGAAAACCCATTTGATATGAAATCGTACTGAACTTCGGGTTCAAATTTTAGAGCATTTTATGCTATATTTGTGGAGATATGATCTGAGGAAGTTGGTCTTTTTGCAAACTCCTGAATTACATTCCAAACAGGTGACCTGGGGAAAATCGTCATAACTTTCTCTTTGAGCAATAGACTGAAATTTCGTAAAAAGGTAGAGAAAGAGGACAGACTGTAGCTTCTTTTATATATTTTTTATAGCCAAAGGTTGAAACGGGGAGACGTGGCATGTCATACAAGTTCGCTCTACTGAACTAGTCTATAATCAGGTCAGTGTGGGAGATTTGGCATAAATCTTCCTTGGAGAATCCAATTTGGATCAGACTGGTGGCACTGGAAAGAGGAAACATAGGGCTACTATAGATCACAACTTCAGAACTAGATGATCCGAAATTACAGAGATACATTAGAGGCAATATCGAGCTCCTACAAAGTGAAAAAAGGTGTGTAGATTTTTCTAATTTTTTTCTGAAGCTTGGTTTGAAAAATTATTTTGAAGGAATTCAAATTGCATAGTAGAGAATTATTATTGGTAACTGATGCCATGAGGAAAGAAAATGCAAACACCTAGTAAGCAACCTGAAAGCTCTAGCATGACTCATGAAGAAGAGGAAGAAATGCTACATGATATATCAAAATTACAAGACCAAGTGCAACAAATGTCACTCTCACAAAAGCTAACAGAAGCTAAGATAAATGGTGTGGAATCTAAGATAAATGGAATGGAAGCTAAGATGGATGATTTGAAGATAGATTTGAAGACAAATTTGAAGACAGGAATGGCAGATTTGAAGACAGAATTGACAAATTTTCTACAAGAAATACTTACTAATGGTGAAAGGGTAGTAAAGGAAACTCATGATGCGAACAAAAGAAATGTTAATCATGATTTCATAGACTCTAATGTTGGATCGAAGACCTACCATATTCGAAAAATCAATATGAGGAAGTTTGATGGCAAGGATCCCACAACTTGGATATTACAGATGGAGCAATTTTTCAATCTCAATAATTTCCAAAACAGACAAAAGGTACGCATTGCAACTTTATATTTGGAACCAAATTAGTTTGTATGGTATCAATGGCTTTGCTCTCATAAACAAATTATCACTTGGGCAATTTTTAAGGAAGAATTTACAGCACATTATGAAGATACAAAAAGCAACATTTTTTTTAGCCAATTGATAAGTCTCAAACAAAACGGTTCAATAATGGAGCACATTGAGGAGTTCCAAAAATTGAACATAAGGGTTAAAAATATTCCAGAGGAGCATAGGATTGATGTGTTCATAGGGACTTTAAAGGATAATATCCAACATGATGTTCGCCTTTGTGAACCTGATTCATTAGAGAAGGCATTCAGGTTAGCAATAAAAATGGAAAGCAAAATTATGGAAACCAGGAAGCATACCACTCACAACTATAAGGATGGAAGTGTTATTGCCCCTAGTCTTCCAGAACCTATAAGGTTGAAACCACAACAATTGGAAGAAAAAAGAGCAAAAGGGCTTTGTTATAGTTGTGATAGCAAATACACTAAAGGTCATAAGTGTGCTGAGAAGAAATTATTCTACGTAGATTGTGAAGAGGAAGAAGAAAAGGAGCAAGAAAGGTCAAAAGAAGAGGATATATTGCAGGAACAAAGCCTAGATAAAGAAGAAATGAATCCGACCATATCTCGTAATGCATTGGCTGGAATTACCACTCCTCAAACCATCAAGATAGAAGGACAAATCAATAAGAAAAAGGTAATACTATTGATTGATTCAGGAAGTACCCACAATTTTATTCATTGTAAGGTAGAAAAAGAATTGAATTGCTTCCTATATCTAGCACTAGAGTGTCAAGTGATGGTTTCAAATGGAGGCACAATAAATTTATCTGGAAAGTACCATAACATCAAGCTATCCATGGGAGAATATGTATTGACTAGCCCAATGCTTTCCAATTCCAATGGGAGGTGCTGATGTTGTACTAGGAGTCCAATGGCTACAATCCCTAGGTACAATAGCTTTTAATTTTCAAGAACTTTTCATGAAATTTTCTATGAAAGAAAAGGAAGTTGAATTAAGGGGTATTGCAGGGAAACCAGGAAGGATAATCAGCTCTAACAGTATGACAAAGCTTCTAAAAAATGAACAAAGGGGTGAAAATACACAATTATGTTCACTAGATGTTTCCACATTGAAATCATCTATTTCTCCAGATCTCCAAAAAGTCTTGGACAATCATTCCAAGGTATTTGAGACTCCCAAAGGTCTCCCACCTATTCAGGATCATGATCATGATATTCAACTGATTCCAGGAAGTGTTCCTCCAAACATCAGGCCGTACAGATATCCCTATGCCCAAAAGAGTGAAATTGAATGTATGGTTGCAGAAATGCTAGAGGCTGGTATAATTCAACCTAGTCAAAGTTCTTTCTCTGCTCCAGTAGTATTGGTGCACAAGAAGGATGGATCATGGTGCATGTTTCTGGATTATAGGGAGCTCAACAATCTCACTACTAAAGATAAGTTTCCCATTCCTGCCATTGATGAATTACTGGATGAATTGCATGGATCAATTTACTTTACAAAGTTGGATCTTCATTTAGGATATCATAAAATCAGAATGAAGACTGAAGACATTCTGAAAACAACATTTAGAACTCATGAGGGTAATTATGAATTTTTGGTCATGCCTTTTGGCCTTACCAATGCACCTTCTACATTTCAAGGTTTGATGAATTCCATTTTCAAACCCTTTCTTAGAAAATTTGTGTTAGTATTTTTTGATGATATACTAATCTACAACAAGTCTTGGAAGGATCATGTTGAACATGTTGACAGGGTGCTACAATTATTGGAGGAGAAACAATTATATGAAAAAATATCCAAATGTTTCTTTGGAGTATAAGAGGTGGAATATCTAGGTCATATTGTATCTCATGAAGGAGTTAAGGTAGACCCTAGCAAAATTAAAGCCATTAAGGAATGGAAAATCCCCACATCCATAAAGCATCTGCGAGGATTTCTTCGGTTGACAGGATATTATTGCAAGTTTGTTAAGAATTATGCGAGAATAGTAGCACCTCTAACAACATTATTGAAGAAATATGCATTTTCATGGACTTCAGAAGCAACAAAGGCCTTTGAACATCTTAAAGATGCAATGTGCCAAGCATCAGTCTTAGCTACACCGGACTTCACAAAACCTTTATTGTGGAATGTGATGCTTTAGGAAATGGAATTGGTGCTGTTTTAATGCAAGATGAAAGGCCCATTGCTTTTGAAAGTCGTCCAATCAAGGGAAAGTTTTTACACAAAGCTATTTATGAGAAGAAAATGTTAGCAATACTGCATGCACTTAAGAAATGGCGACCCTACCTAATGGGAAGACAGTTCAAGGTAAAAATGGATCATGATAGCCTTAAATACTTTTTAGAACAAAGATTATCCTCTTAAGAGAAACAAAAGTGGGTCACAAAGATGTTGGGTTATGACTTTGAAATCATCTACAAAAAAGGGAAGCAAAATGTGGTGGAAGATGCACTCTCAAGAAAGGATGAGGATGTGGAAGCATTGTTGTGAGCCATTTCTATTATCCAACCAGATTGGATAAATGAAGCAAGGGAGGAATGTTAGAATGATGAAAAAGTGTGGGCACTTATTCGAAAGTTACAACAAGATTCCAGCACATTTGATACACTTAGCTGGAAAAATGATTGATTATGGTACAAAGATTGCTTATACCTCTGTAAGAATTCCCAACTCAAACAAAAGATTCTTATGGAATTGCACACTTATCCCTTAGGAGGGCACTCAGGATTTTTAAAAACTTACCACAGGGATAAGAAGGAATTTTTTTGAGATGGCCTTAAATCGGATATTCAAAAGTTTCTAGTGGAATGTTTGGTTTGCCAACAAAATAAAGTTGAAACAATTAAGACCCCGAGTCTATTACAACTTTTATCCATTCCAAGCCAACGTTGGGAGCAGGTTTCAACAAATTTTATCATAGGTTTACCCAAGTCTGAGGGAAAGAGTGTCAGCATGGTGGTAGTTGATAGACTTACCAAGTATGCACACTTCTGTGCATTATCACATCCAATTAAAGCCAGTACAGTTTCTACTGCATTTATGGAAACAATTCAAAAGCCACGTGGAAAACCAAATATTATTGTAAGTGACAGAGATCCCATTTTCACTGGAAATTTTTGGACAGAAATATTTTTCTTGTCTCGGTACTCAGTTAGCTCATAGCTCATCTTATCATCCTCAATCTGATGGGCAAACTGAGATAGTAAAAAAATGTTTGGAAGGATATCTTTGTTGCTTTGTATCTAATAAACAGAGACAATGGTCAAATGGTTGCCTCTGGCTGAATGGTGGTATAACACTTCCTTCCATACAACAACAAAAATGACCCGATGTATGGCACTTTATGGATATCAGCCACCATCCATCACATCATATTTAAGAGAAAATTCTAAGGTTCAAGTAGTGGAACATCACATCGAGCATCAACAACAAGTCCTCCAACGCTTAAAGGATAACCTTGTGTTGGCACATAATAGAATGAAACAACAGGCATATCAACATCATAGCAAAAGAAGTTTTGATGTAGGTGATTGGGTATTCCTACGGCTACAACCATATAAACAAATGTCCCTCAAGCAAGCTAAGAAGGACAATAAATTATCACCAAAGTATTATGGTCTGTACGAGGTGTTGTAAAAGATTGGTACTATGGCATACAAATTGGAGCTTCCTACAGCTTCTCGAGTGCACCCAGTTTTCCATGTTTCATGTTTAAAGAAGGTTATAGGCGACAAGCTCCCAGTTCAAACAATATTGCCAGAACATGCAGGTAAGACAAACCACCATATATGCCTTGAAAACACGAAAGTCATTGCAAATGAAAAACATTAGTTCAAGCATAAAGTTCGGGAGGCTCTTGAGATCATAAAACACCCACATAACCTCAACAGAGATGGAGGCTTGGAAATTAGTAGGAATTGGACCTCCCTCTGCACCCCCATAGAGTAAAGTTGGCCCTCCTTTTGCCTTCTTTGCTTCTTATCCTCCCTTCTTTAGATCGAATCAGCCCCTCCCCTTAAAACTTTGTTTAATAACCTATCCTGCTTATAGGCCTAATAAACCCTTCATTAATAACTCATTATCCTCTTAAAATCTTACATGAGTTAAATAATTTAAATGAAAAATAGACACAAAATTTAAAATATTAAAATATGTTAATATCAAATCATTATGATAAATCACTATGTAAACAAGAAATTAAAAATAAAAAAACTCAAGCTATTAAGAGGATAAATTAAATGAATTAAATAAATTAAATGAAAAATAGACAAAGATATAAAATATTACAATGAGGTAAAAAGCAAATCACTATGATAAATTATTAAGTAAACAAAAAAAAAAAAAATAATAAAAAACTCAAGCAATTAATAAAAATGTATAATAAGTATATTCATGTATAATTAATAAAGTTATAAAATTAAAATATCAAAATTATAAGAATAGTAATAGATTAAATGAAATATAAACAAAATCATAAAATATTAAAAGACTAAAAGAAATATAAACATAAATAATATTTCAACTAAATAAAACAAATCTTTATAATAAATTATTTAGAAAATAAAAAATAAAAATAAAAAAAAATAAAAAAATAAATTTAAATTAATAAAAAAACTCAAGCTATTATCATATCTATTTGGTTAAAAAAGAATATTCATACATAATAATCTTGTATGTTTATATTTATTAATTGAAATTCTTATTAATCAAGAAAATAAGTATTTTCATGTATAATAAATAAAAATTAAAAATAACTTTAATTTATTAAAACTATAAAAACATTAACATATTGAAATCCTTTAATACAATCATCATTTATAAATAAAAAATTTATTACAAAAACTATTCACTTAAAAGAAAATTAATATATAACTATAATAATTATCCTTATATAATAAATAATAAATGAAATTAAAAAGAACCTAATAAATTATATATTAGATAGATAAAAAATAATCCTGTTCATTCAAGCATGAAACTGGTCGGCTCTCATTCTTGACAATTCAGCCTCAACCCTATTTATCAACTCATTTCTCTCTCTCCTTTGTAAATCAAGTCCTGATGATGAGTCTTGGTCTAGACTCGAAACGTCGACAAAGAAAGAATGAAAACTGTGGATTATTCGAGTTCAGATTATAAAAAATATTGCCAGAACTTGATGAGGAAGGAAAAATTATATTGGAACCAGAAGCAGTCATAGAAACAAGAATTCGACAGCTACGAAATCAATTAATTTCAGAGTATCTCATAAAGTGGAAGAACTTATCCGCTGAAGATTCCACATGGGAGGATGAGAATTTTAGACAGAAGCATCCAGAACTACTCAAGCGTTGAGGACAACACGTTTTTGAACGAGAGGGGCATGTTAGGTCCCTATAATACTAGTGATTACCGCATTAATATTGTAGTTGTATCCCTTATTAATATTGTTGTGCCCCTATTGTCCCCATATTGTTATGACTATGCCGCATAGAATCCCTCTATTCTTATTTTTGTGCATTTATATTACTATTGTTAGGTCGGTTGGGTTATATTGTGACTCCTTAGACTCCTATATATAGGAAGGAGTTTTTGTCATTTAAAACATCAAAGAATCATTCATTTGTGTAATGTAAAGGAGGTTTCCCCCTTGAAGAGGTTGAATTCTAAGGCGTTGATCTATCTTTTCTATCTTTTTGTGAGTTGGTTTCATAACAAAAATGCCACTCTAATTGTCGCAATAGATAATGGTGGTATCCAACACATGCTCAAATAGCTCACTAAAGAGCTTCCTCAACCAAACAACTTCACAACAGACCATACTCCCCAAGGGCTTTGTCACGATGTTTGCAACTTGCTCATTAGTCCTGATATGTTGGAACCTTATTTCTCCCTATTGTACATTATCCCAGATAAAGTGGTACCTAATATCAATATGCTTGGAGCAGTTGTGGAACACATGATTCTTTGAAAGGAAAATTCCACTCTGATTGTCACAATAGATAATCGTGCTATCCATCACATGCTCAAATAGCTCACTAAGGAGCTTCCTCAACAAAACAGGTTCAGAACAGGCCATACTAGATGTAATATATTCGGCCTCAGCTGTGCTTAGAGAAATCGGTTTCTACTTCCTGCTCATCTAAGAAATTTAAGCAAATCCTAATGAGAACCAACATCCTGACATGCTCTTTTTATCCACCACACTGTTGGCCCAATCAACATCAAAATATCCATGTAGCCTCGAATTCTGGACAGTGTATCTCAGTCCATAGTTGATAGTGCCACAAAGATATCTTAAGAGATTCTTTACAGCAATCCAATGTCTGTGATGAGGCTCAACCATATATTGACTCAAAATATCTACAATGAAGCATATGTATGATCAGGAGTTTACCAAGAATATCAAGCCCCCCACAAGTTGTCTATATTCATAAGGGTTTTCCAATTCAGGCCCAACAACACTTCCACATAGCTTATTGAAGTTTAGTTCCGTTGGAGTAAACACAGACTTGCATTCCACCATCCCACATCTTTCTAACAGCTTCACAATGTATTTCATTGAGAAAGGAAAATCTTGTCTGGCTTTTGCTAGACCACCATGCCTAGGAAGTAACGCATTAGTCCTAGGTCTTTCATCTCAAAATCAGAAGTAAACTCCCTCTTGCATTGATAAATGAGAGGGTCTACACCAGTCAGAAAGAGATCATCAAGATAAAGAACCAAAATAAGTAGCATGTCCTTTTCAACCTTGAAGTATAGGTTTGCATCAACGTAGCGCTTATAAATCCTATCTTCATAAGATAGCTATCAATCCTCTCATACCAAGCCCTAGGGGCTTGCTTTAACCCATAGAGGGCTTTCCTCAACCTACATACATGAGACCTTCGATCTTTTACTTCAAACCCTTGCATTTGTTCCAAATAGACTTCCTCTTTAAGTGAGCCATGCAAGAAAGTAGTCTTGACATCCATTTGATGTAGGGTCCATCCTTGATTGCTAGAAAGAGAAATTATAGATCAAATAGTGGTGTATCACACAACCAGTGCAAATATGTCATCATTGTCCGCTCCTTCCTTTTGAGAGAAGCCACGAGCTATAAAGCTTGCCTTATATTTTTCAGCACTTCCATCAGCTCCATGTTTTATCTTGTAGATCCATTTATAAGTGACCACAGACTTGTCCTTGGGTGTAGGCACCACTTCCCAAACATCATTTTTCATGATTGATTCATATTTCTCATTCATCGCACCTTTCCATGCTTGGTGCTTTACGGTTTCTTCGAACGTGCAAGGTTCAACATGAATAATAGTACTCATGTGATCTGGATTTAAACAGGAACACAATAGAAATAATACTTCATTTCATTACTGTAAAATACTGAAATATGCTTACAAATAGAAATGGAAGTAAACTAGCTAGGGCGATGGTGGCTTATCTCTGAGAAGAGATGTGGCAGCTACATGCCTCTGAACTGTGTTACAATGAGGCTCAAAGGGCCTATTTATTGTTGAGAAATAATGGAAAACCCTAAGCATCAAAAAACCTGACCCTAGAAGATGAAACACCAAACTGTGGGCCCTGTTTCAGTAAATTGTTACATCAACTTCCTGAGGTCGTAACTTTGGCATACGATCTCAATTTGACATGCACAACATCTCGTTAGAAATATCTATTCGAGAACTACATATTTGGGAAGAGCAACATCAGTCCATGGACCCATGTTGCTCCATGCTTTTCCAAAAATCATCATTTAGGGCCTCAAAGAAACTCCAGAAGTTAAAGAAATTGAAAAAATGAAAGAGGCAGTTGTGGGGGTCCAAGTGGGATGGGTGGGTAGCCACCAACATCCACCTGGATCATCATGGCAGCCAAGTACACTTGATACCAATTCGGCTTCTTACTTTCACGAAATGTTCCTCTTGAAGCGATATGATTTTTAACATCTTGAAGTGTATCCTTGAGCCATAGAGGTTTTTCCCTCTAGGTAGAGGGATCACTAGGAGGTGTATCAAGAGGATCCATCGGGCTATCAACATCAGGCATAAGCTCATCCATCAAAGGTTCTTGTTTTTCGGCAGCAACATCATCATCCTTACTTGAGATATGGAGATCTCTAACTTTTTTGAGGGTAGTGCCTTCATCAAAAATAACATCTCTATGTACTTCCACATCTATTTGAGCAAGAACATAAATTCTATATGCCTTTGAATATTCATTGTATCCAACAAATATAGCTTTCTTCCCAAAAGCTTCCAACTTATTCGTTTTCTCTTTAGGTACATGAAAATACATAGGACAACCAAAGATTCTAAAATGAGAAACATTAGGTTTCTTATTAGAGAAAACTTCTTCGGGTGTCTTGAAATCAAAAGCTTGGTGAGGGCTTCTATTTTGAATATATATAGTAGTGTGGGCTACTTCTCCCCACAAGAATTTTAGAAGAGCTTGATCATAGATCATGGCACGAGTGGCTTCCATGATTGTTTGATTCTTCCTTTCAACAACACCATTCTGCTCTGGAGTGTATTGAAAAGTTGCCTCGCTCTTAATTCCCAGCCTCTCTACAAAAGTTATTGAATTCATTAGATTCAATTCGGTCCCAAACCATTTGAACACTTCTTCCTTCTTCTTCAAGAAATAAATCCATGTTTTGCGTGAGAGGTCATCCACAAAGAATGCATAATATGTGTAACCTCCTAATGAGGTTACGAGCAAAGCACCAAACATGTCAGAATGGACCAATTGAAGAATATCAGTTGTCTTGCTTTCACTTGAAGGGAATGGTCCCTTTGTATGTTTCACAGCTTCACAATCTTGACAGACTCCTTCATGATTCATATGAAATTCGGGCATCCCTGTGACCATCTTTCTTACCGTAGGTAAGGCTTTGTACTGTAATTGGGAAAATCTCCGATGCCATAATTCACTTTGAAGAGAAGTATCACTTGCCAAATATCCCAAAGGACTTCAGCAAATTTGATAGGGACCATAAACCCTAAATCCAAGAATAAAAGCATCTTTATTGTTTCTATGCCATATATGTACCTTTCCATTAATGAATACTACCTTCAAGTCTATGTCTTCCATTGTAGAAATAGACACTAGGTTCAAGTGATTCAAGTGAAGAGTGACAATTCCTATCCCTTACATGGGGTAGGTGGTATTATCTCCAAGTATGATCTTTAGATTAGTTTTCTTCTCAACCAAATTTGAGAGGGCCTCCTTGTATCTAGTGAAGTGCCTTGAGGTTCCACTATCAATCAACCAATGATCCAAAGTATTTGGAGGAGAGGCGGTAGATAGAGCAGAAATAAGGTGAAACTCATCTTATTTTTCTACAACATTACTTTCATCATACCTAGCATTTCATGTCCACTTGGGAGGTCAACTATTTCCTTCTCGAGTAGCAAGAACATTCCTCTTTCCTTTGTTGTTATACCTGATGTTGCTTTGATTTCCATTGCCTTTGAAATTGTTGTTGTTATTATTGTCATCCCTTGGAGGATTTTTCTTGTAGGGACACTCTCTAACATAGTGGTAAAACCTGTTGCAATTGTAGCGTCTTCCTTTGCCTCTTCCTTTAATTCTCTTCTTAGATACTTGACCCTATCTCCTTGGACCAACATCATTCTTCCTCTTAGTATGTGCAAAGAAAGCAATAGTTTCATTTACATTGTTGGATCATTATTGAGAATGGTGGTTGTAAAATTGGAAGACCTCAAAGAGCAATGTGAGTGAGCTCCCTGTCAAAAATAAGTTCTCTAATAGATAGCAAGTCATTCTTGATTTGAGTTATTCTCATGAAGTAGGATTGGATAGACTCCCCTTTATCCATCTTGATATCCTTCAACTTGTTCTTGAGTCAATTATAATTTTCTTAGCTTTGGCCTCACCTTTTCTATATTTTGTTTTTGCAAAAGTAGGTGCATTTGAAGGATGCTCCACCACTTTTCAATGCACATAGTCCAATACTTCATGCTCTTCCAAAGTTAGATCCAAAGTCATCTTCCATGCATGATAGTCAGATTTGTTATTGAGCTTGTCCCCAGCCTGAAAGTACGATGTAGAGGCCATGGAGACTTGTTAAATATTCTTTGTCCAATATATATCTTAGTGATTGATTTTATCTCTCTTACTTGGGCTTGTCCTCACTGGAGCTTTGATACCATGTTAATTTTAGATAAAAATGGTATGTTTTATGCTTGTAACAATTACTTCAATGTCCTTTTATTAGCCCAATGTCAATTTCCACATATTTTCCAATAAAAATCACATTAATCACATTGACAATAACTATAGATAGAACATAAAAAATTCACTGTAGAAGACAAGCCAAGACAAGAGAACACAAGAATTTGGCTCAAGCCAGGGAAAAACCCCAAGATGGGGAAAACCCTTGATCAATGCTTCTTATTATAGATATCAAATTTTCTGGTAGAGAGAAAGAGTACAATATTATAAAGTCAAAGTTAAAATTGACTTGCCAATTGATGATCTAGTAACATTGTCCAAAACAACCCTCTGAAATTTGCAATTCTACCCTCAATCAATAGTAGTGAAAAATTACCCTAACAAGAAAGTTAACAACAATTAAAGTCTAGTCAAACTCTTCCAAAACAGCTCGGTCAAAGGAGAGAGGAACTCGGCCTCTCTTGATTGTCAAAGTCACCTCAACACAGTCCCAAAACAATCAGTCAAGCTTGGTCAAAGTTTGCACTTATTGTTGCAGTCATCCCTGAGGTCAACACTAATCAACTAGCCCAAATTTCCTCGATCTTTGTGCCCTCCCATGCGGCCTAAAGAAACAGAAAATTTCACCCAAAAATGAAGTCAAAGGAGGTCAAATACACCCAAGTCAATGTTGGTCAACACCCTACAGTAAGTGTAAAATTCAGCCAATCTAAAACAACCACCTTTCCCTTCACATGTGTGAGAGATTCATTCCAATTCATAGTTGTACGAACCAGTAGAATGAGGAGAGAGAAGATATGTTGTGAGTTGTGATGATGCCAAATAAGGTTTGAGGTCACTCTTATTTATATGAGTCAATGTGGGTCAACAGACATGCCTCTTTGGCTTCACGAGCCTACATGATGGCGTAGCTGACCTTGATAATTTGTACGTGTGGGCTTCACTTCAAAAACATATTTCTTCTTCTCTCATTTTAGTGAATCTTAGGTCAATTTTGGTCCTCTCGAAAAGAGGAATTCAATACAATAATTATCTCCATCAAATAGGCTATCCAAAGTTGAATTTGGATCTAGTTTCACATTTTAACACCTAATATCTGTGGTATGTATGGTTTGTGGCCTATCTTTGCGTATATATGTGGCTTTTTTGTATGATCTATGGCCTGTCTCTATGGTTAGATATAGCCTTTTCTTTATGTGTATATGTGGCCTAATTCTTTGTGGTATATGCGGCCTCCTGCGATTTATATGAGGCCTAATGCGACCATTCTTTTGCTACTTTTATGTACCAACTGCCCTTTTAATTGTGCATTTGGCCTAATCAAGTGCACCCTTTCTTTATAAAAGAGGACTATTCTAGCGTATTTCTTTGTGGTATCTATGTGGTTTGTTAGAAGATATTTTTTGGCTTTCCTGAGAAGCCTTTAGGTTCCCTAATCTTTTGTATTTGGAAGTAATGTATGGCTAAGATATATGGCAATAATCTTGTGTCAGTGGGCAAAGGTACTTGCTTTTATATGGCAGTGTTTCATGTCAAAGACAATAATGTATGCCAGTGACCTTATAACAGTGTTATCATCACTGTGATGTTTGAAAAGTATTGTATGATAGTATCTTTTATGGTAGAGATATATAGTAGCGTCTGTATGATTGAAATGTATGGAAGTGTTCTTTTATGGCAGTATTCTTGATGACAACAACAACAAAAATCTTGTTGATGGTGATAACAGTATATATATAGTACTCTTGATGATCGTGACAACAATAATGTATATAGTGATTTCTATGACAGTAATATGACTGTGATGTTTGAACATCGACTCTTGTTCTTATATTAGTAATATATGGCAGTGTATTTATGACAGAGATGTGTGGTTGTGTTCTAATGGCAATGTCCTTATGACTAAGATGTGAGGCAGTGTTCTAATGGCAATGTCGTTATGACTAAGTTGTAACGCAGTATCCTAGCATGTCAAAACCTCTATGACAGTGACAGTGAAGTGCTCTATGACATTCACAATGATGTATGCAATATGATTGTGACAGTGATATATGTTGTGCTCTTATGACTATGGTGTGTGGCAGTGTGCTTATGACAATGATATTGGGCATACTTGGCAGATACATGTGCTACTTGTGACAGTGATATGGAGACTTGTGTATGCCTCTTTAATATACTTATTTGTTTCCATCTCAAGAGGATCTTGTATGATCCTCAATTGGCCTTGGAGGCCTAATGTAGTGGATGTTGAATGATGTGTCTGATACTTATTGTACTTTGTATCTCAGATGAATATTCGATGAATGTCTAAGAAGAAGAATTTGGTTGGATTTTCCCCCTTGTGGGGTTTTTCCCTAGTCTCTGATATAAATCCTGGTATCTCTACTTATGACAGAGATGTGTGGCAGAGTATTTATGATAGAGTGTGTGGCAATGTCCTGATGACTAATTTGTGAGGGAGTATCCCTGCATGGCAAAACCTCTATGATAGTGACAGTGAAGTGCTCTATGGCAGTGACAATGATGTATGCAATATGACTGTGATAGTGATATATGTTGTGCTCTTACGACTATGGTGTGTGGCAGTGTCCTTATGACAATGATATCAGGAATACTTGGGAGATACATGTGCTACTTGTGACAGTGATATGGAGACCTGTGTATGCCTCTTTAATATACTTTTTTGTTGCCATCTCAAGAGGATCTTGTATGATCCCGGATTGGCCTAGGAGGCCTAATGTAGTGGATGTTGAAAGATGTGTCTCATACTTATTGTACTTTGTATCTCAGCTGAACATTCGATGAATATTTAATAGGAAGAATTTGGTTGGGTTTTCCCCTTACGAGGTTTTTCCCTGGTCTCTGATATAAATCCTGGTATCTCTATTGTGTATGTTTTTCTTCTACTGTTCCTTTATGTTCTGCTACATTGTTGATGTTCTCTCTACATAATTGCTAATGATGATAGAATGTTATGGGGTAAATGTAATGTGAAAATGTTGAACAAGGTAGTGGACAAGGTAGTGGTTGGTTCACATCGGATCTACAAGATCAAACACACTACAGATGGTAGTGTGGAGAAGTACAATGCTAGGTTCATGGTGTTGAATTGTGTAGCTTGGGAGATACTTCAAAAAAGGGTTTGTGGGTGAAGAACCCAAGCAAAGGGGTTTTAGACCCAAGAGGGGGTTTAAAATCTAACAAGAAATTATTTTTGTGTTCTAAGGTCTAGAGGACCAAAACCCTAAGTCTAGAGGGTTCCTAAGAGGCCCAAGGAAAATATATTTAAGGAGACCTAAGAATCAAGCCTGGTAATCAAGTGAGAGGGAGATCATTTGATAGTGAAGATTATAAAGATGTAGTCCTACAAAGGGCCGAGTAAGAAGGCCGAGTAGGGCTACAAGGTGTTATAGACATATTTGGGCACTTCAACCCAAAACTTATATGTTGATAAACCAAGGGCTTGTAAACCCTTAAAAGTGTTGTTTCATACCCTACAAGATCATGGTCAACTGATTACATCATTCCCCAAAAGTTCCACCTGAAAAGCCACTCAGAATTGGCCAAAACTGGACCATACTGACTGCTCCACTATCAGGGTGTGATGCATACTGACTTCTACACTAGCTAGGTGCGATGCATACTGAAGAAGCCTTCTGTGGGGGTGCGATGAGTGAGAATGGACAAATGTCCAAGACAGTTTTCTAAGTGGATGCTCATGGAATCTTCTAGAAACTTCTCCTATGACACTTGCCTCTCTGAATTTGCCCAGGGATGAGTAAGAGATCCAAGAGATCTCCAAGTGGAACTAAGAACAACAAGTGGAATGACACTAATCAAAACCCCAGAGATGACTCACACCCTTGCAGACATCTGTAAATGGATCCCTCATATAAGAGATCTAGAGGCAGGAATTTTGTAATTTGTAAGGAAGTGCTGATGGTTTGTCTTTGAGAAGGAGCATTATATTGTTGGGTGATCTTGCTTTTCATGAGGTGAAGAGGGCTTTGACGATGGGAGGATGATGCTGGATCAGACAGCTGGGTTGTAATTCTCCCTTCTATTTTAATAAAGTTCTTTGAGTTTTCCTCCATACAATCGTGTATTTGTGAATGCCATTGTATGTTCATTGTATTTTTGATTCTGCAATGCTTATGATATAATAGATCGAGATGCTTTGATGGTGTTTTATTACTTTGTTTCTACAGGTATTCTCTAAGCAAGACAATTAGGAGAGGAGTTGCAAGCTCTATCAAGGTGGAGAGAAATCAAGGAAGGAGTCTGGCGGAAGATCCAGGTTGGTCCCTTTGCTTCTCTCTTACCTACCATACATAAAGGAAATCCCAAATTGCTTTGATTGTTTGTTTTCTAGGATAGCTACCAATCCCTGAGGGCTAGCAGATCGAAAAGACACTAGTTTTCCCAGAAACACAAGGGAGGTCGAGTTCATCATCCATCAAGAGCAAGATCATCATGGAAGTGTTCACAAGAAGCCCGTAGACCTCAAGGAGCTCGAGCTAGGAGGAATAATGGCAAAAGGTTGGGCTCTATGTTCAAGTTCTAGAAGATTGAGCTCATGTGAGGTTGCTCGTGAGATTTTGGACACGTGATTTTAGTGGTGTCTCTATGTGAAGGCCATATGAAATTTTGAAATAGCGGAGAGGGCCGAGACCTTATCTTGTGATGGAAAGTAGATCGCAAGGTCTGCGATAAGACCAACAAAACGAAAGAGGCCTTCCGCAAGAATTTCGGGCCATAACAGAAGTAGTCGTAAGCTTGATATTGACTGAGGTAACCCTAGTTTGAGGGCCACAGATATCTTAAGCTTAGATCAAGAATCAGAGAAGTAAAATTCCTAGAATTATGGATCCATATGAGTTGTGTCAAGTCCCTTATGGAGGCAAATTTGTGACCTTAAGTTGATAACTTGGTATGGGTGGATATAATTTTTCCTATAGAGTTTAGGACAAAAGTATGATGCCCTAGTTAAAGGCCAAACCGTAGCTCGCAGTGGGTTCATATATGTACGTTCAATATTAAGGTAATTGGCAGATGTAACCCTAGTTTGAGGGCCACAGAGATCTGAAGTTTAGGTCAAGATTCATTCAAGTAAAATTCCTAGAATTATGGATCCATATGAGTTGTGTCTATTGATTTGGGGTAGCATTAGATGTGCTCTAGCCACGAAAATTGGTGGAGAGGCTAAAGCACATCAGATCTCCAATGCCTAGAAATGGTTTGGGTAGAATCTAACTAGTTTGGGAGATATTAAAATAATTAATATTTTTAATGGAGTCCCTAAGTCTAAACTTAGGGAAAATAAAATATTAATATGAATTAATATAAAACTAAGTTAGAATGGTCCAAAAGTCATGGATCAAGTCAGATCTAATCTTAGCCATTGATTAGGGACTTAATCTCGGCCATTGAATTAAAAATGAGAAAAGTATAAGAGGCAGCTTGAGGGTCGCTTGGAGAACACACCGAGTTGATCAAGATTTTGATTTTCTGGGGTAGGGTTAGCTGAGGAAGTCGAAAGAGTGATCAAAGTTGCAGCTGAAGGGCACTGAATACAGAAGCAGAGAGGCAGAGATAGTACCAGGAGGATCAGCACAGAAGCCAGGAGAAGGGATGCAAAGCTAGCCAGGTCTCACACAAAGGCAGCCAGGAGTTCAGCAGTGCCTCAGAGAGCTAGCATGGGTGATGCAAAGTCTCTAACGGCTGACGCAATACCTCTAGAGGCTGATGCAAGGTGAGCTAGGGTGACGTTGGATAGATGTTGGACCAGAAAGCGCTGACGCAATCCCTAGAGGTTGATGTTGGGGTTTTCGTGTGGTAGATTGGAGTTGGGAGCTGTCGAAGTGTTTATCCGGGGTTTTAGCCAGAACATCTATCTTCGACTAAGAGGTACTACTACCGAGATTATTCTCTATTGGGTGAGCTGGTTTTGGCACCTAGATTGTATTATGAAATTGCTTAATAATTAAAACCCTTAGATAGTGGCACCGGTTTTCCCGCATTGTGTTTTCCTGGGGACATTGGTCCAAAAACAACGGTGTCACTTTTGTGCTTGTTTTGTTTCCTTCAGTTGATGACCTATAACGTGTTGAGGATGTACTTGTATTTATTTTCAGTATCTACATGGTAAATAACTTGTTAATTGATCATAACAAGTAGGCAGAAATAAATCAGAAAAGTACATGAAGGGTTTCTAACAGATAGACTTAGAAATTCCAACATGGTATCGAAGCGTGGTTGTAGATCATAGGAGAACTGAGGACATCAACTGAGCAGAGTAGCAGTAACAAAAAATAGTGGTCCGAAGTGACGAAAGTTGTTCCTAGCAGAGAAGCAGCAAGGAAGGGGTAACACAGTGCCTATGTCATCAAGTTTGAGCCGAGAAGAGGATTAGCGTAGTGGCAGGGGGGGCAGACTTGACCTACGCAGTGCTTGGTCATCTTTCTCATTCAGGATGGATTGACACCCATGGCCAGGAGGTGTGGATTTTACTAGTGCCGGGATTGCGCAGAGCCTAGAAGCTCTAACCTTAGGTTTGCTAGGGCTTAGGAGGTTGTGGGTAAGTTGCAGAATGAAGCTGGTGGGGTACTATAGTCAGAAAAGTACCTAACAGGGAAAGACCAAGGAGGAGGGAGTTGCTACCGAGGATTTCTAGCTAAGAAATCTAGATCAGTGGTGCAACTGCACTAACAATCGGAGTGGGGTATCTCAACATTGGCAAAAGGGTTTCCAGGAGGGAAATCGAGGCTCAAAGGGAGTCACACAGAGAAATTTAGAAGGGAAGTAGAGGAGAAGCGAGATGGTAGTGAACGGGGTAAGAGACCACGACAGACTGGAGAAGCCTCAAACTTCGTAGTCTAGAAGGCCAGAATATTATCTGTTCTATACAGGAACCATCTCAAACACTTTGTCTTGAGGACAATAGCAGTCCCAGTTGACCCAGCTGATAATGATAAGTACAAGGATGCAATGGCAAGGGCCAAGAGCATCATCCTCGACAGGGTCAAGGACCATATAGTACCAAACATTATTGAGAAGAATATGGAAATGAGATGTGGGAGGCCCTAAAGAAGTTGTATCAGCATACTTCCGTGCAGAGGAAGATGCTACTAGAAAATCAGTTGTTGTCATACCAGATGTAGAAGGGAGAACAGCTCAACATCTTCCTCGATTGATTGAAGGAGATCTGAGATCATCTCACTTCCATAGGGGCCACGCCTGATCAAGAACTGATGGTGAGAACAACCCTGAATGTAGTCTCAGAAGATTGGGAAGTGATTGTCCAGAGCATACTGGGTAGGGCGACCCTTCTAGATTGGGAGAAAATGTGGGCAACTCTTCGCCAAGAAGAAATCACAAGGCTAAGCAAGGTAGGAAGCAGTGGCAAGGGGATCATAATCAAGAAGGAGGAAGAGGAGGATGCTACCCTAACATCTAAGGGAAAGTAGGAGAAAAGGAAGAAGGACCTCTCCAAGGTCAAATGCTTCAATTGTGGGGAACTATGTCACTATGCCAGCCAGTGTCCGAGGAAGAAGACCAAAGGAGAGGCTTTCGAGACCAAGGCTAAGCTAGCAAGGGCGTAGAAGGAAGTAAAGATAGATGATGACTGTGCCATGAGTGCTCACATGCCACCTGAGTGGACGTGGGAAGACATCGAGCTATAGTCAGATGGACTACAAGTGATGAGGGATAGGATCCTTGAGGTACCCAACCTCTCGGATTATACCTAGCTATGGAAGACCCGATGAGGAGTAGCAGTACTGGCAGATGTCGGTAGAGAGGGATGCAGATGGAATGACAGAGGGAACTATAGTGCAAGAGTCCCTGGACAGCACGAGGCAACAATGTGAGATGCACAAAGTTGTTGAAGTAGTGGAGAGGTCAGAGAGGGAGCACTTTTTAGTGATAGAGGGAGCTTCAACATCAGGAGCTTCTAGCCTAATGGAGATGTCAAAGTTGGGAGATCAGTGACTTACTTCTCAGTAACTGAGTTACAATACAGCAGTTAGCAGTGGCAGTGTTATCGCCAACACGATGCAGCATGATGAGAGGGGTTGCAGTGCAGATGCAGTAGAGGCAGGGGTAGGGCCATGGGCAACAGCACAGATGCAAAGGGAGTTGTCATACAAATGCAGCAGTGGCAATGGCAGGGCCATCAGTAGCAGTATAGGATGCAGTAGTGCAGAGGATGTTGGGCAGCAAGCCTAGCATCAACATACAGACCAATGTTGGATGCTTAGTGAGGAGTATTATTAGAGCACAGTCCTCGCTAAGAGGTAGTGTTGATTTGGGGTAGCATCGGATATGCTCTAGCCACGAAAATTGGTGGAGAGGATAAAGCACATGAGATCTCCAATACCTAGAAATGGGGGTAGAATCTAACAAATTTGGGTTATTAAAATAATTAATATTTTTAATGGAGACCCTAAGGCTAAACTTAGGGAAAATAAAATATTAATGTGAATTAATATAAAACTGAGTTAGAATGGTCCAAAAGACATGGATCAAGCCTGATCTAATATTAGCCATTAATTAGTGACTTAATCTCGGTCGTTTAATTATCAACAAGAAAAGTATAAGAGGATGCTTGAGGGTCACTTGGAGAACACACCGAGTTGATCAAGATTTCGATTTTCTAGGGCAGGGTTTGCTAAGGAAGCTAAAAGAGTGATCAGAGTTGTATCTGAGGGGTAGTGAATATAGGAGCTAAGAGGTAGAGATAGTATCAAGAGGATCAGTGTAGAAGCTGGGAGAGAGGGACGCAGAGTCAGCCAGAGGTTCATGTAGAGCTAGCCGGGGCAAACGCAGAGCCAACTAGGAGTTGTGCAGTGCCTCGGAGAACCAGCATGGGTGACACACAGGCTCTAAGGGCTGATGTAGTGCCTCCAGAGGCCGACACAGGGTGAGCTAGGGTGACGGTGGGCAAAGGTTGGGCCAGAAAGGGCTAACGCGGTCCCTAGAGGTTGACACTAGGGTTTTCGTCTGCCAAATTGGAGCTGTGAGCTGTTGGAGTGTTTATCCGGGGTTTCAATCGGAACATTTGTCTCCAATTGAGAGGTACTACTGTCAAGATTATTCTTTATTGGGTGAGTTAGTTTTGGCAACTAGATTTTATTGTGAAACTGCTTAATAATTAAAACCCTCAAATAGTTGCATCGGTTTTCCCGCAGTGGGTTTTTTCGGGGACATTAGTCCAAAAATAACAGTGTCACTTATGTGCTGGTTTTGTTTCCTTCAATTGATGATCTGTAATGTGTTGAGAATGTACTCATATTTATTTTCAATATTTACATGGTAAATAACTTGTTAATTAATCAGGATTCAGAACAAGTAGGTAGAAATAAATTAGAAAAGTACATGAAGGGTTTCTAACAGTTAGACTTAGAAATTCCAATAGTGTCGAGTCTCTTATGGAGGTAGATTTGTGACCTTAAGTTCATGACTTGGTATGGGTGGATAAGATTTGTCTTGAAGAGTTTAGGACAAAAGTATGATGCCCTAGTTAAGGGCCAAACCCTAGCTCACAGTGGGTTCATATTTGTACGCTCAAGATTATGGTAATTAGAAGGAGGTCGTGACTCTATAAACCACAAATCCATGGTTGTGTGAGGGTCGTTAATCCTCGATGAAGCTCAATGGTGTGCTTATACGATGGGCAGACCTCAAAAGAGAGCGAGACCTATCTCATGTGTGAACAAGAGCATTAAACAAGGGGATAGAAGAGCAGGGTATGTTCATAACAGTGAAGGAAAAGAATGATTTTTAATAGGTTTGAACAACAGATCTAGAAGAGTCCTAATTCTGGGTAGTTTGGAAAGTAAGTTGTAGAAGAGGTGGAGATATTGTAAGGCCTAGATCAAGGCACTTTTGTGTGCCCTAGATCAATCAAGGATGGATTATGTATGGGTTGTTTTGTGTGAAAATTCCAAACTGGAATCATATTGTAGCAACTAGAAATTATTCTCCTAATTCTTAATTTAATTTAATAATTTATTTATTGTTTGCTACAGAAAATACCGAATAAATCACACTGCAACCTACACAAATAAAAATATGGAAGAATAAAAGATAGAATAAATGCTAGCACACACACAAAAATAACACAGTTATTTTTGGACAAAAGTCTCCAGAAACAACCAATATGGGAAAACCAATGCAGTAGCTGAGGTTTTTATTATTATGCAATGGTGAAATAATTTGAGGAAAATTGGATGCTGAAAATGACAATCTTGCAGAGAAACACTAGCAAAAATATAGAGAGGATTTTTCCTCACCCCATAAGTAATCTACCAGCACTACTTGCCTTCATAATTTCAGCCCTCTGAGCCTCTACATCAACCTATGCGTAGTTGGCTAGGTGTTTAGCCTCACATTGGACTCTAATGAATTCGTTCTGCATTCTGCTGACTAGAAAGATGCTTCTCCGACACTCTCGAACTCCTTCCTGGTCTTTGGAACTAAAAACATCAATCTCTCCTAGTAAATCGACTTTGCCTCTAGATGCTATTGCACTACCCCAACGTAGTCTCTCTATGGCTCTCTTTCCTCTCTACAAATGCCCTCATCAGATCTGGAAACCTTCCTCTGACTTCACTATCTGTACGCCTATCTAACTACTTCGAGCTCACTAGCTCTCTCTTGGCAACTGACCATTGCTACTCAGGAAATCTTTCTACTCATGAAATCGAACCTCTCAATTGTCTTCTCCATCACTAATCGACCTCCTCTTATGATCCTTTGTTGGAGCACCAATGACCAAGATTAAAACTTAATCAATGGCTAGGATCATCTTAGAGTCGATCTGTGTGAGTTTCTAGATCATTCATGCCTTGACTTAATTAATACTGATTAATTAACCATATTCCCTAAGTTTAGACTTAGGAAATATTTAAAAACTAGTTAATAATCTAATTAAGTCATTTCTTGGAGGAATTTCCAGAAACGATTTTTTGATTTTGGAGACCTCATGTATTCTAGCCTCTCCACAAAATTTCGAGGCTAGAACACATCTAACGCTCGAAAACTAACACTCCCTCTTAGCGAGGAATGTGTTCTAGTGCTACTCTACCCCCTGTAGAAGCATCTTGTTTATGCATCGTCTCCTGTCACATTGTTGATCTCTAGCTATACTCCCACGAACCACTGTGCAACTCTCATATACATTGCATATGTGTTGTTGTTGACCCTACTGAATCACTGCCAACACTGGATCTGCACTGCAACTCCCTCTCATCTATTGTTGCTACTACTGCAACATCTGCAACTGAAAAGCATCGAAAATACTGAATCATCTGTGATCAGTATGATGCATCAATTACCCGAGTCTCTGATTGTTGTTAGTATATCCACTATCACTGAGCAATATGCATTGTTGTTGAATTTGCACTGCGGTCCATAGTATCTGACTACTACTACTCTCTGTAACTGTCACTCTCACATCTGACTACATCAACTATCACTAATCCATCGTGCGACTGAAAAATGTGGGCCCTGTAGCAAGGTACTGATCCATGAGGTGGAATCCTCAACGATCTTTCCTATCTCTATAGTTCTCTGAGACCACAACTTTAAGTCACCCCACCTCACTCCTGGAGGTATAGCTCTCCCTCTTGGCAACTCACGCTGTCCTTCATTGGAAACTAGACTACATAGTTTTGTGCTAGGAAAATTTTGGCTGGAATAGCACCTGCATACTACAAATGGTTAATTTGCACTGCCTATTTCACTGCATCTAGCTCTGCAATTATCTCATGTGTACTGATTGCAATTAGAATTGCAGTTGTCATCTGAATGCTCACTGCATCTGTTGACACTGAAACTGCTACTATGATACTATGGGCTCCTGTAGCAAAGGTGATGGTCCCAATGCAACAATATGGAACTGATCTGACTAATCTCCTTGTTGCAACTGCGCTAGAACCTGCCCATATAACACACTGGAGTTTCATACTCCTCCTCCTAGATCTGGTGCCCCACTATCTCCTGTTGAGCCTAGTCCCTAGCTAGGACCCTTCCTTTCTTTGTAGCTCTCACTAGACAACTCGCACTTCCTCTGACACCTATCTCTGACAACTGGAAGTCAATTTGTTGCCCAAATCTACATTTTAGCTAACTCACGCATCCTCCTCTGACAATATCGTACGGTCATCTCTGCAGAGCTGCAAAATTCTGGAAACTCAAAACTGGAGGAAATAAACCTGAAAGCTCCCTCTCTTCCTTGCTCAGTTTTTTCTCTACTACTCGTACTCACTTATGGAATGCATAGAGCTACTAGCTGCTACTACCAATCAACAATGGAAAATCGAACTTCTGAAACTTGAAGTTCCCTGAGAGAAACTTTCCCTCTGTTGTGTGCTTTTCTCTCTTCCATGCCAACATTGGCTCTACTCTAGCAAACTGTTGTAAAAACCACTGCATCCAACTAGAGATGTGCTCAAGGAAAAAACTGAGTTGCTCTATCTGCATCTGGAATCACTTGATTTGGAAGGATCTAATTTTTCTACCCCTCTCAAAAAAATCAGCGTTCCTCAAGCAACTCGGCCTCTCTAGCAAAACACTGCGCTACCCTTGGGAATTTCATCCTACTGCCCACATTGAGCAGCGAAATTCCTTCTTTTAATTATTAGTAACACTCATGTATATTGTATCTTTATTACCATAAGACAATGAATTATATTTTGCAGACTCGTATTTTCTTTTATTACAGGTTTACATGATCAATGTATATAAGTGAATTATTAAACTATATTATTTAATCAAAATAGCAGTATAAAAATTATATAAATGAACTATTAAACTATATCGATTAATCGAAATAACAATATAAAAATTATATAATAACAATATAGAAATTATATAAGTGAATTATTAAATTACATTAATTAATCAAAATATCAATATAAAAATATAGATAAACAAAAAATACTAAATTATATATTTCAAAAACAAATCATAGCAAATCAGTTATGAGATATAATCTAACGCGATATAGATCACACATATAGAGTTTGTCAACAAATTGGTTGAACAATTATAAATGACACATATAAACTAACTCTAAATCCAACATAAATATAAATGTGTATATTCAAATTTGATTTGGAAATTCATATAATTTTTAAATTTTGCAAAATTCCAACAACATTTTAGTAAATGTCTCTTTGAATTATAATTCTTCAAATCTATCTATGATTTTTAATTGTCTTATTCAACTCAGATAACTCCTTCACCGAAATCTGAGTGTCTCTATCTAAATCTGTAGAGATGCAATGCTATCATAAGAGTAACTGCTGAGGTAAAGGTAACTTTTTACAGATCCACAATCGTTATGTTCTTCTCTAAATATTCTCCAATGATTTAGTTCCGAACTATTTTCATGTCCAGTCTGCAGAGATGAGACCATAAAGTCCCAACAGACCATAAAGTCCCAACTTTAACATACGGATTAAATAGTTATGTATTCTATTTCTCTTCTGTAAATATTCTTGATATTCATCTATTCGTTTTAGAGGAGAGGATCTTACACTAGTTCCTCAACCTTAGTGAGGTAGATTACATAATTTTATAGCATGATAGTATTTTCTGTGAATATTCCTCTGTATAATTTTACGTGTTTGAGAAGGGTTGCTCTGACCTTACCTTAACTACATATTTCTATTAATGTCATTAAGGGATATTAATTAATGTATGTTTAATGGAATATTAATTCTTTACGGGATATTAATTAATGTATGTTTAATGGAATATTAATTCTAAAAGGACGGAATGTGTGATTAAGTGTATTTTAATTATTATAATTAAAATATATTTTTGAGTTTATTTTATAAATAAAAATAATTATAATAATTTAAGAGAACAAATTTAAATGTTGAACTTTCATATAAATTTTATTTAATTCACTTCTATATATTATGTTGAGAAAAAAAGTAAGTCATTTTTTAAAGAAACAAAATTAAATTAAAGATATGTTTTAATTTAATATAAATTGTGTAAAGTATGAGACTTTTTATTTGCTCTCCCGGTTAGAGTGAGATAATTATGTGAAGGGAATATGTAATTTAGATTTTACACCCATTTCACTATTATAGGGTGATAGCGAAAATAGTGTTGACGATGAGCATTCGATAGTGGCGGAGGACGTTCAGCAGAAATTGGAGCAGATCGCAAACACACAGTATTGTGTCAATAACATATTTTTAGTTACACATTAAGTATTCGGATGAGAAAGCAATAAGATTGGAGCTGAGCTAAGAGTTGTATGTTTTCATTTAATAAAAAAATAAGGTGTTATGTAATAGGAAAGTTATGATTATGGTTTTGGACCCATGGTTTTTAACACACAGTGTCGTGTTAATAATATATTATTAATTACATATTAAGCATGGGATGAGAAAAAAAGAAGATTGGAGTTGAGCTAATAGTTATAAGTTTTTAGAACAGTAAGTTGTGATGTAATAGGTAAGTTAGAGATCTTTTGATTAGATTTTTCCTAGTTGGATTTTTCTCGTAAATCTACTGTTCTTTTTGTTTATATGAATTATTTTTATATTATTTTTTCAAATATAAGATTTAAATTAACATGTTATTATAAATCTATTGTATTATTCATAAATCTGATATTTATGTTAGATAGACATCATTATAAATAGCTCTGATATTTACATTGATAAATAACTTGTTATCTATATTATATTGATAAATAACTTGTTCACTATTTTAACAATTACAAGTAGATTTTATAAATATTTTGGATTTTAAAATTTAAATAATACAAATAAATTATTTCAAGTTCAAATTATTTTGAAATCTTTGGTCAATATTGTTTCACCAAATTTAATTTTTAAATATTTTAAAATCTCTAATTATTATAATATTATATATATTAACCCGACTATATAAATTATAAATTAAATGATAAATGCAAATGCCCTCTTTATAAGGAAATGAAACATTCAAAAAAATAAACTCTAACGTTCATGTGATTTTAAAATATTTTTAAATTTGACAATTAACATAAAAATATTCTCTAACTCTAACATTAATGTTATTTTGAAATATGTTAGAATTTTACAATTAACATAAGAATATTCTCGAATTCTAAGATTCGTATCATTTTCAAATATTTTAGAATCTTGCAATTAAAGAATATTCTTTTGATGGACTTTTCCGGAGTGTTCGTTCAGACTGTTTATCGTTTTAGGTTGTTGATTGATGCATTTGTCTGCTACTGAGTTTGGTTGTTCAACTCCTTAAACAACTACCTGCAAGTTGGTCGCAATTTACTTTTAAGTGGATCACTTTTGTAATGCATTTCGATTGCTATTAGGCGCGAATGTTTTATACTTATCGTTCGTTGTGTTAAAGGTGGGGAATCGAAGAGACCGAGGCGTGTGGTGGACATGGGATGTGGATTAGGAGGGAGCCCGAGCTATTTGAGTAACTCTAAGTATGGAGCTGTGTGAATGAAAATACTTTGTTGAGAGTTACAGAGGCAGAGTGAATAAACCCATTATGACCGGAACTAAATTTTACAAATATATGCATGGTTTGAATTAAAATTTTGGAAGTAATTTTCCAAGTATAATCATGGACTATTGGCGAATGCAATTTTCCAAGTATATGCATGGCTTGATTTGTATTTTTGGGAATAACTTTCCAAGTGTATGCATGGTTTGACATGGGGTTGATCTGCATTTCAAATTTGTTTCGAGAGTGGTGGCAAAACGCCTCAAGCCTATACAGAACGTAATGTAAAATGTGAATATTGAGTCACGTGGGTATTGTTATGTATGAAATTGGTATGTGTAATTAACCAGGTTCTAATAAATAAGCTTCAGCGTGCATGCCTGTGTCACGTGGGTATTGTTATGTAATAAAATTTGGAGTAGTTTATAATGCGACTTTTTGGAGATTCCGATCATCCGAAAAGTGCATTATTTCACCCAACCGGTCTTTTCCTCGCCGTCTCCGTCACCTCGCTGGAAAGTCAACTCCGGTACCTCCGTCACCGTCACCTCGCACGCCGACTCCCTGTTTCAAATTCACCAACCCCGCCAACTCCGTGTACAAGCATATGGCAATTGCGCCAACTCGATTTGAAAAATTCAGCTGAACCGAGGCATCCCCTGCTACCCCGCCCTTGCGCAAAGCAGAACCACCGACTGAGCGAAATGCTATCAGCAAATAAGATATCAACGCAGATTAACACAGGTTCGATTCCTTGGGAAGAATTTCTGGAATTTGTACGCTCTCCCAATCCTGCGAGGAGCCATCAAATATGATCACGGCGTGAGACAAAGAGCAAGGGACGGAAAGACTTAACGGCCGCGATCAGAGTTTCCGTCTTTATTTCCCGTCTGATGGCATCGACTGAGTCAGCTGTGAGTGCGTCTGGATGAAGTTTTCTTCTTCGGGGCTGCAATTTCTTGTGGAATCATACACCCAATTTCCAATACTGAAGAAGAAGCGTTCACAATCACCAAGTAAATGGCTCCGAATTCTATCCAAGACACTCATTTCTGCGTACTGTACTTCTTGTTTTACATTGTTGGATGGCATCTCATGAAAGGCAAATAGAACTCAGAGCTTATTGACCTCTTTATAAAAAGTTCATTTAGTTTTTATAGGAAATTTTTGGAGTAATTTTTGACCACAAAAATACAAGCACCTTCCCATATGGAAGGTGTAGTCAAAATTTCATAGTGGGAGGAATTTTGTCGGAACGCTGATTTTTCTCCGGTTGTAGGTGGCTTATTATTCAATTCATTGGAATGGGAATGGACCACACATATATATCCATAAAGTAAAATTAAAGTAAAATTATGGCAATAGGGAAGTTTTGCAACTTTTTCTATGATCTCATCAATTGGACCCACGTTAAAGTTGAAGTTCTGTATCTCACATAAATGTTAACCCTACACTACATTTATTTTAAGGCCAAAGCTAATGTGGTTCCCACATTGTGAATAGGGTACAACTTATCAGGATAACAATCCAGTGCTATCATATTCAAGAGGCATTATGCGAAGTTCTGTGTCTCATGTTAATGCTAGCTTCTAGAACATTTCCGTGAACGCTAAAGCTACTGTGGTTCCCACATTCCACGCTATGAATGTATCTGCAAGTTGTGACCATAAAAATCCCGTGGTATCAGATTCTGCGGGCATCAGGTACCAATCTGACATCAAGTTGACCATAAAAATCCCGTGGTATCAGATTCTGCGGGCATCAGGTACCAATCTGACATCAAGTTGATGATGTTAGTTGGTCCATTGTTGGCAATTGGTTGGTCCACATTTTTTTGCAGACATTGAGACAACATGGAAAAGAAATGGAAGACTATTATGGGCCTTGAGGTGCAAGACCCTAAAGAGAAAATCATATTTTCTAGTAAAGATTTAGTTTGGTCTGAAGTATACAAGACGAACATGAATATTGATCACGTTGCAAAAATTCCTAAACTAAGAATTAATGATTTTATTCAAGGAGAGGAATCGAATCCAAATGCTCCATGTTCCTTCTAGCGTCGAAAAAACAAAACTCCAAGCTGAAGGCCTAGTGTTGCCTTACTATGGGAACTGTAAGTATTTTAGAAAAGCCTTCTTTACATGTTGATATTGACAATGCTTTATCATTTGTCATATGTTTTGACATTTCAAAATTTATTTTGTAGTTATACTTGCTCATATGGCCCAGAGGACAAGAGAGAAGAATGGAAAACCAAACCAAGGCGTTCAATTGTCAAAAAGAGGGGTTGCCAATGCCATTTTATTATAAAGATCATGGTTCAAGATCCTGATGTTGCAATAATAACATACAACATGTATGATCATGAACATGGGCAAGGATGGCCTTGTCATGGCAAACACGACACTTTTGGTGATGATGGTCCTCAGAGGAAGCCAAGACTTTCAAGAGACATGATTTCTTATTTAGAAAGTTGTTTTTTCCTTCAAGTGCCGATTGACTCTGTTTGTAAAATGCATATTAAGAAATACGTTGACATACATCCCACAGCTCAGGTTAGGGATTTTTTCTTACGCATAAAAGATATTGTAAACATCTATAATCATTTGACAAAAGAAAATTACCAACTGCATAGCAAAGACGAAATGAGTGTGAATCTCTGGTATGAAAAACGCCATAATGATTTCTTCTTCTACTAGAAACCCAATGGTGGAGAGATCCCTTTTATTGCTGGAATACAAACAAAATGGATGTTGGAAACTATGGTCAAGTTATCCCATAATAGCTTGATAGCCATGGACTCAATATTCAGTACAAATAAATATGGAGTGAGTATATTTGCAATGGTAGCCTTAATGAATCATTTTGGTTATAATGATTCAATATGATTATTGACTTAAAATTAACTTCATTTTTTTTAATATGACAGTATCAGTTGTACACACTTGCGGTGTTTGATGAGAAACAAAGTGGGGTTCCAGTCGCATGGGTGGTGATGTCACGTAATACATCACAAGATATAGCGGTATGCCTGGAGCACCTCATGCATAGGTGTTTTCAGCTTCGTCCTGACTGGAAGGTCAATGCCTTTATGGTTGATGATGCCTTGGCTGAAATCATTCCTTTGAGGTAACATCAATATTCTTATTTGACATTGCAAGTTGCGTTCGTTCTAAATATTTCTCACTTAAAATGAATTAAGTTTGGCAAGAGAATCACCAGATGTGAAGTGATCTTGTGTATTTTGCATGTAAGGAGGGCATGGCTAAAGAATGTTAATCGGTTGGCCAGCAGTTTAGAAAAAGAAAAAGAGATGTTCAATGAACTTGGTTATATCATTAAAAATGTTTCTAATGATGAAGTGGATAATGCCATCAATGGTTTTTTCACCAAATTTGCAACCGAGGAGAAGTTTTTGGACTATTTCCACAGGAATTGGGTTGCTGGTGAAAAGATGCGTAAGTTTGCATACTATTTTTTTTAGTTCATACGTTTTTTATTTTATAACGACAATATATATTTACTAGTTCAAATTTTACATTTAGCAATGTGGGTTAAAGGCTGCCGAGATTTCTCATGCAAATCAGGAGACAAATAATGTTGTGGAGTCATACCATGGTTATCTCAAGACAACCTTTCTATGTGATAGACGAAAGAAATGTTCTCGTAGGATGGATTGGCTATTCTATACTCTAATAAAAAATGTTGAGCCATGTTATTGATTCAATTTTGGTCCTCTCGAAAAGAGGAATTCAATACAATAATTATCTCCATCAAATAGGCTATCCAAAGTTGAATTTGGATCTAGTTTCACATTTTAACACCTAATATCTGTGGTATGTATGGTTTGTGGCCTATCTTTGCGTATATATGTGGCTTTTTTGTATGATCTATGGCCTGTCTCTATGGTTAGATATAGCCTTTTCTTTATGTGTATATGTGGCCTAATTCTTTGTGGTATATGCGGCCTCCTGCGATTTATATGAGGCCTAATGCGACCATTCTTTTGCTACTTTTATGTACCAACTGCCCTTTTAATTGTGCATTTGGCCTAATCAAGTGCACCCTTTCTTTATAAAAGAGGACTATTCTAGCGTATTTCTTTGTGGTATCTATGTGGTTTGTTAGAAGATATTTTTTGGCTTTCCTGAGAAGCCTTTAGGTTCCCTAATCTTTTGTATTTGGAAGTAATGTATGGCTAAGATATATGGCAATAATCTTGTGTCAGTGGGCAAAGGTACTTGCTTTTATATGGCAGTGTTTCATGTCAAAGACAATAATGTATGCCAGTGACCTTATAACAGTGTTATCATCACTGTGATGTTTGAAAAGTATTGTATGATAGTATCTTTTATGGTAGAGATATATAGTAGCGTCTGTATGATTGAAATGTATGGAAGTGTTCTTTTATGGCAGTATTCTTGATGACAACAACAACAAAAATCTTGTTGATGGTGATAACAGTATATATATAGTACTCTTGATGATCGTGACAACAATAATGTATATAGTGATTTCTATGACAGTAATATGACTGTGATGTTTGAACATCGACTCTTGTTCTTATATTAGTAATATATGGCAGTGTATTTATGACAGAGATGTGTGGTTGTGTTCTAATGGCAATGTCCTTATGACTAAGATGTGAGGCAGTGTTCTAATGGCAATGTCGTTATGACTAAGTTGTAACGCAGTATCCTAGCATGTCAAAACCTCTATGACAGTGACAGTGAAGTGCTCTATGACATTCACAATGATGTATGCAATATGATTGTGACAGTGATATATGTTGTGCTCTTATGACTATGGTGTGTGGCAGTGTGCTTATGACAATGATATTGGGCATACTTGGCAGATACATGTGCTACTTGTGACAGTGATATGGAGACTTGTGTATGCCTCTTTAATATACTTATTTGTTTCCATCTCAAGAGGATCTTGTATGATCCTCAATTGGCCTTGGAGGCCTAATGTAGTGGATGTTGAATGATGTGTCTGATACTTATTGTACTTTGTATCTCAGATGAATATTCGATGAATGTCTAAGAAGAAGAATTTGGTTGGATTTTCCCCCTTGTGGGGTTTTTCCCTAGTCTCTGATATAAATCCTGGTATCTCTACTTATGACAGAGATGTGTGGCAGAGTATTTATGATAGAGTGTGTGGCAATGTCCTGATGACTAATTTGTGAGGGAGTATCCCTGCATGGCAAAACCTCTATGATAGTGACAGTGAAGTGCTCTATGGCAGTGACAATGATGTATGCAATATGACTGTGATAGTGATATATGTTGTGCTCTTACGACTATGGTGTGTGGCAGTGTCCTTATGACAATGATATCAGGAATACTTGGGAGATACATGTGCTACTTGTGACAGTGATATGGAGACCTGTGTATGCCTCTTTAATATACTTTTTTGTTGCCATCTCAAGAGGATCTTGTATGATCCCGGATTGGCCTAGGAGGCCTAATGTAGTGGATGTTGAAAGATGTGTCTCATACTTATTGTACTTTGTATCTCAGCTGAACATTCGATGAATATTTAATAGGAAGAATTTGGTTGGGTTTTCCCCTTACGAGGTTTTTCCCTGGTCTCTGATATAAATCCTGGTATCTCTATTGTGTATGTTTTTCTTCTACTGTTCCTTTATGTTCTGCTACATTGTTGATGTTCTCTCTACATAATTGCTAATGATGATAGAATGTTATGGGGTAAATGTAATGTGAAAATGTTGAACAAGGTAGTGGACAAGGTAGTGGTTGGTTCACATCGGATCTACAAGATCAAACACACTACAGATGGTAGTGTGGAGAAGTACAATGCTAGGTTCATGGTGTTGAATTGTGTAGCTTGGGAGATACTTCAAAAAAGGGTTTGTGGGTGAAGAACCCAAGCAAAGGGGTTTTAGACCCAAGAGGGGGTTTAAAATCTAACAAGAAATTATTTTTGTGTTCTAAGGTCTAGAGGACCAAAACCCTAAGTCTAGAGGGTTCCTAAGAGGCCCAAGGAAAATCTATTTAAGGAGACCTAAGAATCAAGCCTGGTAATCAAGTGAGAGGGAGATCATTTGATAGTGAAGATTATAAAGATGTAGTCCTACAAAGGGCCGAGTAAGAAGGCCGAGTAGGGCTACAAGGTGTTATAGACATATTTGGGCACTTCAACCCAAAACTTATATGTTGATAAACCAAGGGCTTGTAAACCCTTAAAAGTGTTGTTTCATACCCTACAAGATCATGGTCAACTGATTACATCATTCCCCAAAAGTTCCACCTGAAAAGCCACTCAGAATTGGCCAAAACTGGACCATACTGACTGCTCCACTATCAGGGTGTGATGCATACTGACTTCTACACTAGCTAGGTGCGATGCATACTGAAGAAGCCTTCTGTGGGGGTGCGATGAGTGAGAATGGACAAATGTCCAAGACAGTTTTCTAAGTGGATGCTCATGGAATCTTCTAGAAACTTCTCCTATGACACTTGCCTCTCTGAATTTGCCCAGGGATGAGTAAGAGATCCAAGAGATCTCCAAGTGGAACTAAGAACAACAAGTGGAATGACACTAATCAAAACCCCAGAGATGACTCACACCCTTGCAGACATCTGTAAATGGATCCCTCATATAAGAGATCTAGAGGCAGGAATTTTGTAATTTGTAAGGAAGTGCTGATGGTTTGTCTTTGAGAAGGAGCATTATATTGTTGGGTGATCTTGCTTTTCATGAGGTGAAGAGGGCTTTGACGATGGGAGGATGATGCTGGATCAGACAGCTGGGTTGTAATTCTCCCTTCTATTTTAATAAAGTTCTTTGAGTTTTCCTCCATACAATCGTGTATTTGTGAATGCCATTGTATGTTCATTGTATTTTTGATTCTGCAATGCTTATGATATAATAGATCGAGATGCTTTGATGGTGTTTTATTACTTTGTTTCTACAGGTATTCTCTAAGCAAGACAATTAGGAGAGGAGTTGCAAGCTCTATCAAGGTGGAGAGAAATCAAGGAAGGAGTCTGGCGGAAGATCCAGGTTGGTCCCTTTGCTTCTCTCTTACCTACCATACATAAAGGAAATCCCAAATTGCTTTGATTGTTTGTTTTCTAGGATAGCTACCAATCCCTGAGGGCTAGCAGATCGAAAAGACACTAGTTTTCCCAGAAACACAAGGGAGGTCGAGTTCATCATCCATCAAGAGCAAGATCATCATGGAAGTGTTCACAAGAAGCCCGTAGACCTCAAGGAGCTCGAGCTAGGAGGAATAATGGCAAAAGGTTGGGCTCTATGTTCAAGTTCTAGAAGATTGAGCTCATGTGAGGTTGCTCGTGAGATTTTGGACACGTGATTTTAGTGGTGTCTCTATGTGAAGGCCATATGAAATTTTGAAATAGCGGAGAGGGCCGAGACCTTATCTTGTGATGGAAAGTAGATCGCAAGGTCTGCGATAAGACCAACAAAACGAAAGAGGCCTTCCGCAAGAATTTCGGGCCATAACAGAAGTAGTCGTAAGCTTGATATTGACTGAGGTAACCCTAGTTTGAGGGCCACAGATATCTTAAGCTTAGATCAAGAATCAGAGAAGTAAAATTCCTAGAATTATGGATCCATATGAGTTGTGTCAAGTCCCTTATGGAGGCAAATTTGTGACCTTAAGTTGATAACTTGGTATGGGTGGATATAATTTTTCCTATAGAGTTTAGGACAAAAGTATGATGCCCTAGTTAAAGGCCAAACCGTAGCTCGCAGTGGGTTCATATATGTACGTTCAATATTAAGGTAATTGGCAGATGTAACCCTAGTTTGAGGGCCACAGAGATCTGAAGTTTAGGTCAAGATTCATTCAAGTAAAATTCCTAGAATTATGGATCCATATGAGTTGTGTCTATTGATTTGGGGTAGCATCAGATGTGCTCTAGCCACGAAAATTGGTGGAGAGGCTAAAGCACATCAGATCTCCAATGCCTAGAAATGGTTTGGGTAGAATCTAACTAGTTTGGGAGATATTAAAATAATTAATATTTTTAATGGAGTCCCTAAGTCTAAACTTAGGGAAAATAAAATATTAATATGAATTAATATAAAACTAAGTTAGAATGGTCCAAAAGTCATGGATCAAGTCAGATCTAATCTTAGCCATTGATTAGGGACTTAATCTCGGCCATTGAATTAAAAATGAGAAAAGTATAAGAGGCAGCTTGAGGGTCGCTTGGAGAACACACCGAGTTGATCAAGATTTTGATTTTCTGGGGTAGGGTTAGCTGAGGAAGTCGAAAGAGTGATCAAAGTTGCAGCTGAAGGGCACTGAATACAGAAGCAGAGAGGCAGAGATAGTACCAGGAGGATCAGCACAGAAGCCAGGAGAGAGGGATGCAAAGCTAGCCAGGTCTCACACAAAGGCAGCCAGGAGTTCAGCAGTGCCTCAGAGAGCTAGCATGGGTGATGCAAAGTCTCTAACGGCTGACGCAATACCTCTAGAGGCTGATGCAAGGTGAGCTAGGGTGACGTTGGATAGATGTTGGACCAGAAAGCGCTGACGCAATCCCTAGAGGTTGATGTTGGGGTTTTCGTGTGGTAGATTGGAGTTGGGAGCTGTCGAAGTGTTTATCCGGGGTTTTAGCCAGAACATCTATCTTCGACTAAGAGGTACTACTACCGAGATTATTCTCTATTGGGTGAGCTGGTTTTGGCACCTAGATTGTATTATGAAATTGCTTAATAATTAAAACCCTTAGATAGTGGCACCGGTTTTCCCGCATTGTGTTTTCCTGGGGACATTGGTCCAAAAACAACGGTGTCACTTTTGTGCTTGTTTTGTTTCCTTCAGTTGATGACCTATAACGTGTTGAGGATGTACTTGTATTTATTTTCAGTATCTACATGGTAAATAACTTGTTAATTGATCATAACAAGTAGGCAGAAATAAATCAGAAAAGTACATGAAGGGTTTCTAACAGATAGACTTAGAAATTCCAACATGGTATCGAAGCGTGGTTGTAGATCATAGGAGAACTGAGGACATCAACTGAGCAGAGTAGCAGTAACAAAAAATAGTGGTCCGAAGTGACGAAAGTTGTTCCTAGCAGAGAAGCAGCAAGGAAGGGGTAACACAGTGCCTATGTCATCAAGTTTGAGCCGAGAAGAGGATTAGCGTAGTGGCAGGGGGGGCAGACTTGACCTACGCAGTGCTTGGTCATCTTTCTCATTCAGGATGGATTGACACCCATGGCCAGGAGGTGTGGATTTTACTAGTGCCGGGATTGCGCAGAGCCTAGAAGCTCTAACCTTAGGTTTGCTAGGGCTTAGGAGGTTGTGGGTAAGTTGCAGAATGAAGCTGGTGGGGTACTATAGTCAGAAAAGTACCTAACAGGGAAAGACCAAGGAGGAGGGAGTTGCTACCGAGGATTTCTAGCTAAGAAATCTAGATCAGTGGTGCAACTGCACTAACAATCGGAGTGGGGTATCTCAACATTGGCAAAAGGGTTTCCAGGAGGGAAATCGAGGCTCAAAGGGAGTCACACAGAGAAATTTAGAAGGGAAGTAGAGGAGAAGCGAGATGGTAGTGAACGGGGTAAGAGACCACGACAGACTGGAGAAGCCTCAAACTTCGTAGTCTAGAAGGCCAGAATATTATCTGTTCTATACAGGAACCATCTCAAACACTTTGTCTTGAGGACAATAGCAGTCCCAGTTGACCCAGCTGATAATGATAAGTACAAGGATGCAATGGCAAGGGCCAAGAGCATCATCCTCGACAGGGTCAAGGACCATATAGTACCAAACATTATTGAGAAGAATATGGAAATGAGATGTGGGAGGCCCTAAAGAAGTTGTATCAGCATACTTCCGTGCAGAGGAAGATGCTACTAGAAAATCAGTTGTTGTCATACCAGATGTAGAAGGGAGAACAGCTCAACATCTTCCTCGATTGATTGAAGGAGATCTGAGATCATCTCACTTCCATAGGGGCCACGCCTGATCAAGAACTGATGGTGAGAACAACCCTGAATGTAGTCTCAGAAGATTGGGAAGTGATTGTCCAGAGCATACTGGGTAGGGCGACCCTTCTAGATTGGGAGAAAATGTGGGCAACTCTTCGCCAAGAAGAAATCACAAGGCTAAGCAAGGTAGGAAGCAGTGGCAAGGGGATCATAATCAAGAAGGAGGAAGAGGAGGATGCTACCCTAACATCTAAGGGAAAGTAGGAGAAAAGGAAGAAGGACCTCTCCAAGGTCAAATGCTTCAATTGTGGGGAACTATGTCACTATGCCAGCCAGTGTCCGAGGAAGAAGACCAAAGGAGAGGCTTTCGAGACCAAGGCTAAGCTAGCAAGGGCGTAGAAGGAAGTAAAGATAGATGATGACTGTGCCATGAGTGCTCACATGCCACCTGAGTGGACGTGGGAAGACATCGAGCTATAGTCAGATGGACTACAAGTGATGAGGGATAGGATCCTTGAGGTACCCAACCTCTCGGATTATACCTAGCTATGGAAGACCCGATGAGGAGTAGCAGTACTGGCAGATGTCGGTAGAGAGGGATGCAGATGGAATGACAGAGGGAACTATAGTGCAAGAGTCCCTGGACAGCACGAGGCAACAATGTGAGATGCACAAAGTTGTTGAAGTAGTGGAGAGGTCAGAGAGGGAGCACTTTTTAGTGATAGAGGGAGCTTCAACATCAGGAGCTTCTAGCCTAATGGAGATGTCAGAGTTGGGAGATCAGTGACTTACTTCTCAGTAACTGAGTTGCAATACAGCAGTTAGCAGTGGCAGTGTTATCGCCAACACGATGCAGCATGATGAGAGGGGTTGCAGTGCAGATGCAGCAGAGGCAGGGGTAGGGCCATGGGCAACAGCACAGATGCAAAGGGAGTTGTCATACAAATGCAGCAGTGGCAATGGCAGGGCCATCAGTAGCAGTATAGGATGCAGTAGTGCAGAGGATGTTGGGCAGCAAGCCTAGCATCAACATACAGACCAATGTTGGATGCTTAGTGAGGAGTATTATTAGAGCACAGTCCTCGCTAAGAGGTAGTGTTGATTTGGGGTAGCATCGGATATGCTCTAGCCACGAAAATTGGTGGAGAGGATAAAGCACATGAGATCTCCAATACCTAGAAATGGGGGTAGAATCTAACAAATTTGGGTTATTAAAATAATTAATATTTTTAATGGAGACCCTAAGGCTAAACTTAGGGAAAATAAAATATTAATGTGAATTAATATAAAACTGAGTTAGAATGGTCCAAAAGACATGGATCAAGCCTGATCTAATATTAGCCATTAATTAGTGACTTAATCTCGGTCGTTTAATTATCAACAAGAAAAGTATAAGAGGATGCTTGAGGGTCACTTGGAGAACACACCGAGTTGATCAAGATTTCGATTTTCTAGGGCAGGGTTTGCTAAGGAAGCTAAAAGAGTGATCAGAGTTGTATCTGAGGGGTAGTGAATATAGGAGCTAAGAGGTAGAGATAGTATCAAGAGGATCAGTGCAGAAGCTGGGAGAGAGGGACGCAGAGTCAGCCAGAGGTTCATGTAGAGCTAGCCGGGGCAAACGCAGAGCCAACTAGGAGTTGTGCAGTGCCTCGGAGAACCAGCATGGGTGACACACAGGCTCTAAGGGCTGATGTAGTGCCTCCAGAGGCCGACACAGGGTGAGCTAGGGTGACGGTGGGCAAAGGTTGGGCCAGAAAGGGCTAACGCGGTCCCTAGAGGTTGACACTAGGGTTTTCGTCTGCCAAATTGGAGCTGTGAGCTGTTGGAGTGTTTATCCGGGGTTTCAATCGGAACATTTGTCTCCAACTGAGAGGTACTACTGTCAAGATTATTCTTTATTGGGTGAGTTAGTTTTGGCAACTAGATTTTATTGTGAAACTGCTTAATAATTAAAACCCTCAAATAGTTGCATCGGTTTTCCCGCAGTGGGTTTTTCGGGGACATTAGTCCAAAAATAACAGTGTCACTTATGTGCTGGTTTTGTTTCCTTCAATTGATGATCTGTAATGTGTTGAGAATGTACTCATATTTATTTTCAATATTTACATGGTAAATAACTTGTTAATTAATCAGGATTCAGAACAAGTAGGTAGAAATAAATTAGAAAAGTACATGAAGGGTTTCTAACAGTTAGACTTAGAAATTCCAATAGTGTCGAGTCTCTTATGGAGGTAGATTTGTGACCTTAAGTTCATGACTTGGTATGGGTGGATAAGATTTGTCTTGAAGAGTTTAGGACAAAAGTATGATGCCCTAGTTAAGGGCCAAACCCTAGCTCACAGTGGGTTCATATTTGTACGCTCAAGATTATGGTAATTAGAAGGAGGTCGTGACTCTATAAACCACAAATCCATGGTTGTGTGAGGGTCGTTAATCCTCGATGAAGCTCAATGGTGTGCTTATACGATGGGCAGACCTCAAAAGAGAGCGAGACCTATCTCATGTGTGAACAAGAGCATTAAACAAGGGGATAGAAGAGCAGGGTATGTTCATAACAGTGAAGGAAAAGAATGATTTTTAATAGGTTTGAACAACAGATCTAGAAGAGTCCTAATTCTGGGTAGTTTGGGAAGTAAGTTGTAGAAGAGGTGGAGATATTGTAAGGCCTAGATCAAGGCACTTTTGTGTGCCCTAGATCAATCAAGGATGGATTATGTATGGGTTGTTTTGTGTGAAAATTCCGAACTGGAATCATATTGTAGCAACTAGAAATTATTCTCCTAATTCTTAATTTAATTTAATAATTTATTTATTGTTTGCTACAGAAAATACCGAATAAATCACACTGCAACCTACACAAATAAAAATATGGAAGAATAAAAGCTAGAATAAATGCTAGCACACACACAAAAATAACACAGTTATTTTTGGACAAAAGTCTCCAGAAACAACCAATATGGGAAAACCAATGCAGTAGCTGAGGTTTTTATTATTATGCAATGGTGAAATAATTTGAGGAAAATTGGATGCTGAAAATGACAATCTTGCAGAGAAACACTAGCAAAAATATAGAGAGGATTTTTCCTCACCCCATAAGTAATCTACCAGCACTACTTGCCTTCATAATTTCAGCCCTCTGAGCCTCTACATCAACCTATGCGTAGTTGGCTAGGTGTTTAGCCTCACATTGGACTCTAATGAATTCGTTCTGCATTCTGCTGACTAGAAAGATGCTTCTCCGACACTCTCGAACTCCTTCCTGGTCTTTGGAACTAAAAACATCAATCTCTCCTAGTAAATCGACTTTGCCTCTAGATGCTATTGCACTACCCCAACGTCAGTCTCTCTATGGCTCTCTTTCCTCTCTACAAATGCCCTCATCAGATATGGAAACCTTCCTCTGACTTCACTATCTGTACGCCTATCTAACTACTTCGAGCTCACTAGCTCTCTCTTGGCAACTGACCATTGCTACTCAGGAAATCTTTCTACTCATGAAATCGAACCTCTCAATTGTCTTCTCCATCACTAATCGACCTCCTCTTATGATCCTTTGTTGGAGCACCAATGACCAAGATTAAAACTTAATCAATGGCTAGGATCATCTTAGAGTCGATCTGTGTGAGTTTCTAGATCATTCACGCCTTGACTTAATTAATACTGATTAATTAACCATATTCCCTAAGTTTAGACTTAGGAAATATTTAAAAACTAGTTAATAATCTAATTAAGTCATTTCTTGGAGGAATTTCCAGAAACGATTTTTCGATTTTGGAGACCTCATGTATTCTAGCCTCTCCACAAAATTTCGAGGCTAGAACACATCTAACGCTCGAAAACTAACACTCCCTCTTAGCGAGGAATGTGTTCTAGTGCTACTTTACCCCCTGTAGAAGCATCTTGTTTATGCATCGTCTCCTGTCACATTGTTGATCTCTAGCTATACTCCCACGAACCACTGTGCAACTCTCATATACATTGCATATGTGTTGTTGTTGACCCTACTGAATCACTGCCAACACTGGATCTGCACTGCAACTCCCTCTCATCTATTGTTGCTACTACTGCAACATCTGCAACTGAAAAGCATCGAAAATACTGAATCATCTGTGATCAGTATGATGCATCAATTACCCGAGTCTCTGATTGTTGTTAGTATATCCACTATCACTGAGCAATATGCATTGTTGTTGACTTTGCACTGCGGTCCATAGTATCTGACTACTACTACTCTCTGTAACTGTCACTCTCACATCTGACTACATCAACTATCACTAATCCATCGTGCGACTGAAAAATGTGGGCCCCTGTAGCAAGGTACTGATCCATGAGGTGGAATCCTCAACGATCTTTCCTATCTCTATAGTTCTCTGAGACCACAACTTTAAGTCACCCCACCTCACTCCTGGAGGTATAGCTCTCCCTCTTGGCAACTCACGCTGTCCTTCATTGGAAACTAGACTACATAGTTTTGTGCTAGGAAAATTTTGGCTGGAATAGCACCTGCATACTACAAATGGTTAATTTGCACTGCCTATTTCACTGCATCTAGCTCTGCAATTATCTCATGTGTACTGATTGCAACTAGAATTGCAGTTGTCATCTGAATGCTCACTGCATCTGTTGACACTGAAACTGCTACTATGATACTATGGGCTCCTGTAGCAAAGGTGATGGTCCCAATGCAACAATATGGAACTGATCTGACTAATCTCCTTGTTGCAACTGCGCTAGACCCTGCCCATATAACACACTGGAGTTTCATACTCCTCCTCCTAGATCTGGTGCCCCACTATCTCCTGTTGAGCCTAGTCCCTAGCTAGGACCCTTCCTTTCTTTGTAGCTCTCACTAGACAACTCGCACTTCCTCTGACACCTATCTCTGACAACTGGAAGTCAATTTGTTGCCCAAATCTACATTTTAGCTAACTCACGCATCCTCCTCTGACAATATCGTACGGTCATCTCTGCAGAGCTGCAAAAATCTGGAAACTCAAAACTGGAGGAAATAAACCTGAAAGCTCCCTCTCTTCCTTGCTCAGTTTTTTCTCTACTACTCGTACTCACTTATGGAATGCATAGAGCTACTAGCTGCTACTACCAATCAACAATGGAAAATCGAACTTCTGAAACTTGAAGTTCCCTGAGAGAAACTTTCCCTCTGTTGTGTGCTTTTCTCTCTTCCACGCCAACATTGGCTCTACTCTAGCAAACTGTTGTAAAAACCACTGCATCCAACTAGAGATGTGCTCAAGGAAAAAACTGAGTTGCTCTATCTGCATCTGGAATCACTTGATTTGGAAGGATCTAATTTTTCTACCCCTCTCAAAAAAATCAGCGTTCCTCAAGCAACTCGGCCTCTCTAGCAAAACACTGCGCTACCCTTGGGAATTTCAGCCTACTGCCCACATTGAGCAGCGAAATTCCTTCTTTTAACTTCTGAGCTCTCTAGCTGATCAACTGCGCTCTAATACCATGCGAAAATTCCAAATTGGAATCATGTTGCAGCAACTGGAAATTATTCTCATAATTGTTAATTTAATTTAACAATTTATTTACTGTTTTCTATAGCACATACTAAATAAATCACACTACAACCTACACAAATAAAACTGTGAAAGAATAAACTCACTGGAAGAAATGCTAGAACACACATAAAAATAACATAGTTATTCTTGGACAAAAGTCCCTAGAAAAACCCAACTTGGGAAAACCAGTACAACAGTGGAGGGTTTTATAATTATGTAGCAGTGAAATAATATGAGTACAACTGGATGTCGAAACTAGAAATCCTACAAAGAAATACTAGAAAAAATTTGGAGGAGTTTTCATCACCCTATAGGAAATCTTCTAACACAACTTGCCTTCAGAATTTTGGCCCTCTTAGCCATTGCGTCAGCCTCTGCGTAGCCGGTTGGATGTCTTTCCTTAGACTGGACCCTAATGAAATCATTTTGCCTTCTGTTGACCAGAAATACGCTTCTCTGGCACTATGGGACTCCTTCGCGGACTTTGGAATTGAGAATGCCAATCTCTCCCAGCAAATCAGCTTTACCTCTAGAGGCTATTGTGCTGCCACAGCGTAATCCTCTTCGTGGCTCTCTTGCCTCTCTGCAAATGCATTGATCAGATCTCGAAACATTCCTTCGGCTTCACTATCTCTGCCCCTCTCTCACTGCTTCGATCTCACTAGCTCTCTCTCTCCAGCAACTAACTGTTGCTACTCAGGAAATCGATATGCTCATGAAATCCAACCTTTCAAGTGTCTTCTCCATCATCACATGGACCTTCTCTTATAATCCTTTGTTGGAGCACCGACAACCAAAATTAAAACTTAATCGATGGCTACGATCATACTGGAGTCTATTCGTGTGAGTTTCTAGATAATTCACACCTTGACTTAATTAATATTGATTAATTAACCATATTCTCTAAGTTTAGACTTATGAAATATTTAAAAACTGGTTAATAATCTAATTAAGTCATTCTACATGGAATTTCTGGAAATGATTTCTAGGTTTTGGAGATCTCATGTATTCTAGTTTCCCCACAAAATTTCAAGGCTAGAACACATCCAATGCTACAAAAACTAACATTTTGGATGCCTTCGGATTAGTAGTTTTTTGACATGTGGGAAGATCTATAAGGTTGATCATTGCTCACAAACGAAGTTGTGAACAGTGACTATTGTATGTAGTATACAATGGCCTGAAGACCTCAAGTATAGTGTCATGGAAGAGCCGAATGGGTTGTTAGGTGGGAGATCAATGGAGCCCTAGTTCAGGAGTTGCAGATGACAAAACTTCAGTGATTAGTGGGCAGTTCTACAAGAACCAATGAGCTGACTTCTTAATGGATCAAGAAGTCTACTAGTGGGTAGATCGATGAGCCAAAGTTTAGTGACACAAAAGGAGTCATGATCACTGATAGTGGCAGGCTAAGCAATTGAAGATTTAGTTGCAGTGATTAGCAGATTAGAAGGCAAGAGGACCCACCATGTGTGTTCAAGGTATAGGGACTAAAAGGGTTGCAGGGCACCACATCAGCAAGTAGGTCAAGTGTACTTTGTTCAAGGTAGATTGGTTGTCAAAGTGACTGACACCAAGCCCTAGTTGTATAGTTATATCAGGGCTATATGTAAGGACCATGATCACTGGTATGGGAGCCCTAAGACTTTTGTATTATAGTTTGTAAGATAACAAGTAGTGGGTTTAAAAAATAAATTTGAAATTGTCATATGCACTAGTAGATTCATTGATGGTTTTAAATCTGTTGTGCAAAGTAGTAATGGTGTGGCATTTGAGTGTGTTAGTGTTACATGTTTAAAACTCAAACCACATTCTTGAGTGTCACAGAAAATAAAGATGATATTAGAGCTACTTTAAAGGGCCAGTGGATCAGAGTGTGTGTAGTGGAAGCAATGTGTGTCAGTGGAGATCGTGTAGACTCAGAGGGAGTCTAGCTTCAAAGGGAGCATCCCTATGGAAGTTTGAGATGTTCAGGTTCTAATGAGGCAAAGATACTACCGAGATAGTGTGGTCCATTCTACTGGGTATGTTGTAGTGGTGGACAAAAAATGGGCGTGTTGCATGTGATGATGATGGATACTTCCTAACAGTGGAAGTACCTCCCTCACTAAGAGGGAGTGTTGAATTGTGTAGCTTGGGAGGTACTCCACAAAAGGGTTTGTGGGAAAAGAACCTAAGCAGAGGGGTTTTAGACCTAAGAAGAGGTTTAAAATCTAAAAAGTAATTATTATTTTTCTAAGGTCTAGAGGACTAAAACCCTAAGTCTAGAGGGTTCATAAGAGGCCTAAGGAAAATATATTTAAGGAGGCCTAAGGATCAAGTCTAGTAATCAAGTAAGAGGGAGATCATTTGATCGTGAAGACCTATAGAGATGTAGTCCTACAAGGGGCCAAGTTAGAAGGTCAAGTAGGGCTACAAGGGAGGTCAAGTTTGTCATCCACCAAGAGTAAGATCATCATAGAAGGGTTCACAAAAAGTTCGTAGCCCTCAAGGAGTTTGAGCTAGAAGGAAGAATGGAAAAAAGTTGGGTTCTTTGTTCTCAAGTTCTGGTGATCAAGCTGATGTGCGGGTTGCTCATGAGATTTTGCATACGTGACTTCAATGGTGTCTTTGCGCGAAGGCCGTATCAAATTTTGAAACAACAGTGAGGGCCAAGGCCATGTCTTGTGATGGTAAGTAGGTTGCAAGGTCTGTGATACGACCAACACAAATGGAAGAGGTCTGATCCAGGAGGATATTGGTGGCCACCCACCAATTCCACTTGGACCACCACCATTGTTTCTTTTAGTTTTCCAGTTTCCTTAATTGTAGCATAATTTACTAGTTTTAGCAGTTTTTCAGATCCTAAACTTCCAGAGCCGTTTTGAGGCCCTAAACGACATTTTTTTGGCAATCTACCACTAGTGTTTATTTGACCATATTCGTTTATTTTGTCGTATTCCTCAGAGAGATATTTCCAATGGGTTATCATGGGCATCAAACGGAGATAATATGACCACGTCGCGAACCCAGGAAGTTGGTTATCCAACTCACCCCATGGTGGGGCCCATAAACTCTTGGTGTTACATCTCCTCGAGTTAGGGTTTTGGTTGTTTAGGGTTTTCTCTTATTGTTCAATAATAAAAAGGCCCTTGAGCCTCATTCTAAAGCAGTTCAGAGGCATGTATTCACCACATCTCTTCTCAGAGATAAGCTACCATAGCCCAAGCTAGTCTTATTTCTATTCTATTTGTAAGCATATTTTAGTATTTGATATTAATGAAATGAAGTGTTATTTCTACTGCATCTTTGTATTTATGGTTATATCTGTAAATTGTTGTATTCCTATTTAAATCTGGATCAGTGGTATCATAGCAGTCTGCTCTTTCTCTGTTTTTCTTTGCGTGTCCCCAATAAGGTCGGGATATAAGGAGTTAGGCCTTGAACTAGTTGAACCTTTGCAAGACCAACCTCACAAATCATGACAGCCCATGGTAGATGAAAAGAAAGATGAGAGGGTAGGAAATCCTATCAAAATATTGCTCTACGAAGCCCTTGAGCAGCAAAGGAATGCGACGATGGACAACTTTGCCCAGATCCTTCGGCTACTACCTAGGGTCGACACATCTACTTCCGGCAGCTACTCTAGAAGTGGACATCCTCTAAGGTACAAGTTAATTTTGACATTCCCATATTTGAGGGTCATATAGATGCAGAAGTTGTAGATAAATGGTTAAATCTACTAGAAGTATATTTTTTTGTTCATGATTTTTCCAGCTGGGAAAAGATCACCTTTGCACTTCTCAAAGTAGCCCCCCATGTCAAGGACTGGTGAGAAACCTACTGTGAGCAGTAGGATGAAAGTACGAACTCACTATTTTCAGTTGCACCCACTTGGAACTCATTCTGAGATGCCATCAAGGAGTAGTACTACCGTGTCAGGAGCTATGAGGATAAATACATAAAGTGGACAACGTTGTGACAAGGAAGAGACCAAGATGTGCTAGAGTTTACCAATGTTTTTCATAGCCTTCGCACGAAGTTGGGTATCAAGGATTCTTAGAAGAATTTGGTTCTCAAGTATCTCGGTTGCCTACATAGGTATATCCAGTACGAGATGGAATTTCTGGACATCTCCTCACTCGGCACGACATACCGATATGTGGTCAAGATCGAGAAAAAGTCTAAACAAAAGAAGCGAGACTTTAGATCTGTGAATCCGAAGCAAGGGAAAGGTGCCCCCAAACCGCAGAACAAAGGACAAAGCCAAGGCGGGCAGCCCACGACAACCCTCCAAAGCCGCAAGCAAAGAATAATGTTGCAAAGCTAGAGAAGGACACGGGAAGGTGGTGTGAGTTCCATAAGAGCTCCACTCACAACACAAGTGAGTGTCGGGCCAAGCAGTCACTGATGGCTGAGCTAAAGGTTTCAGAATCAGATGCATGTTACAACTCTAAGTCAGAACCGGACAAGGGAAATGACAAAGGGAAGAAAATTATCGATGCAAAGCCCAATGCCACCATTGCCACCACGAAGATCCAGAAGGAGGAACCCAAAGATCTATAGGAGGAGCGCCTCTTCCACTCCCAGATGTGGGTAAAGGGTTCCCCACTCAGTTCATTGTAGATAGCGGGAGCCAAAAGAACCTCATTTCGGCAGAGGTCATGAAGCAGTTGGGCTTACTGACCATAGCACATCCACAACCGTACACCATCGGGTGGCTTCACCAAGGATGGGATCTTCGCGTGAGCCAGCAATGCCGCCTTCCATACAACATCAATCCCTTCATAGATGAGGTATTATGTGACGTTCCTCCCCTTGATGTTTGTGATGTATTATTAGGCCAACCATACTTATGGAAGCGACATGATGTGTATGAGTCAAGGCCTCGTGCTGTCATTGTTACTTTGGGAAATAAGTTGTACAGGATACCGGAGGTAGTACCGCCTAACGCTATCTCTTTGGTTACTGCAAAACAATGCAATAAGCTCATTTTCAAAATAGGGAAATTTGTTTTCCTTATGATACAACCTTAGGGAAAGAAGAAGACGGTGGCCACGACCTCCAGAAAGGTCCCCTTCACACAGCAACAACAGATGGACAAGGTCATGGAGGAGTACGTGGACATCTTCACCTCCCCCACAGGGGTGCCTCTACACTGTCAGGTTAAGCACTCCATCGGTCTGACTCTAAGTGCACCACTGCCCAATGGACCAATCTATCAATGCTTCGTTCTGGAGAATGATGAAATCAAGAGGAAAATTCAGGAGCTGCTGCAGAAAGGTCACATCCATTCGAGTTCATCGCCTTGTGGGAGCCCGATCATGCTGGTAAAAAAAAGGATGGGACTTGGCGACTCTGTATTGACTACCGTGCATTGAACAAGATCACTCTCTAGAATAGGTACTCGATCCCACGAATTGATGACCTTTTGGACCAACTAAAGGTGGAAAAATATTTCAACAAGATCGAATTGAATTCTGGCTATCACCAGGTACCAATTGAACCCTCCGATGCGTGGAAGATTGCCTTCAAAGCCAAGGAGGGCCTTTTCGAATGGTTGGTTATGCCTTTTGGGTTGACAAATGCTCCTGAAACCTTGATGAGGTTGATGGATACCAAGCTCACTAAGTCCACAGTGTTCCATCCACAAACTGATGGCCATACAAAGGTCATCAACAGGATGATCGTACACATTCTGCGCATGTACAACTCAAAGCATCCACACACATGGGATGAGAGCCTTCCCTATGTCTAGCACAACTATAACCGGGCTCTCCACAGCTTGACTAGCCACAACTCTTTTCAGGTGGGCTTGCTATTCTAGCCACTATGTCCTGTTGATGTGGCCATACCATTTGCAGCTACTTAGGTAGATTCGACTCATGTCCAATCGGAAGCTGATAAGGCAAACAACATCATTGAGAACATCCAACATATCCACCAGAAGGTCCATGACATTCTGGAGAAATCAAATGCCTAGTACAAGCGGCGACATGATCAACATTGGGTGCCACACAAGTTTTCGGTGGGTGACAAATTCTGGTTGCATTTGCAGAAGGAACGCCTTACCGAAGCCTTAGTGATTTTCTGACTAAAATTGTCTCTTATGTCGTAGTCCTTGGAGAGATATTTCCAACGAGTTATCATGCATGTCAAACGGAGATAATATGACCAAGTCGCAACCCCGAGAAGTTGGCTGTCCAACTCATCCCAACGGAGCCCATAAATTCCTGGTGTTACCTCTCCTCGGGTTAGGGTTTTGGTAGTTTAGGGTTTTCTCTTATTGTTCGATATAAAAAGGCCCTTGAGCCTCATTGTAAAGAAGTTTAGAGGCATGTGGCTGCCACATCTCTTCTCAGAGATAAGCTACCATCGCCCGAGCTAGTCTTATTTCCATTTTGTTTGTAAGCACATTTCAGTATTTGATATTAATGAAATGAAGTGTTATTTCTACTACATCTTTGTATTTATGGTTATATCTGTAAATTGTTTTGTTCCTGTTTAAATATGGATCAAGGTCTGAGGCAAGAATTTAGGGCGATAATAGAAATAGCCACAAGCTTGATACTCACTAAGGTAACCCTAGAATGAGAGTTGTAGATATCTGAAGTTTAGGTCGAGATTCAATAAATTAAAATGCTTAGAATTATGGATCCATATGAGTTGTGTCGAGTCTCTTATGGAGGTAGATTTGTGACCTTAATTTGATGACTTGGTATGGGTGGATAGGATCTATCTTGAATAATTTAGGACAAAAGTATGATGCCCTAGTTAAGGGGAAAACCCTAGCTTGCAGTGGGTTCAAATTTGTATGCTCAATATTAGGGTAATTCGAAGGAGGCCAAGACCCTATAAACCACAGACCCATGCTTGTGTGAGGGTCGTTATTCCTCAAGGAAGCTCGCTGATGTGTTTATAGGATGGGCATACCTACAAGTAGAGCGACGCTTGTCTCTAATGTGAATAGGAGTAGTAAAAAATGTGATAGATGAGTTGGGTATGTTCAAAATAGTGAAGGAAAAGAAGGATTGTTCATAGATTTGAACAACAAATCTGAAAGAGATCTAGTTCTGGGCAATTTGGGAAGCAAATTGCAGAAGAAAGAGCAGTATTGTGTGCCCTATATTAGGGCAGTTTTGTGTGCCCTCCATTAAGGATGGACTGTGTATGGGCAACTTTAGAGGCCCTAGGATCAATGGTCTATTGACAAGTGGGAAAATCTGTAAGGCTTAACACTGCTCACAAATAAATTTGTGAACAATGACTTTCTTATGTAGTATTCATGGAAGGACCCAATGGACTGTTAGGAGGGAGATCAATGGAGCCTTAGCTCAGGTGTTGCATATGAGCGAACTTCAGTGATTAGTGGGCAATTCCAGAAGACCTAATGAGCAGACTTCTCAATGCAGTAAGAAGGCTACTAGTGGGCAAATCGATGAGCCAAAGTTTAGTGACAAAAGTAGTCATGATCATTGATAGTGGCATGTTGAACAACTGTAGATTCAGTTGCAGTGATTAACAAAGGGGAAGGCAAGAGGACCCACCATATTTGTTCAAGGTATAGTGTCTAAAAGGGTCGTGGAGTACCACATCAACAAGTAGGTCAAGTGTACTTTGTTCAAGGTAGATTGGTGGTCAAAGTGATTGATACCAAGCCCTAGTTGCATCCTTGTATCAGGGTTGTATGTAAGGGCCATGATCCCTAGAATGGATGCCCTAAGACTATAGTATTCTAGATTGTAGCATAACAATTAGTGAGTTTGAAAAGAAACTTAAAAATTGTCATTTGTACTAGTAGATTCAGTGATGGTTGTAACTCAATTGTGCAAAGTAGTAATGTCGTGGCATTTGAGTGTGTTTGCATTGGGGATTTTAAAACTCAAACCAGATTCTTAAGTGTCGTGGAAAATCAACACATCACCAAGGGTTTTGCTTAAAAGGAGGGCATAGACTATGAGGAAAAATTTTCTCTAGTTGCCAGATACACTTCCACCAAGGCCATGATCTCTCTAGCAGCAAAAATCGGATGGCAGATCCACTAGATGGATGTAAAGACAACTTTTCTGCATGGAATAATAAAATAGGAGGTGTACATCGAAAAACTGGAGGGATTGTAGATGCATGGGAGGGATACTCATGTATGCAAGCTGAAGAGAGCACTATATGGACTCAAGCAAGTGCCCAAAGGATGGGATGTGTACCCAAGTGGTGGGCTTTGTACCCAAAGTTGTAGGCAAGGAACCAAATGAAAAATTAGTAGTTTAATCATTGAAAACATGAGGGGCAACCTTGAAGGGCTAAGGGGCACCTAGGGCTTTAATGGTGTGTTGATATGGGGTATCATCGAAGGTTCTCTAGGCCTCAAATTTTGCAGAGGCTTGGGCACATGTATTCCAAAGAACCAAGAAAGCGTTTTGGGAAATTCCACCCAGAAACAATTTTATTAAAATAATTAATATTTTTTAATGGGACTCTAAGTCCTTAGGAAATTAAAAATATTAATGGGTATTATCTAATTGTGGGTGTAACTTCTAGAAGAAGATGAGGATCAAGGTAAAATGATCTTAGCCATTGATTAATTTTAATTTGGGTCGTTGAACGTCAACGAGAAGATTATTCAAGGAAGCTTTAGGGTCATTTGGAAAACAAACCAAGAGATCAAGAGATCGAATTTCTAAAATGAGAAGTTCTCAGGAAGAAATTCTGATCGAGGAGTTTTCCAGCAGCGAGGGGTAGGGATAGCATCCCGAGAGAGATGGATATTTTCTCAATCGTAGAATCATCAGCAGAGAGAGGCAGAGAGTGATCCAACAACTCTCACACAAAGGCTAACGCAGGACCACGAAGGGCCACGTAGGGGCAGCGTAGAGGGTGAGAGAGTCCGAAATTTTGCTGGGCAGAGTCAGTTTCAAAAAGTGAGAAGTCAGGATGTGAGACCGGGAGGCTTCCGGGCAGCAAATCGATCAACAGGGTGGGTGATGCAGTGCCTAGAGGGGTTGATGCAAGCACTGCGTGAGGACTGCGAGACAATGTAGAGCCTGCCAAAGGCACCTCATCCAATGTCCAGATCAACCGGGATTTTTCTCAGTGATTGTGTGAAGTAATCTCACAAATATTTCTGCCAATATTTCTCTCTCTGTAATTGAATAACCGTTGAGGTATTTAGAGATGCTGAGAACCGAACTTTTCCAATAACGACCTCCAATTGAAACTAACCAATTATAAAATTATATTTTATTTCTTATTACTTTAGTGGTTATAAATTTCCCTCAGCGCTTAAGTTTTTCTTGCATTTCGAGCTCTTTTCTTCTACTAGTACCAACTACAATCAAACTTACCTTTATTTTCCACATTATATATTTACATAAATTTCCCCACGTAAAATGGGAATAACATTTAATAAACATTTCTTATTAAAGACCCACGAGCATTCTTTTTTATATATAAAATCACAACCTTATAATTATCATCAATCGAGAACAATTATTCCAGAGCTACGTTTCATATAAGGTCCTTTCATAAACCAACCAACCAACCAATCTAAAGAAAAAAAAAATATTCTTTTGTTTTTTGTTTTTCTTGTATGGTCGACTCAACATATTCACAAATGATAATAAATTATTCAACCTTAAACATACAATAATTCATTAAGCATCTGGAAAATTTATCTATATTTATCTCGATAGTTTCAGATAGCCAGAGAATTTCTCACGAGAAAGATCACTTTTCCCGATTAATAAGATAGGATATCATGTCCAATACTCTCCCAAAACTTTTAAATTTCTTATAAATTTCCATAATAACATAGTGGATGAGATTGGCAATTACGTCCAATACTTTCTCGAGTCTTTTCAATTCTAGAACAACATAGTTGACAATGATCTAATGATCTAACAATGTCTGTTCTCTTCCATAAAATTATCTAGTCTAACTAAAAGAAAGAAATAATGTATAAGTTAAATATATATATAGAGAAAAAACATGGAACAAGGTTTTTATTCTTGGTTTTTACCTTTATACTATGTAGATTTTTAATTTATAAATAGGTTTTGTTACAATATGTTGATAAATACCATGACTTATCAATACCACATGCCAAAAAACTAATATCTCACTTCATATGACACTTTTTCTTATGTTTTTTTAAAATGAATCAATTTCATTAAAAGGATATAACTATTTTGGAGATAAATCTCATTTTTGTATACTATGATGAATATTTTATAATATTCTATTGAGGTTAAATCCCTATCATCTATCTAATAATTATTGATAATTAAAACAATATATATCCATCTTAACTATGAATCTAGTAAATCTCAAGAAAATGAAATCTTTTGAGCTGCAAACCTCTTTTAGAATACAAAAACTAAAAATATTATTTGGACTTCTATAAATTTGACCTTTTTAAGCTTTTAGTAGATTTGTTGTTAGGATATATATATTATTTTTGAGTGAGAATGATAGTGAAATACTTTTACTATATCTCTTTTATATTGAATTATAATATCAACAACTAATAACAACTAATTAGTTGAGATAGAAATCCAACAAATGAATATGTGCTTGTAAATTATCAATTTTTTCCTGCAACAATTTTTTTTTTAAGGAGAGATAACTGAACCTGGACCTCTACAACCACCATTTCTCATCATCTGTTCAGCAATGTCAAAATGTACTCCATTGTGCTAGTGAGATAATCTAGATGACGAATAAGTTCTTTCTTCTCCAAAATAGACATAACCTCCATGATTTTCCTCGTGCAATGAACCTCTATCGACTATGAGCTTGAATTTCCAGACTCCATGGCTGGGGCGGAAGGCTTTCGCTCCCCCAGCGACGATGGATTCGTGCGGCGGTGGTTGAGGCCCCGCGTTATGGTGTATTTGTGATGGTTATGCCGTAATTCTGCCCATCTGCTGGCTTTGGCCATATGTAATTGTAAAAAGAAAAGTGAACGGTGACCAAACTTTCCTTATAACCAAACTTTACCTGCACCCACCAAGCCATAAATCCTCTCACTGCCTTCAATGCGTCAACCTATAATGTTCATGTCTGATTGTCCAGACATTCGCTTTCAGAGCTGAAACCACAACGAATCTTTCCCATTGCCATTCTCTCATTGTACCTTAAGCTTCCTTGGCCTTCCTCGTTATTGAGACCGGGATACCTCAACTCCTCCCTACGTACATTTATTTTGTGTATGAACGATTCTCCGTCTGTCGCAGACCCTCTTGCATCCACGTGTTCAAGCCCTGTGGTTACATGGGCCCAGATACCAGTGGCCTGAGGAGCCACCATACTGTTGGAGCATATAACCGATTATCCTGGTAACATGGATTTTGGGTGACGTGAGGGCACTGAGGCACCTGCCTATTAAATCCACCACTTATGCATCTTAATTCAATTAATATACCAAATCTCTAACCTTTCGTTGTTGCGTATTTCAGTTTAATGCATAATAAATACCACTGCATTCGTCTTTTGTCAACACCCTTTCATCTATGTATACTCCTTTATTATTAAGGCATCCACTTTTGAGTTTTGGTGCTTCTCAAAATGATAATGTTTGATTATCTCAAATTTTGAAATTGTTTTTTTATTTTTTTTCAAAATTGGGGATTGGACCTTGTTGGGATTCCCTTTAAGCTTAAAACCTGTGAAGTGACTCATATGGAATCTCCGTAAACGGTTAATTACTGAATTTTCCTTTGAAATAGTCAAAATTTTGGTTTCATTATTAGTAACGCTCATGTTTATTGACTCTTATGGAATCTCCATAAACGGTTAATCACTGAATTTTCCTTGAAATAGTCAAAATTTTGGTTTCATTATTAGTAACACTCATGTATATTGTATCTTTATTTTTTCATAAGACAATGAATTATATTTTTTGACTCGTATTTTCTTGTATTACAGGTTTACATGATCAATGTATATAAGTGAATTATTAAACTATATTATTTAATCAAAATAGCAGTATAAAAATTATATAAATGAACTATTAAACTATATCGATTAATCGAAATAACAATATAAAAATTATATAATAACAATATAGAAATTATATAAGTGAATTATTAAATTACATTAATTAATCAAAATATCAATATAAAAATATAGATAAACAAAAAATACTAAATTATATATTTCAAAAACAAATCATAGCAAATCAGTTATGAGATATAATCTAACGCGATATAGATCACACATATAGAGTTTGTCAACAAATTGGTTGAACAATTATAAATGACACATATAAACTAACTCTAAATCCAACATAAATATAAATGTGTATATTCAAATTTGATTTGGAAATTCATATAATTTTTAAATTTTGCAAAATTCCAACAGCATTTTAGTAAATGTCTCTTTGAATTATAATTCTTCAAATCTATCTATGATTTTTAATTGTCTTATTCAACTCAGATAACTCCTTCACCGAAATCTGAGTGTCTCTATCTAAATCTGTAGAGATGCAATGCTATCATAAGAGTAACTGCTGAGGTAAAGGTAACTTTTTACAGATCCACAATCGTTATGTTCTTCTCTAAATATTCTCCAATGATTTAGTTCCGAACTATTTTCATGTCCAGTCTGCAGAGATGAGACCATAAAGTCCCAACAGACCATAAAGTCCCAACTTTAACATACGGATTAAATAGTTATGTATTCTATTTCTCTTCTGTAAATATTCTTGATATTCATCTATTCGTTTTAGAGGAGAGGATCTTACACTAGTTCCTCAACCTTAGTGAGGTAGATTACATAATTTTATAGCATGATAGTATTTTCTGTGAATATTCCTCTGTATAATTTTACGTGTTTGAGAAGGGTTGCTCTGACCTTACCTTAACTACATATTTCTATTAATGTCATTAAGGGATATTAATTAATGTATGTTTAATGGAATATTAATTCTTTACGGGATATTAATTAATGTATGTTTAATGGAATATTAATTCTAAAAGGACGGAATGTGTGATTAAGTGTATTTTAATTATTATAATTAAAATATATTTTTGAGTTTATTTTATAAATAAAAATAATTATAATAATTTAAGAGAACAAATTTAAATGTTGAACTTTCATATAAATTTTATTTAATTCACTTCTATATATTATGTTGAGAAAAAAAGTAAGTCATTTTTTAAAGAAACAAAATTAAATTAAAGATATGTTTTAATTTAATATAAATTGTGTAAAGTATGAGACTTTTTATTTGCTCTCCCGGTTAGAGTGAGATAATTATGTGAAGGGAATATGTAATTTAGATTTTACACCCATTTCACTATTATAGGGTGATAGCGAAAATAGTGTTGACGATGAGCATTCGATAGTGGCGGAGGACGTTCAGCAGAAATTGGAGCAGATCGCAAACACACAGTATTGTGTCAATAACATATTTTTAGTTACACATTAAGTATTCGGATGAGAAAGCAATAAGATTGGAGCTGAGCTAAGAGTTGTATGTTTTCATTTAATAAAAAAATAAGGTGTTATGTAATAGGAAAGTTATGATTATGGTTTTGGACCCATGGTTTTTAACACACAGTGTCGTGTTAATAATATATTATTAATTACATATTAAGCATGGGATGAGAAAAAAAGAAGATTGGAGTTGAGCTAATAGTTATAAGTTTTTAGAACAGTAAGTTGTGATGTAATAGGTAAGTTAGAGATCTTTTGATTAGATTTTTCCTAGTTGGATTTTTCTCGTAAATCTACTGTTCTTTTTGTTTATATGAATTATTTTTATATTATTTTTTCAAATATAAGATTTAAATTAACATGTTATTATAAATCTATTGTATTATTCATAAATCTGATATTTATGTTAGATAGACATCATTATAAATAGCTCTGATATTTACATTGATAAATAACTTGTTATCTATATTATATTGATAAATAACTTGTTCACTATTTTAACAATTACAAGTAGATTTTATAAATGTTTTGGATTTTAAAATTTAAATAATACAAATAAATTATTTCAAGTTCAAATTATTTTGAAATCTTTGGTCAATATTGTTTCACCAAATTTAATTTTTAAATATTTTAAAATCTCTAATTATTATAATATTATATATATTAACCCGACTATATAAATTATAAATTAAATGATAAATGCAAATGCCCTCTTTATAAGGAAATGAAACATTCAAAAAAATAAACTCTAACGTTCATGTGATTTTAAAATATTTTTAAATTTGACAATTAACATAAAAATATTCTCTAACTCTAACATTAATGTTATTTTGAAATATGTTAGAATTTTACAATTAACATAAGAATATTCTCGAATTCTAAGATTCGTATCATTTTCAAATATTTTAGAATCTTGCAATTAAAGAATATTCTTTTGATGGACTTTTCCGGAGTGTTCGTTCAGACTGTTTATCGTTTTAGGTTGTTGATTGATGCATTTGTCTGCTACTGAGTTTGGTTGTTCAACTCCTTAAACAACTACCTGCAAGTTGGTCGCAATTTACTTTTAAGTGGATCACTTTTGTAATGCATTTCGATTGCTATTAGGCGCGAATGTTTTATACTTATCGTTCGTTGTGTTAAAGGTGGGGAATCGAAGAGACCGAGGCGTGTGGTGGACATGGGATGTGGATTAGGAGGGAGCCCGAGCTATTTGAGTAACTCTAAGTATGGAGCTGTGTGAATGAAAATACTTTGTTGAGAGTTACAGAGGCAGAGTGAATAAACCCATTATGACCGGAACTAAATTTTACAAATATATGCATGGTTTGAATTAAAATTTTGGAAGTAATTTTCCAAGTATAATCATGGACTATTGGCGAATGCAATTTTCCAAGTATATGCATGGCTTGATTTGTATTTTTGGGAATAACTTTCCAAGTGTATGCATGGTTTGACATGGGGTTGATCTGCATTTCAAATTTGTTTCGAGAGTGGTGGCAAAACGCCTCAAGCCTATACAGAACGTAATGTAAAATGTGAATATTGAGTCACGTGGGTATTGTTATGTATGAAATTGGTATGTGTAATTAACCAGGTTCTAATAAATAAGCTTCAGTGTGCATGCCTGTGTCACGTGGGTATTGTTATGTAATAAAATTTGGAGTAGTTTATAATGCGACTTTTTGGAGATTCCGATCATCCGAAAAGTGCATTATTTCACCCAACCGGTCTTTTCCTCTTCGTCTCCGTCACCTCGCTGGAAAGTCAACTCCGGTACCTCCGTCACCGTCACCTCGCACGCCGACTCCCTGTTTCAAATTCACCAACCCCGCCAACTCCGTGTACAAGCATATGGCAATTGCGCCAACTCGATTTGAAAAATTCAGCTGAACCGAGGCATCCCCTGCTACCCCGCCCTTGCGCAAAGCAGAACCACCGACTGAGCGAAATGCTATCAGCGAATAAGATATCAACGCAGATTAACACAGGTTCGATTCCTTGGGAAGAATTTCTGGAATTTGTACGCTCTCCCAATCCTGCGAGGAGCCATCAAATATGATCACGGCGTGAGACAAAGAGCAAGGGACGGAAAGACTTAACGGCCGCGATCAGAGTTTCCGTCTTTATTTCCCGTCTGATGTCATCGACTGAGTCAGCTGTGAGTGCGTCTGGATGAAGTTTTCTTCTTCGGGGCTGCAATTTCTTGTGGAATCAGACACCCAATTTCCAATACTGAAGAAGAAGCGTTCACAATCACCAAGTAAATGGCTCCGAATTCTATCCAAGACACTCATTTCTGCGTACTGTACTTCTTGTTTTACGTTGTTGGATGGCATCTCATGAAAGGCAAATAGAACTCAGAGCTTATTGACCTCTTTATAAAAAGTTCATTTAGTTTTTATAGGAAATTTTTGGAGTAATTTTTGACCACAAAAATACAAGCACCTTCCCATATGGAAGGTGTAGTCAAAATTTCATAGTGGGAGGAATTTATTCGGAACGCTGATTTTTCTCCGGTTGTAGGTGGCTTATTATTCAATTCATTGGAATGGGAATGGACCACACATATATATCCATAAAGTAAAATTAAAGTAAAATTATGGCAATAGGGAAGTTTTGCAACTTTTTCTATGATCTCATCAATTGGACCCACGTTAAAGTTGAAGTTCTGTATCTCACATAAATGTTAACCCTACACTACATTTATTTTAAGGCCAAAGCTAATGTGGTTCCCACATTGTGAATAGGGTACAACTTATCATGATAACAATTCAGTGCTATCATATTCAAGAGGCATTATGCGAAGCTCTGTGTCTCATGTTAATGCTAGCTTCTAGAACATTTCCGTGAATGCTAAAGCTACTGTGGTTCCCACATTCCACGCTACGAATGTATCTGCAAGTTGTGACCATAAAAATCCCATGGTATCAGATTTTGCGGGCATCAGGTACCAATCTGACATCAAGTTGACCATAAAAATCCCATGGTATCAGATTCTGCGGGCATCAGGTACCAATCTGACATCAAGTTGATGATGTTAGTTGGTCCATTGTTGGCAATTGGTTGGTCCACATTTTTTTGCAGACATTGAGACAACATGGAAAAGAAATGGAAGACTATTATGGGCCTTGAGGTGCAAGACCCTAAAGAGAAAATCATATTTTCTAGTAAAGATTTAGTTTGGTCTGAAGTATACAAGACGAACATGAATATTGATCACGTTGCAAAAATTCCTAAACTAAGAATTAATGATTTTATTCAAGGAGAGGAATCGAATCCAAATGCTCCATGTTCCTTCCAGCGTCGAAAAAACAAAACTCCAAGCTGAAGGCCTAGTGTTGCCTTACTATGGGAACTGTAAGTATTTTAGAAAAGCCTTCTTTACATGTTGATATTGACAATGCTTTATCATTTGTCATATGTTTTGACATTTCAAAATTTATTTTGTAGTTATACTTGCTCATATGGCCCAGAGGACAAGAGAGAAGAATGGAAAACCAAACCAAGGCGTTCAATTGTCAAAAAGAGGGGTTGCCAATGCCATTTTATTATAAAGATCATGGTTCAAGATCCTGATGTTGCAATAATAACATACAACATGTATGATCATGAACATGGGCAAGGATGGCCTTGTCATGGCAAACACGACACTTTTGGTGATGATGGTCCTCAGAGGAAGCCAAGACTTTCAAGAGACATGATTTCTTATTTAGAAAGTTGTTTTTTCCTTCAAGTGCCGATTGACTCTGTTTGTAAAATGCATATTAAGAAATACGTTGACATACATCCCACAGCTCAGGTTAGGGATTTTTTCTTACGCATAAAAGATATTGTAAACATCTATAATCATTTGACAAAAGAAAATTACCAACTGCATAGCAAAGACGAAATGAGTGTGAATCTCTGGTATGAAAAACACCATAATGATTTCTTCTTCTACTAGAAACCCAATGGTGGAGAGATCCCTTTTATTGCTGGAATACAAACAAAATGGATGTTGGAAACTATGGTCAAGTTATCCCATAATAGCTTGATAGCCATGGACTCAATATTCAGTACAAATAAATATGGAGTGAGTATATTTGCAATGGTAGCCTTAATGAATCATTTTGGTTATAATGATTCAATATGATTATTGACTTAAAATTAACTTCATTTTTTTTAATATGACAGTATCAGTTGTACACACTTGCGGTGTTTGATGAGAAACAAAGTGGGGTTCCAGTCGCATGGGTGGTGATGTCACGTAATACATCACAAGATATAGCGGTATGGCTGGAGCACCTCATGCATAGGTGTTTTCAGCTTCGTCCTGACTGGAAGGTCAATGCCTTTATGGTTGATGATGCATTGGCTGAAATCATTCCTTTGAGGTAACATCAATATTCTTATTTGACATTGCAAGTTGCATTCGTTCTAAATATTTCTCACTTAAAATGAATTAAGTTTGGCAAGAGAATCACCAGATGTGAAGTGATCTTGTGTATTTTGCATGTAAGGAGGGCATGGCTAAAGAATGTTAATCGGTTGGCCAGCAGTTTAGAAAAAGAAAAAGAGATGTTCAATGAACTTGGTTATATCATTAAAAATGTTTCTAATGATGAAGTGGATAATGCCATCAATGGTTTTTTCACCAAATTTGCAACCGAGGAGAAGTTTTTGGACTATTTCCACAGGAATTGGGTTGCTGGTGAAAAGATGCGAAAGTTCGCATACTATTTTTTTTAGTTCATACGTTTTTTATTTTATAACGACAATATATATTTACTAGTTCAAATTTTACATTTAGCAATGTGGGTTAAAGGCTGCCGAGATTTCTCATGCAAATCAGGAGACAAATAATGTTGTGGAGTCATACCATGGTTATCTCAAGACAACCTTTCTATGTGATAGACGAAAGAAATGTTCTCGTAGGATGGATTGGCTATTCTATACTCTAATAAAAAATGTTGAGCCATGTTATTGATTCAAGGAAATTCTGAAAAAAGAAGGATATTTGAACAACCACAAGAAAGAGAAGCAGCTTGAATCATCAATGGAAAAGGCTAGAAGAATTCCAGACAGTGATTGTAGGTCTCATGAGAGCATATCTCATGCTTATTGGGTGACGAGTCAATGTAAACCTAATAAGCAATATCTTATCATATGGCATCGCACAAATTTTATCACTTGTGATTGCCCATGGTCTATTCGTGGAAACATTTGCAAGCATGCCATAAAGGTAGATTGGTTGCATTCCTCCTTAATGGATTCAAACCCTTTATTGGATCTTGATAACACACCTAATACATTGAATTCCCCTCCTGAGATAAGTATAGAGGCACCAAACCTTGACGCAGATACTAGCACAACTATTTTGGATGATGAAAATGTTGAAGACCTTAATTTGTTGAGAAAGGAGTTGTTTGGCTATCTAGACCTGTTTCGGAATAGTCCTCCTTCTACTGTGAGCAAGAAAAAACAATTGATTGATTTGGCTAAAAAAATTGTGGATGATGTTAATGATCTTCATATTATGGATTATGACTTCACCCTTGGCTTGGGTGCTTATGAGTCATCTTTAAAGAGGAAGAAGAGTTTCCTTAGTCCTAAAAAGAAAAATAAAAGAAGCAAAAAAAATGCCATCTTGGATATTGATTTGAATGTCCCTGCATCTGAAGATGAACCATTTCAATTTCAACACCTTAACAAGCGTGGTCGTCCTCGCTCTAACAATGCATCCTCTACTGTCCCAAGTAAGTTCTATAGAGAGATTATATGATATGTGTTTTCTCTTAATTATGTGCATTGGTTGTTGTTGATGTAGTTAATGTAGTGTTTGAATGTTTGCAGGGTGCACCATCCAAATATTGTGCCTTCACTTGAAGCACATAGACAGAAGAGCCATCACTCTATTTATCACATGAGTCAAGGTGAATTTGATGGGACACCTAATGATGTAGTCTATATTCTGATGCCTCTATAAATTAGCATCATTATTTTCTCTGATGGAAATTACATTGTTATCTTACAGATACAACATCTTCTTCAATGGATCGCCCTCCATCCAAACATGATTGGTTCATTGACAACACCCAAATTGGTCATTTTCCAGGTTTGTGGCTATGTCGTTTCTCTTATCTGTGTGCACTGGTTGTTGTTGATGTTGTTAATGTAGTCTTTGAATGTTTGTAGGGGTGCACCATCCCAATAATATACCTTGACTTGAAGCACATAGACAGAAGCATCATCCCTCTATTTATCACATCAGTCAAGGTGCATTTGACAAGACACCTAATTGATGTAGTTTGTATTCTGATGCCTCTATAAATTAACATCATATTATTTTCTCTAATGGAAATTACATTGTTACGTTATAGATACAATAGCTTCTTCAATGGATCTCCCTCCATCCGAACATGATTGGCTCATTGACAACACCCAAATTGGTCATTTTCCAGGTTTGTTGTTATGCCTTTTCTCTTATCTGTGTGCACTGGTTGTTTTTGATGTTGTTAATGTAGTGTTTGAATATTTGCAGGGGTGCACCATCCCCATATTGTGCCTTCACTTGAAGCATGTAGACAGAAGAACCATCGCTCTATTGATCACATGAATCAAGGTGCATTTAATGGGATCCCTAATTGATATAGTTTGTATTTTGATCCCTGTATTAATTGACATGATATTATTTGGTCTGATGGAAATTGAATTGTTATCTTACAGATACAAAAACTTCTTCAATGGATCAACCTCCATCTGAACAAGATTGGCTCATTGAAAACACCCAAATTGGTGATTTTCCAGGTTTGTTTCCATGTTTATGCTCTTAGTTTGCTCTTAAATTGTGTAGTGGTTGTTGTTTCCGTTGTTAATATGGTGTCTGAATGTTTGCATATTGACCCAAGACACAGAATAAACCAGCAGGGCTGAGGAAAAGACATAAAGGTTAACCAACTTGTAGGCTTCTCAAACAAGTTGTCAGAGAAAATCTAGCTTCTTCTTCTTTAATCTCCCATATACCAGCATTCGTGTCATGAATGTCATTGCAGTTGATGATGCTAGGTTGTTGAGGATTCTTGGTGTAGTGACCAGCTTTTGTTAGGTGTGATTCTTATATATGAGGAGTTGGTTGTTATGGTTTTCTTGGTTTCACTGGCTAGGGTTTGAAATTGTTCCAACTTGTGATAAGTTGCAAGTATGTACATGTACTTCATCTTTTCTATATAAATAAAGTGTTCAATGGTCCAATAATCAAGTACTTGCGTATTTGATTATGAGCTTGTTTTCTCTTTCTTCATTGGGTAATTTCCAACACTTTTTTTTATAATGACAATTTCACATGACAGAATGCAATAAATCATTATATACAACAAAGACTGCAATGCCTCTTGCACCTGAAGCACTTCTGATATAAAAGGGAAGTAGCTGATATGTATGGTATATGTAGACTTGAAGATGTGTATCTTTCAAAACACTTTTTTTTTGTTTTTGGTTTAAAAATAAATCAACTTTACCAATACATTTATTAATGGTTATTGCTGTGCATGCTCATATTTCTTCAAAATGGAGTTCTTCTGTGGTATTTTCTAAAATAAAATCATGTGTCTATACTAAAACGAGTTGTTGGACCTGTACATAATTTCTCGGCAGATTCAAACATTTGAAGGTGACATATGCATACTCCTATGTATGCATTGTCCATGTGGAAGGTGCTGATACTATTGATATTTTATCTTAATTAAAGCAACACTTATATGTAGTCATATATCTCTTATTTGCTCGCTGATATTTCTCAATCTATCCCACAATTGTTGGCTGCCCCATGGGTTATCAGTGGTATGTGTATTTTCATCTTTAATAAAAGTGATCTTGGCATGTTCAAAAATATTGCTACCATATGGATTTTATGTTATTTGTGTTATATTGAAGTCTCTTTGGCATATATGTTCATTGTACCTTCCTATTTGCAGATAAAAGCTCAAACAGTCACCTACAACAGTATGTAAACCAACACTTTGACAAAATATCAAAATGGCTAGTATCGTATAAACATATAATATCAGTGGTCATATTTCTTTAGGATGGAGTTTTCTTTTTGGTATTTTATAAAATAAAATTCATGTGTCTATACTAAAACAAGCTGTTGGAAAGTGTTCTGCAAAGCAGAATATGTGTTAAATAATTGAGCTCAAAGAAATTGGATTAGCACAAGAAACGTTCTAGGTGTTATTTGATAAAAGGGAAAGCATGTGTGTTCAATTGTTTAAAATAGTTTCCAAAAGTAGACAATGACATCGATGAAGATGAACAGAAAGAAAATGTAAGACAGCAAGACATAGGAAATCAAAATTAAGCATTCAAATAGGTACATCTAAAATTGTTGATATTTGATTTGCTGATCCTCTCACAATGACTTGTTCAAGGTATGGTACAAAGGTTCCTATCCATATTTCCCTTGTTTGGGCTTGGGTGTTTCTTGGCTTCAAAAAAAGTGAAAACTAGTTGAAGGAACTTTTGAGTGATGGATCAACTTCTTTGTTATATGCTCTCAAGCATTAACAGAAGTGTTTTAAATATTTTAACTTCTTTTCAATGACCTCTCATTGCTTAATGCATAAATCATATTAATGGTTTCCATGCACTAATAGATGGTTCTAGTTCATCTCACACATGGCAAATACTTGTGAAGGGATTCCTTAGCATGTTCCGTGTTAGAAAATTCAATATTAACAAACTAGAGCTTTCAGTGATTAACCTCCTTAGTCAATAGAAGGGAACATCAGAGGGCACAATATCTGATAAAGGGTTTAAAATAATCAGAGGACTGGTAGGTCTTTACCAAAGCATGAATACCATAACTTGATCTTATTTTGAACTTTCATTATAGCCGTCATGGGTTATAGTGTATTTGAATTGCAGCCTTAAAACCTCTATTATGTAGATGTTGAATATTTGATCAAACTATATACAATTTTTAGTTTAAAGAGTGTATTACTGCATTTTTGTTTTGATGCACTTTATTATGGGCTCAGAATACAAGTTTTATCTTGTTTAGATTCAGCCGTTGGTTCCAGATAGCAATTTCTGTGCTGGATGGTGGTACTTACAGTGTCTAATAGATAATTTCTTGACTAATGGTTGTCTAGTTATGTGCTCCTAATTTTCAAGAACACGGTTATGGTTTTTCCACTTCTATTATGGTTCCAAGAAGTTTGCTTAGCATTATGAATTGTGATATTCTAAGAGGTTTGCCTGGTCATTTTAGAAGTAGTTAGTTTCTTTCTTTTCATAGTCTCCCTGATCCTCTATTCACTGCATATTCCTTAAAATTCAATCACTCCTGCAAGAATCTCGTTGTGTGTGTGTGTGTGTGTGTGTGTGTGTGTGTGTGTCTATATATATATATATATATATATATATATATATATATATATATATATATATATATATATGGTCTTTTGTTGACATAGAATTTATATTGGCCACTTGATGAGTTAGTTTATGAGTGACTGGGCTGCAGGGCCTAAAGAAAATAATAACATGAACAAGTTAATGGATTCCATGGTTAAAGATATGGAGGAGGACACATTAAATTCAGACTCTGCTATTAAATTACAACCCCCTTCCTGTTGGGTAAGTTCTTAGCATTTCTCATTGATTGTTGATATCATCAGTTTGTCTTAGAGTTTCATGGTGAGAATCATTTGGATTTGAGTTGGCCTTGGATGAGAAAGCAATTGGATCCTTACATTTATTTGTATCACTTACCTTAAAATCTCAACACAATTAAAGGTTATGGTTTCCGAATTTAATGATTTACCCAAATATGGTAGACATTGTACCAAGAATATCACCACCTCTAGTTTTTCAGAAATTAAAACAGGGATTATATTTAATAATAAGCGAGAACCTACAATTCACAAGAGGCTTTTTTGTTTCAAACTTTTAAAACTTGGCAAATGAACCACATAGAAAAAGGTATCTTGTAATAGTGGGTCTCATGATAATCCTGGGAATAGCTATTGGGACTGCTTTTGTGGAAAGCCTCTATGGATATAGAGTGAAGTTTTTGAATTATGGTGATGTGTATTCTAGGATGTGGGAGGGTCCTCTTTTGATCATCATGTATACTTTTGTGGTGCTTATTGATGCCATGATGAGCTACATCTTCTATTTCACTTGCAAATGTTCAAGTTTGGAGAGCTTTGACAACCATTCTCTGTTGGAACACACCACCAGTTTTTCTGGATCGATGGAGCAAGCTAATGTGAATGATATCTCACCATTAAAGCTATTGGTGGGAAGCTAGTGGATCGACTACACTCCAGAGAGGATGAAAGATGTTGTGCATTATTTATTACCCTTCTGAACTTTAGGGAAGGGACATCTCTGTCAGGCAGATAATAGGTATTCTTTGGTTGCAGCTGTCATATTAGATGCTGGCATGACTTTCATTTAACATGTCGTAGCCATATTCTTTGACCCTGTTACTGAATTGATGAACAGTCAATTTTACGTTATCTAGTCCACACCATATATTATGTTTGCCAGCCAAAACCGCCATATTATTCCTTCCAATTTTGTAATTACATTTGCTGCCAACATTATTTATGCAGAAACATCTGTTCTTTTAATAAATCATTCAATGACATCATTCATATCCTAGCTCAGTGAGCTGGTGCCATTGTTAGCACAAATAGAGGGAGAAAGAAAACATGTTCATTTCATCGCTTACTCCTCTAGTTTGTGTGTTGCCATTGTATTCTGAAATGGAAAGCGTTCTCAGTAATATTTTGAGAATGTTAATGCTGCCTGTGCAAGTTTATGTAGCTCTATTGTTGAATGAATTCATTGTCGGACTCTCTGAATATCTAGGGCATTGAGTTTGAATTGCTACCATCTTTCCTCTCGGAAGAAGCCGTGCAAATTTTTTAAGGGTCCTTGAGAAGCATGGGATGATCTCTCGACAGTCATTTTTCCTTCTAATGCTTGTCAAGAAGGTTATTTTTCTGTGCTAAAGGCTAAGTGTTTGGATTAAACATAAATGTAACCTGCTCTTCAGGACATTGTTAACTTCACACAATCATATATCATGATTTATGATCTCTAAGGGAAACTCGTTGTTTCTTCCTTTTTACATCTAAATTATGTACTTATCATTAGCCCTGCTTTTGGGCATAAAACAAGCAATCATAGCCCATTTTGTCAGTACCAAGGTCCTTAAACAAGCAGATTGGATTATAATTTCTCAAACAATACTTTTTCTTCACTTGTTTATCTACTCATATTGCACTTTCATTAGCCTATAGATCACCGAATATCATATTAGTTCAAAATTCAAATTATAAAAGAAGAAAAGATTATTTGATGATTTGTTTTTTTCCTAAATTGTGTATGTAAAGGCAATGTTTACTTTGAAGACATCCTAAAATTGTGTAACTTCTTAGCTCCTTTTGAAAGTTTGACTGCATATATTGAAGGTTGGTCCTCTCCGTTTTATGTTGATTTGGTTAGCTTCCTGCTAGTGTACGGCGTTTTTAGATGAGATATTTTGTATTGAATATGTTGTAGATTTTTTTTAATCAAAGAGTGCGTTGTTCTTGGGGGAACAACAGTCAATAACTAAACAACTAGAATTAATCTAGTGACCCTAGGATGAAGTAACAAATTCAAACCAGGTATGCATTTGCAAGATGGACCACAGGCCGCAAGATAACCTGATAACCTGGGGGCAATCAGATAACCAGATCTAGGTCATTGCAAAAAAAGTTTCAAGCAACCTATTTGGGGCACTATCATGGCTGTCCTTCATAATAGTGTTGTCTCACTGGCATATCTAGAATGGACAATAGAAAATATAATTTCAAGTTACTAGAGAGGATACATAAGATGAGACTTTCAAAGTATGTATGCACATTCTAGGAAAAAGATGTACAGGAAAGTACACTTTGCAAACGCGATAAAAATATTGCTTGAAATTAATTAAAGCAGCGATAAAAAAACATATCAATGGCATTTCTTTCACCAGTGGAAGTTGATCATGCTTGTAGTTTCCAGACAAAATTGATTTATGAAGTTGTCATTTTCTGTTTTGGAGTCAGTCTTTAAGAACACTCCCTAAACTCTTGGTAGTAGAATTTCCTTCTAGACTTCCTTTCTCTAGCAAATAGTTTCCCAAAACTTCATCTTTATGGAAACTAAATTCCATACTGCAAATTTCATATATCGTATTTCTTGATGAATCTTATAGTACAATAATTTGTCCCTATAAATGAATTTCTGGCTTTCTGCGATATTTTTCTCACGCTATGTGATTATCATCTCTGTCCGAATTCAGACTCATCCTCTGTCAGTTTATTATTTCCAAATTCATCCTTCGAATAGAGCAGGAGCTGCTTGCAGCCATGGCAGCCCAATTGTTGGTCCTAAATCCTCTGAGCAGGCCGACCCGCAGGCTCCCTGATCCTCCAATTTTACTGAGTTCCGGAAATCCCTACGTTGAATGCATTTAGCGTGATCCTTCAATTTTGTTGAGTTCTGGAAATCTCTGCGATGAGTGCATTGAGCATGATCCAACAATTTTGCTGAGTTCCGACAATCCCTGTGTGATGAATGCATTGAAATGGTGGCAGACAGGAACAATTCAAAAATATCAAATGCCGTGTTTATATTTGATGGCTCCTCACAGGATTGGCAGAGCATACAAATTCCAGAAATTCTTCCCCAAGGAATCGAACTTGTGTTAGTCTGCATTGATATCTTATTCCCTGATAGTATTTCGCTCAGTCGGTGGCTGAATTTTTCAAATCGAGTTGGCGCACTTGCCATACTCTTGTACGTGGGGTTGGCGGGATTGGTGAATTTGAAACAGGAAGTCAGCGTGCAAGGTGACGATGACGGAGGTAACAGAGTTGATTTTCGAGTGAGGTGACGGAGACGGAGAGGGAAAGGCCGGTTGGGTGGTTTTCCGGAATAATGCGCTTTTCAGATGATCGGAATCTTCAAAAAGTCGCATTATAGACTACTCCATAAAATTTTCAAAAGTGTAATTAACGAGGCTGTAATAAATGTGCTTCAGTGTACATCGTTGTGGAGTAGGGTAAGATGGCATTCTAAATATTTGTTTCATTTGAATCGAGAGTCTTGGTTTAAAAGGGTTAATAAATTATCTAAAATCAAATTCGCCAAATTTAGATAAACCGAGTCTGGAAGAAGCGGAGAGGGCTTGTGAATTTTTGGCGCTGAGAGGATGACGCTTTCTGGTGATGGCGTCCTCTCTTCTGGCAGGAACCAGAATTGTCCGCAAATGGCCTTCTTGAGGTACTGGATACTTCTAAATTCTTCAACAGTTTCACGGCTTTATGTTCTTGGTTACACAGTGGGGTTCTGATACCATAACCTACAGGACTCAATGGAGGGTTGTTGGTATACTTGATTACCTAGGTATAGCTTGGATTACTTTATTTCTTTGCATCTGAATTAGATACTTTTAACGATTAACAGGTAACAATTAGGTTTTAACTAGTTCAATTTCTTGTTGAACAGGTGTGTGCTTCCTCACTGCTCTAGTGGCAACGACTATTACACCAATCTGCTTTAACAATCACTTTCTTTATCGTTTCCAGGTTTTAAATTCTTCTCCCTCGAATTGGTACAAGGGTTTATACCCTCTAGTTCTGGTTTGTCTGAAAAAGGGTAATTTTACCCAATTCTCTACCTCGGCTTTTGAGTGTGCTTAGATTCTTCTAGGTTGGAAGAAAATTTCCCCATATGCATGTTTTCTAACTATTCGTACTGGTGTTTCTTTGAAAGAGATTGTATATAATGAGCCTCAATAGAAGGTCGGACCTTCAATTTCTTTTCAACATTATACAGTTAAATTTTCAGTTTGGTTCTGACTATATGTGTTGATATGTCTTTTTTTGTTAGGGGTTTGTTGGTTTATGTGTAGCTCTGTATTTGTTTGGTTCTCAGATAATATTGTTTTTACAAAGTTTATTTTGATGGAAAAAAGGGTCACTGCACTAGTGGAAATCAATTAATAAGGATATTTCGTAGGTGTTGGAAATCAATTAATAAGGATATTCCCTAGGTGTTGAATCTCTATTTGAGGTTTTCCTCAGCGCACGAGATTCTACATAGAATGCTGGGTAAAAGGGTTGTTCGGTCCCTCGGGCTATGCCTGGGGTCGAACTAACCTAGCCCTTCACGCCAAGATTTCCTAGTCTGTTTTGTTTACCATAATTCACTTTTTGAAGTTTGCTACTATAAATTACAACATGTATCATATAATTTACAGAAAATGAATATAACAGTATTTTGAATAAGTAAGAATAGGCATCATGCCCTTCTAATTTTACTAATGGCATTCCTTCATCTTGAATAAGTCTGTTCAATTTTAAAGAATGGATATCATTGTTCCTTTCCTGAGAAGAATTGGGCACTACTACACCAAGGGCACTTTTGAGACATTTTTTTAAGACAAAATAAATCTTTTGTCTCAAAAACTCATTTTTTATTTTAGTTATTTTACATTAAAAATTAATATCAATTGATTTGTCTTAAATATAGACATTAAGACAAAAATAGGTCGAGACAAAAATATTTTAAGACAAAAATTTATATTTAAGACAAAAATAGTTTAAGACAAAATTTTTTTAAGACAAAAGTAGTTTGAGACAAAAATATTTTAAGCCAAAACTTTATATTTAAGACAAAAATAATTTAAGATGAAAATATTTTGAGACAAAACTTTATATTTAAGGCAAATGTAGTTTGAGACAAAAATTTAAAGACAAAGCTTTATATTTAAAACAAAAATAGTTTAGGACAAAATTATTTTAAGACAAAAACAGTTTAAGACAAAATTATTTTAAGACAAAACTTTATATTTAAGACAAAAGTAGTTTGAGACAAAAGTTTAAAGACAAAACTTTATATTTAAGACAAAAATAGTTTAAGACAAAATTATTTTAAGACAAAAACAATTTAAGACAAAATTATTTTAAGACAAAACTTTATATTTAAGACAAAAGCATTTTGAGACAAAAATATTTTAAGACAAAACTTTATATTTAATACAATAACCACTTTAGATCAAACCTATGTTTAATATGATATTTCACTTCGAAGGAAAATGGAGGGCAATGCTGAGTTTCAGGGTGATCTGCACGTGCGTTCTGAACTGGAGCTCCCGTGATCTTGCTTCATCGGCCCCTGCGGCCCTTTTGCAGGCCCCCTGCCTGGCAGCCCCTGCTATTGGGCTCCCAATCCTTCTTGGCATCCCCGCAATCGAGCTTTGCCTCCCTACTCCAGCCAGTGTTGCTGCTAGCACAGCGTCCGCGTCTGGGTTTTGCGATTGCAGAGGAGCGTAGCCACCGCCATGAGTGCACGTGGGGGTGGGGAGCCTTCTCCCACCCCACTAATCTCTTCAAAAGAAGCATTCAAAAGATTGATCTTGCAGAAAGGGAAGAAATATTTGATTCTAGAAGTCCCGAAATTCATCAAAAAACTAGAGGAAATTCCTAAGATCGCCCTGCGAGAAGACCAACCGATAAAAATCGCCCTAGCCCTGGCTGAAAGAGGGTTGGTAGGACAATTTATGGGATGCTGACCCTCCACAAAAACAATAGATGACGAGATCCAACGCAACTGGAGACCCCAGCTGGAAAACAATGTGATTCTGCTATATTGTCGGAAAGAGGGTATTTTATTTTACTAGTTCACCTCCAAAGAAGAATCAAGCTTTGGTTTTCAGAAATGGTCCATATTTTATGGGAAATCAAGTTCTATATCTTTTAATAAGTGGACCCCTAACTTCGATCCCTTAATAGATACCCCTAAAGAGGTCGCAGTCTGGGTCCGGCTTCCCAATCCACTTTAGATCAAACCTATGAATATGATATTTCACTTCGATGGAGGGCAATGCTGAGTTTCAGCTGCACGTGCAACTGGAGCTCCCGTGATCTTGCTTCATCGAATTGGGCTCCCAATCCTTCTTGGCATCCCCGCAATCGAGCTTTGCCTCCCTACTCCAGCCAGTGTTGCTGCTAGCACAGCGTCCGCGTCTGGGTTTTGCGATTGCAGAGGAGCGTAGCCACCGCCATGAGTGCACGTGGGGGTGGGGAGCCTTCTCCCACCCCACTAATCTCTTCAAAAGAAGCATTCAAAAGATTGATCTTGCAGAAAGGGAAGAAATATTTGATTCTAGAAGTCCCGAAATTCATCAAAAAACTAGAGGAAATTCCTAAGATCGCCCTGCGAGAAGACCAACCGATAAAAATCGCCCTAGCCCTGGCTGAAAGAGGGTTGGTAGGACAATTTATGGGATGCTGACCCTCCACAAAAACAATAGATGACGAGATCCAACGCAACTGGAGACCCCAGCTGGAAAACAATGTGATCTGCTATATTGTCGGAAGAGGGTATTTTATTTTCTAGTTCACCTCCAAAGAAGATCAAGCTTTGGTTTTCAGAAATGGTCCATATTTTATGGGAAATCAAGTTCTATATCTTAATAAGTGGACCCCTAACTTCGATCCCTTAATAGATACCCCTAAAGAGGTCGCAGTCTGGGTCCGGCTTCCCAATCTTCCGATCCATTGCTAGAGCTATCACACCTTGCAGAAGATTGGAAATGGCCTAGGTCGTTACATTGAAAAAGAAAATAACAAGGTCCAATATACCTGCACAAGAATCTGTGTGGAAGTCGATCTGGAAGGTGGACTGCCTGAAGCGGTAAAACTTATAGTCAGAGAATGGCATCACTATCAAAAATTGGATTACGAGCAACTGCCTTTCAAATGCAGAACCTGTCACAAACATGGACACTTCCAACAAAATTGCCCAAAAGCTCTAACTGGGGACAAAGTGGACGAAGAAGGATGGAAAGAAATCAAAAAGGGCAAGGCAATCCCAAAACCAACTGAGTAGAAAAATTCAGGGCCATTGGTGAAGCTCTGGCCTAAACCAAAAGCCAAAGAAGTTCCAAAAGAGGGTTCTTCCTCTGGGGTAAAGACAGATGCCATTGGAACCCAAGAGGAACCAGAAGACCCGTCGAAGAAAGTGAAAGAAGTAGAGGCAAAGTCAACTCTTCCTCCATCAAACAATGAACAAGGGGAAAAAGAAGAAAATGAGGAGTGTATCAGTCTGGGCTCCGATTCTGAGGGAGATTCAGGAGATGGAGTCTCAGATTCAGACAACTCGCAAGTCACTCCTATCAAGTCGGCCAGGGGTTGAAAGTCCAAGAAGAAACAGAGAGAGGAAAAAACTTATCTGGATGTTCTCCATGGCTCTCAGGAAACTCTCAAAGGAATGATGAATACCAAATCTAGGCACAAGCATGGTCAGGCTCCAAAAGGAGCCACAACCTTCCAAGCCAGTAAATAATGAAATACGTCTCTTGGAATTGTAGAGGGTTAGGCATCATGTTGAAAAAAGAAGCTCTGAAAGACATTATAAGGATGTACTCGCCTGAAATCCTTCTTATCCAAGAGGCAAAATTGGAGGACCTTCTACTTCTCCAAGCAAGCAAAGCATTCTGGCATAAAGGACAAGGGGAGAGCAGTCAGCGCTAGAGGTGCCTCTAGAGGGATTGCCTCCTTTTGGGACAGCTCCAAATATGATCTGATTCACAAAGAATGTTGCCCCCATTGGCTACTCACTAAGCTCCTCCTTAAAGAATATGGCCACTAAGTAAGTATGTTCAATCTTTATGCTCCGGTCTTACCATATGAGAAAAAAATTTGTTGGGAATCGCTCCAATCCTATCTTTTCTTGCACAACCCAGAAAATATTATCATTGCAGGTGATCTGAATGTTACGCTAGCTGCAGAAGAGAACAAGGGGGGCTCGCTGGTCAGGGACCTATGGATTGGGAATTGGAGGATATCAAGCCCACATCTGGGAAATTCACCTGGTCAAACAAAAGGATAGGCCCCAGCCACATTGCTGCTCGTCTGGATAGATTTCTAGTCTAATTCTCCTTCTTGACTTGTGGTCTAATGGCCACCTCTAAAATTCTGCCAAACTACACCTCTAACCATAAACCCATTCTGCTTGAGCTCTCCTTGGATGGAAATCTTCGCCCCATTCCCTTTAGATTCAGTTCTCTATGGATTCATTAAGAAGGATTCCAGGATGTGGTCTCCGAGGCCTAGAACCAACAAGTTCATGAAGGATCCCCTTTCTTTGTGTGGGAAGAAAAAATGAGGAGACTTAAAAGGGAGCTCAAGGAGTGGGCTAAAAGGTTGAAAACGCCCACCACCAAAAGAAAGGAGATGCATGACAGTTTAGCAGGCCATCAATTAACAATGGAGAATTCTGATGTAACTCAAATCCTTCTTCAAAAGGAAGTAGAGCTACAGAAAGATCTCCGTAGAGCAAGTAGGGATGAAGAAGAGTTTTGGAGACAGAAGTCCAGAAATCTTTGGTTACAGGCCGGAGACAAAAATACAAGCTACTTCCATAAGCAAGCTGAAGCACACAAACACTTCAAAACACTAAATGAAATTCACTATCAAAACATTGTGGTTAAAGATTCTAAAGGTATAAAGCAAGCAGCCCGCTCCTTCTTCAAAGATCTTTACTCTGCCTCGGAAGACCCTCCTATCGATTCTCAAGCCTATTCGATTGATCTTATTCCTCACTATGTTCAAGATTCTGACAATATTATGTTGACTGCTCCGATCAATATGAATGAGATTAAAGAAGCTTTGGATTACATGGATCTGGATAAAGCCTCGGGCCTTTATGGTTTCACTGCAAGGTTCTACCTAACTTGCTGGCCTACAATTAAAAAACACCTTCTGAGAATGATCCGTAAATCTCAGACCTGCACCAATATTGGAGGCAGTACCAACTCGGCCTTCCTTGCCTTTATTCCGAAAGACAAAGGCACCACCGTTTCAGCAGATTCAGGCCCATCTATTTGTGTAATACAAGTTATAAGCTAATTATAAAAGTAATAACCAACCGTATTAAGAAAATTCTACCGGTCATCATCCCTGAAAACCAAGGAGGATTCATAAAAGGGAGAAAGATTCTTGACAATATTGTACTGGTGCAAGAAGAAATTCATTGAAGCTGTCATCGAAAAGAGAAAGGCATGGTGATTAAGATAGATTTGACAAATTCCTTTGACAGGGTGAGACATGATTTCCTGTTTTCTATGATGGAGAAATTTGGCTTCTCAAAAGTTCTCATAACTTGGGTGAAAGCCTGCATTGCCTCCCCTTGGATAGTGCCTCTGGTTAATGGTTGTTCAACAGAATTTTTCTAGGCCTCGAGGGGGCTAAGACAAGGTTTCCCTTGGTCCCTGCTTCTTTACACCATTCAAGCTTCGGTGCTCACCTTCCAGCTAGACTACTGTCAACAGATCCAAACTCTGCTAGGCCTGAGAATGGCTCACAATGTTAAAGACATAAATCATGCCTAGTTTGCTGATGATACATTATTGCTTGGAGGAGCTAGCATAAATTCTACTAGAACCTTCAGGAAGGAGCTGGACATTTATAGGGAGGTTTCGGGCAGCAAGATTAACTATCTAAAAAGCACGATCTATGGCTGGAATTGCTTAATCAAATATTTGACAGACATAACAAGGCTATTAGAAATGGAAAAGAACCCTGACTTGGGAGTCATTTAAGTATCTTGGGATCCCAATCTTCAAATCATATCCTAAGGTAGCTCGCTGCATGCCCCTGCTAGACAAGATAAAACTCAGAATACAAGCTTGGGGAGCCTCATGGTTGAATAATGCTCGGAAGGTAATCCTTATGAAATCTGTTCTCATAAGTCTCCCAGTTTATCAGAACTCCATTCTACTAGCCCCTAAAACCTTTATTAGTAAATTGGATGGTCTCCTGAGAAGATTTCTGTGGGAGGGAGGGAAAAATAATGAAAGAAGGTTCCATTTAGTTAATTGGGACACTATTAAGAAGCAATTCTTGGAAGGATGTCTCTAAATACAAGATTTGGCAGCCCAAAATCTTGCTCTAGGCTCCAAGCTCCTTTGGAACATTGTTTCTAGGAATCCTAGTTGGAGCAAGAGAGTTCTGTGGAAAAAATATTTTCATGGGCAGCATTTGAGGTGCTTGGACCAGCCTCCTAGAATTTCCAAAGGATCACCAGTTTTCAAACTCTGTCTCACAGCTTTGAAACTTTTCAGTCATAAGCTTTATTGGATCCCAAGTAATGGGAAAAAAATAAAAATTTGGGAAGATTCGATTCTTGGAGATCAACCCTTAAATCAGATGGCAGAAATGCAAAATATCAGAGCTTGGCTTCAGGCCAGCAATCTGGAAACCCTTTGGGACATCTCCAATTGCACAAACGATGCAGAAAGTCTATGGGATGGTTGGAATTTAGGGGAGGTCCCTCATTGGCTGGATGGTGAAGCCAATTTATTGTTGGATTTGCTCCAAGGAAAATCTACCTTAAAGGCCTCTTCTAAGGAAAAAAGAGGGTGGGGTTCTCTTTTAGGCTCTTACTCAGTAGCAGAAGGTTACAAAAGTATGATGGTTGTCCGTATCGTCCCCCCAGAGCCAACTCAATGGAAATTTATTTGGTCTTTTCCTACTGTCCCCAAAATTGACTTCTTTTGCTAGACTCTGGTGCATAAAAGTATCCTCACTAGAGATAACCTTAGGAAGCGTGGAATGGAAGGTCCCTCAGGTGCTCTCTTTGTGCATCGGATGAAGAAACAGCAAACCACCTGTTCTTATTATGCCCCTTTTCTCAGGAAGTTTGGAAGGGTGTCGTGATGTTAGGACCTGACAAAATAGAGCTTCCAGGAAATATTCAGGACCTGCTAAGAAACTGGGCCAAGTTATCCCTGTTCTGTCTCCCCAAAAAAAGCCTTCTCAAGACTGGCTAGATGTGGATCCCCAAATTCAGATGCTGGAAACTGTGGTTGGAGAGGAACAACAGAATATTTAGGGAGGAGAGTTATAACTTGGCCATAATTATCACTATGATCAAAGCTCTATTGGGGGAGGCCTTAGAAACCAAACCCACCATAAAATGGCATGATTTTGGACAGCGAGGAAGATCAATGGTTAAAAGAGATTGTTCCAAATCATCATAATAGATCGATCCATCCTGCTAAAGCCCCTTCTCATTGGGAAATTCATCTGGAAGAATAGGAATTCATCAAATGGAGATCTGCTTTGGATGATCACTTCCTATTCTTCGATGGGGCCTCTAAAGGTAACCCAAGAAAGGCGGGTGGCGAGGGAGTTATCTTAAGCCCAAGTGGCTCAACTGAGCTATGCTTTGCTTGGGGTCTGGGGAATGAAACAGACAACAGAGCAGAGGCTCTTGCTCTATGGTAGGGTCTAAATCTGTCTATCAAGAGGAATCTCCTCTCCATCTCAGTATTTGGAGACTTCAGACTAATTATATAGGCTATGAACTCTCAAAAGATCCCTTCTCAGGTGCAGTTAGCCCCCATCCTCAAAACAGTCAGACTACTGTTGTCCAAGTTCCACAAAATCTCCTTCTATGATGTTCTGAGGAAGTTAAACTCATAGGTGGACTTGGTAGGCAACCTAGGCTCTCTCAAGAGTAGGAGATCTCTCTTAGTAAATGATGTTGAATCGGACTGTAGCATTCCTTAATTTTGGAGTTCTCTGGGACTCTGTTCCTTTGAGCATTTTGCTTATTCAGATTCTCCGGACTTCAGGACTGAACCATTTTGAGCTAGCTGCTGTTAGGAAACACGGACTCATCCACAAGGGAAAATTCAGAATGCAACCATGTTATTTTCAATCTTTGTTCATCGTTGGAACTCACTGCTATGTCTGGGTAGGCGCTGGGGAGTTCACGAGGGTGTCTTCAAGGCCAATTTACCACTCTTCACATTCTTGAACACTATATAACACTCTGCCAGACATTTCAAAAAGAAAATGCAGTGATTCTTGGGATGATCCGGCACTCCGATGCGTTGGATCTCCTCTCTGCAAGCTAGGAAGCAAAGCTACATCACGGAAAGCAAAAGAAACGGAATTTCAAGGCACCATTCTGAAACCAAATCAAGTTCTTTTTCAAGCCTCTATCTGCATTCATAGTGTAACTCATTCAGTGAATTGTTCAAAAGCAAAATCTCTTTTCCCGCCGACTGTAACAAGGAAATACAGGGTTTCAGTGTTAAATTCCTCGGCAACTGATTTGCCAAATTTTAAATAAAAACTAACCATTTATGTCAAAAAAAGGAAAATGGAGAGCGGAGCGCTTAGGGTTTGACACTGCTCTGCAATTGGCAGACCTTCACAAACTGCATCATTCTGCCATTAACCTTCAGCCATAGGGTAGCTACAGCACAATAAGGAACAATTATCACACAATGGAATTCCCTCAAGGGGAGGACATGATGCCTCCCCCCGCTGATACGGAAAACGGTTTGCAATATACTGAAAATGTCAGAATGGACCATTCAGAAGATACATCAACAGAGAATGAAAATACGCCAATGAATAAAAACACAAATGAAGAACCATGAGTGACGTCAAACACCTACAAGCCGATAATAGTTGAAAGACCCAAAATCAAGCTCCCAAGTCAGCGCATCAACACTCAGATCTAGTTTATGAGGGATCATGCTTTGATAGGAAATTTCATAGGCCCTTGGCCAACAGAGAAAGCTTTACACGGCTGGATTGTAGCCAAATGGAAGCCAAAAGGGCATATAACACTGCAGTTAGGGCCTAAGGGCTTCTTTACTGCCATTTTCAATTGTCTGGAGGACCGAAGCAGGGTATTGGATGGAGGACCATATTTCTTCAACGCAGTAGGGTTGTACCTAAGAGGATGGCTCGAACGCTTTAACCCGGACAAAGAAGATCTGAGTTGGGCCCCGGTGTGGTTGCACCTTTATTCTCTCCCTCTAGAGTATTGGGATCAAGACTCTTTGCGAAACATTGGGAATGGTTTAGGCGAATTCATCAAAGTGGAAGAGGAGACAAAGCTGAAGCGATACACATCCTATGCGCGGATCTATGTATACATGCACCTCAGCAAAGCTCTCTCGGACGTGGTAACCCTCTACCATGATGATTATGAATGGTTACAAACAATAGATTACGAGCATGTACCATTCTACTGTCAAAAATGTCATGCCCTGGGCCATTTATTCCGAGATTGTCCCTCCAATATGAAATCCATGACCACCCCTTCAATGGAAAAATCCGACCCGAATGGGTTAAAAAAAGTTCCTGATCACAAAAAGACCCATAAAAAGCCCTGTACCTCAGTCAAAAAACCTGTCACCAACACCTCCTTGCCTTCAAGAAGAAACAACTTTGAAATCCTCCTCCAGCCGAAGGTTCATATTTTAGATAATCAGAAACAACTTGAAGCCATTCCTAAGACTTTTGCCCATTCTACTCCATCAAGCTCAAAGAAAGCCCTCACTTCTAAGCAACTTGCGGACACCAAAATGTCCTCTTCCAATAACATGCAGAAAATGACTGCTTAAGGTATGGAGGTAGATAGCACTCAGATGCAGATCACGATTGTAGATGATTCAAAGGTAGAGCAGGAAATAGTACAACACATGGAAGAGGAACCAGAGAGCTTCGACATTAGAGATCTAGATATACTGGGACTTGAACAGGCTTGTAAGAAAAAGGATATGACAAAATTCCTGAGTGATAGCTAGAGAACTTAGAAGTAATTCTCTCAAGAGCACAGAAGCAAATATCATTAGGCATCCAAACTGGTAGTCAGTGGGATGGAAGAAATATCTTCAAAGACAACAAGAAACGAGGATGGAAAACTGATCTTCGGAGAACCATCCCCATAGGGGAGATGCTGGTGGAATCTGGAAGATACTCTAAGCTCACCAAATACTATAATCCCCTTCCCAATCGTGAATCATGAAGCTCATCTCATGGAACATCAGAGGGCTCAATAGCCCGGGGAAGGGACGATTAATAAAGAACATGCTACAACAGGAAAAGCCTCAAATTCTCTTCTTGCAAGAGACCAAGTGTAATTCCACAACGTTGGATCAGATCCTTGCCAAAGCGTGGCGAGGAAGCAAAGAAGTGGTGGTGGAAGCCATGGGAGCCTCAGGAGGGCTAGCCATCATTTGGGATGATAGAGCTATAACACTTACCAACATACATGCCAGTAAGCACTTTATTCTGGCCAAGTTTCATTTAACAGGGACAAATGTTCATGGACACTTAACTAATGTCTACTTCCCCTAGGAGGCAACAAACAAAGTAGACACACTAAACACCCTAACTCAGATCAACTCAAAAAGATCCCACCCACTTTGGATCGCAGGAGCGGACTTCAACATGATTACAAGATTGGAGCAAAAAAGAGGAGGACGAATCAAGCTGGACTGTGAAAGTAGGCACTTCAGAAACTACATTCATAACAACAGACTTATAGATATGGAATTCAACAATGGAGTTTATACTTGGAACAATAAGCGTGCATATGCCCACCAAATTGCATCTCAGTTAGATAGATTCCTGATCTCTGATAATGCAATACATCTTGGTAGGGATCTCTTGGCCTCTATATTGCCACTCTCTGGCTCGGAGCATTGGCCTATTAGGCTTCACTGGCAAAGACTGGGAGACAATGTTCGCAAGCCCTTTCGCTTTGAAGCCTTTTGGCAGAATCACCCTAATTTTCATAACCTAATAACAAAGACATGGAGAAATTTCACACCACCAGAAGGTACAAAAATGTACAAGCTCCAATTTCTACCTTTCGATCGCGTGCGAAATTTTGAAGTGGAGCTCCCGCGCCCCTGCAACCTTGCCTCCCGCGGCCCTCCGCAGGCCTCTCACCTGGCAGCCCCCGCTGCTGGGCCTCCAGTCTTCCTCCTCAGCACTCCCGCAGTCGAGCTCTGCCCTCCTCCTCCGGCTAGTGCTGCAACTGGCTCACTTCTGGCCTTTCCATGGTTTGGATCGACCCCTCCGAGATGCAAGACAATGAAGACTAGGCTGAGATCTTCGCTTCTCTCATTTCTGAAAATACTACCATCCGAAACAAACCCATAGCTTCAAAGTTCATCAAGAAACTAGCTGACATCCCTGAAATCTCCCTTCCCCCTACCCTCCCAAGGAAGGCAGCAATCTCTCTAGAAAAGAGAGGTCTGCTTGGACAAATTACTGGCCTGTGGCCCTCTCCTAGAGCTGTACAGAAATGGGTGGAGTGCAACAGAAATGCGAACATCCAAGGAAAAATCGCAATAAGATTCTGTGGAAGGGGTTACTACGCATTCCTCTTTGAAGCCAAAGAAGACCAGAATCTCATCTTTAGAAATGGTCCCTACTTCATGGATTCGAGAGGTCTCTATCAGTATAGATAGTCCCCTGACTTCGACCCAGAAATGGATATACCTAATGCAGTCTTGGTTGGGGTTCGCTTGCCCCATCTCCCTCTTCATTGCTAGGGAGATGAATCGGTTAAAGCCATTGGGAATGCTGTTGGAAAATACATCGACAGATGCAAACCAAAGGACAACATGCACGCATGTGCAAGGATCTGTGTTGAATTCGACTTAAGAAACGGCCTTTCGGAAGCAATCAAGATCAAAGTGGACCAATGGACCCATATTCAACAGTTGGAATATGAACAAATCCCATTCAAATGTAAGGTATGCCATGAATATGTTCATTTTGATAATAGGTGTAGTAAACTAAAAGAAAATGAAATGAATGAAAATGCTGAAGCCAGTGAAGACACATGGGAACAAGTCAAAAAAAAGAAAGCAAACACAAAAATTCTGGCCCAAAACCAAAGCCTCCCCTAGAAATACAAGCTGCATCCTTCTCCCCCCGTCCCATCTTGACTCAGCCATTACCCTCTACATCAAACCCCTTTGAATCTTTGGAGAAAGAAGACCCCTCATCCCCCCACCCTCTTCCTGATCCCCAAGAGCCCCCTCTCCCTGAAAGCCAATGCCAAGACACTATTCAATCCTCATTGCCTCTTACTATTTCCTCTCAGCCTCTTCTTGATCTTCCCTTCAACAGAATCACCAGAAGCTCATCTAAAGATCACGAGGGTTCTAGTGAACCCTCCAAGAAACATAGCCTAGGCAGGAAATCTGCTAAGAAGCACAGGGATGAGAATGTGCAAAAGGACATAGCAATGGGAATGCAGACACCCATAGAAACTTATATCCCAGTGTAGCATGACAAAAAAGCAGTCAACAAGGACCAAGGGGGGCTAGCACCTCCCTGCATACCGCATATCCAATGATGAAAATATTATCTTGGAACATAAGGGGACTTGGGCACCCCTCTAAGGTAGCAGCCCTAAGGGATCTTATCATTTCTGAGAAGCCAAGAATTATTATGTTACAAGAAACAAAACAAAACCACAAGGAAATGAATAAAGTCATTGAGCAGCAGAGACAGTATAGAGGAAGCATTAGTGAGGCAAGAGGAGCCTCAGGAGGAATAGCGACAATTTGGAATCAAGGTATATGGAACTATATTTCGAAAACAATAAATCAACACTGGATCAAAACAACTCTGAAAAATAAAGCAGATTAGCAAGCCATTATCATCTACAACATCTATGTGCCAAATCACTGCAGAGATAAGGATAGTTGTTGGCATGATCTAAAAGACAGTCTGGATGCAAAAGAGAACACTAACATTATTCTAGGAGGTTACTTTAATTTAATCCTCCACGCCAATGAGAAAAGGGGAGGAAGTTTTACGCCCGATCCATATAGAATACAGTTGGAACATATCATGCAGGAGCATGATCTTATGGATGTCCCTCCAGAAAACTGTAGATACACCTGGAACAACCGCAGGATGGGTGCTGGTAACATAATGGAGCGGTTGGACAGAATTCTCATCAATATTACACTTCTCTCTACTTTCTCCGTTGGATATGCTAACATTCTAATGTGCTCTGCCTCCGACCACTTCCCAATAACTCTAACCCTGGAAAATCATAGGCCACTTGGGCCCATTCCATTTGGATACAGTTCTCTCTAGAATGATATACCAACAGTTGCAGGAATTGTTTACAGCTCTTGGATCCAACACATGGAAGGCTCTCCCGGTTTCATTTGGGAAACAAAACTACGGAAAACAAAACAGGCCATCAAAGAATGGGCTAAAAAAAAATATCAACAACTAGAGAAGGTAAAAAAATAAATTAAGAACAATCTGGAGAGTATCCAAAGACAAATAGAGGATAACGAACTTTCCCAAGAGAAAAAAAAGTAGGAAAATGAACTCTAATTATAGCTATACTGAGTTAACAGAGAAGAGGAAACAAAATGGAGGCTCAAGTCGAGAGAATTATGGTTACAAGGGGGTGATAAGAACTCATTTTTTTTCGCAAGCAAATGACAGCTAGAAGGATAAGGAATAATGTTAGGTCCATCCTAGATGCAGAAGGTTGTAGACAAAGCACTCAGGAAGCCATTCGAAGAGCTGCTACAGATCACTATCGGGACCTGCTAATGGAAACAAAGGAAGCAGAGGATTATACAGATTTATTGCAGCATCTCCCAATAGGGATAAGCAGGGAAATGAATGACATTTTAAGCAAGGATATAGATGAGGAGGAAATCAGGAGATCAATCTGGACTCTTCAACCTGATAAAGCCCCAGGACCAGATGGCTTTCCCATCTACTTTTATCGAGCATTCTGGGGAATTATTAAAAAGGACTTGACAAAAATTCTCAATTGGATCCAACGAAAAGGAAAAATAGGAGGATATACCAATGCTACTCATCTAGCACTCATCCCCAAAGAAAACATGCCATCTTCCTTTGCTCGTTTCAGGCCCATATCACTCTGTAACTCCTATAAAATCTTGACAAAAGTCATTACTACCCGCCTAAAGCCTTTGCTCCCTTCTCTCATTTCCAAAAATCAAGGGGGATTCTTAGCCAACAAAAAAACAATTGATTCCATTTTACTTGTGCAAGAAGCCATCCATTGGAGTCAAACCAGAAATGAGAAAGGGTTTATCGTTAAGCTTGATCTGGCCAATGCATTTGACAGAGTGAGACACTCCTTCCTCTTGGCAGCTTTGAAGAAGATGGGATTTGATGACCGCTTTCTCAACCTCATTCAAGCCTACATTTCAGGGCCATGGATCTCCCCTCTTGTAAATGGCAGACCTGGAGAAGTTTTCCAATCCTCTAGAGGCCTCCGACAAGGTTGCCCCATCTCACCTTATCTCTTCATTCTAATGGCTGAATCCTTTAGCAGAGCGTTCGACTTGAGCCGGAGGGTTGGCTTAATCACAGGAATAAAATTTTGGGACGGGGTCAAGAACATAAATCATTCACAATTTTCCAATGACACCCTGCTCATTGGAGGGGCTTCCACCATAATAGCCAAGCCCTTCAAATCTCTCCTTAACAAATACATGAGCTACACTGGCAAAATGGTAAATAATTTGAAAAGCTGCATATATGGCTGGAACACAACAGTACATGTGCTTCGCAATATCGCCATCATCTTTGGAGTCACATGCAAGTATGATTAGACTAACTTCTCTTACTTGGGCATGCCTTTAAGTGCTAGACCTTTGAGAGCAGAAGTCTAGGACACAGTAGTCAACAAAATGAAAAGAAAAGTGCAGCAGTGGGGATCTATTTGGCTCAACAATGATGGTCACCTCATTCTTCTTAAGTCAGGTATATCTTCTCTCCCACTATATCATTTTTCTCTTCTTCAAGCTTTGGCCTCCTTCCACAACAAAATAGAAATCATCCTTCGCCAATTCCTATGGCAAGGGGGGAAAAATGATAAAAAGAAATTCAACATGATTAATTGGAAGTAGGTGATCCAGCCCTAAGACTAAGGAGGTATTGGAATTAGATCTCCTAAATTTCTCAATTTAGCCTTTGGAGGCGAAATTGTCTAGAGACTCATTACTAGACTCCTAGCATGGTGGAAAAAGTTCTGGAAATTAAATACCTCAATTTTCCTAGACATCAGCTTCTTGATCGAGATATTCCCAATAGAGAATCCTCCAAAATTTGGCGATTATGCAAGAGAGCAATTCCACTAATTGCTCAAAATACTTCAAAAATCCCCAAGTGAGGTGCAAGCATCAATATTGGAGCAGACAGAATCATGGGTTAGTAGCCAATAAATAGACATGGGGGAGTCCACCCTATCCTTTCATTTTTTGAAAGAACATGCATTCATTACCTGGACTAGATCTCCCAATGGGATCCTCACACCCTTCTTTGGTTAGGTTGGGCCTTTCCAGCCATACCCAATAGTCTTAATGCAAGTCTTTCTGTCCTTCAATCCCTTTTGCACAGTATAGCCCCTGTCAAAAAGAATGATATTGATGTTTTTTGTTGGGACCCATCCGGATCCTCTTACACCATCGAAGCTGCTCACCATTATATTTGAACCATTAGCTACCCCATGCCAAGTTGGCACCACTGGAAGGTATGATAGAATATTAGGACCACATGAAGACCAAGAAACGCAAGGTATGATAGAATATTAGGACCACATGAAGACACCATCTAATGCATAACCCTTTGGAGGCTAGGTATGGAAAACAAAGCATGTCTTTTGAAATACACCTCTTAATGTAGCTTAAAATTTTTCTTATCGTTGTCATATCATTCTGTCTTCAATGACATTCATGGTTGCAAGAACTGAAATTCATTCCATGTGTTTGATCTACATGTCTTGCTCCCTTTCACTTGTTTATTACATAGCTTAGAAGATGAAGAGTATTACCACTTGTTTATTTAAGCTACTGAGGTTGTGACCAACATGATCTTATGACTAACTAGGCATGATGCAAGGCATCCTAAGTGGGATGAAAGGTGTTTGATGATATGTATGTAGTCAGTACACTCCTCTGCATTACACCTTTGCATTAATCCTTTCTTTGTATCTTGCATGTACCCTCACCGCTTGTCAGATTTGGTTACCTGCTGCCAATAGTCTCTTAGCTCTTTCTTGACAAAGCAGGTGAAGGAATTTTCTTCAACCTGATTTCTTCAAGGATCTTCATAGAAATTATAGAGCTAAGAGAAGGAGATGTGGAATCTCACTATCAAACTCTTGAAAATACTTTGCATGTTCGAATATGTCCAAACAATTAAGCTACCACTCAACAACATTGTCAATCTTGGAAGACTCAAGAAAGATCACATCTCTAGATATTATAAACTTCTTATTCACTTCATCATAGAGATGGTATGCTTTGGAGGTATGATTACCCAAAGAAGATACATTTGTGATTACTTGCACTGAGTTTTTTTATCTGTTCCTTAAGTATGAAGGCATAATATGAGGAACCAAAACACCTGAGATGCCTCACCAAAGGAATGTGGCCATACCACATTTCATAGGGAGTCTTGTTTCTAATAGCAAGAGTTGGACACCTATTATTTATATACACAACACATAGAACCACATCAGCCCAAAACCTTATGAACTTAACATGTGAACTATGCCAAGCTCATAGTGAAAGTAATACATTCCAATGAACTATGTGTTGAAAAATGCAGCAAGAAATTCTCAATTTGATTTTTCCTTGATTAAATTGAAAAAATTCAAATTTCCACATCAACAGAAAACTTGGATGATGTTAACTTGTGTGAATTAACTTCAAGAGAGCAATAGAGTAGGTTTGTGTCTTGTGATTTTGATTAAAACTTCATAAGTAGTTGCAACTCTACACCATAATTTCTACAAGGATGGTGGAGGCAAATTACAGAATATTTGTTAGTAGACAATATCCCTACTTAAAAGTATCTATGACAACTTTTGCAAGAAGAAGACGTTGAGGATAAAATATTGGATTGTGGAAGAATTAGTCACAAAATTCACAAGGGAAATAATTTTGGTTGCATGTGTGGAGGTAGATGGATTAAATGTAATTCTGTAGTAGACAAGTCACAACTACTCCTTTGATATTTGTCAATGATGTGTTACTATTTGGTAGATTGACCTCTTTTGATCAGTATCTGCACTCCTTATGAATAATAATACATATCATGTGATTTTTGCTTACCAAGATGAAGCATTAGTACTGGAGTTTTATCATAATTTTGGTGTTATCTCCACTGCATTGGATGCAGATTTTGAAAATCTTAGATTTATGGTCCAACCTAATTGTTGTGGAATTAAGGATTGGAGTTTACTTAGAGAAAATCCACTGTAAATTTTTATCATGGGCACAGAGGTGGCTCTCCCTAGGAGGAAAGTTCACTCTATTTCAAGTAGTCCTTCAGAGAATCTCTGTATATTGGCTTCCTATTTTTGCTCTGCTTAAAAATATCAGTAAATGTATATTTTTGGCTTCATCTTGGCATGAGACAATGTGTCGTAAAGGACAGAGTGGGCTTGGTTGTTGTTTACTATGTATGGAGGTGATGGATAGCCAGACTCATCTATTTCTTTGATTCTCCTCAAAAAAATCATTTTGGAATGGTGTATTTAATATGTTGCATTTACAGGTAGATTATAATTACTCTTTTGTGGTTGATTGTATTCGAGACTGGATTATTGAATATAAGACATTTGGACCACTTCCAATATACATTGGGGTTTTGACCCAAAGAATGCATTATTGTCTTGAGCTCCTTTGTTGTGATACATCCATCTCCATCCTTGTCAAAAAAGCTAAAATCCTCCCTGAACTTAGACATAACCTCCATCCCATATTCCTTTAGTGGATAAAACCCTTCTCTCATTTTCTGACCATGCCAATCTACCCTCCATCCCATATTCTCTCATGAGCCCTGTGTAAACCACCATTTCATTCAAGGATGGGGAATTTGATGCATACTCTAACCATATTTGTTAGATACTTTCCCCCTTTTCTTGCTTATTCATTCATTGCCAAACACTATACCACTAGTTCTAAGAATCTTGTGGATACTTATGACATCATTTTACATCAGTATGGCCACCTTTAATAGGTATACAATAGATTCAAGACATGACATATAGACACATGAGTATGTGACTTCATTATATCTTATGTTGGATTAGATCACTAAAAAATCACTTTTTATATGATTAAAAAATATGGTTATGGCACTCTTCTTTTTTATTCATTTCAATAATTTTTAGCTCTAAGATCCCTCCTTCTTCACCTTGTTTCTTCAATTTAGAGAAAGTGGGTGGTTGGTTGGTTCATATAAATTAGTGAGTAAAGAGGTCAATTACCTCAAATATAAACTATGGGGAAATCAGATTCTCATGGAGTAGGAATAAGTCACTCCTTTAATGATTGAAGAAAAATAAACTCAAGGAAATCAGCACCAATGAAGGAGAGACACTATGTCCAAATGAAAAGATCAAAGAAGTAGCATATAACCCCTATGCCACCCTATATATCGAAACTAGGAGCCAAGATATCTTGCGTACAAATATTATGCATGAAAATAATCCAATTGTGTCTAAAATCATTGCTAATATATCAAAAAGTATACTCCCTAATATTATCTTAGAATCCCGAGGTGATTTTGTGAGGAAGAGATAAATTATGGAAAATATCATCCTTATACATGAAGTTATCCCCTTTAGTATGAATAATGAGGAAACCTAGATGATACTTAAGTTGGATATGGAAAATGTCTTTAATTGTGTTAAGCATAGCTTCATGTTTGGGTTCCTTTAGAAATTTGTGTTTAATACATGATTCATTGCTTGGATATCCACATGTATCAACAATTTGTTGGTTTATCCTTTATGCACTGGGTTCTATATGAATTTTTTGTGTTAGGAATTTTTTAGGGTTGGCCCTTATCAACTTTCATGTATATCATCATGGTAGAATCCCTTATCTAGAAATAGAATATAAATTGTTTTGATAGCTTATTTCAAGTATGTATGATTGGTGGAATCGAGTCATTCATAAGAAGAATCTAGGAGTGTGACATCATTTCCTTGATCAAATCATAAAAGTTAGAAAAGGTTCACAAGTCTAGAGGATTACCAATGTAGTTTTCCCTCCTTAATATTAGCTAACTTTGTTTCCAATAAAAAATGAGCATATCAACATTTGGCATGAGAGTATCATGGGGAGGACTCCTTTATCTCTACATTAAAACCTTGTCACCCGTAAAAAAATTGTGGAACACCATGGGTCATCATATCTTTTGTTTCGATTTACATATCTAAAGAGGAAAGGTTGTGATTTCAAATTCAATCATCTAATCTATTTGTTGCAGGTAGATCTAAGCCATATTTTAAGAAAATTGAATTCATCTTTAGCCATTTCGTCCTTCACACAAATGGCTAGGGCTTGAAGTATCAACCTCTATTTTAAAATGAGATTCTATTAACACCCGTCTAATATTTTGTTTGGATTTTGGGCCTAAGCTTGAATCAAAATATATTTTGAGGAGGCTAAGAGGGTTTTAAAGTTGAATTATAGCTTCAAAATTGATTTGTTTTTTTAATTTATGGAGCTAACTCGATTTACTTATAGGCTTAGGAGTTTTAGACACCAAATTCATTTGAAAATTTTGGCAAATTTTATTCGAGCTTTTCATGGGATTTTTGACGCAGTTTTGATTTGGCTTTTGGAAGTACTCTGGACTTTGACTAAATCACATTTTGGGGCTTGTATTGACATAAACTCATGCATATGATGCTTCTGAGGTTTCGTTGATCTTAAGGATGCGACAATGTTCACTGTTGATTGCTTTAATCATATGGAGGAGGATTAACTAGATTTGCCTTCATAAGTGAATATTTGCCACTAATGCAACCAATGTTTTCGCCAATGTAATAAACACAACACTCCAAGAGAGGGTATAAGGATTATTTCCACGTAGAAAAACTTAGTCAGCACATGATGAATTATGTAATTTCCCGACGCCACAACTTGAACAACAAGTGACGATACATAGCAAAACATGTATTGCAATAAAATTTATTATGAAAGCGTAAGCTCCCCAGGAGAATATCATATAGAAGTAGGATAAAGCATTTAATGTTGATGTTTCCTTATCTGCATTGGCTTTTGGAAAACCTATAGTCAAGGCGTTTGGATTTCTTTTCTAGCCTCTAAAGAGGTTATGAGGCAAACGAGCCACTAGGCTTGCCAGACATCTGGTTAAGACCACAATCTCATGATGTACTATCATAACCCCGTTTCTCAAGAATAATATATATATATATATATATATATATATATATATATATATATATATATATATATATATATATATATAGTCATAAGGTTTTACATACCTGGGATTACCCTTTGGAATTATATATACAATTTCCTATGATTCATTTACCTTATGTCAATTTATGCACATTAATTGTCATACGAGTATGGTTTAAGGGATTTGTGTACTGCTTCTTAACTTTAATAAAAATCTCTGTAATATGGTTTGGACGCATGTTAACCACGCAACAATGGTTCCGAGGGTAACTTTACGTTTTCCCTTTATCCATCACGTGGCACCCCTTATCCATTACTATGAGAATTATCTGCTGCTCTGCTTCGTACTGTACAAGACCAACAGGATGTCCAGTCTTTTCACCTTGCATCAACGGTGGAGGGCACACTTGATAATCCAACGGTGGCAGATCATCTCTATGAGCTGCCGCTTAAGCTAATGCTTGCCTTGGGTGATGGGATCATTTTTTGGGAACTTTCTCTGTGGCTTTGCTCTGGTTCAGTCCATGCATTCCATCTCGGAGAGCTTAGTTTGCAGACCTTGTTCGAATGCCGAAGGATTCGTTTCCAAACCCTTCAGGTAGATAACCGCACAATGTCTTGTTCCTTCTGTAACCTTTTGGCTATGTGTTCTTTTAGATTTACTAATAAACTTCTTGATTATGCTCATGCATCATGTGTCTGCAGGGTTATTCGGAAATGGGGTCCTCCTACAGCACTGGAACGAGTGTTGTTCATTTGTTGGCCGGAGTTTTCTTTAGTGGTAAGTGTCTTGGCAAGCACGAGGATAAATTCCTTGAGTTTTTGTTTTACTGCAGTTTGCATTACTTCTATTGTTGTCTAACATGTGCTATTTGGGTTGCTCCTTATACAGATTAGGCACCTGTTCCTCACATGGCCTAAAGACTAAGGAAAACCCCACCCCCGTTCTGCTCCGAGTTCCAGGTATGGGGAATCCTAACGGCCGCGGCTATGTCTATTTTGCTTCAGAGTTTTTCTTGTCTTTAGAAGAGGGTAACCCTCTAAGTCACCTTTATTTTTTATTGAACCAGGGTGGGGAGGGTTATTCATTCCCTCCAGGCTCCAATTACCATGGACATGACAAATGTAATTTTAGACTCTTGAATTTGGATGTCCGACTGTAATTCCTCTGCTCGGACAATTGTAACTGTATATATATTTTAACGCACACCTGTGCTTATTTTGCTCACAGCATATTAGGCTCCTTGTTTACTAGACTATAATTTATTGTGAGGGTATACTGCTTTTAACTATAGAATATTTTTTCCTCTTTTGTGTTTGTTTAAAGGTTACCACCACGACCTTTCTGTACAGGAATTTGTACACATTTTTGTTTTATGAGTTCATAGTATTGCACAACTTTTATCTATGTCACGTTTTTTGTTTGGTTTAGCTGCACATTCCTATACAGTTTATATGATGTTTTATGTAATTGACTGAAGAGGGTCTTATCCCCTAAGCTTACAACCTCCCTCGTTAAGAGGGTCAGAACCCTGCCCCTCAATTACAGCGCTCTTTTGAATTAATTCCTGATTGCTTCCAGGTTATTAATACTTCTATGCTGGAAAGAGTTAAAACACACACAAGATAATAACCCTACCAACCTGTTGTTCCATTCTATTCCAAACCTAGTTTTCCTTTTTGGGTGTTCCATTTGGCTTAGATAATGTCCACACAGTGGGTCTCCAGTTGTGCCACTCCGCTTTCTAGCCTTCCTTATTACAGAGGAAATGATCTACCACATCTTAACACAACGTGCAATAATCTCTGCCTTAGCATAGGGTTGACACAGTTTGCAGCAAGCAGGCATTGTTTTATTTTATTTTTTTCTAATTATATACACCTATGTCTCTTGAAGAAATGGGCTCAGCCCAAAGGCTGCAAGCCATTACTGAGTAATGATGGTCTTGAGTTGATTCCATTCACTCGTCTAATTTCGGGTCTGCCTAAGTATTTATTTGTTTCCTTCTTATTTACTGATTGGGATTTTGTTTGTTGCAGTATTCATGGGTAATGTGAAGTTATCATGTTTGATGTTACTGCACGATTGACTTATAAGAATGTCCCAGCATGGTACAGAGATCTTTGCAGGTATCTCTTTTACAGAGGGGTTAGATCTCTAAGTAGAAATGAAGGTTCCTTAATTGTGTGGTGGCACAACTGCCTGAACTGGTTAGCTAAATATCTTTGTGAATTTCAGGGTGTGTGAGAACATTCCTATTGTTCTTTGTGGAAACAAGGTTGATGTGAAGAATAGGCAAGTGAAAGCTAAGCAAGTTACTTTTAATAGAAAGAAGAATCTTTAGTACTATGAGATATCTACAAAAAGTAACTACAACTTTGAGAAGCCAATCCTGTACTTGGCACAGAAGCTCTCAGGGTGAGCCTTTAATCTAGTTTCTGATGCTCCCTAATATGAATGTCATATTAAAAAAATTGCATTGATTCTATAATGGGCTATTTTTATAGGGATCCAAACCTTCATTTTGTGGATTCACCTACTCTTGCTCCTCTTGAGGTTCAGATAGACCTTGCAACTCAGCAACAGTAAGTAGAATGCTATTTTCTTATTATTTTTTGTTAACTTTTATTGAAAAAATTTGTTCCATTTCTAAAAGATTGAAACTTTGGCTTATAATCTTTTATGTTGTCAGCTACGAGGTAGAACTTGTAGCAGCTGTGGCCCAACCCCTTCTAGATGACATTGATGATGCTTTTGAATAGCTTTTTTTAGATGATTTTGCATATTTAGGGATTGGCGGATTCAATTAGTTTTGTATCATTGGAGTTTGCTCTTGAGTTCCGACATTTAATTCTGATTTTTATTTGGTGCTTAGAATAGCATTATTACATCTCTCTATATGTGATTTGGGTACTGTGCAGATGTTTTCATTGGTGGAGTTGGCTAAGCTATCTTAGTTCAACTCCATTACAGTGCTATTTTTATATGCTAAGACAATTTTTTCCGTTATATACTCTTGCACATTTTGCACAAGAACTTTTTGTACTCTTCAAATATTTCAAGAGTGCTCAAGTGCCTTTCATTGTGTACTATTGGGGGAAATGCTAGTTGCGATGATTGTTGCTTGTAATATATTATGGCTTGTTAAAACTTTCTCTGAAAATTCAAGCTATGTCTGAGGATTTATTTTAACTCTGAAATTGGTTTAAATAGTTGGTAATTGTGGCTATCAAGCCTTCCTGGGTATTCTTGTGGGTATGTTTTCTATTGAACACATAAAGGTATCGCCATTTCATTAATTGGGCTCTCGATTGATTTTTGCATAAAGATCCGCATTGTCTAAATCTTAAGTCGTTTCCATTCAAGAATCTACAGATTCTTCTTTAAGTATAGTAAAACTGGGAGATGGAACATTTATCAAAGCTAAGGTAGCATCTTAAATCCAAACTTCTGACTCCCATTTGAAGTAAATACTAAAGCTTTATAAGATGGCACACTGTTGAAAAGTTGACAGTAATTAAATACGCTGGCTGGACATTGCATTTATATATGGGTGGCCATGTTAAGCTCATGTCATATATCCCGCTGCAATTTTTATTTTTTTAATATATATATATATATATATACACACATCTATAACTTATAGACATTAATTTACAATGGTATATTTTATTTTTTTTAAACATTATGATATTTGCTGTCCTCCATAACGAGTAAGTAATTTCAAGTATTTATAAATTTTCAAGTGTTTTCCAAATTATGCTTTTTTCATCAGTATGGAACCCTTGGAAATGTTAGAAAGAGTTCGATTTTTATCACTTTACCTTTTTGAGATAGAAAACCTAATAAAGTTTATCCAAAACAAATTATATATTTTTTTGCAAAATTACAGTATTGGAATAAGAAAATAATCATTATTACAACTATATAATTAGCAACACATAGACGTGCTTTATAAGGTTGACAGTCCTGTATCATGTGTACATAATTGTCAACACATGAGTTATTCTCTATATGGTTGATAGGTCTGCAATTCCTATTCTTATGTACACTCACATAATCGCTCACTTTAAAACTTACATGAAACAAGTCCTGTAGTTGTACAACTACCCAACCAGTTGGACAGGACTGCGATGATTCCCACGTAGTTCTCCAAGACTTGAACCTATTAGCAATTGACATGATCTCCACCCGATGATTTGTGTAATCCCCCAGGGCTATGAAATTAGCGATTATGTGGTTTTTGTGTTGTTTGATACACATTTATTTGGGTTAACATTAATTGAGCATTAACTTGTTTGTCCCACACCGGGTACGTGGCGTGGGCAGTCTCTAGCTGCCACCTCGAGATCCTTCATGTATCGATGGCTACGAGATGAGAGAGGTGATCCTACGGCTGCCATGGATGCTTGCCGACTTACACTACTCCTGGCGCCGGGTTGTAGTCCCATTCTTTCACGAGAAGACCTGGAACTTGTTCTGCCTCCTGCCTTAGCTGAGGGCTTGACAGCCTCAACTCTATGGTTTGGTTGCAGACAACATGTGCACAAGGTTTCAGAACCTAATCCCACCACCAAAATTTATTGACCAGCTAATTATTTGATAGTTTCCTTTCCTAGTTTGTTGATTTACAATCGTTTGATTTGCAGATAGACCCATCATATACAGGATAAGTATTTACAATTCTTTAACCACAATGTTTTGCTCGCATGCAGGTACCCCCACTCCTTCTGTCTAGGTTGCGGATGGCATTGGACGGAGTGGTGAGCGGATAACCATCCTGGCTTCCACCGGTATGATGAAATTCCACTTGCTTTTGTTTGTAGAAATCAGATCTGGACCTGGGCTACAGGCTATTGTGCCTGATTTGTGTCTACCGCTTGCCAGAGCTCGTGGATAGGTGGCCCAGTTTCGGGTTCTGGTGAAGTTATCCCCGAGAGGGCTTCTGTTGTTTTAGTTAAATGAATATGAGGCTTCGCTCCTCGTGGTTTGATTTCTCTGAGCCACGCTGGCTATGCATGCTATTCTGATTGTTTACCGGATGATGAGATACCAGATTCCTACTTATGGTCCGAAGAAGATCATCCCATTGAATAGCTAGGAGACTACGGAGAAAATGGTACTACAATTTTTTTATTGATGGGGAAACATCAGTGGACCTTCCTACTTAGTGCTTAATTCTGTATCGTTCAACTTAGTTTTTTGTTCGAGTTCATCCACAGGGAACTTGCTAGTGCACATGTTAAGGTAATTACTCTCTGGTCTAAATTACTCGAATATTCTTTTGTCAATTGTGGTTCTTGGCTATTTTATTATTCTTCTTTCTGGTGATAATTCCTTTTCCATCGTTACTTTTTCCTCTAATTATATATTTGGTTAGGGTTTCAAAGGGGAAGCCATAGACTGGTTTTCTATAAATAATGCCTCTAACTTCAAGGCGTATGTGGTTTCGTTTGACTCCCGCCAGGCAAATTTTGTTTGAGTTCTAGTTTTCTCTTTGCACAGAGGGATTTCTTCGTCAGCAACACTCACCGCTTATATATATATATATATAATTTCATTTGGAACAGGGTTCTGTGTCTTTGTCTTTGTGCTATATGAACATGTATAACTCTTACTATCTTTGTCTAAAATCATTATAGTGCTCATAATAATTTTTTCAAAGGACTTCTCGTATACCCTAAATGATCTCCACGTTTCTTTTTGTTTGCAGGTGTGTTATGAACACGGGTATCGTTCAACTTAGTTTTTCGTTTGAATTTATCGATAGGGAACTTGCTAGTGCACATGTCAAGGTAATTACTCTCTGGTCTAAATTACTCAAATATTCTTTTGTCAACTATGGTTCTCGACTATTTTATTATTCTTCTTTTCAATGATAATTACTTTTCCATCGTTACTTTTGCCTCTAATTATATATTTGGTTAGGGTTTCAAAGGGGAAGCCCTAGACTAGTTTTCTATAAATAATGCCTCTAACTTCAAGGCGTATGTGGTTTCATTTGACTCCCACTGGGCAAATTTTGTTTGAGTTCTAGTTTTCTCTTTGCACAGAGGGATTTCTTTGTCGGCAACACTCACCGCTTATATATATAATTTCATTTGGAATGGGGTTCTGTGTCTTTGTCTTCATGGTATGTGAACATGTGTAACTCTTACTTTCTCTGTCTAAACTCATTATAGTGCTCATAATAATATTTTTGAATGCCTTCTTGTATACCCTAACTGATGTCCGCGTATCTTTTTGTTTGCAGGTGTGTTATGCACACGGGTATCGTAGGAGACCCCCTTGTTCTAGACAAATTATACACAATCTTTTCATCTCAGCTATGCCATTTGCAGGTTCTTACAAACATTTTATTTTCTATAAAATTGTACAGGTTCTTAAACTTGATGGCCGAGACCACTCTAGGATTCCAAGCTCAAGGTTTAGATGCATTCAAGAGGTCTTTGCACTAGCCAGCTTTATGCAATTTTTATTGTAATACCTTAAGAACCATAATTGTATATTGCTAGCATCAGTCGGTTCACTATAATTATTCATCTCACCACTTGGAACTAAATTTATTTATTTATAAATATTGTTTTTTTATAGCTTTATTTGGGTTTTTTGTATTTGCATTTCTCTGTATGTGGTTAGTCTTGCATGGTTAGATTATATAAACTATTTATGTTTATATATATATATATATATATAGACACACTTCAGGTCTATGAGAAAACTATATACTGAATTCAAATCGAACCCTTTATGGTTATTTATGTTTAATATTTGATAAAGCCCAACTATGCTTTTTTTTTGTTTATTTTAATGCTATGAATAATTACAAGGTATGTTCATGGTATGTTCATGATCTTAGTCTAAATAGGAAGATATTTTGAAATATTTATTTGATAATGAAGAAGCATTGATTTTATATTTCCTCCACATGGAAAATAATATTTTGTAGCTTATATTTTATAGCTGATTTTTTTTCCTTAATCAATGATATTTCTATTGTATTCCATGATATTTTTATAGTTGTTTTTTTTTCTTCATTTCACATTTGCAATTACTTTACATTATCTAAATGGTTTACATACTTTTCTAATCATAGAAACAAAGCTTTATTTTATATTTATTTACTCCCCCACAATATTGTTAGGCCAAAGGCTTCACAAATCTTGTTAATGGAATCACTAGACTTCTTCTTAGCTCTAATCTACCCAGTATTTAGGAGTGATATTCTTGGGTTAGATAAATAGGGTTTCCCTAAACTCTGGAGCTTCTAAGATGAATGCACCCTTATCTAGGATGACCCTAGAGACCCTAATATTAATGTAATTAATTATATTTTATTCAAAAGTAAACTCCAATCTATGAATATTATATTTTTCTCAGTGCTAATTATACTACTTGTTTTTTCCATAACACTCCCCATAATTTTCACAAATCAATTAACTCTTCTAGAAAAATTCAACAATTCCAATTTAATAATCCTATCGGCCTTTCTTTGTACCTTTTGGGACAATTGCTAGTAATAACCCATATGCGTTGGTTTCTATCAGATATCAATTTCTGTGGTGGTTTCTCTCATACACAAGTACTATTTGTGAACTTTGAATGTGAAACTACTTTGAAAGAACATTCAAAATGATTTTATATTCTCTCTAGAGAGACAATAGTTTGAATTATGGACATTTATTTTTTTTTAAATAATTTTTTATGTTGTCTCTAGAGAGATGATTATGGACATTTATTATTTTTAAATAATTTTTTATATTGTCTCTAGAGAGACAATAGTTTGAATTATCGACATATTTTTTTTTTAAATAATCTTTTATATTGTCTCTAGAGAGACAATTATGTACATTTATTTTTTTTTAAATAATTTTTTATATTGTCTCTAGAGAGACAATAGTTTGAATTATGGACATTTATTTTCTTAAAATAATTTTTTATATTGTCTGTAGAGAGACAATTATGGACATTTATTTTTTTTAAATAATTTTTTATATTGTCTCTAGAGAGACAATAGTTTGAATTATGGACATTTATCTTTTTTAAATAATTTTTTATATTGTCTCTAGAGAGACAATTATGGACATTTATTTTTTTAAAAATAATATTTTATATTGTCTCTAGAGAGACAATAGTTTGAATTATGGACATTTATTTTTTTTTAAATAAGTTTTTATAGTCTCTAGAGAGACAATTATGGACATTTATTCTTTTTTAAATAATTTTTTATACTGCCTCTAGAGAGAGAATAGTTTGAATTATGGGCATTTATTTTTTTTTAAATAATTTTTTATATTGTCTCTAGAGAGACAATTATGGACATTTATTTTTTTTTTAAATAATTTTTTATATTGTCTCTAGAGAGACAATAGTTTGAATTATGGACATATTGTCTGTATAGAGACAATATGTTTTTAATCTCAGCTATTGTCTCTAAAAAGACAAAAATGTAATTGTCTCTAACGAGACACAAATGAAGTTGTCACTAGAGAGACAAATGAAATTGTCTCTAGAGAGACAAATCAAATTGTCTCTTAATAGACAATAATTCTTGTCCTTTTAGAGACAATAATAATATGTCTTCTATATTGTCTTTATAGAGACAAATTTTTGAGACACTATATTTTGAGACATTATATTTTGAGACACCCGCTTAGAGACAATATTTAAGACAATACACAAGTTTCTTTTTGTCTTAAGTTAAGACAATTGACTCAAATATTGTCTTAAATATTGTCTTAAGTTAAGACAATTGACTCAAATATTGTCTTAAATATTGTCTTAAAACCCCCCTACATGTAGTAGTGGGGTTATTTTTTTAAAGAAAGTTACATCATTTAGATTTCAGTTAGTTGCATAGTAAATTTACATAATCTCAAGTACTTTCCTGGGTTTTGAATTAGGTTTATTATTATTTTTTTTAAATCCCTTATCTATTAGGTTACCCTATTGATATGGGGTGCATACCCAGCAGTGACTCGACCTAGATTAATCAGAACCAGTTCACTACCAGGGGGTGTTTTCTAACAATTATTTTGGGTTCAAACTGCCTCTGAGCAAGTTTATGCTTGGATTCCCATACGCTGAACCTTGTCCATTATAATTCTTACAATATTTTTTGTAATTCCATAAATTTTTATTAAAGTTATATTATATAGGAGTCCAATCATCATACCCCTTTAAAGGAAAGACCACTTCATGTTTCAAATACAATCATTTTTTATCTCTAGTTTATTAAGAAAAACAAAAAAAAAAAAAAAATCTTTTCTTCTGGAAAATAACGTTAAAACTATTCTATTTTCACATACAAAAAAAACACATAAAACCTCTTTTTTTAGTACATGAGAAAAGAAAGTACATAGCTTTCAAAAGACTAGCCAATTTTTCGAATAGGTTATAATAATTATTAGTAGGAAAGTCTCACAACCCAGCCTTGACTCTGGCAATTACCTCCAGTCTCTCTCCATAGCCTTTTCCACACCTGACCATTTGAAATCTCAAATTCCAATTTTTGTGGTAGCTTGTACCTGGGTCTCAAGACTACTCCAGTCCAGTCCAGATCCTTTTCCACAATGACAATTTGGAATCTCAAATTCCAATTTTTTGGGTAGCTTGCCACAAGACCATTTCAAATTCCAATTTTGAGGTAGCCTGTACCTGGGCCTCAAGACTACTCCAGTCCAGTCCAGATTCTTTTCCACACCTAACAATTTGGAATCTCAAATTCCAATTTTTGAGGTAGCTTGTCTCAAGACTACTCCAGTCCAATACCATACACTCATGACTTAATTTAAATATTCCACTAACTCTAGGTTCAACTCAAGAATACCTCCATCCAATGACATTCTACCTTGTCACAAACATTTTCCTCTTTCCTTTGACAAGTTGAGTTTTCCTTTCCACATATCCTCGAGCCTGTAGCTATCCTTGGATATTTTCCACTGAGGTTTGTGGTTTTTGGTGTCCCTCTAGGAAAAGGGGAAAGATTAATAATTGATTCTAACTTTCCAGAAATTCTATATTTAATTTCCTTTTATTAACTATTCTTGGCTCACAACCCAAAGCTTCCACACATCATATCTTTGTATTATTTAATTTTCATTCACTTATCTTAATGTAAATTTTTCTTATCATGCCTTATTGCCAATTATAAATAACTGAGTTATTCAAAGCAAAAGTAATTAACTGTGAACAACTATTCATAGTATGGGGTGTTACAATATACTTTGATTAAAATTCAATTTAAAACATATATAAATATAAAATATAAAATACAAAATATAATTTTCAATGTTAACATAAAAGCAAAACAAAAGTAAATATATATTTTAATTAATATCTAAATTAAAACATATACAAATGATTTTTGGAACATATGATAATTAATAATAATTTTTTTTATTATTATTAAATTTAATTTTTAATTTGAAAATATTACAAAAAGTAATTAATTTAGTTATTTGAATTAATTCATATAAATCAAATTTCCAATTTTCAAAATATTTTGAAATTAAGTTACACTATCATTTAATATGTAGGGACTTTAAGGTTGGTTTAATATGTAATTGTGTATGATTAAAGAGTTAACCCTGCATAAATTTCAAGAGTTTGTGCTATTGTGTACAATTAAAGAGTTATCCCTCCATAAATATGAAGAGTTTGTGTTAAATTTAATTTAAAATGATTCATTAATTGACCAAATGAGGTAAAACTAGACTAATGACTGTTATAGACATTTTTGTGCCTTACAGCTATAAGCATGAAATGTCCATAAACCAAGGGATCCTAAGTCCCTAAAGATGTTGTTCCAGCTCCTAAAGAAACAAGGTCAACAAATTACAGCCTCTCCCAGAAGTTCTCCACCAGAAACTGCTCAAAACTAGTCAAATCAGGATCAATTCAGATGCTCCACTAGCTGGCTGCGTTGCAAAGCACCCAAATACACAGGCTAGGTGTGTTGCAACGCACTTGAATGCATTACCCAGGTGCGTTGAGCGGGAAATGACAAGTGGCAGAGTCATTCAACGAGGTGGAGAGACAATGGAAGCTTCCAGAATCTTCTCCAATGACACTTGCCTCACTGAATTCGACCAGTGATGAGTAAGAGGCTCTTAGTCTCCAAGTGGAAGCAAGAACTGATAGAGAGAAGCCACTAACCAACTCATGGGATGACTCATCCTCTTTGCATACATCTATATATGGATCCCTCACCAAGAGATCTGGGGGCTGGAATTTTGTACATTGCAGAGAATTGTTGTTGGTTTTGTGATTGATATCAGAGTATTGGGTGATTTATGCTTTGTTGGAGGTGAGGAAGGGATTCTATGCTGGGAGGCTGATGCTGGATCAGGACTCATCGGTTGTAACTCCTCCTGGATCTTCTTGTTTTATCAATAAAACTACTTGAGTTTCTCCTACATGCTTGTATATCTGATGTGTGTTATATTTGCATGTTTAGCTTAAATCTGATCCTAAGCTTTTTATGAACATAAATCTATGTCTTTGCGTAGTTTCTCTCTTCTGTGAACTTGCAGGAACTTGGTGACGCTGGGAAAGTGAGGGAGCAGATCGGTGGAAGCTGGAAAAGAGAAGATAGATTGGATTGAACAACTAGCGCAAGACACAGGTCGGTTCAGCTTAATCATCTTCGTTTAGAGTTCATAAAGGAGAATATAAGAGTAGTTTTCCTTGTTTGTTTCTGAGGTCACTGTCACAACCCTGTGGGATAGGGTCATTCTGAATAGACACTTTTCCCGAAAACAAAATGGCGACTCCACTGGGGAATCGTGTCTAGTTAGTTTATTTGTGTTTCTATTGTTGTTCATCTCATAAACTTAGGAGTGGCGAATCGAACTGCATTTGCCATTTACAAATGCAAAGTAGACATCTGCTACTCTAGTCCATTCACTGGGCCTGTTTATGATCTGAACAGTTGACTCAAAAATGATCTGATTACCCTTTGTGATAGCTCTCAAACCTCTTGTAAATCAACCCTCTAATTGTGCACATTTGATTGCTTTTACCTGGCCAAAAACCATAGATTAAACTGCAAACCGTGACCCAGAACCCAGAGACAATTCTCGTTTCTGCTTCAGCGCAGGCTCTGTGAAGAGACTCTGCATTTCAGCGCAGTTCCTGAGAGGGCTACCTGCGTTGCAATTCAATTTCTCTGTGTAGCAGGTGCATTGAACAGCCTAGCCCTACCTAGCTGAGGTTCTTTGCTCATTTTTTCCAGTTTTGCCTATGATTTTTGCAGCCTGTGATCAGTGTGTTTGTCTGTCTAAAATCCCCTTTTCTTTGCCTTAATTCTGCCTTAGTTGTATAAAAGAAATTGTATTTGTTTTTGTGTATTTGTTACGTCATTTACAGTTTCCCATTGCAAAAGTAAACTGGTCATACTGTCGCCCTTAGATCTAGACCTGTCGTAAGTGTCGTTTTGATCTTAGGAGAAAGTATATTTGTTGTTGACAGTTGATTACGCTTTTACTTTTGCCTTTGGCTTGAATTTGTGAATTTCTAGTGTCGAAACAAGTGTTTACTTCAAAATCATAAAGTGTCGTAATCGTATTTACTTTTTGATTTCGAAAAGAAGCTTGTTTGTGTTTTTCACCTGAAATCGAATTCAAATTTATACAGCAACTTTCTTTTTAGGCATCAATATTAAGAAAGTGAAAAACAAATACATGCACAAGTGCATTTGCATATTGACAGTTTGTATGGCTTGATTTAGGAAAAGTGCATTTACAGTGTGCTCTTTGCTCTTTGAGAGAAGATTGTGTCTTTCTTTTCCCCTTGTAGCTAAGATTTTCATTGCTGAAAAGAGATAAAAAGCTTGCTTATCATCTTTAGACTGCATTTTAGGAATTACATCTACATCTCATGGTGAACCCAAAAGGCAAACTTCATAAGAAAGATCAACCTAAAATAAATTCAATGAACTTAACAACGCTTTGTAACTTAACGCATAACATCTAGAGGTCTAGGCTAGAGACGTATTCCGGCATCGTAAAGCCTGGTAACTGCTGTCCTCACTATTGGTTGGGTGATTCCTCCACTTTGAGACGATAAGCGCCAGTACGGACTTGTGCTCCCACGTACTGTCGAGTATATATTGGGAGACCCCTATAGACATAAAACCTTTATCCATAGGAAGCCGTGTCGACCGCCCTACTGATCGCAATGCACTGAACACAGCATTCGGGAAGATTGACCGCCTGTACCCTAAAAAGTATTCTGCGGTTTTGCGATTGGTTTGGCACTCCCTCTACCTAGACCTCCAGAGTAGTCCCTTTCATTCCTTTTCAGACTCCTTAACGGAAAAGGTCCATCTGAGCACTTGTCACTTCAGGCTCATTAAAAATCGAAGGAGACTAGAGTCATCTTCTGTTTTTTCTCGACTCTTTAAAACTGAAAAAACAAAGTTGTGTCAAAGCGTGTTAAAATTTATTTTAAACGGAATATTCATACCCTTTTTCCTGCGTTGATCTTTAGGTTGAGAAAATGGAGCCTACCAACCAAGGAATTCCCCTTGGTGGAAATCCTAGTCCCTTCTCCTCTTGGGGAGATGTTGGTGCGCCCCATATGGCCACATTGTCGCTTCTAGGACTGACAATTGGCTTGCCAGTTTGGCTCTTCTCAACCAATGTCATTCAGAACACCACTATTCCTGAACAGTCGAATCAGCAGTTAGACGAGTCCAGAGTTACCCACCAACCTTCTACTTCCTCTAATTCCTCCTCTCTTCCTTCTTCTTCGCTTGATGGGACTGGTAAAGCTAAAAACCAAGTTCTGAAGGAGAAGAAGGAAAAGAAGAAGAAAGAGAAAAAGAAGAAGGAGCCAAAGGGGAATAAGGGAAAACGAGTGTCGTCTAATGAAAATCCACACACAACACCGACCAGGCCTAAATTGCCATGTGTCATTTGCAGAGGAGACCACTTTCACAGAGATTGTCCTTGCATCCCCCGAATACTAAGGGACTCGTCTCCTCGTTTGCACAATCCGGTGTCATCAACCTCTGGAGATCATGTTGAAAGCACACCATCAACTAGTGAAAGTGAAGCCCTAGGACAAAAAGGGAAAGCCAAATTTCCCTGTAGACTGTGCGAAGGTGACCATGCCCTCCACCATTGTCCCTTCTTAGACAAGGCTAAAAGAGTTTTGGATGATCATCCGGTTTCCCCGTTACGAATTCCTCCTAGATATAAAAAACTCTTGCCGAGTCCGTCACCAGTTGAGAACCCAGCTGGCCCACTCAAGTGGTCAGCTGAAGCGTCTATCATTGAAGATACACCAACTGAATCCATACCAGACGAAAGTCAAAAGGTCGAGGTGGCAGTTGACCCGGTCTTGCCTTCAGAGGTTTTATCTTCGAATGATACAGTCACTGAAGAGGATAAGGATGACACCGTCCAAATTCTCTTCATCAACACAGACTCCGACGAACACGGGGGCAATCCACCCATTCCTTTATCGCAGGAAGGAAGTTCGTCAGAGCCATACCCGGCCGTCTACTCGGTCCCACCTCCAAGCAACCTAGTTGTATCCTTCGACTGGAATCAACTAGGCAGACCCCGTTTGCCAGCAAGCATACCATTCCGAATTATCGTTCAAATATACAGAATGGTCATGGCTGGCACCATCATTGATGAGGGGGCTTCTGTGAGTATCCTTTCCTCTATTGCTTGGAAAGCGCTTGGTTCGCCATCGCTGTTGCCTGAAATGAGAAATTTGATAGGCTTTGATAAAGGAACCAGTCGACCTTTATGGATCCTTCCCAATGTGCCTATAACATTGAGAGGGAAGATAGTTCGCCTGAACGTCATGGTCGTTCAAGGACCCTTGGATTATAACCTACTCCTTGGACGAGACTATATTTATTGCATGGGAGCCATCGTCTCCTCACTCTTTAGAGTAATGTGTTTTCCGCACGAAGGAAGAGTGGTCAAGCTCATGGACCAGCTTTCATTTCCCGGATCACGCATAGCAAATAGTCACATACCGTCCCTAAATGGTCTCTTCATGCAAGAAATGTCTCAAGTCCCAGTCTGTCCTCCCAATGAGCGCGATTAATCTGAAAGGATATGACTGAACCCCAGGGGGCATGCGTCCTAGTCTGCTTCAGCAGGAAAACTTCGGGTATAGAGTAGGTTTCCGCGAGAGAATATGACTAGTCCGTACCCCGTCCGTGATTGGAAGAGGGGTTGTTCTAGAATAAGATTCTCTTGTCAAATTTATGTGAGTTGGTTGATCTCGCCACTCACCCTTGTTTATCTCGCTAGACATCGCCAAAGAAGTGTTTTGTTTGAAAGATTAATAGAACAATCTTTGGGTGACCTGTAAGAGGTAGGCCTCTCTCGGTAAAACAATTGTTTTGGCAGACAGAAGTAGAGGTAACCTTGAAACTCTGTTTTATACCTGGGGGCATGCAAACCTTTTAGAGTGCAAGCGAAGGGCGACTATTTATTTTTTAAATTTTTAGGTCCTCCCTTTGAACCCGTAGGCTAACCCTTTAAACTCGTAGGATTAGTCGTTTCCTAACTTGCATAACGAAAGGATGTGGGGCAAAGCTTTGTAAGGCACAAGCTCCATAAAAAATGACATCTTATATGAGACATTCTTATCATATGACTGGATTATCGAGCAGTTTTAGCGCATAGTTCAAGCTCATTAAAAAATAAACAAAAGATCGAGCAAGTGTTTCCACCCGCGTTTAAGCTTGTTAAAAAATGAACTATCCTCCAGTAAATAACCATCATGAATGTAGTACTTCAGCCATTAAAGCCTTGGTCGTGTTTGCACCGTCACCTCCACTTTTCCATTGGCCGATCATTCACCTCCATTTGATTGTTTAGCCATTTTGAGGAACAGCTGCGAAGAGTGATTTCACTAGCCATCCTTGTGACACTGCCGTGATTGGAAAATTCCAACCATTACCTGGAATCAGCTGCTACCCATTTTATCACTCGTTCCTCAAAAGACGAGTCTTCTTTAAGCTCTTTTCATCTGACTCGTAAAATATGAAAAGATTGTCGAGTTTTGGCCTTCTAGCTCGTTAAAGCGATCGGAAGCGCTATCCCTCCTCTAGATTTTAATCTTTTTGGACCTGAGGGATTATTGCACAAAAAGATCGAGCGCTTGTTTTATTCGGCTGGTTAAAATTATCAAAAATTCATCCCTTCTGTATTATTTTTCACTTTTTCGGACTTAAGGGATTAGATGACGAAAAAGGAATTCCGGAGTTGTCTTTACGTACCTTTTCAGACTCCCTAAAAAGGAAAAGGACCGAGTTATCTTTGTCGTTAGACTCCTTAAAAAGATTAATAGCGACAAACTTGTCTTTAGACGAGAACGACTTTCACTATCGCTAGGCTCGTTAAAACATAGCGATGGGTTTGCCCGATGGGAAAATTATAGAACAAGCATATGTTATCCTCCTCAAGCTTGACAAAAATAAAGAAGTACTGGTCAGAAATGACTGGGGAAAAATTGGGAAGAAAACTCAAAGGAACTTTATTGGTAGCAAGTCGCTCTTGAACATGACACTTCCACTCCGTGCTAGAGTCGGGTTGGGTTGTTTCATTCACTGGTCACATCACCATGGTCATGCCATACCATCCACATTTGGGGTAAATGCTACCGATCCATCACATAAGTGTCGCCAATATGTTCAAGAGAAGTCATCTAGAGAAGTCACCCGTGTCCCATCCACTACCATACATTATACTTCATTCTTTCATGACCGCCACCCTGAACCATATATCACCAGATCATTTTCACCTCCATCAAAATCATTTGCTCCGTTTCGTGTCATTGATGTGGGATTCATTAAGGCCCTCCTTTGACGGATCGCTTCTTGTCGACATCAGCTCATTATCCAAGAAGTTGATCTAGGAACACCCCTTCAGTACTTTGAAGCTTGCATGCCTCAATGGCAAGTTTCTCACTTCCGGCGACAGGTATACATCAATGACCTTCGACCGAAAGATTTTGTGTGGTGTTCGACGCCAAGTCCTTTATTCACACCACGTGAATTGTACTGCAGTACCTTGAGGGTCATCATCCTTATCGATGATTCCTCTAGCGCTTGTTAACAGTTTACATCATCGACTGGTAATCAAGCGATGCCTTTCCATGTTCGACTTCAAAACATTTCTCACATGGATCGACTTGTACTTCGAGTGAAGATCGGACGAGATTGAAGACCCCAGATCTAGTTTCATCCATCCGGGCTGCGATATATATTCAAGAAAAATAAAAACATTGACATGTACAGCATTGCAGCACAGATAATCATCCTACCAAAAGGATGATGACTTCATCAGAATCATCAGTCTACCATCAGACGATTGTCTGTCCTATGTACATGAAAATGAATTTATAAAGCTGAGCATGGGAATGCCCGCCTCAGCTAGATCACGAAAACAGAATGAAAATAATGTATTGTATTGTATCTCATTACAGGTCTCCGCTCCAGCATTAGAAGAAATTCAGATCCTCCTAATAAAGCATTTCACCCGATAAACGGCCTCATACTTTAGGGGGCAACTGTTATAGACATTTTTGTGCCTTACAGCTATAAGCATGAAATGTCCATAAACCAAGGGATCCTAAGTCCCTAAAGATGTTGTTCCAGCTCCTAAAGAAACAAGGTCAACAAATTACAGCTTCTCCTAGAAGTTCTCCACCAGAAACTGCTCAAAACTAGTCAAATCAGGATCAATTCAGATGCTCCACTAGCTGGCTGCGTTGCAAAGCACCCAAATACACTGGCTAGGTGCGTTGCAACGCACTTGAATGCACTACCCAGGTGCGTTGAGAAGGAAATGACAAGTGGCAGAGTCATTCAACGAGGTGGAGAGACAATGGAAGCTTCCAGAATCTTCTCCAATGACACTTGCCTCACTGAATTCGACCAGTGATGAGTAAGAGGCTCTCAGTCTCCAAGTGGAAGCAAGAACTGACAGAGAGAAGCCACTAATCAACTCATGGGATGAATCATCCTCTTTGCATACATCTATATATGGATCCCTCACCAAGAGATCCGGGGGCTGGAATTTTGTACATTGGAGACAATTGTTGTTGGTTTTGTGATTGATATCAAAGTATTGGGTGATTTATGCTTTGTTGGAGGTGAGGAAGGGATTCTATGCTGGGAGGCTGATGCTGGATCAGGACTCATCGGTTGTAACTCCTCCTGGATCTTCTTGTTTTATCAATAAAACTACTTGAGCTTCTCCTACATGCTTGTATATCTGATGTGTGTTATATTTGCATGTTTAGCTTAAATATGATCCTAAGCTTTTTATGAACATAAATCTATGTCTTTGCGTAGTTTCTCTCTTCTGTGAACTTGCAGGAACTTGGTGACGCTGGGCAAGTGAGGGAGCAGATCGGTGGAAGCTGGCAAAGAGAAGATAGATTGGATTGAACAACTAGCGCAAGACACAGGTCGGTTCATCTTAATCATCTTCATTTATAGTTCATAAAGAAAAATATAACAGTAGTTTTCCTTGTTTGTTTCTGAGGTCACTGTCACAACCCTGTGGGATAGGGTCGTTCTGAATAGACACTTTTCCCGAAAACAATGACAACAAGTCACATTTGCATCTTTTCTATGATTGTATTTTTTGAATTAGAATCTAGAATATGAAATTTTAGAATTTTCTTAGGACATGACCAAATAGATGTCCCTAAGATATTGTATGTGTGTACGAATACTTCCATTACTTCTGCAAAATTCCAAATCTCAAATTTTAGATTTTGATTACTTGCCAACAAATGACTTCACTACCTTGACTCACGTGAGGGAGAAGAGAGTTTGTCTTTGCTTTCAGATTGAAAGATGTGAGAGTCACATATCTGTGTGTGAAGGGAGGATAGAAGTTCACATTTAAAATTTCTTTGTGTGTGAAGGGAAGATAGAAGTTCACATTTAAAAATGCTTTGTGGAGTTGTTCTGAATTGCATGATGGAGATCAGGATTTTTTATTTGCTTTCCGAGGTAGAGTGATATAATTATGTTAAGGGAATATGTAATTTAAATTTTACTTGTCTTCGTGTCTACCACTAGCACCACCCATGTCACGCCCCCATGCCATCGGCAGCCTTTCAACCGCTCTTAGCAAGGTGCAGCACCACCGAACACTTTCTTTTCACTAATACTTATGTTCGTCGACTACGCCTAACCACTTATCATACATAGTTTGTGTTTCACAACCAAGTATTATTAATGTTTCCTTTATACCAATGAACACCCATACACATTCATTATCAACAACAATTATAAACGAAGAACACAATTGCACAATATAAAGGGAGGGGAAACTCCCTGAACAATGAGTCTGCCCAAATAATATATATTACACAGTCTTTCAATATTACAAAGCTTTACAAGTATACTTGGAAACACCAAGTTTCATACTTAGCCAATTTTGCATCATCATCACACCTCCATGTGATAGCCAAGATTTCCTTGCCCAAGTCAGGCGAGCGCACCCTCACACGAGCTGCCTTCCACACTTCACAATCGAACCTTGTCTTCATTCACGATGGGCGGGTGACTTCACCAAGTCACCAAGACACCCCCTTCCTATTCACAACTGGATTCACCAATGTTCCACCGTTTGCCTGACTTCACCAATGTTCCACCATTTTATGTTTACACGACGGGCGGGCGCTCACCCGAGCCACCCAAGAACTCGTGTCAACATTCACTTGAGCGGCGGGCGACCTCTACCCGCACCCTCACCTAAAACTGAGACAATGCGTTCTTCTCGTGTAATCTCGCCCAAGGTTGGGTGCATCACCATTCTGCGTCTTCCCCTTTATTGTTGCTGCTACCCTTTGTTCTACGCACTTCTCCTTGTTGGATGAACGAAGTTCGAATGAATGTATTCGCTCCACCATCGCATAAAATATATACGATCCTTGGATGGTCGCGCCACCCCTTGGCTGACATTTGTTTCATGTTAAATCAATGCCTTTCCATCGCTATTTTCTTGGTCGACCCATCGACCACTGCCCAGATAGTGATCTTTCCAACGTCGGCTTGTGTTGATGAACACCCTCATCAATGCTTATAAATATATGCAACCGCTCCTTACTTGTACACGTGCTCCAGGTGTTGATCAATCGTCTTCATTAGCTCGCGTGCTCGGTTGTTGAACCAACTTGTCGCCAAGCCTTCGCACTTCCATTGGCGGTGAGTTCTCGGACCGCAGGTCCTTACATCCTCCTCCACCTGAAGAAGTTGTCATTCTCGACAATATAGCATCCTGGTAGCCCTCCACCAAGATCAAGATTTCCATATGCAAACAGTCTTACCCATGACATCAACTCCTCCACATACCACAAACATCCCTGCACATATGTAGAACCACCACCTCCATCATGTCTTGTCCTCATCGTGTATACTTTCATCAGATGCTAACACACTTCCATCATGTGCCAACATTGCCTCGTCCTGATGCCAACATAGCTCGGCACACTGGTACCCCTCATGACTCGAACTTGTGGGGTGATCAATCCAACTATATGCTGTAACCACAAAAATGCACATCCTTATGCCACCATCAGTCTTTCCCTGACTTCTACTACATCTTGGACTCATCAAGAATATGTCCAAATCTCCATGCTCTGGTCCATGGAATCTCCATCCCATCTGCAACATGTTCAGCCCATGGCCTTGTTGCACAAGAGTGTACAACCTCTCCACTGGCTTATACATCCCCATGTCATAACAACATTTGCACAACATCTTTTGCTTCAACATTCCACATAGAATGTCCATGAATGACACCTCTACACATGCTTCTACATAATGTCCCTGCATAACTGTCATGCTCCATGTCTCCAACCTGATGTCCATGACTCTAGTTGTCCATGATGTCTAACCCATGTAGAATCCATCCCAACATCTGGCCATCTGAATCCAAGTCTGCAATCTATCATAAAGAAGCCTTCTCTTAAGGCCCCTTGTTTTAGTTGGTGTAGCCCCTTCCAAACAAGGTCCCTATACTAACCCATCTCCAAGGTTGTCTATAGAGAAAGAAGGGCTAGGAAGTTTCCTCCCTGACTCTCATCCACCCATGTATCGGATTGATGTTGTGTCCTCAAGTATCTGTGCACAGCCTCAATCTCTTCACATGTACACTCAAGCTCCCCAAGCTTGGCTTTTGTCAACTGAAAGTCATATATGCCCATAGCATACCTGCAAAAGTCCACTATACCAGCCGGATCTCTACCTTCATAATCCTCATCAATCACTACCTCTAAAGTAGTACTCGGACTCCCTTCATCTGCAATTCCATTGTGAAGATCTTCAGTAGAAGATGTCTCTGTCAAGTGCTCCAAGGTTCATGAGATTGATCTCCCACTTACTTCATTCTTCCTCGCTCTTGCAACAAAGTCAATCAACTTCCCTTCCTTCATTGTTTGAGTCATACTCCCAAATCCTCTTTCCTCCACATCCTCATGCTTCACATTTGGATCTTTGGGATACAAAGTCATAGAATTTATCCTCGGTCTATACCCCAAGCAACTCCTTCTATTCATTGGAACCATCATAGTTCTTTCTTCAGCTATGATCAAGAGAATGTCCCGGTCCACCATTGGTATAGCTTGTGCAAGTCTCATGAAATCTTGCCCCAACACCATAGAATGATCATCCATGTCCACAAGCCTCAAGTCAAACTTTTCGAACCACAATCCCACTCTCACTTGAGTGTTTTCCATCACATCAATAACAACTTTCATGGTAGAGTTGACTGCTTCGAAAGAACTCCATTCCCTCTCCATATTTGCTTTCTTCCCAAAAGACTTCGCTCCTTTCTTGCTTAAGAAGCTATGAGTAGCCCCCATATCCACCAAAGCTGCAAATCTCTTTCCCTTCATGGTCACTGCACAAAACTCAGCTTCAAGGCATCACCTCCTTGTGTCGGCTTTATCTTGTGTCTCAAATCCTCAACCTTCTTCAAGAATTCGGCCTCGAAAGTGTCAATTGGCTTGTGCTCCAACTTGACATTCCTCCTAAGGTACTTCACTTCCTTGCTTGGCTCTTCTAAGCAACTCGATCCTGGTTTAGCTTGATTGCCTTCAAGCTTGTCCTCCATCACATTCTAGTCAAGTGCACCAACCGAGTATCCATTGACTACTTCCATAGAACTAAGCTTCCAAACATCCTCTGGATTGTCTCGGTAGTGAGCTCCCAGCCTGTCAATGTAGTCGAGCTCTTCCTCCTCTATTACAATGATCTTCTTTCCAAGAAGACTCTTCCTTATCTCTTCCTCAATTTGCTTGATTTCGGCTTCCATCATGGCACTTTTCTTCCTTAACCGGGCTCTTTCATCCAAGAGCTCTTGAAGACCAAGACCACTTTGTCGGATCTCCTCATCAATTTCCTTGAGTTCATCATCCATCGTACTTTTGCATTGGCTCTTGAGTTCTTCAAGTTCCTTCCTTAGTTCCAAACATCCTTCCTGAATCTTCATGTTCTCAGCCTTCATCGAAACCCAGTTAGAACTCCATCAACCCATATGTTCCAACACCCTATACTAGAAGACTTCACTTGCATTATGGCTAGATTCACCTGTCATAGGTTCATCCACCATCTTTTCCTTTCAGCCTTCTCCAATTTCCTTGCAAAACATGAGCCAACTCTTGTCCCACCTGTATGTGAAATCATCTTCCTTCACCTGCAAGTACCTGTCACGAGCAACCCTGCTCAAACACCAACTTTCAAGTGTTTACACACCTGCTTCACCCAACTTCCTGCAAGACTCCTCCAAGTCTTCAAACTAGCTCTGATACCACCTGTCATGCCCCCAGGTCGGTGGTAGTCTTTCAACTGCTCTTGGCGAGGTGCTGCACCACAAAACACTTTCTTTTTACCAATACTTATGTTCGTCGACTACGCCTAACCACTTATCCTACTTAGTTTGTGTTTCGCAACCAAGTATTATTAATGTCTACTTTATACCAATGAACACCCATACACATTCATTATCAACAGCAGTTATAAATGAAGAACACAATTGCACAGTATAAAGGGAGGGGCAACTCCCTGAACAATGAGTCTGCCCAGATAATATATTACAGAGTCTTTCAATATTACAAATCTTTACAAGTATACTTGGAAACACCAAGTTTCATACTTAGCCAATTTTACATCATCATCACACTTCCATGTGATAGCCAAGATTTCCTTGCCCAAGTCGGGCAAGCGCACCCTCACACGAGTTGCCTTCCACACTTCACAACTGAACCTTGTCTTCGTGCACGATGGGCGGGTGACTTCACCAAGTCACCAAGACACCCTCTTCCTATGCACAACTAGCTTCACCAATGTTCCACCATTCACCCGACTTCACCAACATTCCACCGTTTTATGTTTACACGACGGGTGGACGCTCACCCGATCCAGCAAAGAACCTGTGTCAACCTTCACTCGAGGGGCGGGCGACCTCTACCCCCGCCTTCACCCAAAACTGAGACAATGCATTCTTCCCGTGTAGCCTCGCCTAAGGTTGGGTGCATCACCATCCTGTGTCTTCCCTTTTATTGCTGTGGCTACCCTTTGTTCTACGCACTTCTCCTTCTTGGGTGAGCAAAGTTCGAATGAATGAATCCGCTCCACCATCGCATAGGATATATATGATCCTTGGATGGTCGCAACACCCCTTGGCCGACCTTTCTTTCATGTTAAACCAATGCCTTTCCATCGCTATTTTCTTGGTCGGCCCATCGACCAATGCCCGGACAACGATCTTTCCGACGTCGGCTTGTCTTGATGAATGCCCTCATCCATGCTTATAAATATATGCAACCGCTCCTTACTTGTACGCGCGCTCCAAGTGTTGTTCATTCATCTTCGTTAGTTCGCGCGCTCGGTTGTTGGACCAATTCGTCACCAAGCCTTCGCACTTCCATCGGTTGTGAGTTCTCAGACCGCGTCCTTACAACCCATTTCGTTATCATAGGATGATACAAAAATAATGTTGAACATGACATTTCGATAGTGGTGGAGGATGTTCAGAAGATCACAAAAAATATTGAAAACATTAATATGATGTTGGAGGCAGCTGTTTTGAATATTGAATGTGGTGGAGTGAGCAGAGAAAAAATTATTTAATTATTAGCTGAATATGAAAGATTGGATATTGATGTTTATGAGTCAGTCTAAGAACAAATAATGGAGCCATTCACATTGTAAGGCAGCATTGTAAATAGACATGAGGGTATCATCCTTCGTCTTCTATGTCGTGTAAATCTATTATCCGAGGTTTTATGTAAATCTTTTTTTTGTTTTGTTTTTGTTTTGTTTTGTTTTTTTGTTTTTGTTTTGTTTATTTATTTATTATTTTTTTCAGTTCTGATATTTTAATTAACATGCTGTTATAGATCTACTAAGTTATTCATAAATCTGATATTTATGTTATTGATCTACAACATTATATACAGATTTGATATTTATATTCATAAATAATTTGTCGACTATTTTAATAGTTACAAATAGCCATTCCTATTTTAGGTAGTTTAATAGATGGATTTATCTTGAGTGACACTGAGATTGTGAGTTCTATATCCAGTTGATTTTGTTGAACTTAAGTGAATTGTAAATTTTTGAAATATTTTGGATTTTAAAATAATTACAAATTGTTTCACTATTTTAATTTTAAAATATTTTGAAACCTCTTATATACTAACCTTACTATATAAATTATATTATATATATTAACAAGATTATATAAATTAAATTGTAAATGTAGATATACTCATTATAGGGAAATGAAACAAGGTAAAAAAAAAAAAAAGTAGTCCACTCTAACATTCATGTGATTTTGAAATATTCTAGAATTTTGCTAATTAACCTAAAAATGTTCTCTAACTCATTTCGAAATAGTCTAGAATTTTGCAATTAACATAAAAATATTCTCTTGATCGACTTTTCCAGAGTGTTCATTTAGACTGTCTGTTATTTTAAGTTGTTGATTGATGGATTTGTCTAGTGACTTTGGCTATTCGACTCCTTAAACAATTCCGTGCGAGTTTGTCAGAATTTACTTATAGTGGATCACTTTTGTAATATGCATATCTAAGAATTGGGTGGTTCGGAGTGACATTTCAATTGCTATTAGAGGCAAATGTTTTATACTTATCGTTCGTTGTAACCTTTAAACCTCTGATAATCATCTTTCTCCAATCTCTAATTTCTGAATATCATATCCCTCTAACTTATGACTTCCGATAATCCACTCACCTCTCTGATATCTGGATTCGATACACTATTTGAAAAGAGTTCATAAGATATTGCGTTTGCTCCAAATCAAAGCCTCCTTATATAGGCATTTCGCGTTTGTGCGCATTGTTAAACATTCTGATGAAGTTACTTGTGATACCACTTAGGTCTTGCCATGTGTCAGTTATTCCAACCATTATTATTATTATAAATAAAATGCCACATAATTAATTTTAAAAGGGTTTCACTGAATCCTATTTTTGTCATTTTAATAAAATCCTTTATTCTCAATTGATTTTATTATCTGTTATAGCAAAGAGGCTTCCATGGTTGACGATAACCTTAATTGTTTATACTTATCGTTCGTTGTAACCTTTAAACCTCTAACTAGAGGCAAATTGTTGGACCTCTAATAGCAAAAGGCTTCCATAGGTTATCTTATTATTGGGTTCATCGTATTAGATATTTGATATCAGAGGTTTTACCATTGTAACCATTTAAAAGTTCTCATTAGACCATCGTTAAGAGATCAGAAGTCAGAGGTCAGAGGCTGTTATGAAACCAACTCACAAAAAGATAGAAAAGAGAGATCAACTCCTTAGAATTCAGCCTCTTCGAGGGGGAAACCTCCTTTACATTACACAAATGAGCAATTCTTGGATGATTCAAATGACAAAACCTCCTTTCTATACATAGGAGTCTAAGGAGTTACAATATAACCCAACCGACCTAGCAATAATAATATAAAGCCACAAAAATAACAATAGAGGGATTCTATGGGGCACAGTAATAAAAATATGGGGACAATAGGGGCACAACAATATTAATAAGGGATACAACTACAATAGTTATGGGGTAATCACTAGTATTATAGGGACCTATCATGCCCCTCTCCTTCAAAAAAAGTGTTGTCCTCAATGCTTGAGTAGTTTTGGATGCTTCTGTATAAAATTCTCATCCTCCCATGTGGAATCTTCAGCGGATAAGTTCTTCCACTTGATGAGATACTCTGTGATTGATCGATTTCGTAGCTGTCGAGTTCTTGTTTCTATGACTACTTCCAGTTCCAATATAATTTTTTCTTCCTCATCAAGTTCTGGCAATATTATTTGAACTAGGATCTTGTTGCCTATAACCTTCTTTAAACATGAAACATGGAAAACTGAGTGCACTCGAGATGCTGCAGGAAGCTCCAATTTGTATGCAATAGTACCAATTTTTTGCAACACCTTGTATGGACCATAATACTTTGGTGATAATTTATTATCCTTCTTAGCTTGCTTGAGGGACATTTGTTTATATGGTTGTAGTCGTAGGAATACCCAATCACCTACATCAAAACTTCTTTCGCTGCGATGTTGATCGGCCTGTTGTTTCATTTTATTATGTGTCAACACGAGGTTATCCTTTAAGTGTTGGAGGAATTGTTGTTGATGTTCAATGTGATGTTCCACTGCTTGAACCTTAGAATTTTGTCTTAAATATAATGTGATGGATGGTGGTTGATATCCATAAAGTGCCATAAATGGGGTCATTTTTGTTTCTGTATGGAAGGAAGTGTTATACCACCATTCAGCCAGAGGCAACCATTTGACCCATTGTGCCTGCTTATCAGATACAAAGCAACGAAGATAACATTCCAAACATTTGTTTACTATCTCAGTTTTCCCATCAGATTGAGGATGATAAGATGAGCTATGAGCTAACTGAGTACCAAGACAAGAAAATAATTCTATCCAAAAATTTCCAGTGAAAATGGGATCTCTGTCACTTACAATAATCTTTGGGTTTCCATGTAGCTTTTGAATTGTTTCCATAAATGTAGTAGAAACTGTACTAGCCTTCAATGGATGTGATAATGCACAAAAGTGTGCATACTTGGTAAGTCCGTCAACTACCACCATGATGACACTCTTTCTCTCAGACTTGGGTAAACTTGTGATAGAATCCATTGAAACATCCTCCCAACATTGGCTTGGAATGGATAAAGGTTGTAATAAACCCGGGGTCTTAATTGTTTCAACTTTATTTTGTTGGCAAACCAAACATTTTTCCACAAACTTTTGAATATCTGATTTAACGCCCTCACAAAAAAATTCCTTCTTAACCCTGTGGTAAGTTTTTAAAAATCCTGAGTGCCCTCCTAAGGGAGAATTGTACAATTCCATAAGAATCTTTTGTTTTAGTTGCGAATTCTTACAAAGGTATAAGCGATCTTTGTACCATAACGAATCATTTTTCTAGCTAAATGTATCATATGTACTGGAATCTTGTTGTAACTTTCGAATAAGTGCCCACACTTCTTCATCATTCTTCCACTCCTCCCTTGCTTCATTTATCCAATCTGGTTGGATAATAGAAATGGCACACAACAACGCTTCCACATCCTCATCCTTTCTTGAGAGTGCATCTGGCACCACATTTTGCTTCCCTTTTTTGTAGATGATTTCAAAGTCATAACCCAACATCTTTGTGACCCACATTTGTTTCTCTTCAGAGGATAATCTTTGTTCTAAAAAGTATTTAAGGCTATCATGATCTGTTTTTACCTTGAAGTGTCTTCCCATTAGGTAGGGTCGCCATTTCTTAAGTGCATGTAGTGTTGCCAACATTTCCTTCTCATAAATAGCTTTGTGTAAAAACTTTCCCTTGATTGGACGGCTTTCAAAAGCAATGGGTCTTTCATCTTGCATCAAAATAGCACCAATTCCATTTCCTGAAGCATCACATTCCACAATAAAGGTTTTTGTGAAGTCTGGTGTAGCTAAGACCAGTGCTTGGTACATTGCCTCTTTAAGATGTTCGAAGGCCTTTGTTGCTTCTGGAGTCCATGAAAATAGATCTTTCTTCAATAATGTTGTTATAGGTGTTGTTATTCTCCCATAATTCTTAACAAACTTGCGATAATACCCTGTCAACCTGAGAAATCCTCACAGATGGTTTATGGATGTGGGGATTTTCCATTCCTTAATGGCTTTAATTTTGCTAGGGTCTACCTTAACTCCTTCATGAGATACAATATGACCCACATATTCCACCTCTTGTACTCCAAAGAAACATTTGGATCTTTTTGCATATAATTGTTTCTCCTCCAATCATTGTAGCACCTTGTCAACATGTTCAACATGATCCTTCCAAGACTTGCTGTAGATTAGTATATCATCAAAAAATACTAAAACAAATTTTCTAAGGAAGGGTTTGAAAATGGAATTCATCAAACCTTGAAATGTAGAAGGTGCATTGGTAAGGCCAAAATGCATGACCAAAAATTCATGATGACCCTCATGAGTTCTAAATGTTGTTTTTGGAATGTCTTCAGTCTTCATTCTGATTTGATGATATCCTGAATGAAGATCCAACTTGGTGAAGTAAATTGATCCATGCATTTCATCCAATAATTCATCAATGATAGGAATGGGAAACTTATCTTTAATAGTAAGCTTGTTGAGCTCCCTACAATCCAGACACATGTACCATGAGCCATCCTTGTTGTGCACCAATACTACTGGAGCAGAGGAAGAACTTTGACTAGGTTGAATTATACGAGCCTCTAGCATTTCTGCAACCATATGTTCAATTTCACTCTTTTGGGCATAGGGATATCGGTATGGCCTGATGTTTGGAGGAACACTTCCTGGAATCAGATGAATAGCATGATCATGATCACGAATAGGTGGTAGACCTTAGGGAGTCTAAAATACCTTGGAATGATTGTCCAAGACTTTTTGGAGATCTGGATAAATAGATTCTTCCGATGTGGAAACATCTAGAGAACATAATTGTGCAATTACACCTCTTTTTTCCTTTTCTAGAAGCTTTGTCATACCATTAGAGCTGATTATCTTTCTCGGTTTCCCTGCAATACCCCTTAATTCAACTTCCTTTCCTTTCACAGAAAATTTCATGAAGAGTTCTTGAAAATTAAAAGCTATTGTACCCAAGGATTGTAGCCATTGGACTCCTAGTACAACATCAGCACCTCCCATTGGAATGGAAAGCATTGGGCTACTCAATACATATTCTACCATGGATAGCTTGATATTATGGCACTTTCCAGAGCAATTTATCGTTCCTCCATTTGCAATCATCACTTGACACTCTGGTGCTGGATATAGGAAGTAATTCAATTCCTTTGCTACCTTACAATGAATAAAGTTGTGGGTACTTCCTGAATCAATCAACACTATTACCTTTTTCTTCTTGATTTGTCCTTCTATATTGATGGTTTGAGGAGTGGTAATTCCAGCCAATGCATTACAAGATATGGTCGGATTCATTTCTTATTTACCTAGGCTTTGTTCTTGGAATATATCCTATTCCTTTGACCTTTTTTGCTCCTTTTCTTCTTCCTCTTCACAATCTATGTAGAATAATTTATTCTCAGCACACTTGTGACCTTTAGTGTATTTGCTATCACAATTGTAACAAAGCCCTTTTGCTCTTTTTTCTTCCAATTGTTGTGGTGTCAACCTTATAGGTTGTGGAAGGCTAGGGGTAACAACACTTCCATATTTATAGTTGTGACTGGTATGCTTCTTGGTTGCCATAATTTTGCTTTCCATTTTTCTTGCTAAGCCGAATGCCTTCTCTAATGAATCAGGTTCCCACAGGCGAACATCATGTTGGATATTATCCTTTAAAGTCCATATGAACACATCAATCCTATGCTCCTCTGGAATGTTTTTTACCATTATGTTCAATTTTTGGAAGTCCTCAATGTGCTTCATTATTGAACCCTTTTGTTTGAGACTTATCAATTGGCTAAAAAAAGTGTTGCTTTTTGTATCCTCATAATGTGCTGTCAATTCTTCTATAAAATTTGCCCAAGTGATAATTTGTTTACGAGAGAAAAGCCATTGATACCATACAAACTGATTTGGTTCCAAATATAAAGTTGCAATACGCACCTTTTGTGTGTTTTGCACATTATTGAGATCGAAAAATTGCTCCAACTGTAATATCCATGTTGTAGGATCCATGCCATTTAACTTCCTCATATCGATTTTTGGAATATGGTGGGTCTTCGATCCAACATTAGAGTCTATGGAATCATGATTAAAATTTCTTTTGTTCTCATCATGAGTTTCCTTTTCTACCCTCTCACAATTAGTGACCATTTCTTGTAGCAACTTATTCATATTTATCTTCAATTCTTCCATGTCTGTCTTCAAATCTATCTTCAGATCGTCCATCTTAGCTTCCATGTCATTCATCTTAGCTTCTATGCCTTTCTTTAAACAATCCATATTAGCTTCTACACCTTTCTTTAAACCATCCATCTTAGATTCTAAATCTTTATTTAAACCATCCATCTTAGATTCTGTTCCTTTTTGTGCAAGTGACAATTGTTGCACTTGATCTTGTAATTTTGATATATCATGTTGCATTTCTTCCTCTTCTTCATGAGTCATGCTAGAGCATTTAGGTTGCCTACCAGGTGTTTGCATTTTCTTTCCCCGGAGCATCAATTACCGATAATAATGCTTTCCTATGCCCTTTGAATTCCTTCAAACTAATTTTTCAAACCAAGCTTACGCAAAAATTTAAAAAACTACACACCTTTTCTCACTTTGTAGGAGCCTGATATTGAATCTGATGTATCTATGTAATTTCGGATCATCCAGTTCCAAAATTGTGACCTATAGTAGCCCTCTATGTCCTCTTTCCAATGCCACCAGCCTGATCCAAATTGGATTCTCCAATAAAGAGTTATGCACAATCTCCCACAGTGACCTGATTATATACTAGCTTAGTAGAGCGAACTTGTACGACGTGCCACGAGTCACTGTTTCAATTTTTGGCTCTAAAAAATATATACAAGAAACTACAATCCATCCTCTTTCTGTACCTTCTTATGAAATTTCAATCCAATGCTGAGAAAGAAAGCTATGATGATATTCCCCAGGTCACCTGTTTGGAATGTAATTCAGGAGTCTGCAAAAAGACCAACTTCCTCAGATCATATCTCTACAAATGTAGCGTTAAAAGCTCTGAAATTCAGACCCGAGGTTCAACGCGATTTCTTCTCAAATGGGTTTTTTGTTTACCTTCTGAAACGTCGCAGAAAAGAAGTTACAGTGAAAATTCCACAATGATCTGTTTGGAGCAGCGAAACCCTAGAATCCAAAGCTCTAATACCAAATGTTATGAAACCAGCTCACAAAAAGATAGAAAAGAGAGATCAACACCTTAGAATTCAGCCTCTTCAAGGGGGAAAACTCCTTTACAATACACAAATGAGCAATTCTTGGATGATTCAAATGACAAAACCTTCTTTCTCTATATAGGAGTGTAAGGAGTCACAATATAACCCAACCGACCTAACAATAATAATATAAAGCCACAAAAATAACAATAGAGGGATTCTATGGGGCACAGTAATAAAAATATGGGGACAATAGGGGAACAACAATATTAATAAGGGATGCAACTACAATAGTAATGGGTAATCACTAGTATTATAGGGACCTATCGAAGGCGCATTTGGATATCATAAATCAGAGAAACATGGATATCAGAGCATTCGTATATCATAAATTTTAAGAGGTGACACATAACAAAAACTTTGATATGAGGGATTATTCGATATAAGGGAGGCGAGGAGGGTTACATGGTATGTGGTCCTCCGTAATAATTCAACCACTTTATAATATATATCACCAAAACCTATATTTGTTTCTTTGTATTAAATCCATTTGTCATATACTTCGGAGTTTATATTTGTATGTTTGTTAAAAAGGGATAAGCCAATTACCACATTATAATATGGTTAATGTATGAATCTTGTTCTCATGGGCTATGTTTTATTAATTAATCTAATTAAAACAAAATAATAATTACAAGTTTACTAACTTTAGAAAAATGAATATTTTGATTATATTAAAAGTCTAAATAGTAAAACTAAGGCTAAATTTGCAAGCCATATGAGAAGATGAAAAAACGTTAATGAAGAAGATGACAAGGCTAAACTAAAGCAATAAACACTCAAAGCCTAAATGGATGTAAAAACGGTCCCCATGTCTATTATGATAGAATAAAATGGGGGTGCTGTGTTTTCACTACAACACACCTCTTCCTATGTTTTAGTACACTTCAAACAAATATATCTAGAACTCAAACAATCAATTTTATAAAATTTTTAATATTATAAATGGATTATCCTTCCTTCTCGATTATAGTTTACATTATATTAGAGTAATATGTATGCAATACATAACTTAAAGTTATAGTTTATCTTTCATTTATTCCTCTATTGTATGTGTGTTTTGCAAAGGATAACTAATCCCATTATAGTTTACATTATATTAGAGTAATATGTATGCAATACATAAGTTAGAGTTATAGTTTAGCTTTTATTTATTCCTCTATTGTATTCGTGTTGTGTAAAAGGATAACTAATCCCATTATACTAGTCAGAACCACCAGTTAAACAGATATAGATCTAAGTTACAAATGTTTCTAAGTTACAAATGTTGACTTCATGGATTTCCCAAAATGTTAATCAGGACATCTTTCCCCATCAACGCAGTGGAGTAAAACAAATATGTGCTAGCAATGTTTTCCTATGTTTTATTTAGGAAGATTCAGTCTCATGTATCATTAACAATAGGATCTTCCATTTTCATAATCCTCTCAACATGTCTTTGCCCCCTTCCAATATTGGGCATTATTTTTTTATATTGATTTGCTAAAACTAAAAAATATGAAAAGTATTTGGTTTCACATTGATTAGGAAAAGGTTAATAAAAGATGTAAACCAAATTATCTATTTTGGTTGACCTTACAAGCTTATTTTAAAATTTATTTATTTCTTCCCCCATATATATATGAATTTTATATGATTTTTTGGTTTATTAGTACTGGTAGATTAGATAACTACTTTTCAAGATATTATTATGTTAGAGTTTATTGGTAAGAAAATGTTAGTTTACTTTCTATATATATATATATATATATATATATATATATATATATATATATATATATATATATATATATATATATATATATGAGAATTTTTTCTTTATTAGTACCGATTAGATAACTATTTTTCAAGATATAATTATGTTAAAGTTTATTGGTAAGAAAATATTAGTTCATTTGCTTTAATTCATTTTTTTTCAGTGATAAAATTTTAACAATGAAAATTTATTTTAAAGCACCAAAATTTTGGCCAATATTACTAATTCTTAATATAAAAATTGTAAAATGCTTAGCAATTTTTTTTTAAAATATTCAATTTGGTATATTATCTATAGAATTTTTGTAATTATTAAGGTAAAATAATTTTATACTATAAAATTTGGGCAAACCATTTTTAGAAAAAATGGAGATTTACAATTTTTTTTTGGTTTGGAAAAAGCATGAAAAATTAGCTCATCTACATGTATTAGCCCCTAAAATCTTCCCTATAATCAAATAAAAGCTAATTTTATTTATTTATTACTACATAATATAAGATAATTTAAAATTATATAAATTTATTTAAGATCATTATATTTTCATTAATTTATTTTATTTTCAAAAAATTATTTAAAATAAAATATAAAAATAAGTTGGCTTGTCAAACCACTAATAGGGATTGTCAAAATAGCAACCAAGGACGAGTTGGCTTGCAGCCATGGTGAGGGTGGAGCAACTACTTAAAGTTATTATGGAAGGATGTCAAGTTGAAGGGAAACCATTACGAGTTGTTCCAAGATTTGGGGAACAATCCAAAAGCATGAAGCCTATCAAGAAAGCCAGCAGAAGGATAAGGAAATAAAATGTAGCAATTAAAGACAATGTTGATAAAATTCAATGAAGAGAAGGAACCTAGATTTAAAATAGTGAATTTTTTTTTTCTTCAATTCAATTATGTGGTTTCACATGAGATAAGCAGAAGAATGTCTCATAAGGATGAGGTTTTATTTAAAAAAGAAGACAATCTTGAAGAAACTAGAGGGCCTAAAGCTCCTAGCTATTGTGGTAACTTTTATAAAACTTTCGATGTAATGATTGTTTAGAATGCAAGAAAAGAATATGAAATGTTGTTAGAAGGAGGAAAGAAGCATGAGAATGAAATTTAATTTCATTTGTATCAAAAGTATGATTTAGGAAAATAACCACTAGCCTACAAATGATGAAACTACATATTTTGTTGAGGGTTATCATAATAAGCTCATTTCTTGTGCAAAATTTGGAAGTACATCATTCATGAAACAGTTATTGGGGGAACATAAAAATGGAGAGTGGGAGTAACAATATTATTGTAGTAAAGAAGTGGAAATTATATCCATGGATTTTTTGAGGTTACTATTGCAAGTAATTAGTGTTTATATTTTGACCTAGTGAGAGAATAAGTTGGCCATTGAGTTTCAAAAATATTGGATGCTAATGAAGCAACCACCAAAGAAATGGTTCGGAGAAGAGGAGGAAGTGATGGACTATAGACACAACATTATAAAGCCACGTGGGAGGCAGTAGCAAGATGAATTATGGGATCTTGGAAGAGGAGGAAAACAACATGGAATGATGAATCGTAAAAAAAATGCACAAAATATGGGATCCTGGGGACTTTACAATCAACAACGTGACTAGGAGGCCATTCCAATTCTTAACCTAGCGAGTCTGATGCGGGAGAATCAAACCCTAGAAAACATTTTTATTAGGACCGAAGGGTGTCATGAAACCTAAAGGGAAATAAATTTCCCCAATATAATTGTGTAAAATTATGAAAATTGATATCAATATAGGTTTCCAAATTCTAGAAGAATCTTGGTGGTTATTTTGTTTTAGTGATTTATTGTTTTTATTGAAGATAATTATTTCACTGTTGCGTTGTCTTCAACCATCTCAAGTGCTTTCCACTACCTCATCACACATCAACTTGGCTTGAGAAAATTCAAAATGACAACACCTCCTTAACTTATTCAAATGTGAAGGGAAACACCTCCTACCGGAATCAATATTTTAATTGATTTAATCTATTCAAGTTTTAGCATAAATAGAGATGCTCAACCAGGGGTGGATATCACACTGTAAGCTTCCGTATTTGTGTGTCTAATTTAGAAGTTGTAACTGTTTTTTACTATATTCTTGTTGTGATTTCTTTCTTTCAGTTGGTATTAGAGTTGAGGAAGACAAAATTTGAGAAGTCATTTCTATGTGAGAAGGAAGAGAGTTGTTTTGCAGAGTGCATGATCAAATTGCAGTTGGTTTTGTTGAAGAATTATTGAGTGGCATGGAGCTACAGTGGGTTGACAACTGAATTCAAGTCAAATTAAGGTTGTCTATGTGGTTGTATGTTTGTGTTGAAGCATCGACTTCCCATATTCATGTTTTAATTGGATTGTGAAACCTATCAACCGTAAGTTGTTGGAGTTATTTAATGCTACTAGAATCATCACCAAGTTGTGGACAATTGTTGGCTTATCAGATTACTGGACTGAAACCGTGTATGTACTTTATTGTTGTATGTTATACATATGTTTGAACTTTTCCATTTAAGGATGGTTGTGTAATTTGGAATTAAGGAAATGTTGCTACAAAAATTTCTTTGTGGAAGTTAAGGATTCTAGTGCATGTAGGAGAAGGAATATACTACTGCGTTTTCAACAAATAAAAGAAGAACAAAAATACAAATTTCTTTATTACTTTTTGTATTGTTCTAAATTTTTAATTGGCTATCTTTTGAAGGGTATTTAGATTAGTATTGAAGGCATTTTTTTTCTCGATCATTTCGTATAGTTTTCTTTGAAGGAAGTGGCAATAATAAAGTGTAAAATTTCTTTTAAATTTCATTTGAAGGTTTTAGTTATCTGTTAGAGATGGCGAAAAATACCAATGTTACTCAATCATTAGTTCCTATTATGAATGAAAAAAATGATGATTCTTGGTCTAATCAAATGAGAACATTGTTGCATTCCCATGATCTTTGGGGATTAATTATTGATGGCTATCCAGAGTCAGTTGATCATGCAGCAGAGATGGCTCTTACTAATGTTGAACAAGCATTGTTGAGGGACAATAGAAAGACATATAAAAAAGATCTTGGCCTTATTCAACAAGTCTTGAATGATGTGATATTTTCAAAGGTATCAAGTGCAGATTCTTAGAAGAAGGCATGGGGCACTCTTGAATTTTGTTATCAAGGTGTATCCAAAGTGAATAATGTCAAGTTCTAGAATTTGAGAAGATATTTTGAGTTTATAAAAATGAAAGATAGTGAAACCGCGGATCGTTTTATAACTCAAGTCATGAGTATTGTTAATAAATTGTTACAGTATGGTGAAGACCTATCAAATAAGAGAGTGAACAAGATTTTTTTTTGAAGTTTTTCAAAGATATTTGAAGTCTTGGTTATATTTGTTAGCCCTGAGGTGCAGTGCTAGTATTTTCAAGACTAAAGGAGGGAAATGGTCTATTTTGCTGTCGTGGAGAGGTTCCCATATGGTCCATCACCTCACTTTTCTCACTTATCCACTCCCATCCATGTTCACTCATGTCCTAACACAACCCTCACATCATAACAAAACTCACTTCAGCCTTGGGCCTACGTGAATTAATCCATTTTTACCCCTATGCATTATTATTTTTTAGAGCGCATGAAAACATGCAGTAATGCGCAAAAGCCCTCGAGAACCTTACCTTTCTATCAATATGCACCCATTTGCACATTTCTCGAGATCATACCATACCTTCGTGTCCCCCGTTGTGGATCTTCCCACTAATCTGACGGTTAATACTTCATCTGACCAACGTTATATGCTTACCCGCTTCGACCAATCACCACCGTTAGATCATTTCCACCAGATCTAATGGATATCATGCATATCACTTTGGAAACAAGAGAGAGGGATACCCGCCCAATAAAGTTGTTTCCTCTCTCTCCCTCACTGCTATGTGGTGCTCGATGAATGGAATCGGGTGGGCTCTGACCTTTACCACTTACCACCTGATATAAACCATTTCCACTTGAGTAAACCACTGCCCAATGTTATCCTTGGAGCACCTACACCACTTGATAGTTGTTCAATCTACCCATCTAAGATCTAACGGCTCAGACTTATTCCGCTCCTGCCATGACTTCAAGCCTCCTACGATTGATCTCCTCCACCCATTCCTCCCGATCTAATGGCCCTCGTTCATGATCACCATAGTTCATCCTCTGCCACCTGACTAGCATCCCGACCGTCGATCCACACCATCCAATAGCCACCGTACCCCACTTCCCACTAGTCACCAAGGGAGGAAATTTGTTGGCTTTGTCAGTGTTTTTGACAGTCGCACTGTTGAATTGAAATAACTGAAAGCATGGCCGAAAGGGGAAAAACAACAACACGATGCATCCAAAACAATAGAAATGATAATGGAATATCGTCGACATGAGTGAAACACTTGACAGCATGGTGAAATTACCAGAATTTGGTTACCGTGTTTGTTAGAACTAGAGCTCACTGAGCTCATGTTTGTCTAGATATGGCATCAAGTAGTTAGAAGACAGAGGGGATAGATTAAGACATATCAAGCCTCAGGGAGTTCGAGAGTATTGTAAAAAGCCTATAAATGGCTGAGAGATTGATGTAATAGAGGTTCAACTTTTGGAGACTGTGGATACTCTGTTCCTCCCAGCGTCTCATCTTCATTCTAGTAATACAAGCTTCTTTTGTTGTTACATGTTCAATTGCCATCTTCTCCTCTATTCTAAGCTTACACTTGAATAGGTTATTCATTTTTTCTTCTTTGTCTAATGCCGGATAACTGTCATCTTATCTCTGCGTTGATAAATTAGATTTGCAAGCTTCATGTACTTTCTGTAGCTAGCCATTCATATGTGTTTATGTATGTATCTATTGGTACAGTGAGGATTCTCCATCTATTCATTGAATCTATAAACTATTGAGCATTAGTGGTTGAAAGCCTTGTCAAGATGAGGGTGTTCATACATGTCTTGAGTGAAAATAGAGTTGAAACAGTCATCTAACTTGATCCAAACCCCAATCCATTCCAATAGTTCAGAGAACGATATTGAAGATTTATATGTTACCAAGCATCTCTGAGCTACAACCTAGGAGAGTTTCCTGGAGTGCTAACATAATTGGCATCATTGCCGGGGAGAGGATACTAAAACTTAGCTTCCCTCGGGGACGACACAGATCCAACTTTGATGATAGATAATGTCTGGACACTATTTGGGTTGTAGTCATCTATCTGGTGACTCTATTGGAGGACGAACCTCTTGGTGACTCCACTACATTGTTCTAGCTCAATTTGTGAGGCATACTCAGAGAAATCACTAGAAGCCACGAGCTGACCCAGTACCTGACCCTGAAAAAATAATCAAAGAAAGAAAGGCGTTGCATAAAGGAGAATCGGTTTAGGTAGCTTTGAACAATATTCAATATCTCTTCAAGAAAATCATGTAATAGAACAAATACATGTTGAGAGTGTAGCACCTAATACTAGCAGTGAAGAAAAAATCTCAGAGATTCATAAAGCTCCTTATTCTTTAGGTTCTTCTTTCATTGTAAGCTCAAAGGAAGCCTCTCCTCCTATCCATCATAGTCATTTACTCCTATCAGGCACTCCTATGGCAGCACCACAAGCATCTACCAAAATAGAAAGAATCATAGCTGCTAGGTATTGACCTCTAGTACTGCCCACTCCTCTGAATGCCATGCCTACTGGAGAATATCAAAAGTATATGCCTAAGTTCACTGGGACTGAAGGTGTCACAACTAAGGAACATCTTGAATCATTCTATAGCTATGCTGATAACCTGGACATTAGTGAAGCTGATGTATGGATGAGAGTCTTTGTCCAAAGTCTAGATGGACAGGCTAGAAAATGGTTCAGAGAACTAACCCTAAGGTCTATAGAAGATATTGAGGCTTTAGATGATGCACTTCTAAAGCATTTGGGGGATAAGAAGGATCTACTCTACTACCACACCGAGTTTGGGAACTTACAGAGGGAAAATGGTGAGTTGTTGTCTGATTTTAATAAGCGGTTTAACCGCATGTATAGCAAGATACCAACTGAAGTACAACCCACCACTACCTCTACTAAACTCACCTATGCTAGTGCCTTTGATTCCAACTTATGTCTGCCGTTGAGGGAGAGACAATGTGCTACCTTGGCTGCTATGCAGGATGCAACCTTGGAAGTAGAATCAAATGTCATGGCTGTAGAGAAGCTCAAGGGGAATGTTGATAGAAGGAGACAGAGGGGCGAACCTTCATCACCTTCAGATCCTAATATAGATAAAATGAACAAGATGATAGAGTCATTAGCCTCTGAAATCTCCAAATTAAAGGTTGAGCAGTGCCATGGAAAAGGAAGAGTTCCTAATACCTTTGCTCCTAGAAATCCAAATCCATATAGAAGAGTTAATGAGCAGTTGCAGGTTCTACAAAGAAGCAAAGATGCCAATGAAGACCAAAGGGTGAAGACCCCTTTCTAGAATGTAGTCATGGAAGAAGAGAAGTTTGAAGAAGATGATGAGATCCATTTTCTGGAAGACAAAGGCAGTGCCTCCTTTTTGACCTTAGCTGCATATGAAAAGTCATTATTCAATGACAAGATCAGCCAAGAGTGGGATGGTGGAGCTGTTATGAAAATTGATGATCAACACAAATATGATCTGAGGTTGAAGATGAATAATGCCAAGGAAACTCCTGTTCAGAGAGTTGTTGTCCCTGCAATACAACAATATAATAAGTAGAAATGACCGGCAGTTGACCCCATAATCCTAAAAACTCCAACTCACAAGCTAAGAGGCCTTGACAAGTCTCCTTCTCCTTTCAGTTTTGAATCAGAAATTCAAAAGCAAAGCATACCTATACCTCTGATTGAACTAGTGAAGAATGTGTCCTTCAAGAGATATATCCTTGAGGCCCTTGAGCCTAAAGCCATCCAAGCCTCCATTGACTATGTAAATCTACAAGATGACAAACCAGCAATTGTTCTCAACCCAATGATTGAAAATTGTGATGACAACTCCCCATCATTCTATGTCTCTTTGACTATTCATGACAAAATCCTTCACAACTACCTTCTGGACACAGGATCCAACCATAATCTAATGCCCAAGGCTGTCATGAATAAGTTGGGTCTTGACATTACCAAGTTTTATCATGACCTATTTTCTTTTGACTCTAGAAAAGTGAAATGTTTGGGATTAATCAAAGACCTAGCCATCACCTTGTCTCAGCTACCCATGAAGAGAATGATGATGGATATTGTGGTAGTATATGTACCCCGAAAGTTTGGCATGTTGTTTTCCAGAGGTTGGATCAAGAGATTAGGTGGAGCATTGCAAAACAATCTGTCCTATGCTATTGTCCCAGTTTTTGGAGGTGAGAGTAGAAGATTATACAGAGAAGCTCAATTGGCTTATATCATCAGTGATGAAAGGAATCCCACTAATCATCCCATCTATGTTGTCGACACTAATTTTGGAGCCTATATTCTTTAGATTGAAGAATCCCAGTTGGCCTCCATGTAGCTTAGGAAACTCGTTTGCCAGAACATATAGGAAGAAGGCCCACAAATTTGGGACATCTTCTTTGATGGAACTTGCTCTAAGGAAGCTGTGGGGGAAGGTGTAGTCCTTTTGTTCCCCACATAAGAATGCATTCGCTTATATTTCAAGTTAAATTTTCAGGTCACAAAAAAATAGCAGAGTACGAAGCCTTGATATTGGGCTTAAATGCTGCTAAATAAATGGGCATCAAAGGTCTAAAGGTGTTTGGAGATGCAGACCTTATCATTCAGCAGGTGAAGAAAAATTTCCAAGAAAACCATCCAAGGCTGAAAGAATACAGAGATGAGGTATGGAAGCTCACAGGTTCTTTTAATAGTTCCAACATTTCTTACATCCCTAGAATGAAGAACCAGCTTGCCGATTCCCTTGTTGTGTCTGCTAGCACGTTTGTTCCTCCTATGCCTCCTAAATTGACTTATGAAGTTCAGGTGAAATATAGACCATCTCTGCCTGACAATGTCAAATACTGGAAAGTTTTTGAAGATGAAGATGAAATTAATAGGTTTTTACAAGTCATTGATGAATTTTTTTAAATGCACATTGACCAACAAAATGAAACCATTGAAGAATGCAACCAATCTAAGCTAAAGGACGAGATTGGTCACAATAGCATTATTCAGCTTCCTAGTGACCATATACCCAAAGGATTGGTGCCCCTAGAGAAATTGTTTCATCACAATGATGTACCTTATAAGCCTGCCAAAAAGGAAAATGAGTCTGCAGTTCATAAACATAATGTAGGGTGTCCAACCCATCCAAAGTACATAAATCTGTCCACTCACTTGTCTTCTGCCCAAAGTTCTGAGTATTGCACCCTGATGAAACAATTTACTGATATTTTTGCTTGGGAGTATAGTGATCTTAAGACCTATGACACCAACATCATCCAACATAAGATTCCACCAGAGAATAACACCATCCCTTTTAAGTAGAAATTAAGACCTACCAGCCCTCTCTTATTGCCTTTGATTGAAAAGGAAAGCAAGAAACTGTTGGATGACATGATCATAGTTCCCCTAAGGTATTCAGTGTGGGTAGTTAACCTTGTGGTAGTAAGAAAGAAGAATGGATAAATCAGGCTTTGTGTTGACTTCAGGAATCTGAACAAATGCTCTAAAAAAGTCAACTTCCCCCTGCCTGAACACTTGCTGCAAAAAGTTTCAGGGGCTAGAGTCATGTCTTTCTTAGATGGACTTTCAGGTTATAATCTGATTGTTGTACATCGAGAAGATCGGGAAAAGACCCCCTTCACTACTCCTTAGGGCACTTTCATGTACTCCAAGATGCCTTTTGGACTGATGAATGTTGGGGCTACTTTTAAGAGGGCCATGGACATAACCTTTGTGGGAGAGAAGGACAAGTTTGTCCTTATTTACCTTGATGATATAACAATCTTTTCTAGTAGTCACAAGGACCATTTGTAGCATTTGAAGAAGGTGTTTCTAAAGTGCAGACAGTTTGGAATTTCTGTGAACCCAAAGAAGTCACAATTTTCTCTAGAAGAAGGCAAACTTCTGGGACATATTATTTCTATTTAAGGTGTGAAGATCGATCCAGTAAGAGTTCAAGTGATTCACACATTGTCCATCCCAAGGTCAAAAGGTGACATTCAATATTTCCTCGGTAAGATTAATTTTGTCAGGAGGTTTATTCCAAACTTTGTAGAGCTAGTGAAGCACATCACTTCCATGCTAAAGAAAGGATTAGAAATAAAATGAACATATGGTGCAAGAAGCTCTTTTGAAGCCATCAAATAAGCTCTCATGGAAGATCCCACCCTAGTCAGTCGAGATTATACCAGGGAGTTTTATATCTTCTCTTTCGCCTCTTATGATACACTTGCAATAGTTCTATTGCAGAAAAATGATGAAGGTGTAGAGCACCCTGTGGCCTTTTTCAACAAAACTCTGAGGGATGCTGAAATAAGGTATGACCTTATTGAAAAACAAGCTTATGTTCTCATAAAATCTTTAAAGACATTCAGAATTTATATTCTACATTCCGAAGTGGTTGCCTATGTACCTCCATCCGCAATTAAATATGTCCTAACTCAGCCATATATTGATGGAAAGAGAGCTAAACGTATTGAAAAATTCATAGAGTTCAACATAGAGGTGAAGCCAACCAATATTGTCAAAGGATAGGGCTTGGCTAAGCTTATGGCTAAGGAAAATTGTAGTTTGTTAGACATCAATTACATGGGTTCAAATTTAGGTGGTGAGCGGACAGAGGAAGCAGCCGAAGAGCAAGAGTAGAATCATTCTTTGGCTTGAAATCTAGCCATCTGAGAATGGTATTCCAGTGTAGTTCATTTTTTGCAGAAGCTAGAAGTCCCTCCAGAGCGTAGCTCAAGTCAAGCCCAGGCCATTAAGCCTAGATCAGCCAAATTCTGCATTAATAAAAACATGCTTTATTGGAGAGACCCATCAGGGATCCTCTTGAGATGTCTAGACAAAGGACAATCTGTGGAAGTCATGCACCAGTTCCATTCTAGCATTTGTGGAGGGCATCATTATGGGAAAACCACAGCCCACAAGATCCTGAGAGCTAGGTATTATTGGTCTACTCTATTCTTTGATGTGTTTTCTTTTATGAAGTCTTGTGACAAATGTCAGAGGTTTGCAAGAAGACAACAGCTAAAATATCTACCCTTGAAGCCAGTACACGCCAATCGTCCCTTCTAGGAGTGGGGCTTGGACTTCATAGGTGAGATCAATCTAAATTCCAGTGGCCAACACAAATGGATCTTGGTAGCCACTGATTATTTCACCAAATGGATTGAGGCTATACCCACTAAAAATGCTAATCATCAGGTTATAATAAAGTTCTTGAATGAGAATATTTTCACTAGATTTGGTTGCCCAACCAAACTAGTCACTGATAATGTAGCAGCTTCTAAGGCAGAAGAATTGGTGGACATGCGTGAATCCATGGGCATTCAATTGGTGCATTCTACCTCATATTATCCTCAAGGAAATGGCTTGGTAGAATCATCTAACAAGAGTCTTATAAGGATAATCAAAAAATAGTTGTAGGACAACAAAAAGAGCTGGGATTCCAAGTTGAAGTTTGCACTGTGGGATAATAGAGTTACCAACAAGAAGTCCATAGGAAATTCTCCATTTAAGCTAGTTTATGGCACTAATGTTGTTTTTCCTATCCAGTCGATTCTCCCTGTGGCCAAATTATTGCAAGAAGAATAGGATGAAGAGAATGAAATGGTGAGGAGAATGAGTAACTTGGTTGAATTACAGCAGATCAGAGAACAACTCGTTGAGAAGTCAAGAATTCATTAGAAGAAGGTCATAGAAACCTTTGATAGAAACGAAAAAATGGATAGTTTTCAGGTTGGTGACTCGATTCTCAAATGGGATGCATTGAAGGAAAAGAAGGACAACCATGGTAAATTTGATGCCTTATGGACGGAACCATTTTTCATTGCTCAAGTTCAAATGAATAATACTATCATTCAGCACAATTTGGAGGGGGAAGGTGTTTTTGATGGCCCAGTCAATGGGCGGTTTTTGAAACTTTACTTAATATGACGCTTTAAGGCCTTAATATAGTAATAGGTTTTTTCAATTTTTGTTTTCTATGCAAATAAACTCCATGCCCAATGGAACACTAGGAGACAAGTTTGTTTTGGTTGTTACTAGAAAGGCAGTAGTCTGCAGTTGTTGAAAACTCATAGGGATGCTTTCATCCCCATAAGGAGCCAGTGTTAGCCCTGAGGTGCAGTGATGCTATTTTGAAGACTAAAGGAGGGAAATGGTATATTCTGTTGTCATGTAGAGGTTCCCATACAATCGATCACTTCACGTTTCTCACTCATCCACTCCCATCCATGTTCACTCATGTCCTAACCCAACCCTCACATCATAACAAAACTCATTTTTGCCTTGGCCCTACATGAATTAATCCATTTTTACCACCCTTTGTATTATTATTTTTCATAGCACATGAAAACATGCACTAATGCGCAAAGCCCCCAAAAACCTTTCCTTTCCATCCATATGTGCCCCTTTGCACATTTCTCGAGGTCGTCCCATACCTTCATGTCCCCCACCATCGATCTTCCCACTGATATGACGGTCCACACTTCATCCTACCAACATTATATGCTCACCCGCTTCAATGAATCAACACCGTTAGATCATTTCAGCCAGATCTAATGGCTATCGCGCATATCTCTCAGGCAACAAGAGAGAGGGATACCCGCCCGATAAAGCGGTTTCGTCTCTCTCCTCCGCTACTACATGGCGCTCAATGAATGGAATCGGGCGGGCTCCGACTAACATGGTTAAAAACATATGGAGGAAGTATAGGTCATGCAGGTGATGTTATGGACATTGGTATGGTGAAAATGTTGTACACATGGTACTAGGTACAAGTGGTACATATGGTACTGGTACGAAGGCATAACATGTATAGTTGTGCATGTATAATGACTTGTGGAAGAGTGCATGAATACACTGGGGGATTGTCTATAAGTAAATTAAGGATAAGTATCCATATTTTGTTTCAGTCTTAATATACATAATACATATGAATCTTCTTTACGATGGTCTGATTTTGATGGTTATATTGAGCTAACCTGATATGATATTTTATACATGTGATTAGTCCAATGTGCTTGTTGACTTGTTGTGACTAATGAAGGGAAACTGCAGGAAGCAAGTGTTTGGAAAGAAAACAAAGGCTTTGGAAGAATCTAGGGGAAGAACATACATTTCCTCAATTACAAATAACATTAGGAAAAAAATTTAAAAGAAAAACAACATAACTCAAAGTTACTCAAATATTAGTACTATATATCAAGTTATGATATTAATTGCAGTAAACAAGGTTGAGTTCTGCATCTAAAATCTCTCACAAAATTGTTTGAAACAAATGTAATAGGTAGTGATGGAAGGAGATGTGCTCGAATAACTCCTTTGTAACAGATATATATCAGAAGATCTGCATCAGATGGCAAGGCAATGGGAGCCTGTAAATTCAGAAACAACTACATGTGAATGCGGAAATAATATTGTAAGATGCAGTAATACATCGAGGATGCTGTAAATTTAAGGGGGGGAGTATGTAATGCCTCTCCACTGTATGTAAAACTATGCTAACTTGAGCAAACAAAAGCTAGGTCTGATGTGTAACAAGAAAAATCAATACTTTATTATTACATAAATAAATAATTTAATCACTTGGAAAAGCGAGACACCGTGAGATGAGATTCTTGCCAGGGGATAATTCTTTCATGATAAGGCTTATAGATCTAATTCTAGATCAGCTTAATGGATTTTAGATAACCATCCATTAAGTTACTTAGTTGAAGAAAGGAGCTAAGTGTAATAAAAACATAAAATCCTTACGGGAGAGAAAGGCAAGGTTTTATGAGGAAAAGCCTTGCAGGAGAGAAAGGTGAGCTCTTCTGAGAAAACCCTTGGCCGAATGGATAAAAATATACATAAAAGTGGGACGCTGCTAATGGAAACAATATCATGAAAGAGGGTATTAAATACCCATGGAAGAGACCAACATGAGGTAGTTGATCCATAGCAAGAACTCTTGGCTTGGGGGTGAACTAGAGGAGTCACTTCTAGGTTGGGTGGTGGTGCTCAGTTTTCCAAGTGGCATTCTCTCTTCTAATCTAGTTGGATTTAATTGTTTGGGATGTTTTTAATGTGGCTCCTTATTGTTTATGTGTTGAATCTATAAACTTAGAAGTATAATTGCATACTATCATGTTATGGTTCATTACTTTTGATGTTGTTGAATGTTTAAGAGTATGAGTAGAGTTGCATGAATAATATTTGTTCATGTAACGATGGAATAGCTATACTTGTGACGATTATTAAATCTAACTTTAATTGAAGTTACATTGAGGAATGGGAGCATAGTATGTAACTGTAAAATTAGGCGACGGGGTATGTGACATTTGTTATCCATCATACTAACAATAACCAATATAAATAACACAAGCTTTAAGAACAATAAAGGGGTATTACATTGGCTTTGGCTCCCATCCATTTGAAAATTCTCAATGTCCCCTCTCCTTTCACAATGGTTATGATTAACAAGTGCCAAATTTGAGTTCATATTCATGCGCATTTGTTTCAACATAGACGAATGTAATGGACAGGCGTTCTAGCCACTATCAATGTTGGATTCTTCACTATTCGTTCAATCTTTCCAATTTGTGCTTATAGGTATGAAGGGTTGTGTATTGAACAAGGGTTTTAACCTTTACCCATTCTCTCAATTTGGGTTCTTTCTATTCTTGTTTTCCTTGGAATTTTATTAAAAACCCCTTGCCCTTTATTGCAATCAAAATAAAAAATGCTTGTAGAATTGAATTTCCTATGTATTTGAGAGAGAGTAGGAACATCGTCATTGTTACTACTCACCTGATTACTATTTCCACTGTCCAGTTGATTTCTCTCAGTGAAACCATGTTTTATGGCTTCCGTTTGGGAATTTTTATCAACACCATTTTAGCACCTTGGGCAGAGCTTCAAATATCTGGTACTTGTATAGAGTTTTGCTATTTTTTTCCTCTCAGATTGCCATCCTCCTCATTCTTCCCCACCTCTACTCTATCGAATACAATATATATATATATATATATATATATATATATATATATATATATATAGGAGTATATGCTGGTGGGTGTTGATGATTCAGGGGAATGAATTTTGGATGCAAATGAGAAGTGACAAAAACTAGAAAAACCACTTGAATAGGCTGCACATCCATGATAGATCCCTCGTCTGGATATTGTGAAGGGTCCTCCTCACTCACATCTCGCAGTGTATCATGAGGCCACGGTATCTCCGGAAGAACCAATGCCCAGGAGGACCCCTCCAATAAGCGCACCAGGAAAAAGCCCAGACAACCCATTAGGGAAAGGCCCTCTAGTCTGAAATCATGCAAAGTTGCAGAAGAGACAACGAAGAAGTCTACCTAGAAAGAAGAAGAAACTAGTCACCTGTCGAATTTGAACAGGTGGGAGGAGGACAAAATTTAAGTTCATTGATTCGTTGTAGTGAACAACGTATACATAGCGAAATCCCACAGAGAGAACACCTTTGGCGTAATTAATAGGTGAAAAATAATATATTGTTATATAATATTCTTAACATTAATATCTGAAATTCCCTTCCATGTGTATTGAATGAATGGGTCTTTCTTAATCCTAATGTGATGAAAATGTTCATTTTTATGCAACAAGTTATTTGTTCAATCTCACTCTTTGGTAGAATGTCTCACTCGATAATAGCCACAAGATAAATCCTTCTAGTTAAGGAACCTTATATTTATCATGGTCCCAAATTTCATAAGTAAAGAGAATTTCACTCAAGATCCAACTTAAGATATGTTTTTATATCCCTAATTCTTTTTCATTTTGAAATTTCCTATTTCTTTTACATTTTAAACTTCCTCCCTTAAGTTAATTTATTCTTCCTTTATTGGATTTTTATAAATATACCCAATATTTTAGTGAGCATGCCATATTTATAGATTTTAGAACTTACCTTAACACAATATTTTCCCTAACTTATTCTCATTTTCCTTTTCAAACCAAAAATTATAAAATTCAAAACATTTTTGTTGTACATTTCATCTTAAATGAATTATCTCCAAACTATTTAAAATAAAAATGTTATTTAACTTTATTCCAATTCTTTAATTATATTTCCCATTTTAAAATTTGTAAGTTATTAATCTCTTTTTCTTTTTCAGATTAGTTAAGAGTATCACATCCATATAAATTAAATGGTTGGTCAACACCTATATGTGTTAACTAGCATCATAACACTTACTACATGATACATTTCACATCGTTAAAATAAAAAAAAATCATGAAAACTAACTAAATTACAATTTTACTCTATATTGTTATTATTATTATTAAAAGAATCAATATAAAGTTAAATATATAAACTTTTTGGAAAAAAACATTGAACCGGGAGATTTACTCAACTTTGTCATGGATATTCTTAATTTGTAAATAAGATTTGTTACAATACGATGGCTTATCAATACGACATAAAGAGTGAAAAATTATGTTAGATATAAATTTCAACTTTTAATTTGTATATATTACTGTGGATATTATGTGGAGGTTAAGTCTCCACCTTCCACTTAATAATTATTGATAATTAAATTAAAATTTTGAAAACCTCATTTCAAACAATCTCAACTTAATTAATTGTTACTTAATTTTTATCCTAACTTGTTACCTTTATTTTTCTAAATTATTAATTTCTCTTTTATAAATAAATTTTCTTTTCTCCAATTTTAATATCTTATTATTTATTTTATTTCATTTTATTTTCAATATAAAGTAAATATCAAATATCATTTTATATTTTATTAAAATTATTATAATTAAATACCAATTTTTAAACATTAACACATAATATAAAAGTAAAAGATTTTAAAATTTATTAAAATAAAAGTCCAATGAAGATATAAGGCAGTGTCAAGGCAGTAGTCCAATTGAGATACAAGACACCGTTAAATCAATTCATAACATAAAATTAAAGGAAAGATGAAACCAACATCATTTACTTTCATTATTAAATTATTAAAATAGTAGTCCGCTGATATACGACACCCTTATGTTAATATCACAGTCGATTGAAACACTAACGCTTATGCAGTTCACAATAACTCATGGTCAACCAGCGATCCGCCCACACTTGCACGACATGCGACTTCAGATCTTGAGTTGTAACTACTCTGTATAGTTGGGATGCTCGTTGCTGATCAATTGTCAGGGAGCAACAATTTATGCTTCTTTAGAAAATAACAAAAAGAACGCTATAGACAGTTTGTTCCCTTTTTATCTGCTATGAACCACTCGGTGCTTTGAACTGCGATATTTGCCTTTCAGATTTACATTAACTATTGTTTGAATATTCCCTAAAACCCAATTCTGATCTATATTTAAATCAATATTAGTTTGAATATTTCCCTACAACTCCATTCTAATAGCCTGGGAAACAAAAAATAGTTTAGTTGCTCACCTGTAAAGAGTCACCGGTATTAACAACAAATGATCTAGGAATGGGCTTGGTATCAACCCACTCTCTTTCTTTTGTTCGGATCTGGAGCCACCCATAACATCCTGATAGAGAATGGCAAGGCAACCCAGATGTGTATCAGCTTTGTAGAAAATCTACTCAGCAGATCCTGCTTCAACGTTTCAGTTACAATACCAATTCATCCCTAGAAACTTATGATAGGGTGATGAACAATTGTGCTTACCCACGTCCACACCCAGATTGTACATAATGAGTTTAACATTCTATGTGACAATCCACCATCTTGAATATGTATTTTTGGATAGTCTCTCTGCAAGACATGATAAAAAATATCAAATACTTATTCTGGATGCGCATGAGTTCATGACTATAGATTTTAATTTTTCATAACCATTTTGAGAAAAACATAAAGATATTGAGATATTGAGGTTTCTAGCCACAACTTGGAAGAAATGGCCTTTCTTTGATGTTAGTAGGCAGTGCAAACATGTTTCGTGAAATGGAATGTTCGAATAAGATTAGGTTTGACTCCATGGTTGGTGGTACATTGTACGGAAAAAGCACAATTAGCTGCAAGCCTCTCTTAGCATCTCAAGCTCCAGTTATTCCAGTTGTTCATCGTTGCTTCCTCCATATTTACTTAAAAGGAGATATTTACTTAAAAAGAGGAGATTGAAAATGATCACTGGAACATGTAGATAAAAGGATGCCATCACTAGATAGGGTTGCACGCCTCAGCTTTGAACGAAGAATACCTTTAGGAATTGAAAACTTGCCATGCAAAATGGATGTTTTGAATTCATTTCAAGGAGAGTTGAGAGCAGGAAAGGGACCGGAAACATTAACTTGACCATTAATTCCACGTCCATCAACACCTACCCATCTCGGCATGATTTCAAAAATATTCAGCCATGTCATTGGAATGAATTATAAATGGAGACTGTCGTGTCTCTATGACTCAGGAATTTTTTTCTTTTTTTTATGTGTATAAATATACTCCTAATGTTCTACATGCCCGTGGTTACCTATGGATTAAATTTACAATTATTCACCCTAGGTTGTTTATTCATAACACTATTCCAGTGCATTTAAGGGTTGGAGTACTGCGTCTCAACTTTATTTAAATATCTCTGTATGGTTCAGAGGCATGTTGCCCACGCGGCATTTGTTCCGAAGGTAAATTTCTATTCCCCTCCAGCCATCACGTGGCAACCCTATCCGATACTGTGTGAAATAATACCTGCTCTGCTTCATACCGTGGCCGGCAGGCTGATCCGGATCACCTTGCATCAAAGGTGGAAAGAGCACTTTGTAATCCAACGGTGGCAGATCACCCCCGCGAGCTGCCGCCTAAACTAACGCATGCCTTGGGTGACGGAAATCATTTGTTAGAGAAGTTCCTGTGGCTTTGCTCTGGTTCAGTCCAAGCAACCCGTTCCAGAGAGCCCAGCTGGCATACCTCACTCCAGTGCCATAGGATTCGATCCCTAACCCCTCAGGTAAACAAACACACTGTGCTAAGTTCCTTCTATACTCTTGTGGCCGTGCGCTCCTTTCGATTACTGATAAACTCCTGTTTGGCTCATGCAACATGCATTTGCAGGGTTATACTGCATTGGGGTCCCTCTGCAACTCTGGAATGAGTGCGGTTCTTTCGTTGTCTGGTGCTTCCTTTAGTGGTAAGTGTCTTACTAAAGAACGAGGACAACTTCCTTGAGTTTTGATTTTATTGCAGTTGTATTATTACTACTGTTGACTAACGTTATGCTATTCAGTTGCTCCTTATACAGGCTAGGCGTCCGCTCTTCACACGACCTAGCACTAAGGGAAAACTCACCACCGTTTTGGATCCCAGGTATGTGGACTATCGGCCGCGACTATGTCTGGATTCGCTTCTAAGTTTTTCCTTGGGTTTAGAGGAGGGTAACCCTCCAAGTATTTTTATTTTGGATGAACAAGGTTATGGAGGACTGTTTTTCTCCTGAGACTCCAGTGTCGTGGGCAAGATTAATGTGATTTAACTTTAGAATTTTGAATGTCCAACCGCAATTTCCTTTGCTCGGACTAATGTGACTGTATGTAAATTTTAACGCACACCTGGCTCTTTTGTCACGACGTGCTAAGCTTCTTGCTTAATGGACTGTAATTGTTCAAAAGGGTTTATTGTTTCTTCTTAATCAGTGGTATATATATATATATATATATATATATATATATATATCTATGCTTGTTATGGTTACCGCTCTGCGGCTTCTTTGTACAGGAAAATTATAATTCGTTTTGCTTAATGAACACATGGTGTTGCACAGCTTTTTGCGAGGTCACATTTCTGTTTAGATGCATAAAACATATACAGCTATATATTGTCTTTATGATTTGTCTGAAGTGGTTTTCCCTAAGCATACTACTTCCCTTGTGGAGAGGGCTCGAGCCTTGCCCCTCAAATTCTGTATTTCTTTACTAAATTTCTGATGTTTTTACTTTGCTAACATTCCTTGTGTGTTGGGAGGAAATTAAACATGGAAAGACATTATCCTTATCAATCTATTGCCCCGTTTTATGCCTTACCTGGTTTTTATTTTTATTTGGGGTTCCTCCACTGATTAGATGATATTCACGGAGCAAGTCTCTGCCTGCGCCACCCGGCTTACTGTTCCTTATTTCAGAGGAATTACTCAACCGCTCCTTAAACACCTGTAATAGTCCTTTTAGTTAGAGTCGCTACAGTTTTGCGGCTACTTAGACATGGTGTTAATATTCTTTTTTTATATAGCTATACTTATGTCTCTTTAAGGAAGAGCTCGGCCCAAAAGCCACAAGTCTTAATGTGTATTGTCGGACTTTGATGGATTCTATTCACTCGTCTAATGCCGTGGTTACTTATGCATTTACACAGTTTTGTCACCGTTGCCCTCTACCGTCTCCCTGGTGTGACTGGCCTAACTTTCCTAGACTTTCTAGGGGATTCTCTCTCCTCTATTCACTTTCTCTCAAAAGAGGATTATTTGATGGGGTAAGACTTGCCTCGACAAGTTCAGTTTGACAACCCTCACCAATCACTATTAATGCCAAACTACGAGCTTGTCCTCAAACCCGACTTTTATGAAAGGAGTTGGTCTAACAGAAACAGTTTCTGTACCATTCTGGGCTATTCCACTACCTGAGACGTACTACCACTAATTACCCCATCAACAGTTTAGATGAAGAGCTACCCACCCTTCCTACTCTCTTTTCCTGTTAATGTAAAAAAATACTCAGTTCACTTGTTTTAAGGAACTGCAATCTTCAGAAAATTAAACAGTTCCTTTCTTTCATTTAACTCAATTCAGGACCACATACCTATGCCACTCTAAATTCACTTTCTTCCTCTGCTCCAAGCTAGAATCACCTCTGTTGTTCACAGCTAGTCTACCACCCGTCCTTGAGACTGTGTTTCAAGACCAGTCTCCCCCCTAGCTGACTCAAAGACTACAGTCTTTGCAAGTTGCCTGCGCTCTGTGCTCTTACCATCTGATCATCAGCAGACATGGTAAGTCCCCTCATTCCACACTGCCTGTCCTCTACAACACAGTGACTTCTTTTTCCTCTTCCTCCCTTTTTCCTGGAATCCATTCCACGGTTAGGGAGGGGAAAAGTGGTTAGGATTTCTTGCAACCGTTTCTTTATTATATATATATTTTTAATTATGTTAACTTCTCTTCCTCAGAAGTTACATAACATTCCTGTTACTAGGAAATCATTCCTCATTTCCATTTTCTCTGAAAAAAAAAAAAAAAAATAATAATATATATATATATATATATATATATATATATATATATATATATATAATTAATTCATGCAACAGATAAAAATCATCATCCCTTTATTTGTGTCCTTTTAATTGAGGTAAATAAAAATATTTACAATAATCTGGGGATATGACATCTCCCCCTCCTAAACTTAGACATCGTCCCAATGTCCTTCGGTACCAAACAACCCTGCGTATGCCTGTTTCATAAGTTCTTCGTCTTCCCAAGTCGCCTTATCAGGCCTAGAGTGCTGCCATTGCACTTTAACTTAGGTAGTATCCCGCTTCCGTAGCGTGACTTCTCTCCTATCGAGAATGCTCAGTGGTTCGACCTGGATTTCTCCTTCCAGTTCTACCTGCAACATGCAACATCCTGAGCCAGTTTTCTGTTAAGAGAAAATATTTATATTGATTTGTTAGTGATAATTCTCACTTGAATCTCCTGCCAATTAATCACATGTTTAGGATCATAAACGTATTTTTTTAACATGGAGACATGAAAGACGTTGTGGACTCGTATGTGACTGGGTAGAGCGAGTTGGTAAGCCACCGGCCCAATTCTTGCCAAGATCTGAAATGGTCCACAGTATCGAGGTGCCAACTTAGTGCACAAGCTCCACTATAATGTGCTCCTTTTGGCTCGAATTCATACATACACGTGATCACCGACCTGATACTCCTTAAACCTCCTTTTTCGCTCAACAAAATTCTTTTGCCTGTCCTGAGCTGCCTTCAGATTAGATCGTACTTTTTAACCAATTCTTCTATTTCCTTAAGCATTTACAGACCTAACATCAATCTGTCTTCCCGTACACTCCAACTCGAGGGGGTGCGGCACTTTCGTCCGTACAATACTTCGAAAGGGCTCATCTATAAGGATGTGTGGTAGCTGTTGTTGTATGAAAACTCAACCAAGTGCAGATAATCCTCCCACTTGGTTAGTTGCTGCATCGCATATGCCCTTAACATGTCCTCCACCACTTGATTCACCCGTTTGGTTTTCCCGTCAGTCTGAGGGTGATAATCCGTGCTGAAGTTCAGTTGAGTCCTCAATTCTTCAAATAATGTTTTCCAGAAGACAGATGTGAATTTCACATCACAATCTGAAATTATCGTTCTTGGTAACCCATGCAGCTTAAATATATTTTGCATGAACACATGAGTGATCTGCACATCTCTGTATGTAGATTGTACTGATATAAAATGTGCTGACTTAGCTTGTCCACCACCACCTTGATAGAGTCATTATTTTTATTTGACTCAGGAAACCTGGTGATAAAGTCCATGGAGATGGTTTCCCATTTCCATTCCAGAATGGGTAACGGTTGTAGTAAACCGGCAGGATGTTGGTGTTCTGCTTTAATTTGCTGACATTCTAGACATCGAGCCAAGTAACCAGCCACGTCCTTCTTCATACCCAGCCAATAGTATTCCTTTCGAAGTGCAGTGATCATCTTTTGATAGCCCGGGTGTCCAGCGTAATGGCTCTTATGATACTCGTCCATTATCAGATTTTTAATATTATCCTGATTGGGCACAAACAACCTTCCTTTATAATATAACATTCCAACAACATCCAAAGCATAATTCGGTTGTTTTTCTTTGCTGGACGGTTGCTGCACTTGTTGTTTTATCTGCTGATAAACAATGTCTTGTTCGGCTGCCTTGTTAATTATTTCCCCGAAGGGGCTTTTCCCTTCACTGCAAGAAATCTCGTATAAGCATTGCAACTTTCGACTCAAAGCGTCTGCCACCCGATTCTCTTTTCCCTTTAAATGTTTGATCTCAAAATCAAATCCGCTTAGGAAATCCACCCACCGTGCTTGCCTTGCATTTAGAGTGGGCTGGCTAAAATAATTGGTCAGACTGTGGTGGTCTGTCAATAACAGAAATTTCCTCCCCATAAGATAATGTCGCCACATTTTCAGGGCATGAATTACAGCTGCCAATTCTAGATCGTAAGCAGAATATTTCTGCTCATGCTCTTTTAATTTCCTGGATTCGTATGCTATCACTTTTCCTTCCTATGTTAACACACCACCTATCCCTTCCTTACTTGCGTCCGTGCACACTACATATTCCTTGCTGGGATCGGCTATACTCAGAATAGGTGTCGTAGTGAGTAAATGTTTGAGTTGGTCAAAACTCCGTTGGCACTCAGGGGTCCACCTGAAAATTCTTCCCTTTTTCTGCAAGGAGGTGATTGGATAAGCTACTCTTGAAAATCCCTCAACGAACCGTCTGTAATAGCCTGCTAAGCCCATGAAAGACCGGATGTCCGCCACATCCTTGGGTACCGGCCATTCCATAATGGTCCTTATCTTTTCGGGATCCACGGCGACCCCATCTTTAGTGATGATGTGGCCTAAATACTGTATCTGCTCTTTAAAGAATTCACATTTACTAAACTTAACATATAATTGGTGTTCTCGAAGGGTCTCCAACACTATTATGAGGTTCTCCTGATGCTCCTCCATAGTCCAAGAGTAGATCAATATATCGTCAATAAAGATCAGTACAAATTTGTCCAAATATTGATGAAACACACTGTTCATCAGACACATAAAGGTGGCAGGGGCATTGGTTAACCCGAAGGGTAATACCACAAACTCATAGTGGCCATACCGAGTCCTAAAAGCTATCTTAGCTATGTCCTCCTTTTTAATCTGGATTTGATGGTACCCCAATCGCAAGTCAATCGTTGAGAAAACAGTTGCTCCCCTTACCTGGTCAAACAGTTCATCTATGCGGGGTAGGGGGTAATTATTTTTAATTGTCAATTTGTTTAGTTGGCAGTAGTCCATACACATACAGAGGGTCCCGTCCTTTTTCTTAACAAACAGTACCGGGGCTCCCCAAGGAGACACACTGGGGCGTATGTACTTTTTATCTAGCAGCTACTGTAACTGCATTTTCAACTCTGTCAATTATGGTATGCTCATTCTATAAGGTGCTCAGGAGACTGGGGCTGCTCCTAGCACTAGCTCGATGGTAAAATCTATGTCCCTTTTAGGTGGCAGTTCAGGAATCTCTTCTGAGAACACATTGGAAAATTCTTGTATCACAGGAATATTCTCCAATATGGCTGTTTTATCTTTTGCATTGGCATACCCCACTTGAATGGCATAAATCTGACACCCTTTTCTAACGCATTTGGCTAACTGTGAGGCAGTTATGGGCCGAATCTGCACTGGCCGCTTAATTCCCTGCATCTCTTGTTTTATTCCAAGTTCATCCTTATAACTGATAGTCTTGGTTTTGCAATTAATTATGGACCAGTGTTTTTCTAACCAGTCCATACCAATCAATACATCGTATGAGCCAAGGGGAAGCACATTTAAATCTGCTGTAACAGACTGTCCTACTATCTTTAAAGGGAAGTTTTTGACCTTAGTTGTTACTCGTCTTTTTGCTCCCGTTGCCAACTGAACTAGCCAAGGGTCCCTAAACATAACTAGTTGCAACTTACATTGCTCCACGATTCTAGGACTAATATAACTTAAAGTTGCACTAGGGTCAATTAAAATAGTTACAACAAGGTCTAAGAGTTTACTTTCAAATTCCACCATGGTCGGCTGGTATTCCGCCTGGCGGTCTTCCAACGCTGCATTAATATTTGGCAGACTTCGTCCTACATTGCCCACTGTAGAGGTTTCATAAACCTGGGAAACTTGTTCTACTCCTTTTCGCTGAGTATAATTTTTCACATAATGGGATCCACCACAACCCCAACATTGCACTAGGGGCCTTGCTGTCCCTTAGTTATCTACCCTCCCGATTTGTTCATTGATCCTGGACTCATTAGGGGGCTTTAACTGGAGGGTATTCTTTTGTGAGTTCCTCCTATTTTTCCCTTTGGAAAATCCTTTGTTACCTCCACTGCGATTACCTTTAGTACTTCCAGCTAGCGTGCTACTCCTCTTATCGACCCATTTCTTACCCAAATTATCCCCCTTCTGCTTACTATGCTGGTAGCAAATTCTAGCTTTACGTATAGCCTCGTCCGTCGTCTTTGGGTTGTCAAATTCGATTCTCTCCCTCATACTTGCAGGGAGACTACTGACAAATCTCTGCACTTTTGATTTCTCTTCTCGTATATAGGGCACGTAACGGAGTAAGGAGGTAAAATGAGTAATGAATTTGTCCATAGTTTGCTGCCCCAAATGCAGGTCATGAAATTCTTTGGCCTTCTCGTCATAGAAGCGCTCGGTCGAGTACCTTTCCTTAAAATAACTTTGAAATTTCTCCCGGGTGATAATCTATTCACTTACTCCTTTTACCATCTTAACTTCCTCCCACCACAAGGTGGCATTTCCCTGTAATTGGAAAATGGCCAACCGTACCTTGAGGTTGTGATCGTACTCATACAGCTAGAAGTATTTGTTCATATTGATCAGCGAGGCCTCCACTGCTTCCTCCTGTTCTCTGTCAAAGTGCGGTGGCTTGATTTTACCGAATTCCCCTTGCAGCTCTACCCATTGACTTTTGGACGTCTGCTGCTCGGAGGCATTATCCGAGCATTCCTCTTCCTTGACCTCTGATTCTTCGAGCTCTATGTGGGGATTCTGTTCCCCTGACACTCTTTGTTGCTCAGCACTGGGATTTGGTGGCTGCTGATTCTGTCTATCGGATAAGCTTTTTATGATCCTTTCTTGCTCCATAGTTAACCTCGCATTATCTTCCCGTAAATAGGTCATTTCATGTTTCATCTCTTGTACTGTCTCCAAAATCGCCTGATTGGTATTGCGTGCCTCCTCATCCAGCTGTACCTATAATTCAGCACTGCTTCCCGGTCCCATTGCAAGTGCCTAAACTGCCATGAACCTGTGTGACATACTTTCAGTTCTTCTCATATTGTCCATCCTTGATTTCCTGTACTTACACAAAACAATTAACAGCAGAAGGGTTATCACATTAGCTATTGCTTCTTACTCATTAGAGTTGAAATAAATTATAAATATACAATCTGCTGACTATTTTTTTTTTCTTCCAATGCCCAGAGCCCACAGTCGTGCAAACCTGGCTCTGATACCACTTGTCATGTCTTTATAACTCAGGAATTAATTCTTTTTTTTACATGTATAAATATACTCCTAATGTTCTACATGCCCGTGGTTAGCTATGGATTAAATTTACAATTATGCACCCTACGTTGTTTATTCATAACACTATTCCACTGCATTTAAGGGTTGGAGTACTGCATCTCAACTTTATTTAAATATCTCTATATGGTTCGGATGCACGCTACGCACACGACATTTGTTCTGAAGGTAACTTTCTATTCCCCTCCAGCCATCACGTGGAAACCCTATCCGATACTGTGTGAAATAATCCCTGCTCTACCTCGTATTGTAAGAGGCCGGCAGGTTGATCTCGATCACCTTGCATCAACGGTGGAGAGAGCACTTTGTAATCCAACGGTGTCAGATCACCCCCATGAGCTGCTGCCTAAACCAAAGCATGCCTTGGGTGACGGAAATCATTTGTTCGGGAAGTTTCTTGCGACTTTGCTCTGGTTTAGTCCAAGCGTCCTGTTCCAGAGAGCCCAGCTCGCATGTCTCACTCCAGTGCAGGAGGATTTGATCCCTAACCCCTCAGGTAAACAAACACGCTGTGCTAAGTTCCTTCTATACTCTTCTGGCCATGCACTCCTTTCGATTACTGATAAACTCATGTTTGGCTCATGCAACATGCATTTGCAGGGTTATCCTGCATTGGGGTCCCTCTACAACTCTGGAATGAGTGTAGTTCTTTCATTGTCTGGTTCTTCCTTTAGTGGTAAGTGTCTTACTATAGAACGAGGACAACTTCCTTGACTTTTGATTTTATTACAGCTGTATTATTACTATTGTTGGCTAACGTTATGCTATTCGGTTTCTCCTTATACAGGCTAACCACCTGCTCCTCACACAGCCTAGCACTAACGGAAAACTCACCACCGTTCTGGATCCCATGGGTGAGGACTATCGGGCGCGGCTATGTCTGGATTCGCTTCTAAGTTTTTCCTTGGGTTTAGAGGAGGGTAACCCTCCAGTTCTTTTTATTTTGGATGAACAAGGTTATGGAGGACTGTTTGTTTCCCCAGACTCCAGTGCCATGGGCAAGATTAATGTAATTTAACTTTAGAATTTAAATGTCCAACCTCAATTTCCTTTGCTCATACTAATGTAACTGTATGTAAATTTTAATGCACACCTGGCTCTTTTGTCACGGCGTGCTAAGCTTCTTGCTTACTGGACTATAATTGTTGAAAAGGGTTTACTGTTTCTTCTTAATCAACGGTATATATATATATATATATATATATTTCGTCTATGCTTGTTATGGTTACCGCTTCATGGCTCCTCTATACATGAAAATTATAATTCGTTTTGCTTAATGAACACATAGTGTTGCACAACTTTTTTCCAGGCCACATTTCTGTTTAGATGTGTAAAATGTATACAGTTATATATTGTCTTTATGATTTGTCTGAAGTGGTTTTCCCTAAGCGTACTACTTCCCTTGTGGAGAGGGCTCAAGCCTTGCCCCTCAAATTCTGTATTTTTTTACTAAATTCCTGATGTTTTACCATGATAGCATTCCTTGTGCGATGGGAGGAAATTAAACATGGAAAGACATTATCCTTATCAATCTATTGCCCCATTCTATGCCTTACCCGATTTTTTTTTTCTGTTTTTTTTTTCTTTGGGGTTCCTCCACTGATTAGATGATATTCACGGAGTGGGTCTCTGGCCACACCACCCGGCTTACTGTTCCTTATTTCAGAGGAGTTACTCAACTTCTCCTTAAACACCTGTAACAGTGTTTTTAGTTAGAGTCGCTACAGTTTTGCAGCTACTTGCACACGGTGTTAATATTCTTTTTTTATATAGCTATACTTATGTCTCTTAAAGGAAGCACTCAGTCCAAAAGCCACAAGTCTTAATGTGTATTGCTGGACTTTGATGGATTCTATTCACTCGTCTAATCCTGAGGTCACATATGCATTTACATAGTTTTGTTACCGTTGCCCTCTACCGTCTCCCTGGTGGGGCTGGTCTAACTTTCCTAGAGTTTCTAGGGGATTCTCTCTCCTCTATTCACTTTCGCTCGAAGAAGGGTTTTTTCATGGGGTAAAGCCTGCCTCGACAAGTTCCGTTTAACAACCCTCACCAATCAATATTAATGCCAAACTACCCGCTTGTCCTCAAACCTGACTTTTATGAAAGTAGTTGGTCTAACAAAAACAGTGTCTGTACCATTCTGGGTTGTCCCACTACCTGAGACGTACTACCACTAATTACCCCGTCAACAATTTAGATGAAGAGCTACCCACCCTTCCTACTCTCTTTTCCTGTTAATGTAAAACAACACTCATTGCACTTCTTTTAAGGAACTGCAATCTTCAGAAAATTAAACAGTTCCTTTCTTTCATTCAACTGAAGTCAGGACCGTATACCTTTGCCGCTGTAAATTCACTTTCTTCCTTTACTCCAAGCTAGAATCACCTCTGCTGTTCACAGCTAGTCTACCACCCGTCTTTAAGACTGTCTTTCAAGACCAGTCTCCCCCCTAGCTGACTCAAAGACTATAGTCTTTGCAGGTTAGACTATAGTCTTTGCAGGTTACCCGCGCTCCGCGCTCTTACCATCTGATCACCACTAGACGTGGTAAGTCCCCTCATTCCACACTGTCTGTCCTCTACAGCACAGTGACCTCTTTTTCCTCTTCTTCCCTTTTTCTCTGAATCCATTCCACAGTTAGGGAGGGGAAAAGTGGTTAGGGTTTCTTGCAACCATTTCTTTATATATATATATATATGTTAACTTCTCTTCCTCAAAAGTTACATAACATTCCTGTTTCTAGGAAATCATTCCTCATTCCCATTTTCTGAAAAAAAGAAAAAAAAAAAGAAAAATATATATATATGTATATGCAACAGATAAAAATCATCATCCTTTTGTTTGTGTCCTATTGACTGATGTAAATAAAAATATGACAGAGACCGGGACGGAGATGGAGGGGCCAGTTAGCAAGTAGAGGGGCACGGGCAACCTGCAATCACAATAACTTCAACGAATTTGGAGCGATTGACTGGCTGTATTCAGAATGTCGGGGACCAATGGTGAGCTGAGCATTTTGCCTTCCTCCTCCAGATTTTACGGAGTTCTACGATCAGTCCTCAGCCGAGTGGGAGGAGGATCGTGGGGAGCACTTGAACGTCGGCTTCTATGTTGTCCCTTCTCTGCCCAAAAATCTTCTTGATTACAAAGCTGACATTGTCAGATTTATCGAAGAGGCGGTCAAATTTTTGGTTAGAAATAGCTATCCCAATTTTCATATCATCGTCCTTTACTTCAGTACACAATTATTGATTTGATTTCAAGTCGTTTGATTTACAGATCTATATTGAGTAACAGAGAGATTGCTTGTTATTTTAAACCTAATTAGCAAGTTCGAATTGGTGATTGTTTACATACGGGAAAAAATCCGTTCTCCAAAATTTAGTACTCGTAAAATTTTGGACTATACATCTTATATTTGTTTAAATATATTATTCCAGAATCTTATATTCGTTTAAATATATTATTTTTCAAAATTCTAAAATTAAATTAGAAAAAAGAAAGGGAAAACAAAATAGTCTTATTTATTCAGCGTTGACCCTCACTTTTAATGCTACAGACGGGTAATGTATAAGATTTTCTAAGAATAATGAAAAGCAAAAAGCAAAATGTATCAAAATTATGGATATCACATAATGGTTTAAATGTAAAAGTAAAATCTTATAATATTAATAACAAAATTTGAAAACTAGAGTTCAGTGTAAAGAATGAGATTTTCGATATAAAAATAGATTTCAAATAATCTTCCCATAAGACGAAATTTATCTCTCAATACTAAAGAAATCTATAAAAGCTTATGTAACACTAAAACCAAATATAAACATGAAAACCATCCAGCTATCACGTTTTAATTTATTCAATAATATTCGGGATAGGAATCAGCAAACTGATAGTCACCTAAAATGGATCTCACTAATCAAATCCCACGCCATTGCTCTCCACTCGACTTTGGATAATGCATAAGCCATAAATGATTTAGGTTTTGCACAATTTTTTAATTGAAATATTTTCGTATCTTAGTGAAACCAACTAATTTGTTAACTATGTTTATTTGGTTGAATGGGGTAATTAATTAGTTAATTAGGTTGAATTTAATTTAATATAGATTTTAGGAATATTTCAGATTTCAAAATAATTTAGAAGATGAAAGTGGCTCAATTCCAAAATATTTTAGAATAGGTAATCATGATATTAGAGAGAAACAAAGTTAATTGTTTGACTTTATTCCTAGCCCGAATGCAACTCAATTGATGATCATATTGATATAAAATATTATGTAAATAATGAGATTCAAGATTCAAAACAAAAAAATAAAACTGTTTATTCTCACTTCTCTATCCATGTTATTTAAAACTATTCTTATATCTCCAATTCAGATACTAAGTGTCTATGTGATTTCAAATATTCTAAAATCTGCCATAGTCATATAAAATATTATGTAAATAATGAGATTCAAGATTCAAAACAAAAAAATAAAACTGTTTATTCTCACTCCTCTATCCATGTTATTTAAAACTATTCTTATATCTCCAATTCAGATACTAAGTGTCTATGTGATTTCAAATATTCTAAAATCTGCCATAGTTGATGGATTTTCATGACGTAGGTTCTTGAGTTAGATTGTGTTAAAGATTGAAAAAAGTGGAGCAAAGCGCTCTTCGCTCTTCTCAATATTCTAAAATAGTTAAATAGATTATATAGAAGACAACAATATTTAATAGCTCAATTATAATTCATATTGGGTCAAAGATTAAAAAATGTGGAGCACAATGCTATGCTCAATATTCTCAAACAACTAAATAGATTACATAGAAAACAACAATATTTAATAACTCAACTATAACTCAACAGAATAAAATTGAATTCAAAATGACTATAATACCCAATATAACAATTATAACACTTAAAAGAAAATATAAATAATTGGAATTATTTTTTCCAACACTCTTTTTAATTATATGAAAAAAATATATATTTTATTTTACTGTATATACTACAAACATGACCCATTTTGTTCTGATAGAATGATACAAAAATAATTTTTACGATACAAAAATAATTTTTACGACAAGTGCACATTCAGCGAAATTCCAGCCGATCACAAAAGATCCTGAAAACAATAATAAGATGTGGAGACGGTTGTCTTGAATATGAAATGTGGTGGCGCTCGTAGAGAAAATTGTATTTCAGTATTAGCTAAATGTGAAAGAGTGGATATTGATGTTGATGAACAATATGTCTATACAGAAATATTAAGCATTAACATGGTAAGTTAAGTTAGATTTTAAGTTTTTGTGATTATTTGTTTTGGAATATTATGATTCAGATTATTCACAGTATTATATTTATTTTGTTGAAGTTTAAAATCTTGAAAAAGATGTGTTTTCAAGATAGAAAATGAATAATAAATAAAAAAAAATTATTTGCCACCAAAACAAATAAATAAATACCTAATAAATAATAGTTGAATTTTGAGGAGGGACTCAGTGACTATATTCAGAATCTCTGGGGCCAATAGTGGTCTTTCGGATGTTGCTGAGTTTTACCTCTACCATTTAGGAGGAGCAGGGTTGGAATTTCAAAAAAGACCAACCCATCGTTTTCCAGAATTTCCGCCCTGTTTTCATAATTTCAAAATAAATTTTCGACAGTTTTATAATTTTTTAACCTATATTTGAAAAACAAATCACCACTTAACAGCCCAGACAAATTCCAAAAAAGAAGATCAAAGAAAGCACTTGCACGTCCCCTTCTATGCCGTACCGTACCTTCTCTGCTCGACAATCCTCTCCATCACAAAGCCGCCATCGAAGAGGATCAAGAGGAGCACTTCACGTCGCCTTCTATGCCGTACCTTCTCTGCCCGACAATCCTCTCAATCACAAAGCCATCATCGAAGAGCCTGCCAGACTTTCCGTTACATTATACAATTATTAATTTGATTTCAGGTAGCTTGATTAATGGATTTATCTTGAATAATATTGAGATTGTTAGATCCTGGGTCTGTTCAGGATAACTCGCACCAATTATCCATTCTCTTAGATTTAAAAAAAAAACTACAATTACTAAGTTTGAAAGATTTATTATTTTAATTATAATTAATAAATTTGAATTTGAATTTTTTAATAGTTAATAATATAAATTTTAAGATATAATCATTTTCAAAATTAAAAGAAAAGATTTAAATTAAAAAAAAAAATCTTTTTTATTCCATATTGATTCTTCATTTTTAATATTAAAATGATCTAACCATAATGAAAAACAAAATGTATCAAAATTATTACATAATAATTAAAAAGGTAAAAATAATAATATTAGTAACAAAGTAGCATTGGATGAAAAGAAAAATGATTTCCGCATATCCATTATTTTTTGCTGTCTCAAACATTAAACGAATCTATATAAATCTAGAAAATATTAAAATTATTGATAAACAGCCTAGATAATGTTAAAGCTAAATCTATATAAACCTACATAATATTAAATCTATGGATAAACATTGAAACCATAATTACTAAATTCGTATTGGCCCTAAAAGATCAGAGATATGCCAATTCAATTCAGTTCAACTAATTATGGATAATATTAAAATTATGGATAAACAACCCCAGAAAATATTAAGGCTAAATCTATATAAACTTAGATAATGTTAAAGCTATGGATAAACAACTTGGATAATATTAAAGCTATAGATAAACATCGAAACCGTAGTTACAAATTTTGGCCATGTACTCCTAGTCAATTCAATTCAACTAAAAATTCAGAAATATTTGTTGACTGACCGGGAAGGGTTTACGTTATGTTCATTTCACATTTCATTTTTTGTTTCCTCCTTCATTGAATTAAACACTACCGCCATCGCCAAGCAGCCTTTTGTATGCTCCTTTGTTGAACAGAACACTGTCGGCATCGCCAAGCAGCCTTCTGTCTGCTCCTTTGTTGAATAGAACGATGTCGGCATCGCCAAGCAACCTTCTATCTGCTCCTTTGTTGAACATATTACCTTCAGCAATTATGCTCATTTATCTTTTGATATGTTCTTATGTTATTTTGACTCGATAAAATTAAAATTTTTGACTCTTGATGTATCAGACTTGACTTTTATAATTTTATTTCAATATTCAGGATTCAATGTTCATAGTTGGAAGTGGAACATTGATATGGTTTAAAGTTTAAAAGTTTAAACATTTATAATTTTATAATTTATTTTCATTGTGCATTGTTAGTAAGTTAGTAGACTAGTAGTTACATTGTACAGTTACAAACTATTAAAATTGGCAACTAGGGCCAAACTCCATGTGGGTCACCTCATTTATGGCAGTTGATATTTTTCCTAAATTCCTCTTGTTGAGAGGTGTAGGATCGATCTAAAGATTATCCGATTCCGAAAAGTATTTATGAAGATATGAATTTATTTGTATTTACTTGGCAAATTGTCAAGGTCGACCAAGAGTTAAATGTGTGGCACACATGCCCAATGAATCATATAAATACAAGAGAGTTTGATTCATTTTCTCATCATCTCATCTCCACAACTCTTCTCTCTCCTATTCTCTTGGGTATGCATAGGAGAAAGAAGACTCTCTCACGTGGGAAGAAGAAAGAGGACGCAGTTAGGGTAGCAAGCTGTGATGTTGAAGAAGGAGGACGTAGGAAGGTACAACAACATGTTTTTGGTTCTAGAGGACTACGTTGACCAGCATATAGGCTCCCTTGACTGCGGATTTGTGTGGGGAGTCTCTCTCTTGCTAGCCGCAGTTCAGATCAGCCTTTTTGACCTCTGTTTGCCATTGTTTTGGGGCAGCGTTGACTAGTTATGGCTGACTGCAGGAGCTGATATATTGACTATTGTTTTGACCATGTTTTGTGGACTGTTTTGGGCTACTACTCATTACTGTTGAAGACTGAGTTCTTCAATTTGACTAGAAGTCAATCTGGCACTGTTTGACCAAGTTTGACTTTGTTGATCTAGGGTTTGTTGCTACTGATATAAAATTACAGAATTATGATTTTGTACTATTTCTCTCTATTGAACTATTGAAGATAAAAGAAGATTTGGTCAAAGGGTTTCCCCGCATTGGAGTTTGTCCCTGGTTAGCTGCCACATCTTGTGTTCCTTGTCTTGGCTTGTTTTCTGTCAATCGTTTAATGTTCTATCTGCACTTAATGTATATATGATTGCTAATCTGTGGCTAATAAGAAGAAAAAGAAGTAAATTGGTCTAAGCATAGAACATAACATAATTTAACACAAACTTACATGTATGATGTATGATTATAATTTATATGATAATGATATTAATGATCATGCTTTTCATTTTAAAATTGTTTCAGTTATATGATTCATCGATTTATATTTTATATTTATAAGTTTTTAAGACCTCGAAGTCCCTCCACGTTTCCTAAAAATTGATAGGGAGCTTTTGCATAGGCCTCTCTTGCGTATCCCCGCTCCCTTGCCTCCTTGTCCCAGTAACTTGGTGGATCATTGGTTTATATGGGCTGAGAACCGAACTATTCCAATGATGGCCTCCAAGTTATCGGTTGAAACTAACCAATTATGAAACTATATTTTATTTATTATTACTTAAGTGGTTATAAGTCTCCCTCACCACATAGGTTTTTCCTACATTTCAAGCTCTTTTCTTCTACAGGTATCAACTATAGTCAAACATTCCTTTATTTTCCACATGATGAATTTACATAAATTTCCCCACATAAAATGGGAATGGAATTTCTTATTAAATACCCACAAGAGTTTTTTTTTTATATATATAAAATCATGACCTTATCATTATCATAAATGGAGAACAATCATTTTCCAATTACATTTCATATACAGTCCTCTCATAAACTAGCTAATCTAAAGAAAAGAAAAAAATTATTTTGTTTTTTTGTCATTTCATTTAGTGTCCACTCAAGAGATTCACAAATTATAAGAAATTATTCAACCTTAAAAATTAAATAATTCATTAAGAATATGGAAAGTTCATCTGTACTTATCTCAATAGTTTTGGACAGATAGGGAATTCTGGAGGAGAAAGACCACTCCTCCTCACCAATGAGATTGGAAAGCACGTCTAATACTCTTCTTGACCTTATCCAATATCCATAACAAGTGGGCATTGAGCATAAGACTACCCAGTCTAGCCAAGAACTCACAAATTTGTCTTAGGGCTTCCATTGGTTCAGTCCAACTCAAGAAGACCTTGTGGCAGTGTCTTGCTTCCTTCAACAATGTCCTATTGCACATTCATGATATTTCATCCTTGTTCTCCCCACTTGGACCTCCTCCAACCATGTACAAAGTCTTGAAGGTTGCCTAATGTATTTTCTCCTCTTTCTCTCTTAGCTTCCTTATCCCAACTGAGACTATTTATTTGTAGCGAGGGACATAACTGTCCTCTAACTGTTTGGTAAATAAAAATTTTCATCTAAAGTATTTTCCAGTGAAATGCAAGACTTGTTAGAACCTTTCTCTTATATAAAATTAAAATAACTTAAATATTAATGTTTTTCGCTTAGGATTTTCCTCTTAACCCATGATCTACCAAGTGTTTGTGGTAAAAGTAAGTTAAATGCTTACTTTTCACTGAGGTGTGTTACATCTTTCCCCCTCAAGGAAACACCACCCGGTGTTTCCTGGACTTCAAACATTCTAGAATATTCGGTGCATATAATATATTTATTTAATATTTCACATAACCTTTCTTGGCTAAAGTGCCTTCACGGCGTATGGGGAAACACCTTCCTTCCATAGCCTAATTTCTCTTTGATTATGAGTATGCATAGGCTCCATCAGAATATTTCATATGATTTATCCTACATTCACAATCATTGCCATTTATTCCATCTACCATTATTTATGAAACACATACATACTCATTTCAACTTCATTACAAACATTATTAGTTTCCATTTATATATTTCAACAAGGGTAATCAATATGCATCATAACCCAACTAGGCTTAGCAATTTGCACTTAGTAAGGTTTAGCATTATCATTAAAAGCTCATCAACATCAGAATTAAATCCCTCTCACTTACACAATAGCTAAGTAAACTCATAATAATTGTTTCCAGTAAAAATTCCAGATCAAGGAAGTATCAATTCTATTGGGACTATATACTTAGTGGTGATAACATTCCAAAAACCATTTTTTGTTCTTTTCTTCTATGATAGATGGAAGTGAGTATATTATCGTAATAGGTAGTATCACCATGATTTTGTCTTAGTTTCAAGTGCTATACATGCTTTGTTTATGCACAAAGTATGGTTTAGGATAACTTCCTTTTATTCCCAGGTTCAAGATGGTTAATTAAGTAACCTTAGTTATGGCCATGTGAGCCGTTGTTCTTTATGCAAAGTCAAGAGTCCATATTGCAACTTTTCTTTAGTTTCTGCCCTTTGCCATTTTGCTTTGCAGGATGGTAATGGTTATATATTGTTTATTTCTTGTGTACAACTGTGGGGTTCTTTATTTTATACTTATCTACACATTGACTCATCTTGCAAAACTAGGTTGGGAGGTTTTCCTTTTCATATCTATAGGTGTACCACCCATCCACAATATTTTACTTTTCACTAAATAGTTCTATGTCATAATTTCTTGCAAGTTCCGTTGCATTTCTCTAGGGAGTCCCATTAATGTTCACCTACTTATATATGCAAAATCAACTTAATCTCTTACAAAGAGAATCATTCCAAACTCGTGTCAAACCACTAATAGGGATTGTAAAAATAGCAACCAAGAACGAGTTGGCTTGTAGCCATGGTGAGGGTGAAGAGAAACTACTTAAAGTTATTATGGAAGGATGTAAATTTGAAGGGAAACCATTAAGAGTTGTTCCAAGATTTTAGGAACAGTCCAAAGGCATGAAGCCTCTCAAGAAAGCAAACAGAAGGATAAGGAAATAAAATGTAGCAATTAAAGACAATGTTGATAAAATTCAATGAAGAGAAGGAACCTAGATTGAAAATAGTGAAATTGTTTTTTCTTCAATTAAATTATGTGGTTTCACATGAGATAAGCAAAAGAATGTCTCATAAGTATGAGGTTTTATTTAAAAAAGAAGACAATCTTGAAGAAACTAGAGGGCCTAAAGCTCCTAGCTATTCTAGTAATTTTTATAAAGCTTTCGATGTAATCATTGTTTGGAATGCAAGAAAAGAATATGAAATGTAGTTAGAAGGAGGAAAGGAGCATGAGAATGAAATTTCATTTCATTTTCATCAAAAGTATGATTTAGAAAAGTGACCACTAGCCTACAAATGATGAAACTACGTATTTTTTTGAGGGTTATCATAATAAGCTCGTTTCTTGTGCAAAAGTTTGAAGTACATCATTCATGAAACAATTATTGGGGGAACATAAAAATGGAGAGTGGGAGTAACAATAGAGAGTGGGAGTAACAATATTATTGTAGTAAAGAAGTGGAAATTATATCCATGGATTTTTTGAGGTTACTATGGTAACTAATTAATGTTTATATTTTGACCTAGTGAGAAAATAAGTTGGCCATTGGATTTAAAAAATATTGGATGGCAATGAAACAACCACCAAAGAAATGGTTCAAAGAAAGGGAGAAAGTGATGGACTATAGACACAACATTATAAAGCCACGTGGGAGGCGGTAGCAAGATGAAATATGGGATCTTGGAAGAGGAGGAAAACAACATGGAACTATGAATCGTAAAAAAATGCACAAAATATGGGATCCTCGAGGACTTTAAAATCAAGCGTGTGACTAGGAGGTGATTCCAATTCTTAACCTAGGGAGTCTGATGCAGGAGCATCAACCCCTAGAAAACATTTTTATTAGGCCCCAAGGGTGTCAGGAAACCTATAAAGTGAAATAAATTTCCCAAATATAATTGTGTAAAATTATGTAAATTGATATCAATATAGATTTCCAAATTCTAGAAGAATTTTGGTGGTTATTTTGTTTTAGTGATTTATAGCTTTTATTGAAAATAATTATTTCTCTGTTGCATTGTCTTCCACCATCTCAAGTGCTTTTCACTACTTCACCACACATCAACTTAGCTTGAGAAAATTCAAAATGACAACACCTCCTTAACTTATTCAAATGTGAAGGGGAAACACCTCCTACCCAAATCAATATTTTAATTGATTTAACCAACTCAAGTTTTAGCATAAATAGAGATGCTCAACCAAAGGTGGATATCACACTCTCAACTTTCATATTTGTGTGGCTACTTCAGAAGTTGTAACTCTTGTTTACTATATTCTTGTTGTGATTTGTTTCTTTCAATTGGTACTAGAGTCTAAGAAGAGAAAATTTGAGAAGTCGTTTCTATGTGAGAAAGAAGAGAGTTGTTTCACAGAGTGCATGTGACCGAATTGCAATTGGTTTTGTTGCACTCTGTGACCGAATTGCAATTGGTTTTGTTGAAGAATTGTTGAGTGGCATGGAGCTACAATGGGTTGACAACTAAATTTAAGTCAACTTAAGGTTGTGTATGTGGTTGTATTTTTGTGTTGAAGCATCAACTTCCCGTATTCATGTTTTAATTGGATTGTGAAACCTATGAACCATAAGTTGTTGGAGTTATTTAATGCTACAAGAATCATCACCAAGATGTGAACAATTTTTGGCTTATCAAATTACTGGACTGAAATCGTGTGTGTACCTTATTGTTGTATGTTATACATATCTTTGAACTTTTCCATTTAATGATGGTTGTGTAATTTGGAATTAAAGAAACATTGCTACAAAAATTTCTCAAGTTAAGGAGTTCAATGCATGTAGGAGAAGGAATATACTATTGCTTTTTCAACAAATAAAAGAAGCACAAAAATATGAATTTCTTTATTACTTTTTGTATTGTTCTGAATTTTTAATGGGCTATCTTTTGAAGGGTATTTAGCTTAGTATTGAAGGCATTTTTTTCTCGATCATTTCGTATAGTTTTCTTTGAAGGAAGTGACAATAATAAAGTGTAAAATTTCTTTTAAATTTCATTCGATGATTTTAGTTATCTATTCGAGATGGTGAAAAATACCAATGTTACTCAGTCATTGGTTCCTATTATGAATGAAAAAAATGATGATTCTTGGTCTAATCAGATGAGAACATTTTGCATTCCCATGAGATTTGGGGATTAATTATTGATGTCTATCCAGAGTCATTTGATCACGCAGCAGAGATGGCTCTTACTAATTTTGAACAAGCATTATTGAGGGAGAATAGAAATATAGATAACAAAGCTTTTGGCCTTATTCAACAAGGCTTAAATGATGTGATATTTTCAAAGGTATCAAGTGCATATTCTTATTAGACGGCATGGGACACTATTGAATCTTGTTATCAAGGTGTATCCAAAGTGAATAATGTCAAGTTCTAGAACTTGAGAAGATATTTTGAGAATATAAAAATGAAAGATAGTGAAATTGTGAATCATTTTATAACTCGAGTCATGAGTATTGTTAATCAATTGTGACAATATGGTGAAGACCTATTTTTTATTTTTTTTTGTAAACATGGCAGATCTCTATTTATTTTTATTTTTAAAAAAACCTTTCACAACCATTTGCTGCTACAGGTGGTTTTCCTGCCCAAAGGAAATGGTGAAGACCTATCAAATAAGAGAGTGGTCAAGATCTTTTTCTGAAGTTTGTCAAAGATATTTTAATTCTTGGTTGTATCCATAGAAGAATTCAAGGACACAAGTCAAATGCAAATTGATGAGTTGACTAGTTCGTTGACTGGACATGAATCCGGGATGTCAAGATATGATGATAGTACAATGGAGAATACCTTCAAAAATCAACTGCAATTTAATATATGAATAGACATAAGAAGGTTGAGTAATCTAGGAAGAGGTGATAGAGTATCTGATCAAAGACATTCGCAAGATAATTCTGAGCATGAGGAGAAATTCCAACGGTGCCAATTTAATTTAAGAGGGAGTGACAATAGAACATGGCATCAAGGAAACGAAAGGTATGATATTGTTGGGCCCTAATTTTTGCACATCTTTGACACCTTATCCTGCTATAGTTTATAATATGCTACTCCATTTTTGTCCTTTTGATACCTCAAAACCATCCTATACTTGTTAAACTATTCTACGTCATAAATGGAGGTAAGATTCACTATTATTTTTGTTTTTAAACGTCTTTTTGACTCAATTTGACTAACATATTACTAAGATTCCTAAATATGAGGATGGATACTTGAATGCATTGACATGTCATTGGTGATTTAGCATCTAGCTCAAAGTGCACTAGGAAACAATTCAATATATAATTATGTACTTTATTCGATACCTAACTTTGTACTCTGTTCGCTACCATATTCCAGGATTAACATCAGTTAAACTAATGAACACTCTAAGGCAACGTCTCTTGTTTGTGATAGTAGTAAAAATGTCTTCAGCGTAAAGATAGAATCGATCAAACTTCGATGGATATGATGGGATGAACGAGTGATCCTTGAGAATCTGTCTCATCTTAATTAAGCTCAGACCATACTCACATTATCTTTGTTTATTATTTAGTTACATCTATATTTAGGCCATAATTTATTTAAGAGGGGTGACCACTGGTGTTACGTGTTAGTAAGATGGAGCAGAGAATTATTGTGACTCTGTACACTGCATAACATTGTTTTAATTCAGTTTGGAACTATTTTAATTATGCATTATTGAAGACTGTTAATACAGTGATACCAGTTTCTATACTTATAAATTTGTGTCTTTAATTCGTAATATTTTTGTGATAATCTAGCTTGTCTAAGGTCTTGGAAAGGGCCCACCATCGACCTCAGCCAAGTGCTGTGATTAATTTTAGTTAGAAAGGTATGTGTGTAGATTAGTATAAGAGAAATTACACTTTGAATATCTTTTTTTTTGTTGTTAAACATTATGTAGTTAGAGGTGTGATTAAATAACATTTAAATCTTCTAATAGTTTTGAACATTCTATATTTTAAAATCTTGGTTGATGATTGATTATCAAAGGATAGATTTTCATTTAAAATTGCTTAATTTTATGAAATTGTTCTCATAGAAATTTTTTGAGTCTACAGGCCTTTCTTTTATCAAGCATTACTAAGTTGGAATGAATATGTCTTAGTTCAAAATGGATTTCTGAAGGATGTGATTTTAAACAATCTTAAGGCTAAAACGAAACCCTTGATTTAAAGAGAAATAACTTACTACCCATGAATCACAAATTTCCAATAAAGGACTCTGCAACGAATGTTTGATACCTGCAAGTTTCCACACGATTGTGTATATAATGTAGATAATTTATCTTATTTTTCAATTAGTTTTGAATGGATTTATGAAATCAAAGAATTGTATAAATGAGTTTTTTGTTTGCTTGTTTAATAGCACTGATGGAATCAATTTTTAATTTGTAGTTATAGATTTCGTTTGGCTTGTCGGGTTAGTTTTGTGTGAAGTGAAACAAATTGCCTAAACTAAGTTATGGTATTATTGAGTTTGTTTCCAATGAGGTATCTAGTCATGACATAGTTGTGTAATCGCTAAAGATAAATTAGTGATTTGAAATGTGTGTTATTAGGAATACGTCATAGGCTTCTTTACTTTAGTAGCCTTTAGTAAAACAATTGAATGATTTTGAATTAGGATAGAGATTGGAGTGGACATTCGATAGTTAATCCAGTACTAGTTGAGTAAAGGATAGCGAATTTGGATATGAACTGTAATACTTTTCAACTTTAATATTATGACTTATAGATTGACATTTTTAAAGAGTATAGGGAATTAAAAGAGCATATAAAAACCCTAACTTTTTTGGTGTGTCTTCCGGGAGTTGCAAGTAGTCTAGGTAATATTTTACTTTGGATGTTTGGTAGATTTATGGGTTTGATAGAAAATTTATAGGGAAACTAGAGGGTAGAGAGAGTATGGTAAGATATGAGGGAAGAGCCACATGGTGGGGTTGCTCCAAAGTCTAGTTGTCCCAAATCAATTTTCTTAGGTTTTTTTTCTTATGCATAGAAATAAAGGTAGACCTAGAGATAGTAAAGGAATATTTATACAAAGTGAGAAATTTTATTTAGATTTTTCGAGTCCTATAGAGACCCCCCAATTAACCCTGCTCAATGTTATGTATGAAACATGGAGAAAGGAGAAATTTATGTTGCAATACTAGCTTCAAATCAAGAATCACCATATATGGAGGAGACAATACAATTTTAAGGCACACCACAATAATCTGCATTAGAAATAGATGTGGGGACAAAAAAATTTCCAACACTTATGGGAGTGGTAATTTCACAGGTAGATTCTGTGATGCGAGTAACTCAGAAATACTTAAGGCCTGTGTATATAAAGCTTAGCTCAGTTGAATCATCTTTGAGTTGGAGTTTTACACAAGAACTTATCACTTTTAGAATTCCTGGAAGAATGGAAGACAAAGGAGGAGGTGAGGAGAAAAGGAACAATAACATAAAAAATGATAGGAATGATGATGGATACAATGATAAAATTCATAGCCTATTAAATAGTAATGATGACAGAAGAGATGGTCTTAGGGGAGGACCTAGAGAAAACGAGGAAGAAGAAGAGGCTACATTTGGATTTCCAATCTTTGACATCACTAGAAATGTTACTATGAAAAATATACCCTTGGAATCCCTTCCACTTTTTCTGGTACGTATTTTGAAGATATTCATTTATGTATATCTCTTGTCAAATTAAAGCTAGGATTATATGTTAGGTTCAAACTCATTTTTTGAAGTGAATTTTCGTATTTGTTTATCTGGAAATATGGGATTTTAACAACATAGTTTGTACTTCTAATTTTCTTTTTTTAATTTCATTTGTGGGTATGAAAGCAAGGTTAGTCTCAGTGTAGTTAATTCTCTTAACTGTACACCTTATGTAATATGCTAAATGTTCATCACAGGTGCTGCCTACACACTCTACCTAAATCAACTCTTACTCTGTCTTTGATTATGTTTAATATAAGCTAAAAGAGAGATAATATTTCTAATAGTGGGAATATGGTTCCATAACCGTCCTCTAGCGACTCTTCATGGAAGGCATAGGTTTTTCCTTGTTTTTTTTCTTCCAGAGTCACAAGCTTTCGTTATGTGTTTAGTTCTGCACTTCTTCTCCAACTCCTTCTCTACACTGGAATTTATTTTTTCTTTGTACGTTCACTATTATACTAGGCAAGGGAATTTTATCATCATTTTTTCCTAATCTCTCCAATACAAGTTCTATAACCTCCCGAGAGATTGTTCCACCAATTGGTCTACAGGCTTGAATGAATTTGAACAGGTTAATCTATGGTCAATAGATTTGGGTTGAGATTAGGTCCCCAAGGATGGGAACTACCCAACAAATAAATGTGATCACCAAATTATAGTGTTTTGAAATTAATATTTCTAGCTTATAATAGAATTTGGTGTAAAAATTATACTACAACCTGAAACCTACACACCTATGTTTACACAAGATCTTTCTTTCTTCCTTTATTAACATTTATATTACTTGCTAGGTGAAATTTCTGTTAAGGTTAGTGGTAGAATATTTATTAAAGTATCTTATCATCTCAATCAACCCTTTTCCGTACCGTTGGTCTTGTTGATATCTTACTGCTTCTCAGCATGCCAAATCGAGTCTAGAATCACCCCTAGGGTCCTATGCTAGGTGAATCATTTTCATGATCACTCCGTACCCTTCACTGTAGCACTCCTTCAGGGACCTTTACATTTTCCTAACCAAAGTATTCTCATAGCAAGGATTAAATGAAAAATATCACAGTTATACAAATATTCTCGTAGAAAAAGTTCATCTTCTAGAAACAACTAATACCACCACATAGAACATCCACATATAGGAACTAACAATACATTTTCATCGGCTCAGTACTTATTATACCCAATCATTACTTTTCGAACATCAATAAAGCACACATTCTATTACAACATCTAATGAATCAACTCTAGCATTTTAATAAATTGAAGTAACTCATATTCATAATACAAAAACCAACAATAAATATAACCTTCGTTACAACAAGCAACAATTTTAATCTATCTTTAGTAAAATTTAATCAATCTAATTCATAACATGATTGTCAGCGAAATCGTAACCTCTAACCCAAATTCTTAGTCTAGAAATCGTGCCTGCGACATCACTAATTCATCCAACCTCACATCAACCTTTGATCCTCCCTTGAGCTAAGATATCTTGCAAACGAATCAACAACTTCCTTTGATTCCCATAATGTGTTTTTAAGCTTATTTTCCAGCAGATTTTTCTTGGCGACGACCTGCCTTTCAGTGATCCGCTCCCCTTCAGCTTAGGCTTTTCTTTTATTTTTCCCGATAAAGCCTGATTTTCTCTCCCGCAGTTATTTTCTTAGTACTTATCTTCAAATGAGTATTTTATTAAGGGAATATATCTAATTCAACTCATTGGTATTTAGATTTGGTAATCATCCTTTTACGTCAGTGTTTCATTCCACACAATTTTGAGCTTTATTCATCAATTTTATTTATTTAAATTACATCAATTTTTCCTTCATAATTAGTTCATCATGGTTCATTGTAACACCCCTCCATTGTATGTAAAACTATTCTAACCTAAGCAAAGAAAAGCTAGGTCTGATGTGTAACAAGAAAACTAAATACTTTATTATTATACAAATAAATAATTTAATCGCTTGGAAAAGAGAGACACCAAGATATGAGTTTCTTGCCAAGGGACAATTCTTTCATGATAAGGCTTCTAGATCTAATTCTAGATAATCTTGATGGATTGGAGATAATTATCCATTAAGTTACTTAGTTGAAGAAAGACGCTAAGTGTAAGAAAAACATAGAAGCCTTCTCGGAGAGAAAGGCAAGGTTTTATGAGGAAAATCCTTGTGGGAGAGAAAGACGATATTTCCCGATAAAAGCCTAGGCGAATGAATAAAATGATCCATAGAAGTTGGATGTCACTAATAGAAACCATATCATGAAAAAGGGTATTAATTACACATGGAAGAGATCAAAAGGTGGCAGTTGATCCATGGAAAGAAATCTCGACTCGGGGGTTAAATGGAGAAGTCAGTTCTAGGTTGGGTGGTAGTGCTCAGTTTTCCAAGTGGCGTTCTCTCTTTTAATCTAGTTGGATTCAATTTATTGGGATGTTCTGTATGTGGCTCCTTACACTTTATGTGTCACATCTTTAAACTTATAGGTATAATTGCATAGTGTCGTCTTATGCTTCATTACTTTTGATGTTCAGTAGAGCTGCATGAATTATATTTGTTCATGTAATGATGGAATAATTATACTTGTGGCGACTATTGAGTCTAACTTTAATTGAAGTTAAATTAAGGAATGGGAGCCTAATAGTAAATTGTAAAATTATGCCATGGGGTATGTGAAAAAGGGTATCAGAGCTTAAGTTGAAACCTTTTAGCGTATAGGCCAATCTTCCTCTATAGGATATGAATAAGTTTCAAGTCCTAAATTTGGCCTTATACTACTAAGAATTTTAATGGAGGGTTCAGTATATAAGTGCCAAATATGCAAGAATCCATAACGATGGAAATCAAATCCTAAAATGATTATGGAAGCGGCATATTGTTGGAATAGAAATATAATATAATGTGCTATATATATTATATTATATTGATTAATTAAGGTATCAACCAATATTCTGGATTTGTAAATCTCCATGCAAATGAAGTAAAATATATTAAAAATTTTCAAAAGGAATATTTAACAACGTACATGTTATATGGCCATGATCACATTTATAAAAAATCCAAGAGAATTTTGTATTTACCACATTATTGGAATTAATTGAGCAACTAGATTTAGTCTCATAAATGCACAAGTGCTCTAGTGCGTTGATATGGACCACTAAATACCAAAGATTGAATTATGTAGAGCTAGTCAAAACAATCGAGAGAATGTGGAATTTAATTTCTAATGGATGACTGTTGCAAAGGCGAGGTTGCGTTTATGATGCACAGGGTTTAAGGATCAGAAAGGTTTTTGAAATTCTCATTCAACGCTGCAAAAAGAAAGGAAATGATACTTGAAGTCGAGTCAATTCTCATTCAATGCTACAAAAATAGAGGAAATTCCATTTGAATCTAATTCTTTGTCGTTTTCTCCATATAAGTTTAATGTTAAAGTTTAAACTGCACTATTCGCAGAGAAACACTACCCTTGCTTCAGCTTAGGTGAATCAATCGACTTCATGGAAATCTCAGGGAAAAATTGATCGCTTTCATGATATATAAAAGGTCCTGATCGGAGACACCCCCTATGGTAGAGCCAAGCATCTTCGGCTCATGGAAAGGGACTCGACTGGAAAGCTATTAATGCAGGAGACTGCATTGACAACGCATTGAAGGACAAGGCCATAGTGATGAAGCAGCAGAACTGGTCGCTAGAAGCCATTGAGGCCATTCAGTCCTTTAGACATCTTTGCGCACAACGATCGCAGGAGTCTCATGATCAATTACTCACTGATATCTACAAGAAATGAAAAATATTGTATGAATAGATTAGTTGTTGAAGCATAAGCTCCGCTTAATTCATCAAGGCGTTGGATGGAAAATCCAACAAAACTGCACTGTCATAAAGGAGGAGTGATATGACATGAATTAGATTCGTGGTTTTTTTGAAAAAAAAAAGTCCAAGCCATTGAGCTTTAAGGAATCTCATGGATCGATTCATTCGATCAAATTCGGTTGGATAGGCATCAAGATACTCAAATTGGATAGGGGGCGTTGTAGATTTTGATTTGCTCAGAGAAAAAATGGTTTCCTTTCAAAGTTTAAATGGATCTTTTAATTGATCTTCATTTAGAAGATATTACATAATTATAATAATATAAATAACGACTTAATATGAATATATGACTTTGAAAGAGCAAGACAAGACTCAAGTTCATGTTAATTCATGATATTTTGGAGTAATGTATGTGTAAGATGTTTTGGAAGATTCTTCCCAGATTTAATAATTATGAAAATATAAATTAATCCATTAGATTATAAGTGGCAGATTCTTATTGGATTTTTATCTTTATCAATGAATTTATTTTATCAATTCATTAGCTGAAATATCAAAAAAAAAAAAAAAAAATGTCTATATGCATTCAACTATAAAAACGTGATTGACTTTCACACGGATCTGTATAAAGAGTAGAGCTAGGGTAATAATGTTTCAAGAAGGATGCATAAACCTTGATTTTTTTATGCTCAGGAATATATCATTTTAAGGTCCTTGTTCTAATTCCATACGAATGAAATAATAAGATGTCTCGTAGTGGAGGAAAAGTGGTTTTTTCTATAGGGGTTTCTTCTCCTTTTAATTTACTATGATTCAAACTTACAATGTTTGATGGCAAGTAAAGCCAATGATGAATTTATTTTTTTCGCTTTTGTTGACATTTTTTTTATTGAGGCGCGGTAGTTTCGCAACTAGAAATATGAGGGTTGTTGGGATTGAAGGTAAGATTCGTGATGAAGTGACTCCACTACCCCATCACAGTAATAATTTCCCTCCTTGATATGGTAGTTTAAAATTCCAGAGTTATGATTATGCATTGCTTTTTTATCTTGAAATTCACAAGTCTATGTATTATGGTAGATGCATTATGGTAATTGGAGATCCACAACTACATAATTATTTTAAAATTGGTATTCATGGTCGGAGGTGCAAATTATGTATAACCAATCTACACAGATGTGTGTGTATAAGTTTACATAAGCTATATTTCTAGTTTTCATAAAGCCTCCCATGAAAATATGAATTCAATCCTTGGATTTATGTGGTTAAACAATATTGAGAAGTAAAACTATCTTATCCATGCGGGAAAATATTGGGTAAGAAGAAGCAAAAAGAAAAATAAAAGCTTATGATATTGTATTATGATTCTATTGACAACTTTAATAAATAAGGTCTTCATTATGAGCTAGGTATAATAATAAATCCCACTAATTATAATAACAACAAAGATTGAGACTCAAGGTGCCCTACCAAGGGAAGAGCCCAAGAATATCCAATGCAAGTGCCCAATTTGAGTATTTTTTATAACTATAGTAGCTTGGGGGGAGGAGAAACCCTAAAAAACTATGTTGGAATAAATAACGCTGCCATGTTGAATTGGAGGGTAAAAATGAGCAATGCAAAGAGAAGACAATAAATAACATATTGATTATTTGAATAAGTAAAAAAGGGTCAACCATAAACTATATATATATCTATATATATATATATATATATATATATATATGGGCCTACTTATTGAGTATTAGAAATTGCATGCGCCAGGTTAATGAGTTATTATTTCCTTGAATTAGAGAAGGTTTGAACACTAAGAAACTTGACATAAGAGGAGTAAAATCCTATAACCAATGCTAGAAAGGATAATCGATATGAAAGTTATCAATAAATGACGGTGGTGAATATTTGTTTTTTTAAAGTATAGTTATTTGATGGATTATAATGATATGATCAACATATCATTTTACTCATATTAAAATTATATTATGAGGACATAGCTTAATGAGTTACTAATTCATGTAAAGATAGTTCAGTCAATAACATAACTTAATGGAATAAAGTTTATACTCCTAGAGATTTTAAGAAAGGATGAAAGATAAGGGAGAGAAACAAGTATTTTCCCATAGAACATGGGGAAATGTCAAAGATAAAGTATATAGAGGGAATTTATATAAAGCACTGAAACAAAACTCATGACATTCTATCAACATTAACAAGAGATTGATGGTAAATTAATTTTCATCCTAGAATAGTTTCTGAAGATCTTCTAAAGAAAATTGTATTTATTCAGGAAGTTCTCCTGAAATATCATTAAGCTAGTCAAAGACAGGTCTCTCTATGTGGAATGGGACCATTTAAATTTAAAAGTTCCTTCTAGTTTAATATTTTGTGTTAATTAAGGCATCTACCAATAAGGATGTGGTTCATTGGTGATTGGTTGAACCGTTTAATTCACCCTTAGTGGGGAAATACTACAAATACACATTCTGTGAGGAAACAAAACGTTACCGGGCATTATGCATGGACATGCATAGTTTGGAACCTATAGGTACTTGTTGAGTAAAGAAATATCAACATAATTGTACTGAGATATGAAAAAGGCACAAAGTATATTCCAATATAGACTAAACCATGGTCGAGGTTGTGAAGAGTGTGCATAAATTTAATATAACATATTGTATACATATTAAAGAAGACATCATAATTTTATGATTTTAGTAAGAAGTTCAAGGGGACTAACACCCAAAAGTGTATTTAGAGGAAATATAGGATGGAGTGTAAAAGAAATATTAGTGAAAATTCAAGGATGCATTCTCAAGTTCACTCAAAGTCCAATATGAAATTGCAACTCAAAGTATGAAACCTCAAACTTCACAACCTTGATGTGTATATCATCCATATATAAATGGGATTATGTTAATGTCACACAGATAAGAACCTATGGTAGGAAGAAGATGCTTCTAGTAGAATGATTATAGAACTTACAAATGTACTTCTTATGGGAAGTGTTAGGAAAAATATATTTAAACAAAGTATCCTTGTTTTATGCAATGAACAACATATCAGATGCATTGGTGTTGGATGCACTTGAATTAGAAGTAGAGAATTTGAGAGCAACTGAATGACTAACAAGAAGTATACACTAGATCTAGAGCACGACTCGCCTGAATTAATAAAAAACATTCTAGTAAACAAGAAGGATTTGCATTAGCACAACTTATGATGATGAGCTAAGTAAAATAATACATGCATCAAGTAAAGTGTGTCATATAAAAATGTTCTTAACAATGAAAAGAGAGAATAACAAACTATGAAACAACTCATTGTTGAATCATTATGATGCTTTAACAATATGGAATAATTAGGTGGTACTAGTAATTAGGATGCTTATATACAAAGATATTGGGTATCTACAAAATTATTCCAATAAATAGAAAGATATATAATAGGAAATGCATATTTTGTACCACTATCAAACAATCTTGAAGAAGTATACTTGTTAGATTTCTTTAAATGGGTTGTTTGGTTCTGAATAAGAGAAGAGAAAAAGAGAAGAGCGGTTTCCGTAAGGGGAAACTGTTTATCAGGTGAAGAAAACGCGGTAAGCAGTCTTTTGGAATTCTAAGCGATTCCATTAATCAACCGACACGTAGCACTCGAGTAGATAGAAAAAACCACTTTATCGGGTGGGAAAACATTGTGCAAGATTCCCATCTGATATCGCTATTAACCATTGGATCAAATGTGCTTTGATCAATGGTAGAGGATCACCGATTAGTTCCATTGATCGGGTGAACCATCAACCGTCAGATTGAAAGGTAAGATCAACGATGGAGAGTTAGAGAAATAATATTTGTGGAAAATTTGGACGCGATATTGTATGAATTGTGGTTTAATCTATTGAAGTCTGGATCAATCGAATCCATTCATTGTGAAGGGCGTGACCCAACGGTGATTGTGTGGTAAAGGTGCGCTCAGGTTAATTCAAAGTTTGGACCAGAGAAGTTTATAGAACGATAGTGTTATTTCCTTTCGGTTCCGCGTGATAATTGAAGTTTTTGCGTATTCCCAGTAAATAAAAGAATTGTGCTATTATTAGAGAATAAATAAAATAAGGGTTTGAACGGGGTTTTAATCTGTTTTGAGTTCCTCTAAAGAGGTTGGGGTTTGATAATTTAATTAAACAAAAGGTTTAATTAATTTAATTTTCCGAAAGAGTGTGAAGTTGTAGTTTCACCCCACCACATTTCATCTTAAATGAATTATCTCCAAACTATTTAAAATAAATTGCTATTTAAATTTATTCTAATTCTTTAATTATATTTCCCATTTTAAAGTTTATAAGTTAGTAATCTCTTTTTATTTGTCAAATTAAGTAAGAGTAGAACCTCCATATAAACTAAATGGTTGGTAAACACCTATAGTGCTAACCAACATCATAACACTTACTACATGATACATTGGCCTCGTTAAAATTAAAAAAAAAAGTCGTGAAAACTAACTAAATTACAATTTTAGTTTATATTATTATTATTATTAATAAAAGAATGAGTATACAAGTTAAATATATAAAATTTTTGAAAAAAATAAATTGAAGGAGATTCTTAATTAGGAGATTTACCCAACTTTGTCATGGATATTCTTAATTTGTAAATAGGATTTGTTACAATGCTATGGCTTATCAATACCACATAAAGAGTAAAAATTTATGTTAGAAATAAATTTCAACTTTTAATTTGTATATATTACTATGGATATTATGTGGAAGTTAAGTCTCCACCATCCACCTAATAATTATTGATAATTAAATTAAAATTTTGGAAGCTTCAATTCAAATGACCTCTACTTAATTAAATTGTTATTCTAATTTGTTACATTTTTTTTCTAAATTATTAATTTCTCTTTTATAAATAAATTTTCTTTATCCAATCTTAATATTTTATTATTTATTTTATTTTTTAATAGAACTAAATATCAAATATCATTTTATATTTTATTAAAAAAAACAATAATTAAATACCAATTTTTAAACATTAACCCATAATAAAAAAGTAAAAGATTTTAAAATTTATTAAAAATAAAAGTCCAAAGAAGATATAAGACACTGTTAAGGCAGTAGTCCAATTGAGATACAAGACACCCTTAAATTAATTCATAACATAAAATTGAAGGAAAGATGAAACCAACATCGTTTACTTTCATTATTAAATTGTTAAAGTAGAAATCCGCTGATATACAACACGCTTATGTTAATATCGCAGTCGATTGAAACACTAACGCTTAAGCAGTTGAAATGTGGTGGAGTTAGAAGACAAAACTTTATTTGATTATTAGGTGAATATGAAAGACTGGATATTGAAGTTAATGAATACGTCTACGAAGAAATAATCGAGACATGAACATTGTATGCCAGCACTATTCAGATTCTCGGGGACAAATGGTGAGGTGAGCGTTCTGAGTTAGGATGCTCCGGAGTTGAGAGTTACAGAGGCAGAGTGATTAAACCCATTATGACCAGAACTAAATTTTACAAATATGTGCATGGCTTGAATTAAAATTTTGGAAGTAATTTTCCAATTATAATCATGGATTATTGGAGAATGCAATTTTCCAAGTATATGGATGGCTTGATTTGTAATTTTGGGAATAATTTTCCAAGTGTATGCATGGTTTGACATGGGGACGATCTGCATTTGAAGTTTATTTGGAGAGTGGTGGCAATAAGCCTCAAGCCTATACATCAGGGAATGTAAAATGTGAATATTGAGTTACGTGGGTATGTAAAATGTGAATATTGAGTTACGTGGGTATTGTTATGTAATGAAATTGGCAGTGTAATTAACAAGGCTGTAATAAATTTACTTTATTGTATTATAAAATTATAGAGATGCACAAGAATGAAATCAAATTTCATTTATTAAACTGTTTGGACAACCAATACATTATATAGGCACATATAGACAATTTTAGGACAATGTAGATCCAAATAATTCAGATCACCAACTCACAATACAAACTACGAAGACACAAATCATGACAAATAGACTCAACACTACAGGTAAACATAGACAGTTTTTAGGACAATATAGATCCAAAATATTCATATCACCAACTCACAACACAAATTACGAAGACACAATTCGTGACAAATAGACTCAACACTAACTACCAGAATACAACTCATCAACTCTATCTTGAAATATCATTTCTACATTATTCCAACATCCCCCCTTAATGGAGAAATGGATTTTCAACAATGCCTAGTTGTTGTCTATATATTTCAAAGTTCATCTTTCGAAGAGGCTTGATAAAGATGTCAGCTACATTCTCACTTGTACTACAATAGACTAAATGAAACTCATTTGGTTGTATCTTTTCTCTTACAAAATGATGTTGGACTTCAATATGTTTAGTTCTTACATGATAAATTGGATTATTTGCCAACTTCATGGAACTTTGCTTGTCACATTTGATGCTTGTTGGTCCTCTTTGTTTTTCTCCAACATCTTCCATAATCCTCCTTAACCAAATAGCTTCACAAGTTGCATTGGTCAAGGATTTGTATTCAACTTTTGTGGTTGACAAACAAACAATTGGTTGTTTCTTGCTGCTCCATGATATGATCCCCAATCCTAAATTGAATGCATATCCAAAGGTTGATCTCCTATCATGAGGATTTCCAGCCCAATCTAAATAAGAAAAACCTGTCAAATCAACATTAGATTCATGAGTATACAAAATATCAAAATAAAGTCTTCCCTTCAGATATGAAAGGACTTTCTTTACTGCTCTCCAATGGATTTCACAAGGATTAGCCATAAACTGACTAAGAATGTTTACAAAATATGCTATATGTAGCCTGGTAGGGGTGTGGTAGTTAAAACTTCCCACTGATTGATAATACAAAGTTCCATTCACTTCTTTAGACCCATTATCATTATACAACTTCGAAGTCTGTTACAAAGGAGTAGACACTGGTTTGCATTCAAGCATATGAAATCTTTCAAGGATTGTCTTTGCATATTTGATTTGTGTGATGATTTTCTTAGCAAATTCCCTCCAAATTTTGAGACCCAAACAATAATGCCATTCACCAAGATCCTTCATTCCAAATACCTGTGACAACTCAATATTAATTTCTTCAATCAACCTGAGTACACTACCTATTATGATAAGATCATCAACATACAAGTATATCAAGGCAATTTTCCCATATTCATCTCTCTTGATGTATAAGTTAGGATCACTTTTTTTCTCACAAAACCTGTTTCATGAAAGAATGAATCAATTTTCACATACCAAGTACTTGTTGCTTGCTTCAAACCATACAAATCTTTCTTTAACCTACAAACAATATGCTACAATCCCTGCTTTACAAACCCTTCAAGCTTAACCAAATAAACTTCTTCTTTTAACTCACCATTCAATAAAATGGATTTGACATCTAACTGATGCATTTTCCAATTATTTTTGTAGCTAATGCAATCATGATTCTAATTGTATTCAGTTTAGCTACAGGTGCAAAAGTATCTTCATAATCAATGCCTTCTTTTTGTGAATAACCTTTTGCAACCAATCTAGCTTTATACTTATTAATAATACTATCAACATTAAACTTTGGTTTGAACAACCATTTGCATCCTATGGGAGCTTTATCTTTGGGCAATTCTGTTAATTCTCATGTGTCATTCTTCATTATGGAGCAATATTCTTCATTCATTGCATCTCTCCATTTTTTTATATTCTTTAGCTTCATCATAACTTGAGGGTTCTACGACATTCATTACATGAGACATTAATGCATAACATTTATACCTTATAGGTGGTTAAATTTGATGTGATGACCTCCTTAGATTTTTACTACTTTCATCCTTCTTCCTGCTTTCTGGAGTCTCTTGCTCTCTTCTTGGAGTCTCATGACTACTAGATGTTTCCTGCTCTTGAACCTGTACTTGTTGTTGTACTTGTTCTTTTTCTTGTTCACAACATGCTTCTATTTTGACATAATCATCAATATCATGCCATACACCTATGCTATTTATTTTATCACCTTCATCTACATTTTCATGAAACACCATATCCCTACTTGCAAGAAATCTATGTGAGGTATGATCAAACAACTTGTATGCCTTTTGATCATCACAATAACCAATAAATGTGCACTTAATTGATTTTGCATCAGGTTTTCTTCTTTCATCTTTTGGAGCATGTGAAAATGCGTTGCATCTAAAAACTCTCAAATGATTCACTTTTGGTTTATATTCATAAAGTGATTCAAAAGGTGTTTTTAGATGTAAAATTTTGGTTGGGCTCCTATTTTTCAAATAAACAACTGAATTAATGGCTTCAACCCAAAAATCATTAGAGATATTTTATCCTTGAAGCATGCTCCATGCACATTCCACTAGTGTTTTGTTTTTCCTCTCAGCAACTCCATTTCGCTGAGGTGTATGAGGCACTATAAATTGTTGTAGAATCCCATGAATTTTTCAATATTGATTAAAATCTCTTGATTTGTATTCTCCCTCATGATCAGATCTGAGTATTTTGATGTATTTCCCAATTTATTTTTCCACCATGTTTTTGAATTCCTTAAAGTATTCAAAAACATCACTTTTCTTTCTTATGAAATAGACGCAAGTGTATCTAGATCTATCATCAACAAAAATAAGAAAGTACAATGCTCCTCCAAGAGATCTAGTATGCATAGGCCCACATACATGAGTATGAATTAATTCAAGTATTTCTCTTTGCCTTTTCTCTTCATGTATAGCAAATTCCTCTCTATTTTGCTTGCCAAGTGCACATGCTTCACATTCAACCTGATTATTATTCATAATAGGCAGACCTTCAACCATTGTTTTTCTTTCAATTAATATTAAATAATTGTGATTTAAATGCCCATAACTTTGATGCCATAACTTTTCTATTGACGTTGTTGTAGATTCCAATGCTTGATGCCCTGTCCTAGTCACATTTAGCTTATACAAGCCTCCAACTCTGGTACCTGTGGCAATAACCTTATAGCGATCTTGGATATCTTTAACAACACACTGTGATTTGACAAATTCCACCTTTAGATCTTGATCAACAATAGTAGAAACATAATTAAATTCTTTTTTATACCAGGAACATACATCACATCATGGATCTATCTCTCTTTTCCATTAGGTAGCATTACACTTATTACTCCATATCCTTGAACTTGAAGGGATCTATTATCTCCTAGATAAACACATGTTCAATCAATCTTCTCATGATATTCATGAAACCAATCCTTATTACAAGACATATTGAGTGATGCACCAGAATCAATGAACCAAGCATTCACATCATTAGTCTCAGCACACAATGCAGCATCAGAAACAAACAATTTGAGATTTTTAAATCCATCATTGATTGAGGTGTATTTTTCCAAAACATTCCAATTATGCCTTCTGTTTCTCTGTTTAGACTCAATATGTTTCCTTTTATAGCAATCTTTGGCATGATGTCCAGGTTTGCCACAATAATAACAATCATCATTTTTCTTATCATGAACTGGAAATTTAGATCGTGCCATACCTTTTTGCTTTCCTTCAAAATTTCCTCCTTTGTTTCTGTCCAATGACTTGCCTTTGTATGGTTGCTTACCCTTGGCTACCAATGCCAAATCTGAATTGTTTGAGTGCAATTTGAAGTTTTTTATCCTCTCTTCTTCTTGTAGAAAAATACATGTCAGTTCATCAATAGTAGGAGGCTTCTATCTACTTGAAATACTTGAAAAAAAAAATTGATAATCTTGCACTAAACTATTTAATGTGATGGTGACCATGTCAGTATTGGACACCTTTTGACCAATGTCTCCTAACTTATCACTTAGCACTTTGACACGAGAAATAAAATTGCTTATACTTTCATTGGCCTCCATTTTAATTGACCAGAGCTTGGTCTTCAAGAACAAAATCCGGTTAGTATTAGATGTTTCATAGAAGTTTTTGAGAACATCCCATGTTTATTTGGATGTCTTACAATCCGTAATATAAGGAATGATGTTGTCTTTATTTGAAATTTTTAGTAACACCTTTCCTTTTGTTTCCCTTTTTTCCCAATTTGGAATAAATGCAGTAGCAGTGGGTTTGGGCTACACCCCACTCACTACGGGCCATGAATTATTTCCCTCTAAAACTATTAATACCTTGAATTTTCAATTCGCATAATTTTCTCCATCAACCCTTGCGGACTCATTCAAATAAGTTTCAACCAGAAAATTTTACATAACGAAAAAAATTTGTTCCCACTCAACAAAATGCACCCAAATCCACCTGATCTACACCCAAATTCACTAGATCTACATCCAAATTCACAAGATCTAGAACCAAATTCACAAACTCTTAAAAGAAACAAGACTTAATATTGCTTCAAATAAAAAACAAAGCCAAAATTACTTCTTATTTCTCCTTTTTTGCCAAACGCTCTCTACAAATCAAATCTGTAATTTGATTTTTTAATCAAATACACCCAATTTTTAACTTTCACCCAAAAGAAAATATTTAACTCCTTATACCTGGTAAATTATTTTTCACCATAAGAAAAAGGTTTTAATCCCTTATTTCTCCATTAAAAAAAATTCACCTTTACAAAGAAAATTTCCTTATGAAAACTTTATACACAAAGTGACTTAAAAAATAGTACATTGGTTCAAGGTGAAAAGCGAACTCTTCAAGAGCCGCAAACACTAGCTTTTCACAAAACAACAATTACTTAAGGCATGCTTCACTTTATTATTCCACATTTCATTTGAAGCACAATGTTCAATGCTTCGTTTTGATTGACCAACAAGTTCCCAAATGTGACTACAGTCCATCTGCTACCTAAAACCAAAATGTTATAGGAAACATGTGACAAGGCCTAAGAATACCTCCCACCTATTGATTTAGATTGCACACAAAGGTTGCAGATAGCCAACGAGAACCGAAGCTTGATTGTACACAATGGGTATAGATAGCTAACACTTCAGTGATTTTTGTCAACCAAAAAACATAAAAAACTTGGGAGAAACACCGTAACAACAAGATCTCATAGCCCTCATGGATCTGAGCCCTATTTCTCTCAAATCTTAAGTCTCACTTGATCTCTCTCTGGCTCTGATACCATATTAGAAAATATGAGAGAGATGCACAAGAATGAAATCAAATCTCATTTATCAAATTGCTTGGACAACCACTACATTTTATAGGCACACATAGACAACTTCTAGGACAATCTAGATCAAAATAATTCAGATCACCAACTCACAACACAAACTACGAAGACACAACCCATGATAGATAGAATCAACACTAACTACGAGAATACAACTCATCAACTCTATCTGGACATATCATTTCTACATTATTCCAACACAACATGCATCCCTGTGTCACATGGGTATAGTTATGTAATAAAATTGGCCAAAGTGAAAATAACAAGGTTGTAATAATAGTGCTTCAATATGCATCGTTGCAGAGTAGGGTAAGATAGCATTCTAAAAATTTGGTTCATTTGACTCAAGAGTCTTAGTTTGAAAGGGTTAATAACTATATAAAATCAAATGCGCCAAATTTAGATAAACCGAGGCTAGAAGAAGCATAGAGGGCTTGTGACTTTTTTGCATTGAGAGGATGCTTTCTGGTGATGGCATCCTCAATTCTGGTAGGAACCAAAATTCTTTGCAAATGGCATTCTTTATGTACTGGATACTTCTAAATTCTTCAATTGTTTTACCGCTTTATGTTCTTGGTTATGTAGTCGAGTTCTAATACCATAGCCTACATGACACAATGGAGGGTTGTTGGTATACCTGATTATCTAAGTATAGCTTGGATTATTTTATTTCTTTGTAGCTGAATTAGTTACTTTTAATGATTAATAGGTAATAGTTAGGTTTTAACTAGATCAATTTCTTGTTGAACAGGTGTGTGCTTCCTCACTGCTCAAGTGGCAACGACCGTTACACCAATGTGCTCTAACAATCACTTTCTTTATTGTTTTGAGGTTTTACTTCTTCTTCAAACTGGTACAAAGGTTTATATCCTCTAGTTCTTGGTTGTCTGAAAATGGGTATTTTTACCCAATTATTTACCTTGTCTTCTGAGTGTGCTTATATTCTTCTAGGTTGGAAGAAAATTTCCCCATATGCATGTTTTCTAATTGTTCGAACTGGTGATTCTTTGAAAGAGATTGTCTAAAATGAGCCTCAATAAGAGGTCGGACCTTCAATTTCTTTCCAATAATATACAGTTAAATCTTCGATTAAATTTTTAGCTTGGTCATGACTATATGTGTTGATATGTCTTTTCCTGTTACGGATTTTGTTGGTTTATACATAGCTCTGTATTTGCTTGGTTCTTAGATAATATTGTTTTTACAAAGTTTATTTTGATAGAAAAGAGGGTGACTGCAATAGTGGAAGGATATTTCATAGGCATTGAATCTCTATTTGAGTTCTTCCTCGGCCCACGAGGTTCTACACCGAATGATGGGTAAAAGGGTTTTTCAGTTCCTCAGGCTATGCCTGGGGTCGAACTAACGTAACCCTTCAGGCTAATATTTCCTAGTCTGTTTGCTTACCATAATTCACTTTTTAGAGTTTGGTACTATGTATTACAACATCTATCATATAATTTATAGAAAATGAATATAAGAGTCTTTTAGGAAAGTAAGAATAGGCATCACACCCTTGTAATTTTACTAATGGCATTCCTTCATCTCACACAAGTCTGTTCAATTTTAAAGAATGGTTATCACCATTTATTTTGTGACAAGAATTGGGTTATTTTTTTAAAGAAAGTTACATCAGATTTCAGTTACTTGCATAGTAAATTTACATAATTTTTCATAATTTCCTCAGTTTTGAATCATAAACTAGTTTATTATTATTTTTAAGCAAAGAAACACAGTCAATCCCTTATCTATTAGGTTACCCTACTGATATTGGGTTCCCACCCAGCCATGACTTGGCCTAGATTAACCAGGACAATTTCACTACCAAGGGGTATTTTCTAATAGTTATGTAGGGTTCAGACTGCCTCTGAGAAAGTTTATGCTTGGAGTCTCGTAAGCTTAACCAGAATCTCCCTTGTCCATTATAAGTCCTACAATATTTTTTCCTATTTCAACCCTCACAGCTTCAATGGATCTCGCCAAGAAATTTCTATTAAAGTTATATTATATAGGAATCCAATCATCATAACCCTTTAAAGTAAAGATGTAATGTCCCCAAAAAACTGTAAATATTTTACTTTACCACAGTAAGAAACATAATTTTATATTATTATTATTATTATTTGTTTGAGGTGATTAATGTTGTTAATTATTGAAGAAAGGAAATGATTTGAATATTAACAGATCTTGTAACTTTTCATAACAAAGAAGTTAGGAAAGGCAGTTGCCAGAAACCCTAACTACCTCCCCTAGTTGTGAATGATCCAAAGAAAAGGGAGTGGGTGCAAGGAAAAACCATGCTAAAAGGTCATATGGTAAGGGAAAGCTAAGGCTTGTGATGACTAGATAGCAATAGCACTCAATGCAAACTTGCAGAAAACAATGGTCTTGTGAGCAAGCTTGGGGGGAGATTTGGTCCTGAAGGCAAATCTCATGGTCGGGTGGATTGAAAACAGCAGGTACCAAAGGCGACTTCTACTACTGAGTTTTTTCCTTCTTAAGTCAACTCAGGTAGGTGGTATCTTCCTGGAACTAATCTGTTGAATAATCTACAGTATGTGTCATTAAATGTACTTTGGAAAAGACTGAATTGGAATAATTGATACTGAAAAGATATTACATGGAAATCATTAATGGTATGGTTTTAACTGTATAGAACTAGTTATTTTTTTACTTAATCGGATTAGTATTATCCTAAAAACTTTGATATAACTTAGACTCAGAAAAGGACAGGTTCAAGTTCTGTGTTAAAAAGAGAAAGAAACTTAAACATAATAGACCAGACATTTCAACTACCTTACTACTACCAGACCAGACATTTCATTTTCTTTTGGAATCCTCTCGAGGTTTATGCAAAAGCCTCGTGAGGGACATTGGTCTGCTGCAAAAGGAGTTCTAGAGTACTTGAAGGGAACTCAAGACTTTGCAATCAAGTACACACAGGTGGATGACTTCATTTGATTGGACACTCTAATTCAGACTTTGATGGAGACAAAGAAACTGGGGTATCTACTTCAGGATATGCTATGAGTTTTGGATCAGGAGCTGTCTCCTGGAGATCACGTAAACAATCAGTTCCAGAAGATTCCACAATAGAAGCAGAATACGTGGGAGGAGCTGAAGAAACAAAAGAAATTGTGTGGCTCAGGGAAATTCTTGAAGATTTGCAGGGAAAACAAGTACAATCAACTCCACTCATGATTGACAACACCTCTGCAATAAAGTTGGCCAAGAACCCAAAGTTCCATGATCAAACAAAGCACATCAATACTAAATATCATTTGATCCGACATCATGTTGAGGCCAAAACAATCCATCTCTGTCATTGTTCCAGAAATGAGCAAATTGCAGACATCTTCACCAAAGCGCTTGGAAGAGAAAAGCTTGAAAGATTCAGAACGATGCTTGGATTCACCAACATCCCTTCAGATTAAGGGGGGGAATGTTGACACCCAATCCTCATGATTGGGTGAATTTATGTAAATAGTTAAATTAGGAATGTGAATAGTCATCACGAGATGAACTGAGCAGTCACACCCTTTTGTATATAACAATAGCATACCTAATGAAATAAATTGAATCGGTTTTACTGCCTATTAGAGTTACTGCCTGGCCTGACATAATGGAAAACTAAATTCATAGGGGAAGTAGCACAGTCTTATACCTCAAAGAAGAGTAGTAAGAATGAATGAAACAAATGGTCCTTGCAACAAAAAAAAGAATAATAAAAAAAAAAAACCAAGCTAGGAGATTAAAAAAAGAGACTACTTTAATATAATACAAGTAGTTATGTAAGATATTTTCTTGAAACTCTTTACGGAGATGATATCACACAAGAGTAGAGCGCCATCAGAGTTAGGAATAACTGAATATTAGTTGGGCATAGAATAATGTTATACTTATATGTAAATTCTAGAATACCGAGAAGGATTCTTATTGTAGCCTCGAAGAGTTTGATAAAATAATTTTGATATATCATAGGAAACTCAGATATCATGTTCTACCAAAACTGAGTATTATGAATTATCCGACATTGGAAGAATAGAAGTAAGCCAACACCACGTGAGCAAGGTACTTCAACATTACTTTAGAACGGAGTAGCAAATTAGCAAGAGCAAATAACATATTAAATATAAGGAACCACGTCTCAATGTTCACATAGAATACCAGTGCTGCACAATTCAGTGCAAAGCTTTTTGAACACAAAGGTAGCATTGTTTTAAAAAAAATGAGCAGCAATATATACGTAGTGACTAGAGAGTCTTTAATTACATAAAACGAGAACCAATTTTTATAAAGCAACCAGAGAGACTTAAATAACTTCAGACCTCGGGAGGTCTGCCAATCTGAGTCATGAGGTCAAGAACAGTGTGTCAAGAACTCCTTGCAGTTCCTATAACTTAAAAAAAAAAACTGTCCTGGTATGGCCTTAGTTACAGGCCTCACAACCCAACTAAGAAAACCCTTGAATAGGTGGAGGAGGATCATATTTCTCGACCCTTGAACCCAGGAGGGAACTGCATGGAAAAAGAACTGATATAAACTTAACAACAAAAACCCCATCTGACTTCAAAACTGTAAATTTCTTAGCAAATCTCTCATGCCCTGGAGCATCTAGCCAGAAATCATATATTGATGTACCCATATCATCGATAAAACATTTGAGCAGCTTATAAGGCTTACCCGAAAACCCTCGAGTGACGAAAGCAGTAAGGGGATCCACGGTTTCCACCTAAAAACCTTGAGAGCCCATCTGTCCAACTTCTATTACACCTGCAGATAGAGTATAACAACAATATTCATTAAAGCTAGGGTTTTAAATTCAAGGGAACATCTAAAAATATTTGCAGAGTCGATTGTTTAAAAAAAAACAACTCACCGTAAAACATATCTCTCAGGGGAAGCAAAACCAACAGCTCTAGCCCTGGAATCATTCGACTTCATCAAAGCCTCATGAAATGAAACCCTAAGACTCCAAGCCGAACCTACTAGAGAGGGAGTTCAGGAAGCAGGGGCGAGCGCCAAGGAGCGAAGAGGCAAAATGAGGAACTTCTCTAGCAACCGAGGTGGTATAACTTCCCGAACAAAGCCCAGCCATCGGATCAAGGACTCAAACCTTCCACCATTGATGAGACGAGAGCCTCGAGGTGGACAACTGCGGAAGGACAAGCCTGATCGTGCCACGTTACCATGGTAGAGCATATAATAAATTCTAAATCCAAATGTAAATTAAATGAGAAGTGTTGTCATGGTAAATCTTAATGCAAGGGTAATTAAACCTATTAGAGACCATTGGGATATGGTCCTTGGTGCACGGCATAATAAAGCCTAACTATAATGAGATTATTAACAAAAACAAGAATTTCTGAAAATGACCAAGGTTATAACCATCCCAAAAACACAGTGAAATTTTTATATGTGTGTATACATGCTATGATAGTTTATATGTGTGTATACATGCTATGATAGTACTTTACTATGGTAAAAAAAATTTATTTCTTTTACATATATTTGTTATGGAGATATGACAAAACAACACTTCATATGTCAAATACAATCATTTTTTATTCTTGGTTTCTTTTAAAAAAAAAAAGGAAAACATTTTTTTATGGAAAATAACGTTAAAACCATTCTGTTTTCCCATACAAAAAAGAAACACAAAGAGCTTCTTTTTCTTATAGTATAGGAGAAAAGAAAGTAAACAAATTTGAGAAGAATGGCAAGTTTACTTATATGTTCGAATAGGTTATAATAATTATCAGTAGGAAAGTATCACTACCCAGTTTTGAGACTAGCAATTGTGTCCATCCTTTCTCTAGAGCCTTTTCCACACCTAACAGTTTGGAATCTCAAATTCCAATTTTGAGGTAGCCTGTACCTGGTCGTCAAGACTACTGGAGTCCAGTCCAGTATCGTACACTCATGAATTAGTCTAAGTATTCTGCTGGCTCTAAGTTCAACTCAGGAATACCTCCATCCAACAACATTTTGCTTTATCACCACCATTTTCCTGTGACAAGTTGAGTTTTCCTTTCCACATATTCTTTGTAGCTATCGATGGATATTTTCAACTGAGGTCTAGGGATTTTGGTGCCCCTCTAGGAAAAAAGGAAACATTAATAATTGATTCTAACTTTCCAGGGATTCAATATTTGATTTCTTTTTATTGGTTATTATTGGTTCATAACTGGAACCTTCCACACACCATATCTTTGCATTATTTAATTTTCATCCACTTACTCTAATTTTATTTTTTTTAATTATAAATCACTGAGTTATTAAAGAAAAAGTAATTAATTGTGAACAAATATTCATAATATAAAGGTGTTATAGTATACTTTGATTAAAATTTAATTTAAAACATATATGAATGTAAAATACAGAATGCAAAATATAATTTTAAATGTTAACATCATGAATATGATGATGGTGGTGGTTAACATCCACTGAGACCAAATTTTGGTCTATCTAATATAAAGAAACAACTATTTAGTTTGATTTAAGATTTTATTCCTATGCTCAAAAAGCTTGGAGAGAAGCCTCCGGGGCTCACTATAATTTTGACATCGTAAAAGGCTAGGAAGGTCACTATCAACAACGATTATGAAACTGAGATCTAATGTGGTTGTACGCGGGGCACTCTAAGAGGAAGTGATTTTCATCCTCGATGTTCATATTCTCACAGAGTTGATAGATCCTTTCCATCCATGTTGTTTTAGGAACTGCCCAACGACCCGTTTCAGTATGGAGCTCATGAGAGTTCATCCTAATCTTGGGTATATTAATTTTCTTGTTTGAGATAGTTAAAACAGAGAGATACTTTTGATCTTCTAGGGTGGTGATGACTTCCTTATAATATATTAATTTTCTTTTGGCTCTAAATCTTTCTCACACCACATTTTTTCTTTGAACTTAGAAGTAACAATATTTTTAATGTTATTAATGTTTTGCAATGCAACATTCTCTTCCATCTCCCAATGGTTTAACCAAACCCTGGTGTCTTGTTACCAACCTCGTTTGAGCCTTAGGTGATTTTGGCTGGAATTTAAAGCTAGCTTAGGAATTCTATGGTCTTCTATGAAAGCAAAACAAAAGTAAATATATGTTTTAATTAATATTCAAATTAAACATATGTAAATATATTTTACACTCTCATTTAATATGCAGGCACTGTAAAATTGGATGAATATGTAATTGTGTGTGATTAAATAGTTAACCCATAAATATAAAGAGTTTGTGCTAAATTTAATTTAAAATGATTCATTAATTGACCTAATGAGGTAAAAATAGATTAACGACAATAAATCAATAAGTCACATTTGTGTCTTTCCTATTCTATGATTGTATTTATTGAACTAGAATATGAAATTTTAGAAATTTCTTTGGACATGACTACATAGATGTCGCTACACTATTGTATGCGAATATTTCCATGACTTCCATTGAGGTTTTGGTCCCCTCTAGGAAAATAGGAAAGACTAATAAATCAATAAGTCACATTTGTGTCTTTCCTATTCTATGATTGTATTTATTGAACTAGAATATGAAATTTTAGAAATTTCTTTGGACATGACTACATAGATGTCGCTACACTATTGTATGCGAATATTTCCATGACTTCCATTGAGGTTTTGGTCCCCTCTAGGAAAATAGGAAAGACTAATAACTGATTTTAATTGACCAGGAATTGAAGATTTAATTTCTTTTTATTAACTATTCTTGGTTCACAACTGGAACCTTTTACACATCATATCTCTATATTATTCAAATTTTATCTATTTATACTAAATGTAAAGTTTTTTTTATCGTGTTTTATCGGCAATTATAAATGACTCAGTTATTCAAAGCAAAAAAATAATTAACCGTGAACAATCATTCATAATATCAAGGTTGTTACAATATATTTTGATTAAAATTCAATTTAAAATATATATAAATATAAAATATAAAATATAATTTTAAATGTTTAAGATAAAAGCAAAACAAAAATAAATATATGTTTTAATTAATATTCAAATTAAAAAATATAAATATATTTTCGAACAAATTAATTGTTTGAATTAATTCATATAAATCAAATTTCCAATTTTCAAAATATTTTAAAATTAAGTTATGCTCTCCTTTAATATGTAGGGACTTTAAGGTTGGATGAATATGTAATTGTGTAGGATTAAAGACTTAACCCGGCATAAATATCAAGACTTTGTACTAAATTTAATTTAAAATGATTCATTACTTGACCAAATGAAGTAAAAATAGACTAACGACAATAAGTCACATCTCCATCTTTTCTCTAATTGTATTTTTTAGTTAGAATCTAGAATATGAAATTTTAGGAATTTCTTGGGACATGACTACATAGATGTCCCTAACATACTGTATGTGTACGAATACTTCCATTACTTCTAGAAAATTCCAAATCTCAAATTTTAGATTTGGATTACTTGCCAACAAATTACTTCACTATATTGACTCACGTGAGGGAGAAGAGGGTTTGTCTTTGCTTTCCGATTGAAAGATGTAAGAGTCGCATATCTGTGTGTGAAGGGAGGATGGAAGTTCACATTTAAAAATGCTTTGTGGAGTTGCTCTGAATTGCCTTTGTCTGCTGTGTCGTGTAAATCTATTATCCGAGGTTTTATGAAAATCTTTTTTTGTTTGTGAATTTTTTTATATCTGAGATTTAAATTAACATGTTGTTATAGATGTACTAAGTTATTCATAAATCATAAATCTGATATTTATGTTATAGATCTACAACATTATACACAGATATATTGATATATAATTTGTTCACCGTTTTAACAGTTACAAATAGCCATTCCTATTTTAGGTAGTTTAATAGATCTTTTTATCTAGAGTGACAATGAGATTGTGAGTTATTTTTTGTTTGTGAATTTTTTTTATACTATTTTTCCAGATCTGAGATTTAAATTAACATGCTGTTATAGATCTACTAAGTTACTCAGAAATCATAAATCTGATATTTATGTTATAGATCTACAACATTATACACAGATATATTGATAAATAATTTGTTCACAGTTTTAACAGTTACAAATAGCAATTCATATTTTAGGTAGTTTAATAGATGGATTTATCTTGAGTGACAATGAGATTGTGAGTCCTATATCCAGTTGACTGTGTTGAATTTAAGTAAATTGTAAATTTTAAAAATATTTTGGATTTTAAAAATATTACAAATTGTTTCACTGTTTTAATTTCAAAATATTTTGAAATTTATGATCAGTATTGTTTCTTAATTTTTAAATATTTTGACAATATAATATTATATATACTAACCTTACTATATAAATTATATTATATATATTAACAAGATTATATAAATTAAATGGTAAAGGTAGATATACTAATTATAGGGAAATGAAACAAGGTAAAAGGAAAAATTAGTCCACTCATTCATGTGATTTTGAAATATTCTAGAATTTTGCTACTTAACTTAAAAATATTCTCTAATTTATTTGGAAATATTCTAGAATTTTGCAATTAAGATAAAAATATTCTCTTGATCGACTTTTCCTGTGTGTTCGTTCACACTATTTGTTATTTTAGGTTGTTGATTGATGGATTTGTCCAGTGAGTTTGGCTATTCGACTCCTTAAACAATTACGTGCGAGTTGGTCAGAATTTACTTATAGTGGATCACTTTTGTAATATGCATATCCGAGAATTTAAAAAGTATCTCACTGCATAAATGATATGTATTATATGGTTTTGTCTTATTCTCGTCATTTTAATAAAATACTTTATTCGCAACTGATTTTATTATCTATTATAGCAAAGAGGCTTCCACCTTTAACGATGGAAAATAGATCTAGTCAATATTCTCGAAGGAACCTTATCAAGTGGCATGATGATGGATAAGAATAGATAGAGGTGGTTGAAACAACAAGGCTAAGGTTGGACTTCACTGTGAAAAGTGCAATTCTATTTGGCCAAAACCAAACCAAACTCATCAGCAAACTAATCTGAGAATTTTTGTCAACTCTGGCAGAACCCCAAGCAAAGGGATCATTTCGTTTCATTTTCTTTTAATTAATTCTAATAGAAAAGTGGTAGAGTAATACTAGAGATTTTAACCTATTTTTATAGAAGGAGTTAAGACTTATTTGCACTATTGTAATGAGATCAGTAATTCTCTTATTTTTATGCAATTGATTCATTTTTATAGTAAAATTTATTTTTGTAATCCGAGGTACTATTGCTTGCTCTATTATTGAAAATAAATTCTCAAGGTTTCAATTTTATTTTGGGAATACAAATATGTGTGTGGCTTTTCAGCACTATTGTTCATTTTTTTACTGAAATTGTCATTTAGAATTTGTTCAAGCTATCTTGAAGGGTTAATAAGAAATGAAATTTGAAACTGGAACTTGTATAAGGACAGATTGCAAAAGTTAAAAAAAACTTTGTCAAAGCATACAAAAATAACTCTAAATAAACTGGGACAGTTATATGATATCGAAACTTTTAAAATGAGACATAAGAAAGAGTTACGATATTGGATGGTTGTGTTATGTTGGAGCGGATGTGATACCATATTCAACTCTCTTTAATAATCTTATTGGGTCCATCATATCAGAGATTTGATATCAAAGGTTTTACAATTGTAACCATTTAAAAGTTTTGATATATAGGTGGATGATATTCTAATTAGACCATCGTTAATATGTATATCAAACCCTGGAAGAGATCAGAAGTCAAAGGTCAAAGGCTCATTGGGATATCATAAATCGGAGTGACATGGATATCATAGCATTGGCATATCACAAATTTTAAGAGGTGACACATAACAAAAACTTTGATATGAGGGATTCTTCGATATAAGGGAAGGGAGGAGGGTTACATTGTATGTGGTCCTAGGTAATACTTCAACCCCTTTATAATATATATCACGGAAACTTATATTTGTTTGTTTGTATTAAATCCATTTGTCATATGCTTCAGAGCTTATATTTGTATGTTTGTTAAAAAGGGATAACCCAATTACCACATTATAATATGTTTAATGTATGAATCTTGATCTGAGAGGTTATGTTTTATTAATTAATCTAATTAACACAAAATAATAATTACAATTTTACTAACTTTAGAAAAATAAATATTTTAATTATCTTAAAAGTCTAAATAGTAAAACTAAGGCTAAATTTGCAAACCATATGAGAAGATAAAACAAGCGTGAATGAAGAAGATGACTAGGCTAAACTAAAGCAATAAACACTTAAAGCCTAAGTGGATGCAAAAAGGGTCCCCATGTGTATTATGATAGAATAAAATGGGGGTGTTGTGTTTTCACTATAGCATACCTCTTCTTATGTTTTAGTACACGTCAAACAAATATATCTGGAACTAAAACAATCAATTTTATAAGTTTTTTAATATTATAAATGGATTATCCTTCCTTTCGGATTATAGTTTGTGTTATATTAAAGTAATATGTATGCAATACATACCTTAGAGTTATAGTTTATCTTTCATTTATTTCTCTATTGTACATGTGTTGTGTAAAAGGATAACTAATCCCATTATACTAGTCCGAACCACCAGGTAAACATATATAGATCTAAGTTACAAATGTTGACTTCATGGATTTCCCCAAATGTTAATCAGGACATTTTTCCCCATCAAAGCAGTCGAGTAAAACAAACATGTGCTTGCAATGTTTTCCAATGTTTTATGTAGGAAGATTCAATCTCATGTATCATTAACAATAGGATCTTCCATTTTTATGATCCTATCAACATGTCTTTGCGCCATTCCGGTGCAAATGCTAATTTAAAATGGTCAATAAAATATATAAACCAACATATGTATTGAGCATTATATTTTTATATTGATTTGCTAAAACTAAAAAATATGAAAAGTATTTGGTTTCTGGCATTGATTAGGTAAAGGTTAATAAAAGATGTAAACCAAATTATATATTTTGGTCAACCTTACGAGCTTATTTTAAAATTTATGTATTACTTACCGCCTCCCCCCCACACACATATATATATGAGATAGATTTTTATTATGATTTTTTGTTTATTAGTACCAGTAGATTGGATAACTACTTTTCAAGATATTATTATGTTAGAGTTTATTGGTAAGAAAATGTTAGTTTATTTTCTTATTTTAAATATATATATGTGTGTGTGTGTGTGTGTGTGTGTGTGTGAATTTTTCTTTATTAGTACCGATCAGATAACTATTTTTCAAGATATTATTATATTAGAGTTTATTGGTAAGAAAATATTAGTTCATTTGCTTTAATTTTTTTCAGTGAGAAAATTTTAACAATGAAAATTTATTTTAAAGCATCAAAATTTTGGCCAATATTACTAATTCTTAATATAAAAATTGTAAAATGCTTAGTAATTTTTTTAAAATATTCAATTTGATATATTATCTATAGAATTTTGGTAATTATTAAGGTAAAATAATTTTATACTGTAAAATTTGGGCAAACCATTTTTAGAAAAATAGAGATTTACAATTTTTTTTTGTTTGGAAAAAGCATGAAAAATTAGCTCATCTACATATATTAGCGCCTAAAATCTTCCCTATAATCAAATAAAATGCTAACTTTATTATTTATTTATTACTATATAATATAATATAATTTAAAATTGTATAAATTTATTTAAGATCATAATATTTTCATTAATTTATTTTATTTTCAAAAAACTGTTTAAAATAAAATATAAAAACAAGTTGGCAAACCACTAATAGGGATTGTCAGAATAGCAACCAAGAAAGAGCGGGCTTGTAGCTATGGTGAGGGTGAAGAGAAACTACTTAAAGTTATTATCGAAGGATGTAAAGTTGAAGGGAAACCATTAAGAGTTGTTCCAAGTTTGAGGAACACTCCAAAGGCATGAAGCCTCTCAAGAAAGCTATCAGAAGGATAAGGAAATAAAATGTAGCAATTAAAGACAATGTTGATAAAATTCAATGAAGAGAAGGAACCTAGATTTAAAATAGTGAAAATATTTTTTCTTCAATTCAATTATGTGGTTTCACATGATATAAGTAAAAGAATGTCTGATAAGGATGAGGTTTTATTAAAAAAAGAAGACAATCTCGAAGAAACTAGAGGGCCTAAAAATCCTAGCTATTCTAGTAATTTTTATAAAATTTTCGATGTAATGACTGTTTGGAATGCCAGAAAAGAATATGATATGAAATGTTGTTAGGAGGAGGAAAGGAGAATGAGAATGAAATTGCATTTCATTTTCATCAAAAGTATGATTTAGAAAAATAACCACTAGCCTACAAATGATGAAACTACATATTTTGTTGAGGGTTATCATAATAAGCTCGTTTCTTGTGCAAAAGTTAGAAGTACATCATTCATGAAACAATTATTGGGGGAACATAAAAATGGAGAGTGGGAGTAACAATATTATTGTAATAAAGAAGTGGAAATTTTATCCATGGATTTTTTGAGGTTACTACGGCAAGTAATTAATGTTTATATTTTGACCTAGTGAGAGAATAAGTTGGCCATTGGATTTAAAAAATATTGGATGCTAATGAAGCAACCACCAAAGAAATGGTTAGGAGAAGAGGAGAAAGTGATGGACTATAAACACAACATTATAAGCCACGTGGGAGACAGTAGCAAGATGAAATATGGGATCTTGGAAGAGGAGGAAAACAACATGGAACTATGAATCGTAAAAAAAATGCACAAAATATGGGATCCTCTAGGACTTTACAATCAAGCGTGTGACTAGGAGGCCATTCTAATTTTTAACCTAGGGAATCTAATGAAGGAGCATCAACCCTTAGAAAACATTTTTATAAGCGCAAAGGCTGTCATGAAACCTATAATGGAAATAAATTTCCCAAATATAATTGTGTAAAATTATGTAAATTGATATCAATATAGGTTCCAAATTCTAGAAGAATCTTGGTGGTTATTTTGTTTTAGTGATTTATTGTTTTTATTGAAAATAATTATTTCACTATTGCGTTGTCTTCCATCATCTCAAGTGCTTTTCACTACTTCACCACACATCAACTTGGCTTGAGAAAATTCAAAATGATAGCACCTCCTTAACTTATTCAAATATGAAGAGGAAACACCTCCTACCCAAATCAATATTTTAATTGATTTAACCGACTCAAGTTTTAGCATCAATAGAGGGGTGGATATCACACTCTCAACTTTCGTATTTGTGTGTCTATTTCAGAAGTTGTAACTCTTGTTTACTATATTCTTGTTGTGATTTGTTTCTTTCAATTGGTATTAGAGTCTAGGAAGATAAAATTTGAGAAGTCGTTTCTATGTGAGAAGGAAGAGAGTTGTTTCGCAGAGTGCATGTGACCGAATTGCAGTTGATTTTGTTGAAGAATTGTTGAGTGGCATGGAGCTACAATGGGTTGACAACTGAATTTAAGTCAACTTAAGGTTGTGTATGTGGTTATATGTTTGTGTTGAAGCATCGACTTCCCATATTCATGTTTTAATTGGATTGTGAAACCTATGAAACGTAAGTTGTTGGAGCTATTTAATGCTACAAGAATCATCACCAAGTTGCCAACAATTGTTGGATTATCAAATTACTGGACTGAGACCGTGTATGTACTTTATTGTTGTATGTTATACATATGTTTGAACTTTTCCATTTAAGGATGGTTGTGTAATTTGGAATTAAAGAAATATTGCTACAAACATTTCTCTGTGGAAGTTAAGGAGTCCAGTGCATGTAGGAGAATGAATATACTATTGCTTTTTCAACAAATAAAAGAAGCACAAAAATACGAATTTCATTATTACTTTTTGTATTGTTCTGAATTTTTAATTGGCTATCTTTTGAAGGGTATTTAGCTTAGTATTGAAGGCATTTTTTCTCCTCGATCATTTCGTATGGTTTTCTTTGAAGGAAGTGACAATAATAAAGTGTAAAATTTCTTTTAAATTTCATTTGAAGATTTTAGTTATGTATTCGAGATGGCGAAAAATACCAATGTTACTCAGTCATTGGTTCCTATTATGAATGAAAAAAATGACGATTTTTGGTCTAATCCGATGAGAACATTTTGCATTCCCATGACATTTGGGGGATAATTATTGATATCTATCCAGAGTCAGTTGATCATGCAGCATAGATGGCTCTTATTAATTTTGAACCAGCATTATTGAGGGAGAACAGAAAGACGGATAACAAAGTTCTTGGCCTTATTCAACAACGCTTGATGTGATATTTTCAAAGGTATCAAGTGCATATTCTTAGAAGAAGGCATGGGACACTCTTGAATCTTGTTATCAAAGTGTATCCAAAGTGAATAATGTCAAGTTCTAGAAATTGAGAAGATATTTTGAGAATCTAAAAATGAAAGATAGTGAAATTGTGAATCGTTTTATAACTCAAGTCATGAGTATTGTTAATCAATTGTGACAGTATGGTGAAGACCTATCTTTTTTTTTTGTAAACTTGGCAGATCTCTATTTATTTTTATTTTCAAAAGAACTTTTCACAACCATTTGCTACTACAGGTGGTTTTCCTGCCCGAAGGAAATGGTGAAGACCTATCAAATAAGAGAGTGATCAAATTTTTTTTTGAAGTTTGTCAAAGATATTTGATGTCTTGGTTGTATCCATAGAAGAATTCAAGGACACAAGTTAAATGAAAATTGATGAATTGACTAGTTCGTTGATTGGACATGAATCTGGGATGTCAAGATATGATGATAGTATGTTGGAGAATACCTTCAAAAATCAACTGCAATTTAATATATAAATAGGAATAAGAAGTTTGAGTAATGAAGGAAGAGGTGATAGAGTTTCTGATCAAAGACATTCGCAAGGCATGAGGAGAAGTTCCAGTGGCACCATTTTAAATCTAAGGGGGAGTAACAATAAAACATGGCATCAAGGAAATCAAAGGTATGATATTGTTGGGCCATAATTTTTTCACTGGTGATTTAGCATCTAGCTCAAAGTGCACTAGGAAACAATTCAATATATAATTATATACTTTATTCGGTACCTAATTTTGTGCTCTATTTGCTAACATATTCCAGGATTAGCATCAGTTAAACTAATGAACACTCTGAGTCAACTTCTCTTCTCTTGTGTGTGATAGTAGTAAAAATGTCTTTAGCGTAAAGATAGAATCGATCAAACTTCGATGGATATGATGGGATGAGCGGGTGATCCTTGAGAATCTGTCTTATATTAATTAAGCTCAAACCATACTCACATTATCTTTCTTTATTATTTAGTTACATCTATATTTAGGCCATAATTTATTTAAGAGGGGTGAGCACTAGTGTTACGGGTTAGCGAGATGGAGCAGAAAATTATTGTGAGAATAATGCAGAAATGGTTAGTTATGAGTGGTTGAACTGAAGTAGTTGTAGGTGGTTGAACTGAATTAGTTATGAGTGGTTAGGTGTTATTCCTATATAAGTGTGATGTAATTGAACAAATAGATTAATGAAATTGTGTGAGTTTTATGTTTTAATTTGGTATCAGAGCTCAGGGTCTGAGCTTGGGTGAGAGCGCAGGTGAGGAAGGCCGAGTGGTGTTTGTGTGAGGCCGGATCTGCGCTGTTGTGCGTATCAAGAACCGCCCTGTCCAGAATCCACTTGCTGGTGTGCTGCCAAGACCCCTGTCAAGAACTCGGGTAGCAGTTGTTGTGTGTGCTATCAAGAACCGTCGACTGGTGTGTAGTCAAGAACGCTGTCGAGAGAAGCGAGATCTCTGTGAGGCTGAGATCTGCCTTGAGGTGTCTTGTGCGTTTGGTTTTTTGAACAAGTCTAGTGTGAGCGCTGAGGTGTGTGGAGAGACCGTTGAGACTCGCCCACGGAGACCTAGACTCGTCAACAGTATTTTGTCCAGGTCTGCAATCAGTTCTGCATTTCCGTCGAAGAACATTAAAACACGGTTTTGAGTCTTTTTGGTTCTGGTTAGACCCCATTAATCTCTTTCGATTTTGTCATCGTTTTTTTTTTTGGGGAAGGGCATAAGTGTGATAACGCTGTTTGAAGTGTGATAAAGCTAACTGATATGTCTATTATTTTAGACAATGATCTTTTTAATGATCATTTTCTCATGAACCCATTTGGGATTAGCAGTGTTTTTGAGTCCATTGACAAAGAGTTTCATGTTGTTGAAGATCATGTCCCTGAAGAAATCACTCATGTTGTTGAGGATCACGCTGTTGAAGAAATCACTGAGATTAAAACTTGCCCGGTTGTTAGAAGTTTTATTGGATCTACTTTCAAAGATGACTGCATTTTGGTGACTCCTTCGTTGGTTCCCCATGGAAAGTGGGGAGAACATGAATTAAATTACCTCGTTCGAGATCTTGCATTGCCTCTCAATCCAAAAGAGGTTGTTGACGTTAAGTATGTAAGCAAGGAGCAAAGGAATTTCATCAGGAAATCCAAAAAGGTGAAGATGAAAAAGGTGAAGATGAAACTGCACCAGCAATGGAAAAGGAACATGCATGGACCTTTTCATAAGAAGACAAAAATGAAATGTTTTGTTGTAACCCTAGCTGAGACTTAGACCAGCAGGCAAGTTAAAGTTTAAGTCGTCATCATTAAGAATATATAGTTTGTTATATAGTTGGAATTAAGGGGGAGTGGTAGAAAGGTATTAATTCCAACTACCCTCTGTTAATGCAGTAGTTAGATCAATCTAGAGAATACAGCAGATGTTCAAAGTACAAGTTCTAGAAGTCAGTTAGGTATGGTAGAAAATCCATTTCTTCATTAAGGGAGGATGTGAGAATAATGCAGAAATGGTTAGTTATGAGTGGTTGAACTGAAGTAGTTGTAGGTGGTTGAACTGAATTAGTTATGAGTGGTTAGGTGTTATTCCTATATAAGTGTGATGTAATTGAACAAATAGATTAATGAAATTGTGTGAGTTTTCTGTTTTAATTATTATTGTGACCCTGTACACTGCATAACATTATTTTAATTCAGTTTGGAACTATTTTACATATGCATTATTGAAGACTGTTAATACAGTGATACTGGTTTCTATACTTATAAATTTATGTCTTTAATTCGTAATATTTTTGTGATAATCTATCTTGTCTAAGGTCTTGGCAAGGGCCCACAATCGACCTCAGCCAAGTCTTGTAATTAATTTTAGTTAGATAGAAAGGTATGTGTGTAGATTAGTATAAGAGAAATTACACTTTGAATATCTATTTTTTTTGGTTCTTAAACATTATGTAGATAGAGGTGTGATTAAATAACATTTAAATCTTCTAATAGTTTTGAACATTCTATCTTTTAAAATCTTGATTGATGATTGATTATCAAATGATAGATTTCCATTTAAAATTGCTTAATTTTATGAAATTGTTCTCATAGAAATTTTTTGAGTCTATAGGCATTTCTTTTATCAAGCATCACTAAGTTGGAATGAATATGTCTTAGTTCAAAATGGATTTCTGAAGGATGTGATTTTAAACAATCTTAAGGCTAAAATGAAACCATTGATCTAAAGAGAAATAACTTACTGCCAGTGAATCACAAATTTCCAATAAAGGACTTTGCAACCAATGTTTGATACCTGCAAGTTTCCACACAATTGTGTATATAATAAAGGACTCTGCAACCAATGTTTGATACCTGCAAGTTTCCACACAATTGCGTATATAATGTATATAATTTATTTTATTTTCCAATTAGCTTCGAATGGATTTATGAAATCAAACAATGGTATAAATGAGTTTTTTTTTTATGTTTAATAGCACTGATGGAATCAATTTTTAATTTGTAGTTACAAATTTTGTTTGGCCGTGGGGTTAGTTTTCTGTGAAGTGAATGAAATTACCTAAATTAAGTTATGGTATTATTGAGTCTGTTTCCAATGAGGCATTTAAGCATGACATAGTTGTGTAATCGCTAAAGATAAATTAGTGATTTGAAATGTGTGTTATTAGGAATACATCATAGGCTTATTTACTTTAGTAGACTTTAGTAAAACAATTGAATGATTTTGAATTAGGATAGAGATTGGAGTGGACATTCGATAGTTAATCTGGTACTAGTTGAGTAAAGGATAGTGAATTTGGATAGGGACTGTAATACTTTTCAACTCTAATATTATGAATTATAGATTGAAATTTTTAAAGAGTATAGGGAATTAAAAGAGCATATAAAAACCTTAACTTTTTTGGTGTGTCTGCCAGGAGTTGCAAGCGGTCCAGGTAATATTTTACTTTGTAAGTTTGATAGATTTATGGGTTTGATAGTAAATTTATAGGAAAATAGAGGGCAGAGAGAGTATGGTAAGATGCGAGGGAAGAGCCACATGGTGGGGTTGCTCCAAAGTCTAGTTGTCCCAAATCAATTTTCTTAAGTTTTTATTCTTATGCATAGAAATAAAGGTAGACCTAGAGATAGTAAAGGAATATTTATACAAAGTGAGAAACTTTATTTAGATTTGTTGAGTCCTATAAAGACCCCCCAATTAACCTTGCTCAACGTTATGTATGAAACGTGGAGAAAGAAGAAATTTATGTTGCAATACTAGATTCAAATAAAAAATCACCATATATGGAGGAGACAGTACAATTTTAAGGCACACCACAACAATCTGCATTAGAAACAAATGTGGGGAGAAGAAAAGTTCCAACACTTATGGGAGTGGTAATTTCTTAGGTGGAGTCTGTCATGCGGGTAACTCAGAAAGACTTAAGGCCGGTGTATATAAATCTTAGCTCAGTTGAATCATCTTTGAGCTGGAGTGTTACACGAGAACCTATCACTTTTAGAATTCCTGGAAGAATGGATGACAAAGGAGGAGGTGAGGAGAACAGGAACAATAACAGAAAAAATGATAGGAATGATGATGGATACAATGATAAAATTCATAGCCTATTAAATGGTAATGTTGACAGAAGAGATGGTCTTAGGGGAGGACCTAGAGAAACCAAGGAAGAAGAAGAGGCTACATTTGGATCTCCAATCTTTGACATCACTAGAAATATTACTATGAAAAATATACCCTTGGCATCCCTTCCACTTTTTCATGGTACGTATTCTAAAGATATTCATTTATGTATATCTCTTGTCAAATTAAAGCTAGGATTATATGTTAGGTTCAGACTCATTTTTTGAAGTGAATTTCCATTTTTGATTATCTCGAAATATGGGATTTTAACAACATAGTTTGTACTTCTAATTTTCCTTTTTCAATTTCATTTATGGGTATGAAAGCAAGTTTAGTCCCAGTGTAGTTAATTCTCTTAACTATACACCTTATTTAATATGCTAAATGTTCATCATAGGTGCTACCTACGAACTCTACCTAAATCAACTATTACTTTGTCTTTGATTATGTTTAATATATAGCTAAAAGAGATAATATTTCTAATAGTGGGAATATTGTTCCATAACCTTCCTCTAGTGACTCTTCCTGGAAGGCATAGGTTTTGCCTTTTTTTTTTCGAGAGTCACAAGCTTTCGTTATGTGTTTAGTTCTGCACTTCTTCTCCAACTCCTTCTCTAAATTGGAATTTATTTTTTCTTTGTACGTTCATCATTATACTAGGCGACGGAATTCTATCATCATTTTTTTGTAATTTCTCCAATACAAGTTCTATAACCTGCCGAGAGTTTGTTCCACTGATTGGTCTATAGGCTTGAATGAATTTGACCAATTTAATCTATAGTCAGTAGAGTTGGGTTGAGATTAGGTCCCCTAGGATGGGAACTACCGAATAAATAAATGTGATCACCAAATTAAAGTGTTTTGAAATTAATATTTCAAGCTTATAATAGAATTTGGTGTAAAAATGACACTACAACTTGAAACCTACACACCTATGTTTACACAAGATCTTTCTTTTTTCTTTTGTTAACATTTATATTACCTGCTAGGTGAAATTTCTGTTAAGGTTAGTGGTACAATATTTATTAAAGTATGTTATCATCTCAATCAACCCTTTTCTGTACCTTTGGTCTTGTTGATATCTTACTGCTCCTGGGCATGCCAAATCAAGTCTAGAATCACCCCTAGGGTCGTATGCTAGGTGAATTATTTTCATGATCACTCTGTACCCTTCACTGTAGCACTCCTTCAGGGACCTTTATATTTTCCTAACCAATGTAATCTCATAGCAAGGATTAAATGAAAAATATCATAGTTATGTAAATATTGTTGTAGAAAAAGTTCATCTTCTAGAAACAACTAATACCACCACATAGAACATCCACGTGTAGGAATTAACAATACATTTTCATCGACTCAGTACTTATTATACCCAATCATTACTTTTCGAACATCAATAAATCACGCATTTTATTACAACATCTAACTAATCAACCCTAGCATTTTAATAAATTGAAATAACTCATATTCATAATACAAAAAGCAACAACAAATATAACCTTTGTTACAACAAACAACAATTTTAATCTATCTTTAGTAAAATTCAATCAATTTAATTCATAACATGATTGTCAGCAAAATCATAACCTCTAACCCAAATTCTTAGTCTAGAAATCGTGCCTGCAACATCATTGATTCGCCCAACCTCGCATCAACCTTTGATCCTCCCCTGAGCTAAGATTTCTTGCAGAGGAATCAACAACTTCCTTTGATTCCCATAATGTGTTTTTAAGCTTATTTTCCAGTAGATTTTTCTTGGCGATGACTTGCCTTTCAGGGATCTGCTCCCCTTCAACTTAGGCTTTTCTTTTATTTTTCCTAATAAAGCCTGATTTTCTCCCCCGTAGTTATTTTCTTAATACTTATCTTCAATTGAGTATTTTATTAAGGGAATATATCTGATTCAACTCATAGGTATTTAGATTTGGCAAGAATCCTTTTACGTCAGTGTTTCTTTCCACACAATTTCGAGAATTATTCATCAATTTTATTTATTTAAATTACATCAATTTTCCTTCATAATTAGTTCATCATGGTTCATTGTAACACCCCTCCATTGTATGTAAGACTATTATAACCTAAGCAAAAAAAAGATAGGTCTGATGTGTAACAAGAAAATAAATACCTTATTATTACATAAATAAATAATTTAATCACTTGGAAAGGGACAATTCTTTAATGATAAGGCTTCTAGATCTAATTCTAGATAATCTTGATGGATTGGAGATAATTATCCATTAAGTTACTTAGTTGAAGAAAGATGCTAAGTGTAAGAAAAACATAAAATCCTTATGGGAGAGAGGCAAGGTTTTATGAGGAAAAGCCCTGCGGGAGAGAAAGATGATCTTTCCTAATAAAATCCTAGGCGAATGAATAAAATGATCCATAAAAGTGGGATGTCGCTAATATGAACCATATCATGAAAGCGAGTATTAAATACCCATGGAAGATATCAACAGGAGGCAGTTGATCCATGGAAAGAAATCTTGACTCGGGGGTTAAATGGAGAGGTCAGTTCTAGGTTGGGTTGTATTGCTCAGTTTTCCAAGTGGCACTCTCTCTTTTAATCTAGTTGGATTCAATTTATTGGGATGTTCTGTATGTGGCTCCTTACTCTTTATGTGTCACATCTTTAAACTTAGAGGTATAATTGCATAGTTCTGTCTTATGGTTCATTACTTTTGATGTTGTCGAATGTTTAAGAGTATGAGTAGAGCTGCATGAATAATATTTGTTCATGTAATGATGGAATAATTATACTTGTCGTGACTATTGAATCTAACTTTAATTGAAGTTAAATTAAGGAATGGGAGCCTAGTAGGAAACTGTAAAATTATGCCATGGGGTATGTGACAAAGGGTATCAAAGCTTAAGTTGAAACCTTTCGGCGTATAGGCCAATCTGCCTCTATAGGATATGAATAAGTTTCAGGTCCTAAATTTGGCCTTATACTACTAAGAATTTTAATGGAGGGTTCGGGATATAAGTGCCAAATATGTAAGAATCCATAACGGTGGAAATCAAATCCTAAAATGATTATGGAAGCGGCATATTGTTGGAATAGAAATATAGTATAATGTGCTATATATATTATATTGATTAATTAAGGTCTCAACCAATATTCTACATTTGTAAATCTCCATGCCAATGAAGTAAAATATATTAAAAATTTGCGAAAGGAATATTTAACAACGTACACGTTATATGGCCACGATCACATTTATAAAAAATTCGAGAGCATTTAGTGTTTACCACATTATTGGCATTAATTGAGCAACTAGGTTTAGTCTCATAAATGCATGAGTGTTCTAGTGCGTTGATATGGACCACTAAATACCAAAGATTGAATTATGTAGAGCTAGTCAAAACAATCAAGGGCATACGGTATTTAATTTCTAATGGCTGACTATTGCAAAGGCGAGGTTGCATTTATGACACATAGGGTTTAAGGATCGGAAATGTTTTTGAAATTCTCATTCAATGTTACAAAAGGAAAGGAAATGATACTTGAAGTCGAGTCAATTCTAATTCAATGCTACAAAAATAGAGGAAATGCCATTTGAATCTAAATCTTTGTCATTTTCTCCATATAAGTTTAATGTTAAAGTTTAAACTGCACTATTCGCAGAGCAACACTACCCTTTCTTCAACTCAGGCGAATCAATCGAATTCATGGAATTCTCAGGGAAAAATTGATCCCTTTCATGCTATATAAAAGGTCCCCATCGAAGACACCCCCTATGGTAGAGCCAAGCATCTTTGGCTCATGGAGAAGGACTCGACTGCAAAGCTATTAATGCAGGAGACTGCATTGACAATGCATTGAAGGACAAGGCCCTAGTGATGAAACAGCAGAACCGGTCGCTGGAATCCATTGTGGCCATTAAGTCCTTCAGACATGTTTTTGCGCATTGATCGCAGGAGTCTCATGATGAATTGCTCACTGATCTCTACAAGAAATGAAAAAGATTGTATGAATAGATAGTTGTTGAAGCATAAGCTCCGCTTAATTCATCAAGGCGTTGGATGGAAAATCCAAAAAAACTGCACGGTCATAAAGGAGGAGTGATACGTCATGAATTAGATTCGTGGTTTTTTTGAAAAAAAAGGTCCAAACAATTGAGCTTTAAAGAATCTCTTGGATCGATTCATTCGATCAAATTTGGTTAGATAGGCATCAGGATACGCAAATTGGATAGGGGATGTTGTAGATTTTGATTCGGTCGGAGAAAAAAATGGTAAAGGTGATGGTTTCCTTTCAACCCAAAAAATCAATTTTATGTGCTTTCTTTATCTACTGAACTGAAAACATTTCCTTAGTAAGATAATGGTTATCTAGTTTTATTGATCAGATCTTTCCTAAGGAAACACATATCATTAAGGAAATTCTTGTTAAATAAGTACAACTTTCCTTCGTTCTCTACATGGAGGTAGGAGGTAGGTCATCCAAGTAGGGATTGACATTCAGGAGGTACACCTATGCATATCTTCATTGTTCTTGTAGGTTTACATAGAACTTGACTCAAGGGAGTGCAGTTTTGGTCTAGCTAGGCAAGATGAGTTAGAACAAAAGCCTTTCCGAATCCTCCTATTGTTTAGAATGGAGATACTCCATAATACTCTTTCATAAATGTTTAGTTCAAGGTTGATATTTATCTAATGCGTGGACATCCTGTGCAGCTCAACGTCATTTCATCGTAAATGATAATTGAAATTGATAGCGATAATGGTAATTGGTTTTTCTTTTATGGACGTTATTATATTCCTAGCCTTAGGCCTGAAGCCTAAATTCGAAGTCATAATTCCATGCCAACTATCTTTGTCCACCAAGATAACATTAGTACTCATACAAGGCACCGAGAGGAGTAGCTCACCTGAGCCCATGGACGTCAATGGTGGCTACATGGGAGCGTTTTTCATGCGTACATTCTGCATGATGGGAGATACAGGTAATACAACATCATATGACTTCTAGTTTTGCTTATAGTCGTTCAGGTAGGTTACATGCGTCTGATTTGTATGTTGAGAGCATGCTTGCTAGATGCGGACCTAAAGTTTTCCTAGGGTTAAAGAGAATATTAAGTCCAAAAGAGATAGAAAATTAATTAAAAATGATGGGAAAGGTGTGGGCACTTCTCCAATCTCATTAACCTAAATAGAAAATGAATGCAGTCCATCAAACTTTAAATGGATCTTTTAATTGATCTTCATTTAGAAGATATTACATAATTATAATAACATAAATAATGACTTAATATGAATATATGACTTTGAAAGAGAAAGACAAGACTCAAGTTCATGTTAGTTCATGATATTTTGGAGTAATGTATGTGTAAATGTTTTGGAAGATTCTTCTCGGATTTAATAATTATGAAAATATATATTAATCCATTAGATTATAATTGGAAGATTCTTATTGGATTTCTATGTTTATGAATGAATTTATTTTATCAATTCATTAGCTGAAATATCAAAATTAAAAAGAAAAAAATGTCTATATGTATTCAGCTATAAAAACGTGATTGACTTTCACACGGATCTGTATAAAGAGCAGAGCTAGGGTAATATTGTTTCAATAAGGATGCATAAACCTTGATTTTTGTATGCCGAGGAATATATCATTTGAAGGTCCTTGTTCTAATTCCATAGGAATGAAATAATAAGATGTCTCGTAGTGGAGGAAAAGTGGTTTTCTCTCTCGGGGTTTTTGCTCCTTTTAATTTATTATGATTCAAACTTACAATATTTGATGGCAAGTAAAGCTAATGATGAATTTATTTTTTTAGCTTTTGTTGACATTTTTTTGATTGAGGTACGGTAGTTTCACAATTGGAAATATGAGGGCCACTGGGATTGAAGGTAGGATTCATGATGAAGTGACTCCACTACCCCATCACAGTAATAATTTCCCTCCTTGGTATGGTAGTTTAAAATTCCAGAGTTATGATTATGCATTGCTTGTTTATCTTGAAATTCACAAGTCTATGTATTATGGTAGACGCATTATGCTAGTTGGAGATCCACAACTACATAATTATTTTAAAATTGGTATTCATGGTCGGAGGTACAAATTATGTATAACCAATCTACACAGATGTGTGTGTATAAGTTTACATAAGATATATTTTTACTTTTCGTAAAGCCTCCCATGAAAATGTGAATTCAATCCTTGGATTTATGTGGTCAAATGATATTGAGAAGTAAAACTATCTTATCCATGCAGGAAAATATTGGTTAAGAAGAAGCAAAAAGAAAAATAAAAGCTTATGATATTGTATTATGATTCTGTTGACAACTTTAATAATTGAGGTCTTCATTATGAGCTAGGTATACCAATGAATCCCACTAATTATAATAACAAAAAATCTTGAGACTCAAGGTGCCCTACCAAGGGAGGAGCCCAAGAATAACCAATGCAAGTGCCCAATCTATGTATTTTTATAACTATAGTAGCCTCAGGGGAGGAGAAACCCTAAAAAACTATGTTGGAATAAATAATGTTGCCATGTTGAATTGGAGGGTAGAAACGAGCAATGCAAAGACAAGAGAATAAATAACATATTGATTATTTCATTAAGTAAAAAATGGTCAACCATAAACTGGATATATATATATATATATATATATATATATATATATATATATATATATATATATATATATATATATGGGCCTACTTATTGAGTATTAGAAATTGCATGCTCCAGATTAATGAGTTATTATATCCTTGAATTAGAGAAGGTTAGAACAATAAGAAACTTGACATAAGAGAGGTAAAAGCCTATAAACAACGCTAGAAAGGATAATTGATATGAAAGTTATCAATAAATGTCGGTGGTGAATATGTATTTTTCTAAAGTATAGTTATTTGATGGATTTTAATGATATGATCAACATATCATTTTACTTATATTAAAATTATATTATGAGGACATAGCTTAATGACTTACAAACTAATTCATGTAAAGATAGTTCAGTCAATAACATAACTTAATGGAATAAAGTTTATACTCCTAGAGATTTTAAGTAAGGGTGAAAGATAAGGGAGAGAAACAAGTATTTTCCCATAGAACATGGAGAAAAGTAAAAGATAAAGTATATAGAGGGAATCTATATAAAGAACTGAAAGAAAAGTCATGACATTCTATCAACATTAACAAGAGATTGATGGTAAATTAATTTTCATCCTAGAACAGTTTCTGAAGATCTTCTAAAGAAAATTGTATTTATTCAGGATGTTCTCCTGAAATATCATTAAGCTAGTCAAAGACAGGTCTCTCTATGTGGAATGAGACCATTTAAATTTAAAAGTTCCTTCCAATTTAATATTTTGCGTTAATTAAGGCATCTACCAATAAGGATGTGTTTCATTGGTGATTGGTTGAACCGTTTAATTCACCCTTAGTGGGGAAATACTACAAATACACATTGTGTGAGGAAACAAAACCCTACCGGGTCATTATGCATGGACATGCATAGTTTGGAACCTATAGGTACTTGTTGAGTAAAGAAATATCGACATAATTGTAACTGAGATATGAAAAAGGAACAAAGAATATTCCAATATAGACTAAACCATGGTCGAGGTTGTGAAGAGTGTGCATAAATTTAATATAACATATTGTATACATATTAAAGAAGACATCATAATTTTATGATTTTAGTAAGAAGTTCAAGGGGACTAACACCCAAAAGTGCATTTAGAGGAAATATAGAATGGAGTGTAAAAGAAATATTAGTGAAAATTCAAGGATGCATTCTCAAGTTCACTCAAAGTCCAATATGAAATTGCAACTCAAAGAATAAAACCTCAAACTTCACTACCTTGATGTGTATATCATCCATATATAAATGAGATTATGTTAATATCACACAAATAAGAACCTATGGTAGGAAGAAGATTCTTCCAATAGAGTGATTATAGAACTTACAAATGTACTTCTTATGGCAAGTGTTAGGAAAAATATATTTAAACAAAGTATCTTTGTTTTATGAAATGACAAACATATCAGATGTGTTGGTGTTGGATGCAATTGAATTAGAAATAGAGCATTTCAAATTAGCTGAATGACTAACCAGAGGTATACACTAGATCTGGAGCATGACTTGCCTCAATTAATAAAAGAAATTCTAGTAAACAATAAGGATTTGCATTAGCACAACTTATGATGATGAGCTAAATAAAATAATACATGCATCAAGTAAAGTGTGACATATAAAAATGTTCTTAACAATGAAAAGAGAGAATAACAAACTATGCAACAACTCATTGTTGAATCATTATGATGCTTTAACAAGATGGAATAATTAGGTGGTACCAGTAATCAGGATGGTTATACACAAAGATATTGGGTATCTACAAAATTATTCCAATAAATAGAAAACTATATAATAGGAAATGCATATTTTGTACCACTATCAAACAATCTTGAAGAAGTCTACTAAACAGATTTCCTTAAATGGGTAGGTTGGTCCTAAATAAGAGAAGAGCGGAAGAGAAGAGCAGTTTTCGTAAGTGGGAAGCTGTTTATTAGGTGAAGAAAAAGTGGTAAGCGGCCTTTTGGAATTGTAAGTGATTCCATTAATCAACCAACACATAGCACTCAGGTGGATAGAAAAAACCACTTTATCGGGTGGGAAAACACTGTGCAAGATTCCCGTCCGATATCGCTATTAACTATTGGATCAAATGTGCTTTGATCAATGGTGGAGGATCACCGATTAGTTCCATTGATCAGGTGAACCATCAACCATAATGTTGAAAGGTAAGATCAATGATGGAGAGTTAGACAAATAATATTTGTGGAAAATTCAGACGTGATATTGTATGAATTGTGGTTTAATCTGTTGAAGTCCAGATCAATTGAATCCGTTCATTATGAAGGGCGTGATTCGACGGTGATTGCGTGGTAAAGGTGCACACGGGTTAATTCAAAGTTCGGACCCGAGAAGTTTATAGAACGATAGTGTTATTTCCTTTCGGTTCCGCGTGATAATTGAAGTTTTTGCATATTCCAGGTAAATAAAAGAATTCTGTTATTATTGGAGAATAACTAAAATAAAGGTTTGAATGGTTTTTTAATCTGTTTTGAGTTCCACTAAAGAGGTTGGGGTGTGATAAGTTAATTAAATAAAAGGTTTAATAAATTTAATTTACCCAAAGAGTGTGAAGTTACAAGAACTTTATTTGATTATTAGGTGAATATGAGAGATTGAATATTGAAGTTGATGAATACGTCTACGAAGAAATAATTGAGACATGAACATTGTATGCCAGCACTATTCAGAATCTCGGGGACAAATGGTGAGGTGAGCGTTCTAAGTTCGGATACTGCGGAGTTCTACGATCAGCTCTCGGCAAGTTGGTCGCAATTTAGTTTTAAGTGGATGACTTTTGTAATATGCATATTAGACACGAATGTTTTATACTTATCGTTCGTTGTGTTAAATATGACCAATCGAAGAGACTGAAGCGTGTGGTGGACGTGGACGTGGATGTGGATTAGGACGGACCTCAAGGTATGTGAGTAACTGTAAGTATGGAGCCTGAAAACATGTGTGAATGAAAATTCTTTGTTAAGAGTTACAGAGGCAGAGTGATTAAACCCATTATGACCAAAACTAAATTTTACAAATATGTTCATGGTTTGAATTAAAATTTTGGATGTAATTTTCCAATTATAATAATGGATTATTGGAGAATGCAATTTTCCAAGTATATGCATGGCTTGATTTGTAATTTTGCGAATAATTTTCCAAGTGTATGCATGGTTTGACATGGGGATGATCTGCATTTGAAGTTTATTTGGAGAGTGGTGGCAATAAGCCTCAAGCCTAAACAGAAGGGAATGTAAAATGTGAATATTGATACATGTGGGTATTGTTATGTAATGAAATTGGTAGTGTAATTAACAAGGCTGTAATAAATTTACTTCATTGTATTCCAAAATCATAGAGATGCACAAGAATGAAATCAAATTTCATTTATTAAACTGTTTGGACAACCAATATATTATATAGGCATATATAGACAGTTTCTAAGACAATGTAGATCCAAATAATTCGATCACCAACTCACAATACAAACTACAAAGACACAAATCATGACAAATAGACTCAACACTATAGGTAGACATAGACAACTTCTAGGACAATGTAGATCCAAATAATTCAAATCACCAACTCACAACACAAATTACGAAGACACAACTCATGACAAATAGACTCAACACTAACTACTAGAATACAACTCATCAACTCTATCATGACATATCATTTCTACATTATTCCAACATCCCCCCTTAATGGAGAAATGGATTTTCAACAATGCCTAGTTGTTGTCTACATATTTCAAAGTTCATCTTTCCAAGAGGCTTGATAAAGATGTCAGCTACATTCTCACTTGTATTATAATAGACCAAATGAACCTCATTTGATTGTATCTTTTCTCTTACAAAATGATGTTGGAATTCAATATGTTTAGTTCTTGCATGATAAATTGGATTATTTGCCAATTTCATGGAACTCTGGTTGTCACATTTGATGCTTGTTGGTCCTCTTTGATTTTCTCCAACATCTTCAAGAATCCTCCTTAACCAAATAGCTTCACAAGTTGCATTGGTCAACGATTTGTATTCAACTTTTGTGGTTGACAAAGAAACAATTGGTTGTTTGTTGTTGCTCCATGATGTGATCCCCGATCCTAAATTGAATGTATATCCAGAGGTTGATCTCCTATCATGAGGATTTCCATCCCAATTTGAATAAGAAAAAGCTACGAAATCAACATCAGATTCATGAGTATACAAAATACCAAAATAAAGTGTTCCCTTCAGATATCAAAGTACTTTCTTTGTTGCTCACCAATGGATTTCAAAAGGATTAGCCATAAATTGACTAAGGATGCTGACAGAATATGCTATATCTAGCCTGGTAGTGGTGTGGTAGTTAAAACTTCCCACCAATTGACAATACAAAGTTCCATACACTTCTTTAGATCCATCATCATTATACAACTTCGAAGTTTGTTCCAAAGGAGTAGACACTGGTTTGCATTCAAGGATATGAAATATTTCAAGGATTGTCTTTGCATATTTGATTTGTGTGATGATTGTGTTACCATATTCCCTCCAAATTTCAAGACCCAAACAATAATGCAATTCACCAAGAGCCTTCATTTCAAATACCTATGACAACTGAATATTAATTTCTTCAATCAACCTTAGTGCACTACCCATTATGATAAGATCATCAACATACAAGTATATCAAGGCAATGTTCCCATATTCATCTCTCTTGATGTATAAGTTAGGATCACTTTTTCTTCTGACAAAACCTATTTCATAAAATAATGAATCAATTTTCACATACCAAGATCTTGGTGCTTGCTTCAAACCATACAAATCTTTCTTTAACCTACAAACAAGATACTCCTCTCCCTGCTTTACAAACCCTTCAAGCTGAACTAAATAAACTTCTTCTCTTAACTCACCATTCAAGAAAACAGATTTGACATCTAACTGATGCATTTTCCAATTATTTTTGTAGCTAATGCAATCATGATTCTAATTGTATTCAGTTTAGCTACAGGTGCAAAAGTATCTTCATAATCAATGCCTTCTTGTTGTGAATAACCTTTTGCAACCAATCTAGCCTTATAATTATTAATAATACTATCAACATTAAACTTTGGTTTGAACAACCATTTGCATCCTATGGGAGCTTTATCTTTGGGCAATTATGTTAATTCTCATGTGTCATTCTTCATTATGGAGTGATATTATTCATTCATCGCATCTCTCCATTTTTTATATTCTTTAGCTTCTTCATAACTTGAGGGTTCTACGACATTCATTACATGAGACATTAATGCATAATATTTATACCTTATAGGTGGCTGAATTTGATGTGATGACCTCCTTAGAGTTTTACTACTTTCATCCTTCTTCCTGCTTTGTGGAGTCTCTTGTTCTCTTCTTGGAGTCTCATGACTACTAGATGTTTCCAACTCTTGAACCTGTACTTGTTGTTGTACTTGTTTTTGTTCTTGTTCACAACATGCTTCTATTTTGACATAATCATCAATATCATGCCATACACCTATGCTATTTATTTTATCAGCTTCATCTACATTTTCATGAAACACCACATCCCTACTTGCAAGCAATCTATGTGAAGTATGATCAAACAACTTGTATGCCTTTTGATCATCACAATAACCAATAAATGTGCACTTGATTTTGCATCAAGTTTTATTCTTTCATCTTTTGGAGTATGTGCAAATTCCTTGCATCCAAAAACTCTTAAATGATTCACTTTTGGTTTATATCCATAAAATGTTTCAAAAGGTGTTTTAAGATGTAAAATTTTGGTTGGGCTCCTATTTTTCAAATAAACAATTTTATTATTGGATTCAACCCAAAAATCATTAGAGATATTTTATCCTTGAAGCATGCTCCATGAACATTCTACTAGTGTTCTATTTTTCCTCTCAACAACTCCATTTTGCTGAGGTGCATGAGGCACTGTAAATTGTTGTAGAATCCCATGACTTTTTCAATATTGATTAAAATCTCTTGATTTGTATTCTCCCCCGTGATCAGATCTGAGAATTTTGATGTATTTCCCAATTTATTTTCCATCATGTTTTTGAATTCCTTAAAGTATTCAAAAACATCAATTTTCTTTCTTATGAAATAGACCCAAGTGTATCCAGATCTATCATCAACAAAAATAAGAAAGTACAATGCTCCTCCAAGAGATCTAGTTTGCGTAGGCCCACATACATCAGTATGAATTAATTCAAGTATTTCTCTTTGCCTTTTTTCTTCATGTATAGGAAATTCCTCTCTATGTTGCTTGCCAAGTGCACATGCTTCGCATTCAACCTGATTATTATTCATAACAGGTAGACCTTCAACCATTGTTTTTCTTTCAAGTAATATTAAATAATTGTGATTTAAATGCCCATAAATTTGATGCCATAACGTTTTTGTTGACATTCATGTAGATGCCAATGTTTGATGCCCTATCCTAGTCACATTTAGCTTATACAAGCCTCCAACTCTAGTACCTGTGGCAATAACCTTATAGTGATCCTAGATATCTTTAACAACACACTGTGATTTTCCAAATTCCACCTTTAGATCTTGATCAACAATAGTAGAAACATAATTTAAATTCTTTTTTATACCAGGAACATACATCACATCATGGATCTATCTCTCTTTTCCATTAGGTAGCATTACACTTATTATTCCATATCTTTGAACTTGAAGGGATCTATTATCTCCTATATAAACACATGTTCAATCAATCTTCTCATGAAATTCATGAAACCAATCCTTATTAAAAGACATATGGAGTGATGCACCAGAATCAATGAACCAAGCATTCACATCATCAGTCTCAGCCCAAAATGTAGCATCAGAGACAAACAATTTGAGATTTTTAAATCCATCATTGATTGAGGTGTCTTTTTCCAAAACATTCACATTATGCCTTCTGTTTCTCTATTTAGACTCATTATGTTTCCTTTTATAGGAATCTTTGGCATGATGTCCAAGTTTGCCACAATAATAACAATCATAATTTTTCTTATCATGAACTGGAAATTTAGATCGTGCCATACCTTTTTTCTTTTCTTGAAACTTTCCTCCTTTATTTTTGTCCAATGGCTTGCCTTTGTATGGTTGCTTACCCTTGGCTACCAATGCCAAATCTGAATTGTTTGAGCCCAATTTGAAGTTCTTTATCCTCTCTTCCTCTTGTAGAAGAATACATGTCAGTTCATCAATAGTAGGAGGCTTCTCTCTACTTGAAATACTTGAAATTTTAATTGACCAAAGCTTGGTCTTCAAGAACAAAATCCAGTTAGTATTAGATGTTTCATAGAAGCTTTTGAGAACATCCCATGTTTCCTTGCATGTCTTACAATCCCTAATATAAGGAATGATGTTGTCCTTAATTGAAATTTGTAGTAACACCTTTTCTTTTGTTTCCCTCTTTTCCCAATCTGGAATAGATGCAGTAGCGGTGGGTTTGGGCTCCACCCCACTCACTATGGGCCACAAATTATTTCCCTCTAAAACTGTTAATACCTTGAATTTTCAATTTGCATGATTTCCTCCATCAAGCCTTGTGGACTCATTCAAATAAGTTTCAGCCAGAAAATTTGACATAATGAAAAAAAAATTATCCCCACTCAACAAAATGCACCCAAATCCACCAGACCTACACCCAAATTCACTAGATCTACATCCAAATTCATGAGATCCGGAACCAAATGCAGAAACTATTAAAAGAAACAAGAATTAATCTTGCTTCCAATAAAAAACAAAGCCAAAATTGCTTCTTATTTCTCCTTTTTTTGCCAAACCCTCTCTACAAATTTGTAATTTCATTTTTTAATCAAATACACTCAACTTTTAACTTTCACCCAAAAGAAAATATTTAACTCCTTATATATGGTAAATTCTTTTTCACCATAAAAAAAAGTTTTAATCCCTTACTTCTCCATTAAAAAAACTTCACCTTTACAAACAAAATTTCGTTATGAAAACTTTATACACAAGGTGACTTAAAAAATAGTGCATTGGTTCAAGGTGAAAAGCGAACTCTTCAAGAGCTGCAAACACTAGCAAAAGACAATAATTACTTAAGGAATGCTTCACTTTATTATTCCACATTTCATCTGAAGCACAATGTTCAACGCTTCATTTTGATTGATGGACAGGTTCCCAAATGTGCCTACAGTCCATTTGCTGCTTGAAACCAAAATGTTATAGGGAACATGTGACAAGGCCTAAGAATACCTCCCACCTGCGTATTTAGATGGCACACAATGGTTGCAGATAGCCAACGAGAATAGAAGCTTGATTGTACACAATTGCTGCAGACAGCGAATACTTCGGTGATTTTTGTCAACCAAAAAATATAAAAAACTTGGGAGCAACACCGTAACAACAAGATCTCACAACCCTCATGGATTTGAGCCCTATTTCTCTCAGATCTTAACTCTCACTTGATCTCTCTCTTTGGCTCTGATAACATATTAGAAAATCAGAGAGAGATGCACAAGAATGAGATCAAATCTCATTTATCAAATTGCTTGCACAACCACTACATTATATAGGCACACATAGACAACTTCTACGACAATCTAGATCAAAATAATTTGGATCACCAACTCACAACACAAACTACAAAGACACAACTCATGATAGATAGAATCAACACTAACTACAAGAATACAACTCATCAACTGTATCTGGAGATATCATTTCTCCATTATTCCAACACAACATGCATCCCTGTGTCACATGGGTATTGTTATGTAATAAAATTGGCCAAAGTGAAAATAACAAGGCTGTAATAACAGTGCTTCAGTCTGCATCGTTGTGGAGTAGGGTAAGATGGCATTCTAAAAATTTGGTTCATTTGACTTGAGAGTCTTAGTTTAAAAGGGTTAATAACTATCTAAAATCAAATGCGCCAAATTTAAATAAGCCGAGGCTAGAAGAAGCATAGAGGGCTTGTGACTTTTTTTCCTTGAGAGGATTCTTCCTGGTGATGGCATCCTCTCTTCTGGCAGGAGCCAATGTTGTTCACAAATGGCCTTCTTTAGGTACTGGATATTTCTAAATTCTTCAATTGTTTCACCACTTTATGTTCTTGGTTACACAGTAGGGTTCTGATACCATAGCCTACATGACACAATGGATGGTTGTTGATATACTTTATTACCTAAGTATACCTTGGATTATTTTATTTCTTTGTAGCTGAATTAGATACTTTTAATGATTAATAGGTAATAGTTAGGTTTTAACTAGATCAATGTCTTGTTTAATAGGTGTGTGATTCCTCACTTCTCCAGTGGCAATGACCATTACACCAATGTGCTCTAACAATCACTTTCTCTATTGTTTTGAGGTTTTACTTCTTCTCCTTTGAATTGGTACAAAGGTTTATACCCTATGGTTCTCGGTTGTCTGAAAATGGGTATTTTTACCCAATTATTTACCTTGTCTTCTGAGTGTGCTTATATTCTTCTAGGTTGGAAGAAAATTTCCCCATATGCATGTTATCTAATTGTTCGAACTGGTGTTTCCTTGAAAGAGATTTTATATAATGAGCCTCAATAAAAGGTCAGATCTTCAATTTCATTCCAATAGTATACAATTAAATCTTCGATTAAATTTTCAGCTTGGTCATGACTAAATGTGTTCATATGTCTTTTCCTGTTACAGGTTTTGTTGGTTTATACATAGCTCTGTATTTGCTTGCTTCTTAGATAATATTGCTTTTACAAAGTTTATTTTGATAGAAAATAGGGTGACTGCACTAGTGGAAGGATATTTCATAGGCATTGAATCTCTATTTGAGTTATTCCTCTGCCCACAAAGTTCTACACCGAATGATAGGTAAAAGGGATTTTCAGTTCCTCAGGCTATGCCTGGGGTTGACCTAACATAACCCTTCAGGCCAATATTTCCTAGTCTGTTTTGTTTACCATAATTCACTTTTTAGAGTTTGGTACTATGTATTTCAACATCTATCATATAATTTACAGAAAATGAATATAATAGTTTTTTAAGAAAGTAAGAATAGGCATCACGCCCTTGTAATTTTACGAATGGAATTCCTTCATCTCGCACAAGTCTATTCAATTTTAAAGAATGGTTATCACCGTTTCTTTCTTGACAAGAATTGGGATATTTTTTTAAAGAAAGCTACATCAGATTTTAGTTACTTCCATAGTAAATTTACATAATTTTTCGTAATTTCCTCAGTTTTGAATCAAAAACTATTTTATTATTTTTTTGAAGGAAAGAAACACAGTTTAGTCCCTTATCTATTAGGTTACCCTACTGATATCGGGTTCCCACCCAGTCGTGACTTGACCTAGATTAACCAGGACCATTTCATTACCAAGGGGTATTTTCTAACAGTTATGTTGGGTACAGACTGCCTATGAGAAAGTTTATGCTTGGAGTCCCATAAGATTAACCGGAATCCCCCTTGTCCATTATAAGTCCTACAATATTTTTCCTATTTCAACCCTCATAGCTTCAATCGATCTCGCCTAGAAATTTCTATTAAAGTTATATTATATAGGAATCCAATAATCATAACCATTTAAAGTAAAGATGTAAAGTCCCCAAAAAACTGTAAATATTTTATTTTACCATAGTAAGAAACAAAACTGGATATTACTATTATTTGTTTGAGGTGATTAATGTTGTTAATTATTGAAGAAAGGAAATGATTTGAATATTCATAGATCTTGTAACTTCTCATAATAAGGAAGATAGAAAAGGAAGTTGCCAGAAACCCTAACTACCTCCCCTAGTTGTGAATGATCCAAAGAAAAGGGAGTGGGGGGAAGGAAAAACCATGTTGAAATGTCAGACGGTAGGGGAAAGCTAAGGTTGGTGATGATTAGATAGCAACAACGCTCAGTGAGAACTTGCAGAAGACAGTGGTTTTGTGAGCAAGCTTGGGGGGAGATTTGGTCCTGAAGGCAAAAGCTAAGGTTGGTGATGATTAGATAGAAAAAGCACTCAGTGAAAACTTTCATAAGGCAGTGGTCTTGTGAGCAAGCTTGGGGGGAGATTTGGTCCTGAAGGCAAATCTCATGGTCGGGTGGATTGAAAATAGCAGGTAGCAAAGGTGACTTCTACCACTGAGGTTTTTCCTTCTTAAGTCAACTCAGGTAGGTGGTATCTTCTTGGAACTAATCTGTTGAATAATCTATAGTACGTGTCATTAAATGTAATTTGGAAAAGACTGAACTGGAATAATTGATACTGAAAAGATATTACATGGAAATCATTAGTGGTATGATTTTAACTATACAAAACTGGTTTTCTTAGTTAATGTGCTTAGAATTATCCTAAAAACATTGATCTAACCTAGACTTAGAAAAGGACATGTTCAAGTTCTGTATTAAAAAGAGAAAGAAACTGAAAGATACTAGTACCATGAATAATGGAAAACTAAATTCATAGGGGAAAGTAGCATAGTCTTATACCTAAGAGAAGAGTATGAAGAATGAATGAAACAAATGGTCCTTGCAACAAAAATAAAAAAAAATAAAAAAAAAAAAAAAAAACGAGCTAGGAAATTAAAAAAAGAGACTGCTTTAATATAGTACAAGGAGTTTTGTAAGATCTTTTCCTAAAACTCTTTACAGAGATGACATCACACAAGAGTAGAGCTCCATTAGAGTTAGGAATGACTGAATATTAGTTGGGCACAGAATATTGTTATACTTATATGTAAATTCAAGAATACCTAGAAGGATTCTTATTGTAGCCTTGAAGAGTTTGATAAAATAATTTTGATATATCATAGGAAACTCAGATATCTTGTTCTACCAAAACTGAGCATTATGAATTATTCGACATTGGAAGACTAGAAGTAAGCCAACACCACGTGAGCAAGGTACTTCAACATTACTTTAGAACAAATTAACACATTAGCAAGAGGCAATAACATATTAAATATAAAGAACCACGTCTCAGTGTTCACACAGAATACCAGCAATGCAAAATTCAGTGCAAAGCTTTTTGAACACAAAGGTAGCATTGTTTAAAAAAAACGAGCACCGATATATACGTAGTGACTAGAGAGTCTTTAATTACATAAAATGAGAACGCATTTTTATATAGCAACCAAAGAGACTTAAATAACTTCAGACCTCGAGAGGTTTGCTAATCTGAGTCATCATGCCGAGAACAGTGTGTCGAGAACTCCGTGGAGTTCCTATAACTTAAAAAAAAAAAACTATGCTGGTATGGCCTTAGTTATAGGTGGAGGAGGATCATATTTCTCCACCCTTGAACCTAGGAGGGAACTGCATGGAAAAAGAATTGATATAAACATAACAACAGAAACTCCGTCTGACTTCAAAACTGTAAATTTCATAGCAAATATCTCATTCCCTGGAGCATCTAGCCAGAAATCATATATTGGTCTACCCATATCGTCGATAAAACATCTGAGCAGCTTATAAGGCTTACCGGAAAACCCTCAAGCGACGGAAGCAGTAAGGGGATCCACGGTTTCCACCTAAAAACCTCGAGAGCCCATCTCTCCAGCTTCCATTACACCTGTAGATAGAGTATAACAACAATCTTCATTAGAGTTAGGTTTTTAAATTCAAGGGAACAACTAAAAATATCTACAGCGTCAAATCTTTAAAAGAAAAAAATGACTCACCGTAAAACCTATCGCTCAGGGGAGGCGAAACCAATAGCTTTGGCCCCGGAATCATTTGACTTCATCAAAGCCTTAAGAAATTAAACCCTAAGACTCCAAGCCAAACCTACCAGAGAGGGAGTTTGCGAAGGAGGGTAAGCGCCAAGGAGCTAAGGGGCGAAATCAGGAACTTCTCCAGCAAACGAGGCGGTATAATTTCCCAAAAAAAGCCTAGCCCTCGGATCATGGAATCAAAGTTTCCTCCATTGATGAGACGAGGGCCTCGAGGTGGACAACTGCGGAAGGACAAGCCTGATCATGCCACGTTACCATGGTAGAGCATATAATAAATTCTAAATCCAAATGTAAATTAAATGAGAAGTGTAGTCATGGTAAATCCTAATGCAAGGGTAATTAAACCTGTCAGAGACCATTGGGATATGGTCCTTGGTGCACGGCATAATAAAGCCTAACTACAATGAGATTATTAACATAAACAAGAATTTCTGAAAATGACCAATGTTATAACCATCCGAAAAACTCAGTGAATTTTTTTATGTGTATACATGCTATGATAGTATTTACTATGGTAAAAAAAATTGTTTCTTTTACATATATTTGTTATGGAGATATGACAAAGGACCACTTCATATATGTCAAATACAATCATTTTTTTTCTTGGTTTATTTAAAAAAAAAAAACTTTTTTTTTTATGGAAAAAGAAACACAAAAAGTCTCTTTTTCTTATAGTACAGGAGAAAAGAATGTAAACAAGTTTTAGAAGAATAGCAATTTTACTTATCTGTTGGAATAGGTTATAATAATTATTAGCAGGAAAGTCTCACTACCCAGTTTTGAGACTAGAAATTGTGCCCATCCTTTCTCCTGAGCCTTTTCCACACCTAACAATTTGGAATCTCAAATTCCAATTTTTGAGGTAGCCTGTACCTGGTCCTCAAGACTACTCGAGTCCAGTCGAGTACCATACACTCATGAATATCAGTCTAAGTATTCCAGTGGCTATAAGTTCAATTCAAGAATACCTCCATCCAATAACATTCTACTTTGTCACCACCATTATCGAACCTTCCACACATCATTATTATTTAATTTTCATCCACTTATCCTAATTTATTTTTTTCTAATTATAAATCACTGAGTTATTAAAGCAGAAGTAATTAATTGTGAACAACTAATCATAACATGAGGTGTTATAGTATATTTTGATTAAAATTTAATTTAAAACATATATTAATATAAAATATAAAATGCAATTTTAAATGTTAACATGATGATGATGATGGTGATGGTGGTTAACATCCACTGAGACCAAATTTGGTATCTAAAGAAATGAATTATTTAGTTTGATTTAAAATTTTATTCCTATGCTCAAAAAGCTTGGAGGGAAGCCTCCTGAGCTCACTATAATTTTGACATCGTAAAAGGCTACTAAGGTCACTATTGCAACAAAAATTATGAAACTGAGATTTAATGTGGTTGTACGTGGGACATTCTAAGAGGAAGTGATTTTCATCCTCTATGTTCATATTCTCACAGAGATGACAGATTCTTTCCATCCATGGTGTTTTAGGAATTGCCCAATGACCGCCGTTTCACTATGGAGCTCATGAGAGTTCATTTTGATCTTGGGTATATTAATTTTCTTCTTTGAGCTAGTTAAAACAGAGAGATACCTTTGATCTTCTAGGGTGGGGTTGATGACCTCCTTATAATATATTAATTTTCTTTTAGCTCTAAATATTTCTCACACCACATTTTTTCTTTGAACATAGAAGCAATAATATTTTTAATGGTATTAATGTTTTGCAATGCAACATTCTCTTCCATCTCCCAATGGTTTAACGAAACCCTGGTGTCTTGTTACCAACCTCGTTTGAGCCTTAGGTGATTTTGGCTCGAATTTAAAGCTAACTTAGGAAGTCTATGGTCTCCTATGAAAGCAAAACAAAAGTAATAATATATTTAATTAATATTCAAATTAAAACATACATAAATATATTTTCGAACATATGATAATTGATAATAATTTATTATTATTATTAAATTTAATTTTAAATTAAAAATATTACAAAAACTAATTAATTTAATTATTTAAATTAATTCATATAAATCAAATTTCCAATTTTAAAAATATCTTAAAATTAAGTTACACTCTCATTTAATAGGTAGGGAATGTAAAGTTGGATGAATATGTAAGTGTGTGCCATTAAAGAGTTAACTCATAAATATAAAGAGTCTATGCTAAATTTAATTTAAAATGATTCATTAATTGACCAAATGACGACAACATCTGCATCTTTTCTATTCTATGATTATTTATTGAACTAGAATCTAGAATATGAAATTTTAGAAATTTCTTAGAACATGACTAAATAGATGTCCCTACAATATTGTATGCGAATATTTCCATTACTTCCACTCGGATCAGGGGTCTTTGGTCCCCTCTAGGAAAAGAGGAAAGACTAATCACTGATTTTAATTGACCAGGAATTAAAGATTTAATTTCTTTTTATTAACTATTCTTGGTTCACAACGGGAACCTTCCACACATCATATCTCTATATTATTTAAGTTTCATCTACTTATACTAATATAAAGTTTTTTATCGTGTTTTATTGGCAATTATAAATAACTCAATTATTCAGAGCAAAAAATAATTAACCGTGAACAATTATTCATAGTATCAGGTTGTTACAATTATTCATAGTATTGGGTTGCTACAATATATTTTGAATGAAATTCAATTTAAAATATATACACATATAAAATATAAAGTATAATTTTAAATTTTAAATGTTTAAGATAAAAGCAAAACAAAAATAAATATATATTTTAATTAATATTCAAATTAATATATATATATATATATATATATATATATTTAAATTTATAATAACTGATGATGATTTTTTATTTATTAATTTAATTATAAATTTTAAAATATTATAAATCAAATAAATTAAAAGTAATTATTTGAATTAATTCATATAAATCAAATTTCCAATTTTCAAAATATTTTAAAATTAAGTTACACTCTCCGTAGGGACTTTAAGGTTGGATGAATATGTAATTGTGTAGGATTAAAGAGTTAACCTGGCATAAATATCAAGACTTTGTGCTAAATTTAATTTAAAACTATTCATTAATTGACCAAATGAGGTAAAAATATACTAACGACAATAAGTCACATTTGCATCTTTTCTCTAATTGTATTTTTTTAATTAGACTCTAGAATATAAAATTTTAGAAATTTCTTAGGACATGACTACATAGATGTCCCTAACATATTGTATGTGTGTACAAATACTTCCATTACTTCTAGAAAATTCCAAATCTCAAATTTTAGGTTTGGATTACTTGCCCACAAATGACTTCACTACCTTGACTCGCGTGAGGGAGAAGAGAGTTTGTCTTTGCTTTCCGATTGAAAGATGTGAGAGTCCCATAGCTGTGTGTGAAGGGAGGATAGAAGTACACATTTAAAAATGCTTTGTGGAGTTGCTCTGAATTGCGTGATGTAGATAAGGATTTCTTATTTGCTTTCCGTGGTAGAGTGAGATAATTATGTTAAGGGAATATGTAATTTAGGTTTTACTTGTCCTTGTGTCTGCGACTAGCACCACCCATTTCTAGGTTTTACTTGTCCTTGTGTCTGCGACTAGCACCACCCATTTCGCTATCATAGGATGATAAAAAAATAATGTTGACGATGACCTTTCGATAGTGGCGGAGGACGTTCAGTAGAAATACAGCAGATCACAAAAAAAATCCTGAAAACAGTAATATGATGTTGGAGGCAGCTGTCTTTGAATATGAAATGTGGTGGAGTTAGTAGAGAACAATTTATTTAATTATTCGCTGAATATGATATTGATGTTGATGAGTCAGTCTCAGAAGGAATAATGGAGCCATTCACATCATTGTAAATAGACATGTTGCATCAGCCTTCGTCTGCTGTGTCGTGTTGTACTCACATTCTGAGGAGCGACTGAGTGTATTGAGAATGTCGGGGGCCAACGGTGAGGTGAGCGTTTTGGCTTCGGATGCTACGGAGTTCTACGATCAGTTCTCGGCGGAGTGGGGGGAGGATCTTGGGGAGCACCCACCCGACAATCTTCTCGATCACAAAGCCGCCACTGTCAGATTGATCGAAGACACTGTCAAATTTGCCGCTATTTCTGGTTACCGTTTTAGTGTGAGAGCAAATAAATAAAATAAAGGCATAGCGTAATATTTTGATTTCTCGAAAGAAGAGCAGTGGGTTTGGACTTGGAGTAATGTTGGCTTGTGGTTTTGGACTTACGTTTTTGGTTTTGGATTTATGGTTTTTATAATGATATTGTGTTAATAATATAGTTTTAGTTAGACATGAAGTTTTGGGCTGAGAAGGTAAGAAAATTGAAGTTGAGTCCACGGTTGTAAGTTTTTTATGATTTTTTTGTAAATTTATTGTTTTTTGTTTTTTAATTTTTTTATATTTTTTTTTTCCTGATCTGAGATTTTAAATTAACATGTTATAAATCTATTACATCATTCATAAATCTGATATTTACATTATAGATCTACAACATTATACACAGACCTGATATTTATATTGACAAATAATTTGTTATTTATATTGATAAATAATTTATTGACTGTTTTAACAGTGATACATATCCATTCCAATTTTTAGGTAGTTTGATGGATAGATTTATCTTGAGTAACAATGACATGTGAGTTTCATATCTAGTTGATTGTGTTGAATTTAAGTAAAATGTAGATTTTATAAATATTTTAGATTTTAAATATTCTTTATCAAAGTAAATTATTTCACCTGCTTCAATTTCAAAATATTTTGAAATTTTTAATTAATATTATATATATTAACCTGATTATATAAATTATATTATATATACTAACTGGACCATATAAATTAAATTGTAAATCTAGATATACTCATTATAGGGAAATGAAAGATTTAAAAAAGCAAAATAAAATATTAAAAAAAACAGGAAAAAAAAGCTCAACTCTAACATTCATGTGATTTCGAAATATTCTAGAATTTTGCTAATTAACATAAGAATATTCTCTGATTCTAACATTCATGTTATTTTGAAATATTCTAGAATTTTGCAACTAACAATATTCTCTTGATAGATTTTGCTGAGTGTTCGTTCAGACTGTTTGTTATTTTAGGTTGTTAAATGATGGATTTGGCTGTTCGACTCCTTAAACAACTACCTGCGAGTTCGTCAGAATTTACTTTTAAGTGGATCACTTTTGTAATATGCATATCCGAGAAGTGGGTGGTTCGTAGTGACATTTCGATTGCTATTAGACGCGAATGTTTTATACTTATCGTTATGTTAAAGACGAGGAATCGAAGAGACCGAGGCGTGTGGTGGACGTGGGATGTGGATTACGACGGCGCTCCAGGTATTTGAGTAACAAGTACGGAGCCTGAAAACATGTGTAAATTGAAAATCCTTCGTTGAGAGTTACACAGGCAGAGTGATTAAACCCATTATGACTGGAACTAAATTTTACAAGTATATGCATGGTTCGAATTAAAACTTTGGTAGCAATTTTCCAAGTATAATCATGGATTGTTAAAAACATTACTAGTGAATGTAATTTTCGAGGTATATGCATGGTTTGTTTTGTAGTTTTGAGAAGCTTTTACAAGTGTATGCATGGTTGACAAAGGACTATCTGTATTTCAAGTTTATTTCGGGAGTGGTGGCAATACGCCCCTATGCAACAGAATGTGAAATGTGAATATTGAGTCACATGGGTATCGTTATTTAATGAAATTGGCCAAAGTTTAATTAACAAGGTTGTAATTGTAACATCTCACGCTGCATAAACAATTGTTGTGGTTACTAAGGTTTATTTTACTTTTCATTGCATTAATTTTCTTACTTTATGTTGTTAAAATGATAAATGACTCGCTACGATATATTTTATTAAATAATTAATAGATAATTAGGAGTTAATGTATTCTAACAAAACTCATCTGCTCCGGGGGAATATAGATGGGGAAGGAGTCCAAATAGGGGTACATCCTTGAGTTAGGTGAAATAGACCAATGGGAAAATACTCAATGATAGTCTGCAAGGTACATGACTTGAAGCTACTGAGGCCTAAGGTACCCCACTGTAGTTAGACTCATTTCAACTCTGACGAGAAGGAAGTGCTCGACGAGAGTCTAGAGGTAATTTCCAGACTCGTGGCTAGGTGGCAAGACTTTCCGAACAGGGTCAAAGTTGCATGATTAAATTCTTTTAACACATAAGTCATTCAAATCTATATTTAGGAAATGCTCTTTGAATATAAAGAAATATTAATTGAGTGATAGAATTAATTAAAGAAGAAAATTGCATAGAAGTGCATGTAGGACATAGAACATAATTGAAACACATACTTTCAGTAGAACATATAGTAAATTTTACAGACAAGTAATGCATGGTCTAGTTACGTTAATGTAACAACGAGATACACGAACCCTTGAAATTGTTAAGGACAAAATTTCATGACAACAGCTACAAAATCTCGAATAGATAATAGTCAGAAGAAGAAATGAGTTATAGAAGGTAATCATTTCCGAAGAACTAGAAGTCACTATCTATTCATTTAACTATTACCTTTAAAAGAAAAATGGAAAAGAAACTTTACCAATCATTACCGAAGACAAGGAGAAAACAGTAAGGAATATACCATTACAGGGAAAATGCTTTCTTTATAAAAAAATGAAGGGTTGAGCTTAAATAGAGTTCTTCAAAGTCAAAAGAGAGGACGGTAATTTATAAATTTAAACTAAGCCCATAGTGGCAGAATTGGCTCATCAACTTGGAAATGTCACAATCATTAAATAACCCAAACTCTCGGATCTAGAACTTCACGGAATCATTTATAAATGGATATCCATTGTTCAACATTTCCTTTTAGAGAAAAATACCTAGGTAAATCCTCAACCGAAACTTATAAAAAACAGTTCAAAACCCATGTTAATGCCATGCACAAAACATAACCAATGAGCATAGACATCCAAATAAATGTTTGGCTCAGCAAGATTCGGCATAAAGCCTCTGCCTCGAAAACAATTCTTCCACAGTACAAATTATCATATGACTATTAAACATCTAATGAACCATAGAGGATTTTCCGACCTGTAAACAAAAATGGAATTCCATAAGCTCTTAAAAGAAATATGAATAATGTTGTCTTAACTATGCAAATAGAAAAGCAACCGCAGTGTGATGCATATGATACCTGCAAACAAGTGACAACAACCTCAGAACCCAGCTCGAGTCCAAACCTAATATTAAACAAAGTCTCAAGGGATGCCAAGAAGGCAAGGTTCATACCTGAGACTGGAGAACTTCAATAGATGATGACTCACCTTCAATTCTTGTAGGATGAACTAGTTAGCCAAGCCAGGAATAAGAATCCGCAAGAAACCAATGAAGGTAAGTTAAGGAAGACACAAAAAATAGCATGCTCACCTTCCAGAAATCGACTTTGGTTCTCGCTACCTTCCGTGGAATCTGAAATCCATTGAGCCATCCCTGGACAGTGGGAGCAGCCAGTTAGACAATGAACCAAATGGAACACTAAAGCAAGAATACAACCGCAACGACTTAGAAAACTAGAGTTGAATAGGGTCAAGTGCTTTGGATACCTGCTGGTAAGGGTATGTTAGAAATTTCCATTGCATGCAACAGAAATGGGCATGAATTTACCTAAGGGCACCAAGGACTAACATCATTGCAGAGCTTCGACAACGAGAAGACCAACAGAAAATGAAACCACAGTTGATTGGATGTGGGAGAATTGGGTAGATGGTAAAACCCTAACCCCTCCCCACTGTCGGATTGCCCTCCAAAAATCAATGGAAGCAGATCGGGCCAATTGTCGTAGATGAACCCGACCCTCTAATGGACAGATGCAGCGGGATCTATCATGCTCATGCCGCATGTAACATAGTACATGTAACAATTAAGTGAGGTCTGGTAATGGACCTCAATACCATTCGGAAGCCATGTGAAGAGTAATTGTGACTCGACGTGAACCATGTTTACCACGTTGTATTAAATATTATCAATCACAACAAATAAGTCATGAGGGCGCCCTTAACGATGACTCAACCATTGCTATGTTTACATTTTTTTTATTTATATAATTATTTCTGTAAACTATTTTTGTATTGTTACATATGGTGTTAGAACTCAGGTTCATACACTGAAACTCTTTGGGGAATTACATATATATGAATAAATGTGACATTAATCAAAATAACTAAGTATGTGTACATGTGAACAGAGAGACCTGCATCAACACAAAATGGGTTAGAATGTAGAGGAGCCCAAGACCATCAAACGCACCAGAGACGACTCATGTGGATGCCAACCTTGACATTTTGATGCAACTAGGAGAGGAATCTCGTCAAGCTAATGTTACTCTACTCGAAAGTGTTCAAAAATTGTGTTCTGAGATGAAAAATTTAAGAACAGATAATGAACGGCTATGACTAGAACATGAGAGAATTCTTAGAAGTCTATCCAATCGACAGAACCAACGAGATCCAGACCCAGTGCTGAAGATAGAGAGAAAACCCCAACGGCTCAGCATGGAGAAGAGAATGTTGAGTCAGCTGAAAAACATGGGGAAGACGAAGAAGGGCGTTCGGGCAATGTCTCCGATGAGCGCAAGACAAAAGATAGAAATCTGAGTTACAAGGAGAATTCAAAAAGATTAAACCATCACTCTTTGAAGGGGAATCTGAAGAGGCAGTGGAAGCTTGGTTAATTGACATGAGAAAATACTTTCAGATTTATGATTACATAAATAAACTAAAAGAATGTTTGACAGTTTCTCAGTTAAGAGGTAAGGCTACCCTTTGGTGGGAAGAAATCAAAACGGTGAGGAAAATCGATGAAGAACAAGTGACGTGGAAAGAATTTCAAAATCATTTCGAGGATAAGTATCTAATTGAACTTTATTATGATGAAAACATGAGTTAAGATTGGGAACCTTAACCATGGATGAATATGTGAAACAATTCACCTCTTTACTGCACTATGCACCTTATATGTAAGAATTAAAGGCCAAAATTTAGCGTTTCATTAATAGGCTACCCATTTTTATGAAGGAGAAAATTGAGTTAGATTACCCAAGAACTGTGCATGATGCAGTGCGAAAAACCTGCATCTGCTACCAGCAAATGAAACAGAAAAATGAGGGACCTAAGGGAGGATTGAACAGGAAGGGAAGGAACCTGATCCCAAACAGACAAGCAAAATCTACTAATGGCAGAAATATAGAGTAAAAGCCTCTCAGTGAATTTCTAGCAAGGAACCAGCCCAAAGCTACATATTCTAAAAATAGACAGTTAGAAGGAGTTAATAAAGTTGTTAATGACCAGTAGTCAAAACCGCCTTTGCAATGCTAGGGATGCAAAGAACCCCACTATTACAAAAATTGTCTGCATAAAGCAAGGACGGAACATCTATCAAATATGCAAGAAGCTTCCGCGATTGGAGAAGTGGCGAGGAGCATGCCCAAAATTAATGTTGCACTCGACAAGCATCAAGCAGAATACCAACCCACCATGATTAAATGTCAAGGTATGATTGCTAAGCAACCTGTCTCTGTTTTGTTTGATCCCGGTGCTAGCCTAAGCTATGTTAGTCCTAAGGCTGTATAAATTTGTCAACCGTAGAGAAGTAAGTTCCCAAAACCATGGTTAGTTCAATTAGCCACCAGTGCAAAAAGAAGGGTAATTGAAAAAATAGAACATTGCCCTATAACAATTTCAAGACAACCCATTTACGTTGACCTTAATATACTCCCTTTGGGTTCATACGACATTTTAATAGGGATGGATTTGTTGGAAGAATGTTGGTCCCTAGTTGATTGCAAGCAGAAAACTGTCACTTTTGTCGCCGAGTCAACCCAAAGGAATGAACTTCAAGGAATCAAGATAAATTCCAAGTTGCGTACTATTACTACTAGTTAGCTAGGAAAATGTATTAGGAATGGTTGTCAGATATATGCTATCGTGATGGGATTTAAAAACTCAAAATGTAAAATTACCTCCTTGGAAAATATCCCTGTTATTCAGGAATTTGTTGATGTATTCCCTGAATCCCTTCATGGAATACCACCCACACGTGATATTGATTTCACCATCGAACTAATTCTGGGTGCAGCCCCTGTATCCAGGGCCCCTTATCGCATGAGCATACTTGAGTTAATAGAACTCAAAATGTGGATTCAATAACTTTTGGACAAAAAGTATATCTGCCCCAGTGTGTCCACTTGGGGAGCCCCCGTACTATTTGTACGGAATAAGGACAGAACTTTGAGATTATGCATCTATTATCGTCAGTTAAATAAACCGACCATCAAAAATAAATATACCTTGCCATGTATTGATGATCTATTTGATCAGGTGCAGGGAGCCAAAGTATTCTCGAAAATCGATTTAAGGTCCAGCTACCACCAAATAAGGATAAAGGAGCAAGACATTTTCAAAACTACATTTTGAAATTGTTATGCTCATTACAAGTTTGCGGTGTTGCCGTTTGGCCTCATCAACGCCCCAGCAATTTTTATGAGTTTGATGCACGGTATTTTCCAACCTTATCTTGATAAATTTGTACTGATTTTTATTAATGACATTTAAATATACTCCAAGAATCAGGAGGAGCATGAACAACATCTGAGGATAGTGTTACAAACTCTGCAGGAAAATCAGTTATATGCTAAATATAGCAAGTGTGACATTTTCAAAAGTCAGATTCAGTACTTGGGTCACGTTATATCAGTAGAGGGAATAGTAGTGGACCTCGAAAAGATCAAAACCATTATGGAATGGATCGTCCCAAAGAATTTTGTTGATATTAGGTCATTCTTGGATTTGGCTGGGTACTACTGTCGGTTCATTGAAGGATTTTAAAAAATTTCTTTCCCAATGACCTCACTACAGAAAAAGGGACACACTTTCTGATGGACAGCAGAATGTCAACAAAGCTTTTAAAGACTAAACACCTACTTGCCACTGCACCTGTGTTAAAGGTAGCAGATCCAGAAAAGTCTTTCATGGTTTGCACATATGCTAGTAAAGAAGGTGTTGGTGGAGTGCTGACACAGGAGGGAAAAGTTATTGCTTACGAATCACAGAAATTGAAGGAGTATGAGCAACGATATTCTGCTTATGACCTTGAATTAACAATAGCAGTGCATGCACTTAAAATGTGGCGACACTACCTATTGGGGAAGAAATTTTTGCTATTAATAGATCATAGCAGCCTTACAAATTTCTTTAACCAGTCTAGCTTAAATGCTCGGCAGGCCAGATGGACAACATTTTTGAGTGAGTTCGATTTCGAAATTAAACATCTTAAAGGAAAGGAAAATCGAGTGGCCAAGGCATTGAATAGGAAATTACATTGTATTTATGAGGTCCAGATCAGTCATGTAAGCTCAAACATCCCTGAAATCATAAAGGAAACCTCCCTCAAGGATCCAGAGTACACTTTTCTTTGGCAATAGGCAAAGGAAGCTCAGTTGAAAGGGTAAATATCAGATTTTGAAATAAACTCAGATAAGGTCCTCACCTTCAAAAACAGAATACATGTTCCTAAAAAAAATTCTGTTAAACAATTGATATTGAATGAGTTCCACAGGAAACCATAAGCTGGCCACCCATGGTACCAGAAGCCGTTTTTAACCATTAAGAGAGGGCTTTTTTGGCTCAGGTTAAGGAAAGATGTCACTGAGTACTTGTCCAAATGCTTTGAATGTCAGCTGGTGAAGGAAGAACATCAACATCCCACTGGTTTGTTGCAACCATTTCCCATCCCAAAGTGGAAATGGGAGACCATGTCTCTAGACTTCATCACAGACTTACCTCACACCAAGAAGCAGCACGACTCAATTATGGTGTTGGTGGACAAATTGACAAAAGCCACTCACTTTATACCTATGAAATCCACTTACAAAACTATGGAAATTGAAGACATATTTATGAGGGAAAATTTTCATTTGCACAGAATACCCAGGGTGGTAATTTATGATAGGGATGTAAAATTTACATGATCCACATTCTGGAAAAACCTCTTTTTAGGATTGGGTACCTTGATCCAATTTAGTACGACTTACCATCCTCAAACGAATAGACAAACCGAACGAGTGAATCAAGTGTTGAAGGACATGTTACGTATGTTTGTGATGCAACAAACACATAAGTGGGAAGACTATCTCCACCTAGTGGAATTTGCTGATAATAATGGGCATCATGAGTCACTGGGCATGAGCCCCTTTGAGGTGTTATATGGGAGAAGGTGCAGGGTGCCCATAGATTGGAATAGTCCAGTCAATAAACTATCCTTGGGTCTTGACATGTTAGCAGAAATGAAGGAGATGGTTAAGAAAGTTTGGAAAAATCTAAAGGTTGCCCAAGACAGGCATTAGATGTATGCAGATAAAAAGAGGACATACAAAGAATTTCATCTAGGGGATCATATACACCTTAGAGTAAAGCCCCAAAAGAGTTCCTTACAATGGAGGGGTTACGCCAAGTTAGAACCCTGGTACTATGGACCCTTTCATGTCTTGCAACGGATTGGACCTGTAGTATATATGCTTGCATTACTAAGCCATATCAGGGTCCACAATGTTTTCCATGTTTTCTTGCTAAAAAAATATGTGTAAAACCCTCAGCATATAATTAGATGGGAAAATATTCAAGTAATCAGTTAAGTAGAGATACATAAATTTTGGATAAACTGTTTTAAGAAAGTTGTGACTATGATTTACTTATGTGCAGGTCCAACCAAAAGGAGAATTTCTAGCAGAACCTCTTCATATTATCGATCAAATAGAAACCACCCTATGGAAGCGAGTTGTGACCGATGTTAAAGTGCAGTGGAAGAACTTTGGCACAGATGAGGCCACCTGGGAAGATGAGGAATTTATGCGGGAAGCCTATACGACATTATTTTCTTAAATCATAAAGAACACCAGGGATGGTGTTCCTCATATGAGGGGCGAGATGTAACACCCCAAGCTGCATAAACAATTATCATGGTTACTAAGATTTATTTTACCTTTTATTGCATTAATTTTCTTACTTTATGTTGTCAAAATGATAAATGACCGAGGCTGGAGAGTTAGGATATATTTTGTTACCTAATTAATGGATAATTAGGAGTTAAGGTATTTTAACAAACATTGTTTGAAAATAGTTTAAAGAAATAGTTAAACAGAAATAGTTACTCATCTGCTCCTTGGGGGGGGGGCAATATACATGGGGAAGGAGTTTAGACACGGGTACATCCATGAGTTCGGTGAAATAGACCAGTGGGAAAAATGCTCAATGATAGTTTGCAAGGTACAGGACTTGAGGCTGGACAGTGAGTCTTGAGGCCCAAGGTACTTGACTGTAGCTAGACTCATTTCAAATGTGATGAGAAGGAAGTGCTCGGCGGAGAGTCTGGACGTAACTTCCCAACTTGTGGCTAGGTGGCGAGACTTTCTAGATAGGATCAAAGTTGCATGATTACATGTCTTTTAACAGATAAGTAATTCAAATCTATATTTAGGAAAAGTTGGTCGAACATAAAGAAATACTAATTCAATGATATAATTAATTAAAGAAGAAAATTGCATAGAAGTCCATGTAGGAAAAATAACATAATTGAAATTCTTACATTTCGCAGAATAGATAGTAAATTTTACAGACAAGTAATGGATGGTCTAGTTATGTTACTGTAACAAGGAGATACACAAACCCCTGAAATTGTTAAGAACAAAATTTTATGACAGCAGGTACAAAATCTCGAGTAGATAATAATCAGAAGAAGAAATGAGTTATAGAAGGAGATCATTTCCAAATAACTAGAAATCACTATCTATCCATTCAGCTATTACCTTTAAAAGAAAAAATAACCTTTACCAATCATTACCGAAGACAAGGAGAAAACAATAAGGAATATACCATTACAAGGAAAATTCTTTCTTTATAAAAAACCAAGGACTGATCTTAAATAGAGTTCTTCAAACTCAAAAGAGAGGACTGTAATTTTTATAAATTTAAACTAAGCCCATAGTGGTAGAATTGGTTCATCGGCTTGAAAATGTCATAACCATTAAATAACCCAAACTCTCGGATATAGAACTTCACAGAATCATTTATAAATGGATATCCATTGTTCAACATTTTCTTTTAGAGAAAAATACCCAAGTAAACCATCAACCAAAACTCATAACAAACAGTTCAAAACCCATGTTAATGTCATGTGTAAAACATAACCAATGAAGATAGACATCCAAATAAAGGTCTGGGTCAGCAAGATTCGGCGTAAAGCCTCTGCTCGGAAAACAATTCTTCCACAGTACAAATTATCATATGACTATTAAACATCTACTGAACCAGAGATGATTTTCTGATGTGTAAACATAAACAGAAGTCCATAAGCTCTTAAAAGAAATACGAATAACGTTGTATTAACCATGCAAATAGAAAACCAGCGGTTGTGTGATGCATAGGATACATGAAAACAAGTGATAGCAACCTCAGAACCCAGTTCGTTTGCAAACCTGCTATTAAACAAAGTCTCAAGGGATGTCGAGAAGGCAGGGTTCATACCTGAGACTGGAGAACTTTGGTAGATGATTGCCCACCTTCAATTCCTGTAAGATGAATTAGTTATCCAAGCTAGGAATAAGAATCTGCAATAAACCAATGGAACTAAGTTAAGGAAGACACAAAAAATAGCATTCTCACCTTCGAGAAGTCGACTTTGGTTCTGGCTACCTTCCACGGAATCTGAAAGCCATTGAGCCATCCCTTGATGGTGGGAGCATCCTGTTAGACATCGAACCAGATGAAACATTGAAGCAAAAATACAACCACAATGGCTTAGAAAACTAGAGTTGAATAGGGTCGAGGGGTTTAGGATAACTGTTGGTAAGGGTATGTCGAAACTCTCCATTGCGCGCAGCACAAATGGGCATGAAACAACCTGAAGCCACCAAGGGCCAACATCATTGCAGAGCTGTGACAATGAGAAGCCCAACAACAAATGAAACCACAGTTGACCGAACACAGGAGAATTGGGTAGATGGTAAAACCCTAACCCCTCCCCACCATCAGATCACCCTCCAAAAATCAGCAGAAGTAGATCGGTCCAACTGTCGCAGGTGAACCCAACCCTCTGATGGACACATGCGACGGGATCTGGCATGCTCATGCCGCATGTAACAGAGTACAGGTAACAATTAACTGAGGTCCAGTCATGGACACCAATACCGTTTGGAACGCATGTGAAGAGTAATTGTGACCCGACATGAACTTTGTTTACCGTATTGTATTAAATATAATCAATCACAACAAATAAGTCATAAGGGTGCCATTAACGATGACTCAATCATTGCCAAGTATATATATATATATATATATATATATATATATATATATATATTTTTTTTGTATTGATACAGTGATAAATGTGCTTCAGTGTGCTCCCCTATATCACATGGGTATTGTAATGTAATAAAATTGGCCAAATTGTCATTAATAAGGATGTAACAACTGTGCTTCAATGTGCATCGCTGTGGAGTAGGGTAAGATGGCTTTCTAAAATTTTTGTTCTTTTGACGGGAGAGTCTTGGTTTAAAAGTGTTAATAAAGTATCTAAAATAAAATTAGCCATATTTAAATAAACCGAGGCTGGAAGAAGTAGAGAGGGCTTTCCAAAATTCTTGAACTTGTGTTTTTTTTTGTGTTGAGAGTTGTAGTTTAAAATGGTCAATAAAGTGTATAAGCCAACGTATGTTTTGGGTGCTGGATTTTATATCGATTTGCTAAAACTAAAAAATATGAGAAATATTTGGTTTCTGGTATTGAAGAAGAAAAGGTTAATAAAACATATAAACCAAACTAAAGATTTTGATCAATCTTACAAGGCTATTTTAAAATTTATTCAGTTCTTCCTATTAAAATACATTATATATATATATATATATATAGATAGATAGATATATATATATATATATCTGTGTGTGGGAGTGGGGGGGGGGGGGGGGGGGGTTGTGGGGGGGTTTATTAGCACCGGTAGATTAGATAACTACATTTCAAGATTTTATTATGTTAGTGTTTATCGAAAAGAAATGTTACTTCATTCGCTTATTTTAAAATTTATATATATATTTTCAATTTTAATAAAGGAATTTTTGGTTTATTAGTACTCGTAGGTTAGATAATTATTTTTCAAAATATTGTTATGTTAGAGTTTATTAGTAAGAATATATTAGTCCATTTGTTTTAATTTCTACTTTTTTAAGTGAGAAAAATTTAATAATGAAAATTTATTTTAAAAGATAAAAAAATTTGGTGAATATTATTAGTTCTTAATATGAAAATTGTAAAATGTTTAACCATTTTTTTTAATACTCATTTTTTTATAGTATCTATATAATTTTGGTACTTACTAAGGTAAAATAATGTTATACAAATAATTTTATAGTATAAAATTTGAGCAAACTATTTTTAGAAAAAATGGAGATTTACTATTTCTTTGGTTTGGAAAAAGCATGAAACATTATCCCATCTACAAATATTAGCCCCTAAAATATTCCCTATAATCAAATAGAATGTTAATTTTATTTATTTTTTACTATTATTAAGATAATTTAAAAATATATGTCCACGAGGAATTTAAAATTATATGTCCACACTGTCTTGGATAAACGACGACAACATGCATTGTTAAGGCACTCATAGATGTGAAGTAACTGGTTCAATTTATCACCTCGATTAGGGTGACATATTGGACATGATGAAGATGTAGTCATGCCAAACTTACGAAAAAAATAATATAAATTTATTTAAGATTATTATACTTTCATTAATTTATTTTGTTTTCAAAAAACTATTAAAATAAAATATAAAAACAAGTTGCATTGTCAAACCAATAATAGGGATTGCCAAATTAGCAACCAAGAATGTGTTGGCCTATAGCCATGCTGAGGGTGAAGGGAATAAACTACTTAAAGCTGTTATGAAAGGATGTGAAGTTGAAGGAGAACCACTAAGAGCTTATATAAACAAAAGTTCAGATGATGGGGACAATATCATAAAAGAGATGGGATGACATTCCACTATGATGTTATTCATAAAGGCCAGTTGAACAATCCAAGATTTGAGGAACATTGCACAATGGAAAGCCTGTAGAATATGAAATGGCTTCTTTAAGCCAACTGATAAGCCAACATAATTATGAAGAAAAAAACATATAAAAAAAACAATGAACAAATAAAACACACTCACTATGTGAGCTCAAACTAGCTGTAAATCTCATATTGAATTAAACCATTAACTACATTGTTATATAGTAAAATTATTACTAATATGATTATCAATCAACTCTGAAACAAATCTACTAACACTACCAATCTTCTGAAAGCTAATTTTGAGCACCAACCACCCTAATAATTTGCTACCCTAATTTTTCATAGAGAACACAAAATCTGTTGACTAATTTGTGAGCAATTTACATAACAATATTAAGTATTATTTCAAACACTCCCCCTTAATGATTAATGAGGGTTTACTATCTTATCTCATAGTGCCAAAAACTGAGCTTTTTCAACTCCTTTGGTGAAGATATCTTCTAGCTGATCCTGAGTATTTATATGCTTCAATTCAATATCCTTCTTCTGCACCAAATCATGAATGAAGTGATATTTCATGTCAAAATGCTTTGTCTTGCTATGATGAACCGAATTCTTTGCTAACTTGATGACACTTACGTTATCACAATAAATCATTATAGGCTGAATTTTTTTTTCTCCAATTTCTTCCAAAATTTTTCTAAGCCAAAGTGCTTGTGTACCTGATGAGGTAATTGCAACATACTCCGCTTATGTGGATGAGAGGGAAACAGTGCTTTGTTTTTTTGAGCTCCATGTAATCAAACCAGAACCAAAAGAGAAACAATTCCCAGATGTGGACTTACAATCATCAATACTACCTCCGCAATCTGAATCACTAAATCCAACAAGATTGAACTTTTCAGAAGAGTAGTTATGAATACCAAAATTTATAGTACCTTTCACATACATTAAAACCCTCTTAGCTGCCTTCATATGTATTTCATATGGATTTTTCATATACCTTGAGACAAGTGAAACTGAATATGTAATATCATGCCTTGTGTGGGTTAGAAATATCAAGCCCCCTACAATACTTCTGTAAGTTTTCTCATCAATTAAATCAACACCATCATCTCTACATAACACATCTCCATGAGCACTTGGAGTAGGTGATGGATTACAATCAAGCATATCAAATTTATTTAGCATATCTTGTGCATACTTTGTCTGAAAAATAAAAATTTCATCCTTACTTTAATAAACCTCCATTCATAGACAATATTTCATGATGCCTAGATCTTTCATCTCAGATTGATTCATCATAGCAACTTTGAATTTATCATTCATCTTACAACTACTACCCACATATAATAGATCATGAACATACAAACTTATGATTAGAATATCAATACCTTCTTGTTTGTAGTAAAGGGCAGGATCACTCTTACTTCTCCGAAAGCCATTTTCTTGAAAGTATCCATCAATCCTAGAATACCACACTCTTGGTGCTTGCTTGAGACCATGAAAAGCCTTCTTCAACTTGTAGACATTATCCTTTCCTTCCACTTCAATACCTTGTGGCTACTCCACATTTACTTCCGCTTCTAAGTACCCATTCAAGAAGGCACTTTTCACGTCCATATGATGTATGCTCCACGTTTTATGAGCTGCTAATGAAATCAACATTCTAATGGTCTCTTGTCTTTCTACTAGTGCAAATGTCTCTTCATAATCAATTCCATACTTCTGTGTGAATCCTTTAGCAACTAATCTTTCTTTGTGTCTTTCAACACTCCCATCACTGTTAAATTTAGTCTTATAGACCCATTTGGTGCCAATAGTTTTCTTGTCATGTGTAAGCTCTGTCAACTTCCAAGTGTCATTCCTTTGAATGGAATCCAGCTCTTCTTGCATGGCTTGCATATAAACCTCATTAGTACATGCATCTTCAAAAGATGATGGTTTAAAATCAGCCTTGGCTAATAAAGCAAAATTGACTATCTCACCTATTGGGCTTTCTTCATGTTCTTGATTTGCACTCCTCTCATAAATATCACTCAATATTCTTACCTTCATTGTCAAAGTTGGAGAAGAAGTTGGACTTGAACTTGATATTGAAGAAATTGATGAAGGATTTCTTGGTGGAGTTAACCCACTAGTTACAAAAACATTAGTTCATTGCTCATGATTTATATCAACAATTATATCATCATTCAAAATAGATTTTTTCTTTTCAACATGGCCTTTTTTATGGCAATAAACTCCCCCTTCATAAAAAATTACATCTCTTTAAACGATAAGCTTGTTAGTTAGAGGATTATACAATTTATAAGCCTTGCTTCTCACTATACCCAATAAAAATACATAACTCTCTCTTTTCATCTAAATTTTTTCTATTTTGATCAGGTATATGCACATAAGCCGAACAACCAAAAACTTTGAAATGATTAACATTAGGCCTTCTTCCATACCAAGCTTCATGAGGAGTCATCCCTTAGAGTGCACTGGTGGGGCTACGGTTGAGGATGTACATTGTTGTAGCAACTACATCTCCCTAATAAGAATCACTCAATCCCTTAGTTTGTAACATGCACCTTGCCATTTTAACCACAATATGATTCTTCCTTTCAGCTATGCCATTCTGTTGGGGTGTGTATGCCATAGTATGCTACCTCTTGATGTCATTCATATCACAATAACTCTGGAAAGCTTTTGAGAAGAATTATCCTCCATGGTCAGTCCACAAACATCTGATCTTGCACCCTTTCTCATTTTCAACGAGGGCTTTGAACTCCTTGAATGTATCCAGGGCCTCACTTTCGGCCTTCAAAAAATATACCCAACAATTTCACGAGTAATCATCAATAAAGGTGATGAAATATGATGACTTACCCAAATGTTTAGTCTCCATAGGACCACATATGTCTGGATGAGAAAGTTGAAGTGGGTGATGGTCCCTCCATGCAATTACCTTTAGAAACCTTTCCCTTGCATTCTTTCCTTTAGCACATCCTTGACAAACCTCCTTATGCTCCTCTACCTTGGGCAAACCAGAAACTAATGCATGTGAGGATAGAAAATTCAAACTATGAAAATTTAAATGTCCATACCTGAGATGCCATAACCAACTTGAATACTCATAAGACATATTTGCAAGATTGATGTTACGTTCATCAATCCTCAATGGAAACATCCTATTTCTTGTCATAGGCACAACAATGATGACCCTATTTCCCCTATTCTTATCATAGATAGAACATGTCTTATTTTCAAAGACTAATTTACAATTTTTCTCACATAGTTGCCCAATGTTCAACAACTTATGCTTCAATTGTGGAGTATAATAAATGTCATGAATACTCTTTATACCTTCTTTTGTTTGGACCTCCATAGCTCCTTTGACAGAAACCTCAAATGGTTTATCATCACTGAGCTAGATTTTGGATTTGAAACTTCCATCCTTTGCTGAAAGCAATTTCTCATTCCCTATCATATGGTTAGAGCATCCAGAATCTAGGTACCAAGCATCTGTAATAGTATTTTCACCTTTGGCATAAGATATAAATAAGTGGTCTAGAGGAAACTCACCACTTTCTTCACACATTTAACATTTTTACCTTCTTTCAATCTGCATTCTCTTTCAAAATGGCCATACCTATTACAATAGTAACATTGAACATTTCTCTTATCAAATCTACCTCTACCTCTTCCTTTGAAACTACCTCTTCCTCTTGAACCACTTCTTCATCTACCTCTTGAAGAATTTTGTCTTTTCCATTTACCTTGACCTTGATTGACTTTGGCACTATTGTTGCTTGCATCTTCATTCTTTGTAATTTGTAATTTAGAGGAAAAAGCTTTCTCTACACCTTCAAAAGTGTCCTTCAATCTTTCTTCATGAGACATCAAGGATCCAAGAAATTGATCAAACTGTAGTTTTTTCAAATCCTTACTTTCTTCCATGATTATGGAAACATGATTCCATTTATGTGTTAAAGATCTCAATGCCTTCTTAATTCAAACTTCATTACTTACAGTTTCTCCAAGTGTAGCCATTTTATTGACTACATCTTTGACTCTCACACAATAGTCACTAACACTTTTAGCTTCTTGCATCTTCAAATTCTTGAACTCTCACTTCAATGTCTGAAGCTTGACCACCTTAACCTGATCACTACCTTGGTAAGCTTCTTGTAGAGTCACCTAGGAATCTTTGGCAGTTTTTGCTCCTGATATTCTTGGAAATAAGATCTTATCAAGAGCTATCTGAATGTGAAACAAAGCCTGAGCATTCTTCTTCCTTGCTTCCTTTCTCATTGTTCTTTCATTGGCTGTAAGGGCATTCCAATCATCTCGCTCCTCATAACTTAATTCAACAATATCCCACAATTATTTTCCATTAAAAAAGGTTAGCATCTTAATGCACCAATAATCATAATCATTCCCATCAAATTTTGGAATGGGCATGTGGTTAAATTCGACATGATTAACTTTGGTGAAATTCCAACAATAAAAATTTAACCCAAAACAATGTTACTGGACAAGATTAACTTTGGAGATATTCAAACAATAAAAATTTAACCCAAAACAATTTTACCTACTCTGATACCACTTGTAGAATATGAAATGGCTTCTTTAAGCTAGCTTATAAGGAAACATAATTATGAAGAAAAAAACATATTAAAAAAACAATGAACAAATAAAACACACTCACTGTGTGAGCTCAAACCTGTTGTAAATCTCATATTGGATTAAACCATTAACTATAATGTTATATAGTAAAATTATTACTAATATGATTATCAATCAACTATGAGACAAATCTACTGACACTACCAATCTTCTGAAAGCTAATTTTGAGCACTAACAACCCTAATAATTTGTTGCCCTAATTTTGCACAGAGAACACAAAATATGTTGACTAATTTGTCAACAATTTACATAACAAGATTAAGCATTATTTCCAACAAAGGCACCATAAGCATCAAGGAGATAAAATGTAGAAATTAAAGACAACGTTGATAAAATTCATTGAAGAGAAGGAACCTACATTAAAAATAGTGAAATTAGTTGTTCTTAAATTCAATTATGTGGTTGCACATAAGATAAGCCAAAGAATGTCTCCTAATGATGAGGTTTTATTTATAGGTTTTATTTCAAGAAGAAGAGAAGCTTAAATAAACTAGAGGGCCTAAAGCCCCTAGCTATTCTTGTAATTTTTGTTAACTATGGATGTAATGACTACTAGTAATGCAAGAAAAGAATATGAAATGTTGTTAGAAGAAGGAAGAAACGAGCAACATGAGAATCAAATTTCATTCTCAGCAACAGTATGATTTAGGGAAATAACCACTAGCCTAAAAATAATTAAACTACATATTTTGTTGAGGGTTATCATAATAAGCTCATTTCTTGTGAAAAAATTAGGAGTACATCATTCATGAATAAGTTATGGGGGGTACCTAAAAATAGAGAGTGGGAGAAACAAGACTATTGTAGTAAAGAAGTGGCAATTAAATCCATGGAGTTTTTGAGGTAACTATTGCAAGTAATTAGTGTTTGTATTTTGACTCAGTGAGAGAATAAGTTGGCCATTGAGTTTAAAAATGATTGGATGCTAATGAAGCAACCACCCAAGAAATGGTTCAGTGAAGAGGAGGAAGCAGTGAATTACAAAGACAACATTGTAAAGCCATGTGGGAGGTAGTAGCAAGACAAAATATGGGATCCTGGAAGAGAAAGACAACAACATGGAATGATTAATGGTAAAAAAACCACAAGATATGAGATCTAGGAGGATTCGACAATCGAGCAGATGACTAGGAGGTCATGTGAATTTTCAACCTAGGGAGTCTGATGCAGGAACATCAACCCTAGTCAACATTTTTGTTAGGCCCCAAGGTTGTCATGAAAGCTTTAAAGGGAAATACATTTCCCAAATATAATTTTGTGCAAAATTATGTAAATTGATGTAAATTTAGGTTTCCAAATTCTAGAAGAATCTTGGGGTTATTTTGTTTTATTGAGTTGGTGGTTTATCAGAGATAATTATTTCACCATTGCATTGTCTTCCACCATCTCTAGTGTTTTCCACTGCCTTACTACACATCAATTCAGATTGAGAAAATTCGAAAGAACAACACCACCTTATCTTATTCAAATGTGAAGGGGCAACACCTCTTGCCAAAATAAATAGTTTAATTGATGAAACCTACCCATGTTTTTGAATAAATGGAGATGCTCAGCCAAAGGCAGATATCCCACTCTCGACCTTTGTATTTGTGTTGAATTTAGCAGTTGTAACTGTTGTTTATTATATTCTTCTTGTGGTCAGCTTCTTTCAATTGCTATTAGAGCTGAGGCTGAGAGAATTTGAGAAATCGTTGTTATGTGAGGAAGAAAATAGTTGTTGTGTAGAGTGCATGTGATTGGATAGCATTTAATTTTGTTTTATAATTGTTGAGTGGCATGGAGCTATAGTGGTTTGACCACTGAAATTAAGTTAACTTAAAGTTTTGTATGTGACTATATGTTTGTGCTGAAGCATTGACTTCCCATCTTCATGTTTTAATTGGATTGTGAAACTTGTGAACTGTAAGTTTTTGGAGTTATTTAATGTTGTAAGAATCATCACCAAGCTATGAGATGTTTTTGTCTTATCAAATAGTTGGACTGAACCGCGTATGTACTTTAGTGTTGTATGTTATACATATGGTTGAACTTTTCCATTTAAGGACATTTGTGTAATTTGAAATTAAAGAAATATTGCTGCAAAATTTTCTTTGTGGAAGTTAAGGAGTCCAATGTATGTAGGAGAAGGAATATATAAAGTGTAAAATTTATATTAACTTTCATTTGAAGATTTTAGTTATCTGTGAGAGATGGTAACAAATACCAATGTTACTCAATCACCAGTTCTTATTCTGAATGAAAAAAATGATGGTTCCTGGTCTAATCAAATGAGAACATTGTTGCATTCTCATGATGTTTGGGGATTCATTATTGATGGCTATTTAGAGTTGGTTTCTCATACAGAAGAGATGGCTCTTACCAATGTTGAACAAGAATTGTTGAGGGAGAATAGAAATAAGGATAGAAAATATCCTGGCCTTATTCAACAAGGCTTAGATGATGTGATATTTTCAAAGGTACCAAGCTCAATGTCTTAGAAGAAGGTGTTGGACACGTTTGAATCTTGTTGTCAAGGTGTATCTAAAGTGAGGAATGTCAAGTTTTAGACCTAGAGAAGAGATGTTGAGAATCTAAAAATGAAATGTAGTGAAATCGTGGATGGTTTTATGACTCAAGTCAGGAGTATTCTTAATCAACTACGAAAGTATGGTGAATACCTATAAAATAAGAGAGTGATCAAGATTTTTTTTCGAAGTTTTTCAAAGATATTTGAAGTCGTGCTTGTACCCATAGAAGACTTTAAGAACAAAAGTCAAATGAAAATTCATGAGTTTACTGGTTGATTGATTACAGATGAATCCAAGATGTCAAGATATAATGATAGTATGTTGGAGAATACCTTCAAAAATAATCTGCAATTTAATAGATGAAGAGGCATAAGAAGGTCTAGTAATTGAGGAACAAATGATAGAGTAGCTGATCAAAGACATTTGCAATATAATTTTCAGAATGAGGAGAAATTATAGCGACGCCCTTTCAATTTAAGGGGGAGTAACAATAGAACTTGAAATAAACGAAATAAAAGGTATGATATGTTTAATGTTCAATGCTATTATTGAAAAATATATGGCCATTTTTCTAACAAGTGTTTGAAGAGGCAGATAGATTCTAGTAAGCAATCTACACACATCTCAAAAGAGTATGAAGATAATCAGAAGCGAGTGTTTTTGACTTGTAACGTGACTCAAAAATGTTGGAATGATATTTGGTTTTTGGACAATGATTGTAGTAATCACATGACTCAGAACATAGATTTGTTTGGTAGTATAAACATTGGTATTCAGTCTGAAGTCAAATTGGGTAGTGATAATAAGGTATGTGTTAAAGGTAAAGTGGTGATTGTTGTTTATATTAGAAATGGCGAAAGAAAAAAAAACTGATGATTTGTATTATGTACCCATTTTAAAATTCATTTTGTTGAGCATTGGACGATAATCGTGTTTATGACAATTAAGATATGGACATTTATATTTTGCTGGTCTAGATTTGTCACAAAAGAAATAGATGTTGAAAGGGTTGCCTGATATTCAACAACCAACAAGCTCGTGTGAAAGTTGTATACTTGTAAAACATCACAGAAACAAAATGTGTCTAGAGTTTTGTATAGGTTGAAATCTCCACTGGAGATTGTACACACAAATTTGTGTGGACACATGTAAATTGTTGGAAGTAATACTGAGATGGGGGGGGGGTGAATCAGTATTATCAAATTCTTTTCAATATTTCTTCCTTATTTATACTTGAATTATTCTTCAAATATTGATCGTTACTTTGTATGTCAGTACCATAAAATAATGAGCATGAATAAGAAAAACAGATAGTCACACCAAAGGACACCAGATATAAGGTGGAAACCTAATGTGGGTGAAAACCACTTGCTGCAATATGTCTCTATCTTCTTTCAATTAGAAACTCTTTTTACAATGATTTTTTACTGGTGCAGTCCTTTACCAGTACGCAGGCTGCAACCTGCAGAGAGCTAAAACTCTCTCTCTTTTTTTCTTTCAAGGACCACTTTTCATAAATTTTCAAACTGGATCCAAGAATATCAAATAATCATCAAGTACATGCAAATCACCCAAACTCCTTATACAATCAACCAAGAATCACCCAGCTTTTCAGAATGCTGTAAACAGAAAGATAGTACCAGAAATATAAACCTAGAACTCTGCAGCAAGAGATAAAAGATAACCAACAAATGTTTTAAGACAGATCCGCAGTTTCTCCTTATCTAGACTGTGTGAGTCTGCACCCCACCTTCTGTTTTCCTGCGTATCCACGTAGAGCGTCTTTTGCTTCACTGCATGTATCTGCAATTCACGTTCTGTCTTTGCTGCGTACTTCTTCTGTGCCTCTGCACCCTCTGCTTCTATCGCGTCGTGTACTTCTATGTACCTCTGCAGGTTTTCCTTCTATCGTGTCGCATACCACTGTTCTTGCTCCACACTTCTTCTTTTGTCTCTCCGCGTGCGTCCGCACTGTGCCCTTCTGTTGTGCCGCGTACCTCTACTGCATCTACGCACTGCGTCTTCGATCGCGCTGCGAGCCCCCGCACTGTACCTTTCTGAGAACCGCGTACCACTGCACAGCACCTTTCAGCGAGCTGCGATCCTCCGCACCTGAACCGTGAAATACCTGCGGACCTTTGATTTGAACCGAATTAACAACCCTCCAATGTGCCACTGACAGTCAGATGCCCAGATCTGATCATGCGCCCGAGAGATCACACTTCATAGATTCACTTTCAACTTCACTTTTATATAGATCAAGCTTTTAAAATGATAACCCAATATTTCAGATCTTAAGATATTCAATTTGCAAAGATACCTTAGCCAAGTGATCTCCTTCCCTATTTATAGTCAAGCCCTTATTCACACCATGGGACAAAACCATCAATAACCAATACAAGGGATCCAAACCGGGACTAAATTAGATCCTATACCACGGGCCAAAACTATAGGATCAAGAACGGCGGGCTAAATACCATGGTCAAAACATAAGGAACCCCACGTGAGCGCGCTTCTCTGCCTTGGAGTGAGTGAACTGGGGGTCTGCACCTTCTGAACGGGTAACCTGCGTGTATGACCGCACCTCCTGGATGGCGAACCTGTGGGTCCGCACCTTTTGAACCATTCACATGCGAACCTCTTAATTTCCATCATTTTGAGATCCTAAACAGACCATTGCCACTTGGGTGAGTTGGCATCAAGTACAACACCTATATCATAGAGCCATACCAGAATCATAATGCCAACATCTCCCCCTTTGGACTTGATGGCAACCTCAAGATCATCAACATCATTCTCCGCCTTTAACATCAAGGGCAAAGGGTTAGGCTCCCCCTAAGAACGTGCTCCCCCTGACTATAAACCAGATCTGCAAAGAAGAACCATAATCCACCAATCACCATAAATGACCATGAAAGAGATAGAGACATATTGCAGCAATATTCAGACCAGAATCCATGATCTCCTTCTGTACTTCCTCCATAATGCCAATAATGCATTATATGCTCCCCCTGAACCTGTGCCATTCGAACTCAGCAAATGTATGCATATATCCCAGATGAACCTTGCGTACAACCAACAATCAGAAGAGAGTCAATCAACAAGATGATACATCAACAACCCCCAGCTTTTGCCTGAGGTATTCAAAAGTCTCCCTGGGTAATGGTTTGGTGAGTATATCAGCAACTTGTTCCTTAGAAGGAACATACTCCAACTTGAACTTTTGTTCAAGCACTTGTTCCCGGAGAAAATGATATTTGATCGGTATGTGCTTGGTCTTTGAATGCATGACTGGGTTCTTTGAGATGCTGATTGCACTTGTGTTATCACGCAAGATGGAGATAGGTGGTGTACATGTGATTTGAAAATCCTGCAAGGTCTGCATCATCCAAAGGAGTTGAGTGCAGCAAGATGCAGCAACAACATATTCCGCTTCAGCTGTAGACAAGGCAATCGAACTCTGTTTCCTGTTGAACCAAGATACTAATCTGGAACCCATAAAGAATGCACCACCACTTGTGCTCTTTTTGTCATACACGCTTCCGGCCCAATCTGCATCCGTATAAGCATGAAGTGTGAGATCTATATCTCTAGGATACCATAAGCCATAATTTTGAGTCCCTTGAAGATATTTAAAGATTCTCTTCACTGCCTGAAGATGAGTTTCCTTCGGATTTGCCTGAAATCTTCCAACTATTCCCACTGCATGCATGATGTCTGGTCGGGTACCTGTCAAATAAAGTAGACTTCCAATCATAGATCTGTAGGTTGGTTGATGCACTACTGCTGATTCATCATTTGCACTGAGGCTACATCCTGTGACCATGGGTGTACATACAGGTTTTGCATCTTCCATGCCATATTTCTTCAAAATCTGCTTGAGATACTTGGTTTGAGACAAGAAGATCCCTCCTTCTTTTTGTTGGATTTGCAAACCAAGAAAATATGTCAATTCTCCAAGCAAGGACATTTCGAATTCTTTCTGCATCACCAAGGCAAAGCTCATAGCTTCTTCATTGCTGCCAAAGATAATGTCATCTACATACACAACAAGTATTAACAATTTGTCATTTTCAACTTTTATATAAAGATTGCTATCTGCTGATCTTTTGAAAAGCCTTGTTGATGAAGATATTTGTCCAAATGATAGTACCAAGCCCTTGGAGCTTGTTTGAGACCATAGAGAGCCTTTCTCAGTCTACATACAAGATTTGGATAATTTCCAAGAATGAAACCATCTGGCTGCTCAATGTATACTTCTTCTTCTAAGTCTCCATTCAGAAAGGCTGATTTCACGTCCATTTGAAATACTTTGAACTTTTCAAAGCTTGAGAGAGTAAGGAACATTCGGATGGCCTCAAGTCTTGCAACATGAGCAAAAGTTTCCTCAAAATCTTTTCCTTCTTGCTGCGCATACCCTTTACAAACAAGTCTTGCCTTGTTTCTAATTACTTCCCCATTTTCATTCAACTTATTTTTGCAGACCCATTTTGTCCCTATAACATTCTTATCCTTTGGTCTAGGAACCAACTCCCAAGTGTTGTTCTTTTTGTTCCGCTCAAGTTCTTCATCCATTGCTTTGACCCAACATTCATCTTTGCATGCCTCTTTTACATTTTGTGGTTCAGTGGAGGAGAGTAATGTCAAATAGCTTGAAGCTTATGCAATTATTCTTCTTGTTTGTACACCTTCCTTCTTTCTGTCCCGAAATCTGAAATTCTGGATGATTCTTCTGAACGTACCTAGATGGAGTCTTCTCTTCTATCCTTATATGTTCCTCTGGTGCTTCTTGAGGTTCTTGTTCTTCATCATTCTGTCTTTGAGGGTAGTCTTCATCTTCTTCGATATTTTCATGATTTACTTGCCTAGGAATGTATCCCTTTTCATCAACCACTACATCAATGCTGTCAACAATTCTTCCAAGTCTTTTATTGTAGCACTTATATGCTTTGCTATGTGGAGAATAACCAAGAATAATGCCTTCATCTGCTCAAGGTTCAAGTTTGCCAAGTTTCTCATCAGTATTCTTAATATAGCATTTGCTCCCAAAGATTTTGAAATGCTTTACCGAACGAGTCTCACCATACCAGAGCTCATGAGGAGTTTGAGTGCTGTTCACCTGGACATTTGTTTTGTTGAGAATAACAACCGCAGCATATGCAGCTTCACCCCAGAAAGTTGCTAGAGTTCCAGACTCATCAAGCATACCACGAGCCATTTGTTGGACTGTTCTGTTCATCCTTTCCACCACTCCATTTTGTTGAGGAGTTCTAGCTGTAGAGAATTCTCTTCTTATCCCATGTTCTTCACAGAAATCGAAAAATTCATTTGAGGTAAACTCCCCACCTCTGTCAGACCTGAGGCACTTAATTTTGTAACCTGATTCATTTTCGACCAAGGCTTTGAAGGATTTGAATTTTTGAATGCTTCGTCTTTGTGATTCATAAGTCCTAACCAAACAAACCTGGAGAAATCGTCAATGAATAATATCAAGTATTCTTCTCCTCGAGGTGTAATTTTCCTAAATGGACCACATACATCTGTATAGACTAGCTCAAAAGGCATGCTAGCTGATCCTTCCTTCTCTGGAAAGTTAGTTCTGGTTTTCTTTCCAAACTGACATGATTTGCATATGGTGTTGTGTGGAATTTTGATATCTGGAAGACCACGAACTGCCTGGTATTTGCATGCTTTCCTTATTTGTGAAAAGCTTAGATGCCCCAACCTCCGGTGCCATAACCAGTGTTCATCATCCTTGCTCAAGTAGCATTGTTGTTGTCCTTCTTCAAATATGTATAGATTATTTGGAGTTCTTCTACCTTTGATCATTGTTTCACCTGTATCAAGATCACGAACACGACATCCATTTGATCTAAATATTACCTCGGTTCCTTTATCACACATTTGGCTGACACTCAGAAGATTATGCTTCAATCCATCAACATACAAAACATTTCCAGCTATGACTTTTTCCTTCAATTGAGCAGTGCCTTTTCCTTTTATAGCTGTAGGAGTATCATTTCCAAAAGAAACTTTCTTTCCCTTTTCTAAAGCAGAATATGATTCAAGTTTTTCCTTGTCACCTATCATATGCTTCGAGCATCCACTGTCGATGTACCATATATTTTCCTGTCCCTCTGCATAAAAGGCTATCCCACATCTTTCTGTTTGTGGTTCCTTTATTCTCCATGTTCTAGTGCTTGAGGCTTGTTCCTTTTTCTGCTGAAACCTGCTCCTGCATTCAGAATCTTCATGACCAAAGTTATTGCAAATAGAACATTCAACTTCATTTTCAAGAGCCGAAAAGTTGTTATAGGTCCTTTTTGTAATCCTGGTCATACTTCTTTGTTTTTGAGCTTCTCTAGTCATGATTGTTTTATATGCAACACATTGAGTTGCTTTGTGACCAAAGTTATGGCAAGAGAAACATTGTCCATTGAAGAAACTTCTGTAGTTATCAAATCTACCGACCAAATGATTGTAATTTCTATTGTCATCCATTCTTGAAGAAAATTGAGAAGAATTTACCTGTGGCTGGTTGTAACTTTTGTTCACCCTTAAGACGGATTGCCCCTGATAGTCTTTGTTTGTTCTTGATGTAATTCGTCCCTGCTTTACCTGGTGATCTTCATTGTGCTTTTGCTCATTCCTTCTTGCTGCATCAAGATAACTTCTTGAGGTGGATGCTTGAGAAGTTTCTCCATTATACCCCAGACCTGTCTTGTTTAGTGGAGAACGTTGTACATTGATGATCGCATCCAGAGTTTCAGATCCTTTGACAAACTTAAGATTAATAACCTTTGTTTTCTCAGTCTCTTTCCTAAGGCCACCAGTTTCACCTTCTAACTTTTCAAGATATTTTTCCTTTTCATCAATTTGAAATTGTAGAGTATCATTGATCATATTCTTTTCTTCTATACATGTCTTGAGTCTAGAAATTTCTTCATAAAAGCTATCCACATCTATAGCATCCATGTAATCATCATCTTCAAAGGCCATTAAAAGTTTATAGTCATTACCGCGTTCATCTTCATCACTATTTGATAGACCATCACTGTCTTCATGAGTGTAGTAGCTTTTCTTATTTGCATTCTGTTTCTTGTTCCATTTAGCAGATTCCTTTCCTTTGTCAATCTTATCCTTGTGAGAAAATTTGGCAGCATAATGACCTACTCTTCCACAAGCAAAACATTTAAAAGGTAACTTACCTCTGAACCTTCCAGTACCCCGTTGAAGATTACTGACAAAATTTGATTCTTCCTCTTCTTCTGGCAAGTGACTTGCTTCATAGTAGTCTCCTTTGCCTGAAGCCTTGAAAGCAACTTCTCTCCTGTTTGAAGGACCTCCTTTTCTCATTTCATAAGCAGTTAGAATTCCATGTAGCTGAGACATAGTAAGAGTTCGTAGATTTTCCTTTTCTTCTATTGCAGACACTTTAGATTCAAACTTGGGGGACAATGATCTTAGAACTTTTTCAACCACAATAGCCTCTTTTATTTCTTCACCCAAGTTTTTCATGCAATTAACAATCTCGTCTACCCGAAGGAAATAGTTAGCCACACTTTCATCATTATACATTCTCATATTCTCATACTGAATCCTGAGGGTTTGATGTTTAGCACGCTTTACCTGTTCATCTCCTTCGTAGCTCAAGACAATCTTGTCCCATATTTCTTTTGCAGATTTATATTGAATAACCTTCACGAATTCTGTTTGAGATAAGCATCCTAGCAGCGTATTGACTGCTTTAGCATTTGTTTCATATTTCTTCTTCTCGGCCAGATCTGTAGGAGTAGCTGAAGGAAAAGTGTAGCCTGTATCTATGATAGCCCAAAGTTCTGTACCAAGAGATTGAAGATAGGTAGTAACTCTTACCTTCCAATAATTGAAGTTTGTCCCATCAAAAATTGGTGGCCTGGTTGATGCTTCCCTCTCGTAGTTTCTCATGATGAATGATCTTCCTTCAAGCGATCAAGCTTCTCTGAAGGACCTGCTCTGATACCAATTGTTGGAAGTAATACTGAGAATGGGGGGGGTGAATCAGTATTATCAAATTCTTTTCAACATTTCTTCCTTATTTATACTTGAATTATTCTTCAAATATTGATCGTTACTTTGTATGTCAGTACCATAAAATAATGAGCATGAACAAGAAAAACAGATAGTCACACCAAAGAACACCAGATATAAGGTGGAAACCCAATGTGGGTGAAAACCACCTGCTGCAATATGTCTCTATCTTCTTTCAATTAGAAACTCTTTTTACAATGATTTTGTACTGGTGCAGTCCTTTACCAGTACGCAGGCTGCAACCTGCAGAGAGCTACAACTCTCTCTCTTTTTTTCTTTCAAGGACCACTTTTCATAAATTTTCAAACTGGATCCAAGAATATCAAATAATCATCAAGTACATGCAAATCACCCAAACTCCTTATACAATCAACCAAGAATCACCTAGCTTTTCAGAATGTTGTAAACAGAAAGATAGTACCAGAAATATAAACCCAGAACTCTGCAGCAAGAGATAAAAGATAACCAACAAATGTTTTAAGACAGATCCGCAGTTTCTCCTTATCTGGACTGCGTGACTCCGCACCCCGCCTTCTGTTTTCCTGCGTATCCACGCAGAGCGTCTTCTGCTTCACTGCGTATATCCGCACCTTCTGTCTTGCTGCGTACTTCTTCTGTGCCTCCGCACCCTCTGCTTCTATCGCGCCGCGTACTTCTATGTACCTCCGCAGGCTTTCCTTCTATCGCGCTGCGTACCTCTGATCTTGCTCCGCACTTCTTCTTTTGTCTCGCCGTGTGCATCCGCACTGTGCCCTTCTGTTGCGCCGCGTACCTCTACTGCATCTATGCACTGCGTCTTCGATTGCGCTGCGAGCCCCCGCACTGTACCTTTCTGAGAACCGCGTACCACCGCACAACACCTTTCAGCGAGCTGCGATCCTCCGCACCTCAACCATGAAATACCTGCGGACCTTTGATTTGAACCGAATTAACAACCCTCCAATTTGATCATGCGCCCAAGAGATCACACTTCATAGATTCACTTTCAACTTCACTTTTATATAGATCAAGCTTTTGAAACGATAACCCAATATTTCAGATCTTAAGATATTCAATTTGCAAAGATACCTTAGCCAAGTGATCTCCTTCCCTATTTATAGTCAAGCCCTTATTCACACCATGGGAGAAAACCATCAATAACCAATACAAGGGATCCAAACCGGGACTAAATTAGATCCTATACCGCGGGCCAAAACCATAGGATCAAGAACGGGAGGTTAAATACCACGAGCAAAACATAAGGAACCCCACGTGAGCACGCTTCTCTACCTTGATGTGAGTGAACTGGGGGTCCGCACTTTCTAAACGGGTAACCTGCCTGTATGACCGCACCTCCTGGACGGCGAACCTGCAGGTCCGCACCTTTTGAGCCATTCACCTACGAACCTCTTAATTTCCATCATTTTGAGAGCCTAAACAGACCATTGCCACTTGAGTGAGTTGCCATCAAGTACAACACCTGTATCATAGAGCCATACCAGAATCATAATGCCAACACAAATGCCTTGATTGGCCGGTAATGTTTCATTTTTAACTTTTATTGATGACTACAATTGAAAATCATGGGTTTATCTTCTGAAATAGAAATTTGAAGCATTTTACGTATTTAAAGGAGTTAAAGATATTGTTGAAAAGGAAAGTTGAAAGAATATTAAAATTTTGAGATGAGATGGAGGCGGTGAATATATGAAAAATGATTTCATTGAGTTCTATCAGTTTCATGGAATCAAGAGACAATTTACTCTATGGTATACTCAACAAAATGGAATAGCGGAAAGAAAAAATCAAACTATTATGAATATGGCTTGAATTATGTTGAAGGAAAAACATCTACCAAATGAATATTGGGGGAGAAGTAGTAGCTTGTGCTATTTATATTCTTAACTGAAGTATGACTAAGAGCATGAAGGAATGAATTCCTGAAGAATCTTGGAGTGGTAAGAGTTGTAATATATCTCATTTAATAATTTTTGGATGCATTTCTTATGCACATGTACCTAATGCATTGTTCAAAAAGTTAGATGAAGGAAGTGAGAAATCTATATTTATTGGATACAATAAGGATTTAAAATCATATAGACTATATAATCCCATCACCAAAAAGTATCTTATCAGTGCAGATGTTGAATTCAGGGAAGAAGAAGCCTTGGATGGAAGCATAGATAAGTTTGTTGTAGAGGGAGTTGGATTATCTGATGGAGATGATGTTGAAGATGAGAAAGAAGTACAAGTTATCTAATGGAGATGATGATGAAGATGAGAAAGAAGTACAAGGTGGATAGTTGATTCCATATACACCTACTTCAAGCACTTCAATAAGCCAATCACTAAGAGTCAGCCCATTACATTTCAAAACATTGAGAACTCAAAAACATGGAAAACCATCCAATCACCAAGAGTGAGCCCATTACATTTCATAACACTGAGAACTCAAGAACATGGAAAACCATCAAGTTATGGTGGACAAAAAAACCACAGGATTAGAGATGAGTAATGAATATAATCGTATGTTGGCCACATTAATGAAAATAATTAAGGGTCTTAATACTAGAAGTTTAAAAGAATTGTATGAGTAGAATGATGAAATAGATCAAGTTTCAAATTTTACATTAATTGTAAATGATCTTGTAGATTTTGAAGAAACTATTAAAGAAGAAGTTTGGATAAAAGCTATGGATGAATAAATCGATGCTATAGAAATAAATAATACTTGGGAGATTGTAGATTTTCCTAAAGGTAAAAATACTAAAGGTGCTAAATGGATTTACAAAACTAAAATGAATGCTAAAGGTGAAATTGAAAAACATAAATCAAGATTTGTAGCTCAAGGGTCCAGTTAGCAACCTAGTATTGATTATAATGAAACTTTTTCAGTTGTAGCCAAATTTGACACAGTAAGGATTGTATTAGCTATTGTTGCACAAAATAAATGGAAAATATTTCATGTGGATGTTAAGTTTTCATTTTTGAATGGTTTTCTGGAAGAAGAGGTTTATGTGAAACAACCTGAAGGATATGAAATTGATGGACAAGAAGATAAAGTTTACGAATTAAAGAAATCATTATATGCATTGAAACAAACACCACGAGTATGGTGTAGTAGAATTGATGAATATTTGAATAATAATGGATTCATAAGGAGTCAAAGGAGCCAACTCTGTATACAAAGGTGAAATAGGAAGATTAAATTTTGATTGGATTCCTGTATGATCATGATTTTATTTTCCAAGGACATTTTTCAATAGATGATTTTAAGACAAGCATGAAAATAGACTTTGATATGAATAATTTAGGCCTAATGAAATATTTCCTTGGTATTGAAGTAACTCAATCTAGAGATGGTATTTTCATTTGTCAATCTAATTAAGTAAAGGATATATTGAAAAGGTTTAAAATGGAAAATTGTAAGCCAGTTGTAACCCCAATAAAAATTGGTGCAAAACTCAGTAAGAATGATGAAGGTTCAAATGTTGATCCAATATTGTATAATAAATTGTTTGGAAGTCTATGTATTTGACTGCAAAGAGGTCTGATATTATATTTTATGTGAGATTAATTTCCAAATTCATGGAGTATCAGAAGAGTACCCATTGGTTAGTTGGAAAAAGGATTTTAAGATGTTATGATGGAAGAAGAAATTATTGTATCATGTATGCATCATATCTAGAGTTTAAACTAATTAGATATATAGATAGTGATTTTGGAGGAAATATTGATGATAGGAAGAGAACATTTGGGCATGTGTTCAATTTTAGATTAGGTGCAGTAACATGGGGATCAAAGAAGTAATCCATTGTGAATGTATCATTTGCTGAGGCAGAGTATGTTGCAACAACAAAAGAAGCATGTCAAATTGTGTGGATGAGAAGAATTTTGATTGAGTTATGACATGAACAAAGAGAACCAACTCAGATTTTCTATGACAATAAATATGGTAATACATTATCAAGAAATCATGTTTTCCATAAGAAAATTAAACATATTGATAGGACGTATTAGTTCATTTGAGAATTAGCAAGAAATAATGAAATATTTATGGATTTTTGCATCAAAATGCGATATTATAAAATTAGTGAACCACATTTACTAAGGTTGTTGAATATGTTAAGCTTTAATATCAAGGATTTAATGTTGAGTTTCAATGTTGGGTTTTAATATTAGGCTTTAATATTTTGATTTTAATATGTTCATATTAACCATGTTGATATTGGAGGACCTTGCTTTTAATAGCTCGGCTTTAATAATCAATTACATTGCAATATATCCAACATTACAAAATTAGTCAATCACATTTACTAAGGTTGTTGACTATGTTTGGTTTAAATAATGAGTTTTAACATATTGGTTTTACTATGATAATATAAACCATGTTGATGTTGGATAACCTTGGTTTTAATATTTAGGTTTTAATGTTATATTACATTCCAATTTATCCAATGTCATAATGTGACAATACAAAGTTAGTGAACCCCATTTATTAAAGTTTTTGATTATGTTTGGTTTTAATATTGGGGTTTTAATGTTGGGTTTTAATATTGACTTTTAATATTAGGGTTTTAATATGTTAATATTCAAACCCTAATATCTTGGATGACCTCGGTTTAAATATTTGAGTTTTAATGCTACATTGCATTGAAGTTTATCCAACATTGCACTATGACATTACAAAGTTAGCGAACCACATTTACTAACGGTGTTGACTATATTTTCTTTTAATATTTGAGTATTAATATTCTAGTTTTAATATTGGGTTTTAAAACATATTACACTTTTAAGGTTGTTGGCTATGCTTGATTTTAGTATTCGGCTTTATTATTATGGTTTTAGTATTGAGTTTTAATGTTACATTTCAATGTAATTTAGTATTAGTGAGGCACATTTACTAAGGTTGTTGACTATGTTCACTTTTAATATTGTGTTTTATTATTAGGGGTTTAATGTGGGGTTTAATATTGGATTTTAATGTTAGGTTTAATATTATAGTTTAATATTAGGGTTTATAATATTTGGTTTATAATATATGGTGTTTAATATATAGGGTTTATAATGTTAGGGTTTAATATTGGGTTCAATATTAGAGTTAATAATATTGGGCTTATAACATTAGGTATTATATTGTTAAGGTTTATAATATTTGGTTTAATGCTAGAGTTTAATTTTTTGATGTTTGAATGATATAGAAATCTATCCAACATGACATTATGACAAACAATGTCAAAATGTGGCAATCAATCTAACAATCATTATCATGATGTTACATTACATTACAATTTATTCAATGTCGCATTACAACATCACAAAATTAGGGTTTAAGTTAGCTTTTATAATATTGAGTTTATAACATTGAGACATAATATTGGGTTTATAATATTAGGATGTAATATTAAGGTTTATAATATTGATTTTAATTATAGGTTTTATAATGTTGGGTCTAATATTGGGCTTTGAATGTTGGCTTTAATATTAGAGTTTATAATATTGATTTTAATACTAGGGTTTAATATTTGGTTTAATATTAGGGTTTATAATATTGTGTTTAATATTAGGGTTTAATAATTGGTTTAATATTATAGTTTAATAGTAGGGTTTATAATATAGGGTGTTTAGTATATAGGGTTTATGATATTAGGGTTTAATATTAAGGTTTATAATATTTTTATTTATATTGGGTTCAATATCAGGGTTGTTAATATTGGGTTTATAATATTAGGTATTATAATGTTAAAGTTTACAATAATTGGTTTAATGTTAGGGTTTAATATTGTGACATTGGAAAGGTACTTATTTATCCAACATTCTCATGATGTGACAATAATTTTGACAATCATGATCATAATGTTACATTAGATTACAATTTATTCAATATCACATTGCAACATTACAAAATTAAGGTTTATAGTATTGGGTTTATACCATTTGGTTTAATATTTGTTTTATAGTATTAGGGTTTGTAATATTGAGTTTAAATTGTTGGGTTTAATATTATGGTTTATAATATTAGGTTTGCAATATTTGGTTTTATAATATTGGGTTTAATGTTATAGTTTATAATATTGGCATTTATAATATTGGGTTCATAATATTGGATTCATAATATTGGTTTTTATATTAAGGTTTATAATATTTGGTTTAATGTTGGGTTTAATATTAGGGTTTAGGGCAGGGAAAATTTTAAGAACCCCCAGATTTACATGTATAATCAATGAGCGAATCTCCATGGTATATAGGAAAAATGGAAGGCGATTTTATGAATAATATGATATCTATATATAATTTTCCCCCACAAATTTACATGTATAATAAATGGGCGAATCTCCATGGTATATAGGAAAAATGGAAGGCGATTTTATGAATAATATAGAAAAATGGAAGGCGATTCTATGAATAATATGATATGTATATATAATTTTTTGAATCTCTCACCAGGAATGGCGAATATTTTACTCAATTATAAAATTTGGTGTTTATTGAATACACAAATGAAATCATTGCATTTCTTTAAAATATCTTTTGAAATCAAAATTACCAAAATTACATATTGATAACCTAGTGGGTGTAGGATAAAATTCACCCATGCCATTCACAGAAAGCATGAGAAAAAAGCTAATAATATATATAAAACCAAGAAAAATTCAAATTCATCACTTCTAGGGACCTCGTAACCACCCTGCCAATACACAAGTATGTTCCTTTTTGCAATTAGAAAAATTACCCAAATTACAATCTGTTTATTCAAGAATATGTTGGAAAGTTATAGAATGATGACTAGCGCAATCAATCCATTCCTTTTAGCCCTGGATTTGTTTCAGTTTAAAACAGAAGTATACAAATATACTTGTCCAATGTCTATGCTTTAACCATTCACCTTAAGATTTTTTTACAATATAATTTCCTAAGTCTATTTAATATCTTCATTATCATAAAAACCAACCTATATCCATCTTAACTCCACATCTACCACTCTTAGGGGGATAAAATCTATTTATCCCTTTGAGCACTTGGTAGACCCAGAATTAAGATCGATCTAAGATGATAAAATTTCCCCTTTAAATAGTTTATGCTCACATGAATACCATGGTATTACCGTGCGTCAATACCATGGGTTATCATAAACCTGGAGCTTAAAATGGATCTAAGATGATAGAATTTCCCCTTTAAATAGTTTATGCTCACATGAATACCATGGTATTGCCATGGGTCAATACCATGGGTTATCATAAACCTAGAGCTTAAAAATTACTATTAGTAATTTATAAAACTTAATAAAATTAATAGTTGATTTTTATTTTATTTTTTATTTTAACCAAGCTAAAATGTTTAACATACATTAAATTACAACATCCATTTTTACTCTTAATCGGATCAAATATTTTTTCACTCTATGCTAGTTTCCATATCACAATATTTGATACCTCTCGGGGGTTAGTAGATCCAGAGTAAAGATGGCTCTATGCTGGTTTAATTCCCCCATTTAAATAGGCTACATTCCAGGTGAATACCATGGGTCAATACCATGTGTCATTTTCGTGAATACCATGGGTCAATACCATGTGCCATTTTTATTTTTATTAATACTAATATTAGGGTTAATAATGTTTTTTTGCATGGTATTAATAACAATCTAGTCCATGGTATTTGTTCCATAGTATTTTTCCCATAGGTTTCACCTAAATATAACGCATTTTTTGAGTGTCCTTAAATATAAGGTGAAGTAAATATAAAAAATTGTTTTATTTGTTTACCATACCTCTCGTTTATTTATATTTTTATTAATTCACCATACCTCTTTTACAAATATGGTATTTGGCCCATAAGATTCACTTAAATAAAGCCTCTTTCTTGAGCCTTCATAAATAGAACGAGGCTTATGGACTAAATATAAAAAGAGGTTTTATTTATTTACCATGCATCTAGTTTATTTATATTTTTATTTATTTACCATACCTTTTGAGTAAGTATAAAAAGACGTTTTATTTATTTACCATACCTCCACTTTACTTATGTTTTTATTTGTTTACACCCTTGCATGTATATAGGGTGACTTATCGAGTAAATATAAAAAATGTTTTATTTATTTACCATACCTCTCATTTATTTATATTTTTATTAATTTACCATACCTATTTTATAAATATGGCATTTCGGCCTTTGGCCCATAGGATTCACTTAAATCAAACCTATTCTTGAAAATGGGCGAATGGAAGGTTGTAACTCCTAATTTCAAGGGCTAAATTTACCTTTTTTACCCTCTCCCTTAAAATAAGGTGGGCTATTTGAGGTGATTTGTAAAAATGTACTATGATACAAAATTTTAAAACCCCTTAATTTCGCCAAAGGGTGAACATTCACCCCTAAAATTTTCTATGGTTTAGGGTCTCAATGCTAATGAAAACTAACTCACTTAATTGAATACTTAGCATATTTTTACTTTTATTAAAACCCTAATATTAAAATCGAATACTTAAACCTAATACTTATAATATAGTTATATATTAATTAAGATTAATATTATTATATTATTATAATTATAATATAATAAACAAAAAGTAACTATTATAACATATATTAACTAATATTAATATTAAATCCAATACACCTCATAATTATTGATGTGGTTGATATATGCTTATTGGCATATATCAATCACATTTACTAATGTGGTTGTGCATGTGGTTGATATATGCCTATGGATATACATCAACCACATTTATTAACAGGGTTATGCTAGTATATGTTATTGCGTGAGTTGTGTTAATGAAATTTATTAATATTTGAATGTAACTGGAATTATATATATTATTTTGGGAGTTGTCTTAAATAAGAAGATCTTTATGGTATGGTGATATTGTGGAAATTTTTTTTTTATGTGGTTCATGGACATTGAGGATCGATGAATGCTATGTCAACAAAATATTTGTACTAGGAAGATCCATCCAAAGTGATCACTTTCTGTTGGCTCAACCACGAAGCCTAATCCTGAGAACGTCGAGAGAATTGAACCTGTGCCGTCTCATTAGAAAATGTATTAATTAAGAAGGTGTTTATGGCATGGTGTATCATGTTTTTTATTTACTTTATATGCATATACTAGAATCATGTTGGGCCTAATCAACTCAATATGTGAATTCAAAGTTGTTATAATTGACTATTCTAAGAAATATGAGAATGCAAGGGACCAAGTAAGAGAGAGTTTAATAGATTGATGAGCCACGTAGATGAAAATAATTCCTTGAGAACTAGGGAGTACAATGGATTTTACTTATGTGTCTTAGTAGAAGGATTTCTTTCTGTACAGACATCAATTATCAACAAGTTCATGTGATAATTACTTCTACATAGGGACAGAAAGAAAGAAGTAGGAAGGTTATGCATGCATATAAAAGAAAGAATAAGAAACCTCTCATGAATAAAGGACAAGTGAAGACACATATGTCAATGTAGCATGAAAGAATAACTAATGTTAGTGCTTGTGGCAACAATGAAGATGAAAAGAAAGATATTGGTTATGGCAGCAATTGGGATTACATAGTCAAAATGAAGAGAAAATTGTACAAGTTAAGGTTTGTGAGTGTATTGGAATAGAGTCAAGAACATATAATAATTTGAATCACATATTGTGATTGTAAGCAAGTCTATAGTGTCATGTTTGAGTTGATGTAGTGGTCATGTGGAATGATCAAGTATGAACATGGTATCTCGATTAGTGGATCTTATAATAGTATTTACATGAATCTATGATGATGTAATTAGTGGATCTTATAATAGTATTTACATGAACCTATGATGATGTAAGCGTGATGAGGCAATCTGTATTCTTGTGTAGTTCGTGGTAATCTTAAAACCATGTGCTATGGGGGTTTGTGGTAATCCAGAACCACTTATATGTGAAGTTTGTGGTCTACCAAAACCCACATAGTGTGATAGTTTGTGGTCATCAAAAAGCACTTAGTGTGATAGTTTGTGGTAACAACACCTGAGGATGTGTTGTTCCCTAGGAGTTTGAGGAAGGAGCACTAGGAGCATGGTTGAGGGTAAGCCGAAAAAACCTAGAACATAGTTATGGATAAGGCAAGAAAACTTGGGATGATGATGATAGTGATACAAGGTACAAGTATGAAGATATGATAATTGAACGAACATGTATATGAAAGACATCCTAGTAAACTAGTAATTGTAGTAGCTAGTTTCCCATGCATTGCAATAGATGGTTGTTCCATTATATGGACATCAACATTTTAATAATGTTTGTAAATGATAAATAGAATTTTCTCCTTAAAGAGGTACTTTAGTTCATAGAGGATTATGTGTTACACAAAACATATTGGTGAAAACCTTAGTAATTTGGATTAAAACTAGTAATTAAGGGGAACTATTGGAGTATATAACTCTTATTTGTCTTATATATCATATATAGGAAATTTAATCTTATTTATAGTAGTTGGCTAGACCTAATTAGATTAAAAAATATTCTCCATTTAAATAATTTCGTATATCGTATATTAATGTGGTTGAGAAATTTAAGGTAATTTCTTTATTTTAAATTTTTTTCATTTCTATTCTTATAATAATTATTATAATGCGAACGTAAAAATGATTTTATAAAAGTAGAATTACTTTTAATTTCAAAAATATTTAATGTCAATATAAAAATGTTATTATAAAATTCTAACTATTTTTAATTTCAAAACCCAATCAAATGTTCACACATTTTGGAAACGCTCGTCAATTATACTTTGACCAATTTAATTATGTAACAATAGCCGTGGACGTCAATATTGACAGTTTATATTCTGTTTAGGCCAGGCGTATTCCCACCACTCCCAATCAACTTGAAATACAATCACTCCCTTCACTCCATCACCCCCAAATCAACTGAAATACAGATTACTCCCTTTACTAAGAAAATTCTAAGTCAAACCATGCATATACCTGGAAAATTACATCTAGTAATTACGTTTCTAATCAGCCCCCCTCTGGAACTTTCACCAAAGGGTTTTCGTACAATCAAACACAAAGCTGGAATAACTTTATTTTTCTTTCATGCATATTATTGAGCACTAATAACTATCTAGATGTACTTTGGAATTGCTTCATGCAGGTTTCTGAGCAGTAATCACTGCATATTTTACCAGATCTTGCTTGAAGCCGTCCACCCATAGTTGGAGAGGATTTACACCTTTGAAAGCCTTCATTGCTGTCCAGGAAACCAAGCCAAATTGGAGAACCATGGTCAAAAAATCCAACAACCAATAGAAATGTGTTCCAAACTTCGATTATTGAGTAAGTATATGAACCAACATGAACCTGAGTTCTTCAGATAACTAAATCCTTCTTCTGATTATTTGTAGACATGAATGAGATTATCCTCTTACCTTGAATTATATACTAGCAAATAAGACATACTGTAAACCAATAAAAAAGAGGACCACGAATCAGAGCAGGTTGGAGTAAAAGAAACCTTACCAGATTCTTCGAGAACGGCACTGTACTTTTCAGCTTTTGATTCCCAAAATGGAGCTGTATTTTTTGACCAGTCTGCAGTTTTGATATTCTGTTGGAAAAGGCTGCAATCAGTCAGAGCTGTACTGAATGCAGTCTATTTCACTTTTAACTGTATTACTTGATTTGTTTCATAGTAAAACTAAGGCTTCACCTGCAGCGACAAATCTTGTGCCATCCTCACATAGTCAGCAGTGGAGCACCAAGCAGGAAAGCAGCATATACGACTAATATTGTCCAAGAGCTCCTGATATCCATTCAAATATTGCAATTTCAGAGTGCATACCTCTCCCTGCAATGGAAAATATTATGTACCTTTCCCTAGATGCACATCCAAAGATGACCTGCATCCTTCCTAAATTGTGGGGGAGTGTTTTTCAACAGATTTGCATCCAGTGCAGACCCCATAATATCTGCTGGATCTTCATATTCACATGGGTATTAATTAATGCCTAGCCCGAAGTAAACCCATAGCCTAGTTGCAATCCAAATGGCCTAGCTGGCACCATGTATGTTGTAACTAAGCTAAAGATTCCTTCCCCTAAGTGGCCTTGTAACATTTTGAATGATTTAATTATGCTAAAAGAAGTTGCAATATTGCCTTTAGTCCTAATGCAATTCACAGTTGCTTCTTCATATACCTGCTCACTAGGCTGAAGAGAGGTCTCCCCTTTCAAGAGGTCTCTGTGGCAGCAGGTTGTTATTATTATCAAACCACCAGGAGCGGCTACTCGGACCAACTCTTGCATAAACTGTCAAACAAATTAAGACATAGACATCACTTGCTTGATCTTCAATTGTATAAAAAGTAATACAGTAAATGGTTGAAATACTGTGTTTAAAATCAGTCTTATGTTAACTAAAAGAGAAAAGAAAAAGAAACAATCAAATATTAGCCCACCTTTTCTTTATCTCGCATGTGCTCGGCACTCTCCATTGCCCATGCCAGATCAAAGTCTCCATCAGGAAAAGGCTGATCTAATGCGTCTGCCACTTGAAAAGCAACCTGTGCAAAAATGCGCAAATTAAACTCCAGTTTCCGTATATAACACTGAAAATAATGTAACCAAGATAAATCAATTCCAATCTAAATTGAAATATGCCATCTGAGGTTATCTCGTTCCCTCACTAGCGATGGTAATTAGGTCTAGGTGGAAAATATCAGATACCTTATCGCTAAATTATGTCCACGTGAAAAATACCATATACCTTATCGCTGAGACCTTCGGCGGCAGTAAGGGTGGTGGCCCTTTCAACCTGCCACGGGCTGAGGGTGATGCCCTCAACATGGGCTCCATACTTCTTGGCGAAATACCTCGAGCTTCCTCCCAGTCCACATCCCACATCCACCACACGCCTTGGCCATTTCGATTCCTCATCTTCAACGCAACAAAGAAAACATTCATTGTCAATAAGAGTCGAAATGTCACTCTGAATAGCTCACTTATCGTATGTGAAGATTACGAAACTGATCCACTTAAAAATAAAATTGTAACCAACTCCCAAGCGGCTGTTTAAGGAGTGGACAACCCTATCTAAGTAGCACTCAAAAGACAAATCCATTAATCAACCACTTAAAATAACAAACAAACCAACTATTCCCGAAGACAAATCCATCAATCAAACTATTTAAAATCACATTGCTTAATAAATTAAAGGTACTAAGGATTAGTTTAGTTTAAGTTTAATTGAACTGGTCCTTGGCATTATATCTTTAAAAGTACTAAGGATTAGTTTAGTTTAAGCTTAATTGATCTAGTCGTTGTCATTATATCTCTTTTACTATTAAGAGATCACCAACACTTCCAACATCAAGGAAAAAATAAATAGATAAAATAACGATAACATGAAAATTGTTATCGCTACTTCTAACCGGAAATTGCAGCAAATTTAATAGTCTTTTCGACCATTTTGACAGTGGCCAGAGCACATTCTGATACACAAGTTCTTAACACAATAAACAAAACTCTGAATCTGACTAAAAAACCATAGCCCTGACGATTAGCTCAGTTGAACTATACTTTTAATCACAAATTGCAGAAAATTTAATAGCTTCTTTGACCATTTTGGTAGTGGTCACATTTTGATCTAGAAGATCTTCAACACAACAAACAACTTTTTGATCGAGAAGATCTTCAACGCAATAAAAAAAACAAGAAATCTAGTTAAAAGATGAGAATCCTGAGGGTCAGTTAGCTTAGTTGATGTAGTTTTCGAACTCGAGAAAAAACTAAAAAATAATATAATTAAAAAATGATAACTTTGAAAGTTAGCTCAGTTGATCTATTCTCAAATATGACCTGAAAGTTAGCTCAGTTGATCAGTTGATCTAGTTCTCAAATATGAAGATAAACTATTAAAAAAACATTAGAGCTACTTCTAAAAAGTACCAGAAATGGCAGCAAATTTAATAGCCTCTTCCACCATTCTGACAGCGGCGACTTTCTGATCGCGAAGATTTTCGGGCGGAGCAGGGACGTCATAGAAGCCGATATGTAAGTGCTCGCCGAAGTCCCCCTCCCACCCGACCGATAACTGATCGTAGAAATCCCCAACAGCCGAGGACGTGTTCTCGACTGTCACCTCACCATTGTTCCCGGCCATTCTGAATACAGTCAGTGAGTCGCTCCTCAGAATTCAAACACAACACAACACAGCAGACTGAATTCCACACCACATCAAAAGGCTCATACGTTCATCTCTATTTATAATGCTGGATTCCTATTCTAATGCCTCGATTCTTTGTTCGTAGGCTTCTTAGTGAATATCAATCTCCAACCTTTCATCTTCAGCTAATAATTAAATATATTTTTTCTTACTAACTCCACCGCCTTTATACTTTTTTCCATCACCCAATCAAAAGCGCCTCCGCAAAAAAATTATAAATATATGAACTGGTATACTTCGTGCCCGCACAAGTCTGTCACTGTCCACTCTTTCAATCGGAGAGCAAGGAAAAGGCCTTCTATGTCAAGGTAGTCAAGTCATTTGTTGGCATTTTCCGTAGGGAATCCCAATGTAAAATCTAATGTTTTAATCAGAGAAACATTCGTATCTATTATTACTCATCCTGTCAATCAGTGAATCATTTTAAATTAAATCTAGTGGAAATATCTGGACTCTATTACATAAATTTCTGGACTCTATTACATAAAAGAAAATTGCATAAAATTTGGTGGGGTTCCATTCTTCATATCAACCTCTTCTTGTGGTTAGGTGTAAAGAGTTTTGTCACACCCATAAATTCATTAAACCAACTTGTGGAATTAAAAATAATCAGACGATCCTTTCATCACCCCGAATCGTTTAAGAGGCTAGCTTAGGCAACCTTTTTATGGTTCACTTTACCTGCTCCAAAATCGCAGTGATCATCAAATATCCCGATCATTAATCAAGTATATTTAGGTTGTGATTTTTCGCTATTATTCCTTGTGGGTTGTTGGTTTGCAGTGATCTTATGATTAAATATTATGAAGTTTTAGAATATGTATGAGATTTAAATTTATATTTTTTTTGGCCGTATTGTTTATATCTATATATATATACATTTTAGTTGATTTGAGTAGGTATTGTTTTTATTATGTTTCATGTTTAAGTATTATAAAAGGGGTTGAGTATTGAAGTCATTTTATGAAAAATAAATTTATTCTAATGAGTTTTCAAATTCCATTAAGATTTTAGTGGAGATGTTTCCTCGTTGGAGATGTTTGCTTATGTATTGATGTTTCCTCAAGTGCATGGATGTTTCAAAAATATTGATATTTTCACAAAGTTCTCTAGATTCACTACTATAGCTCATTAGTTCATCTATGTAGAGTATATTATATAATTTTTTTTTACTTATTGTAATTAATTTTTATTCTCTCTCAAGCTTGTTTGTGTGCTTTTTTTTCTCTTGCAAGATTTCTGTGTTTTTTCTATTAGCTAGGTTCACTTTGAAACTTTTACATGGTATCAAATCCTGGACCGAGGTTTGATTCTCCGGACCTACCTCTAGGAGGGGTGTTGAAATAATCACCACAACTCTATGGAATGCATAATTTCCGCCTTAGAGATCGATACCGGTCTAGAAACAACAAACCTCTTCATGGTTTTTCCCATGATGTTTTCCCTTTTTCCTCTTGTTTAGTTGTTCTATGTTATTTAGATGCATTGTAAAATGGGTACCTAACATGCCTTCTTGCGAGAACCCATTCCTTGTGTTCTCCCTAGTAGTACTCCAAGGGTATTTGAGGTGTTTCCTCCTTATAGAAGATGTTTCCTTAGACATTGATGTTTCCTCAATTGCATAGATGTTTCCATAAACATGGTTATTTCCACACATCTCTCCAGATACACTACTATGGCTCATTAGTTCATCCATATAGAGTATATTATGTAATTTTTTTACTCATTCTAATTAATTTTTTATTCTTTCTCTCAAACTTGTTTTTGTACTCTTTTTCCCTTGCAAGCTTTCTTTGATTTTTCTATTAGCTAGGTCCACTATGAAACTTCTACATATTCACACAGTCTTAAATAGCCCTAACATAAGCTCAACCTAATTTAAAATAACATTAACCAATTTTTGTCTATCAAATGGCAGAGCACAAATTTCTCTTTATACTTAATTCTAGTAAGGACATTGTATAAGTGAAAAAGGTCTACGTCGAATCTCTTCTTCAGTTTATTATCCCCAAACACACATACCTATTCATGCATGCTTCAAAGCTTGCAAATGGAAAATGTGGTTATCATTTTCAGTGACCATATTCCAAGTTGAATGATCATGTAAAAAAATTACTATTTAGTCTCAAAATTTCAAATTAAAATGTCAATACATTGTGAATAACAATTTTCAGAGAAAAAAAGACAAAAAAAAAAAAAAAACAAACAAACAAGCAAACTAAAACAAAATCTTTATTAATAATCTTTTAAACTTTCAACATTTCAAGTCAACCCTTCACCCAAAAACTAGTGCTTCTTAAAATCCATACATTATCTATATAAATCCATCAATGTGGAATTGTCACCCTTTGAAATAATAATAATCAGAGAGAATTACAATGCGTTACTGATCTATCCATCATTCGATATTTACAAGTAGATTGAAAATTAATATTTAATATTCACTTAATAAATAAATTATAATAAATCTCGTTCAAAAGTCCCTTTACCCATCATTAGGAAATGGGATGAAACAATGTGGTCAAAGTTTAATCGATCAGGTTGCTATGAGATTTTAAAAACTTTTAAGACATGATTAAAATCAAGAGCACAATTTTACCAAGAGATGATTAAAATCAAAAGGACAATTTTACTAATTATGGATAGAAATGTGATTAGAATTAGTGTAGATATAAACTAAATTTAATAAATATTGATACACATCAAAATAATTATTTATTAATACATTGTTGTAAAAATATTAAAAATATAAAAAATATAAAATATAATTGAATTATTATATATATATCTCTATATATATAAAATATTGTAGAGATTTATTTTGATTTTATTAGAAAAATTTTTAATTTATAAATAACTTTCATAACAATATTATTGGGAATATCATGATTTATCAATATCATATTTTTAAAAACCCATAACTTATTTTAGTGTCAAAATATTTTAAATATACTTTATTTTAATTTAATTTTATAACTTTTTTAATAAAATTAAAACAAAATATCATAATTATTTTTTAAATAAATTTCAACTTTAAAAATATTCTATAAATATTTTATTAAAATTAAATCTTTATCATTTAATTATTAATTATTAATTATTAATAATTAAATTAAAATCATACAACTTTATTCCAAAATAAACTTATTAACATAAAAATATTGTAATATACAACCCAAAAAATTATTAACATCAATTTTTAACTTATTAATATTGTAATATACTTCTTATTCGATAACACTTAGAATGGATCTCCCCGCTTTGAATCGTGAGACCAAGGAACAAGTTTACCTTATTCTATGTCTGATTTGAATTATATTTAGGATTAGTTTAGTAAATCTCTTTGGCTATGTTTGCTTATTTTCATATTTTCTAAATTAAATCAATTTTTTTTTCCAATGGTTTATTATTATTTTTATATAATTTATATATAATATATTTTCTCTATCTATCTACCGATGTAATGTATGTTTTATTTTTTAATGTTTGTGTTTTATTTTTTTAGAGTAATTATTTTAATCAGTTAACTTTGATAACTTTAAAATATTATGATGAATTTATTAATTTATCTGAAATTCGAATTAATAATAATTTTAAAAAAGTGTTTTAGTAATATATTTATTCACCGTTCATTTAAAGTATAGTAAATATTATAATTTAAATTATTATAATTTTGTAAGATTTTATAGGGTAAGTTTTTTTACATAGAATATCAAAGGACACCACTCATAAACAGATAATAGATCAGTACACCTGTGACATGACTAAAACTCTCAAAGAGGGAAACTGTCCATGACTTGAGCCAACATCGCCACTTCAAGCAATTTATTAATGTAAAAGAAAGAAAATTTACATAAGCTTCTCTCATGAAAGGTCAACTTACAAATGACCATCCATGCTCTTTAAATAGAGACCATTGACCAATCAGGGGTTAAACCACGACTTCAAGCAATTTATTAATGTAAAAGAAAGAAAATTTACATAAGCTTCTCTCATGAATGGTCACCTTACAAATGACCCTCCATGCTCTTTAAATAGAGATCATTTACCAATCATGTGTTAAACCACGAATCAAGTGTCAGTGATACCGAGGAGAGAATGAACCGTCAAATCACTTCATGTCTAAAACATATCGTGACCGTCGGATTGTAAGCTACAAAAAGTACAAACTGAAGAAACACACTTTACCTAACTATACACTTGACCAAGTTATACTTAATTATTTCTTATGTGTTGGAATATCATAACATCCCCCCTTAAGAACAACTTGGGATATGATTGAAGGATGTACAAAGATGACACAATAGGAGAAAGAAGGAGGCTTTAGAGCCTATCCCCCTTTAGTGACAACTTCCTGAACTCCAACCATAAATCGAAGTTTCGTAAACTTCACATCTATGACAGTTTTTGTAAAGATTTCTGCAACTTCATCATCGGTTGAACAATAATGCACTTCGAAAACATGGTCATGAATGAGCTTTCAGATGAAGTGCATGTGTAATTCAATATGTTTGTTGCATTGATGTTGAACTAGATCGTTACATAGTTGAATGATACTTTGATTGTCACACTAAAATGTAGTAAGACGTTGCTATTGAAAACTAATATATTTTATATATTTAATTTTTTGCCCAATTTACTTTATTATATTTTGTATATAATTAAAAATATTATCTTTCGAGTGGAACCTAAAAATAACCCGGACAAAATTGAGGAGATACTAGTATTTGGTATGTGAACCACTTTGAGGGTGAATGGAAATTGATGCATAATCATTACAAATTGCATAAGATATATCCTATAAAATAGTTTTCTAGAATTCAATATGAATAAAATGTGTAAATAAAGTTTGACATAATAATGTTATCGAGAGAATATTCATTTGAATAGGCCTATATAAATTAGTTTTAAAATTTATATTAAATAAATTTTTAATAAATATAATTGTAAATATAGTAATTTACCTTTTTAATGTTTTTTTATTTTATATATATATATATATATATATTTATATTTTGGGTTAAAATCGTAATTTTATTAAAATTTATATTATAAAATAAAAAAACCAAAATATATAATAAACTAAAACATATTTTTAAAGCAAAAATATAATTTATAAATACAATTAATTAATATTTAAAAAATAATAAACGAAATTATTTATTTAATTGCTAAAAATTTATGATTTTCTTTTCAAATGAGCTACAAAAGACCCTAGTGCTGGGTTTTAAGCTTGGAATTAGTGGGAAAGGGAAAAGGTGTTGGATTGTGAGGGTGGTGGAAATATTGGCTAAGTTTCTTGAATACTTCATCCTAGCTTTTGCCTATGGATGCTTGGAAGGTCGATCGGCTAGCGTCTTCCTCATTTGCCACATCCTTCATGGTTTCTCATGTTGTTTCTTTTTATTGGCTATTTTTCTTATTTGTCTTTTTTCCTAGCAGTATCGAGTCTGGTTTGGAGGCTTCAAATTTTGTGTTGTTGGGTCTAAACTATTAGTTGAAGATGGTGCTTTAGAGTTCAGTTGGATTATTTCTTTGCATGCATCCCTTGTTACTGAGTCATGAATCATGATCTTTTCTAAAACTCTGGGCAATTTATCATTGATTGGTTTGAAGTTTTAGTGCATTGATATGCTACTTTTGTGGCAAAGCTGAAACAAACACATGGGTGGATGTTTAGTAGTTTTTTCTGTAGGAATAGTTTTTGTGGTTCGTGCTTATTGTTGAGTATTTCTCCATCCTTAATGGTATCAGGGTTTGACCCTATATAGAAGTGGTCAAGCCTAATGTTTCTCTTGATAGGGTTAGTGTCGAGTCTAGAGATTATGCTTTTTATCTATGGAGATGATATTGTAGGGTGGCATCTTGTTCTTGTCACCATTTGGTCTTGTTTATTTTCTTGTTATCTTGTAAGGAGAGGAATTTATAGAATTTGTTCAAGGTATGACCCTAGGGCTTCATCCATGCCACTAATGCAGAGAATGAGATGTCATTTGGGAGGAGGTGAAAATTCCTCTTGGGGCCAACAAGGAGTGCGTCTCTTTGTTCATGACTTGGTAACCACCTATTTCAATGCAGTCTCGCCTGATACTAGGAAAGAAAATAGAAAGATTGAGACCCAACTAAGGATTGAAAGGAAAATCTCATTCAAACTCTCAGATCATGGAAGACATGTCGGCATGGCTTCTTGGCCCTAAGAAAGCCAAGGGTAGGTAGAAACAACACTTAAATTTAGTGGCTTTGCATTAGCATTGGGTTTGACCTTAAAAGAAAAGCAAGTAGAAAGGCACAATGTCTTCGCCTCTTTCGAAGACATCAAAAGGATGCTTTAAAAGCAATGTTTTATTCAATATATAATTGATTCTCACTTGGTGGATGTGAAAGGACACATCACCTATGATTTTGATGAAGGTGACTTGCTAGATCGTCTAGGTTCTAGCACGAGTGTCTTTGTAGTGATATCTTCCACAAAAAACGATCAGTGACCAAGTAGGATGCCTCTGAATGTGGTAATCTATGTTATAGTCTTAAGCTTGTGCATCTGGGCATTTTCATATTTTTTATGTTATGCAGCTGTGAATGTTTTTTTTTACCCCATGTGGTGCAAGCACATGTTTAACTGTAAGTGTTTTTAATTTATTGGTATTATGGCTTGTCCCAGTATATGTCGTGGTGTCATTTTTTGGGGTACCAATTACTTTTATGTTCTGGTTACTACTGCTCCCAATCATGGTAAGCTCATGGGTCAGTAGAAAAATTATGTCACTCGGGGTATCGTAATGTATGATGGTTATTTTCATATTTCATGTTCTGGTTACTACTGCTCCCAATCATGGTGAGCTCACGGGTCAGTAGAAAAATTATGTGACTCAGAGTATCGTAATGTATGATGGTTATTTTCATATTTCACTGTCATGAGTGTTCGTTGTTTTGTATTAATGAATTGTCAGCTACGAGCCTATCTGGGTATGTTATGTCTCCTATGGTGAATGGTAATGGAATGGAATGCACGGATAAGTGTCTTTCGTTGGCTTGGACACAAATCTGTGCTGAATTTTTGGTATTAGGGCTTATATGAAGGCTTATTAGTCTGAACTTCGTTTATAGATGTGTGGAAAAAAAAAACATACTCCTAAAAAGATATCTAGAAAATCTAAATATTTTTGTTTTGCTAAATAATATAAAAGCATCAATTTATTTTTATTCTTACAAGTTTTCATAATTTTTTATTTAATAACCACAAACTGAAAATGAATGCAGCTAAATATTAACCTCCACATCAATATTTAAGAGTTTTTGTATTTTTTAATATATATGGTAGAGTGTTTTTCTTTGTGTAAACGAATTACTATGTAAAAAAGTGTTTTAAATTAATTTTCTAAATATTTTCATATATTTGATTGTTTATGTGATAATGTTTAATATAACTTTGTTAATTTAAAATGTTAAAATATTAATAGTGAGATAAATATTTTGTAAATTAAATTAAATATAACTATAATTTAAATATATTTATAACAAATAAATTATCGTATTTTTTTAATATATTAAAATTAAGATATATTTTTTTTATTATTTTATAAAAATAAATTAATGCAATAAAAATAATATCAACCTTGTTCAGATCTAAAAATCCTAGCAAAAAAGATAATTCACTACATCTTTAAAAAATATTAACAGCGAAGACAAGTTAATTGAAGAGTTTTTTTTATGTGTGAACCACCTTGAAAGTGAATGGAGATTGATTGATTGTTATTATTAATTGCAGAAAGTGTCGACCATCATTCTTATTCATGGTATATCGTGTTAGTCAACCTATAAAATTGTATACGGTGTTTATCAACGTATAAAAATATGTTTTTAATTCCAATGTTAATACAAAGTGTCAAAAAAATCTACATCAATGTTAATACGAAGTGTCAAAAAAAGTCTACATCAATAATGTGGGTTTCAAATTTAAATGAGATAATACATTATTTATTTTGATATATTAAAAAGTAATGTTTCATTGTCTTCTTATAAAATTGAAATTTAAAAAAATGGATATTAATAAAATTATTCAGAAAACTAAAAAAATAATATCAATTTAAAATTTAATAATATAGAAATAGAGCAGATTTAGTTTAATTTAACTTTTTTTTCCAAAGATTAGTACCTTAGTGTATGTATGGTATTTAGGGTAAATATGTATGGTATTTAGGGTAAATATTATTAGAAAGTATATGATTTTATGATTAAACAATAACCAAGAGTACTATATTAGAAAGTACATGACTTTATGATTAAACAATAACCAAGAGTATTATATGGTTTCATGTCATAACTTTAGTAGAAGTAACAGAGTAATATATGGCTTTATGTATGCCATGACGCCATTAGAGGTAACATTCTTTTTAATTATAATTAGGAGATTCTATATTAATAAAAATTATTATAAGATGGGTATAGTGTAATTAGTTTGAACTTGGTTTGGAAGATTTTATGCAATAGCAAAGCACCATAAAATATACTATTATATAAAAAAATATTAGTTATATTTAATTGCAAAATTACTCAACATTTATTAATGGTATAGCTCATAATTTCAAAACTCCATGTGACTAGCTAATAGATCATATATATATATATATATATATATATAAGAGCAGTATATAATCTACAGAATAAACCTAAAATACTAAGGACTTCTTAAAACACAAAAAATTTAGAAAAAAGCATGTTAACTAGCTCCCTCTTCCATTGCTACATTGGCTAGGTTCAAGTCAAATTTTCCAATTTTCATGTCTTCAATGAGATGATGCAGTATCTCTTATTCCTTTGGTCTTACACAGTTTTGAATTTATAAATTGCACTTGAATTGAGTTCCTAAATATTTCTCCCTTACTCAAAGTAATAATCATGTTTTGAGGCATATTACACATAGCCTCAAGGACAACTATTTTAAAGCTTTGGTTGGAAAAATGTTACCATGATTGTCCCTACCTAAGTGACTAAATATTTTTATTTTAATGATACTTTATATATACATGTGTGTGTAAATATAAATGTTTTATGAGCCTAAATGGAATCTTCATGATTTATTAACACATGTTTGATCCCCCTTCAATTCCTAGTAATCCATGATAAGTCTATGGAAATAAAGATTCAAAACTACATAGAGATTCTCTATTCTTTGTGTTTACTAAAGACTAATTTTCACTTGTAGGATCCTACATACTAAATGAAAAATCAAATAGGGTATAAATACACCAAATAAAAGAGACGAGAAAATTCACTAGAAGTAGAAAGTGAAAACCTCTCTTAGAAAAAGGAAGAAAGAGACAAACAATGTCCCTAGAACCTAAAGTGTACTCTAAAAACCAACTTTTCTAGTCCTTGAAAACCTAAGGAGTGTTGTTCCCTTTCTATACGAAGATAATTCTCACTAAAAAATCTGTGAACCTCATAACCATATCATCCACAATCGTATTGTGTACCCATAGGCCACAATTCCACTATGCGAAAAGAATAAATATGCCATGATTTCATAATCATTTGAATTCATGTGTTTGGGAATATGAAGGGAAGACATAAGTATCTTCTCATAACTCGCCTTGATGTAAGATCAAGTATCCATGCATTGTGTCATGTGATGTCTTAATCACCTACTACATTGCTTGGCCCTCATCTTGAAATGATTATGGAATGGGTAGCCTATAAACATTATCATTGATGCTCATGACCCCATATTTTCAAAGGTAGCTTGATTACCATATTCAATTCATACTTAATAATTTTCCTAATGCACTTGATATAACCCACCACTATTAGTGACTGAATACTAGGTTCAACAAAAAATTTCATTCCCTATAATAAAACATAGGTTTATATTGAGTTATTGGAAAAAATTCCATGATCCTCTACATATGATGGTTTTATTATTCCTCTAGGGATTATAACCTACCCTTCTACACCTACCACTCCTAAGCCTAGTGGAGATATTTGATCACGAGAGATATTAGCTTTCTTGTGGTCCTAGAGGACGATCTAAAACTTCTTCCAATTACTTAAATGTGTGTATTCCTTGAATAGAAAGACAAGGTTAACAATCCAAAGCTAGAGGTATCTATTAGGAGATAAATCCTTCCTTTTTATTAACCTATAGTGGGAAATTTTAGGTGGCATGGTTTTCCTTGAATAACGGTGATGATTTAGTCTACATTTGTAGACAACAACCCATCATGATTATTCTCCTTATTGGTTGACTACTAATAGAATAACCTAGTTTTGATCTGCATATATATATATATATATATATATATATATATATATATATATATATATATATATATATATATATATATATATATATATATATATATATATATATATATATATATATATATATATATATAGAGAGAGAGAGAGAGAGAGAGAGAGAGAGAGAGAGAGAGTCCCATGATGCCATAATGGCTATCCTCACTATTGGTTGACTACTAATGTAACCCTCTCTCTCTCTCTCTCTATGTGTGGGTGTGTGTGTAGCTATGGGAGAAGAAATGTAATATTTAAACCTTGAATATGAAAAATAATGAGATGAAATACATTATTAGATACAAGATGGATATGAGTAGATTCTTAGGAGGCTATCACTCGAAAATCGAGGGCAAATGGAAGGGTATTCCAAGGGAAAGTTAATATAATCCCATGTCATATTCCTAAATTATTCTTTGTTACAATGTAATCCTAATGTTACTTATTAACGCTAATGATCTAATGCATCTATAAGGTTTGTATAAGACTCAAATTAGCTAGTTATTAAAAGATGGGGGTAAGCACACTCCTGTAAGAAGTGGTGAGAGAGTAAAATCATTTATCTATGGAAATATGGGTTCAAAAAATAATTTTTGGAAAGAGTGAGAGCTAGGTAAGCATGGGAAAAGAGGTAAAAATGTAATTTGAGTAGGAAAGAAAAAATATTTCAAAACTGTTATGTAGACAATAAGAATTGAAAAAGTATATAATTTCAGGGTGCTACAAAATTTTGTAACCATATTCTACATTGAAAACGAGATTTTGGAGATAGATTTTATTCTAAGAACTAGGATGGTATGCCTCCAAGGATTTTTTGTTGATAATTACACAAAATAAAATGTAAAGGTTAGTATGAGCACCATTTAATAGCTAAATGTTTTAGAGCCCTTAGCTCAAAAATTCCTTGTTAGTTTTTGTTAAAGCCCTCAGATAGATAGATAATGTGCAAAGAAATAAATATCACCCCTTGTATTGTGTAGATTGATAGGGCATAAAGTTGAGAGTTTGGAATTGATTTAAGAGTAACCCCAGTATATTTTCACTATGTATTAGACAATGTTAATGGATAGTAAACACCTATAGGATCCATTTATTCTTATAAACTCATAGAATTAGTTTATGGGTGGATTTTTCTAGATAAAATTGGTGTAAAAGCACCTATGGTTTGGTAGAACATACAACATCCATAGCTAGTTGTGTATGTTGGAATGTGTCACTTTGAAAGTTGATAATGTTTAGTGTCATATCAAAAGAAATTGTGACTTTATATAAAAGAGTTACCCCACATTCATCACAAAGTAAAATAACCTTGTTATCATTTATTATATAAAGAGGTGATTTACCTATATCCACATGTATTTTTGCAATTGAATTCATCCTTATATCTTGAACTATAATAGAGGAAAGAGAGTCCGATGAAACATACAAGAGAAACATAAATATGAAAGTATTATCTTTGTAAAAGGGTAACACATTTGTGAAGATGTTGTGAAGTGTAAGATTCAAGATTTCTAAATAATAATAAAGACATTACCTTCCTGTAGATGTTTCCCCATATTGGGGGTTTACGAAATATATCTAATGCACTCTTCTCTTTGTCTCTTGTCTATTTCTTACATTGATTAAATGTTGTTATGTGAACAAGATGATATATTAGTAAAGCTCTGGTGCTTTATATTGTTCTATGTTTATTAATATGTCTCGATATTTTAACATGGTATTAGAGTTGATTACTATGCTCTACCTCCTTCAGTAATTTTTCTACACAACAAGTTATAATTGTTTTAAGCACTTATTATTTTTTAGTTTTCCCATCAAATATAGTAGCCATTAAGACTTCTCTTTATGTATTGAAATTTAGCTACAAGATTGAGGCTTTGTTATGAAATACCAATATCAATATTGTATCCATGACATAGAAATAAGGCAAGATTTCCTATTTGTCTATTAAACTTAGCGTTTGTTTGCCTAGATTTGAATTAATTTTCCCATCGTAACTGAGGAAATTTTTATTTATTTATAAATTAACATTTTTTTCGGAACTATTTAGGTTTGTTGGGTACCAAGCCTATTTTTCCTTACCGAACCTAGATTTTTTTTGCAAAGATAATATTTTTTTATTCAAGAGTTTATAATCTATGAATTTGTTTTGGTGGGATTATTTTTTTGAGATCTAGTTGTTTGGGCCCTTCTCTCTATTTTTAAAGCACCATATGGACTTGTACAAAATCCATATGGATGGGTTTACCTAAATTTGGTTTTGCTACATTCAAAATTCTCAAGGTTGATTTCTATGCATGTTTATTGAACACTAATTTTTGGTAGGATGATTTGTTACACTTGGTTTTACTTGCTTCTAAAGTATGATCTCTAAAGAGTGGTTTACTTTTTTTACCAATTACCAATATAAAAACTCCATGAGATATCTTGCACATTTTTTTTACGATCTAAATCCATTAAAACCTTACTTATCTTTTAAAATCTTTATTATTGTAGATAACATGTTGTTTACAAAAATATAACGTGCAGCTCAACAATGTGATAGTTCCATTGCCTTAAGTTTAATGGATAATGTGTGAGGTTATACAATTCATACACATTAAATAATGTCACTCAAGCTATAGGTTGTTACACATCTTGTCGCATATCTTCTGTTCAAAATGTATCAAGAAAATCACAGTTTGACTTTGTCGCGATCAAACTAGAGAAAATTCGAATTTATGTTTCAAAAGAAATATTGAAGATAGTTAACTGAGGTGAAATGGAACTTGTCACTCAATTAACTCATTTAATTTGAGTTGGTGAAGCTTGATTTCAGTTCACCATGACTGGTTGCTGATTTGTAGCAATCTATTTCAGTTAATTTGAGTTATTGTTAGTTAAACTAGGTTTAACTGTCAGAAGAAATAGTGAAGGTAAAGTTGTGGAAGTGAAACTTGAACCACATTGAGTGATCAACCACTTAACAGATCAATCAACCCAAAATAATTTTTTCATGCAAATAATTTGAGTTACCCATTTGAGATGGATATTCCAAAGCATTGTATTGTTAGTTGTAGCATATTCCCATGTGTACAGGTGGTGCATGCAGTTAAAGGAAGGACCTATAGGAATTGTGCAATTTAATAGTGGTAAATTACAAAATAATAGGGGCAAATTTACTAGAGGGATAACATAAGGAAATAAGATCTTGTAGGGCTTGAGAATTGACAAAGTGTTGGCCAAAGTGAGACAGACAGGCAAAGGGATGGACTAGACACTTGCAGGGCATGCTCAAGCTTAAGCAAGCATATGTATTTCATCTCTATTCTCGGATTAATGCAATATAGATAGGAAGGGCTTTTGAGAAGTTGCTTTCCCATCAATAAATGTTTGTCCATGTGTGATGTTTCATTTTGCATGTCTATGCTTTGTGTTTTAGATGGTGAATTAACTTCCACAAACCAGCAGAGTACCTTCAAGTCTTGTGATTTAGTATATTTCATGAGAAGCTTTCAATATACAAAGTAATCTATACATATTCGCTAATATTTTTTACATATATGGTTGGTAAAATGGGTCTAGTATCACCCACACAAACAACAGCTGGTGGCTATAGGAAGCCACAAACTTCATGCCATGGTTCGAGCTAGGAATCGATCTTTGAAATCATGACCCAAGGTTTATATTTTCTCATCAGCAGCCAAAAAGATATTTTATTCATAGTACTTGTAGGATTCATTTATGGCCACCTATGAGGGGTATCCAACACTATGCGTAATGGATTTTTGGTAGGTTCATACTCTGTTGCTACATGCCACTTAATTCAAATAACTAATTTTCATAATAGTGGATGACACCAAGCATATGATATTGCTACTTTTAATTTCATAAGAACAAAGGCTCAAAATAATCATTTTTCATAGTTGTTTCTCTTGTCCAGTGAAAAATGCAAAAAAAAAGTGAAAACAATAGTTTCACCCTCACATGAAATACGTAGTTTTCAATGTGATCTTTTCACTCAAGAATGACCATGGAAAATCGAAAATAAGGAAATTTAGTTCCAAGTAAGAAAATTTTAGTTTATTCATCTTTTCTTCTATTCATAAGCTTTTGGTCTTTCTTTCCTTATCATTTGGTATCTTTTTTATTCATCATAATCACTTCATAATTAGCTTTTGTTCCCAAGTTAGTGGGCTCTAACTATCTTCCATGCAATATAAAGATGATTGATCTTCATAGGAGTAAGAATATATGTTTGTTCTTTATTGGTGAGTGTTACACAATATTTTGTCACGCCTCGTATACTTCCATGTGACATACCCTGAAGTGCCCGAAAGATGATTATTATACAATATACTCATCCATATATACAATTCAGATCCCTACCTTAACTTTGCATGGGACATGTCTTGAGCTTTCCTTGAAGAAATAACTCTTGAAACTCTAAAATGAGGGTCATTTCTCTTATGAAGCTCAAAATTGCAATTGGCACCTATTACACCATGTTTGACTTGTGATGGCATCACTTTGTTCCCTGTCATACCCACGATGATCCCAAAAGGAATTTCTCCCAAAGAAGATGAGAAGATTTGTGATCTAGAAGCTTCTAGAGCGACGACCTGGAGGTGGTTTCGGATAGATGAGGTCAAATAGCCCTAATTTGACCTCTTTGTCTCATCCCTATGAGCTACCTCCTTGAGATGTGGGCATAATCCTATCTTTGGGGGAGTCCTAGCTCCCTCTCCCAGCCTATAAATTCCTCCTCTCCCATTCCCAAATGGTTGGTCTATGTCCATTTGTACCCCTATGTTGAGCTTGTGCCTAGAGGCTATTCATTAGACTTGGAGAAGGAGTGTTTGGAGAGTTTCTTGGCTTGGACATGGATTACCACTCAAGGAGAGCCTTTCAACATCAAGGCTATGGTTGTAAGCTTCCCTTTATTCTATAAATAATATACAATTGTTGGTTCATCTTCCCAAAATATATATCTTCATGTATGTATTAGCTTGGCATTCCTTGATCATCTAAGTAGGTTATTATTGGATTTTCTATTGGTTCTGGCATGATTTGTTATCTCCTGATTACTTGTGTTCGTACATAAGTGCTGAGAGAAGTCGGAACAAGTCCATGACACAAGCAGTTCGAGGATCTCAACAGAGGCAATCAGAAAAGCATCAGAACAAGGCAGGTCATCTCTCTCGTTCTACTTTTCAATTATAATCTAGGAAGATGTCTAGTTGATTGTCACTTCAGTTGATAGACCCACTCTTTACAGTAGAGGGATCGTCTATGCCTGCAGAGAGGACTAATCTTGTCAACAAAATGGTGACTCCACTGGAGAGCCTATGAGCCTTTCCTTCCATTCTTTCATCTTGTCTTTTGAAGAGTTTCATCAACCACTCATTTTTAGACCTCATTGCTTGTTTGTAGCTAGTGTCACTTTTTGGTAGATGTCTGGAGGTTATTAATTTGAACTGTTCTTGAATATTTTTAGTTTCCTTCTTGTTTTCCTTGACCATCACGAGTTTGACCATAACATTCGCAACGATGTCATGGGTTTTCTAGTTACAGTAGCAATTATCGCTACCTTCCTCTTGATGGGTGTGATGACTATAGAGAATTAAGAAATTTAGGTTTTTTCCTCTCATTGTCAGTTTTGTGTACCTTCTCCCAATGATTTCCCAATGTGATCTTCATTGACTCTTTTGTTTTCTTATTGCAATTGTCTTTTAACCTGGTTTGAGTGTCCTTAAGGTTTGATTAGACTTTTAGGGTTTCTAGGTCTTCTAGGTCAACCTTCGTCCACTCGTTGGTCTTCCCATTAGAGATCATAGATCAATAGCCTATGTTAAAGAGTCTTTGTGTGTTCAGGCATAATTTTCATATCACTTTTTGGTTCTTGCGTCTTAAGTTGTCTTCATTAGTGGATATTGTGAAATTCACTTAAGCTTCATTTGCCGAATGATAGATTACAAATCAATTGTCTCATTGGAATCAAAAGGAAGTGTTTTCTTTGAAGTTTTTTACATTTCAAAAAGTGAAAGTGAAAATGCTATTCTTCTCATAGTTTTCGAAGAATTTTGAGTTGCATTCAAATCAATGATGTGAAACATATTTTCATATTTGTTGCCTTTCTTTCATTCTCTTTTACTTTGCACTAGATTACATTAGTTGCATTTTGAAAAGGAGGAAAAATCATCATTTTATCTTAAGGAATTTTTTCTTTAAGATTTGTTTTGGCATTGTATTTGCTTATCATATGAAAGATTAGATTTCATATTTTTAATTTAGAGTTTGAAGATTGTCATGGATGAACTTTTTCATTTGGTTTGATGCATGATTTGAGTGATCTTCTTCCCTACATAGAGAGATTTCATCAAATTTAAAGATTTCATTTCATCAACTTGCTTGCATTTTAGGAACAGGTAACATCGTTAAAGCCTTGAAATTGAAACATAATTCTAAGATCAACTTTAAAATCTATCAATTAATCTAAGGAGCATTTGAAACATTAACGTTTATATTTACTGGTCTAGATTAGAGACGTGTTTCAACATCTATAAAACTTATCAGCTATTATTTGCTTCGGCATTAGATAGTGCTAGCATGGACTTGTGCTCCCCGTACCATCGCGTATATAAAGGGATACCCCCATAGGTTTTAAACCTTTATCCATATGAAGTTGAGTCTGTCGCCCTGTAAATGTGATACACCAAACACTTCATTTGGGGAGATTTCCTGCACGTACATCAAGTCCTTGGTAAATTCATTTACTGAGGTGTATATTGCAGTTCATGGTTACTTTTTACTCCTTTTACCTAGATTCACGTGAGAAGTCATTTTGATCTTTCATGAGTCTTTAAATTTGAAAATATCATCAAGAAACTTGTCCTCTCATGCTCTCTAAATCATTGAAAGTGACTAGAGTCACCTTTTCGCCCTTTTCTTGACTCTTAAAAGATGAAAAGGCAAAGTTTTTGTTTCTAAAAATAACTGCCCATGATAAACATGTTGAGCCCAAGCAGTTGCCTCTTAGACCAAAATTGTGTAATTCCCTGTTAATTTGAAGATTTTTAAAATCCCTAAATGAATCTCCTTTCCTTTTTTTCATTTGAGAGGAAGCCATTGTGGCCAAACCATTGAGTTCTTCTCATATTTCCTCTTCCTTATCTGATACTAAAGGGTCCTCCCAAGGAGTTCATCTGGAACTTCCTCAATCACTTGAGGATCAAGGTTTTGAACTTGGAATTATTCTGAGCATCCAACCTTTGCCTTCTCATCCACCTCCATCAGATTCCTGGTCATCTCAAGAATTTGATCTTGGTACCTCTGATAATCCTATTCAAATCCCTGAGAGTCTGCAGGGTCTGGTTGTCTATTCCCCGAATCCATTGTTCGATCCTCTTATGATATATCCTCAACGCCCTTATAGTTTGTACTATCATCCTGCTATTCCTTTGGAGTTATCCTCTTGTACATCTCGGGTTCATCGTCACCAATTGTTTCCATATATGGAGTGAGAAGGTAAAATTCTGGTCCCTTCTCTAAGTCATTTAGAAGTTTTCTCTACCCATATTCCTCACATTGATGATGAGCAAGGGTATGAATTTCCTCTAGAAGGCTTTCCTTATACAGGAAGAGTCTCGTCTCTCACCTATCCTAAAACTAGTTAACCCATGTTGTTGCATGGCTATACCACTCTAGCTCAGTTAGTTTCAGGCACTCCCAGTGCCTCATCATTGTATGAGAACCCCATATGGTCTTCCAATGCTATGCCTACATCAGGTCCATTGATTTCAAACATGACCTCTCAAACTGCTGTACAAACTGCAGTCACTTTAGTTCACGTTCAACCTACCATTTCGTTACAACCTGTTTTGTCGTTTCAACCGACTCTTCCAATTAAATCGATTGTCTCGGGTTAGGTCTCGGTAAGTTCTTCTACCCTTCATCCAGTGGACAGAATGTGCCACCACCTAGGGGGCAAGATCCGAATACTCCTTTTGTGTCAGGCGAAACCAGTAGGAGTGGATTACAAACTCTCGTGGTTAGAGTTAATCAACCTTATTATGGTGTTATTCCTAACCCTGTTAGTCCATCCAGGTTAGCTAACATCCAATATCAGCAGCCGTATATGGTGCAAGTTCCACTCCAGTCAGCTTATGTCCCATATGGCTCACAAGCCTTAGTTATTCCGCCTTACATTCCTCAATATGGAACTTATTTCTAGCCTGGTCAGTCCACTATTCCTGGTGGATATGGCCATATTCAATTCAGGAACTATCAATACCCTCACGGTATAACCCAAGGACCTGTTCAGCTACCCTTGCAGCCACAAGGAAAACCTATGCAGTAGCAAGGGAAATCTTCTCAACAATAAGGGAAAAATTTGCAGCAATAAATGTAAGAATTACAACAACAAGGGAAATTGCTATAGCAGCAAGGGCTACCTTTGCTGTAGCCACAACAACCTTTGTAGCCACAAACTCAGTTTTTTCAACAGTCTTCCCAACCTTTGTCCTCGCAAGGCCAACCGTTGTAGCAGCAAAGTTAGCATTTGTAGCAATAAGGTTAACCTTGGCAGAAGCAAACCTTATATGCGTAATAGCAAGGTTAGCCTTTGCAAGGCCAAGGTCAACCCCTCCTTCAACAGGGTCAATCTCCTTACGTCCAGGGTTAACTGGTTCAATAACCTTATAACCCATATGCCACGTACAATGCTTATTACTGGCATATGGTAGGAAAATATCAAGCCTACCCTAGAAAAAATCCACCTTACAGTCAAGGGGACCCTCATTGGCAATAGAATCAGGCTCCATATGGAAAAAATCCTCCACTATGGGGGAAAAATCCTTACCAACAAGTATGGAATCCACAGTCTGGGTCTCCTCAAAGGCCCTATATGCCGTTTAACATGGAATTTCCTTTCTTGGCTATGTTGCTACTACTTGATATCTCGAGGCTCACGAATGATCCCATTCTTCATTGGCCTTACTGGCCTCCAGTTCCAATGAAAATTTTGAGCGATTTCCCCAAATTTCAGGGAAAAGTGAAGGAGGATCCGCAAACTCGCGTGATGACATATCACCTCTGGTGCTCCTCCAATTCGTATGTCGATGATTCTATTTGTCTTTGACTCTTTTAGAGAAATATCATAGGCACTACCACTAAGTGGTACATAGAATTGCCTCAAGGCACCTACGGTGACTTCAACTCTCTCGCTATGGATTTCCTCACTCATTTCCAATTGCCAGTTTGATATGAAACTGGCACTCATTTGCTTACGTCCCTTAAGCAAGACACTGCGACCCACATTTCTGATCATATCTATGAATGGAGACGTTGGCGTTGCCTCATCAAGTTTGATATTGCTGATGAGTTGTTGATAGAATGCTTCAGAAAATCATTTGTCAACAAAATTGCTAAGGACATAACTATGGGTGGATGTGTTACTAAAGAGAAAGCTATCACCCATGCCTAGTATTTAGACCTGGTGTATTCACAATCTGGCACATTGCATGAGATGTTACCTAATGCTCCGAGACCATCATCAGATCTGACAACATCAAAGTCTCCAGATACACCACCTGTTGATGGTGTAACTGGTTCAGTGTCTCAGATTTCCATGAAAGCTTCTTGGAAACATAAATCTATGTTGAACATTGGTTCCAATAATCCCTCAAAAAATTCATCTAATCCTGGTAGAACCTCTAAGTTAAATGTTGTCCAGTCTACTACAGCAGATAAGGCCTCTAAAGGTAAAAACAAGGGTAAAGGTAAGGCCAAAGCCGATGCCCCAAAATAGGACCCTCCTAAATCATTTGTTGATGATGCTTCTAGAGGAAAGCCAAAATATCCTTGCCTCATATGTGAGGAGGATCATTACACTAAGGATTATCCCCGACGATCTGAAGTTATTCTCTTGCTGAAAGGGATTTTGGTTATCTTAAAGGAACCCTTTCCATCACAGCAAACACAATTTGTAGACCTACCTTAGTCTTTTGCTTCCTCAGGTTCCCAAGTGTTCATGATGCAAGGTTCATCACCTATCTCGATCGCTACTTGAACTAAGGACTATCAATCCACGCCTAAGTAGACCATGGAGAAATAATACGCTAATGTTCCTTCGACTTCTACCTGTCTAATTCTGGTCAGCTCCATATTGAGTGCCCTAAGAGTGAATCCATCATCTAACCACCTCCCAAAGGTGTTCCTTGGAAGTCATGTTTTAATCCAAATGCTAGAGCTGGGAAAAATTACAATATTGTTGAGGATTTAGCTCAAGAACCTTCAATGTTTTCTGGTTTGGAGGTTCTCCAATCCTTTCCAGCACAGTGGAAGTCACAGTTGCCTGCCATAGGTGCTGTCGATCCTTCTAATTCAAGTATGATTACTTTTGATCTACAAAATCACGTACCTCATCTTCCTCACCAGATTTCGTTTCTGATACAGGTTCTTATAAGAGGAAAGATGATTCATCGAATGGTTATTGATGAAGGTGCCTCTACTTACATCATGTCAGTCTTGTGTTGTAAAGCCATTGGCTCTCCTTCTCTTAACTAGTCTCTGAACACCTTGGAAGCCTTTGACGGTAGAGGTTCATGTCCATACGATATTCTCACGAACTTGAAGATTACAATAAAAGGAAAGATTGTTAAATTAGAAGTAGAAGTTGTAGATGCAAATCTCAACTACAACCTTCTTCTTGGCCAAATCTAGACCCACACCATGTTTTGTGTGGTGTCTCATTTGTTCCGCATACTTTGTTTTCCTCAGGAAGGAAAAATTTTCATGGTTGATCAACCATCCTTCTTTTCTTCTAGTTCATCAAACAGAAATGTTCCTTACGTGGGAAATATTGAGATTCCTTCCAAGAGCATGGAGGCAGGTCTCTTCAAAGACTGCTTTAATGGGTACTTTTACCCTCCCACCTCCAAATTTTCATTTAGTCAATGTGATCTCGGACTCTACGGATCCTTTGATTATCCCTACCATAGACCAACTTTCTTCATTTGGCAACACTATGCCTTTAAGTCCATTGGAGAAAAATTATCAAGAAATTGTGTTAGCTTCAATGGTCACTTAAGAAAGTCATATTGTCTTCAGTATGAATGTAGACACTTATGTGCCATCTCCTTCACTTGGTTCTTGGGATTCTCCAGATCCTTTAAATGAGATGTTCCCCAACGATGAGAGTATTGTTGAGGTCATGTCTCTGGTTGAAATTCCATGGAACAGTCTACATCATCATTCTTCTTTTCCTCCTAGCCTCGATGAGATGCCTTCCTGTCTTGAAGCATATGTTTCTCATTATCCTACACCTGCACTTCAGACATCTGTCCTAGTGCATGAAGTATTTTCAATGGGAAATATGGGAAACATCACTGCTACAATGTCTCTTGATATTTTCGTTAAACTAGGAACTGTTGAGAACATTCATATTAGGGTTTTCTATTCTCGAGATGAGATCAATATTTATACTCATCCTTTTAAAGAATTCAGAGATGTTTTCTCTTGGTCTTATGAGGAAATGGCTGGTATCGATCCCGCAATAATGGTGCATGAGATTCCAACTCATCTTGGTGCTAAGCCTGTTCGACAATGACTTCACCATGTGCACCCTAGAAAGGCTACTACTATCAAATCAGAAGTAGAGAAACTTTTGAAAGTGGGTTTCATTTATCATATGCAATTGACAGATTGGGTACTTGATATTGTCCATGTTTCCATGAAGCAAGGCACTATACGTGTTTGTGTTGATTAATGAAATATCAATCGTGCTTGTCATAAGGACAATTATCCCACTCCATTTATCGATGAAACTATCGATGAATGTGTTGGGAGTGAGATTTTTTCATTCATGGATGTTTTTTCTGGCTATAACCAGATTAAGATTTCACCCACCGATCAGCATAAAACAGCCTTTATCTGTCCCTTTGCTACTTTCGTTTACAAAAAAATTCCTTTTGATTTGAAGAATACTGGCACAACCTTCCAACGAGCAATGTCTTATGCATTCCATGACATTCAACACATTGTTCACCCCTACCTCGACGACTTACTAGCTCATTTATGTAAGCATTGTGACCACGAGGATCACTTAAGGCCCATATTTTTATGATGTCGACATTATGATATCCGCCTCAATCCACACAAGTGTGTGTTTTGCATCGAATGTGGTTAGCTCTTAGGCTTTGTGGTGTCTCATGAAGGTATTAGGATTGATCCTTTGAAAGTTGAGGCCATTTTCAATTTACCGCCCCGCACCCCCCCCCCCCCCCCCCACATCATTACTACAATTGTAGAGCCTACAGGGAAAAACTATTTGTCTCCTTCAATTTCTCCCTAATTACGAAAAACTTCCCAAGGGTTTTACTCATTTACTTAAGAAGGGGATCCCTTTTATTTGGGATGAATTTGCCCATAAATCCTTCGATGCTTTAAAGAACACGTTGATTAGTAATCGTTTACTGCACCCCTGATTACTGTTGCGATTACTTCCTTTATTTGGCTGTGACAGATACCACTATTGCTATGGTGTTAGTTCAGGACGACAATGACGGTAACAAGCATGTGGTTTATTATTTAAGCCATAATCTTCTCGATACTGAGTCTTAATATTCTCATTTCGAGAAGCTTGCCTTGGTTGCAGTTCATGTCGTCCAAAGATTTCGACACTATATCCTTTTAGAGAAAACCATCGTGATTTCTGATTGTAACCCCATGACATATACACTGACTTGTCAGTTACTAGGGGGGAAATACTCCAAATGGATTGTAATCCTGTAGGAGCTTGATTTGGAATTTATTGCTGCCATATCAAAGAAATCGCTCATATTTGCTGATTTAATCTGTGCTCTTCCGTCTACAAGCACCCTAGTTGATTTTACTGAGCAGCTACCCCATGAAAATATGTTTTTGATCAACACTTTTGACCTATGGTATGGAGATATTATTGTTTATCTACAAACCCAAACTTTCTGATCTGAGTTGTCCTGATCTGATCGATGTCGCATTCGGCATCATTCGCAACCCTATCGGATCCTTATCAATACATTGTATCAGGTTGGTGTGGACTCTGTCCTTTGCAGGTGTCTCACAGTAAAAGAGGTTGGGCAGGTCTTAAATGATTTCCACTATGGTGCCTATGGTGGTCATATGTCTAGATATGCCACTGCTCAGAAAATCCTCCACGTCGGTTACTTTTGGCCTTCTATCTTCAAATATTGCATTCTAGCTATCCAAAAATGCCACAAATGCTAGATTTTCAACCGTAAGTAGCACCCCATACCCGCACCCGTACACCTAGTAATTATCGCTGGCCCATTTTCTGAATGGGGCATTGATTTCATGACATGTAAGCCTCGATCGGCCAGGGGGCATGGTTATATAATCGTCGTCGTCGACTATTTTACTAAATGGGTCGAGGTGATTTCTACATACAATGTTGATGGTATTACTGCTGCTCAATTCTTTTTCAACTACGTCATAGCATGTTTTGGTGTCCCTCAAGCTATCGTGACTAACCATGGATCACACTTTCATCAACACATGATAGCAGAGCTGACTGCTAAGTTGGGCCTTTAACATGATAGCTCAACTGCTTATTATCCATAGGCCAATGGCCACGTTGAAGCAGTTAAAATAATTTTTGATTACTATGCTTTAACGTACTATTGGGAGGCATAGAGAGGATTGGCATTTAATTCTATTCTCATATCTCTAGGCTTATATAACTTCTGGTAAGATGGCCACTGGATTCACTCCATTCCAGTTGGTGTATGGTTTAGAGGCAACTCTACCAATCGAATGCAAAATCCCTTCACTTAAACTAGCCATCCAACTTCTTCAGAATACCTCACCTGAAGAGGAGCGGCTTCTGTATCTTGAGAGGCTTGAAAAGACTTGTCACATTGCTGCGATGGTCATTAAATCTCAAAAGAAGTGCATCAAAGCTCATTTAAACCAAACCGTTTCTCCTCGTACTTTTGCTGCAAGTGACTTGGTCCTTCTTTATAATCAAGCCAACGATAAATTGGGGTCATGCAAGTTTGAACCCATGTGGCATGGGCCCTACATCGTCAAGAGTGTCTTATAGAAATGTGCCTATGAGCTATGTGATTATGAGGTAAATGCATTGTCACAACCCCGTAATCAGTTGTATCTCAAGAAGTATTATGCGTGAAATTTGTGTAATAAATTTTTTACATTAGTGTGAATTTTTTATTTTTGGTCTGTTTGTTTGCTTTGTAGACATGTGTTTCTCTACTTACCCTATGTTCCACTTGGTTTGTAGACGTCGTCAAGCCATTACATTGGTTTTGCTGATGGTGCTTGCCGTAGCACATGGAATCTGTCTTCCACATCATGGGTACTCTATGTCCCTGATGGCAAGATGATTAACTTGCAAGGTATCTACCTTGGTTGAAAAACCAATAATATTGCTTAACACAGTGTGGATATTGAACTCTTGTCAGAGGCAGTTTCTCTTGGCATTAGGGATTTAGTTTTCAAGTTGAATTCGTAGCTTGTTGTGTTACAATTAAACAATCATTACTTAGTGAGAAATCCACAAATATTGTGTATGTATCTACATGTTAGATTTCTAGAAAGAAAATTTAATTACATTACATATCAACATATTCCATGTAATTTAAATACATTAATAAATGCATTAGCAATTTTTTTCTTTGATAGGCATTTGCATCATTTATAAAATTGAAACATGTTATGAACACATAAGTAGAAATAAAACATTCATATATATATATATATATATATATATAGATATCACATCTATCAAAGTGCTTACATCAAAATGTAAAAAAATAGAGTGTTCTAGGACACTTGGCTTTCAATGCCTACAAAATGTTTAAAAGACTAGATAAAATATTAGACTGCACGGTGCTCATGATAGCACAAGACCGCCCTAATCACTCAGCCTAGAAATCGACGTAGTCTCGTAGAAACTCCCATAGTGTGTGTCTACCAACGCAGTGGAACATCATCAATAATGACATAATATGGAACTCCTCGAGTTATTGCCTCCAGATTGTGCTCCATCTTGGCTAAAGGGTTAGCCCCTTATTCGTAGTTTGCACCCACTATCAGATGAGAAACTCGTCCTGCTATTGCTGACATGCCTGGTAGTATCTATAGTCCCACATGTTCTCATTTATCACAATTTGAGTCTCATCTTACACTTTTACAAAAAATCATAAAACTCGAAAAATCCAAGAAACTTGAAAAAAATCCAAAAAACAAATTTTTACCTGCATCGGTCCATTGTTCGCCTGGTGGCAGAGGTAGATCTGGATCCCACTTGAAATCTATACTAGCATAAGCATAGTCATCCACCATGAGTAGTTGGTGTTCTAGCCAAGAAAATAATTGTGGTGGGTAATGCATGTGTCGACCTGTTCCTCCATGAGGCATAAGTTAAATCTATTACATGAGTCTCAGATCTCGAGGGCAGGATCTGGTACCTCTACCCACTGATACCAGAATAGGGACACTCACTCCGAAAAGAAGGTCACCTGTATAGAACCAAACCCGAATTGCTTCAGGTGTCCATGCGTCCCCTTGGTTAGTTTTCATTTCATGTTTGCCAAAGGGCCTCCACACCAATTAAAGACGATGGTGATCAAACATGTGATAGTATATTAGAACTACGATTTTGAAGCCTAACACAAGGCTTGTGTGCTAGATACACGTGCCATAGTAAACAAAATCATTCTAAAAATGAGGTTCTTGGTGATTGTCTCTATCTTCACCTTACATCCATTGGTTATTTCGACACGAGGACAATACCTTTGGACTAAACTAGGGCTGGTACTCTCACCTCCTTGGCGAGATCCAAAGAGTTGTGCTACTTCCCCTCGCCGGGACAATCCCATGATGAAGTATATATCCATCTCCTCCAGTTCTAGTTCTTGGCCATTTATGATTAATATCTCTCAATCGACATCCCAGAGACTGATTAAATAGGGCAACAAATCCATCTAAGCCCTTAACCCTATGAGCCTCATGGCCTCTTTCTTTCCACTCCAAGACCATATTCTCCTATAGAATAACGTTTAACACTTATTAATACCTTTTTCATGGATCAAAAACATCAAATTTTTCTTAAAAGAAAGTTTTATTTCTCAAAAAACTGCCCTCGGTGCCATCACACCTATTTTTACAAACAGTGTGATGGAATCACGTGAGCCTTTAGGCTCAAGCGTGATCATTTCGGGTTTGGTGACCATAATCATGATGGTATCCAATGCCGTAATTTTTTTAAATCATGCTTTCTAGCATCAAAATTACCATTTAAAATGCATAAAAAAGTGATAAAATGGAAGATCATGGATGAGGCTCTTACCTATTGCACATGGTTCGTGAAATAGTACCCTGGATCTCCTGCAGCAACCACTGGAAAATCAAGAGAATTAGGGCACAAAATGCACTCTCAGATCTCATTTTGGTAAAATGGTAAAATATAAAATTACTTTTTCCTATTTATATGTTTTGCAAGTCATTTTTGTCGACATTTTCGTAATATTTTAATATTTTCTCTCGATATTGGTGATGGGTGTGTTTCTTGTGTAGTTAAAGGTAATTTCAAAGTGAATAGTGATCATTATTGACCGATTCTTGTGAGTTTTATTTTCTCTTTTTTGAACTCATTAAATAAACGAAAAAGGAACCCCCCTGGAGTCATCTTTCAGCTCTTTTCTGACTCTGGAAAACTGAAAATATTTCTGAGTACTTGTCATTTTGAACCCATTAAAGTAAATGAATCGATGTAACCTCAGTATACATTTACCCCTTTTCGGGCCGAGATTGACTATTTACCAATAAGGTACACCTTGGTCGACATGGTCAAGAGGTTCCCTTAGATATTGTTTTCTACATTTTCGTGTTCGATAGACAAATTACGAAAAGGGACAAGATGGATTTTTCTTTTCTGTTTCTTTCTCAAACTCTCTAAATATGAAAAATACTCCAAGTTATTCTTACTTCGAACTTGTTAAAATTTTACAACGAAAGACGCGTCACCATGATGAGACTGATCTTCTCCTTCCTAGGACTCATGAAACTTACTAGGATAGATTCATTCGAAGGATGAACTTACATGACAAGCATATGATATCCCCTTCAAGCTTGTGATAAAAATAATTAGAGTACTTGCTAAAATAGCAAGGGGGGGAATGAGGATGAGACATCCTTTGTATGGACAACAAGTCACTATTCAACATGACACTCTTCTACTCTTGTGTCGGGTTTGGGATATCCTCACTCAGTCACTTGTCCTCCCGGGTTTGGGTGATCCATTCTGCCTCCCATTTGACTATTCCATATTGTCATCATGACCATTAGTCCTATGTCGATTCAAATGTTTCCACACTCTGGAGTTGTGTTGTTAATATGTTCAAGAGAAGTCCAATCTGCAGCTATTTACCTATACATTGTTTGAGTCATTGCTACAGTCCTGAATATTATTCCACTTTATTACTTGTTTCATGTCGCTGATGGGGGATTCATCATTGCCCTCCTTTTACAGGCCACTTCCTGTCAACTTCAGCTCATTATCTAATAAGATGACATAGGAATTCCCTTTCAATACCTTAGAGCTGGCAAGTGCTAATGGCCAGTTCTTTGCATCCAATGACAAGTCTTCATTATTGGCTTTTGATCGAGTGACTCCACGAGTGTTCGACCTTAGATTCATTATCACATTCATGGATTGTACTATTGTACCCTGAGAGTCATTGTCATTATTGGTGGTTTATCTTGTACTTGTTAATGGTCCACATCATTGGCTGGTAATTAGGTGGTTTTCTAGCATGTTCGACTTTAACACGTCTATTTGCATATTAGGGTTTGTACATCAATCAGGTCAGGATGGAGCGCAAGACCTTGAGTCTTGTCTATTATGGCTCAGGATGCATGGAGTTATATTTCATTCATGATTGTACACATGTTTCTACTATACGGATGGATGTGACCATATCGTGAGACTTTATAGTTATCTGGATGGCTGTGCCCATACCATGGATCTTTTATTTAGTCTTCATAATCTGGATGGTTGCATCCATGCCTTGGATTCATGTCTTGATCTCAGATATGTGTATGTATATGCATCCTGGATTTGCAAGTCTCCTGACCATGCATGTCCTCGTCCTTGCCAAAATCTCGTAAAGCATATCAGTCATCACTCCTCATTATACCTTCATGCTTTAGGGGGCATCTATTATACAGTATTTTGTCACGCCTCCTACACTTCCGTGTGACATACCCTAAAGTGCCTGGAGCATGATCCTTATACAGTATACTCATCCATGTATACAGCTCAGATCCCTCCTTTAACATTGCATAGAAAATGTATTGATCTTTCCCTGAAGAAATAGCTCTTGAAACCCTAAAATGAGCGTCATCACTCTTATGAAGCTCAAAACTATGATGGTCACCTATTGTAGCATGTTTGACCCATAATGGCATTGTTTTGTTCCATGTCATACCTGTGATGATCCCAAAAAGGAATTTTTCCCAAAGAATATGAGAAGCTTCATGATCTAGAAGCTTCTAGAGCAGCAAACTAGAGGTGGTTTCACATAGATGAGGTAAAATCACCCTAATTTTACCTCTTGGTGTCATCCCTATGAGCTACCTCCTTAATATGTGGGCCTAAGCCTATCTTTGGAGGAGTCCTAACTCCCTCTCCTAGGTTATAAATTCCTACACTCCCATTTCCAAATGGTTAGTCTATGTCAATTTGCACCCCTATGTTGAGCTTGTGCCTAGAGACTATTCACTAGACTTGGAGAAGGAGTGTTTGGAGAGTTTCTTGGCATGGAATTTGATTACCACTCAAGGAGAGCCTTTGAACATCAATTCTATAGTTGTAAGCTTCCATTTATTCTCTAAATAATATACAACTGTTGGTTCATCTTCCCAAAATATATATGTTCATGTATGTATTAGCTTGGCATTCCTTTGTCAAATAAGTAGGTTATTATTGGATTTTCTATTGGTTTTGGCATGCTTTGTTCTCTCTTGATTACTTATGCTGGTACATAAGTGCTAAGAGAAGCAGGAACAAGTCTGTGACACTATAAGTTTGAGGATTTCAACAAAGGAAATCAGAATAGCATCAGAACAAGGTAGGTCATCTCTTTTGTTCTACTTTTCAATTATAATATAGGAAGATGTCTAGTTGATTGTCACTTCAATTTCTAGGCCCACTCATTGGGCCAAAGGGATCATCTCTGTCCACAGAGAGGATTAACCTTGTCAACAGTCAACATAAGAAAGCGATCAATGCTAAAGAATTGGTTATATGGGAAGAATGATTTGATCAGGTAAGGGAACTCATTGGTCAAATGGTTTCAGAGAGTCTTTAGCTACATATTGAGGATGATGATATCCCAATTTAGGTGTGGAACACTTTAGTTTCTCTTTTTGGTAATTTGATGATGTATCTACTTACTTCCTTGAAATTAAAATCTATGTGTTAAATCCTAGTGATTTTATAGGATAGAATTATCTCCTGCTAAACAAAAGAACCTAATTGAAAAAATATATAATTTTGTAAATATTACAAAAAAACCAATATATAGTTAGTAATTCTTATAGACTACATATTTCCATCTTCTTTTCATATCTTCATCCAAACTAAGAATAAATAAGTTGAAAAGTCTAAGGGATCTATGACACCTACCTTTGAAGATTTTGTAAAGGTTTGATTAATGAGCAAGAAAGGTTGGATACTCTAGGATAGTGAGATACCAATAAATATATAATGTCATATAATAAAAAGAATCCCAATAATTTTTTCAATAAAAATCCTAAATCACATATTAAAGGATTCGATTAACACTCTTCTAATGATGCATGTAATTATGTTAGTAAAAATTTAATGTTTAATCCTTGTAAATATCGTGGCTAGATCAATCAGTGTTAAAACCTGTTATTTAAATGAACATGTGAATTATAGTGCAAAAAAAAGTTATCTTTGCATAAAATCCCTCTTTTTGGGTTTAAAATTCCAACATTTTCAATCCATGACATTAAAAACCAAAACCACAAATATAGAAAACCTCAAAATTCCAACAATGTTCAATCATAAAATTAAAGACCAAATATCATGACTAGGAAAAGCTTTAAAATTTCAACATTTTTTAACCATGGCATTAAATTCAAATATCATGAATGAAAAAAAAACTTAAAATTTAAAGATTTTTCAACCATGGCATTATTTAAAAACACCATGAGTAAAATAACCTTAAAAATCAACATCTAAATTAGAATCATTCTACTAAGAGGAATTTATTTCGTCAAGTTTAGAGTTATAGCTCTTTTGAAATCCTAGCTTAAAACAACTTAACTCCCTTTTCAACAGGGCATTGAAATTGTAATATTTTTTAAAGTATTGTTTTGTTGATGGGCTAGAATGAACCACCAACCACTAGAGGGTCTCCCCGGTATAGAGTCCCAATTAGACCTCACACTATTTGGGATAAGAGCCCCATCCAGTATGTGGGCTCAGATGCCACCATGGATGTTTTTTCTCTTGGTTTTCAAATGAACAGGTGTCAGAGTAAGGGAAGGAATGAAATTACTAGACAATGAAACAAAATCAACCCAAGATTCATAAACTACATAAAGAGGTACAAGCAAGTCATAACAACAATAAGAAAGAGTATGCCATGAGAAGGATCATTGAGCCAAAACCCAATCAAACATACATGAACAAGAACATGCTAGAGGTTAATTGAAAGTTAGTTCACAAGAGATCACTGGCATGGTGAGAAATAGGTAACCAAAGATTCGAAAGCAAACATACATGCAACAACTATGAATCAGTCCATAACATATTGCATATATGAAAGCACACATACAAATGCAGTGAAATTGTCAGAAAATCAATACAACTACCATGAGTAAGGATGGGAATCTATTTCATACATGAAGAACATCTTATTAATGCCGCTGCAAATTCAAGTACATATCTTGCAATATGTCAAAGCCCAACAATGGAACATAGGTTGCTCATACTATTTCCCAATGCAAAACCCTAGGCTCATTGCATCTCACTCTACAAGCTGCCAAGAGCTAAGTGACTCTAGCTCTCAAGCACAGATAAGCTATCTAATCCTATCCTAAGAGGAAGTACTAAATTCCCCCCCCTTACCAATGAGGCATGAGGGCACATTTATAGAGATGAGGTGATTTTTCACCTACCGTGACCCTTAACCTTCCCTCATGACTCTTGAACTTCCTCATTGTTCTCTCATGCCTACTGCCTCACACATTTTCAATTGATCTTACCATAACTACTGAGCCCACGATTAGAACATTTACATCTTGATAAAAGAGAAAATGTGAGGAGAATAAAGAATTTTTTAGAAACCCAAGGGTTCTTGTTGCCAATATTACCATGAAACCATGGAGACTTGCATGAACTATTGAACTACCTACTATTGTTCCTTGCTTTCATCCAATTAGTTAATTGAACTAATCAATTTTTTATTCTTTCTCCCAAACATGTTAAGTGTGAAGCTTGGAAGGTTGGATGATTGGGGTCCTCCTCGGTTGCCACATTCTTCGTGGTTTCTCATGTTGTTTCTTTTTATTGGCTAGTGTCGCTGGGTCTGGACGATCAGTTGCAAACAATGTTTCATAGTTGGGGTGGATTGCTTCTTTTCATACGTTCCCTGTTATTAAGTCACGAGATTTTTTTTTAAATCTAGGCATTTGATCATGGGTTAGTTTGAAGTTTTGGGGCATTGACACACTAGTTTTGTGGCAAAGATGAAATGACCATAGAAGTGGATGTTTAGGAGTTGCTTCCATATGATTAATGTTTGTGATTGGTTTGTGGTTGGTGCTTATTGTTGATTTTTTCACTATGCTTAATTGTATCAGGGTTCAACCCCTACATAGACGCAGTCGAGCCTTCTGTTTCTCTTGATAGGGTTTGTTTCGAGTCTAAAGTTTATTATTTTAGCTATGGAGATGATATTATAGGGTGGAATCCTGGTCCCGTTATTATTGGGTCGGGCTTATTCTCTTGTTATTTTGTCAGGAGATGAATTTATAACATTTGTTCAAGGTGTGTCCCCAGGGCTTCATCCATGCCAGTAATGCAGAGAATGAGATGTCATTAGGGAGGAGGTGGTATTGCTTGTTAGGGCCAAAGAGGAGCACATCTCATTGTTCACGACTTGACAGAAACCTATTTCAATGTAGTCTCGCCCGAGACTAGGAAAGAAATTAGAAAGATGGAAACCCAAGTAGGGATGGAAAGGAAAATGTCATTCAAGCTTTGAGATCATGGAGGACATGTCGACATGGGCCCTTGACCCTAGACATGCTGAGGGTAGGAAGAAACAATACTTAAATTTGGTGGCTTTGCATTGGCATTGGGTTTGGTATTGAAAAACAAGCAAGTAGAGATGTACACTATCTTTTCCTTTTTGGAAGACATCAAAAGGATGCTTTGAAACCAACATTTTTGTCTAGATATAATTTATTCTCACTTGGTGCATGTGGAAGGACACATCGCCTATGATTTTGATGATGGTGACTCGCTAGACTCTCCATGATCTAGTGCAAGGGTCCCTATAATTATATCTTCCTTTGAGAACAATTAGTGACCAAGAAAAATGACTCTCAATGTGGTAGTTAATGCTATAGTCTTAGGAATATGCTTCAAGATATTCTCATATTTTGAAGGTATCGAGCTTTGGATGTGTTTTCTGACCCATCATGGCAGAATCACATGTTAAATTAAAAGTTTTTTTAATTGTTTGCCATTGTGGCTTGTCCCATTATATGTCGTGGTGTCAGGTTTTGGGGTACCAATTATTTTTGCATTCTAGTTACTATTGTTGCCAATCATTGCAAGGTCATGGGTCAGTCAGGTAATTATGTGACTGGGGGTATCATAATGTATGATGGTTATTTGCATATTTCAATTTCCTGAGCATTCCTTGTTTTGTATTAATGAAGTTTCGGCTACGAGCCTATTTGGGTATGCTATGTCTTCTATGGTGAATGGTAATTTAATGGAGTGCAGGGCTAAGATTCTTTTGTCGGCTTGAGCGCAAAGTTATACTGAGATTTTTGTATTAGGACTTATATGAGGGCTTCTAAGTCTCAACTTTGTTTGTAGATATGTAGCAAAGAGAAACATACTCCTAAGGAGGATATCTAAAAAGCCTATATATTTTTGTTTTGTTGAGTAATATAAAAGCTTCCATTTAGAACCAAAAAAAAAGAAAAATTACAAATTTTCATATTTTTTTATTGAGTAACCACAAACTTAAAATGAATGCAGCCAAATATTAACCTCCACTTACATTTTTAAGAGTTTTTGTAATTTTTAATGTATATGGGAGAGTGTTTTTCTTTCTATAGATTTAAATTAATTTTTAAATATTTTCCTATATTGGAGTGTTTATGTGGTAATGTTTAATATAATTTTTTTATTTTAAAAATTAAAAAATATTAATAGTAAGATAAATATTTTGTAAATTAAATTAAACTTAAATATAATTTAAATATTTATAATAAATAAATTATCATAATTTTTTTAGTATATTAAAATTAGTGTATATTTGTTTTTATTTTTATTTTTTTAATTTATAAAAAAATAATGTAATAAAAGTAATATTGAGTTGGTCCAATCTAAAAAAGCGTAACCCAAAAAATATTAATTGACCACATCTCTTAAAATAAAATAAAAAACAGTGAAGATAAGTAATTGAAGAGTTTTTTATTGGTGAACCACCTTCAAAAGTGAATGGAGATTGATTTATTGTTATTATTAATTTCATAAACCGTCGACCAACATTCTTATTAATGGTACATAGTGTTAGTCAACATATAAAATTGTATACGGAGTTTATCAACATATAAAATTCTGTTTTTAATTCCAATATTAATAGGAAGTGTCAAAAAAGTCTACAGCAATAATGTGGGTATCAAATTTAAATGGGATAATATATTATCCATTTTAATGGATTAAAAATGATTGTTTTATTGTTTTTTTATAAAATTGAAATAATGCAAATGGATATTAATAGTATTATTTAGAAAAATAAAAGATTAATATTGAGTTTAAATATAATAATATAGAAATATAGTCGATTTATCATAATCTAACTTTTTCTCCGAAGATTACTATCTTATCTTATCTATCGTATTTACGTTAAATATTGTTGGAAAGTGCATGACATTATCATTAAGCAATAACCAAGACCAATATATGGTCTTATGTCCCGACTCCATTAGAGGTAGCGGAATAATATATGGTTTCATGTCATGATTCCATTAAAGGTAGCATTCTTTTTAATTATAACTAAAAGATTCTATATTAATAAAAAATTACTATAGGATGGTTATAGAGTAATTATATCGAGGTCGTTTTGAAGTTTTTATGAAATAACAACGCACTATAAAATATGGTATTGTATACAAAATATTACTTATATCTCATGGGAAAGTAAACCAACATTTATTAATGGAATAGTCCACAACTTCAAATTCCTATATAGATATAGATATTTTGAGCGGAATATAATCTACAAAACGAACCTAAAATTATAAGGACCTCTTAAAACATAAAAAAAAATTAGAAAAATACATGTTGATTAGCTCCCTCTTCCATTACTACGGTCCAATTTTCATATTTTCAATGAGATGATGCACATAGTTTTTAATTTGTAAATTGCACTTGATTTGAGGTCCTAAATTTGTCTCTCTTACTCAAGCTAATAATCCTGTTTCGAGGCATATTTCACTTAGCCTAGAGGACAATTTTTTTAAAGTTTTGGTTGACAAAATGTGCCCATGGTTGTCACTGCCTAAGTGACTACATATTGTTATTTTAATGATCCTTTATATATCTCTATTTGTGTAAATATGGATGTTTTAGTAGCCTAAATGGACTTTTCGTCATTTCTTAACACATGTTTAATCACCTTCAATTCCTAGTGATCCATGATAAGTCTACGAAATAAAGAATTGAAACCGCATAGAGATTCTCTATTCATTGTGTTTACTGAAGACTAATTTTCACTTGTAGGCACCTACATGATAAATGAGAAATAAAATAGGGTACAATTACATCCAATAAAAGAGATGAGAAAATTTAGTAGGAGTAGAAAGAGAAAACTTGTCCTAGAAAAAAGGAGCAAATAAACAAACAAAGTCCCTAGAACCTAAAGTGTACTCCAAAAATCAACCTTTCTCAGCCCTAGAAAACATGAGTGTTGTTCGCTTTCTTTAGGATGATAATTCTAACTAGAATTTTATGTAAGCCTCATAACCAAATCATCCACAATCATATTGCATACCCATAAGCCACAATTCCACTATGACAAGAGAAGAAATCTCTCATGAGTTCATAATCATGTGAATTCATGTGTTTGGGAATGTGAAGGGAAGACATAGGCCTCTTCTCATAACTCTCCTGGATGTAAGATTAAGTATCCATGCATTGTGTCATGTGATTTCTTAATCACCTACTACATTGCTTGGTCCTCATGTTGAAATGATTATCGAATGGGTAGCCTATGAACATTAGCATTGATGGTTATAACCCCATATTTCACAAGGTATCTTGATTACCATATTCACTTGATACTTAATTATTTTCCTAATGCACTTGAAATAACTTGATACTAGTGAATTTGTGTGTTTTTTGTTTTCCATTCTAACACTAAGGTTAGAATACTTTCAATTGTTATTGCATTTGGGAGTACTTTTCCAATTATAATCTTCAAATAACCCACAAATATTAGCTATTGAATATTAGGTTCAACAACAATTTTCATTCACTATAAAAACATATGTTTATATTGAGTTATTGGAGGAAATTCGAAGATCCTATGCATATGATGATTTTATTATTCCTCTAGGGATTATAACATACCCTCATACACCTACCACACCTAAGCCCATGGGAGGTACTTGACCACAAGAGATATTAACTTTTGTGTGGTCCTAGAGGAAGATCCAAAACTACTTCTAATTAATTAAAGGCATGCATTCCTTGAATGCAAAGAAAAGGTTGACAATTAAAAATGCAGAGGTATCTATTAGGAGAGAAATTCTACCTTGTTATTGACCTATAGTGGGGAATTTTAGGTGGAAAGGTTTTCCTTGAATAATGGTGATGATTCAATCTACGTTTGTAGATAACAACCCACAATGATTATTCTAACTATTGGTTGACTAATAACGGAACACCCACTTTTGGATCCCCATATATATATATATATATATATATATATATATATATATATATAGATAATCACATGATGCCATAATGACTATCCTCACTATTGGTTGAATACGAATGTAACTCTCTCTCTTTTTCTCTATGTGTGTGTGTCTGTGTGTGTATGTGGCTATGGGAGAAGCAATGTAATATGTAAACATTGAATATTAAAAAATATTGAAATGAAATACGTTAATAACTATAAGATGGATATGGGTAGAATTATAGGAGGCTGTCATTCGAGAATCGAGGGCGTATGGAATGAGATTCTAAGGGAAAATTATCATGCCTATAATCCCATGTCATATTCCTAAATTATTTGTCGTTAAAATGTAATCTCAATGTCACTTATTAAAACCAATGATTTAATGCATGTGTAAGGTTTGTATAGGACACTCCTTAGCTATTCATTAAAGCGTGGGGGTAAGCACACTCATTTAAGAAGTGGTGAGAGAGTCAGATCATTTAGCTATGGAAATATGAGTTGAGAAAAGTAGTATTTCGAAAGATTGAGAGCCAAGTAAGCATGGGAAAATAAGGTAAAAGGAAATTCTATTAGGAAAGGAAAAAGTTTTCAAAATAGTTATGTAGACAATAATAATTGAAGAAATATAGAATTTCTGGGTGCTACAAAATTTTGCGACCATATTCTACATTCAAAACTAGATTTTGGAGATAGAGTTTATGCTAAGGACTAGGATGGTATGCCTCAAAGGATTTTTTGTTGATAATTACACAAAATAAATGGTAAATTTTAGTATTAGAACCATTTAATAGCTATATTCTTAGACCCCCTAGCTAATAAATTCCTGGTTAGTTTTTTGTTAAATCCTTATGATAGATAGATAATGTGCAGAGAAATAAATATCACCCCTTGGGTTTTGTAGATTGATGAGGAAAAAAGTTGAGAGGTTGGAATTGTTTTAGGAGTAACACCAATAATGTTTTACTAGGTTTTAGATAATGCACAAGGATAGTAGACATCTATAAGATCCATTTATCCTTCTCAACTTAGAATTAGTTTATGGGTGGATTGTTCTAGAGAAAATTGGTGCAAAAACACCTATGGTTTGGTAGAACATACAACATCCATAGCTAGTTATGTATGTTGGAATGTGTCACTTTGAAAGTTGATAGTGTTCAATGTCATGTCAAAATAAATTGTAACTTTATATAAAATACTTACCCCACATTCATCACAAAGTAAACTAACCTTGTTATCATTTAATATATAAGGAGGTGATTTACATTTATGCACGTGTATTTTTGGGATTCAATTCCCCCATATATCTTAGAATATAATAGAGGAAAGAGAGTCCCACGAAACATACAAGAGAGACATAAATATGAAAGTATTATATTTGTAAAAGGGTAAAGCATTTGTGAAGATGATGTCAAGTGTAAGATCTGAGATTTATAAAGACTAATAAAGACATTACCTTCCCATAGATGTTTCCCCATATTATGGTTTTACCCCATATATATATATATATATATATATATATTTATTGTACTCTTATCTTTGTCTCTTCTCTCTTTCTTACATTGATTAAATGTTGTTATGTGGACAAGATAATAGATTAGTAAAGTTATGGTGTTTTATATTGTTGTATGTTTAATCATATATCTCAATATTTTCACATGGTATTAGAGTTGATTACTATGCTCTATGTTCTTTAGTAAATTTTTTAAATAACAACTTCAAATTGTTTTAAGAACTTATTATTTTGTAGTTTTCTCATTGAATATAGTAGCCATTAAGACTTCTCGTTATATATGGACATTTAGCTACAAGACCAAGGTTTGGTTATGAAATACCAATCTCAATATTGTCTCCATGACATAGAAATAAGGCAATATTTCCTATTTGTCTATTAAATTTAGATTTTGTTTGCATAGATTTTAATTAATTTTCCCATCCTAGTTGAGGAAATTTAAAATTTTTATAACTTAATGTTTTTATATAACTATTTAGGTTTGTTGGATACCAAGCCTACTTTTTTTAACGAAGCCTAGTGTTCTTTTGCAAAGATAATATATTTTGATCCAAGAGTCTATAATCTATGATTTTTTTTGGTGGGTTCATTTTTTTGAGATCCATTTGTTTGGCCCCATCGCTCTATTGTTAAAGAACCATATGGACTTGTATAGAATCCATATGGATGGGTTTACATAAATTTGGTTTTTTTGCAATCAATTTTCTCAAGGTCGATTTTATATCTAGGGTAAAACTATGCACATTTATTGAACAACATTTTTTGGTAGGATGATTTGTTACACTTGGGTTTTACTCGCTTCCAAAGTCTGGTCTCTAGAGAGTGGTTTACATTTTTTACCAATTACCAATAGTAGAATTCCATGAGAGATCATGAAAAAATATATTACGATCCAAATCCATTAAAAACTTACTTATCTTTTAGCATCTCTATTATTGTAGACAACTAGTTGTTTATAAAAATATAATTTGAAGCTCAAAAATGTGATAGTTCAATAGCCTTAAGTTTAAGGGATACTGTGTGAGGTTATAGAATTGATACACATTAAATAATGTCACTCAAGCTATAGGTTGTTGCACATCTTGCCGCATATATTAGCTAATAATTTGTACATAGGGGGTTGGTAAAATGGGTCTAGTATCACCCGCACAAAGAAGAGTTGGTGGCCATAGGAAGCCACAAACTTGGTGCCATGGCTCAAGCTAGGAATCATGCCATAAATCGTGGCCCAAGGTTTATATTTTTTCATCGGAGACCACGAGTAGTTTTTCTTCATAGGAATTGTGGGATGCCTTGATGGCCACCTATGAGGGTCACCGACACTACACAATAGAGTTTTAGTAGGCTCATACTATGTTGCTACATGCCACTTAATTCAAACAACTAATCTGCATAACAGTGGATGGAACCAGGTATACGATATTTCTAATTTGAATTTCCTAAGAATAAAGGCTCAACATAATCATTTTTCATAGTTGTTTCTCTTTTCCAGTTACAAATGTACAAAAAACGTGAAAACCATAGTTTCACCCTTGCATGAAATAGGCAATTTTCAATGTGATCTTTGCACTCAAGAATCACTATGGAAAATTGAAAGTAAGGAACGTTACTTCCAAGTAAGAAAATTTTAGCTTATTCATATTTTATTATATTCATAAGCTTCTGACTTTGTTTCCTTAACATTTAGTTTCTTGTTTATTCATCATAATCACTTCATAAGTAGCTTTTGTTCCCAAGTTGGTGTTCTCTAACTATGTTCCATGCAAGATAAAGATGATTGATCTTCATAGGAGCGAGAATCTATGGTCGTTAGTTATTGGTGAACATAAGAAACCTACCAACGCTGAACAAATGGTTATATGAGAAGAACGATTTGATCAAGGGAACTCAATGGTCAAATTGTTTTAGAGAGTTTTTAGGTACATATTGAGGATGAATATATCCCAGTTCAGTTGCGTAACACTCTATCTTCTCTATTTGGTAAATTTGAAAATGTATCTACTTACTTCCATGAGAACAAAATCTATGTGTTAAATCCTAATTATTTTGATAGGATAGAACTATTTCCTACTAAACAAAAAAGAATAAATGAAAAAATATATAATTTTGGTAAATATTAGAAGAAAACATATATATACTTAGTAATTCTTATATACTGCATATTTCCATCTTCTTTTGATGTCTTCATCCAAACCAGGAATAGAGCAATCAAAATGTCTAAATGATATATGAAACCTACTTTTAAATATTTTGTAAAGGTTTGATTAATCAACAAGAAAGGTTGGCCACTCTCAGATAGTGAAATATGAATAAAGATCTAATGTCATATAATGAAAAGAATCCCAAGAAAATTTTGAAGAAACTTCCTAAATCACATACTAAAGGATATTCCCAACACTATTCTAATGATGCATGTAATGATGCTAGTAAAAATATAGTATTTAATCCTTGTAAGTGTTTGTCCAAATCAACCACCCTAAGAACATTTGATTTAAACAAAAATGTGAACTATAGTGCAAAAAAACCTTATTTTCGCGCAAGAGACCCATTTTTTAGGGTTAAAATTCCAACATTTTTTAGCCATGACATTAAAAACCAAAACCATGATTATAGAAAACCTCAAAATTCCAACAATTTTAAATCATGGCATTAAATACGAAATAGCATGACTGCGAAAAGCTTTAAAAAATCCATGTCATTAAATCCAAATATCATGAGTGCGAAAAAACATAAAATTTCAACATTTTTCAACCATGTTGTTGTAACAAAATACAATAGGTAAAGAACCTTAAAAAGATAAATCTAAATTAGAGAGTCATTATACCAAGAGAAATTTATTTCTTCAATGTTAGAATTATAGCTCTTTTGAAATCCTAGCCTAAGACAAATTGACTCCCTTTTAACAAGGCACTAAAATTACAAAATTTTTAACTATTGTTTATAAAATAATCATTAATGTAAACAAAATTGTAAACAATATCCCTAAAAAATAAAATAAAATAAAATCAACATAATGTAAATATTTTTTTTTTTAATGAGAAAAAGAAATTTTATTTTATTTAAAGAAAAATCAAATAAATAATTTTGAAAAACATTAAATAAAATCATTAAACAATAAAATAGCCAAACATTTTTAAACTAAAAAAGAATACATTAAATTTTTAAAAATAAAATAAAATGAAAGTTAAAGAAATTGATTAAAAAGACCTTTAACAAAAATTAAAATAAAATTAAAAAATTGTGTTTTAAGAAATTTAAAAATATATGGTTTAAAATTATATATATATTAAAAAAGAACAAAAACAAAAGTACATTAAATTTTAAAAAATTATATTAAATTAAAGTTACACAAATTGATTAAAAAAAACATTTAATTATTTTTAAATAAAGGAAAAAATTTATGTTTTAAGAAATTTGAAATTTTATAAAAATATATTGTTTAAAAAAAAAACATAAAAAAAGAAAAAAGAAAAAACAAAACATTTAAAAATAATTAAATAAATGTTTGTGTGTGTTAGCATAATTGGAAAACAGTGTGTTGGCAAGTCCTTGTGTAACTAAACGATCAAAAGTTCAATTTCCCTAGACATGCCTTATCAGCTGAAAAAAAAAAAAAAAAAAAAAAAAAAAAATAAATAAATAAATAATCATAATAATAATAATAATAATAATAATAATTAAAGAATAAAATAGAAAATTACGATTAAAATTAAAATTAAAATTAAAATTAAAAAAATAATTAAAATATTAAAAATGAAAAATGAAAAAAAAAAAAAACATATTTCAATTAAAGGTGCTGGTGTAGGTGTCATGTTAGGCATTGCGTTGTGTTCAATATGTCACTATTTTCTCCACATAATGGGTTAGGAGACAATGCCAGCATGACCACACTAGCATCCCCATTGGAATACTTTTTTCTAATTCTTTATTTTTATTTTCATTTTTTTTATCTACCTTTTCTTTTTATTTTTTTCTAATATTTATTTTTTTAATTTTTGATATATATATTTGTCTTTTTTTTCTTAATTTTTTTTTTTTTTTTTTAACTTTTGACAAAAGCCTATAATTCATCGAAATTTTGCAAAGCACTCAGTACTAGTGCTTGGTTGCATAGGTGTTTGGTTTTAACTCTTGGGAACTTATCAACTGCTAAGAGATTTTGAAATAATAATGAAACCTATGATAGCCTAATACTATGGTGCCTAAGTCCATTATATGATAGGAAATCTACCAACAAGGGACGTAAACATTTGTCATTTAGGCCCTAGAAGTTCTTTTTTTAAGAGAATTTTTAGTTTTAATTTTTTTAAGTGATTTTCCAATATTTTGATATAATGTGAAATTTTGGTTTTGACATCCGTAACAACCTCTTTCGCAACATTTGAAAAAGAATTTATTTATAATTTACTTATATTGCATTGGAAATTTTCATACCAAGAATTTTATGATGTGAGTGACTTTCCAACCCTCTAGTATTTGATATCCCAGTGAACCTTTGTTTTAGCTGTCAAATAAATCGAAGATAACTAACAAAATTATTTCCCAACTGAAAGAGTAAAGTGAGGGTGATGTTGTGGTTATTTTCTTCATTAATGATTTTTAGCATCTATACTAATATGTCGATATTATGTTATTTACTAGGATAAAGCTTTGAGTTATAGGTGGGACTGTAACATATCATTGATTGTACTCTATTGAAAATACGCACTTAGCATTATGAGACCCAAATTCTAAAATGTGTATTGAAGGAAGCATCAAGTTGTAAATGTGTCATGGTGGTAAAGCATAGTTCTAAAATTTTGATTGAAGGAAGCGCCAAATCATATTGTTTCATTGGTAAAGCACAGTTCTTTAATGATAAGCGACTACACAAATTCATATCATAGAAAATGAATATTTAGAGGTTGGAATTGTAGTGTGTGGTTAAAAGTAGCAAAGCATGAGGTGACTACATAAATTCAGAAAATTGGAGTGGACCAAGTAGCAGAACTAATTACAAAGTGGATTTTAGAGGGGAATGGTGTCTTGTGTAAGTTGGTGCATAGAAGTTATGTAACAGTAGGTTGGTTCCCATGAAATTTGTATACATAGGTTGTTTCTTACATATATTTGCATAAATATTTTTTGTGTTTTTCTCCAAAAATGGTATATCTCGTTATTCAAATTCTACTTATGAGATTGATGTCTTGTGGCACTTGAATGCGTAAATATGTAATAAATTTTATTATATCAATTTTGTCCCCCCCCTCAATATAAGTGCGAATCCAATAATTGGCATAAAATCAAGATTCCTTCCGAAACAACCTAACCACGAAAAGGAAGAACTCAAAAGCACTGTGGTAATTCAAAATGATTATTTTGGAAATAGAGAACCATCGTTTGATGGAACAAATTATTCTCTTTTGAAGGTAAGTACGATAACTCAGGTAATGTATCTTAGCCTTGAGATTTTGTTATCCATAGTTGATGGCTATAAGGTTCTAGAAAATCCTACATTTGACCAACATGGTAAGAAGACCTTTGTGAGTAATGCAAAAACAAGGAATGCCACCTTGTTTGGTCTATCAAAATAATAATTTTAGGAGCTAGTGTAGTGTGAGTATATAGTATACATATGGGACAAGATTCAAAATAAATATGAGGGAGATGAAAAGCTAAATAGGGAAAATCTTAAAACTAATAGAAAATAATTTTAGAGTTTGAAGATGGATGAAGAAGAAAATATTCTAGTCTTATTTATTCATGTTGATGATATTGTCAATACTATCATAAGTGTTGGCGAAAATTTTGAAGAATCAGTGATTGTGCATAAGGTATTGAGATTTCCTCCTTGACATTTAATGTAAAGGTCTCAATCATTAAAGAAATGAATGATCTAAAAAATATGAATATGGATGAAATATATGCAATACTCATTACATGTGAAATAAGAATAAAAAAGAGAATTTAGGATTAAGGAAATTAACCTTCAAAGCATAAAATAAAAAAAACGACACTAGGCCCATGGCTATTCCAACTATGTATTGGATGCAAAAGAAGCTCAATTTATGAAAAATATAAAAAGAGAATTTCGCAAATACAAAAATAAGCTACCACTAAAATATTTTAATTATGGTATTATAGGTTATTTTTCTTCTAATCGTCCATATGCAAAGAATGAAGTACCATAATGAGGAAAAAAGACATAAAAGTAGAATCAAATATCATAAATATGAAAAGTAAATATCTCTAAAGAAGGAAGCATTTAATTCCAAATTACATAGTAGTTCATTAAAAGAGAGTGATGGATATGAATTTGATAATGGAAAAGAATGATTATAGTTCATAGCTATGGATGCTTAGAATGTTAATCAAGAAAATAAATGCAACCAGAAAGAGAAAATAAATTCAAACGGAGAAGATATTGAGGGGGGAGTAAATCATGAATATGAACTTGTTGGTTCTATGTGATAAATATATAGACTTAGAAAAGAGATTAAAAAGTAGAAGGAAATATTACAGAAGTTTGAAAAGAGAGGCCATGACTTTAATGAAGTAACAATCATCCTCCTAAAGACACAACGAGAAGAGACTATGAGCATAGAGAAAATAATGATAAATTATCTAAAAGAAAACGAAGGATATTGTTAGAAGCTACAAGTAGAGGTAATTTCCTTGAGAAATGAAAGAGAGAAAGAAAACTATTAGTTGAACCAAAATTTAAATTTTGTGAAAGGCATTGAAATATTCGATAACATTCTCAAATGTCAAAGGTATTAGTTTATCAAATAGGGTATTAAATATAAATAAAACTCATGAAACATTAAAGGGAGAATCAAGCACAAAGAAATCAGAAAAGGAATACAAAGAAGAACCTAAAATCTATGCTAATGTTCTCAAAAGTTCCATCAACAATGAAAGTGGCAATAGGAAAGAAGTTGAAGTCCAACAAAGACATGAATTTCCCAAAGACTATTATCAATGTAAGCAACACCATAAAAGCAAGTGAGGGATAATAGAAACATGAATTTTCCATAATATCTTTCAGAAATACAAAAATAACCATAAATGGAGTTAAGGACAAACATAAGCCTAATATTTTTTACAAAGAAATAAAGAATGGTCCATAATAACTATTTCCTTGAGGATCCATTTCACATCCACATATCAAATTCACTTCTTGGGATATTTTTTGCTTTTAATGATTTTGATCATAAGGAAGTGAATTGTAGATCTTGTGCAAGAAAGGATTATATGAGAGATAAAAGTAGAAAATCCTATAATATTTCAATGAGCGTGTTTTTAGAAATTACAATTCATTTTCTCCCTTATTAGATCATGTTGAATTCTGTAAGTTTAATTATTTTCATAACTCATGTGACTATAAAAATAACACAATAATGGTTCTTCAACAAAATAAGACATAAGGATGGACAAAGGCTTGGAAAAGGAAGTAAGAAAAATAAGAAGAACTTGGATTTGATCTATATGCTCAAAACAAAGGAAATCAATGATATATTGATAGTGAGTGTGCAAAAAATTTGACAGGAGATAAAGAACAAATTTCTCTCTAAAGGAAGATGAAGGAAGATGTGCCACTTTTGTAAATAATGCACTAGCTAGAATAATGTGAAAGAGACAGTTAGCCTTGATAATGTTAAGATTAAAACTCAAAATGTTTTGTATGTTGATGGTCTAAAACATAATCTTTTAATTGTTAGTAAAATGTGTAATACAAAATATGATCTCACATTTTTTTTTCTAAAAGATGTGAAATAAGGAAAGAAGGATAAAAGATATTGGTGGTAAATTCAATTAGGACCTCAAGAAATGTATATATCCTAGATGATGTTAAACAAGAATTTCATATGGGGAAACTGGATGAAATTTATTTATGGAATAGAAGGATGGGTCATATTAGCTTTTATCATTTAGTAAATATATGCAAAATAGAAGCGATAAGAGATATTACCAATATTTCAAAGGAAAGTGATACTATTTGCAAGCCATATCAGCACGGGAAGAATAGCAGAGTCAACTTCATACTCATCAACCAAGCCATTGGAACAATTTCATACAAACCTCTACGAGCTTATAAAAACAAAAGAATTTAACGGTGAGAGATAGTTTGTGCTTCTAATTATTACTATATAAGAATGACATGGGTTACTTTCCTTAGAGAGCAATTTGAAGCATTTGACAAGTTCAAAACCTTCAAATCATTGGTTGATAATGAAACTGATCTATATCATGTGTTTGACATATGATAGAGGAGGAGAGTTCACTTCTGATGAATTCAATTTATTTTGTGAAAAACATTGAATCAAAAAGAACTTTTCAATGGCAAGGACTTATAAAAATGTTATTGTTGAAAGAAATAATAGAATTGTGCAAGAGATGCTAAGAACAATGCTTAATGAAGGAAACCTTCTAGAGACCTTTTGTGGAAAAGCAATTACTACAAACATTTACATCCTAATTAGAGATCAAATTAGAGTAAACAAAAGTAAGACTCCTTATGAAATATGAAAAGGAATACCTACTTTAGTCAAACATTTCAAATTATTTGGAAGCAATTTCTACGTCATGATAAATGAAGACAATTTAGTGAAGTTTTATTTTAGAATAGAATAAGGAATATTTCTTGGTTCTTCATCTAGAAAAAATGGCTATAAATGAAAAAAAATGCAAGATAGTAGAAGGAATTAATGTAAGAGAAAATGAAGCAATAATCCAAAAGAAAGAAAAAGAAAGAGGAATAGAAGGATGAAATAGAACTTCAACATCTAAAGACTCAATCCATATATGTTAAGAAGAATCACCTAGAAAATCAAATATTTGGAAATACATATTTAGGCTTTCAAACCAAAAGGATATTGACAAGCACATCAAAGCATGAAAACTTTGCCTTTCTATCCAAAATAGAACCCAATAATGTTTCTCAAACCAATGAAAATGAATGTTGGGTTAATGTTATGGAAGAAGAGATAATAAAAATGAGATATAATAACTTGTACCTAGACAAAAAGATAAGAATGTGATTGGAACCAAATGGGGATTGAGGAACAAATTTAAGGAGGATGGAAAAGTAGTGATAAATGAAGCTCTAAATTGGTTTGTAAAGGATATACACAAGTTAAATGTGTCGAATTTAAAGAAAAAATGTCCCCATTTTCCAAAATAGAAGAAATAAAAATGTTCTTGGAATTTGCATGTTTTATAAAGTTCAAGGTTTATCAAATGGATGTTAAGTTAGATTTCCTAAATGGAACTTAGAAAAAGAGGTATGTCAAACAACTAGAGATCTTTTGAAAGTTAGAAAATGAAAATTACAGAAGAAGTTTGAAGAAAAAAATATATGGAATAATACAAGCTCTCAGGCCTTGGTACTCGAGACTTGACAAATATTGAAAATAAATAGGATTCAAAAGAGGATAAGAAAATAGAAACCTTTACACCAAAACAGATAATGGAATTTTGTTGATAATTGTTGTCTATCTATATGATATCATATTTGGAAGTGATGTTAACACAATGAATAAAAGGCTTGCAATAGAAATACAGGAAGCATTTGAAATGTCCATTTTGGGACAATGATCATTATTCCTAGGATTGTAGGTTTATCAATCAATTAAAATCATATTCAGCTCCTAAACCAAATATGTCAAGGAAATGTTGAAGAAATTTTGAATGGAAAATTGTTCACATATCAGCACACTTATGGTAACAAGACGTAAATTAAGAAAATATGATAAATATCTAGATGCAAATAAAAATTTATTCATGTAAATGATTGGTTGCTTATTATATTTGACAACATCAAGACCTCATGTACTAGAAGCTGTAGGATTGGTTGCAAGGTTTTAATACAAACCAAAGGATATTGTGCAAATAGTGAAAATAAATTTCAAATATTTTAAAGGACTATGGAATTTGTGTTATAGTACTCAATAAACAAATATATCACTTTAAAATCATATACATATGTCGATTTGGTAGGAAGCATTGATGACAAGAAAGTAAGTACTGAAGGAGTGTTTTTCTTGGGAAATTGTCTAGTATAATGGTTGAGAAAGAAATATAATTCAACCTATATATCCACAACTGAATCGGGACACATTGAAGTAGAAACTTGTTGCACTTAGGTTTTGTAGATGAAGCAAAATCTAAAATATATCACGATAGACCATAGTCAACCATTATCAGTTATCTATGATAATAAAAATGCAATAAATATCTCAAAGAACCCTATTATGCATTCAAAGACAAAACATATTCCTAACTATTTTTTTTTTTGAGAGAACAGGTAGCTGACCAAAATGTCAAGTTGGAATAAATTTCTACTACATAATAGATTGCAGATACTTTTACGAAACCCATTCCTAGACAGAAAGTTGAATATCTACTACAAAAGGTAGAAGTGATATCTCTTGTATCTCCTAAATAAAAGGAAAGTATAAGGAGAAGAGAGAGATTGTAGTAACCCATATCACATCACAAATATGAAAGATTTAGAGAGTGAGATACATAATAATAATGATGAAATAGAAAGTTTCTAGGATGAGAAATAGTCATTGATGTTTAAATAGCATGAAGTGGATGACGAACTACAATCGAAAAGAAAAGGAGCTACTAACAATTGCTCAAATCATCAATGAAGAACAAAGAGAAACTAAAAATGGTTTTAGATGATTAGAAATAATTTAAACTGGTCTGATTGCATGAGAAACAAAATATAAATTTGTTCATCCAAAGGCATCATCAAAATAATATTCTTGAAGATAGGTAGAAAAAGAATTGGACATACAAAGTCTTAATGCATAAGCTCAGGGGAAGTAATATCTTACTCTTGATATTTGAAAATAGGGAGATTTATAGATGAGAAAAAGCATCAATTTAGGGGGAGCAACCCTTTTGTCATCAAAAAGGGAGAAATTACAAAAAAAATAGAGCTTGTAGACAAGGATAGAATTTGTAAAAAAAGAGAAGTTGTAGATAGGGGTAGTTAAGTTGCAGACAAAGGAGAATTTGTAGATAAAGTATCCCTTTTATATGTCACAAGAGAAAAATTTAAGTGAAATGAAAAATTATAAACATAATAATTATCACACTTAAAAGGAATAACATCTTTCCACGGACGTCAAAGGGGTAGAAATTATAGACATGGGGAGACTTGTAGCATTATTGCACAAATGTTTAGTGTTTCCATTAATGACAAAGGGGAATATTTTTGAACAATATGTTTTCATTGATACCAAAGCTATGGGGACAACCAATATGGATTTATGCGAAAGTTAGGGGTGACCCAAAGGTAGTGGTAGACCCTTTCTATAGGTTGGTCCCATCAATATTACTAGTTGGCCTAGAAAAATCAAGGGAAGTGTGAGTTAAGTCAATCTAATGTATGATTTTCTTGTAATGTCTACAAATAAGACCATTTATTAGAGCATCATGGCATGGAAACGATTTTATATAATGTGATCTAAGGTGCAAGCAGCGATGTAGCAACAGAAAAGTAGTATGGGGGAGTAAGGTTATGAAGAAATGATATATAGTAAGAAACAAAAGGAAAAGGAAACTAGAGGCATGATTGTGGTGTTAAAGGTGGTTCATCACGCAAAATAAACAATAATTTAAAATTTTGGAAAATGTCAAATTTATACTATAATGTGACAAGGCTTGCAAATCCAAAGTTATTGATCCATTTACATTAGTTAACAAACAAAAAATTTACGGTTAGTAGACAATATGTTTATTGTACTCTCGATGTATCAAAGTTTCTACATAAGGTAGAGTTTGTAAATTCATTAATTTTCTAATATCGTTCAATTCTTGGTCACAACTCTTAGTCATAAGGGTGCTAAGTTGTAGCACCTGAGGGATAGGATCCCTTGACATATTACCATACTGGTTTTTTATCAAATAGAAAAAATTTAAATTACACTAATATCTTGGTATATGGAAGCCCTTGGTGATAGCCTTGTTCATGAGGGTGTTAACTTGTAGCACTGAGGGAAAAGTTCCCTTAAGATATATCCATATTGGAATTTTGATGAAGGTCAATAATTCTTTAAGATATGGTAAAGCATCTGGTCTTGGTGCTTGTTTGCACATGCATTTCATTTTAACTCTTGGGGACTTAAAGTCCTCAGTATATTAGCTGGAAAGAGATTTTGAAATACATTACAACCTATGATATCCCAATAACCCAATTCCTTGGTCTATCAACTAATAAGAAATATATAAAAAATGGATAGAAACATTTATCGTAATCTAAGACCCATAAAGTCCTTTTTTTTGTGAGCATGTTTATTTTTAAATATTTTCAGGTAATTTTCCAATATCTTGAGATAAAGTGAAATTTGGGGTTTGGGATCCCCAATGCCTCGTGCCATGACATTTAATAGATAATTTACTCATAGATGTAATTTTGTCACCCTAGTACCTTTCATACTACTAGTTTTATGATGTGAATGACATGACAACCCTTCAATATTCAATATCCTAGTAAACCTTGTGGTCAAATGTTAGAGAAAATGTAGGAAAATGATAGAAAAAATTCTCATCTCAAGGATCAAAGGGAAGATGTTTTTACAATTATTTTCTTTGATAATTATTAAGTACCTTTATCAATATCCCAGTATTATAGTATGTGCTAGGGCATACCATTAAGTTATAGATGGAACTATATTGTATCATTGATTTCACATTCTGAAATTTGGGTTGAAGGAAGCGTTGAATTATAAATTTGTCACATTAGCAAAACATTGTTATAAAACATGGGTTGAATAAATTTCCAAATAGTAAATTTATACAGTAGTAAAGCATAGTTTTTAAATGAGAAGTGGCTCAAGAAAGTTAGGTAATAGAGCATGCAATTTCACAAGTTGAAATTTAAGTAAGCGCCTAATTAAAAGTAATAGAATGTGACATGATGACACAAATTTAGAAAAGCAAAGTGGACCTTAGTAGAACATATTACAGAGCAAATATCATAGGGGTTTGTTATCTCATATAGGTTGGTTCACACAAAATATGTAATAGTAGGTTGGTTCCTACAAAATATTTATAAGTAGGTCGATGCCTACAAAAAATTGCATAAACAAGTTTTGTAGTTTTGTCTAAAAGGGTTTCCATGTATATCTTTTGTTTCGTGTTTTTCTTATGAAATTGATGTTTTATTGTTCTTCAACATTTAAATAAGCAATAAATTTCATTATACAAACTCACCTCACCCCTCTCATCACCCTCCTCTCAATATAAGCGTGAATCTAATATCAACAAGTTGGAATGATTCAATTGATATCCCAGACAATTGTATTCAAATTCTAAGCTAAGAAACATTGAAACTAAGGTATCCCTAAATGGGATGACTTAGGTGCAAAATAAAGGGTGAGAGCATGTTTCCACCACCCCACCATCCCACAAACTAGCAAGATGTGGAGAGATTCCATTCACTCAAGAGAAGTTTAAATGATGTAACAAGACAACCATTGTTGCAAGGTGCCACTCAATGATCCTAATCAACATTCAATTCCATAGATATCCACCTATGTAAGCATGCATTTAGGGAGATCTAAGGAAAGTAATGGATGCTAGTACCATTCTCACACATAGGTCAGCCCACTCCAATCCTATCAATTCTTTCACATTTAATGATGAACCACTGATAGTTGTTGCATTGGATTATACACAACCTATAATTCTTTTCAATGATTCTAGAGATGAATCTCCTTATATTGTGGTTACCTTGGTACTTTCTCTCCTTATAAGGTCTTCCCTAACACTTGAGGGGTTGCAACCATATGCCAAGTTCAATTTCCATGATAGGAAGACCATATTTTTCCATGACTCTGATATGTGTCCAACTTTGAGTCTTGGATGAGAATGAAAGCATAGCCTTACTATTTCCTCTTCACATATCAGTAATGGCACTAGACTACATTGAACATTAATTTTCCTAAGCTTCACTCTGGGGTCAATTTCATCAATTTTTAATGCGACAAGCCACTTTTTTCTGGAAGAGAAATGACGCCCTCCTGGTTTGCCCCCTCTAGAGCCAGGCAATTGGCACAAGTTTCAACACATTTAGTTTTTTTAAGTTTATAGTTTAAATAGTCACCTTTAGCTTGGTTTCAGTCATTTCTCTACATATGGATCTTCTCACACTCATAATCAAATTGTAGTGGACCCAATTAGCAATCTAAGACATACTCTGATCATGACTACTCAAGTCATCCTCGAAGTGACATCTCTCCCTCTATTGTTTCACTCACTCGCAAACATGGCTAGCTAGCAAGCTAGATCAGAGGTGGTGTTACTTATTATTAGGTGCAAAGACTTTCTAAAGCCTAGAATATGGTTGAGATTCAACAAAATACTATAGGGAATTGATCCCCCAACATATGGAGGAAGAGATCACTTACGTCGAACAAGAGATCTCTAATGAGAGACACAACCTCACATACATTAAGGTGCTTGATTAGGTTTCCGATTGGGTACCCAATGTTGGGCATGCAAGGGGCAGACATAATCAATACATGTATACAATGGTTATCTACTGACGTATCAACTTCCTTCTGGGAAAAGTCTTTGTAGACCATAATTAGCTCAAGAATGATGTCATTATGTCTCTGAATCAAATGCAACATTTCTAGATGGTGATGGACCATAGGCTTGAAAGAATTGAATAAGAATGGGACGTCCTCCTAATCCTGGCTATTCTCTTGGAAGTACAAAGAAGCCTGTACATGTCGAAACCACGAACTCTGAAAGATAGATATGCATTTGAAATTATCTTCGTCAATTTTATTTTCTTTTACGTTCTCTTGTCTTAGCATCAAACTAAAGAAATGTTGCAATGGACACTTAGACCCTCCATATAAGTTTCATTTTGTAGTTAAAAACTTTCTTCTACCGTTTGCAATTTTGGAACAATTGAACTTATGCTTATGGTCTGGTTTCCCCAGTGACAATCCAATGTATACTTCTTAATTCCAAGACATAACTCTATGATTTCAAGAAATACAAATCTTTACTTCACAAAAAGAATAAAAAAAAACTTTGAACCAAAATGGTTCAATGTCCATTGACTTAGCCCTGTAGATGCATTTAGTTAGCATCAATGTCCAAGCTTTAGATGTCTTCAAACAAAAACTGCTACAATTATGTTAAAAAAATTATTTAGTTAATTTACATTGTGGTTGAGACACATTTTTGGTCTTTTATGATTCACACTCTGGAATATTAAGGCTTTGGTATGAAATGAAAAATTTATCCACTTATTTTATATTTTGACATTTCATACACTAAATTATACTTTTAATGTTTTTGTATTTAAGATATCTTGATCACATATATGAATCTAATCCATACAATTTGACCATTGTATTAATTCATATTTAATCTTTTTGTTAGTTAAAAAACTTCAAGATAGGAGTTCCTCACCCTACGTGCTCCATCTAAAGTCGCATACATATAACAAATCTTCCCATAATTCCTACCATCGTCATTGTTCAAAATTTTCATTTTTTTATTATTTTTAATATTGTGATACTGATCACTAATAATAATAATAATAATAATAATAATAATAATAATAATAATAATATATTTAATTTAAATATTTTTTAAAGATACATAAAACTAATTAAAAATATATATATGATTTATAGTAAACCTTCAATAAATTTTATTTTTAATTTAATTAATAATAAAAAATTTAAATAAATCAAATATAATCACTTCTCACACTTTATTCTTCTGTAATTCATGATATATTGTTTAGATCTTTCGGAAAAATCGCATTGAGAACAAAAGGTCGACGTGTTTGGAACCTAAATCTAGCTTCATTATCAGGCCCAAGATGAGGGAAAAGATTAACTGACATAAATTTATAGATCACAGAGATGAAACGCTAAATTCTAATGGCTAAATAAAAAATTCCAAAGGTTAAATAAAAATGTGAACGTTACAGGATCAAAGTCAAATTAGATAATTTTTATTTTATTTTATTTTAAAATTTCAAATTTAAAAGTAGATTCTAACTAACTATATATATATATATATATATATATATATATATATATATATATATAGATATATACCATCATCATCAAATAAAAAATATATTATGAGAAAAATAAAATAAATAGGACATAAAAATATATTTACATGTATCACATAAATAAAGGAATAAAATGGTATATATCTATATGATCAACATGTATTTATATATATATATAAAAAAAAAAACTAACAAGGGAGAGAACAAAGAGAAGGGATCCACGACTTGTTTAACTTCCATCCATCGTCCCTATTAAGAGTTTTTTCCCTCTTTTGAATTTCAATGCTTCTCTTAATTTTTGGTGATGGAAATAATCAACCCTTGGGAGGACCTTAGAATCATCTAAGCAAATATGGTGCTTTGTTAATTCAGCATGTTTGGCTAGAGTGGATGAGCCGGTCCTATGATGCTTAAGTTCCGTCGTGTGCTTCTGAATCCTTTGTAAGATGGAACGACTAGTCTCACTTATATAGGGGGTTCCATATGAACATGGGATTAAATAAACACCTTTCACATATTTGGGATCAATAGGGTCCTTGAACAATCTTAAAAAGCTATGAATGGTTTTAAAAAGTCTAAAGGTGTAGCCAATATTTTGATTTTTAAGAATTCTAGAAATTTTGTCAGTCGTCCCTTGGATAAAGGGAAGCTGTACATTAGAGTCCACCCTAACCTCTTTTTTAGAATTACGTCCCAAACTAGCTTTTAAAAAGGCTATGAAACCTTGCAACCTATTATAACCATTCTTCTTCAATACATTGCAGAGATGGTTTTTATCATCCATTGGATGGTTTTCATTTGAAACCCGAATAGTCGTAGTAGCTAGAGTATTGAGAACACCTAGTTTATGGGCTAGAAAGTGATGAGAATTAGCATGAAGATGATTCTCACTGTGGATTTTCTTACGAATCACCTGGTGGGAGAAAGAACCATCATCCTTTATTGAAATGAGAATATCAAGAAAGGGTAAGCTTCCATTAACCTCACATTCCATGGTGAATTTAACGGAATCAGACTGGTTATAAAGATCAAAGAAAGAAGCTAGATTTTCCCTACCACAAGGCCATAAGTTGAAGGTATCATCAACAAATCTTTTCCACAATTTTGGTTTAAAGCGAGCACAAGCTAAAGCTCTAGATTCAAAGTCTTCCATAAAGAGGTTGTCAACCATAGGAGAGAGGAGAGAACCCATCGCTACTCTGTACGTTTTCTCATAGAACTCACCACTGAAACTAAAGAAGGTCAAGGTAAGGAAAATCTCAACATGCTTAGTAGAATCTAGATCCGTAATGTGATTGATAACTTAAATACCTTCTTTAATAGGGATGTTTGTGTATGGAGAAACTATATCAAAACTTACCATAAAATCATCAGGAACAAATTCAATTTCTTTCAACTCATTAACAAAAGAGAAAGAATTTTTAACAAAGGAACTAAACTTACCTACTAAGGGTTTAAGCTTCGTAGCTAAATACTTAGTGAGGAGATAAGTAGGCCCACATATGGTATTGATAATAGTTCTAAGAGGGGCCCCTTCCTTATGAATCTTAGGAAGCCCGTAGATCCTAGGTGTGAGAGGGTTATGTTATATAAGCTTGTGACTAATTGAGCTTGCAAAATTATTAGATTTAATAGCCTCCACAACAGGCTTAGAAACCTTTTTCATGGGGTTCTTATTAATTTTTCTATAGCCTCCACTATTGCAAAGGTGATCTAACATTTTCTTCTTGTAATCATCTTTGTCCAAGATCACCACCCCTCCACCTTTATCAACGTTAAGAACAACAACCTCAGGGTTATTGTTTAAATATTTCAGGGCTTCGAACTCTACCTTGCTAATTATGTAACCACTTATTGTAAATTAACATTTCCTTAATAAAATACACTAAATCAAATCTTCAGCCACCAAAAAAAATTGATAAACTAGTTACCAATTTGCCATTCGTCGAAAAGTAGTTGCCTTATCTATTAAGTACCTTAGTCACAAGCCACAAATATCATGATTAAAATAATAATGTCTGTTTTAATTGAGAATAGATATAATACTTATTAAAATACATAATATTTATAACTTAAGTTTTTAGTGTTTTATATATCTATATATATATATATATATATATATATATATATATATATATATATATATATATATATGGTTTACACCTTTTATTAACCTTTATAAATTAAAAATAGCCTTGCAAAGAACTGAAAGCTTTTTGGGTTTTATAGTCTTATCAAATAAATATAACAAATCAATTCCAACACACGCTAGCTTAGATGATTTTTTAATCACTTTTTAATTAAAACTCTTATCAAAATGGATTATAATTTAAAGATTTTTGGAAAAAATAGTTTAAACCTTCTTTTTTAACAACATCTTTCGGAAAAAATCACATGAGAGATAATCTCGTCGATGCATCTCGAACCAGCCAAAGTGGTTCATCTTCAGGACAAAATGAGGAACCAGATCTAGGAAATGTAATAAATAGTTGTAGAGAGCTGCTAACTAGCCATTGTCGAGTAACAACTAGTTTGACTAAGGGTATAAATAAGTCAGGGATTTGACCAAAAAAAAATTTATCATTATTATTATTATTATTTTTTGATAAAATAATATTATAATATGTTGATTTAATAAATTAATTAATTTTTATTAAAACATTTTATAACCCCTTATCACCCTATTATTATATATAATATTCCAAAAATATTAAAATTAATGGTTTAAACCTATTCATATCCCCAAATATTAAAAATAAGAAGAAGAAGAAGAAGAAGAATATATATATAATTTTAGAGAGTCATAAAATAAATAATAGGTGGATAATAATATTATAAAAATAAAAATAATATTAAAAAGTAAAAATCAAATGTTTAGGGGAATAACGATATTAAAAAATAATAATAATAATAAAAATTAGGAATAAAGCACAGGAATCTTGCATATTTTGATACTCCAACCATCATCCCTATTTAAATTAATAGGTCTCTTTTCAATTTCTAAGGCCTCCCTAAATTTACGATGATGAAAATGGTCGATCCTCGCAATGACCCTATCCTCTTTGATGCAGATGTGATGATTGGTTTTTTCTGCATTCTGTGCCAAAGTGGAGGATGGAGACCTACCATGATTGATGTCAATAACATGTTCAGAAATCCTTTGGTTTATTGATTGACTGGTCTCCACAATATAAGGAGTTCCACAAGAACAAGGAACTATGTAAATACCCTTCCCATCGTTAGGGTTAACTGGGTCCTTAACAGAATGAGGAGAACTCCAAATAGTGTTAAGGGGTATAAAAGAAGAATGAACCTTATGTTTCTTCAAGACCCTAGCAATTTTATCTACGGTCCCTTGAATAAAAGGAAGGTGAACTCCAGAAGTCCAATCCTTGGGATCAATCTTACTCTTAAGAATTTTTTCAGCATTTAGAAAAGCCCTAAGGCCTTGAGACCTACTATAACCATTCTTATTAAAAGCTTTAAGGAGGTGGGTTTTCTCATCTTCAAGGTGATGAGAAAATCACCTTGAAGATGAGAAAACCCACCTCCTTAAAGTTTTTAATAAGAATGGTTATAGTAGGTCTCAAGGCCTTAGGGATTTTCTAAATGTTGAAAAAGGTCCTAAGAGGAAGATTGATCCCAAGGATTGGTCTTCTGGAGTTCATCTTCCTTTTATTCAAGGGATCATGGATAAAATCACTAGGGTCTTGAAGAAACATAAGATTGATTCTTCTTTTAGACCACTTAACACTATTTGGAGTTCTCTTCATTCTATTACGAACCTGGTTAACCCTAAGGATGTGAAGGGTGTTTACATCTTTTCGTGTTCTTGAGGAACTTCTTATATTGGGGAGACCGGTCGGTCAATAAACCAAAGGATTTGTGAACATGCTATTGGCATCAAGCATGGTAGGTCTCGCTCCTCTGCTTTGGCAGAGCACGCAAAAAAATCCAATCATCTCATATACATCGAAGAGGCTAGGGTAGTTGCGAGGATTGGCCATTTTCATCATCGTAAATTTAGGGAGGGCTTAGAAGTTGAAAAGAGACCTATTAATTTAAATAGGGATGATGGTTGGAGTATCAACAGATGTTGGATTCCTGTGCTTTCTTCCTAATTTATATATATATATATATATCGTTATTCCCCTAAACATTTGATCTCTACTTTTTAATATTAGTTTTATTTTTATAATATTATTATCCACCTATTATTTATTTTATGACTCTCTAAAATTATATATATATATATATATCTATATATATATATATATATATATATATATATATATATATATATGGGGATATGAATAGGTTTAATCCATTAATTTTAATATTTTTGGAATATTGTATATAATAATAGGGTGTTAGGGGGTTATAAAATGTTTTAATAAAAATTAATTTATTTATTAAATCAACATATTATAATACTATTTTATATAAAAAAAATTGGTCTAATCCCTGACTTATTTCTGCCCTTAGTAAAACTAGTTGTTACTCGATATCAACTGGTTAGCAACTCTCTATATCTATTTATTACATTGCCTGGATCTAGTTCCTCATCTTTTCCTAAAGACGAACCACATTGGCTGGTTTGAAACGTGTTGATGAGAATATCTCTTATGTGATTTTTTCCTAAAGATGTTGTTAAAATTATTATGGATCAAAAAAATCTTAACTCAGAAAGATTAAAATTTTTTTCTAATTATATTTTTAGGGGTTTTACATAAAATATTATTAAAAGTTTAAATAGTAATTTTGAGCTATTAAATATAACCATGGTTAATTAAACTTAGCTAGTTTTATTTTAGATATTTTATCAACCTTGGTAAATGTTGTAGTTTAATTGATATAAGTTTTGATGCTTTTTGGATATATTGTGTAGTTAAATTTGTTATAAATTATGGATTTATTGTTATCACGAGTTTGAACGATGAATTTTACATAATTTTAGTGTCTTAAAAAATATTTGAAGTGTGAGATAGAGTATATAGAATCGAAAATTGAGTCCATCCTAACCAAGATAAATTTTATTAGATTATCTCCCAAAAAATGTAAGTTGAAAAACCATTTAATTAAAAAAAATGAAGTTCAAGCTCAGATACAAAATAAATTTCTGAGCTCAGGTACAAAACAAATGACCATGTCATCTGCAGTAAAACTACATGGAGATTGTATTAGATGAGAAGCACTCCTTGAATAGAAATAAGATTCTCAATGGACCTTGACCTTTTTGTTTATGGAATTAGAATATTCATGTCAACACAACATTGGCTCCACCAAAGAAAAATATGTAGGGAACAATGAAAAACTGCTAAAAGAGAATAACTATAGCTAAACAACTAATAGCTATAGTTGCATTGCGACTTTGTATGTGCATGAATCTTAATGGACGTTGATCTTCTTGTTTATGGAATTAGAATATTCACGTCACCACAACATTGGCTCCACCAAAGAAAAATATGTAGGGAATAATAAACAACTGCTAATAGAGAATAACTATTTTTAAACAACTAATAGCTATAGTTGTGTTGCGACTTTGTATATGCATACTTCTTTTGTACTTGTCACAACTCCCTATCATAACCCAACTTTTTCTTTTAATTGTCTACAACAGTAGTACTATTTCATTGTCATATTTTCTACCAATTATTACAATGAATTGCACTATGATCATGGACTTCCTTTCAAGTTCAAACATATGAGTTCATCTATATATCTATAACTACACATGTATTCCATGTGCCGCATACAAGGTATATATGATTTTCTATGCCCTTGAAAAAATACTTAATCTCACTTTTCCCTTAGGGAATGCAGGTTAATTCTTAGCTTATGTTATACCCCTATACCAATAGGTTTCATATATCATGATTGAAATGGTTTAGCTCTGAAATATGTTCATACCTTTACTTGTTGCAAAGGTTTTCCACATTTGTAAGAAAATAAAAAAAATAAAAATTGTAAACAGGGTATACCCTAGAAAAGGAATAAAAGGGTGAAAAGAATAAAAAAAAGGGTCACAAAATGAAAGAAAATGAACCCCAACAAAAAGAAAAGACCAGGAAAGTGTGCAAGTCTAAATGCCACTACTTTTTTACTTTGTATAATTAAAAAATCGTGTGCAGCTTCTCACCTATGCCATAATTCATGAATAGTCAAATAGTTTAAGCTTTACTAGTTCATATTTTTAATTTCATGTTGTAGAAATAGAGAAAAAAGATCTGACCAAACTGTTTAATCTTGGTAGATAATTAGGTAGGTAGAGTGAAAAAGGAGCTCAATAGTATAATTTGAGCCCTTGGATGTAATAAGGTTAGATTTAGATAGGTATCTATATATAAAAGAAAAGAAAGTTTGATAAGGGTTTTCCAGTCTAAGTGCACCCTAATAAAGAAGTGAAAATGCTAGGGTAAAGTAAGTAGGGTAAGTAGATCATGGTTGCAGAATAAATATGTGGTGAATGATAAGTCTAAATGTTTAAATCTTTTACTTTCATCACTAAGCAAATGCATGTATCACATGGAAGGCACATCAAGCAAACAAAGTAAAAATTAATTAACTTCCCTACTCATTTCCCCTAAATTTTCACTAATTCCCCAAGTACCAAGGTATCTACCAAGTTAGAGGGGCTCAAATAATTTCTCTTGCTTTTGGAGGGACCAGAATCTCGGCCCAATAATAGGAAATGCATAAAGTACTTAAGCCCCTTTCATCAACTTTGCCGCCCCATAAGATCACTCATCCCTTTGATAAAACTTTTCCTAAGTAAAATAGGATTTTACTTAGGGAAATTAAAACAAATCTGCATAAAAACCATTTTGTACACTTTAGCCTAAGTAATATGTTATACGATGGAAGACTTTTGGAAAACATCGGACTTAGCGCTTTCCCATTCATTTTTGTCATATTAACCACCAATGTTTATTATATAATTCCCCTATAAAACAAAATTACCCACACCCGCATTATATTATTATACAGAATCCCAAATCATTATATATCCCATGCCTCGGTTAAATATAATCATAAAAATAAAATAAACGAGATTAATTAACTAATCTGTAGTTAATTAAGAACCCGACCCTACCACCATTTAAAGAGGATTAATTAATTGATTTGGACTAATTAATAACTCGATAACCAATCGAATCACCCCCGATGTGATTAATTTCTTTAATCTATATCGGTCCCCCTCTCCATATTTGCCAGTCACTTCATCTCCCTGACAACTATTCGATCAGATCCCGTAGATCCGACGGTCATCACGCATATCGCACAGACCTATGTGGTCAACATTTAGTGTGCGAGGGTGACCGGATTTATGAATTGTACCATTGCTACATGTCAAGCAACGTATGGAATTGCACGGTCTCACCCAAATACCACTTACCCTCCACTATCGGTGCGATGAAACCTGCTTACCGCCTCCCTACTGACACCACCTGTCCATATCACAAACCCGCCAAAAGATTTGACTTTGTATAAAAACAAATTTAAAATAGTTTTCCGTCCTTATTCTGAAAATTCATGCATGCAAATAGAACGTAAAAGTTGACCAGCTCGTACTCCAACCGTTAGCCACCCCAAAATTTGTAGTTTGATGCCGCTCCAGTCCACCAGTTGAACCCAATGAACCTACACTCCATTCCCATCACTTATAAAACAAGTATTTACTAGTTTCCTTCCAGAAACCCTGTAAATACTTGATTTCCTCTATGATTACTTTGGAAAACCCAAAATTCATTATAATTCAGTTGCGGAATATAGAATTGAAGACTCCCAGGACCCTCTGTTTTCACCAACTCTACTTGAAAACCCCATTTTCCTATCTAAATCCACAAGAAGCAGAAATGGAAACCCTCCTGGCCCTCAATATACCTCCTATCACTACTCCTCATAGAGATTTGGATTATCTACCCTTAGCAGATAAATATTTTCAAATAAAAGACCTTGAAACTGATAAAAGCTCCTTGAAAGTATTTTTTCAATGTTGGGACAATTACATGAATGGCTCTGATACCATAGGACTTTGGGAATCAAATCTCCCAAGGTACATGGTCCCCTCTCTACAGATTTTTCCTGACATTATCCATCAATGTCAAGCCAATTATAATCCCACCCTCAGAGAAATAATGTCCCCCAATCAAACTATTCTCTTCACAATTACTGTAGATTCAATCAATGTGATGCTACAGTTTTAGCCCGGTCAAGACCTCACCCACATTTCCCTTGGGGAATTACTAGAGAAAGCATCTAAAATGTCCCAGTGTGAAATCAGTCACCTTTGTTATGGATAAAAAACATCAACCCAAAGATCCTCCTCCCTATGTGGCAGCTTTCTTCACAAAGGTAGGCAAAAATATTGTCAATATGATAGCTATAGTCATGGGTTTCAATACTAGTGAATATGTGGATGAGTTAACGCTAGTTTTAATGTCCATTTTTACCCCTGGTCAACCTCCTGTTGTTAAATATAACTATGCTGCTTTCATTGCTGAGAAAATCCATGACCAATTCATGAGGCTAGAAAATGAAAAGGTATTCAAGTATTATACAGTCATATATCACATTTTCCTTTACTACCAGTCTGACAAGTTCCCATTCTCTATAAATAAACTTGATACAAAGTGTAATGTCAGATCAGTCATTTTTTGGACTTCCATCTTTCACCATTCATATGCTTGGCCCTATTCATTCAATGAATTCATTGACCAGTTTGTCCACCCTGTGACCACCATGTTGACAGGAAGTCCTCCTCCTAGGATTAGTGATGAAATCAAGAGAATCCTTTAACTATCAAAGCAGTACAGTATAGGTGACTGGTACTTGTACCAGAATCACACTGAGATTCGAATATATGGTTGTGAACTCCCTCCTTTCAAGTTGCCTAAGTATGTTCCTATGAGATTGTTTGCCCTGGAATATTATAGGCAAATACCTGATCAAATTCATTTCACCAAGGCAAAGAAGAAAGCCCAATTGAGGATTAAAGACCTCTTAGGCCCATTTGTGTGCAACAATAGAGAAGCAGGAAAAGAGCAGAACAAATTATAGAAAAAATGAGACTAAAGAAAATCTTTGCCTGGAGATATGGTCCACAAGGTTTCATTTGTTATAGGAAAATGAAACATAAGCTATCACCATATATCCATTGTAGAATCCCTGAGATAGAATAGTATGGAAATATGGATGAATAGAGGGAAGGAACTCTAGTTGAAATGGATAGTGATCAAGTTGAGGTAGAAAATGTGATGAAAGACTTAGAAAAGATACTTGACCTAGACTCCTGTGAACAGGCACCAGTTGAATCTACTCAAAGGACAACATAGGAAAATAGTGCCTCTATAGCAGAGACTTCTCAAAACCACACACAGGAAACTAGTGCTCCACCAGCAGAACCACCATAGGAACAAGACCAGCGAACAAGTACCCCAGTATTAGAACAACCAGAGATGTCAGAGCAGCCTGAAATCTCTGAATAAAAAGCTCCACCACAGCCTCATCCAGCGCAGGTTAACATGGGAAATCCCCTGCTTGTGCAGACTCCTCTGAATGAGGAAAAGAACTTGAAAAGAGACAAGGAAGTAGCTACCCCTGCCAGTGGTCCTTCAGACCAACCTGGTGCTAAGAGGCATAGGCTAAATCCATATTCAGAGGAAGAAATCTTTGAGAAAACAACAGGGAGTTTGAGGAAAGAAGGTGGAGATAGTCTACATACATTACCCACAGGTGGGACACCTTCCAGTTCACAAAGACAAGAGATTGAAAGACAACAAAGTGTCGAAGTTTCGTCTTTTAGATCTCCATCTGAGAAGATCTTAGACATAAAAGGAAAATTCAAGGAGATAAAGACCAAGAATGAGCAGGTGAAGGCCGAAGCCTATGCTCAATACTTGAAGATGGCCCCTACAAATCAAACCAGATTGATGTCAGCTTATGACATCAAAGAAGGAAAAATGCAGATGAGCTTTCTAAAGCCCACAGTAAAACAACCCAAGTCATTTGCAGACTACGTCAAGACTGATTTTGAGGTCTTAGCTAAAGACATCCACCCCATAGATCAGATAGAACTGCATAAGCAAAAAGGGGTGATGGTTTATTCTACACTGACAAGCAAGGCAATGATGGCACATAGGTTGCAAAATTCACTGGACAACACTACTGCCGAATTGCAACTATAAAATGCTTCCTCACAGGCAGAGGACAACGGAATCAAATCATTAGAGGATTTGATTATTGAGCTGGGCCATAACCCAAAGGATATCAAGGCTACAGAGAGCTTAATAAAGAAAAGGAATGAAGATATAGCTACACTAAGAAGGTAGTTGAAATTGCCACCACTCATTCACCCTCAGACTGCTAAAGTGATTGAGAAGAACAATGAAGAAGAGCTTACGGACTTGGTCCTTAAGCTAAATAAGAAACTAAAAGAGACAGAGCAAGAATTAGATAAAATACTACAAAGCAGGTAGAGTGAGTCGACCACAGTACCTCAAGATGTAGTGTCAGTGGTTTCTATAACAGTCCCTTCTACATTGGCAACTTCTCTAGCTGCAAATGTCCCTTTGGCAATAGCTACAACTATAGAAGTAACAAGTACAAGTACATCACAGGCAGGAACCTCAAATCAAAGCACAGAAGAGTTGATCAAGTCCATGGAGGAAATGAAGCTCCAAGTCACTGAACTGCAAAAAGTAAAAGAGAAATTCATTACTTTAGAGCAAAAATATGATGTATCAAAATTCAATTTTGCCGAAGAGATGAGAAAAAACAAAGGCTTGACTCAATAGATTAAAACATTGGAAAAAGATCTTGCATTTGAAAATCCTTTGACTGATATCAAAAAGATATTATGGACAAATATCATTGATTCAATCAATGATGTTTGGTCATCAATTCAAATCATTTTTGAACAAATTGATTTAGTGAATGTTGCTCTTGAAGAGATTGAAAAAACCAAGGAAGAACTAGGAGGGAAGCCTGAAGAAGCTATCAGATTAATAAACTTTCTAAAGAGTAGAAACAGGCATCAGTTGGAACAATTAAACATTGAGGATAGGACTACTACCATCCTTGAAATAAAGAAACTATTGACCAAAAGGAGTCTATTGCAAGGCTTGGAACGCAAATGTCAAACTATGCAGGAAGACCTAGATGCGTTTATGGAGAAATTTGGCATCTTACAAAGTAAAGAACTTCCAGGTCCTTTAATCATCAATGACAGGCTAATGTTTCAGAATGATTATGTCAACAAATTAAGTCAGCAAGCTAACAGTCAAGCTAGTTCATGTGCAACAAAGGCATTGCCCATAGGGAGAGTTCTCTATGATAGTTTCGAGAATCTTTTTTACATTAACCATGAACATAAGCACTTATTTCCAATGCAACCAAATTTTGTAAAATACGCAGAAGCAAATGAAATTTACAGAAAACTGACAAGGACAAGAATACCGAGAGATGATTGGTGGACCAGCATGATAGACATCTTATGATTTACCATGGTAAAAGGTGTAGTAAATTGAAGTATTTACCATAAATCAATTTTGGTAAAAGGGGATGAATGATGGTAAAGCAGGTAAAGAGTATCAATCACAGGTAAAAGAGTATCAGTTAAAAGATAAAATCAATCATCCAGCACAGAGTTACGAGCAAGATACCAAGATGCATATTCATACGACCTGCCTCCAGCTCCTTCAACAAAAACAGGGACAGCAACAAGCAGTTCACATTCAGTTTCTACTTTCGAGACCATCTTTCTCTATATTCATGTAAAAGATATTTAGTTTTCCTAGAATGTACCTCTCTTAGTTAGGAGATATTTTGATGTTAATTTTGTATAAGTGCTTCCTTATTCGAAGTACTGAGGGTGGATTGTTAGGCATTTTTGTAGACAATGAACTTTTGGAATTGAAGTGTTGCTGAACAACTTTTGTATGGCTGGTTGGAACAGAGTAATAAAGCAAAGGACTTATACAAGATACCTGTGTCAAACAAGAAACAAATAAATATTCTATATCTTCTGTTTTTATAGTTTTTTAGTTTAATCAATATTCATATGTGTTTCATATCTTAATGATAAATGAAAATTTATATTTCAGAAAGAGCTTTAATGCATTCTGTCTTTAAAATTGTTTGTTTTCTTAATGTTTTCTTCCAAGCTATTATAGGTAGGGAATTCTTAACTACTCCCTGCTTTCATAGTTTATCACTGTGACCATTTAACAATGGATACTTACTTTCTTTTTGTTAATGAGCACCCACTTCCCCTCATCTTGGACTTTGTTGAAGGATTCTTAATTGCCCTTCCTCCCTTTTCAAGACCATTTCACCCTCTTAAGCTATCATTTGTCTTTTTTTTAGCTATCTTGCCCTGCGAAACTCTCCTTTGTTAAATCAACCTAATCTAGTTAAGCCATCTTCAGTTGACTCCATAGCCTAATGGCCTAAAATACCTTGTTCTATCCATCTGATCCTGAATTCCACCACCAAACAAAATCAAAACCCCCCAAGCTTTCATAACTAGCCTAATATCCCATAAACAAAGCTAAATCATAAAGAGAGAGCCCTCTTTGACTACGGATTGGCTAGATTCTATACTTAAAAGATTGGTTTATGGTTACCTTGGACCCCTTTCCTTCTTCTAACAACTTCAAGGATAATCTGAGTGATAACATAGTGGCGACCGTATTGGGGATGAACAATTCCTCAGTCAAAACAAATCTTTAAGAAAATTTAAACCTTGAATCTAAAAGCATCTTAAAGAAATCATAGAAGTTATTTATGATATCCATTAAGAAAACCAAAAAAAAAACCCAAAAATCTAGCTTTGGAAAGGACTCGTTACACTAGAGCTAATCCTAATCCCAATGCACCACAAGTGTTTGAGAACCCCAATCTGATCCCCAGAATTCTTAGAAGACAAGAAAGTTCTGTTAGTCCTCAACCCACATTCAGATCCTCATCTTGTCCTGTTAATTGGATTTACCTCAAATACCTACCCTTTGATGACTACTTTGGAAACTCTTTATTTAGGACTTCATCCAATTCTGAATTGGCAGACCTAGTCTAAGACCCAGAGTTCATCCGAGAATTAGAAATCCAAGCAGCCAATTTGTCAATTGATAGATATTTGCAGAACTCACCACAATATGATCTTACCACTGAAGGAACCCCTAATCCCTCTCTAATCACTTCTATTTCTACAAGTTCATTATCATTCCCCCATACCTCTCAACCTCAAACCACTCCACATCTGACCATCACCTCCATCTCTCCATCCACAACTCAAACATCCACTATTATTCCAACCCCATCTTTTGTTTCACCATTACCAACAACAACCAACCAACAGATATGCCCCCTGGTACTACCAAAAAACTTAGGTGCCATGCCCCAGGACTACCAAAGTAAGATAAATAGTTTTGATGGCACTGAAACCTATACAGCCCAGCAACACACGAGGAAGATGACTGATTATTTTGAAATTTATGAAATAGATACTGCTGATGTGCAATTGAGAATATTTGTTCAAAGTTTATCTGGGGAAGTTAGAACCTAGTTCAAAGCCTTAACAACAAATAGTATAGATAGCCTAAGAACTCTCTATCAACAATTCCTAAACAGGTGGGAGAAAAGGAAAGACCCCCTTCAGATTCTATTTGAATACAAAAACCTAAGAAGAGGACCACAAGAAACTGTGCAGGACTATTGTACTAGATTCAACAATGTGTATAATGCCATCCCACTAGATCTAAGACCCCCACCTGGTTTAGCCTTAATAAAATTCCTAGATGGATTTGATTCTAATATGGATTTCCAGCCGAGAGAATGAAACCCTCCTACTTTGGAAGATATGCAAATCATAACAGTCAGTGTTGAATCCAACCTGCTATCTAAAAGAGCCAAGGCCATAAGTGAAAGGAGGATACCATTAAAGGAAGAAATCTCACTCTTTGAACAAAAGTTAGATGCCATAATTAAAGGAATGGATAGACGAGGAGACAGAGTGGAGACAATTGAAAGGAAATCTCCTTGGGATAGCCAACAAGCCAGTACAGGGAGAAATCCTAATTTCAGAAAAAATCAAAACCCGAACACTGGAAAGAATGGTCTTGATCAAAACATTAGACCCCCTTTCCAAGAGAACTATGAAGAAGCTTCCCACTCTGAAGGCCCAGAAGAAGATACTCAAATTAATTTGATGGGGCTTGATGATGAAGAAGAAGTTTTCTTATCCCAAGATGATCAAGAGGCCCACATACTTAAATAGATCCAAACCCAATTAGGGGAATCATTCGAATTTAGAGAAGGATATGAATCAACCATCTTTGAGGTGCACAAGCAATAAAATCTAAGAAGTAGGAGAATGGATGTCCTTGAAACGAAGAAGCAAACGGTTCCAAATCAGCCCAAAATAGGTAAGACAGTAATCAAACCTGTACAAATTATTTCTAGATCAAACACTAATCCTTCTAATGCCATAATTGAAGACATCTTTGATAATCAACCAAACAATAAACAACCCTCCACTTCCCTTCCTTCCAAGGAAACTATGCAACAACCTTTGAAGGTTGATCTAGGAGAATCAGCAAATCATGATTCTACTCCTCAAAAGGAGAAAACATAGGAAACACAGAAAACAGAGAGAATACTGCTACTCAAAATCCAAAGGCCCAAACAGAAAAACCCTTTAATCTGGAAACAGAAATATGTAAGCTAAAAATTTCTGTCCCATTATCTGAATTATCTAAACATGATGCCTACTGAAATCAAATCAATAGATCACTGAAAATTACTAGAACTGAAGACTCAGTTAATATTTTTTATGACTAGCCCGAATTAATCTTTGGCCCAGAAGTGAATGGAAAACCATTGGAAGGATGAATTCCTCCCTTCTATGTGAGCTTAAACATACATGATAAGATTCTTCACAATGCCATGGTTGACTCTGGGGAATCTCATAATCTCATGCCCAAGTCTGTAATGAAAAAGCTAGACCTAGACATCACTAGACCATACAAATATTTGTTTTCTTTTGATTCTAGTCAAGTGAGATGTTTAGGACTGATAAAAGACTTATGTGTTTCATTGGTTCAATACCCTACAAAAACAATCTTAATGGAAATAGTGGTAGCAGATATACCACCCAGATATGGCATGTTATTGTCCAGATCTTGGGGTGCTAAGCCTCAGGGATCTCTTCAACTGGATATGTCATATGCCACTATATCAGCTTTTGGACAAGCAAAGAAACTATACAGAGAATCATTGATGAAATACGTAGTAAGTAGTCAGGAAAGACCCAAAAGTTTCCCCATCTACTCAGTACACTTTGATATGGATTCGTTCATTATTTACAATGCAGAAACCAATCCTTCCAATACTTTAGAGGTTGTAGCCACTGAACCAAAAGAAATTCAAAAGGAAAAATCAATTGTTTATATTCAAGAAATATCAGATAACAAAGAAAAGTGAGATGAAAATGAAAACCCAAATCCCACGGTTAAACAAGTTCCTAGTACCCTAGACACAAATTATGAGCACGAAATCCTTTGTCATTTAGAATTTGATGGCTCAGTCAATAAACTAGGAGCAAGTGTAGGAGTTTGGGTGTACAATTTAGAAAATGATCATGCTAAAGGCCATGCCTACAGATTAAATTTTAGATGCACCAATAATATGGTAGAATATGAGGCTCTCTTGTTGGGTCTTAAACTTGTTAAAAAATTAGGAGCAATCAAGGTGTCTGCCATAGGAGATTCAGAATAATAATTAAACAGATTAAAGGAACCTACTTAACTAGGGATCCTAGACTAGGATATTATAGAGGAACAATCATAGAAATTCTCAACACTTTTTTGGAAACCCAGCTTGCAACTATCCCTAGAAAACACAACATGCAAGCCCATAGTCTGGCCATGTTTTCCAGCACCTGAAAATTACCTTTTCAACCTAATCATCAATACACTGTTGAGATTAGGCATAGAGCAGCCATCTCTGATACTCTGAAGAACTGGCAGGTTTTTGATAGCGATAAGCAGATCAATAATTTTTTAACTTTAGATGAAGAGTTTTCTAACATTAACATAGATGTTGATACAGTTATTGGTTCTAATCAAATAAATGAGGTAGAAATTAACATTTCAGAAGAAAATTCAACAAATATGCTTCATCCCACAAAATTCACATAAAATGAAATTGAAGACCTGAAACAAATGGACCTATATGAAATAATTGAAGAAGAAACAGAGGTTATCAACCTATAGACAATCATTTACCCAAAGGATTGACTCCTCTAGAAGATTTGTTTGACTCCAATGACATTCCCAAGAAACCTAAAATGGAGCCATTAAAAGCAGATATCAAAGAGTACAACTTAGGAACACATGATAATCCAAAATTAATAAAATTGTCAAAATCTTTACCACCTCATCGGAAGCTAAAGTATGTTGAACTTATGAGGGAATTCCAGGATATCTTTGCCTAGAGTTTCGAAGATTTGAAGTCCTATGACACCTCTATTATTCAGCATACTATACCTCTGAAAGAAAATCGAAATCCCTTTAAACTGAAACTCAGAAGAATTAACCATGTGCTATTACCATCAATTGAGAAAGAAATCAAACACATGTATGACACAGGGATTATTGCCCCTATTAGATTTTCAGAGTGGGTGTCTAACTTGCTACCTACTAGGAAGAAAACTGGGGAAACAAGGTTATGTGTTGATCTAAGAAATGTAAATAAGGTCTCTCTTAAAGATAACTATCCTTTACCCAAAATGGATCATATTTTGCAAAGGGTAGTGGGTTCTTCTAGAATTTCACTTTTGGATGGGTTTTCATGATATAACCAAATCTTGGTTCATCCTGATGACCAAGAGAAAACTGCTTTTTCAACACCATGTTGTACTTTCATATAGATCGAAATGCTATTTGGACTAAAAAAATGCAGGAGAAACCTTACAAAGAGTAATGGACATTGCCTTTGCCAAAGAAATTCATGATTTTCTTGTTAGATATCTATATGATCTAACTATTTTTTCTAAATCAGATCAACAACACTTATACCATCTCAGGAAGTCTTTTTAAAATGCAAAAAATATGGCATTTCTTTGAATCCAAAGAAGTCCTTGTTCTATCTGGAGTAGGGTAAACTTTTAGGTCACATTATTTTCAAAGATGACATTGAAATTGACCCTTCTAGGATCGAAGATATTTTACAGATACCCCATCCAAGGAGTATTAAAGAACTTCATGCTTTCCTAGTGAAGATAAATATTTTAAGACGATTTATTTCTAACTTAGCTGAACTCATTAGATTACTAAATAACATGTTAAACAAGGATTCAAGTATCAAATGGATAGTAGAGGCCAAGAAATCATTTGAAGAAATTGAAATGGCATTAAACAGAACATCAGTCCTCACGAGTCCACAATTTGATAGACTTAATCATTTTTTCTTTTGCATCAAAACACACCATAGTTGTAGTCTTATTACAAAACGATGATCAAGGATATGAAAAGCCTATAGCCTTTTTTAGTAAAGCACTCAGAGACACATCATTAAAATACAAAATAATGGAGAAACAAGCTTTTGCACTGGTAAAAGCTATTAAAGATTTCAGAGTCTACATATTATATTCTCATGTAATAGCTTATGTTCCTAATGCAGTAGTCAAAGATATCCTAACTCAAGATGGAGTTGATGGTAAGAGAGGAAAATGGATAGCTACCATCTTAGAGTATGATATAGAGATAAAATCTACCAAGCTAATAAAAGGTCAGGGATTGGCCAAACTCATGGCAGAAACGAATTTTCAAGCCCTAGACATAAATGAACTGGATGATGAGCAGGAGATGGCGACTCCACAGATCAGCCAGGCCTTTTTAGATTCACCTTGCTATGTTGATATAATTTATGTTTTAAAGAACTTGCAGGCTCCTCCAGGGTTATCGAGAACCAAGAATAGGTTTTTGAAAATGAAATCTTCAAAGTTTTGCATCTTAGATAATACTCTTTTTTGGAAAAATCATGAAGGAATTTTGTTAAATTATTTATTAAAAGATGAAGCTAACAAGGCTCTCCAAGAATTTCATGCAGGAGACTGTGGGGGATATCTTTATTGGAAGTAAACTACAGACAAGATCCTAAGGACTGGATTCTATTGGCCAACCTTGTTTGCTGATGTGAAGAGACTTGTAACTTCTTGCCATAAATGTCAAATCTTCGAAGGCAAAAAAAAAATGTTACCTTTACCCTTAAAACCCATTTCCACTGAGAAACCTTTTTAACAATGGGGTCTTGACTTCATTGGAGAAATTCATCCACCCCCTTCTGGCCAACGTAAATGGATACTCACTGGCACTGACTATTTTACTAAATGGATAGAAGCCATTCCCTCTAGACAAGCCAATGACGCTATGATCACAAGTTTCCTAGAGAACAATATTTTGTCCAGATTTGGTTGTCCCACTAAAATCATTATTGATAATTCTGCAGCCTTCAAGTCAAAGAAAATGATTAATTTCTATAACAAGTATCACATTACACTGGGCCATTCTATAGCCTACTACCCTAAAGGGAATGGACTGGCAGAATATTCCAACAAGAGTCTAATTAATATTATAAAAAAACTGTTGGAAGAAAATAAGAAAACTTGGAACAAAAAATTGATAAATGCTTTGTGGGCAGACATGCTTACAACCAGAAAATCCATTGGAACCAGTCCCTATGAGTTAGTATATGGCATGGAGGCTATTTTTCCTTCATCATTAGGAGTTCCTATCATTAAAATACTCCAAGAAGCTCAAGTGGAACCTAATGACATACAAAGAAGGATAAACCAGACCATCAATTTGCAGCAAAACAGGGAGGAGGTGTACCAAAGATCCCAAGTGTTGCAGGAGAAAATTAAGAAGATACTTGATAGAAGAACCAAGGTAGAAGATTTCTACCTTGGATATAAAGTGTTAAGATGGGATTCAAGAAGAGAGGACAAGGGGAACATAGGAAGTTTGAATTCCTGTGGAAAGGACCATACATCATCTATGCTTTCAGAGGAAACAATGCATATTTTCTTAAAGCGTTAGATGGTACAGGAGTAGAAGAAGGACCAGTCAATGGTTGGATGTTGAAGGATTACTTCCATCCTAGTTACTAATGTTACTATGTTCTTCACATTACATATTATATCTTTTGTAATGTCATAGTGTTGATTGGACTGTAAGATTTTGGAGTTGAAGCTTGAAGAGAAGGCCCTAAGATTCATAAGTATTACTGTCATACATATACATAAAGTAGCAGGCAAGATGGAATATTGCAGAGCATAGTCACAGTCATTCAGAGGCCACTAATCTACTCTTCTAGACTTTCCACTAGGAAAAACAATCCCCAAGTGGAGCCATTATTAAGCCCCTATACCAATAGGTTTCATATATCATGATTGACTTGGTTTAGCTTTGAAATATGTTCATACATTTACTTATTGCAAAGGTTTTCCACATTTGTAAAAAAATCAAGAAATAAAAAAATGTAAAGAGGGTATACCCTAGAAAAAGAATAAAAGGGTGAAAAGAATTAAAAAAATGTCACAAAATGAAAGAAAATGAACCCCAACAAAAAAAAAAGACCAGGAAAGTGTGCAAGTCTAAATGCCACTACTTTTTTACTTTTGTATAATAAAAAAATTGTGTGCAGCTTGTCACCTATGCCACAATTCATGAATAGTCAAATAGTTTAAGCTTGACTAGTTCATATTTTCAATTTCATGTTGTAGAAATAGAGAATAAAGTTCTAACCAAACAGTTTAATCTTGGCAGATAAGTAGATATCTAGAGTGAAAAATTAGCTCAACACTATAATCTGAGCCCTTGGATGTAATAAGGTTAGATTTAGATAGGTATCTATATATAAAAGAAAAGAAAGTTTGATAAGGGTCTGCCAATCTAAGTGCACCCTTATAAAGAAGTGAAAATGCTAGGGTAAAGTAGGTAGGGTAAGTAGACAGTGGTTGCAGAATAAATATGTGGTGAATGATAAGTTTAAATGTTTAAATGTTTAAATCTTTTACTTTAATCACTAGGCAAAGGCATGTATCACATGGAAGGCACATAAAGCAAACAAAGTAAAACATAATTAACTTCCCTACTCATTTCCCCTAAATTTTCACTAATTCCCTAAGTGCCAAGGTATCTATCAAGTTAGAGGGTCTCATAACATTTCTCTGACTTTTGGAGGGACCGGACCCTCGGCCCAATAATTGGAAATGCCTAAAGTACTTAAGCCCATTTCATCAACATTGCACTCCCATAAGATCACTCATTACTTTGATAACACTTTTCCTAAGTAAAATCATGTTTTACTTAGGGAAATTAAAACAAATCTGCATAAAAACCCTTTTGTACACTTTAGCCTAAGTAATATGTTATACGATGGAAGACTTTTGGAAAACATTGGACTTAGCGCTTTCCCATTCATTTTTTTCATATTAACCACTAACATTTATTATATAATTCCCCTGTAAAACAAAATTACCCACGCTCATACTATATTATTATACAGAACCCCAAATCATTATATATCTTGCCCCTCAATTAAATATAATCATAAAAATAAAATAAATGGGATTAATTAACTAATCTGTAGTTAATTAAGAACCCGACCCCGCCACCATTTAAAGAGGATTAAATAAGTCATTTGGACTAATTAATAACTCAATAACCAATCGAAACACCCCCGATGTGATTAATTTCTTTAATTTATATTGGGTCTACCCTCAATATCTACCAGTCATTTAATCTCCCCGACAACCGTCCGATGGGATCCTGAAGATCCGAGGGTCACCGTGCATATTGCATGGACCTCTGTGGTCGGGTTTTAGAGTGCGATGGTGAGTGCTTTTATGAATTTTGCTATTGCTACGTATCAAGCAGTGTATGAAATTGCGTAGTCTCACCCAAATACCACTTACCCTCCACTAGCGGTGCGATGAAACCAACTTACCGCCTCCCGCTAAAGACAAAACGTCAAGTTGCCTCCCTGCTAACACCACCTGTCCATATCACGAACCCGCCAAAAGCTTTGGCTTTTCATAAAAACAAAGTTGAAACAGTTTTCTGTCCTTATTCAGAAAATTCATGCATGCAACCAGAAACATAGAAGTTGACTAGCTCATACTCCAACTGGCAGCCACCCTGAAATTTGTGGTTTGATGCTAATACAGTCCACCATTTGCACCTAGTGAATCTGAAATCCATTGCCTGCCACTAGAGAAAGCATCAAATTGTCCCAGTCTGAACTCAGTCACCTTTCCCAGATCTTTATGAATAAAAAACATCAACCCAAAGATCCTCCTCCCTATGTCGCATCTTTCTTCACAAAGGTAGGCAAAAATATAGTCAATATGATAGTTGCAGTCATGGGTTTCAATACTAATGAATATGTGGATGAATTGACTCTATTTTTAATGTCCATTTTTACCCCTGGTCAGCCTCCTGCTGTCAAATATAACTATTTTGCTTTCATTGTTGAGAAAATCCATGACCAATTCATGAGGCTAGAAAATGAAAAGGTATTCAAGTATTCTACAGTCATATATCACCTTTTCCTTTACTATAAGTCTGACAAGTTCCCATTCTCTATAAATAAACTTGATACAAAGGGTAATCCCAGATTAGTCATTTTTTGGACTTCCATCTTCCACCATTCATATGCTTGTCCCTATTCATACAATGAATTCATTGACCAATTTGTCCACCCTGTGACCACCGTTCTGATAGGAAGTCCTCCTCCTAGGATTAGTGATGAAATCAAGAGACTCCTTCAATTGTCAAAGAAGTACAAGATAGGTGACTAGTACTTGTACCAGAATCACACTGAGATCCGAAGCTATGGTTGTGAACTCCCTCCTTTCAAGTTGCCTAAGTATGTTCCTTTGACATTTTTTGCCCTAGAATATTATAGGCAAATGCTAAACTCTGATCAAATTCATTTCAACAAGGCAAAGAAGAAAGCCCAATTGAGGATTAAAGACCACTTAGGCCCATTTGTGTGCAACAATAGAGAAGCAGGGAAAAGAGCAGAACAAATTATAGAAAAAATGAGACTAAAGAAAATCTTTTCTTGGAGATATGATCCACAAGGATTCATTTGTGATAGGAGAATGAAACATAAGTTGTCACCATATATCCATCACAAAATTCTTGAGATAGAACAATATGGAAATATGGATGAATGGAGGGAAGGAACTCTAGTTGAAATGGATAATGATCAAGTTGAGGTAGAAAATGTGATGAAAGACTTAGAAAAGAGAGTTGACCTAGACTCTTGTGAACAGGTACCAGTTAAATCTACTCAAATACCAACACAGGAAACTAGTGCCTCTACAGCAGAGAATTCTCAAAAGCACACAAAGGAGACTAATGCTCCCCCAGCAGAACCACCATAGGAACAAGATCAGGGAACAAGTACCCTAGCATCAAAACAACCAGAGATGTCAGAGCAGCCTGAAATCTCTGAAGAACAAGCTCCACCACAGCCTCATTTGGCTTAGGTTAACATGGGAAATCCCTCGGTTGTGTAGACTCCTCTGAATGAGGAAAAGAACTTGAAAAGAGATAGGAAAGTAGCTACCCTTGCAAGTGGTCCTTTAGACCAGCCTCGTGCTAAGAGGCACAGGTTAAATCCATATTCAGAGGAAGAATTCTTTGAGGAAACAACAGGGAGTTTGAGGAAAGAAGGTGAATACAGTCTACATACATTCCCATCAGGTGGGACACCTTCTAGTTCACAAAGAAAAGAGCTTGAAAGAAAACAGAGTGCCGAAGTTTCATCTTTCAGATCTTCATCTGAGAAGATCATAGACATAAAAGGAAAATTCAAGGAGATAAAGACCAAGAATGAGCAGGTGAAGGCCAAAGCCTATGCTCAATACTTGAAGATGGCCCGTACAAATAAAACCAGATTGATGTCAGCTTATGACATCAAAGAAGGCAAAATGAAAATGAGCTTTCTAAAGCCCATAGTACAACAGCCCAATACATTTGCAGACTAAAAATTCATTTTGAGGTCTTAGCTAAAGACATCCACCCCATAAATCAGATAGAACTGCATAAGAAAATAGGGGAGATGGTTTATTCTACACTGACAAGCAAGGAAATGATGGCACATAGGTTGAAAAATTCACTAGACAACACTACTGCCCAATTGCAACTAGGAAAGGCCTCCTCACAGGCAAAGGACAACATAATCAAATCATTGGAGGATTTGATTATTGAGTTGGGCCATAACCCAAAGGATATCAAGGCTGTAGAGAGCCTAATAAAGAAAAATAATGAAGATATAGCTGCACTAAGAAAGCAGTTGAAATTGCCACCACTCATTCACCCTCAGACTGCTAAAGTGATTGAGAAGAAAAGTGAAGAAGAGCTTATGGACTTGGTCCTTAAGCTAAATGAGAAACTAAAAGAGACAGAGCAAGAATTAGAGAAAACACGACAAGGCAGGCAGAGTGAGTTGACCACATAGCCTCAAAATGTAGTGCCAGTGGTTTCTACAGTAGTCCTTCTACATTGGAAATTGCTTTAGCACCAAATGTCCCTTTGGCAACAACTGCAACTATAGAAGTAACAGGTACAGGTACATCACAGGTAGGAACCTCAAATTAGAGCATAGAAGAGTTGATCAAGTCCATGGAGGAAATGAATCTCCAAGTCACTGAACTCCAAAAAGTAAAAGATAAATTCATTACTTTACAGCAAAAACATGATGTATCAAAATTCATTTTTGCCGAAGAGATGAGAAAAAACAAAGGCTTGACTCAACAGATTAAAACATTGGAAAAAGATATTACATTTGAAAATCCATTGACTAATATCAAAAAGATATTATGGACCAATATCATTGATTCAATCAATGATATTTGGTCATCAATTCAAATCATTTTTGAACAAATTGATTTAGTGAAAGTTACTCTTCAAAAGATTGAAAAAACCAAGGAAGAACTAGGAGGGAAGCCTAAAGAAGCTATCAGATTAATAAACTTTCTACACAATAGAAACAGACATGAGCTGGAACAATTAAACATTGAGGATAGGACTACTACCATCCTTGAAATAAAGAAAGTGTTGACCAAAAGGACTATAATGCAAAGCTTGGAATGAAAATATCAAAATATGCAAGAAGACATATATGAGTTTATGGAGAAATTTGGCATCTTACAAGGTAAAGGACTTCCAAGTCATTTAGTCATCAATGACAAGCTAATGTTTCAGAATGATTATGTCAACAAATTACATCAGCAAGCTAACAATCAAGCTAGTTCATCTACAGCCAAGGCATTACCCACAGGGAGAGTTCTCTATGATAGTTTCTAGAATCTTTTTTACATTGAACATGAAGTGAAGCACTTATTTCTAGTGCAACCAAATTTTGTAAAATACATAGAAACCGATGAAATCTACAGAAAACTGACAAGGAAAAGAATACCGAGAGATGATTGGTCGACCAATGTGATAGAAGTCTTATGATTTACCATGGTAAAAAGTGAAGTAAACTGAAGTATTTACCATAAGTCAATTTTGGTAAAAAAGGATTAATGATTGTAAAACAGGTAAAGATTTTCAGTCACAGGTAAAAGAGTATGAGTGAAAAGCTAAAATAAATCATCCAACACAAAATTACGAGCAAGACAACAAGATGCATATTCATAGGAGCTACCTCTAGCTCCTTCAACAAAAGCAGGGACAACAACAAGCAGTTCACATTCAGTTTCTACTTTCAAGACCATCCGTCTCTATATTCATGTAAAAGATATTTAGTTTTCCTAGAATGTATCTCTCTTAGTTAGGAGATAATTTAATGTTAATTTTGTATAATTAATTCCTTATTCGAAGTACTGAGGGTGGATTCTTAGACATTTATGTAGACAATATACTTTTGGAATTGAAGTACTGTTGAACAAATTTTGTATGGCTGGCTGGAACAAAGTAATAAAGCAAAGGACTTTTACAGGATACATGTGTCAAACAAGAAACAAATAAGTATTCTATATCTTGTGTTTTTATAGTTTTTTGGTTTAATCAATATTCATATGTGTTTCATACCTAAATGATAAACAAAAAGTTGTATTTCAGAAAGAGCTTTACTGCATTTTGTCTTCAAAATCTCTTATTTTCTTAATGTTTTCTTCCAAGCTATTATAGGTAGGGAATTCTTAATTGCTCCCTGCTTTCATAGTTTATCACTGTGACCATTTAACAAAGAATACTTAATTTCTTTTTGTTAATAAGCACCCACTTCCCCTCATCTTGGACTTTGTTGAAGGATTCTTAATTGCCCTTCCTCCCTTTTCAAGACCATTTCACCCTTTTAAGCTATCATTTGTCTTCTTTTTAGCTATCTTGCCCTGTGAAACTCTCCTTTGTTAAATCAACTTGATCCAGTTAAGCCATCTTCAATTGACACCATAGCCCAATGGCCTGAAATACCTTATTCTATCCATCTGCTCCTGAATTCCACCACCAAACAAAATCAAAACCCCCCAAGCTTTCATAACTAGCCTAATATCACATAAACAAAGCTAGAGCATAAAGGGAGAGCCCTCTCTCACTACAGATTAGCTAGATTTTGTACTTACAAGATTGGTTTTTGGTTACCTCAGAACCCTTTCCTTCTTCTAACAACTTCAAGGAAAATTTGAGTGCTAACAACTTACATAACAATGCATATGTAAGACGATTATATTTTTCACATCAACGCTATATGCTATCAGATGGTAATTGATTTCATTCTTTTCTCATTTATTATAATTGGGTTGTGTGACTTACTTTCTCAGTAATAGTTCAATATTGATAAGGATCTATTTCCTTGTGCTTGAGAGAACTACTCGAATTGAATGGGAAAAAGGGATTATTTGTTTCTTGTCTTTCTCTTAAATATCTTGGTTTATCATTACATCTACCATTACTCTCTCTTCTAAATGATATCCACGATATTACATAAATCGTTTGACTCTAATTACTGATAACAAATCCAATGTCAATTTGGATCTCCATTATAGGTAATAAATTTATTGGTATGTTAGGTAATATTGTTGCTACGTGGGTATTGTATTGACGCAACCACTTTCGTTATCAAAAAGTAATTTTTGATATAGGTTCCTAGCACAACATATTAATTTTCTATACGCCAATTTATTTTCTTCAATTAATTTTATGTGAACTGAGGTCGACTTACATTGAACATTTAAATTTTTAGAGGAACTGAACCATTGATTGTTTCCCACGATAGCCCAACCATTTGACTATCCTAGGTATTGAAAAAATAATGTTGCAACTCCCAAGGCTACCTTCTTTACTTATCAACCTGGGTTTTGTACAAACTTGGAGGTGATAGTTATATATGCACAAGTAGAGGTGAAGGTCCTGCCTATTGTCACTGTTTTTCTAGCAAGAGACCCCATGGGTTCCAAGCCAAAATTCTATAGGGTCAGAAGAAGCTTAATTCTTTGATGGAAGGAGAGAAAAGCTATTCTAAGAGAGAGCTACTCTACTGCAGTAATGAAGAATATAACATGAAATGCTAAACTTACACCATAACCTAACTAACCAATTAAACAGCTATGCTAAGAAGAATTGCTAAATTAACACTAACCTAATGCTAATTATCTATGTTGCAGATGTAAAGAGCATCAAAACTAGACTAAGGTGTAGAAAGAAACTTAGGCTAAATCAGGTTTCAAGAGGAAAAAGCAATCAGAGGTCGAAATCAGTCAAAGGAGGATGTGAGTGAGCGACAATACATAAGAACCACCAGATTAGTCGGATGAAAGGAAAATGAACGGCAAATATTGGATCATAGGAGGTTACATAGATATATGGGTGAATAGGGTTAACTAATAGGATGAACAATGGAGATCGTGTCACGAGGGATTAGGTGAGTGGATGGAGGAACGAGGTTAATAGGAGATGAATGGCTGAGATCTAATTGCACGGGTGAAATCAGGAGATGGAAAGATGAGGCTAACATGAGCGATGAATGGTTAAGATCTTATCATTCGGTGAAGTCAAGAGATGGATGACGAAGATCATATCGCGGGGAAAAGAAACGTGTGGAAATGAGGAAGCAGGTTTCTAAGGTGGTAACTAGTTTCTTGCTCGCTCTTCAGGCTATAATCAGTATTTGGAAATTTCACACAATTAGCCTTACTATGTGACACATAGCATGAGAAAACCACTTTTCTCGTGTGCTCTTGCGTGGATAACGTTTGTGCACTAATCCACGTGATAGCTGTTGGATAACGCAAGTCTGATCAACAGTGGAGATCAACCAAGCTAGTTGGTGATCGGGTGAAGTGACAGCCGTCGGATCAGGCAAAAAAGATCGTCGCTGGGGGTTTAAAGTGCCTAAAGTGATCAAGTGATGCAATAGCCATTGGATCAAGTGAGGCAGATCAACATTGTGGACTTAACGTTTATAAAGTAAGTGGTGGACTGCACGTGAGGCAGAAGTTGGAGAAAATAGTGAATTGGATGGTGATTCGGAAGGTTTTTTGGGGATCAGACAGCGAGGAAGCGATGCATGAGGAACATGATAGAGGTAGTTTCAAATGAAAATGATAGAGAAAACTAGTGTGGGTGAAAAAATAGCTGCATTAAACAAATAACTCCCTAGCTCATGCGAGAACCAGAAACCTATGTTTTGGGGGCTGTTGAAGGGTCCCTTTCTCAAGTCATGGTCTTGGATGGAGAGATGAGGCCGAGAAACCTCTGCACAACCTAATAGTGATATTTTTTGCCTGGCTAACCTGTAACTGAAAAAAAAAATCACAAATGGAAGTAAACTGCAGCACAACCAATCTACTCTACGCTATTGTAATGGAAATGCAACTACCTAAGAAAATAACCTGAAAACACATGAATTCTACTTAAGAAAATGAAAAGAACCAGAAATCTATTTAAACAAATAAATAGAACCAGGAAGTTATTTAAGCAAATGAACAACAAAAACCGAGAAGCTATGCTAGCATACATGTACAATAAAGAGGATCTTTGGCTGCTTGGGTTGGGCCCTAACCCAATAACTTCAGCCCTTGGAGTTAAACTAGAGCTGGCTTAAACAAAACTCATTCTTACTATAAAAACCATGGATTACAGAGCAAATTGTCACAAGTCTCTTGCAGCTCGGAAATAAAACAGATTTTTACAATAGAAGTCTCTATCCTACTTAGGTCCTAAGCCTCTCTATTTATACATTTGAAGTCTCTAACGACTTCCTTCCCATTAGGGAGGTTTGGCCTCTAACTCAAGAAAAATTGGTCTTTGTCCTTTTCACTTGCTCAGTTGTCTTCTAGTCTTCAAAGTGATGGTTGTTTGCACTCCGAGCTTGTGGAGGAATATTCGAATGGAGGGGTAGTAAATGAGGAGGATTTACCTCCTATAATTGTTCTCCCTTGTCGCATTCTAGTTTTACCGAGGTCTTTGAAATAGTTCCTTGCTTTTATCCTTTACACCTGCATTTTCCTTGGTTTTATCCTTTATTCTTAGATTTCACGCACATTAGACCACAAAGCGACATATCCAAGTCTAACTCATTTCATAAACAAAATATAATCAAAAGTATGCAATAAGTTGTGAGAATAATTGGTTTGACTAAGCTAGGAGGTGAATTAAGGCCCATATAATTACTCAATTATGATGCTCATCATCACCCCCTAATGAAAGTGTTGCTCATCCTCTAAGCAACTTAGTCAATGTCCATGTCCTTCATGGCTCTGGTAGCCTCTCTGACATGCCATGCTTCTATTGTGGTCTCTTCTTCTTGTTGATAGAAGTCTGATTTCCTTTCTACTTCTTCCCACTACCTCTTTTCCTCTTCTAATTTTCTCCCTTCTAGCATCTCTAGGAGGAGTGGTGGACTGAGTTTTAGGCTTATCCAATTGACCTTCAACCTTTGCATTGATTGCTTACACATAGGTGTCTTGTTGAGTGTCTCTCTCAAACTTTGAGGGGAGTGATATTCTCTGATATTCAAGCTATGTGGCAGTGTGTTCCATCTCCTTTAGCAGGCATGTATATTATCATCTCTTAATAGCCTAAACATATCCTCAAAATGTGAAATTGCTTGCTCTTGGGTAGCAAGATATCTAAGTGCCAACTGGATAATTTTCAATTAAATTATGGGTGTTGATTAGGGCCATGGGATTTGACTGCTTAGCTTTGATGAAAAGAGGTTCATTTTGCTCTCTTGTCAATATGATTTTCATCTCTGCAGCCCTTGACTTCTCATGGTTCATTGAGGATGCCAAAGACATTAATTGTAGATCTCATAGCTCTGCATTAGGATCCCATATATTCATGTCTGTGAGGTCCATGTTGTGCAAGTAAAACTCAGCCATTTTGGCCCTATCCTCTAGTGCACTTTGATAGCAAAGAGCAATAAACCGTCTGCAGTTCTAAAATGGCATGGTGCCCCTTTGTGCTAGTTTTTTAATATGAAATTGCAACCATTGTTCTATGAGGTAAAGAGTCTAGGATTTACCTGGCATATTACACTGGATGGCCTCCAAGGGAGGCTGACCATATATGCTAGTTGTTTTTTCTTTTCCTGTAGTTTTCCTCTCTCTTTTTCTTATATTCTTCCTTTTGTTGTTCTTTTGCATCTCCATTAGTTTCTTATTTTCTTTCCTCCTCTTGTTTCAACCCATCCTCCTTGTCTTCTTTTAGCATGTTCCTCTGTATTAGTTTCTTCTTCACCCATATCATCCCCATCTAGCTCTATATCTTCTTCTTCTTGTTTTACCTCCTCATTACTGATAGAAGGATTAACATCATAGGTGAGGGTTTTGATTTCATCCTCTGCTGGTAAGTTTATGAATACTGGCCATGTTATTGGGATCCTAAGGCTTTGGAGGTAATCCTTAATGAGGATCCTGATCAACCCATGGTGAACTAACTGCTAGGAATTTCCTTCCTTTACTTTGCTGTTGGAGTCTATCAATGATTGCATCAAGAAATAGGGTATGCTGAGTCTTTGGTGAACTAGTGTTTCTACCCCAAATCTTAATTCTTCAAGCATTCTCAAATGGTTTCCATAACAATACTATATCTATGGACTCTTTCATTCTCTTTTGGCTTATTAAATGATTTCCTTTTTTCCACCTTTTCATTTATAAACCAACTACCTCTCAACCTTTACAACTTTTGATGAAATGATGCATATGAGTGAGTGGGATACTTGTGGTCTTGATGCCATGTTGTAGTTGTCAAAGATCAGACGTGCTGGTGATGGTCATTATTTTTCATCCTCTGCTGTCTGCTAATGGTTTCTTGGCTTTTGGAGGTGTCTGTGACTAGATATCTAATGCTACTGCTACTGTGGAGCTCCTGGAATTGATGTTGCCACTACTGTTGAGCTCCTCAATTACCACTTGGCAATATTTGGTGTCTCCCTTAGAATTTCTTGATAATGTTGCTTGCTGGTACTATGAGAATGTTGTAATGAATGGACAGAGGGAGTAGGAGTGTATGTCGATGTAGGGATGATGGTAATGGATGAGGTGATTCTATAGAAAATAAAATATTCACCTGAATTGAAGCAATGAAGTGAAAAACAATGGGTTTGATGGAGAGATGCATGGTAAGGAGTGGAGGAGATGAATATATGAGAGGCAGGGTTCCCTTTAGATGTTTTCTTTTCTCCTTGCTTGTCTTTCCCACCCACCTACAAATAACAATTATGTTTTTTCTTTTATTATTATATATAATTTTTTTTTTAAACACCTAGGCTGCCTCAAAGAGGTTTTCACCCTAGATATTTGCCCTGGGCGCCTCAAGGAATGTTTTCACCCAGTGATCTTCTTTTTTCTTCATTTTTTTTCATCCTTGGGCTACCTCACAAGGTTTTCAACCCAAAGATGGGACTCAGGAACCTCATGGAGGTTTTCGCGTGAATCCTTATTCTTTTTTTCCTTTTTTAGTGTCCTGATGAGGGAGGAGTTGGAACTTGCTCCATCATCATCTCTATCTTATTGATATTGTCTATGAACTCTTGTTTTGATAAAGGCCTCTTGTACATTTTCAATCAGTGTCCATTAAATAGCAATGGAATGGCTTCTTCATCAATAGTTCTGATTGCACTGAATCATTGTCATGGCATCTTTCCACCACATAGTGTCTGAGTCATCTTTTCCTTAGCCTTCCCTTGAAGTATTTATACCTTGAATCATATAACAATGCCCAGTCTCCTTCTTGAAATTGCTTCTCCTTGATGTGCTTGTCATGCCAGATCTTCATCTGAAGCTTAACTATCTTTGTATGTAGGAGGTATGGCATTCTAAATTCATCCAAGCCATTCAAATGCAACAACCTTTCTTTTTGTGCATGACTAAGATTCAAATCTAGTTCAGTTTCCATCCTCAATGTGTTATATTCAAACTTAATGGATAGAAAAGCATTTTTCCCATAGACCAGCTCATAGGGTGTAAATACAATGGTGGTCTTCCATGTAGTATAATAGGCCTAGGTGGCCTAAACTAGTCTCTCTGCCCAATCCTTCCTACTGCTGCTAACTACCTCAGTTAAGATGTTCTCCAATGTTGTGTTGGTCACCTCCACTTGCCCATTAGCTTGTGGATGATAAGGAGTGGATGTCCTGTGCTTGATTTTGTGATGGCTGAGTAGCTCTTCAATCATGCTAAAGGTAAATTGCCTACCTTGGTCTGTGACTAGCTCTCTAGGGTACCCAAATTTGTAGAATATAATCTCCCTTAGGAACTCAGCCAGCTTCTCTTCTCTTGCTGCCTTAACTTCCTTGGTTCCAACCACTTAGTCAAATAATCAGTGCACATAATGATGTGTTGTTTTTGCCTTGAAGGAGGGTTGATAGGCCCAATGAAGTCCATGCCCCACTTTTCAAATGGCTCAAAAGTCACTTGAGGTTGTAGGGGAATTTCATCTCTTGGAGTACGCTTTCTGACCCTCTCGCACCAATCACATTGACTAATATACCTTTTCACATCCTGATGAAGAGTAGGTCAATAATAGCCCACTTGCAACACTTTGAATGTTGTCCTTTTTGCTGCAAAGAGACCTCCACAAGGCCCATCATGATAGGTCAGAAGGATGTCAAAGACTTCCTCTTCTCTTACACACCTTTTTAAGATTTGATATGGGCCAATTTTGAACAGATTGCTCCCAATCCAAGTGAAGGGGGTGATCTTTCTAACTATCTCGATCTTTTCTTTGGACGGCAAGTTTGGTGGGAATTGTGTTGATACCAGATAGTTTTCTATATTAGCAAACCATGCGGAGACAACTGAAATAGCAAAGAAATTATCATCTGGTAACTGGTCATCCACTATTCCTTCCTCACCTGCAGGCAAATTCATCATAGATAGAAAGTCAGCAACAACATTTTCCTTACCAGGTTTATCAATAATAGTTAGATAAAACTGTTGTAATAAAAGCAGCCATCTTATGATTCTAGCATTCACATTTGGTTTATTCATTAAATATTTGATTGCGGCATGATCAATATGCACAAAGGTTTCATAGCCTATAATGTAATGCCTAAATTTGTCCAATGAATACACAACAGCTAGGAGTTCCTTTTCGGTCATAGTATAATTTAGCTCATCCTTTGATAGGTTCTTACTAATAAAATAGATGGCATAGCGAAATTTCTCCTCTTCGCGACCTAAGGCAGCTCCTATGTATTTGTGTAAGGCATCAACTGTTGGAAATAATACTGAGAGGGGGGGGGGGGGTGAATCAGTATTATCAGAACTATAAAACTTTTTCAATGCTCAGAAACATACACGCTACTTTAGTTAAGTGAAACCGCGTGTACACGCGACTGTATCTAATGAAACAAGCGTATACCCAGAGATCTTATAATTCAGTTAGCTTTAATCTTCTGTAAATACATCAGATCATTATTAAGCATATTAACAGTAACCAGGTGCAGAATAACAGAACAGAACATCACACAAGAGCCACACACATGAACACAAAGATATAAGGTGGAAACCCAATGTGGGTGAAAACCACCTGCTGCAAGTCATCTCAATCTTCTTCTTAATAAGAAAATCCTTTTACAATGTTTGTACTGGTGCAGTCTTATACCAGTATGGGAGCTACAACCCCCTTTGCTCTTGTACTAGCCGATCCATTTACTAGTACGCAGGCTGCTACCTGCTACAATGCTCCAAAGATCTCCTTTAGCTTTTGTACTAGCTTAGATACTAGTACGTAGGTGCTTGCCTACAATCTTCTCTCCTCCAGGTACCACGTTTCATCAATTTTCAGACTGGATACACTGAAGCACAACACATAATCTGTAAGGCCACTTTTCATCCAATTTTCATACTGGACCCATAACTATCATTGAAGCTTAAAACAATCATCAAACTCTGAATCACTGAAACCCTGTTTACAACAGTCACCAGAACACAGAGCAGACACAGAACTCTGTAATAACCATCAGATCCATCTGCAACTTCAATTATCAAGCTTTACAATGTATACGCTACTTCGATGAATCAAACCCACGTGTATACGCGCTTTTGCCAAAGACAACCCGCGTACAGATCTAAAAATAATTTCTCATAACTTGCAGCTGTACCAGACATCAGTCATACTCATAACACTTATAGAACAATACATGCGTCAGTATGTAGATCTAGAATATGCATCATAAAGATAGTTCATTTCAAACCATTTGACCCCGATCTCTCCTTAGATCTAGTTCTCCATCAACCGATGAGATCTCTCCTTAGCTCAGATCAAGCAATGCATCATCAACCCATAACCCTGCATACTGGATCTAATGCTTCATCAGATATTCAAGACATTTCAGATACACTTGCCTAATGATTTCCTTCTCCTTATATAGCCTTAGGCCTTGTTCAATACCAAGGGCCACAACCATAGAAATCCAATGCCATCAACTTCAAAACTAGGGATCAACACGTCCGTCGAGACACCAAGGTCCAAAACCATAGGCACAACTTCCAAGGAATAACCGCCGTGGACCAAAGATAAGATTTCCACATACACGCGCTTTTGCTGAAGCCAACCTGCGTGTACAAGCTACTTGGTATATAGAGAACCTGCGTATACGCGACTTGGTATATAGTGAACCTGCTTGTATACGCGACTTGGTATATAGTGAACCAGCGTGTATATATTTTTCTTCAAACTTGTAGACTGATCATCAATTCCTTGCTGCTATCCTTCTGCACTATGATTTGTCATCAGTGTGATTTTCCATCAAGGACAACACTTGTCTCATAATGCCAACAATCTCCCCCTTTGGACTTGATGGAAAAGCTAACTTGTCACACTTAGAACTATCATCTGATTCCTTTGAACTGTCCTCCATCAGTCACATCTGACATCTCTTCTGAAGATTCATCCAGTTATTCATAAGTGAGATATTCTTCTATGAGAGGGTTGCCATCAAGTACAACACATGCATCATAATGCCAACAATCTCCCCCTTTGGACTTGATGGCAACAACACCAAATCACTCTCCCCCTTTGACATCAAGGGCAAAGGGTGGACCAAGATATTCTCTTCCTTTGCTGAATCATTCCACTGTCCATACTCCCCCTGAGTACCTGTTGAAATCTCTGAATAATCTCCCCCTTTGTATATGCCAAGGTGTACCAATCTGTCCATGCTCCCTCTGAGTACATGCTGAATCTCTGTACCGCTGAAGTGTGCTGTTCATGCTCTTCCTGACTGTAGGCAAGATCTGCAAAAGATGTTCTTCAAGAAGAACATGAATCTATACATCATAAAAGACCTTCCTATCACCAAAGACTCATACATACATCCATCTCTCAACTAAGTGAGGATATACAAAAATTGACTCATCCACCCAACCGAGTGGGGATACATCAAAAGTTTACATGTGACAACCAATCATATTGCATCAATCATCCCAGGCATAGTGGGGAAACCAAAATAGGCCGTTACATGACCTTGACACCATGAAAGAGATACCACAAAAGAGATACATGACATAGAGACGAAATATCTAAAGTAAGACTTATGAATGTCACCAATAGCATCTGATAATCACCATTCAGATCAGCAACCAAGAGATCCTTCTGTTCTCCTTTCGCCTTTGTTCCACCTGAATCAACAACAAATGTGAACTAGAACCAAAGGCTTTAAGATAATGCCAACAATGCATCATTGGAAGATTATCTGCTCCCCCTGAACCTGTGCCAGATGATCTCTGTCAGACCCATATCAGACTTTCTGCAACCAACATCTGTCCCTGCTGATTTCCTTCAAAATTCCATATACGCGTCTGTATCCACATAAACAGGCGTATATACGCGGATAGGCCTTATGAAACTCGCGTACAACCATTTTCACATCAACAACCTGTAAATGTCCTGCAGCAAGGTATGTCTGAACATAGATGTCAACTTCTCCTTTTAAACATCATCATGAAATCATTCACATTACATGTGAAACTACCATAGCCATTACATCAACGTCAAGATCTTCATGATCCAAGTATCATTACTTGGGAACATCTGCATCAATCAACATATGTAAGTATCAACCTATCATCATATGAACTCATCACCATGTCTCCAACAAAGCAACTTGAGTAGTCATCCGTGTATCTTGAGCTCAAGCTCATTTGAAAAAACTTCTTGATATCATCAACAGCAACAATCCTTATCCACAAGAGTGCCTGCATCATAACTATATGATCTTTATGCATATGACAACAACAGTATATAAGTGACTCATCATCAAATGAGGAAGATGTGTATTCAAGCTTTGTACTTCTCCTTGTCCTTATGAAGATCACCATGTAAGCACCATATATGCATCATCAAAGAATCAACCATAAATCTGATCTGAACATCTTCTATGTAACTTCAAGAATCATATGAGAGTTTATCATAGACAACTCACAACCACATCATAGCAAGATATATCATTTAGCCATATAAGAATCATCACCAAGGATTATTAACCATAATGCCAACAATGAATTACTAAAGGCATATGCTCCCCCTCAACCAGTGCCATCTGTTAGATCTGATCATGCATATATCAGCAATAAGCATCAAAACATCATCATCCTCAAGTTAGGATCAAAAACACTTCTAGACATCTTACAAGTATCAAAGCATTTTCACACATCTTCAGCCGACTGTAATTATTAACCAATAGAGCAAATAATGGACTGAATCATATCAGATCCCTTTTCTGAGCCTGTCCCCACTGCTTTTCCTCAGACTGACATATACGCGACTTTGCAGTGTCGAACTTGCGTATATACGCGACTTCCCTTTAAGGAACTTGTGTATGAGATTCAGGACACTGAAGGTTTACACTTTCAGCTCCCCCTGAGTCTGATATGTCTGTGTTGTGCTGTGTCTCAGTACATTGTGCTGACTGTACTTCCTTCTTCCTCCATATCTTCAAGTGTGATGAGGTTTTCTCCTTTCGGTGTGATGTCCATCCTTTGTTCCTGCATTCCTTTGCTATATGTCCAAGCTTGTTACATGCATAATATCTAACATGTTTCATGTTCCTTCTGTAGCAATCAGCAGCTTTGTGACCATACATATTGCAAGCAAAGCAATATCCATTAAAGTATCTTGATTGAGATGACCTGTCCGCATAATAGTCTTGAACTCTTCTTCTTCTACATCTAGCTGCAACATGTCCAAGATTATGACATACATAACATTCAATATTATTCATAGGAGGAGTAAAAGATTTTCTTTGAAGAATTTCTTTCCTTGGTTGATGATGAGATTGACCTTTCATCTCCTTGTTGATCATTTTGGATTTCTCTTTAGAGTTCCTTGCCTCACCTTGTGAACTAGATTCACCTTCAACAGATTCATGGAAACCAAGACCAGTCTTGATAGCAGGAGACCTTTGACTACTAAGAATATCATCCAAGGCTTTAGTACTATCTTGAAATCTCAAAAGTTTATCCTTTTCTTCTAATTTACCTTTCAAGATATTTACCTCAACTTGAAGTTGTTCCTCCTTTTCCAGACATTGCTTCTTCATGTCTTCTCCATCTTTCCTTCCTTCTTCCAACTGATGCCTTAGTTTGAGAATCTCCTTTTCTTGTTCTTCATTTAGATCCTGCTGCATTTGACGAACTCGGAAGGCACATTCTGGTTGAGATTTTAAGCTGGTGACTTCGTTTTCTTGTTTTGCAATAGCTTGGAGTAGATCTGTATTCTGCTTCTTTGATTCTTCAAGATCTCCTTTTAGTGAGGGGATTGTAGCTTCAAGATTTTCATAGTAGCTGGATCTATCTTTGAGTTTCTTGATGGTTGTGCCTCTTTCGCTGACTTCTTTTCTTAATGATGTCACTTCATGCTGCAATTTTTGACATTGGTCTTCCTTGTCCTTGAGTAGCTTTCTTACCTTGTTTCCTTCTTCTAGTTGGGCCTTTAGTTTGGTAACTTCTTCTTTGAAAGCACATTCCCTTTTGTTCAATAGATCTTGTTGATCTTTAACTTTGTCTGCAAGCCTTCTAAATACTGCCTCTATTTGACACTTTTCTTGCTCACCCATACAAGCATGTTCAGTAGTTTCACTATCACTTCCATCTCTTTCACAAGGAAATATAGCTGGAACATCAGAGGATAACACATTCATACCTGATAATGATTCTGAATCTGAAGAACTTCTTATACCTAATCCCCAATCGACTCTCCCACTGTCATAGATCTTCTGAGATGTCTTCTTCTTCTTATGAGCTTTCTTCTTAAGCTTCTTACCCATTGTTCCACGGATCTCCTTCAAGCGATCAAGCTTCTACCAAAGGACCTGCTTTGATACCAATTGTTGGAAATAATACTGAGAGGGGGGGGGGTGAATCAGTATTATCAGAACTATAAAACTTTTTCAATGCTCAGAAACATACACGCTACTTTAGTTAAGTGAAACCACGTGTACACGCGACTGTATCTAATGAAACAAGCGTATACCCAGAGATCTTATAATTCAGTTAGCTTTAATCTTCTGTAAATACATCAGATCATTATTAAGCATATTAACAGTAACCAGGTGCAGAATAACAGAACAGAACATCACACAAGAGCCACACACATGAACACAAAGATATAAGGTGGAAACCCAATGTGGGTGAAAACCACCTGCTGCAAGTCATCTCAATCTTCTTCTTAATAAGAAAATCCTTTAACAATGTTTGTACTGGTGCAGTCTTATACCAGTACGGGAGCTACAAGCCCCTTTGCTCTTGTACTAGCCTATCCATTTACTAGTATGCAGGTTGCTACCTGCTACAATGCTCCAAAGATCTCCTTTAGCTTTTGTACTAGCTTAGATACTAGTACGTAGGTGCTTGCCTACAATCTTCTCTCCTCCAGGTACCACGTTTCATCAATTTTCAGACTGGATACACTGAAGCACAACACATAATCTGTAAGGCCACTTTTCATCCAATTTTCATACTGGACCCATAACTATCATTGAAGCTTAAAACAATCATCAAACTCTGAATCACTGAAACCCTGTTAACAACAGTCACCAGAACACAGAGCAGACACAGAACTCTGTAATAACCATCAGATCCATCTGCAACTTCAATTATCAAGCTTTACAATGTATACACTACTTCGATGAATCAAACCCGCGTGTATACGCGCTTTTGCCAAAGACAACCTGCGTACAGATCTAAAAATAATTTCTCATAACTTGCAGCTGTACCAGACATCAGTCATACTCATAACACTTATAGAACAATACATGCGTCAGTATGTAGATCTAGAATAAGCATCATAAAGATAGTTCATTTCAAACCATTTGACCCCGATCTCTCCTTAGATCTAGTTCTCCATCAACCGGTGAGATCTCTCCTTAGCTCAGATCAAGCAATGCAACATCAACCCATAACCCTGCATACTGGATCTAATGCTTCATCAGATATTCAAGACATTTCAGATACACTTGCCTAATGATTTCCTTCTCCTTATATAGCCTTAGGCCTTGTTCAATACCAAGGGCCACAACCATAGAAATCCAATACCATCAACTTCAAAACTAGGGATCAACACGTCCGTCGAGACACCAAGGTCCAAAACCATAGGCACAACTTCCAAGGAATAACCGCCGTGGACCAAAGATAAGATTTCCACATACACGCGCTTTTGCTGAAGCCAACCTGCGTGTACAAGCTACTTGGTATATAGAGAACCTGCGTATACGCGACTTGGTATATAGTGAACCTGCTTGTATACGCGACTTGGTATATAGTGAACCAGCGTGTATATATTTTTCTTCATACTTGTAGACTGATCATCAATTCCTTGCTGCTATCCTTCTGCACTATGATTTGTCATCAATGTGATTTGCCATCAAGGACAACACTTGTCTCATAATGCCAACATCAACATGAATATGAAAAGGGAGGGCCTAGTTTGGACCTCTAAGGATTGGTGTACTGGTTAACTTACCCTTTAGAATGTCTAATGCCTCTTGACAGCACTTTGACCATATAAACTCAAAATATTTGGCCAACAACCCAAACAAAGGAGAGGCCAACTTGTTGAAGTCCTTTATGAACCTTCGGTAGTATCCAGCTAACCCTAAGAAACTCCTTACATCTCTCTACTTTTGTGGAGGTGGGACCCTTTGGATGATTGCTTTTTTTTTTGGCTCCACTTGCAGTCCTTGCTGAGATATTGAATGACCTAATACAGTCCCTTCAGTCATTAAGAATTCACATTTTTCTGGACTAAGAGATAGGTTCATTTCAATGCATTTGTGCAATACTTTGCCCAGGTTAGTCAGGGCTTCTTGGAAATCACAGCCATAAGGTGTAAAATCATCCATATAGATTTCTACTGCATCATGTACTAATTCAGAAAAAATACTCACTAATTCTCTCTAGAAAGTGGAAGGACCCTATAGGAAAAAGTACCCCAAGACAGGTGAATGTGGTCTTATCCTGGTCTTCTGGGTAGATTTGGATTTGGTTGTATCCACTGAATCCATCTAGGAAAGAAAAGAACTTCTTCCCTGCCAGGCCATCTAGCACTTAGTCAATGAAGGGTAGGGGAAAATGATCCTTCTTTGTGGCTTTGTTCAACTCCCTATAATCAACACAAATCCTCCACTTACCATTTTTCTTGGGAACTAACACTAAAGGAGAGATCCACTCACTATTTGAGATAAGGTACAAATGAATCCTGAATCTAGTAGTTTTTGCAGTTCTTCTTTGAATATGTCTTTAAGAGCTGGATTCATCTTACTTTATGGTTTCCTGACTATCTTGCAACCTTCTTTGATGTATATGTGGTGACTACACACTGAGGGGTGTACTCCCTTCATTTCCTTATAACTCCAAGCGAAGGCTTCTAGGTGTTCTCTCAACATGTTGCATAGATTTTCCTCTTCTAAAGCAAAAGAGATGAGTTAATTTTCAGAGTTCTCTCTAGGCCAAATTCTATGGTTTTGACAAGGAGTGGGTTGGAATTGGCCAAGCATAAGTCAACTATATGATTTCTCTAGGTTTCCCTTACTTCCTCTTCTAATCGGAATGAACTAGGAGTTGGATTTTGGAGTAGGTGTTCAATTAAGTCATCCACATCATCTTGTCCTCCTCCTATGGTTGCTTCCAAAGCAAAAAGTTGGGTAGAATAAACCTCATCTTCTTGGACCTCCTCCTCTAACCATAAAGGTAAATCATGCTCTAGGGTAGGTTGAGCAGGAGGGTATAAGACTAACTGTTTAGACATATGACCATTCTTTATGATCATATTCCTAGCTCTTCAACTAATGTAAGAATCAGTGGTGTCCAACCATAGCTTCCCAAGGATGAGAGGGTTACTAGTAAGCTTAGCCTTAGGCCGGAGAACTAGGAAATCTGTAGGGTACTCCCAAGAGTCAATGCAGACAATCACATCCTCCACAGTTCCCTCTAGGATGACTATGGAATGGTCTGCAAGTTGCAGAATTGTTGTGGTATTTCTCAATGATCCTTGGATGTTGAGCTTGAGCATGCTTTCCTTGGTCATCACATTAATGACAACCCCAAGATAAATCAAAGTGTGTGGGACACCAGCACCATTAATGTGCAAATCTACAACAAGGTTTCTAGGATCCAAATATTTTGAGCATATTACCTGCCCTAACATTAAGTCAGAAAACTGCCCAATGACATTAATTGCAGGGGCATCCCTTTTTCTTATTCCTGGATGCTTGAAGCACTTCTCCTTAATCAATTTACTGTAAATGGGAACATCTTCGATTTCCTGGAGAAGGGGGATCTTTACGCATAGATTTTTCAATTCTCCCAGAAGTTCAATTTCTTTTGGGGTAGGCTGGAGTGGTTGGGTTAATCTCTCAGGAAAGGGTGGATGTACTTTAAGGTTTTTTTCCTCTCTTCCTTCGTCAACCTCCCTATGTGGAGAGGGAGGTTGGCTGTTTGATATAATTCTCCCAGATCTTAGGTTGATCTCCTGGATTTCTACAACATAAGCTAGGTATGATGTCTCTCCACTGTATACTTGTGGAGCCTGCCTATTGTTTGGGTTTGGATTTGGCTAGGTAGGCATCTAAGGTTGCTTGGGTAGAGCAAAGTGCAGGAGTTGTGGTTGGGTAGGTGGTGGAGGCAATAGGGCTGTAACATTGTTGAATTGGAGCCTCTGCCCCTGGTGTGGGGTATTCCACTAATGTTGTGGCTGAACATAAGGTTGAAATGACTAGTTGGCTAGCTGGGATTGATACTTTGATGCATATGACCACGAAGGGGGTTTAGACTAGGAAGCATGAGAAAGAGGTCCCCAAGAAGGTATAGTTGTGGTTTGTTTGGGGTTGTAATATGCATGGCATGACCCTTGCATACCCTGTTGGTATGGTCTAGACCTAGGAGGTCTCCTTTGGTTGATGTAGAAAAGCTGCTCAATGACCCCTTCAGCTCCTTGATATACAACTTTGAGTCGAAGTAAACAAGGGCACTTGTCTATGGAGTGGTTTTCTTCACAAACTGAGCAAATCTTAATACAGTTTAATAGACATTCATTCCTAGTATGCCTCCTGGTGCATCTAGGACAAAAGATGGCCAAGGATCTCTCTGCTTCCTCTTGCTTCCTTTTGATGGTCATGGTGTCCAATTGCAAGTCAAGGGCTTGTAGTATCACTTTTGAAATATTCTAGCATATTCCAATTTCACCCTTGATGGATAAGTTAGAGGATGATGTACTGGCCATAGGTTGACTACCCCTACCGTTTTTTCTGGCTGCCCTAGAATGGTTTCTAAAGACAATATTAATATCCTCATAGGGAAATTGGTAGACATCTCCTCCTGCTATCATATGTAAGGTATCTAGGATATCCTCCCTTATTCCTCTAAGCACGACCAGTTTTAGTAACTCAAGGTCAAGTGTGCACCTTGCCCTTTCGTAACTAAGATGGAATTATTCCTCATAGTCTTCTAAGGATTCATCCTGGCCTATGGTCATCCTGAAAATCTCTTTTTTAGTATCCTTTGACCTACAGTAGTCCCTATATTTTTTGTTGAAGTTTTGTTGCATTTGAGCCCAAGTTGTGATGCTATCTCCGGGTAAACCCATGAACTAGTGCAATGCTACATCCTTCAGGGTAGATGGGAATAGTTTTAACTTTTTCTCATCCTTAGTATAGTCATAGGTTCAGCATGTAATAGCAAACTCAAATAGGAAGGTGTCAGGGTCCTCTATGGTCAGGCCATGGAACTGAGGTAGAGTAGAGGGGCTTACATTCTTCATCTTAGTGTCCCCAATGGTTTCCTTGATGGGGAAGGCACCCTCAATTCTCTCTCTATTTCCTCTGTCATTTCAGTTTCTAGCCATTGGTTTAGTAGGAATGGGTTCTTCCTCTTCTTCTTCCTCTATAGGTTCCTCAAATAGGTAAGGTTTCTCACCTAAAGGGTCTTCCAATTCACTGACACTGAAGAAGAAAGAAGGTTGAATGTTGGATGCACTGGGGGTATTTGACAAGAATTTCCCTGAATTGTCCCTATTACTATGAGGCATGAAAGGAAATGTTTTTGGGTTGTCTTTTGTAATATTTTGTCAAAGCTAGAAAGTACTTGTAGAATGGAAAGGAAACCAGATAATGACAACTAAAAGAAAGAAACAAACTAGATTACTTTTGCAGAAATAAACTAATCGATGAAAACTGAGGATAAGAAGTAGAAGAAAGGAAAGTTGAAGACTAGAAGCAGACGAAAAATAGTAATTACTTGTACTTAGAGACCTCCTCTGCAACTGCACCAAAAAGTGATGAGCCTAGGTATTGCAACAATAATGATGCAACTCCCAGGGATACCAGCTTTACTTATCAACCCGAGGTTCATACAAACTTGGAGGTGATAGTGCTATATGCACAAGTGGAAGTGAAGGTCCTGCTTTTTGTCACTGTTTGTCTGGAAAGATACCCCAGGGGTTCTAAGCAAAAATTTTATAGGGTCAGAACAAGCTTAATTCTTTGACAGAAGGAGAAAAAACCCATTCTAAGAGAGAGCTACTCTATTGTAGCAATGAAGAAAACAACATGAAATGCTAAACTTACACCATAACCGAACTAACCAATTAAACATCTATGCTAAGCAGAATTTCTAAATTAACACTAACCTAATGCTAATTATATAAGTTGTAGAAGTAAAGAGCATCAAAACTGGACTAAGGTGTAACAAAGAAACTTAGGCTAAATCGAGTTTCAAGTGGAAAAAGAAATCGGAGGTTGAAATCGGTGAAAGGAGGACGTGAGGGAGCAACAATGCATAGGAACTATTGGATCAGTCAGGCAAAAGGAAAATGAACGGAAGAGATTGGATCGTGGGAGGTTACGTAGATATATGGGTGAACAGGGTTAACTAGCAGGATGAACAATTGATATTGTGTTGTGATGGATTAGGCGAGTCAATCGAAAAATGAGGTTAACAGGAGATGAATGGTCGAGATCTAATCACACGGGTGAAGTCACGAGATGGATGGACGAGGCTAACAAGAGCGATGAATGGCTAAGATCTTATCACGTGAGTGAAGTCAAGAGATGGACAGTGGAGACCATATCATGGGCAAAAGAAATGTGTGGAAATGAGGGAGCGGCTTTCTATCGTGGTAAGTAGTTTCTCGTGCGCCCTTTAAGATATAAGCAATATTTGGAAATTTCATGGGATTAGCCTTACTGCGTGACATGTAACACAAGAAAACCACTTTTCTCGCATTCTCTTGAGCAGATAATGTTTGTACACTAATCTGCGCGAGATTGTGCGATATTCGTTGGATCAGGCAGGGTTGATAAATGGTGGAGATCATCCAAGCTAGTTGGTGATTGGTTGAAGTGAAAATCGTCATATCAAGCAAGGCAGATTGACGGTGGGGGTTTAAAGTGCCTAAAGTGATTCAGGGATGCAATAGTTTCCGAATCAAGTGAGGCAGATCGACAGTGGGGAATCAAAGTTCATAAAGTAAGTGGTGGACTCCACGCGAGGCAATAGTTGGAGAAAATAGTGAATCAGAGGGTGATTGTGAAGGTTTGTTGTTGATCAGATGGCGAGGTAGCAATGCATGAGGAACGTGCTGGAGGCAGTTTCAAATGAAAATGACAGAGAAAACCAGTGTTGGTGAAGAAATAACTGCATTAAACAAAGAACTCCCTAGCTCATGCGAGAACCAGAAACCTGGGCTTTTAGGGCTGCTGAAGGGTCCCTTCCTCAAGTCATGGTCCTAAAGGAAGGAGATGAGGCCGAGACACCTGTGCACATCCTGATAGTGATATTTTTCACCTAGCTAACCTGTAACTGAAAAATAGCACAAATGGAGGTAAACTACAGCACAACCGATCTACTCTACGCTACTATAATGAAAATGCAGCTACTTAAGCAAATAACCAGAAAAACAATGAATCATACTTAAGCATATCAACAGAACCAGAAAGCTATTTAAACAAACAAACAAAACCAGGAAGCTATTTAGGCAAATGAACAATGAAATCCAGGAAACTATGCTAACATACATGTACAGTAAAGAGGAGCTTTGGCTGCTTGGGTCAAGCCCTAACCCAAGAGCTTCAACCCTCAGATTTAACTCAGAGCTGGCTTAAACAAAACTCATTCTTATTATAAAAACCATGGACTACAGAGAAAATTGTCACAAGTCTCTTGTATCTTGGAAATAAAACGGAGTTTTACAGTAGAAGTCTGAATCCTACTGAGGTCCTAAGCCTCTCTATTTATACATTTGAAGTCTCTAACGACATCCTTCCCGTTAGGGAGGCTTGGCCTCTAACTCAAGAAAAATTGGTTTCCATCCTTTTCACTTGCTTGGCTATCTTATAGTCTTCAAAGTGATGGTTGTTTGCAGTTCGAGCCGGTGGAGGAATATTCAAATGGAGGGGTAGTAAATGAGGAGGATTTACCTCCTATAATTACTCTCCCTTGTCCCATTCTAGATTTACCAAGTTCTTTTCCATATTTTTTTGGTTTTATCCTTTATACTTGCATTTTCATTGCTTTTATACTTTATTCCTACATTTCATGCACATTAGACCACAAAGCAACATATCCAACTCTAACTCATTTCATAAACAAAATATAATCAAGAGTATGCAATAAGTTGTGAGAATAGTTGGTTTGACTAAGCTAGGAGGTGAATTAAGGCTAATTAAGGCCCATATAATTACTCAATGATGAGGCTCATCATTGAACCGTTGATTGTTTGCCACAATAGCACAACCATTTGACTATCCCATGAATTGTCAGTCCCACTCATATGAACAACATGGCATTATTTTTGAGATTTAACGCTACCTTAGGATTCACCAAACCGTAGTATTCCATTCTCTACTTGGTAGTTTCCCCTTTTTTTTGTTTCTCCTTCCTGGTTTCACCACATGCGCATTAAGCATATTGGTTGGTGTGAAGCCACTATTTCACACATTGCATCTTCTTCAACATCAACGCACCATCCAACCTACTCTCTAGAGCTAATCTCTACTAGCGCAAAGGATTGTATTTTGATCTGAGTTCATCCTCATGAATCAATTATTTCTTTTTGTACTTTGGGGTAAAGCAATGAATCTTAAGGTGCTAATACTTTTCAATTGTTTTTTTGACTCAGGGACTTTGCAACTTGATTCACGCTAATCCTACCATGGGTGGAGATTCTGAGACACCGTTGAAATTTTTTCGGGTTTTATATGGAGAACACCAACCCTTCTCAGTGACCCACAATGTTTGGAGTCGACGATTATGACATATGTCACATATCTCCTTGACACAATACTAACAACCACCTACTATGTTGTTAACAATAAAAATTAACTTTTTCTTAAATTTATATTCAATAGTTTTCACATACATAAGTATTTAATCATCTTATAGGAAATCAGATCACATGAAAATATATTCATATGCTAAAATAATCAACAACATAAAGTGTAAGGGACAAAAACATCCAGAACATGCTATGAAATTAAATCAAACCAGATTAGTTGGAAGAGTATCACTTGGAAGATCAAGCACCGCCACCCAACCTACTGGCTTCCTTCAGTTTACCCCTAAGCCGAGAGTTCTTTTCCATTGGTGAACTGCCTCTTGTTGATCCCTTCAATGAATATTTAATTCCCTCTTTCATGATATGGTTTCCTTTAGCGGCGTCCCACTTTTGTGGATCTTTTCATCCACTTGCCTAGGTTTTTCCCCATAAAAACTCATCTTTCTCTCCCGTGAGGCTTTTATGTTTTTCCTAAACTTATCATATGTCTTGAGCTAAGAAACTTAATGGATATTTATCTCCCATCCATTAATATTATATATAATTTGATCTAGAATTATTATCATGGAAGAATTATTCATTCTCATTTTCCAATGGGATTTCATTTGGTAATAATCTCATCTCTAGGTGTCTCATTTTCCAAGAATTTAAATTATCTTTATTTATTTTGTAATAAAGTATTTTGTCACAGTTTTACCCACATTTTTACCCCTAATACCTAGCTTTTCTATTACAAATCAGTCTAGCTTTGGTCTGGCACGAAAACAACAGAGGGGTGTTACACACTCCCCCCCTTAAATTCACATTGTCCTTGGTGTATTTATGCATATTACAATTTATTTCCTCATTTTGAGGTATTTGTTTCTAGATTTATAGGCTCCCATGGCCTTGCCACTTGAATCAGATCTCCTGCAATATAGATTACAAAGCATTTCTACCAGCAACTCTCCTTCAATTTCTACATAATAGGAATAATTTTTTGTTCTTCCAATGCATTTGTATTCTTGTCGAACACTTTCTTCCTGCATTAGTCACATTATTGACATGTTTTCAAATGATGTTAGTATTATTAACATAACATCAAGTCAATGACAAAAGTTCCTTCAATTGTTTATTCACAACTACATTTTGGCAAGTCCAATCAAACCAAGCTCGATTTGTCTATTGGAGATTAGAGAATTAATGGACTTATTTAATTTTTGCAGCTAGAGCATAAATGAAGAAATTCATGTCAAAGTATTTATGTGCTTCTATTGAGCTAATCATGTTCATATATCATGTGCTTGTAGGAAAATTTAACAGAATGACAAAAATTGATAACATAGAGGCAATCATGCATAATACAACTTACAATACCAATAAATTTGGGTTTTGTGATCGAATCTGTCACTAGACAAGGTATTAATGACACAAGAACCATGACCAGGGAAAATTTTAAGGATGGAAATTTATCGTAAAGTTTAGAAGCATTGGCGAATCTTACTAGTCCCCAATATGAAGATTCCAAAATGTTTGGGGATGTCTTTTGTAAAAATACTGATATCTATAATAACTTTATAATATTCTATATAAAATTTTGGCGATTTTTTAGCTAAAATAATTTTATAATATAAAATTTGGGTGAATAACTTTTAGAGAAAAGTTAAAATTGGTGAATTTTTTTGGAAAAACCATGGAAAATAAGCCCGCTTGTGAATATTAGCCCCTAAAATTTTCCCTGACCATGACCTTCATCCAATCATAAAGTAGGCCAGTGTCACTAATAGTTAATCTAGCCTAGATTTAGATTTATATTTGAAGTTTAATGACAACATTAACCTTGTTATTAGCTACGAAAATCATTAATTTGTACTCAAAAGTACCTCACCCATAGTCAAGTTATGTGAGATGATTTCATCCCCTTGCAATGGTCTTTTCATGAATTCATGGTTTGTCTTTCTAACACTACTCCAATGCCTGATTAGGCCATGAAAAAATTAAAAAATCAGTATGCATATACATACACCTCCTATACATGAACCATAAGCAAAGGTTACAATGTTCTCAACTCCACAACCTCTTAATTTTCAGGGAACTATGGGTACCAGGGTTTAAACCTAGGTTATCAACATGTTGACACCCCACCCTAAATATTAGATCACAACCTGGTGGACAAAAGAATATGATCAATTTTAATTTTCGATAAAATAGATGCTAGAATATTTGATGCAACAATTGTTATGTTGCCATACTAAAAGCGTGATAATAATATTAATGCAATCTGACAGGGAAACTTATCCAATAATGCTTGGTAGGAAATAGTTGTATGAAATAGGCATCCCAAATTATACAATCAATTGAAATAGATTTATAGATATCATTTTATTGAAACAAATTGCCCTCGTGCACAACAATCCCCATCCCAAGTACTTACTTACACAATTGTGATTTGGCGAAAGTTTTCTACCAATAGCGTTTTCCTCATAGATTACCATTCAAGCTTTTTTTATTTTTTTTAGTAGGCAATGTAGAGATAGCGCTAATGTTTAATGAAGCACGTGATCGAGAAAGGACCCCCTCACCAATATTTTGTGCTATGTGGAATTTATTTATTAGTTATATATAGGTACATAAACAGATATATATATATATATATATACATAGATATATATATATATATACATATATATATATATATATATATATATATATATATATATATATATATATATATATATATATATATATATATATACATACTTGTATATATATGCATGTATATATACATACACACACACACACACACACACACAGATATATATATACATATACATATATATACATATATAGTTTGGGAGGACACGTAAACTCCATTAGTTTTATGTATTTCTAAAACACAACTGGGCATGAAATCCATATCAGGAAACCATTTATACCACTTGTCATGTCCCTCCAGGTCCACTCATTTTTTTATTTTTTTTTCATGCGTAGCTAATGGTGACAATTTATGTATTCAACTGAGTTAATATTAGTGCTTTGTGCGAATAATCGACAGTTATTATAATAATACATTGGAATTATTCTCTTCACTAGAATTAACCTTTTTCATCTGTTAATCCCTTATGAATTAAAGACATTCAATAAAGCTCCTACATTATGGAGTATAATCAATATAGTGTTAGGATATTCCTAATTGAATTCATAAACAAACATACCAAGCATAAATGATCTATTAATATGTTTCTGTTGAAGTGTCACAACTCTTGTTCCAGACACATATATTTTTTGATTTTTCTCGAATATGTTGATCATCTAATTCTTGTATCTACGCGTTGGTCATTCATTTTATATCTTCTCCATTATACATCTGACATGCTAACTATTTTCTCCATCCTATGTCTCAACGCCTCCCTAAATCATTCTTTGTGTTGTGTGAGTTTTTATTATGTATTTCAAGCCTGCCAAGGATGGAACTCAACTGTAACTCCATTCCCATGCTGCAACCATGTCCTGAACATAGCTTGGAAAGTCCCCGCTAATTTCTTTACGAATTCTCAATAATTATGGTCTATCATCTTGCAATTTTCTTCATAGCAATTCCAGTAACCTGAGACACTCTTCAAATCATCTTTCCCCAAAGGATCCAGCATAATTTCTTGCAAAAAGGGAAACTAGATGTTAAGAGCTCATTAGTGAGTGGCCAACCTCTATGTTCCCTATAGATATATGAAAGTCGACCCAATAGTGAGATATCGTAATAACCCAGGTCATATAATTATAAATGTCCACCTTGATATGCACTACCACTTGCCAATGTTCAACATCCAAACAATACATAGGAGAACTTCGTTGCCACAACATCTTAAGTTCATAACAAAGCTTAACAGGCAAAGTCCCTACATGCATTTATTTGAAAATATGCAAAATCCAACTTCCTAGTAACACTTTTTGCGCATTTCCTTAATTTTCAATATTTGGCATGGAAACAACATCGTGGCAGTTTTATTTTTCCTGCAAATGTCTAAGGGAGGAAGACTCATAGATGGAGTAATTGCATAGCTATTAAGAAATTCTAGTGATATTATTAGCACTGAAAATCCTGTGGTGCAAGTATTATAATGGACTTATGTATTGGAATTATAGGATAAGGATTGGTGATTGCCAACATTAGGTTTTGAAGTTTATGCATAAAAAATTGAGAGAAACATATTGTTAAATCGCGAAGGATGATGGACATGGGTGTGGTATTCTTTGGGAAGACTAGCTATTCAACATTTTTTGTTGAAGACATACCTCTGTATTCGGTATCCATACCACCCAAATTTCATCAGTTAAAGATTTTTTCCAAGAAAAGACACTAGCATCAATTAGAAGAAACTTATGTTGCTCCCAGTGTCAAAAGTTATGGCCAATATTTGCCTCAAATGACATGGAGACAAATAGAGGTAATTGGTAGGAGGATGTTGATGGTGATAAGGCCATATAATTCCTTTACTACCCATCTTAATATCCTCAATTGATACTCAAATTTCCTACCCTCATTAGAATTTGGAAAAGTGGTAGGATTCCACAATGAAACTGGTAGAATATTTGGGTTAACCTAGAGTACCCATACCCATTCAAGTCTAGAGAGTCAGTAGCTCTCAGTAGGGAAAAAAATGCTATGTATAATTATAGGTTTCGATATCTCACATACATGAGCACAATAAAGATTAAAGAACCGTCCATGGCTGAGCAGAATAATTCAATGAGAGATGTCAGGTGATCCAAAGGCGATGGGAGAATTCAACCTCTTCTAAATATGGAAGTGAAGATGGTAATTTGTATTTTAAAAGCTACCGTTTTTATTGTTTAGCTACATCCTTCCATTAATTTATGCATGAATTTTCCTTTGCATAGAACAATGTCATCGTTAGTTCACTGAGCCATTCCACATTGTAATTTACATAATTATAACTAGAATCAATAAATAACATGCATAATCTTACAAATTGAATCAATTTGAAAACAATTTCAACACTGCCACTGAACCGTTGGAAACAACTACCAGAGGACCCAAAATGATCCGTGCTTCATTATACTGAACCATATTAGCGAGTTAGATTCATTTGTCAACCAATGCATTTAATCCACATGCGACGACTAGTTGTAGTTAAAATTTGTCAAAGGAATGTATTAATTCTCTTATTTTAAAAGGGGTTTTTAATAAAAAAGGATTAATCCTATGACAATATTGTCATTTTCCAACCAAATCCTTACCACCACTTATGCGTGGCCTTACATCGCAACTGAATAAAGGTGTGCATTTTAAGGAATCCGTCGTCATCACTAACCTTTCCTCCATCACTGGAATATCGACACACACACACACACACACACATAGACACATATACTAATTTTTCTAGAAGTATCCTCGTCCATGAAATCAGAACTGATGGGAATCTTTGTAATAATTGAAAAACTATCCTCAATTAAATCAAGTAAACCAATCGCTAAAACTAAATGATTGTCAACCGCGCCATAGGGTTGTAGCTCTTTAGCCTCGCAGTTACCCCCAATGTCAGAAAATAAGAGCTCCCTCTTATCATGAATAACCCATTTCCTGTCAGTGTCATAATCCCACTGAGTGCACACAACTGATATGTCTTGGTTGTCTATTATCCTTGTTAAAATGATCACGGGAGGACCAAATTCATGGAGAAAACTCCCTAATCAAACTCAAACTTTAAAATCACAATCACTAAGCACACACACGTTGGCTCTCTAATGCGGTTCATCACACATTTTATTTCTTTAGGTTGTTATTATACTTTAAATGAGGAAATACTGGAATCCATTCCATTTATACATGTGACTTCGCAAACTCGAAGACAATTTTCATAAAATTAACCTTTGACATTGATATAAACACTTTGATTCCATCCTCAATGGCATTCATTGTAGCAAGGATGATTGAAATAACTAAAATGTCTACAAAGTCTACTGATATTATAGATAATTAGCCCCTCGCAGATCTAACCCACAAAAGTGGTGTTTAGTTAAGGCTATTATTGATTAGAGAAGTTGTATGATAAAGAAACCAAAAGAAGTCAATGTGCAATTTTCTTCCATTTTGATCCTACTCATCTCGTCTGAATCTATTATCCGCCTCACTCTCTTTGGGCCCGTCTATTGGCAAAAAGAGGAAAATATACTGTGATAGAGAATTTGAAGAAGGTGGGTATTGAAACTGGGATCACGGATCTGCACATGATTAAAGTAGAGGAATCCATGTAAATGGAGCCGAGTTACACTATTTCAAGTCTCTGTGATATGAGTTTACTCAACTCCTGGATTTAACCAAGATCTTTTACTTTTGTGATGTTGTTAGAATTGCATTGAAAAGAGCATAAATGAACATATATGCATGTTGTAAAGAAGAACATGACAAGAATCAGCAACATAAAACACAAGACATTGATAACAAAGTTCATCTAGTGTGGACTACATCTCCAAGCCTCAGTGTCAAGATGGTGTAGGTCACTGCATTAAGTGTTGGAAAGAGTTGTGATGTACATGCATTTGTTTTATCTATCATACAAGGAATATGCCCTCACGCAGGAGTGGCTCGAAGAGATGTTCCACTGCAAGAACTCTCATTAAAAAAAGGACTCCTATTAGCATGACATAATCTCACATATGTTAATGATGAGCATCCCGCCAACATGGCATCAAAGGGATCTCAATTCTAACATACATGGAGGCACATGAGTATCCTGCCAACATGGCGACAAAGGGATCTCAATCAAAAGATGACAATAATTACATCTCACATCAAGAACAAAACAAGATCCCACATCAAACATCAAACAGGGATCTAAACATCACAATTCATCTCAAGAAAAGAAACAAATAAGTACATGATCACACTACATATACCTCACATCAAGGAGTTATCTGAAGAAGAGGATGATAAACTCTTGGATCTAGCTACACCATCAATATCATGGCGTCGAATATCATGGAATTGGTTTCTCGCACATTAAATGCTGACACCTGCACTCCACTTTGAAAAGTGTCTGAAACATAGGATGATCAAATGGAAAATATGATTGCACCATCAGATTCGTGGTGTCGGATTGTGTAAAATTGACTATCAAATTTTTGAATTTTGACGAAGTGAAAATCTGGGGCTACAAGAATCTCTTGGGGCAACCAACCCTGCCACCCCCCCCCCCCCCCAACGACATACATTATTAATCAAAAGCATTAATGGGGGCTAACAGGAGTTGAACCCACCCAACCCATGTGGGCCGGCCTCCAACGAGAAGCCCTGTAATACGTGCTTGATCCCAACCAACACCATTGTTTAAACATTAAAATTAATACCACAAAACATATTTAAAAATTATGTTCTCATTTGCATGGGGAAGAGGCGAGCACAGAACAGAGTCGAAACAGAGGACAAGATAGAGCATGAAGTTCGAGAAAATATTTTTTAATTAATTGTAGGTAGAACCATGAGCATGGAGCAAAGGTCGGCGGAACCATGATTGAGCCCAATTTTCAAGAGGGGTGAAATTTTTCCAGTGTCCAAATTGGACAAAATTTATGTTGATCCTACACCTATCAGTGACACAACCTGATGGCGTAGACAAAATTTTGATTTGAGCAGCAGATCTTCATATGACTCAAAGGAGGGAATCTTTAAGGAATCTAGGGGATCTAAAAGATTCTTGTAGCCCCATATTTTTACTTTGTCAGAATTCAAGAATTTGACAGTCGATTTCACACTATTCAACGCCACGAATCTGATGGCGCAATCATATTTTCCATTTGATCATCCTATTTTTTGGCAACTTTTCAAAATGGAGTGTAGGTGTCAGCATTCAATGTGCGAGCAATCATTTCCATGAGATTCAATGCCACGAGATTGATGGTACAGCTAGATCTAGCAGTTTATCATCCTCTTCTTCAGATAACTCCTTGATGTGAGGTATATGCAGTGTGATCATGTAATTCTTTGTCTCTTTGCTTGAGATTCATTGTGTTGTTTAGATCCCTATTTAATGTCGATGTGGGATCTTTTTTTGTTCTTGATGTGAGATGTGCTTATTGTCATGTTTTGATTGAGATCCCTTTTTCACCACATTGACGGGATACTCATGCTTCACCATGTATGTTTCAATTGAGATCCCTTTGATGCCATGTTGGCGGGATGCTCATCATTAACATATCTGAAATTATGTCATGTTAATAGGAGTCCTTTTTTGAATGAGAGTTCCTGTAGCGAAAAATCTCTTGGAGCCACTCCTGTGTGAGGGAATATTCCTTGTATGATAGAGTGAGCACATGCATGTACATCATCACTCTTTCCATCACTTAATGCAGTGGCCTACACCATCTTGACAACGGGGCCCGAAGAAGTAGTGAACACTGGACTAACTCCATTATCAACCTTGTGTGTTTTATGTTATTGATTCTTGTCATGTTCCTTCTTATTTACAACATGCATATATGTTCCTTTTTGCTCATTTAAATGCAATTCTAACAACATCACGGAAGTAAAAGATCTTGGTTAAATCCGGGAGTTGAGTCAACTTGGATCAAGTTTGGTATCAAAGCGGTCTTTTCATGGATGTGAATTGCGAGCATCAAAAATGGAATGTGCAGTGATGGAGGATGACAAAGCGATGTATGAGACCATGCCCAGAGTGTCTAAATAGGTGGAAATAATGTATGAATCTCTACAAAAAGAGACAAAGGAAAATTAGCGATTACATCTTCGGTTGGAAGCCACGGAAGAGTCTCTGGAAGAACTCAAGCATAGTAGCCAGAGTCTTCAAGTAGAGAACCTTGAATTGAAGATGCTTATACCTGAAGAGAAAGAGGAGAAACATAGGTTTCTATGAAAACTACAAGCTAAGGATGAGGCCTTATAAAAGCTGCAGTGTGACCCATGTGAGGTAAAAAGTAGTTCTCCAAATTCATGTATGTTTCCTCATGATCATTTTGCTATTTTTGAAAATCATACCATGGGAATTGGCTCCAAAATGTTGAAGAAAATGGGGTATGAAGGAAAAGGCTTGGGTATTAATGGCCAAGGCATTGTTAACCCCATCAAAGTAGAGGAATTACCCCATCAGGCAGGACTTGGGTATGCGAGGAAAGAATTTGGGGAATGCGCCATGACAACAAGTGAACCACGAACAACAGATGATGAGAAGTGCTCATCAGTGCTTTCCAACTCGACAGTGGGGGTAAAAGATGTTAACGTCCCTTCAGATTCACCTTCACATTGTATAATTTCTATTGGAAATGTGGAGATACCAACGACAGGGACAAACATGAGGCTCCTTACTAGGATGAGGTACAAGAAAGAAGAAGAACTTGGGGTTGATAGCAAAGGCATTACTCAGTCACTAGAGGTTGTGCAGAGACCTCGAATTGTAGGCTCGAGATATAATGAAGGAGAATGCTCAAGGGTGTCATATGCTTTTGAGACATCATCGAAATCGTCGAGGAAAGAGAATGATGGGAACTCATCACCATCATCCCATGGTAGTGCCCATTGCAGGGAAAGAACTGAGGCAAGCTCTCATCGAAATAATGACCCCAGATACGGCAAGGAAAGGTATAACTAGTTTCAATATTCGAATGTTTATTTCTATTATAATCATGTTGTTAATGATGAACGTAAAACATGGCATTGAAAAACATGTACCTTTTGCGGATTACATAACAATACATTTGCTAATTGTTGGAAAAGAATAGCAACACAAAAAAGGATGAGGTGTGAAAGACCCTCTCAACAATACGCAGAGGAGAAGGTAAAGCAGATCTAGAGGAAAAAGACTTATTACAGTCATTACAACAGAGGTGGCCATCAAAGAGCCACATGTTAGAGGCTCCATCCAGAGCAACACCTTAAAGACAAAGCATCCTTGCATGAACCAGCTGAAACAATTGTTCGACAAGCAAAACCACCACAGGGGGATGACCCTTTCACATAAATGAATGAAAAATGTTTTTAGATATGTTATCTTGTCATCGTGATGCTTTTGTAAATCATTTGTTACATTTTAAAATGTAAAGGTAATGATGTGTTTTCCATCACTTGTTAAACAACAATGATGTCTTGTCTTATTTTGTGACGCATTTTAAACTGTGAAAGTGATGTTGTGCTTCCATCACTTGTCAAAGAAGCAATAGTGTTTCGCCTTATTTTTATAAATAATGTGTTGCAGTGATGATGTGTTTTCCATCACTTGTTGAAGCAATAATGAGATTGTGGGCTTGTTTTCATATCTAAGGCATTTGTTTCCATTTTGATGTAAACTTGACCATCAAGTATGTGTTATAAACTCATGGCAAGTATGGGATTCTTGGGTCATTAGCTGGTCATATAATTCAAGCATGTAATTTGAAAAACAATGTACTACAAGTTTGCAAAGGTTGCATGTGTTGGCTCATCCCTTATGGCTCCAAACGACAAAGATGAAGGAGAAGGAAGGGTGACATCTCAGATACTTGTAATTGCAGACAAGGTACAGAGAAGTTGCAGATTATTTTTCATGCTTTTTGGGGACCAAAAGCTTCTCAGTGGGACGGATTGATTCAGGTGGCTCCAGAAATAGGCAGAAGTCCAAGAGGACTCAAAAAGGGTGAAAATTAAAAGTTGTCAGAATGCTCCCTAAAGAGCACCAGATCGAAGTGCTCGTCACCCTAATTCCAACGGTGTGAACAACACTCAAATCCAATCTCGTATGAGGGAGATAGAGCTAGCAAAAGTTCAGGGTTGAATTTGCCAAGCGGAGGAGTTAATGGACCTACAAATTGCATCGACAGCGGTCATTGGAATCTGGTCACTGGCGTTAGGAGAAAACGCTGCCTCTTTAATTCACCTAATAACCTCTAGGTTCGAGAATTTTCAAAAACAACATTTTGTTATATAAAAAACAAAAAATATATATTTTATGCGGTGGCAGGCCACCAACCCTGCCACCCCCCAATGAACAAATGCTATTAATCAAAAAAATTAATGGGGGCTGGTGGGAGTTGAACCCGCCTGGCCCATGCGGGCCGACCCCCAATGGGCAGTCCCGTAATATGTGCCAAACCCCAAAACATATTTAAAACTTATGTTCTCATTTGCACGAGGAAGAAGCGAACACTGAACGAAGTCAAAACTGAGGCCAAGGTAGCGCATGGAGTTAGGGACAATATTTTTTAATTAATTACAGGTGGAACCATGAGCATGGAGAAAAAGCAGGCAGAACCATGATTGAGCTCAATTTTCAGGAGGGGTGAAATTTTTCCAGTGTCCAAATTGGACAAACTTTACGTCGATCCTACACCTCTCAGTGACACAAACCTGATGATGCAAACATAATTTTGATTTGAGAAATAGATCTTTAGATGACTCGAAGAAGGGAATTTTTGAGGAATCTAGGGGGAATCTAAAAGATTCTTGTAGCCCCAGATTTCCACTTTGTCAAAAATTTATAAATTTGACAGTCGATTTTACACTATTCAATGCCACGAATCTGATGGTGCAATCAAATTTTCCATTTGATCATCCCATTTTTCGGCCACCTTCCAAATTCGAGTGCAGGTGTTAGCATTTAATGCGCGAGCAGTAATTTCCATGATATTCGACGCCACGAGATTGATGGCGAATTTAGATCCATCAGTTTATCATCCTCTTATTTATATAACTTATTGATGTGAGGTATATGCAGTGGGATCATGTACTTCTTTGTCTCTTTGCTTCAGATGCATTGTACTATTTAGATCCTTGTTTGATGTTTGATGTGGGATCTTGTTTTGTTCTTGATGTGAGATGTACTTATTGTCATGTTTTGATTGGGATCCCTTTGTCACCATCTTGACAGGATACTCATGTGTCGCCATGTATGTTTTAATTGAGATCCCTTTTATGCCATGTTTGCAGGATGCTCATCATTAACATACGTGAAATTATGTCATGCTCATAGGAGTCCTTTTTTCAATGAGAGTTCCTACAGTGGGACATCTCTTGGAGCCACTCCTGCATGAAGGAATATTATTTGTATGATAGAGAAAACACATGCATGTACATCATTACTCTTTCCAGCACTTAATGCAACAACCTACACCATCTTGACATCGAGGACTAGAGACGTAGTCCACAGTAGACGAACTTCGTTATCAACACCTTGTGTTTTATGTTCCTGATTCTTTTCATGTTTCTTATTCTTTACAATGTGCATATATGTTACTTTATTCTATTTTAAATGAAATTCTAACAACATCGCAGAAGTAAAAGATATTGGTTAAATATGGGAGTTGAGTAAACTCGGATCACTCTATGATCTCCTTCTACTGGGGTTATCGACAACCATGTTGTCATGCTCTTTGTAGATAGAATTTGAATGCCCTGACACAGTTTTGGCTTTCAACACTTTAATTTTTGGAGGCTAGATCAGTGAAGGTGGCATTCGTCTTCATAATTGGGAATACATGATTATAGGTGTGAATGGAAGACCATAGGAATACACCCACAATGTAGTAATGGCAGTTTCAGTCTCAATACTTCAATATCCTTGCTCTTGATATGGTCGCCTATTGTATGGCTTAGGATTTTCACTCTTGATAATTGGGAATAAGGGATTACAGCCACGAATGCAAGACTCATGTGCACATAAATTACATGAATTACTCGAATATCACTCATGGTTACAATGATCTGACATACGATTCATATTCGCTACTTTCAAATGATCTCACTAACATCCTTCAGGTGAGTCTTACAGTGATCCGATTTCCATATGGACTCCATCTCCTAATATCAACATGGACTCTCGGTAGTAAGATATACTTGTAGATATTGACTATGGTATGTGTAAGTGATTCTAAACATAGTGATCTATCAATCAATTATATAATTATTTAGAGTAGTGAAACCCAAAAACTATGCTCACCAGAAAATGATTACAGAATATGCATGTAGATAAATTAATAACAATCGAAGTCCATTGACATCAGGCCTCATGGCATAGTTCACACGAGTTAAAATGATTACAATAATAATATTTAACAAAACAAAACCATTATTCAGATGTGTCAACATAATTTAGAATTAATCACAAAAGAAGTTAGGAATAAATTTTCTGAGCAGACTCCACGATACCATATCGGACTTGATGAGCACACCTATTACATGGCACCTCTTTGTTTCTCAGTTACCTATTCATCGTTCAATTTTTAGAAACATCTTTACAATAGGGAAAATTTAAGTTGATTTAAATCTCCTTATTTTATTAGGATTCTAATTCCTTGAATTGACTCAAAAGCTTGAATTTTATTATAAAATACTATTTTCCTCAATTGAGATTGTTTTTGTGAATATGATCATTTTGGAAACGATATTTTTTATTAAAAAAATTACAGTTTTACCTAGTCACTCAATGTTATAACTGTTATGATTTTGGGAAGGGATTTTTTCTCAAATCCCTATCTTTACAGATTTAGCATCCTCAGCGATTTTAAATCCTTCGTTAACTTAACTTTCCAAAATTTTGTATATTTTCCGTAATCACAAGAAAAATATATAATTTCAACGAAAGATCAAAAGCTTTTTTAGCTACTCTATCACCAACTAACATAAAAATAATCACTTTTGTTGCCCATCGCATTTTAAGATATAGTATCTGTGTGGAGTATTGAGAGACATCCTTATTTTATTTACCAACATATGAAATTTACTGCGTTGTAATATACACCTAAGAAAAAAATAGATTAGTATGGATATTTCATGTTTATTTTGTATTTTATTGCAACCAAATCTATGTTTAATTTAGTTTTCTTGAGAAGAACTGAGTATAGGTATGTAAACTACTAAATAATAAATTCTAAACTTTATTCTACCCTTCTATCTTCGATATTTATGGGTCCATATCATCACTAATGCACTATACATATACATACATACATATATATATATATATATATATATATATATATATATATATATATATATATATATCTATCTATATATACATATATATATACATATATATATATATATATATATATATATATATATATATATATATATATCTATATATATATATATATATATATATATATATATATATATATATATATATATATATATATAGATACGAGGGAGAGCCATTTATGCCTTCATAGGTTTTAGAGTTTCTTTTCTCGAGCTCATCATCGAGATCAATCATGAAACACCATTGTACTAATTCATGGTTTAACTATATGGTTGTGAATTAATGCACTTATAACCATCACATTAAGTTGCTCAACACAATAGAACTCTCATTATGAATTTATAATCACTGATTGTGTTTCACATCTGAATTAATACTTTTATGATTGGGTCACATAGTTTACAATATATTGGCGTTAATTTCTTCCTAATAAACTACCTGAGGGAATATTTTTCCTTTTGAATTAAGTTGTGGAATTTCCTGGTCCAAATCAGGGTTTCTGATTAATCTTATCTTTAATTGATCCCTTGTGCAAATCAAAACATGAGTAATTACATGATTGTCAAGAAATATAGGATATTTCACTCTTCACAATAAAATATCGAAACATAGCCATTTTAGAATCCATAAATCAAACAACCTCAATTCAAAATTACCTACAGCTTTAAAGTACTCCTCCAATAATCATTTTAATATTTAGTTTCAACCTTTATGGATTCTAATTCCTTATGGAATTACTCTAAAACTCATTGGAATATTTTTCTTATAGCAAATTTATGACCGAACCTTTCAGTGAAATATCTTATTTGTTTTTCTTTTGTTTTTCTTCCATTGTGGTTTTCCCTTAAGCCTTGTTTAGAACCTACAACTCATTCATATCTTATAGATGTTGGTTGGCCCATAGGCCTCAATATTTTAACTTATGCTTTGATACCATTTGTCACATACCTCCTTGACATAATACTAACAACCACTTACTATGTTTTTACTAGTAAAAATTAACTTCGCCTTAAATTTATGTTCAGTAGTTGTCACATACATAAGTATTTAATCATATTATAGGCAATCAGATCACATGAAAATATATTAAATTATAAAATCATCAACAACATCTAGAACATCCTATGCAATTAAATCAAACCAGATTAGTTGGAAGAGTATCACTTGGAAAATCAAGCACCGCCACCCAACCTAGAATTGGCTTCCTCTATTCCACCCTCGAGCTGAGAGTTCTTTCCCATTGATCAATTACCTCTTATTGATCTCTTCAATGTGTATTTAATATCGTCTTTCATGATATGGTTTCCTTTACCAGCGTCGCTCTTTTGTGGATCCTCTTATCCACTTGCCTAGGCTTTTCCCATAAAGGTTCGCCTTTCTCTCCCATGAGTGTTTTATGTTTTTCCTAAACTTAGTATCTTTCTCCAGCTAAGAAGTTTAATGGATATTTATCTCCTATCCATTAAGCTTATCTAGAATTTGATCTAGAATTCTTATCATGAAATAATTATGCATTCCCATTCACCAATGGGATTTCATCTCAAAGTAATCTCATCTCTAAGTGTCTCATTTTTCAAGCATTTAAATTATCTTTATTTATTTGGTAATAAAGTATTATGTCACATTTTTAACCCTCAGACCTATCATTTCTATTACAACTCAGTCTAGCTTTGGTCTGGCATGATAGAAACGGAGCGGTGTTACAACGAGGTAAGATTTAAGTTTCTCCTTTTGAAATTGTTAAGGTTAAAATCGGTCTTACTGTTTCCTTTTCTGATTATATGTGAATTACTTTTCCTTGCAATAATTCTCTATCACAAGGTGGGGATTGTCCAACTCTCTCATGGGTGCCTAGGTTCGGTAATTTATAATTTCTCTTTATTGATCCATGGTTGAAAAAATAATCCTAGATTAACCTTAGCACTCACCTCAGTGCCTGTTACTTTTCTAGCTAGAGTGTAGCCATGACAAGCACACCCAAGATCACACACGCTCTCCTTTAGCCAGAGTATCTTAAACAGATAAGGGTTTAATGATTTTATACATTTTACGTGGGTTCTTCTTGAATTTTAATTCAAATATTTTGTCATTCAACCACTTGTATTGACCCTAGTGCTCACCACTACGCCTAGTGCTTGTGAGGGTTCGACCATGAGATTCATATATAAGGGTTCACACCTTCTTCTATGGTTTGTTCATCATACAAATGTAAAAAGGTTAATGTACGTCATATTCTATTTCATTTTTATTTTGTATCTTATCTCGTTCTACAAGGTTACGAGTTCTGTTTATGAAATGTAATGTTTAGTTTTTTGTCTCAGGTGCATAAAATCCCTTTCATTAGCCTCTAAGAGGACCTATCATCAGCACAAGAATTTTGGGAGTCTTTTAGGTTCGTTCACCTCTATTCCCTATTTCTTGAATGCTACAACTCACCTTTCCCCTTTCTGGGCAGTGATGTTAGATTTTTCATCCCATTTAGGATAAGATATCTATATATATATATATATATATATATATATGAACTTTGTTGTGTTGTTACCATGTTGGTGTTCAGTCACTCTTTTTCTAATATATGATGGTTGATTATATTTATCCCAACTTTTGATATTGTCTCCAAGATCAACTGAGGGTGTTCCTCATGGCCTTGGAATAAACTTGTTTACTTTTTTTTTTTTCCATTGTGGTTCTCATATTATGACTCTTATGGAATCGAGAATATGATTAATTCACTCCCTTAGTATTTGTAGAAAAATGAATTATTTTAATGAACTAGACTCTAACTATAGCCTACTCCAGGTGGTTTTAAATGTAATCCTATTCTTGGAAGTTGTATAAATATATTTATATATTTAGATAGTGTAAATGTATCTTTTGTGTTAGGTAGATCATATTCCTATTGTTGTGTTTATGACACCTTCCAGCTATATTGCTTGAATTACCACACCCATTTCTGTGTAATGGTGCATTTATTTTCTTTATTGAGTTGCCATTGTAGTATCTGTATTAGAAATATATATATATATATATATATATATATATATATATATATATATATATATATATATATATATATTTACTCAAATATTTTGAAACAATGCACTCCTATCATATCGTGCTTATTTTCTCATAAAATTTCTCAACTCCAATATATTTATGGCAACACTTCTACTCTATTTTCCACAACAAATTCTTATTTAGTGCTTTAGTCCCTTACAAGACCAACCATTTTCTGTTTAACCTACTCCATACTAAAAGGAGGAATACAACTCCTGTAGGTAGAAATATTACAGTTATGCTAACTAGCTTTTGTTCCTTTATCTTTTATGTTTATGTTTGCACTATCTACCCATAATAAATTCCATCCTCAAATCATACATAATACCCTCATGTGAATGTAACATTCCTTACTACATTTTATATCTGTATATATCCAATTTTTTTAGATTATAATATATAAATATATATAAGTATTCCCTTAATACTCAGCTACATTCATCCTCATGTATTAAAGGAAAAAAAACCCATAATTCTAAAGCACTATGATCACTTTTAGAGTCCATAAATCCAACCTAGCTATTCATTTCGAAAATCTACAATTCTCAAAGTTCATAGAAAAATTTGTATGTGTTAAAGTAATGGAAAGATTAATATACTTTAGAAGTAATGACATGATTTAGAGGTACACAAATAATATTAGAATTAATCACAGGAATAATACTATACCAAATCGTACTTGATGAGCACCCACTCACTATCCAACTATGAACTATACCACTAGTTCCCCTCGAGCTGAGAATTATTGCCAAAGGATTTTCTTAGCTTTTTTGTTGAAGCCTTCAACAGGTATTTAATACCTTTCTTTCATGAACAAAGTTTCTTTTAGCGATGTCCCGCTTTTGTGGATCTTTTTATCCACTTTCCTAGGATTTTCCACAAAAGCTTGTGTTTCTCTCCTGTGACGCTTTTATGCTTATTCAAGCTTAGCATCTTTCTCAAGCTAAGAAACTTAACGGATGTTTCTCTCCCATCCATTAAGCTTATCTAGAATTCCATTTAGAATTCTTATTATGAAATAATTTCTCAATCTTATTTACCAATAATATTTTATTTGGAAAGAGTCTCATCTAGGTGTCTCATTCCCAAGTACATTCGTCCCATCTATTTATTTATTACTAATTATTCGTTTACTTAATTATCCCGATATTTTACATGAATTTTCAGCCATTCTATCCAATGTACTTATTCTAACCATAACAATATTATTGCGACGGAGGGATACTACATTCTCCTCCCCTTTTATTAACACCATTCTTGGTGTTCGTTATCCAGTTTATTTTCCCTGAAACCTTGCTAGATAACTTTTTTCCTTGCATATTCTTATTCTCACATTATTTCATCATAGCTCAACGTCTTCATTGCGCTTTTATCCTGAGGGAAGACTCGATTCGAGACCTGGATCTCTTTCTAGTCTAAGTTGCACAGGGTTCGCTAGAAGTTTTATCACAAAATTCACTGTAGCAGTTTCCAATCAATTAGATGAAAGCTATTATATACCTATTTCCTATGTACGATATATGAAAAACATTACAATTTTTTTTTCTTAAATAGGAAATTACTAATTGATGTGCTACATTCCCAATTGTGTTGGTTCGGTGGAGCTATAATATGGTACAAAACCCTTCATATTGTCTAGAAATTTGATCTTTTCTTATGACTGAGGGGCAAATGCTTCTTGCCTTTCACGCTTATATATGTCATCCTTTTACCCAATTTGGTATGACAGCTCACGTAGAGGCACACATACTCTTGCACTTTTTTCTTTTTTTAGCATGTTTTTATGTTGAATATATGCTTTGTAACTTCCACCTGCATTCAACATATTATGCACATGTATCTACGAAGGTCATCATCGTTAACATATCATTAAAGCAGGCCATATGGCTATGCCTACCAATATGTTCATTGTTACTTATAAACTTCAATATATGAAATTGTAAATGGCTTTCTCACATTTCTCTTATAGAAACAAAAAATTCAAGGGATTGTTCATAACATTCTATTTTATACTACAAATTTGAATACCATATATTAGTTTATCCATTCTTGTAGTTGTTAAGTTATAATTAACACAACCTTCACGTGCACTTAGCCATGTATTTCTGTGATTGTTTTCTTATCTATTCCCAGCCACTGATAATGGTTCACAATTTTTTCATGGATGAACCAATAGAAGCTACTTCACAATGTGTTACATCGTTATTTCAATCCTTTGAGTTTTTTTCTTCATTGTTATCCTCCTTGTGGTTTCACCAATACATGTTTCCACTCTTGATCTTTTCTGAGATGGATGCATTATTAATTCATAGTTTCTTAACTGTTGTTGGGAGCTAAAATAATATGTAATTATTAATTTGGTATCCTTATATCCACTACGCAGATATCTTACATATTCAATTGTAGATCATTCCACTCATGGTTTTTGTATATTGTTGACTTTGTCCCACAGTGGAGTTAATTAAGCCCTTTTTTATACTGTTTCCACCTGATTTCTTGTGTAATTTTCCTTTGGATACACTTTGTACTCCTATTATCATGGGTATTTGAACACAACAATTTATAATGTTACTTCGCACATAATTGTTCTCTAACTTTCCCAATTGAGGAAATCACCCTATTTCAACTATCTTCTTTCTTAGTAGAACGTTCCATTTTATTAGAATCTTTATTAGTTGTTCAAAACAATAACATTCAAACATCCTTGGAAGTTTAATTTTTAACCTTAAAGCTGTAATATTTATAATTCTTATGCTTTTAGCCATTGTTTTCCTCATTAGAAATATTTTTGTTGTATCCATACGAATACTATCTAAGCTCAAGAAGCTTTGTTTTCTATTTATGTTTATATACATTATCATGACTTTGTATTTTTCACTACATTGTCTTCTCCTTTCTCTCTTACAAAATTTGTTCAGTGAAATACTAGGTACTCTCCACTTCTAAATTAAATTCTTGCTTTATTTCACTCTGAGAATTTATAGTAGATTTCTTGTGTTACCCATAATCATGCAAAAGTGATGATATACATGTATTACTTTTCATTGCAATTTATTATCCTGCCTTAGGTTCTTAGTATTGAATAATATAGTTCTTATCTTCCTCTTCTCATAATTAATGATGTGTTCATATATTTGGTAGAATTATTATGCATCCATAGCATATTCCAACTATCATTTCTTCCGCAGAAATGTATCCAATACACTTTTCTCTTTCAAAATACAATTTCCCCATAGCACGGGTTGCTGGTTTGAGTGACTCTCTCCACTCTTCAACATTATGTGCCTTATATTACCTGTCCCAAACTGATAATCTTAGCACTACATAAGACTGTAGGTGTTAGCACATTTACCGTGGTGCATACACTTTTGGTCAATTTAGATCAAAATCTAGTAATTTATAGTTATATAGATATATTTTGAACAGTGACACACAAATCCCTTAGCCTTAGTACCCGGTAATAATGTTTCCATCATCGCCAGATCGCCCTTATTCACATGAGGTCGTGTCAGAAAGATTTATGGTTATCACGTTTGGGTTTTATATAAGAAAATCAAGAAGTTATCGTCACACCTCCCCAACTACTTCTATCGCTTTATCACATGTGTGAATCAATTTTCGCTCAAGTCCTCATCTATCTCCTTTTTTATTGTAATTATATTCATATACTATCAAATTTATCCCTATGAATCTCCTTAAAGATTCCATATATAGATTTTCATCCAACTTTTGAGATAACCCAACTTATTCCTTATAATATTTTTGGAACCTTAGTTACCTTTTCCTTCTAATAATGACATGTAGTAGTCAATGTGTAGTGAAAATGTAAATACATTGTGCAGATCTAGATGATTAATTTGTACTTCTTATACTGATTGTAACCATGTGGGCATAAGAACAGTGTAGGTGACACTGCACAAATCAGAAGAGTGGTTTGGAAATCAACATTATCCAGGCTGATGTGTTTCAACAATTTTCATTTTCCACTTCAATCTTTCCATAAAACTGAATAATTACACATAGGTGAGCTGATAATCTTGTAGGTTTTCATATCCGCCTCTATAGTTGGCTCAACCGAGTTGTAGAAATTTATTTTGTTTCTCGTGTTTCCCTTTTAGGACCCACATTAGGTTTACATCAAGATCAACATTCAGATTCATGAGGATCTATATAAGAAACATTGTATGATTGACATAGGGGATTCTTCCGCCTACCACATAAAGGGGGGATGACACACCCAGTCAGAAAAAAAGGACTATATATTTATGCACAATAGTCATTTTGACTCAAATTTGAATAATCAATTTCAAACATACAGAATGACTTGTGTGCTCTTTAAGAATTTCTTTCATAATAAAGTGATTCCCCTACATTTATAATTCCTCGATAAAATATGACACGTTTTATGTTCTCAACACCCACAGATAAAAATTTGCATCAGTGATTATATTGCCTAGGTATGCATGACATCTTTAACCTTTACTATAATATTATGTATATATATAAAATAATTGTGTATTTTCCCCTTCCACCGTCATATACACCTTGAACATTTTCATCTTAGATATTTCAGTTGTAACGATTGTTTTTCTTCCATGAATGGTTCCTGATATTAAATTTCTATGCTAGTTTCAGCTTTATTACCTTTTCTTACATAATACTAGAGTGTCATATCTAGCATGTTGTTGTGCTAATTGCCAATAAACTTTCCTTGTGCTTATTTATCCTTGAATTCGATAGTTTGGTTATGTAATCACTAGTATAAGCTAACTTTATTTAGTGCAATCATTGTAGTACATCTTACTCTCTTCAGGTGTGTTCCATGCACCTAAATTAATAATCTTATTTCGAGTCGCACTAACTGAAGTATGTTCTCCTACAGTAACCAATCTTTATTGCTGGTGAATTGATAAACTCTACATGTCTCATTTTTGCTGACATGTACTCACACTCTTTTCTGCTCACTAAGTCTGAGATTTGAACCTTTCATGAACCTAATTTATTAGGCTTATATTGATTTCACAATCAGTCCAAAATTATTTCCTCTTACAATAAGCCATCCATTATTGTTGTTAAATTTATGGGATGATAAATATCTCATTCTTATGAAATTTGATCACACCATGTTTTTCAAGCCCATCCGGTCTCAAATTTGAACCTAGGCTTTGATACCATTTGTCACAACTCTCAATCATAACCCAAATGTGTTTGCATTATGATGCATGTGTTGTACTTGATGGCAACCCTCTCATAGAATAACATCTCACTTACATATACCTAGATGAATCTACAGATGTGGCTAAATGCATGGGATGCAGGACAACTCAAAGGAATAAGAAGATCAAGTTCTAAGTGTGACAAGTTAGCTTTGCCATCAAGTCCAAAGGGGGAGATTGTTGGCATTATGAGACAAGTGTTGTCCTTGATGGAAAATCACACAGATGACAAATCATAGTGCAGAAGGTCATCAGTAAGGAATTGATGAGCAGAAGGTTAGCAGCAAGGAATTGATGATCAGACTACAAGTATGAAGAGAAAATACATATACGCAGGTTCATTGTGACCAAGCCGCGTATACAGGCAGGTTATACGTTACAAAGGCATGTATGCATATACACACACTTTCATGCAAGGAAAAGCACGTATATGTTGGAGAACTTACTTTTGGTCTGTGGTAGTTAGTCCTTGGTATTTGAACCTATGGTTTTGGACCATGGTGTCTCATCAGAAGTGTTGATCCAAAGTATTGGGCCCATGGTATTTATTTATTATGGTTTTGGACCGTGGTATTGAGCAAGGCCTAAGACTATAAAAGGAGAAGAAGATCATTAGGCAAATGTATCGAAAAAGTCTTGAATATCTGAAGAAGTATGAGATCCAGTATGTAGGTTATGCGTTGATGATGCATTCCTTGATCTGAGCTAAGGAGGGATCTCACCGGTTGATGGAGAACAAGAACTAAGGATAGATCAGGATCAAATGGTTTGAAATGAACTATCTTTATATGGTTGATTATGCTTATTCTAGATCTGCATACTGACGCATGTGATGTTCTATAAATATTATGAGTATGACTGATGTCTGGTACAGCTGCAAAGTTATAAGAAAATATGTTTAGATCTATACGCGGGTTGGCCTTGGAAAAAGCGCGTATGTACACGGGTTTGATTCATCGTAGTAGCATATACATTTTGAAGTTTGATGTTTGAAGTTGCAGTTGGTTTTGATGGATTTTGCAGAGTTCTGTGTCTGCTCTATGTTCTGGTGACTGTGTTGTTGACAGGGTTTCAGTGATTCAGAAATTGATGATGCTAGTAGTGATTGTTTTGAGCTCCAATGATAGTTATGGGTCCAGTATGAAAATTGGATGAAGCGTGGCCTTTCAGATCATGTGTTGTGCTTCAGGAGTATCCAGTCTGAAAATGTATGAAACGTGGTACCCGGAGGAGAGAAGATTGTAGGTCGGCGCCTACATACTAGTATCTTAGCTAGTACAAGGGAAAAGGGGGTTGGAGCTCCCTTCCAGGAGAGTCTGGAGAATGAGAGAAGGTTGTAGCCTTCTGTAGGTTGTAGCCTACGTGCTGGTAAAGGACTGCACCAGTACATTGTAAAAGAAATTTCTTAATAAAGGAAGATAGAAACGAATTGCAGCAGGTGGTTTTCACCCACATTGGGTTTCCACCTTATATCATGGTGTTCATGTGTGTTTCTTATGTGTTTTGATCTATCTGTTTTACTGCTACTATTGACTGTTAATATGGCTAATAATGTTCTGATGCATCCATTGAAGATCACATAACTGAATCATGAGTTTAATGGTTATACGCTGGTTGCAATAGACAGAGTCGTGTATATACGTAGGTATACTTAACTAAAGTAGCGTATATAAATCTGAGTATGAAAATAAAAAGTTTTATTGATTAGATAATAATGATTCACCCCCCCTCTCAGTATTATTTCCAACAATTGGTATCAGAGCAGGTCCTTTAGTAGAAGCTTGATCGCTTGAAGGAGATCCGTGGAACAATGGGAAAGAAGCTTAAGAAGAAAGCACATAAGCAGAAGAAGACATCTTAGAAGAACTATGACAGTAGGATAATCGATTGGGGATTAGGTCTAAGAAGCTCTTCAGATTCAAAATCAGATTCAGAATCATTTCATAATGGAGATGAACTACCAGGTATGAATTTGCTATCCACTGATGTTCCAGCTATCTATCCATTTGGAAAAAATGAAAGTGATAGCGAAACAACTGAATTTGCTCTTATGGGTGAAAAAGAAAGATATCAAATAGAGGCAGAATTTAAAAAGCTTTTAGACAAAATTAGAGATCAACAAGATCTATTAAAAAAAAGGGAATGTGCCTTCAAAGAAGAAGTTATCAAACTAAAAGCTCATCTAGAGGAAGGAAACAAGGTAAGGAAGTTACTCAAGGACAAGGAAAATCAATGTCAAAAATTGCAAGATGAAGTGACATCACTTAGAAATGAAGTCAACGAAAGGAGCACAACCATCAAGAAACTCATAGATAGATCCATTTACTATGAAAGTCTTGAAGCTACAATCCTCTCACTAAAAGAAGATCTTGAAGAACCAAAGAAGCAGAATAAATATCTACTCCAAGCCATTGAAAAACAAGAAAATGAAGTCATCAACTTAAAATCTCAGCTGGAATGTGCCTTCAGAATTCGTCAAATGCAGCACGATCTGAATGAAGAACAAGAAAATGAGATACTCAAACTAAGGCAACAAATGGAAGAAGGAAGAAAGTCTAAAGAAATCTTGAAGAAGCAATGTCTGGAAAAGGAGGAACAACTTCAGGTTGAGGTAAATAGCTTGAAAGGTAAATTAGAAGATAAGGATAAGCTTTTACGATTTCAAGATAGTACTAAAGCCTTGGATGATATTCTTAGTAGACAAAGGTCTCCTGCTATCAAGACTGGTCTTGGTTTTCATGAATCTGTTGAAGGTGAATCTAGTTCAGAAGGTGGGGCAAGTAACTCTAAAGAGAAATCCAAAATGATCAAGAAGGAGATGAGAGGTCAACCTCATCAACAATCAAGGAAAGAGATTCTTCAAAGAAAATATCTTACTCCTAACTATGGTCGGCCATGTACTCAAATGAATAATATTGAATGTTATGAATTTCATAATCTTGGACATGTTGCAGCTAGATGCAGAAGAAGGATGGTTCAATATCATCACACAGAAAGATCATCACATTCCAGGTACTTCAATGGATATTGTTTTTCTTGCAATATGTTTGGTCACAAAGCTGTTGATTGTTACAAGAGGAATATGAAACATATGAGATGTTATGCATGTAACAAGCTTGGACATATAGCAAAGAAATGCAAGAACAAAGTACGGACATCACACCAAAAGGAGAAAACATCATCACACTTGAAGATATGGAAGAAGAAGGAAGTACATTCAGAAAGATGTGGCACAACACAATGTACTCAGATACAACACAATACAGACATAACAGACTCAGAAGGAGCTGAAAGTGTAAAACTTTAGTGTCCTGAATCTCATACACAAGTTTCTTAAAGGGAAGTCACGTATATACGCGAGTTAGACACTACAAAGTCGCGTATATGTTAGTCTGAGGAAAAGCAGTGGGGACTGGCTCAGAAAAAGGATTTGATATGATTCAGTCCATTATTTGCTCTATTGGTTAATAGTTACATTCTACTGAGGATGAGTGGAAATGTCTTGATTCTTGTAAGATTTTTAGAAGTATTTTGATCCTAACTTGATGATGATGATGTCTTGATGCTTATTGTTGATATATGCATGATCAGATCTAACAGTAAACAGATGGCACAGGTTGAGGGGGAGCATATGCCTTTAATAATGCATTGTTGGCATTATGGTTAATAGTCCTTGGTCATGATGCTTATATGGCTAAATGATATATCTTGCTATGATGTGGTTATGAGTTGTCCATGATAAAATCTCATATGATTCTTGGGGTTACATAGTTGATGTTTAGATCATATTTGTGGATTGATTCTTAGATGGTGCATATATGATGCTTACATGGTGATCTTCATAAGGATAAGGAGAAGTACAAAGCTTGAATACACATCTTCATTACTTGATGAGTCACTCATATGTAGCTGTTTTCAATATGCTACATTTATCATGTAGGATTCCTATAGTTCTTGGTGCTCATGTGGATGAGGAGTGTTGATGTTATTGATATAAAGAAGCCTTGACAAATGAGCTTGAGCTCAAGATGCATAGTGCTGGATACATTCAAAGTTGCATTGTTGGAGACATGATGATGATGAGTTCTACCTATGTGATGATAGGGTGATACTTAGATATGTTGATTGATGCAGATATTCCCAAGTGATGATGATCTTGTTGATAACATGGTTATGGTGTTTTGCACATATGATATAATGTCAATGGTTTTATGATGATGAGTTGCTATCTATCTGCAGACATACAATGGAATTGGTTGTACAGGAGTTTCATAAGGAGTATCCGCATATATACACGCCTTTCTATGGATACAGTCACGTATATGTTGATTTGAAGGAAATCAGTAGGGCCAAGCTCTGGTTGAAGAAAATCTGATATGGGTCTAACAGAGACCATCTGGTAAGATGGAACAGGTACAAAGGGAGAACATGATTGTTGGTCTAGATGTTGTTGACAGATGCTTATGGAGAAGATCATACATTGTGTATGATAGTTACTAATGACTATCATGGTTTTATTTAGATGGTTGGTCTCATGAAAAGGTCATATCAAGACTCATGATGTAATAGTGTGTCTCTATCTATTGAAGTCATCTCTTCGAGTCACATAATGTAATTTGTAACCACTCTTTGCATAAGAAGGATGATGAAATATTTCAGTCATGTATTTTATGGTGTCAAGTTCATGTAACGCCCTATTTTGGTTTCCCCACTATGCCTGGGATGAAGATGTAATGTTCTTGTTTTATCATGTGTAAACTTTTGATGTATCCCCACTCGGTTGGGTGGATGATCCCCACTTGGTTGGGTGATGGATGTATGTATTGAGCCTTTTGGTGATAGGAAGGTCTTTTATGATGTATAAGTCTTGGTTCTTCTTGAAGAACATCTTTTGTAGATCTTTCCTACAGTCAGGGGGAGCATGAACAACACATTTCAGCAAGAGCAGAGCTTTCAGCATGTAGCAAGGACAGATTGGTACACCTTGGCATATACAAAGGGGGAGCTCATTTAGAGAGTTCAGCAGGTACTCAGGGGGAGTATGAACAGCGGAATTCTTATTTTGAAAAGAGAATATCTTGGTTCGCCCTTTTCCCTTAATGTCAAAGGGGGAGAATGATTTGGTGTTGTTGCCATCAAGTCCAAAGGGGGAGATTGTTGGCATTATGATGCATGTATTGTACCTGATGGCAACCCTCTCATAGAAGAACATCTCACTTATATAACTAGATGAATCTACAATGTGGCTAAATGCATGGGATGCAGGACAACTCAAAGGAATAAGAAAATCAAGTTCTAAGTGTGACAAGTTAGCTTTGCCATCAAGTCCAAAGGGGGAGATTGTTGGCATTATGAGACAAGTGTTGTCCTTGATGGAAAATCACACAGATGACAAATCATAGTGCAGAAGGTTAGCAGCAAGGAATTGATGATCAGACTACAAGTATGAAGAGAAAATACATATACGCAGGTTCATTGTGACCAAGCCGCGTATACACGCGGGTTATACGTTACAAAGGCGCATATGCGTATACACGCACTTTCATGCAAGGAAAAGCGCGTATATGTTGGAGAACTTACTTTTGGTCCGTGGTAGTTAGTCCTCGGTATTTGAACCTATGGTTTTGGACCATGGTGTCTCGTCAGAAGTGTTGATCCCAAGTATTGGGCCCATGGTATTGATTTATTATGGTTTTGGACCGTGGTATTGAGCAAGGCCTAAGACTATAAAAGGAGAAGAAGATCATTAGGCAAATGTATTGAAAAAGTCTTAAATATCTGAAGAAGTATGAGATATAGTATGTAGGTTATAGGTTGATGATGCATTCCTTGATCTGAGCTAAGGAGGGATCTCACCGGTTGATGGAGAATAAGAACTAAGGAGAGATCGAGATCAAATGGTTTGAAATGAACTATCTTTATATGGTTGATTATGCTTATTCTAGATCTGCATACTGATGCATGTGATGTTCTATAAATATTATGAGTATGAATAATGTCTGGTACAACTGCAAAGTTATAAGAAAATATGTTTAGATCTGTACGTGGGTTGGCCTTGGAAAAAGCGTGTATGTAGGCGGGTTTGATTCATCGTAGTAGCATATACATTTTGGAGTGTTAGGCCCCTATACTACTAGTGCAACCCCTTATTGTTATTAGTATAACCCACTTATTATATTGATGTACCCATGTAGTGCCCATATTGTTACTATTGGGCCCCATAGAAGCCCACTATTGTTATTATTGTGCCCTTACATTATTATTGTTATGTCGGCTCTGATTATGTTATGACCCCTTAGACTCCTATATATAGAAAGTAGGTCTTTTCATTTGTATCATCCAAGAATTGTTCATTTATGTAATGTAAAGGAGGTTGCCCCCTCGAAGAGGCTGAATTCTAAGGCGTTGATCTATCTTTTCTATCTTTTCTTGAGCTGGTTTCATAACATTTGGTATCATAGCTTTGGATTCTAGGGTTTCGCTTCTCCAAACAGGTCATTGTGGCATTCTCGCTATAACATTTTTTCTGTGACGTTTCAGAAGTCACAAAAAAAACCCATTTGAGAAGAAATCACGATGAACATTGGGTCTGAATTTCAGAACTTTTCGCACGATATTTGCGGAGATATGATCTGAGGAATTTGGTCTTTTTGTAGACTCCTGAATTACATTCAAAACAGGTGACCTGGGGAAAATCATCATAACTTTCTCTCTAGGGATCAGATTGAAATTTCGTAAGAAGCTACAGAAAGAGGACAGAATGTGGTTTTTGTTTATCACTTTTTCAGATCCAAAGGTCGAAATAGTGACACGTGGCACTTCCTACAAATTCGCTCTTCTGGAAAGGTCTATAATCAGGTCATCTTGGGATATTGTGCATAACTCTTTCTTAGAGAATCCAATTTGGATCAGACTGGTGGCATTGGAAAGAGGACATAGAGGGCTACTATAGGTCATAATTTAGAACTTAAAGATCTGAAAGTACAAAGTTACAGTCGCTTCAAGGTCGAGCTCCTAAAATCAAGAAAAAGCAAGATGAGGAAGTTTGATGGCAAGGATCCGGTAAATTGGATACTTCAGATGGAGCAATATTTTGATCTACATGGTGTACAACTGTTACAAAAGGTATGTATTGCATCTTCATATTTAGAACCAGATCAATTTTTATGGTACGAAGGGCTTTGTTCTCATAAAAAACTTGTTACGTGGTCAATTTTCACGGAGGAAATGATAGCACATTATGAGGATACAAAGAGCAACACCTTCTTTAAAGCAACACAACAACAATTAGAAAGAGTAAAAGGGCTTTGTGACATAGTGGAAAGAAAAATTATGGAAACCAAGAAGCGTACCCGTGACAACTATAAAGATGGAAGTGATGTTTCTCCTAGCCTTCCACAACCTACAAGGGTTACACCACAACAATTGGAAGAAAAAAGAGAAAAAGGGCTTTGTTACAATTGTGATAGCAAATGCACTAAAGGTCATAAGTGTGCTGAGAAGAAATTATTTTACATAGAATATGAAGAGGAGGAAGAAAAGGATCAAGCAACATCAAAAGAAGAAGATATATGCCGGTACCCCACCCCAGAGAAAGAAGAAGTGAATCAGACCATATCTTGTAAAGAATTGGCAAGAATTACCACTCCTCAAACTCTCAATATAGAAGGACATATCAAGAAGAAAAATGTGCAAGAAGTGAAAGATCACATCGAGAAAGAAGAAATGAATCCAACCATATCTTGTAATTCATTGTTCGAAATTACCACTCCTCAAACTATCAAGATAGAAGGACATATCAAGAAGAAAAATGTTCAAGAAGTGAAAGATCACATCGAGCATTAAGAAATGAATCCGACTATATCTTGTAAAGGATTGGAAGAAATTACCACTCCTCAAACTCTAGAGATAGAAGGACATATCAAGAAGAAAAAGGTTCAAGCAATGAAAGATCACATTGAGCATCAACAACAAGTTCTCCAACTTTTAAAGGATAACGCCACTTCGGTGCAAAATCAAATGAAACAACATGTAGATAAACATATTAGTGAAAAATGTTTTGATGTAGGTGATTGGATATTTTTACTGCTACATCTCAAGCAAGCTATTTATGAGAAGGAAATGTTGGCAATACTACATGCACTTAGAAAATGGCGACCTTACCGAATGGGAAGACTCTTCAAGGATGAGGATGTGGAAGCATTGTTTTGTGCTATTTATATTATCCAACGAGATTGGATAAACGAAGCAAGGGATGAATGGAAGAAGGACGAAGAAGTAAGGCCACTTATTCAAAAGTTACAAAATATCCCAATTCAAATAATATTTCCAGAAATTGAAGAGGAAGGAAAACTCATATTGGAACCTGGAGCAGTCACAGAAACAAGAATTCGACAGCTACGAAATCGATCAATTTCAGAGTATTTCATCAAGTGGAAGAACTTACCCGCTGAAGATTCCACATGGGAGGAAAAGAATTTTATACAGAAGCATCAAGAACTACTCAAGCGTTGAGGACAATGCTTTTTGAAGGAGAGGGGCATGTTAGGCCCCTATACTACTAGTGCAACCCCTTATTGTTATTAGTATAACCCACTTATTATATTGATGTACCCATGTAGTGCCCATATTGTTACTATTGGGCCCCATAGAAGCCCACTATTGTTATTATTGTGCCCTTACATTATTATTGTTATGTCGGCTCTGATTATGTTATGACCCCTTAGACTCCTATATGTAGAAAGTAGGTCTTTTCATTTGTATCATCCAAGAATTGTTCATTTATGTAATGTAAAGGAGGTTGCCCCCTCGAAGAGGCTAAATTCTAAGGCGTTGATCTATCTTTTCTATCTTTTCTTGAGCTGGTTTCATAACATGGAGTTTGATGTTTGAAGTTGCAGTTGGGTCTGATTGATTTTGCAGAGTTCTGTGTCTGCTCTGTGTTCTGGTGACTGTGTTATTGACAGGGTTTCAGTGTTTCAGTGATTCAGAAATTGATGATGCTAGTAGTGATTGTTTTGAGCTCCAGTGATAGTTATGGGTCTAGTATGAAAATTGGATGAAATGTGGCCTTTTAGATTATGTTTTGTGCTTCAAGAGTATCCAGTCTGAAAATGTATGAAACATGGTACTTGGAGGAGAGAAGATTGTAGGTCGGCGCCTATGTACTAGTATCTTAGCTAGTACAAGAGAAAAGGGGGTTGGAGCTCCCTTCCAGGAGAGTCTGGAGAATGAGAGAAGGTTGTAGCCTTCTGCAGGTTGTAGCCTGCGTGCTGGTAAAGGACTGCACCTGTACATTGTAAAAGAAGTTTCTTAACAAAGGAAGATAGAAACGAATTGCAGCAGGTGGTTTTCACCCACATTGGGTTTCCACCTTATATCATGGTGTTCATGTGTGTTGCTTATGTGTGTTGATCTATTTGTTTTACTGCTACTATTGACTATTAATATGGTTAATAATGTTCCGATCCATCCATTGAAGATCACATAACTGAATCATGAGTTTAATGGTTATACGCTAGTTGCAATAGACACAGTCGCGTATATACGTTGGTATACTTAACTAAAGTAGCGTATATAAATCTGAGTATGAAAATAAAAATTTTTATTGATTAGATAATACTGATTCGCCCCCCCTCTCAGTATTATTTCCAACAAAATTATCTTTCTTTAATTGTCTACAGTAGCAGTACGATTTCTTTGTCATAAATTCTCACATTATTACAATGAATTGCACTATGATCATGGACTTCCTTGCTAGTTCAAACATATGAGTTCATCTACATATCTATAAGTACACTTTTATTCCATGTGCCCCATACAAGGTATATATGGTTTCCTATGCCATCAAAAAATTTCTTAATCTCACTTCTCCCTTAGGGAATGGAGCTTAATTCTTCGCTTACATAACAATGCATATGTAAGAGGATTGTATTTTTCACATCAATGCTATACGGTATAGGATGGTAATCGGTTTCATTTTTTTTCATTTATTATACTTGGGTTTTGTGAATTACTTGCTCGACGATAGTTCAATATTGATAAGGATTTATTTGCTTGTGCTTGAGAGCACTACTCGAATTGAATGGGAAAAATGGATTATTTATTTCTTATATTTATCTTAAATAACTTGGTTTATCTTACATATACAATTACTCTATATTCTAAGTGATATCCAAGTTATTACATAAATCATTTGATTCTCTTTACCTTTAACAACTCCAATGTCAATTTTGATCTCCCTTATATGTAATAACATTATGGCTATGTTATCATCTATGTAGCATATTTCTCCTACACGTGTATCATATTGATGTGGCCACTTCCATTATCATAAACTATTTTGTGATATAGGTTCCAAGCGCAACATATTAATTCTCTGTACACCGATTTATTTTCTTTGATACATCCTATTTAAGTTTATGTGACGTGAAGTAGACATACATTGAACATTTAAATTTTCAGGGGAACCGAATCATTGGTTGTTTCCCATGATAGGCTAGCCATGTGACTATCCCATGGATTGCCAGTCCCACTCATATGAACAAAGTTGAATTATTTTTGATATTTGATGCCCACCTAGGGATTCAACAAACCCTAGTATTACATTCTCTACTTGGAAGCTTCCCCTTCTGTTTTGTTTCTCTTTCCTAGTTCCACCACAAGTGCATTGAGCATATCGACTGGTGCAAAGCCACAGTTTCACAAAGTGTATCTTATTCAACATCGACACACCATCTCGGCCACTCTCTAGAAGTAATTTCTACTAGCAAAACAAATTTTATTTTGATCCTAGTTCATCCTCATGACTCGATTATTTCCCTGTATACTTTGGGGTAAGACAATGACTCTTAAGGTAATAATACTCTTCAATTGATGTTTTGAATCAGGGACTTTGAATCTTGCTTCACGCCAATCCTACCATGGGTGGAGATTTTGAGACACTGTTGAAAGTTTTTAGGGTTTTAGGTGGGGAACACCAGCCCTAGTAAGTGACCCACAACGTCTAGAGTTGACGATTGCGACTAGGTAAGATTCAAGTTTCTCCTTTTGAAATTGTTAAGGTTAAAATTTTTCTTACTGTTCCTTTTTATGATTGTGTGTGAATTAATTGGCCTTATAATAATTCTCTATCACAAGGTGGGGATTGTCCAACTATCTTGTGGGTGCTTGGGTTTGGTAATTTATAATTTCTATTTACTGATCCCTGGTTGAAAAAAAGAATCATGGTTTAAACTTAGTGATCACGTTGGCATCTATTACTTTTCCATCCGGATTGTAGCCATGATATTCACACCCAAGAGCACACACCCTCTCCTATCACCATACCAACTTAAATTGGTAAGGGTTTAGGGATTTCGCACAGTTTTCATTGGTTTTTCTCGAATTTTAATTTAGATCTTTTTTTTGAACCACTTATATTCACACTAGCACTCTGCCCCATGCCTAATGCTTGCATGGTTTCGACCATGGAAGGCATATATAAGGTTTCACGCATGCTTCTATGGTTCGTCCTTCATACACAGGTAAAAAGGTTAATATACGCCTTTTTTTCTTTCATTTTTATTTTGTATCTTAACTCGTTCTACAGAGTTACAAGTTTTGGTTATGAAATGTAATTTTCAAGTTTTTGATTCAGGTGCTTACATCCCCTTTCATTAGCCTCTAAGAGGACCCATCATCAGTTCAAACATTTTTCTTGTTTTCTAGGTTCACTCATCTATCTTCCCTACGCCTTGAACGCTACAATTCACTTTGCCCCTTTCTGGGTAGTGATGTTATATTTTTCATCCCATTTAGGAGTATTATATATATATATATATATATATATATATATATATATATATATATATGAACTTTATTGGGTTGTTACTGTGTTGGTGTTCAGTTGCTCTTTAGCTAATATTTGTTGTTCTATTATATTTTTCTTGGTTTTTGATATTGTCTCCAAGCTCAACTGAGGGGGCTCCTCATGGCCTTGGCGTAACCTTGTTTACTTTTGTTTCTAACATGGTTCTCATATTATGACTCTTATGCAATCATGAATAGGAGTAGTTCACTCCCCTAGTATTTGTAGAAAAATGAATTGTATTAATGAACTAGGCTCTAACTATAGCTTACTTCAGGCAGTTTGAAATGTAGTCCAATTCTTGGAAGTTGTATCAATATATTTATATATTTAGATAGTGTAAATTTATCCTCTATGTTAGGTAATTCAGATTCCAATTATTGTGTTGATGACACCTACCAACTATATTGCTTGAATTACCACACCCATTTCTGTGTAATGGTATTTTTATTTCCTTTAAGCTGCCAACGTAGTAAATGTATTGGCATATCTTTTTATCTTAACTTGCCTGTTTGGAAACAATGCACTCCTCTGATATCCTGCTTATTTTCTCATAGAATCTCCCAACTCCAATATATTGATGTCGACCCTTATACTATATTTTCCATAACAGGTTCTTATTTAGTGCTTTAGTCCCTTGAGAGACCAACCATTTTCTATTCAACCTACTCCATATAAAAAGGAGGAATAAAATTCCTATAGGTAGAAATATTTCAATTATGCTAACTAACTTTTGTTCTTTTTTTTTATGTTTATGTTCGCATTATCTACCCATAATAATTTCCATCCTCAAATCATACATAATACCCTAATGTGAATGTAACATTCCTTACTACATTTTGTATTCATATATATCCAATTTCTTTAGATTATAATATATAAATATTCCCTTAATACTCACCTACATTCGTCCTCATGTGTTAAAGGTTAAAAAACCCAGAATTCAAAAGCACTAAAATCACTTGTAGGGTCCATATATCTAATCAAGATGTTAATTTCGAAAATCTACAATCCTCAAAGTTCATAGAAAAGTTTTTATGTATTAAAGTAATGACCATATTAATATAGTTTAGAAGAAATGACATGATTCAGATGTACACAAATAATTTCAGAATTAATTACAGGAATAATACCATACCAAATCGTACTTGATGAGCACCCACTCATTGCCCAACCATGAACTATACCACTATTTCCTCCCAAGGTGAGAGTTCTTGCCAAAGGATTTATTTATTTAATTTTGTTGATCCCTTCAATGGGTATTTAATACCTTTCTTTCATGATAAATTTTCTTTTAGCGGTGTCCCGCTTTTGTGGATATTTTTATCCAATTTCCTAAGCTTTTCCTTAAAATCCATCCTTTCTCTCTTGCATCTCTTTTATGCTTATTCAACCTTAGAATCTTTCTCTAGCTAAGAAACTTAATGGATTTTTCTCTCCCAACCATTAAGCTCATCTTTAATTGTGTCTATATTTCTTATCATGAAATAAATTCTCAATGTTATTTACCATTAAGATTTTATTTGGCAAGAGTCTCATTTCTAAGTGTCTCATTCCCAAGTACATGTATCCCATATATTTATTTATTACTAATTATTCATTTACATACTTATTCTAATATTTTTCATGGATTTTCAACCATTCTATCCAATTTACTTATTCTAAGCATAACAACATTATAGTGACGAAGGGTTATTATAGTACTAATCATCCATATTTATACAAAATTTTAAGTCAATTAATCAAATTAAAAAATTATATTTGCCTCTTCATATTTCAATGAGTTGTGGACATGTTGTCATTTTGAAGTTAGATGGGTTGAGGTGGTGGAGGTGATGTTTCCTCTTCTGCCATGAAATGATTAGTATCTCTGACATTCTCCCCCTTAATTATTTCATAAGAAAAAAAAATACAAAAAGAAAAAAAGTAATTTTGTTACATCCAAATATTGTTACACTCAAAATTGCTATAATATTGAAGTGTTGTTATTGCTTACATACTCATATACTTTCTTGTGAGTTCCAAACAATTTTTTTCTAGGGATCTTGTAAATATGTCTACAAATAGGTCTTCTGATTTGCAGAACTCAATACAAATTTTATTATTGTTTACGAATTCTCAGATGAAGTGATACCTTATATCAATATTCTTACTATTTTTATGGAAAACATGATTACTTGATAATGCAATAGCATATTTTTTGTCACAAAAAAATCTAAGTTGGTTCTTTCTGTTCATGCAACAACTCAGTCAAAACTATTTTCATCCTTATTGTTTGAGATTTTGTTGTTGTTACTACAACATACTCTACCTCAGCATATGATAAAGTCACCATGGATTACTTCTTTGATGGCATGCTATTACACCTAATCCAAAATTGAACACATACCTAGATATCTTCTTCTAGTCATTAGTATTTCTTGCAAAATGAGTATTAGTATATCTAGTTAATTTAAAATCTAAATCTAATGTATATAGGATATCATAATTTTTTCCTCCAACAATATATCTTAAGGTCCTTTTTCCAATTAGCCAATGGGTACTCTTTAGAGACTCCATGAATCTAGAAATTAAACTTCCAACAAGCATTATATCAGGCCTTGTTGTAGCCAAATACATGAAACTTGCAACCAATTTCTTATATAAGGTCAAATCAACATTTGAACTTTGATCCTTCTTACTAAGTTTTTCACCATTGCAATTTTTGTTATAACTAGATTACGATTCTCCATCCTAAACCTCTTCAATATACCCTTTGCATATGTAGATTGAGAAATAAAAATACCATATTTAGTTTGAGTTACTCTAATACCAAGAAAATATTTTGTTAACCCTAATTCAGTCATCTTAAACTCTATTTTAAAGTTTTTATTAAAATCATCTATTGAGAGATCTATAGTGAAAATCAAGTGTCAACACACAAGCAAACAATCAAAATTTTGCCTTCCTAGTTTAACTCTGTATACAAAGTTATCTCACTTCGGCCTCAATTGAATACTTTATTATTTATATATTCATCAATTCTACTATATTATACATAGTGTTCTTGTTTCAATCCATATAATTATTTCTTTAAATTGTAAAAATTATCTTCATGTCCATCAATTCCATATCCTTGAAGTTGTTTCACATAAACCTTTTATTTCAAAATTCCATTAAAAAATGTGGACTTAACATCCATATAATGCATTTTCCATAAATTTTTTACAGCGATAGCAAAAGCTTCATTATAATCAACACCGGGTTGCTAACCGAACCCCTGAGCTACAAGTCTTGCCTTACGTTTCTCAATTTCACCTTTAGCATTTAACTTAGTTTTGTAAACCAATTTAACACCTATACATTTTTTACCTTAAATTAAATCTACAAGCTCCCAAGTATTATTTCTTTCTATAGGATCAATATCTTCATCCATAGACTTTATCCAAACTTTTTCATTAATAGATTTTTCAAGATTTAAAGGATCATATGCAATTAATGCAAAATTTGAAACTTGATCTATTTCATCATTCTTCTCATACAATTCTTTTAAACTTGTATTCTTATGACTTTTGATTATGTTCATTAATGTAGCTAATGTAGGATTAGATTCATTACTGACCTCTAATCTTGTTGATTTTTGTCCACTAGAACTTGATGGTTTTCCATGTTCTTGAGCTCTCGATGTTCTCAATTGTAATGGGTTGACTCATGGTCATTTCCTTGCTAAAGTTATTGTAGCATGTGTATATGAAATCAATTTTCCACCTTGTACTTCTTACTCATCTCCTTCACCCTCTCCATTAGATAATATAGTTCCCTTTGCTACACCTTTAGCTATGTATCCATCCCAAGATTCTTCTTCCTTCAACTAAACATCTATATTAATAATATAGTTCTTGGTGATGGTATTATAGAGATTATTTCCTTAGAGTCCTCATTGTATCCAATAAACATACAATTCTCACTTTGTTATCTAACTTATTTCTCAACTGGCTAGGTACATGTGCATAAGAAACACACCCAAAAATTATTAAATGAGATGTATTGAAACTCTTACCACTCTAAGCCTCTTTGGGAACTCAGTCCTTTACACTCTTAGTCAGACTTCTATTAAGAATATAAAAATCACAAGTTACCACTTCTCCCCAATATTCATTTGGTAGATGTTTTTCCTTCAACATGGCTCAATCCATATTCATAATAGTTCATTTTTTCCTTTCAGCCACCCCATTTTTCTATAGAGTATAACATGTAGTAAATTGTATCTTGATTCTATGAGACTAAACTTGCTCAATGAAACAATTAAACATATATTTACCGGTTCTACATGATCTTAAATTTTTAATATATTTTGCACATTCCTTTTCAACGATAACTTTAAACATTTTAAATACAGTAAAAAATTGAAATTTTTGTTTCAAAAGATAAACCAAAGGTTTTTTTTTTGTTCTCATCAATAAAATTTTAAAAGTAAACATTACCATCTAATGAGGGTGTTTGCATTGGTCTAAACAATTCTCTATGTACAATATCTAGTGGAGCTTTTTTTGAAGAATCTAGGGAAATCAACGTTAATAGGACTCTTCTTGGCATGAAAACTATTTGTGAGGTGTTTCTAATTTTTCTTACTAGCACAATCTTTAATATTAGAGTGTGTCTTCTTAGATCATCAAATAGCTACAAAAAAAAGAGAGAAAAGGACACAAGATGTTGGCTTTCTGCTAGGTCCATAACCTCTCACTCTTTAAGACAAAAACCCACACAAAATTCTTCTTATATAGATTCCAATTGAAGAATACCAAGACCATGACCCTTGACCTATTAGGACACTCCAAGACCAAGACATCAATCCTCTTCTTTGCCACTACTGTTAGCGCTTGAAATTTCACCTCAGGCTGAGAAAGGTAAACTTCAAGGCAACATCAAACCACTTAGCCTCGTAGCTAGCCCTACGGGGCAGGAGAGGGCTCTCTCCGGTATATCTCAGTAAATATCTTCAACGGGCGAGATAACCAATGAGGAAACACTGATTTGAGGCTAGTAAACTGTTAAAAAGGTTTGATTTGGGATTTTTAGGGTTTTGGTGGAAAATTGGGGAAAGGCAATTTTGGGTGCGGGGATTGGACACAGTTTTTGCAGGGGGTTCTTTGGGGCAAGGTAGAAGACTGTATTGATGCCTTTGAAAGAGTTGGATGGATGAGAATGACTGGTGGGGAGCTAAGGAGAGCAAGCAATCACCTTGAACTCTCCTTAAACAGATGAAAACATTGATATTAAGCAAACTTAAAGGCAGAGCATAGCAACCATGAATTCTACCTTAACGCTTCATTTGCCTAATTTGCAGAAGAAAAAGTAAGAAGATGATTCACATAACAAACTTAAAAGTACAAAGAGAAACACACCATCAATACATGTAAGCACAGGAATCACAAAAAGGACTGCAAAACCCTGGTCTTCCTTTGCCAAAAATTGCAGAGATACAATGAGTAATACAATAGAAGCTTTCTCCCTCAAGAGTCCAACCATCAAAATGACCATTAAAGTACATAATATAGGCAATATAACATCTTTCCTTGCCTCTAGGGGTCGAGCTCACTATCCTAGGAGCTGTTTCAACCAATTACAAACTGAGCACTAAAATCTAGGTAGTCAAAACAACTTGCCTCTATAAGCTAGGAAACCATTCATTCATTAAATTTTTGCCTATTTCATGAATGAATCTTCTAGAAGAGATAAATAAGTGTCAAAGTATCATAAAATTACATCATTTACATCAAGGAGGATGAAAATCCACTCCAAAAAGTCAAACCTAGTCAAAACTGCGTTTTGCTGAGCTGTAGGTGTATTTCTGTGAAAATTGCCCAACGCGTAGCGCCCTGATTCGGAACGCGTAGTGCGCCTTTGGAGCAACTTTTGAGGCACTTCCAGGTGTCCAAATGAGGCAAAAGTGGGCTTTTTGGAAAGTTCAGGATGTCTACTTTCTCACGCAAGTGGAATTTTTGAATTTGGTGTCAATTTTCCCCTCCAAAATTTCAATCTCCCAAGACTGCTTCCTGTGTGTCAAAAAAGTGGCAGAAAGTCATTTTTTGCTTGTTTTTTAACCTTCTAGAGGCTCAAAACTTCGTGAAATTTCTTGGCAATTTCTGAACAAGTGTATTTTTGCATGAAAAATCCAAAAATTCTGAGTTTTCCTGAAATGGAGTTGCCCATCTTAAGGGTCGTGCGCGGCGCGCTACGCGTTGGCGGCAAAACCTGTGTTTGGCACAAAAAATTCACAATTGACAAAATTTTCTCCAAATTTCTTGAAATTTGGGCTGGGAGTCCCCAATCAAGTACCATGCTCAGTCAAAGAGGCTTTGGCTAAAATTTGGAGTGGATCGGGCCTTTTCCATCATTTTAGTGCCTTCGCCAACCTCCTTGGATCTAGCGATTGTAATTTTGACATTTCTCTAAACCCATGACACCTGTGCAAAAAGTGAAGAAGGTTTTTCTTATTTGGCATGTTGTGGACAAAAAAATCTCTCAGTTTTCCCAAATTCATCTTTGATTTCTCTGAAACGGCTTTTGAGTAAAACTTATCCCGATGTGTGGAACAAGGGATTTTGTCGAAATGAAGCGAAATGAAGGGGATAAGAGGCTTCTAAATTCTTGAGAAAATTTTTGGAAGTAGGGAGGGATGTTAGGAAGTAGGGGAAAGTGGAATCTCAGAGATTGAGTGAGGGGAAGGGGTCCAAAAGGGCAAAACACAGGCCAAACCTTGAAAATTGCCAAGTTGTAGCAAGAAACTAGGGTTTGTGCGAAAATGAGGAATTTGGCGGATCTGAGGGATGGGAAGCATTTAATAAGGTACTTTAAGGATAGGGGAAGGTGTATGAACATCAGGATACAAGTTTTGCTGATGATTTGACTGTCCAAGAGAAATTACCTTCAAAACCCTAGGAGAGGGAAATGACCTTACCTAGGTGCAACTGAAGCATGAACAAGGTGTACAATGACTCATTAGACACTGAGATGATAATGAAAACCCTATGAATGATGATAAACTCAGCTGGATGGTGACATGGACCAACATTTGGACAACTTTAGAAGGAGTGAAAGCAAACCCTAGACCTAATGCCTAGTGACCAAATTCTTCTTGAAAACTCTTTGAAATGACAAAATTTGACCTTGACACTCTGAGACCACTTTGTAAGAGCATATTTGATCACTGGAGGAAGGCTGGAAAGACTGACACTAACATTGGCTCCAATGGGGATGGTAGCTCCTTGGAGGTGCCAAGAACGGCAGATCTCTGTAAGAGCTAGACAGTGCCTTCATCCATTGGGCGATGGAGTCAAAAACTCAAGCTGAAATGCATGACTGAAAACTGATGACTTAACAACACAAATTGACTCTCACTCAACTAAAAACTGATCAATACTTAAACACAACCAACAAACTGGAAATGATGCTCAAAGTGGAGCTTATTCATCAAAACCTACTCTAACAGTTTCATTCATCACTGATCAAGTGAAATGAAACAACCAGTGCAACCAAGTAAGTATTCCATCTGCTGTTCGAATTCTTCGCAAGTGCTCACTTATGAACAACAAGATAGAACTAATGAACGGAAACTCCCATGATAGCTTAGAAACAGATTCGTAGAATGATATGAATTCTCTATCCACCTCCAAAAACACTGCATAAGGATCTTAATATTCAAGCACATTGGAACTTAGCTCATCCAATGGATTACTGCTCTTTTCCTCATACCATGAATGCAAACTTTGATCTAAGCCTTGTGACGAGACCTCTGCTGAAAATGAGAAAGAAACCGGCTGCCGAATCAAATTCGTATTAGCACATGTTTCAAGCTCACATGTAGTCAATGGAGAAAGACTTTGACTGCAAACCTCATCCAAAACATCAGCTATTGGATCATGAAAAACTTGAAAGGACTGCTGCAACCCATTCTCTATTGTTTCCAATGTGATTACATGATTGCCTACATGCTGCTCATTCTTCACTGAAGATTGACTATGCAAATTTCCCTTCAAAAACTGAAATGATTCAAAACAAAATGGTATGGAATCATCTTGCTGAACATATGTTTCAGCTTCCAAGTCTTTATTTGCAACTTGACAATCAAGGGCATTCGGGGACTGCAAATCTGGATATGAGAAGTCTTGAACAAGGTTTTCATTGCTCTCAAGATGATTCAAATCAAGACTTGGCGAAAGCTGATTTCTGATTGCATGGAAGTTGTCTCTGATGAACTGACATGAATCAAAACAAAAAGGCAAAGATCCTTCACTTACTTCAAATTTTGCTGCACTTTGCTCGTCAATGTCATAGCTGATATGTGATGGCTGAACATTGTATTCCAGTTGTTGAAAATGAACTTCTTCCTCGCACAAACTAGCTACTTGTTTGATTGCAAGATTAGCTTCTGTTTGGAGAACATAATCATCATCATACTGATCAAACTGAGGCCAATCATCGGTATAAAACATATCATCAAGCATGTAGGTCATATCACCAGATCTCTCTTCTCCAAGGTGGTCTACAAAACAATCATTATCAGATCTATGACAACTAGGATAAGAAACAAAATGTTTTGGATCAGCAACTTGTTCTTCTTCAATCAACACGCCATGAGCTTGAACATCATAATCATTTATTGCGTTGATCTTGTCCATCATCTCTTCTACTACACTTACCAAAATGTCAAGCTTCACCTCTAGAGATGTTGATTTTTCCAAATCTATGTTTTTCATCTCTTCTTCCTTCAACCTTGCCCTTCGGATCAACAGATGAGCCTCTACATTTACTGCATTGTTTTGCATCTCGTGAAGTGTTGCAATATCCCTTTCTCTCAGCTGAAACTCCATCTCCGGATCAAAGGCACCTGGATAGTGCAAGAGCAGATCTAGGAGTAGGCCTTATATGAACTGGCATTGAATAATAAACTTTATTAAATCTGGCCGAAAATTGTTGTACTGTCTCCCCTGGCAATCTTTTCAGCTGGTTATACTCTTCTACAATCAAGAAAAGGTTTTACCCGATCATCCACCTATCGAGAAAAACTTTGACGAACTGCTGGAAATCTGAGATGCTTGCATCAGGCAGGGTTTTGAACCAACTCTTCACTTTGGCTTGCAAAGAAAGAGCAAAAAGCCTAATACTAACATCTTCATCATCAACTTCAAAAAGATCTAGAAAAGATTCAAAATTCTGCACATGTTGCTCAGCGTTGACATTCTTACATTCATCGTCAAACCTCGGCAAGTATAGATCATAGTTTTTGGGGAAAGCATGAAGAACAGAAGGTAAAACAAGAGGTTTATACCGATCTGGAATTTTACAAGGTGTAGGGGTATGTACAACAGGTATAGAATTAGTCTTGGTCTCTTGAGGCTCATCAATTTGAAGATGGTCATCACAAAATTCGGAAAAAGGATCTTGATCAAGCTCAAAGGCATGCAAATCTTTGGTATTCACGATCTTCAAAGGGAAAGAATCAACTGCAGGCCGAGGATCTCTTCTCAAATACAATATACTTTGCAAAGCCTTCTTGACATTCTTGGGAAAAGAGAAGAAATAATTTATGACAAAGAACAAAATGTCTTGGATGAAATTCCAACTTGAATACCTGATCTGTCCATGTTGTCCTTTCATGTTTTTGCTGGTCGGGATCATCCTCCAGTGGAGTCTTTGGATCTGATCTCAAAAATGATTTAGAGTCGCCAAGTGAATAATTTCAGCCTTTCAAGTGTTTGATCGTTGTCCACCATCAACAATCAGATCTGAACTTGATACATGTACTGGGGCAATTAACAAGTTAAATGTCATGTTTACAAGCTAGACCGGAGATTGACTGAAGCAGAGTTTATCTACTTCCGCTAATGCAAAGCAAAAGCGTTTCGAAGGCTACCTGGCATAACTTCAGGTTCCGTCTGTAGCTTATAAAACAAATGACATCAACAAGCAAACAAGTTTTTTCTCCCCAGTATGGTCGCCAATATGTTAGCGCTTGAAATTTCACCTCAGGCTGAGAAAGGTAAACTTCAAGGCAACATCAAACCACTTAGCCTCGTAGCTAGCCCTATGGGGCAGGAGAGGGCTCTCTCCGGTCTATCTCAGTAAAGATCTTCAACGGGCGAGATAACCAATGAGGAAACACTGATTTTAGGCTAATAAACTAATAAAAAGGTTTGATTTGGGATTTTTAGGGTTTTGGTGGAAAATTGGGGAAAGGCAATTTTGGGTGCGGGGATTGGACACAGTTTTCACAGGGGGTTCTTTGGGGCAAGGTAGAAGACTGTATTGATGCCTTTGAAAGAGTTGGATGGATGAGAATGACTGGTGAGGAACTAAGGAGAGCAAGCAATCACCTTGAATTCTCCTTAAACAGATGAAAACATTGATATTAAGCAAACTTAAAGGCAGAGCATAGCAACCATGAATTCTACCTTAACACATCATTTGCCTAATTTGCAGAAGAAAAAGTAAGAAGATGATTCACATAACAAACTTACAAGTACAAAGAGAAACACACCATCAATACATGTAACCACAGGAATCCCAAAAAGGACTGCAAAACCCTGGTCTTCCTTTGCCAAAAATTGCAGAGATACAATGAGTAATACAATAGAAGCTTTCTCCCTCAAGAGTCCAACCATGAAAATGACCAAGAAAGTACATAATATAGGCAATATAACACCTTTCCTTGCCTCTACGGGTCGAGCTCACTATCCTAGGAGCTGTTTCAACCAATTCCAAACTGAGCACTAAAATCTAGGCAGTCAAAACAACTTGCCTCTATAAGCTAGGAAACCAATTCATTCATTAAATTTTTGCCTATTTCATGAATGAATCTTCTAGAAGAGATAAATAAGTGTCAAAGTATCATAAAATTACATCATTTACATCAAGGAGGATGAAAATCCACTCCAAATAGTCAAACCTAGTCAAAACTGCGTTTTGCTGAGCTGTAGGTGTATTTCTGTGAAAATTGCCCAACGCGTAGCGCCCTGATTCTGAACGCATAGTGCGCCTTTGGAGCAACTTTTGAGGCACTTCCAGGTGTCCAAATGAGGCAAAGGTGGGCTTTTTGGAAAGGCCTGGATGTCTACTTTCCAATTCAAGTGGAATTTCAGAATTTGGTGTCCATTTGCCCCTCCAAAATTTCAATCTCCCACGACTGCTTCCTGTGTGTCAAAAAAGTGGCAGAAAGTCATTTTTTGCTTGTTTTTTGACCTTCTGATGGCTCAAAACTTGGTGAAATTTCTTGGAAATTTCTGAGCAAGTGTATTTTTGGATGAAAAATCCAAAAATGCTAAGTTTTCCTGAAATGGAGTTGCCAATCTTAAGCGTCGCGCGCGGCGCGCTACACGTTGGGGGCAAAAACCTGTGTTTGGCACAAAAAATTCACAATTGACAAAATTTTCTCCAAATTTCTTGAAATTTGGGCTGGAAGTCCCCAATCAAGTACCATGCTCATTAAAAGAGGCTTTTGCCAAAATTTGGAGTTGATCGGGCCTTTTCCGTCGTTTTAGTGCCTTGGCCAACCTCCTTGGATCTGGGGATTGTAATTTTCACATTTCTCTAAAACCATGACACCTGTGAAAAAAGTGAAGGAGGTTTTTCTTCTTTGGCATGTTGTGGACAAAAACCTCTCTTAGGTTTCCCAAATTCATCTTTGATTGCTCTGAAATGGATTTTGAGTGAAAGTTATCCCGATGTGTGGAACAAGGGATTTTGTCGAAATGAAGCGAAATGAAGGGGATAAGAGGCTTCTAAATTCTTGAGAAAATTTTTGGAAGTAGGGAGGGATGTTAGGAAGCTGGGGAAAGTGGAATCTTAGAGATTGAGTGAGGGGAAGGGGTCCAAAAGGGCAAAACACAGGCCAAACCTAGAAAATTGCCAAGCTGTAGCAAGAAACTAGGGTTTGTACGAAAATGAGGAATTTGGCGGATCTGAGGGATGGAAAGCATTTAATAAGGTACTTTAAGGATAGGGGAAGGTGTATGAACATCAGGATACAAGTTTTGCCGATGATTTGACCGTCCAAGAGAAATTGCCTTCAAAACCCTAGGAGAGGGAAATGACCTTACCTAGGCGCAACTGAAGCATGAACAAGGTGTGCAATGACTCATTAGACACTGAGATGATAATGACAACCCTATGAGTGATGATAAAATCAGCTAAATGGTGACATGGAACAACATTTGGACAAATTTAGAAGGAGTGAAAGCAAACCCTATACCTAATGCCTAGTGACCAAATTTTGCTTGAAAACTCTTTGAAATGACAAAATTTGACCTTGACACTCTGAGACCACTTTGTAAGAGCATATTTGATCACTGGAGGAAGGCTGGAAATACTGACACTAACAACTGCTAAGATCATCTTCATCACTACTACTTCACCGAGGTCATTATTATTGTATTATAGTTATACCATTATTGTACCTTCACCTAGATGATTGTTGCACTCTCACTGAAATCATCACCATGTCAACAAGGTATTTATATGTATGAGAGCTGCACTGAGATATACATCTAGATCATGACCTTGTCACTAGGTCCTCATCATGACTATCATTATGTCGAGATCATGATACGTTTAGAGTGGATGCCAAGACAGAGTGTGTTACTATGCCTTCATCACAGCTATGCCAAGACCATGTTGTTCTTCCTGCACCAAGGTATTCTTCATCATAGGTATGTCAAGGTTGTTATTGTATTTTATCCATCATTAATTATGACGAGAGTGTAATACTGAGAGATATTTATCACACATATGTTGAGACTGGGACTGCATCTTAGTATAGTGAGACAGTACTCATTAAGACTATGATACATCACTGAAAAACATAGAGATCCTTCTGCCTCTGTAACAATGAACTACTGTACTCATCCAAGATTTCTGAGCTAATGTACTTGTCCGAGATTTCAGAGGATCCGAGTTTGTGCTCTTCCTATAATGCAAATTCTTTCCACACCTATATATAGTAGTTAACCTTGTCTATAAGCCGACATGAGAATGAACCATTTTTTCTACTTACTTGAGCCAACATGATACCTTTTTATTCATTTTGCAGGCCAACGGGATGAAGAGGATTGTGCTTGTCATTTGGAGGGATTCTCGACATTTATATAGACTTGTATACATTAAGCATAGGTTCAATAAGAGGTTCTTCATACATGAAATTGAATCTTTGACTTAAAAAAAAATCCTAAGGCTCTCAATGGGAGCCACTAACAAATAAACCTATTGCTCATGAGACCCATGCAGCAAGGTATACAAAAATTATTTTTATTTCTTTTATTTCATTATTTACAAAGATCATGTCATTATGAAGACCAAACCTAGTTACCCTTTCTTCAAAGGTAACTAGGGAGGTATTCATAATGGTACTTGGTCATTCTTAATCTGAGAAATTTCTCATAAGAAGAATTAGATTGATAATCGCATTTGTATACCATCATATCAACCATCATTGTCACCACGAGACCATGAGCTACAATGTTGACGAGACCAATGACTATAGACACCTTCATTATTGTCTCTCAAGGTACATACCAACCCGTGTGTTCACTGAGTATGACCTTCTATGACTATTCTTATATTGGGTTCCCAACCCTCAAATATATCGATCGTCTTGCCTACTCTTATCTTGGATGCCCTACACATACTTAAAGAGCATTGTATGCCAGATGATTACACAATCCTCCCTTATTTCTTCCCAAATGAAGATAAGAATGTTGTGTCTATCTCTCCCTCTCAACTAGGGAGGATACATCCATCATCTGTCTACATTTTTCTTCATGTAATTCACTACGACTTGTGACTATTAGTCCTAGTCTGGTGCATGACACATGAAATAGAAAAACACAACTGTCACTCCTTCTTAATTAGGGGTGACCCAATCAAGGCTCCCTCTTGATCAGGGACATGTCAGAGCTCCCTTTTAACAAGGGACTCTCTTTTTCATCAGTAGCTTCTTCTTCATGGGTCCTTCAGCTGCATGATTAACTTCTTTTCTTGATGTCATGAAATTCAATTCAGCTTCTTCTTTGTAGGGAATTAGCCATCCATCACTTTCCTTCTTGGTTCGTAATGTCATTCCTTTCTTCATGGAAAGTGGCCTTATTGATACATATCTAGAACCTTCATCATATGGCTACTTCTTCCTCATCATGTTTCTTTCAGGAATTCCCATCCACCACATGAATGCTAGTTGTATGTGTACTTACAATTCTTGTTCTAGTAGTCCTGCATGAACTCATCCAAATATTATTCAAGAAATCAAAACATAACATTAATTGAAATTGTACCTTTCGAGATGGCTCTTAATTATGACATCTTCCTATAGGTATCATCATCCTGCATACATGTTGACACATCTCGCAAAGATATCCATTGTCAAGGGTCTTCATCTTTTTTAGACTTCCATTAGAGTCTTCATATCTTTCTGGTAGATTTCCTAGTCAAATCTTCTTGGTCCTTTGGATGTTGATTTCCTTTATCATGGTTTCATATATCATGATCTCTTCCTTCCTCACACATTCCATTCATAGGATAATTTAATCAAACTTTCTTAATTGTATTCAACCACCGCATACTTCATATGCATACATATTATGTCAATTTCATCTAGTGCGACTTATGCCTTCCTGCATCCTTTGAAAGGAAGATATCCTTTTTATCTTGATCATTCTTGTCAAGACATAAGTAATGATCTATGTTACCTAAAACCATATGAAATTAAATTATAATATTAAATACAATCATACATACCTCATTTTACCTTTAGGTCATCTAGGCTTCTTCCAGCACCTTCCTTGATTGAAAGATCTTCAATCTTTTGATGTGATTCATCATACCATCATCCCGTGAATTCCATAAGTTGGAGTTCTTGATGAAACACTTACTTCCTCTATAGATTAGTGAACCCTCCAATGAGGATTACATGAGAGAATATTAAGGATCTTGCATATCCCCATCAGGCATATGTTTACCCTTTTTGACTTGTTGTATGATGAGCCTTTTCCTGGATGACTTATTCCTTTCCCGCAATGTCCATTGAGGTTCCCAAGAGCTATATCCTTCATGTTTGAATGCCATGGATTTTTTCCTTCATGATTCCCATGGTGATGTTACGAGATCTTGTGTCTACTGCTTCCATGATGCGACGATGCATCTTCTTATCATGGTCATATCTATAACACAAGATTTAGGAGCTTATGATAGGACCCTTTTATGAGGGATACCATCTCAATCATTGTAGGGACCTGTTACTCCCTCTTTCCTTGGACCTTTTCTTTATCATCCTCCATATTTCTAGTGATATGATCTTGTTTCCATAATCTTTCCATAATATTGAATCTTACCTATACTATTATGTCTTGTTTGAGGACCAAATTTTCCTCTTCTTTCTAGACCTGTTTAAGTCCTTTAGCCTTCAACACTTTTTCCCTCAACTTGTGTTTTCTAACTAACATAGAGACCACACGTTTTTGAATAATGTAACCTTCCTGTTCATTGGCATTTGTTACCTTGATTATCAGTTAATGAATTTCAGAATAATGACGATATCTTCTTATCATCTTTCTCAGATCTCCCAATTGAGATCTCATGAAGATATCCCTTCATTCTTTGATACCTTCAATTAGGTCTAAGTGATATGACCTTCTTCACTGCATTAACATTTCATATATCTCTTCTATGTCTCCTCTCCAGATACATAAGGATGAGAGGACCTTTGGCTGATTTCATAAGAACCCTATGAGCCTCTTGATCCTTTTTCCATGCATTCAAATAATGCTTGACCTTCAAAGATTTTTTCCATAGATATCAATGACTTCTCTTCTAAGGAATATATCTATCATCCTTTCTTATGCAAGGAATCTTGATGACCCAACTGATTTATAGATCTCCTTGCAAACATGAAGTCATTTAACCAAACTTGTTTATAAAATGAAAGACAATTATTTGGCAAGAGAAGATAGAATATTCACCTTGGTCACATTGAAGATGCACTGATGCTTCCTCTGGGTGATATTCTCCAAAGGTAACGATGAGATCCTTACCACAATGTAGAAATTTTCTAGGATCTTCAAGTTATTTCTTTATTGTAATGCCTATTCAAAACTTTATAAGAAACGCAAGCACTATGGTTATTTATAGCAATAATATTGAACCTGCATTGTGATTACTTGGATCACTGTAACCACCGAGACTATGAAATAAATGTCATATGATTGTGTATATCCAAACTGAACTATTGTATGATCTCTCGTAACTGAATCTTATTCCTATGATCGTTCACATCTTTTGTACGAGCTTCCTGAGGCTGAGAATGTGGGACGAATCTGAGTATAGCCCATCAAGTTGTGGGATACTGTAATCCGAAATTCTGACTGTGGTCCAAGTTGTGAAAGAGATTTGAGTTTATCTTATGAAAAACATCAAGGCAATGTTTGATGTATACTGTATCCTTTATTATATAGACAAAACTCCCTTATTATTGTATATTTTTTTTGTAGACCAATCCTTGAATGTCTCTTTGCTGACCTTCCTTTGACTTCAATACCTTAGCTCTGAAACCATGTTGAAGAATCTAGGGAAATTAAGGTTAATAAGATTCTTCTTGACATGATAACTATTTGTGAGGTGTTTTTAATTTTTCTTATTAACACAATATTTAATATTAGAGTGTGTCTTCTTAGATCATCAAATATCTACCAAAACAAAAGAGACAAGGACACAAGATGTTAGCTTCTGGTAGGGCCAAAACCTCTGGCTCTTTGAGAGGAAAACCCGCACAAAATTCTTCTTATAGAGATTCTGATTGATGAATACCAAGACGATGACCCTTGACCTATTAGGCCACTCCAAGACCAAGACACCAATACTCTTATTTGTCACTGCTGAGATAATCTTCATCATTGCTGCTTCATCAAGGTAATCATTATTTCATTACAGTTCTACCATTGTTGTACCTTCACCTAGATCAATGTTTAACTCTCATTGAGATCATCACCATGTCAACGAGGTCTCTATATGTATGGGAGATGCAGCGAGATATACATCTAGATCATGACCTTGTCACTACGTCCTCATCATGATTATCATTATGTCGAGATTGTGACTACATTTAGAGTGGATTCCAAGATAGAGTGTGTTACTATGGGATCATCACAACTATGCTGAGACTGTGTTTTTCTTCCTGCATTGAGGTATTCTTCATTATAGGTATGTCGAGACTGTTATTGTATTTTCTCCATCATTAATTATGCCAAGAGTGCAATACTGAGAGATATTTATCACACATATGTCAAGATTATGACTACATCTTAGTATGTCGAGACAATGATCATTAAGATAGTGAGACATCACCGAAAAACACAGAGATCCTTCTCTCCCTGCAACATTGAACTACTGTACTCATTCAATATTTATGAGCCACTATACTTTTCTAAAATTTCAGAGGATCCGAGTTCCTATTCTACTTGTAATGCATATTCTTTGCACACCTATATATATTGGTTACCCTTATATATAAGCCAACATGATAGTGAACCGTTGTGTCTCCTTACTTGAGCTGACATGACTACCTTTTTATTCATTTTGCAGGTCGACATGATGAATAGGATTTTGCTTGTCATTTGGAGGGCTTCTTGACATTTCTATAGACTTCTATACATTAAACATAGGCTCAAGAAGAGCTTCTTTATACATGACATTGACTCTTTGACTTAATAATAAATCCTAAGGCTCTCGATGGGAACCACCAACAAATAAACCTCTTGCTCATGAAACCCATACAACAAGGCATACAAAAGATAATTATGTTTCTTTTATTTCATCATTTACAAAGATCATGTCATTATGAAGACCGAACCTACTTACGCTTTCTTCAACAACTTTCTCCCTATATGAAACTCCATATACAAATTTATCTCTATGATTCTTTGCAAGTATACAACTCTCACAAGAGCTTGTTGGTTGTTGAATATTAGGTAACCTTTTACCATTTGTTTCTTCTACAACAAATCTAGACCACCAAAGTATGGATGACCATATCTTAAATTCCATAACCAAGTTTCATCCAAATCCTTAGTTTTATAAGAATTAAAAAAGGGAGATAATTCATTTCTCATCTCCACTCTTGTTATCAGCTACTTACTTGGATATTTATCATGATTGTACATACTCCATTCTTAAATAACACTATGTACCTTTTCTCTAACAATTATCCAATGCTCAACAAATTGCATTTTAAACTAGGTACATAATACACATCATTAATTTTTCTTCTTTCGCCCTTTTTAGTATAAACAACAACCACTGCTTTACCTTTAATGCATATCTTATTATCATTGCCTAGCTTGACCTCATATTGAATACTAGCGTCTAGTCTAACAAACAAATCTTTGTTTCTAGTAATGTGATTGCAACAACCGATGTCCAAAAACAAAACAACATTTGAACATTCTTGAGTCGTGTCGCGGGTCGAAATTATTTCCTTTTGATTATTTTGAGACTCTTATGTGATGTGTGCACACTTCCTACCAGCATCTTCTTGCTTCTTCCAACACTAGTTAGAAAAATGATGATATTTTTTTTAGTAATAAAATTAAACCTTAGACTTATTGTACCTTTGGTTTCCTTCTTGTTATGTTTTACTATTACTCCCCCTTCAATTAGAAGGGAATTGTTGAGATTTATCTATATGCTCAGAATTATCTTGTGTATTTCTTTGAACAACTACTTTGCCACCTCTTCCTTTATTACTCTAGCTTCTTCTACCTCCTCCTTTAGTAAATTGCATCTAATTTTGAAGGTGTTCTAATGTGCTATCATCATATCTAGTCATCTTCAATTCACGTGAAATTGGTATGCCAGTCAACTCATCAATTTGCATTTCACTCATGTATTTAAACTCTTCTATGGATACAACCACAACTTTAAATTTCCTTGGAAAACTACAAAGGACTTTCTCAATCACTCTCTTATTTGAGAGGTATTCTCCATATTATCTCAATTGATTAACAATACTCATGACCTAGTTTGAAAACTATTCATGATTTGACTATCTTTCATTTTTGAGATTCACAAAATCTCATCTTAGATTTTGTAGCTTGGCATTCTTCACTTTTGATACACCCTAGCAACATGATTCAAGAGTGTCTCGTGGGTTCTTTTAAGACTCTACACTCTCCACCTTTGAAAATATCACATCATCTAAGCCTTATTGAATAAGGCTAAGATATTCTCTATCCTTATTTATGTTCTCCCTCAACAACATTTGATTAGCATTTGTTAGATCCATCTTTGTTGCCTAATTAGAAAGCTCTAGATACCCATCAATAACGTATCCCCAAATATCACGAGAACATAACAATGTTCTCATTCTAATATATTGGGAATCAGAAAGTTTCTTAGTCATAATAGGAACCTATGATTGAGCAATATTAGTATTCGATGTCATCTCTCATAGTTGACCTAAATCTCCATATGGAGGGTAAGATCACTTTCACGCTCTAATAAGGTTAGTTCCTCCAATACATAGGGACTCTTCCTTGGCTCAATCTATGGCAGCAGAGGATATGCCTGAACGATCCTTCTCAATATGTCCATAACTTTGTAGGATCATGGATTTCTCATCCAACAGGACATGTAGACAATTTGTTGCTACAAACATTACACTACAGTGGTGCATCTTCAACAATTTCCTCCCTACAACTCTTATATGCATACATCTCACCTCAATTTTTAACATATACAACAATATTCTCCTCTACTATACCTCATGCACTTCAATAATAACCTCAAAATACAACATGCACAACAATATATGGATTCAAATGCAAGTCAATGCAGATTTGTCACAAAAATATGGTCTAGTCTCTTGATGCTACAACAATCACTTTTCCAATTCAGCTTCAACATGAATCTTCCGCAACTCCACACTGATACTTATGAAACTCTACCACAATTTTTTTTTGTGCCCTCCAACACAGACCCTATCACATAGGTTACACACCTAGGCTAGGCTCTGACTCCAGAATGAAACATAGAGTGTAGAGAATAGACAATTGAGTCCAACTTGGATGGGATAAATTATATAAGATTCCAACTCAAAAAACCATTTGATTTAACAAAAAAAATATATGTTGATGTCTGAGATCAAACAAAAGACAAACTTCTCGATAATAAAAAAAAAACCATGTCCTCTACAGCATAATTATGTGAAGACTGTATTAGATTAGAAGAACTTCTTGAATAGAAATAAGATTCTCAACAAACAATGGTCTTGTTACTCATGGAATTAGAATATTGATGTCTCCACAACACTATCTTCACCAAAGAAAAATCTACAACAAAAAATGAAAATCTATGAAGAGAAAACAACTAACAACTACAATTGCATTGCAATACTATCTGTGGATATTTCTTCTATCCAAATCATCCATATTTATATTAAAAAAATGGTTAATTAAATTATACAGCTAAATCTGCCTCTTCAAATTTCAATGATTTGTGGTGGTGTCTTCCCCTACGAACCCACCTGAAGCGGTGCTAATTTTTTAATTTTAATGGGATGAGGTGGTGGAAGCGTTACTGTCCATTCAACCATAAAATAATTAGCATCTCTGACACAAAGCGTTGAATCTATTTATACATTTAAAAAACAAAAACTCTCCATACCAACAAACCAAAAAATACTTAAACACTAATTTTGGAAAACCATTTTACCCTAATCCAAAGAGAAGCACACTTACACTTTAGCTAATTTTATCACATAACAATACCCTTGTGAATCAATATTCACATTTTATGTTATTTTCTTTATAGGAAAGGTTGGGTTGGCCACTACTACCAAAATAAACTTGAAATAAAAGTCATATTCTTATTGAATTAACAAAATTATAAGTCAAACCATGCATATACTTGGAAAACTACTTCCAAAATTGCAAGTAAAACAATGCATATACTTGTGCAACTACTTCCACTAATAAAATTTTAAATCGCTATGCCTCTAGCACTCTCAACAAACGATTTTCGTAAAATCAAACATGTGGAATAACTTTATTTTTCTTTCACGCACATTACAGAGAAGTAATGACTCCATAGTTATATTTTGCAAGTTCTTCATGCAAGCTTCTCAACAGTGATAACTGTATATTTTACTAGTTTGTGTTTGAAGCCATCTAACCATAGATGAATAGGAGTTGCACCTCTTGTAGCCTTAAATTTTGTCCAACAAGCCAAACCAAATGACTGAACAATAATCAATTGTGAAATTCAGTGCAATCTAATAATCAGAAAAGTAATCCAAATTTCAATTATTGATTTAGTATATCATCCAACGTCAAAATGATATATTTAGGTAACTGAATCCCTCCTTAGATTATTTGTAGACATGAATGAGATTATCTTCGTATCTTAATATATTTGCCAAAAAATAAAGCATAGCAATAAATCGAAGGATAGTGAGGACCATCAATCAGAGTATATTGGAGTGAAAGGAACATTACCAGCTTGTTGGAGAACTAGAGTGAGTTTGTCTATTATTATAGAAAAAAAGTAACTACATTTTCTGACAAGTCTACAATTTTGATATTCTACTCGAAAAAGCTTCAATTAATGAGAACTCTACAAAGTGAAGTTTCTTTTATTTTCAAATGTCTTACTTTATTTGATTCAAGGAAAAACTATGAATTCACCTATAGTGACAAAGCTTGTTCCATCCTCACATAGTCAGCAGCGGAACACCAAGCAGGAATGAAACATGCATGACTAATGTTGTCCAAGGGCTCCTCATGTTAATTCAAAATTTGTGATGTCGGAGTGCAACACTTAAACATGCCTCTCGATGAACTAGAAAAGTTTATGTAGCTAGCTATACATGCACGTCCAGTGGTTTCCAACATTTATAAATTGTTGCAGACTGTTTTTAATAGTTTTTCGTCCATTACAGACCCCATAGTGTCTGCTGGAAATTCATATTCACATGGATTTTAGTTGATACCTCCATTGAAGTAGACCCATAGCCTAGTTTCAATCCATATGGCTTAGTTGTAACCATGTAGATTGTAACTAAACGAAATGACGCTTCGTCCAAAGTGGTCTTGTAACATTTTAAATGATTAAGCTAAGCTGAAAATAGTTGCAACAATGCCCTTTGTTCAAATTCAATTCACAGTTGATTATTCATATACCTACTCACCATGTAGATTGTAACTAAATGAAAGGACCCTTCCCCCATAGTGGCCTTGTAACATTTTAAATGATTAAGATAAGCTGAAAATAGTTGCAATATTGCACTTAGTTCAAATGCAATTCACAGTTGATTATTCATATACCTGCTCAGTAGGCTGTAGAGAGGTATCCCCTGTCAAAAGGTCTATGTGGTAGTAGGTCGTCATTATTATCAAACCACAAAGAGCGACTACTTGCTCCAACTCTTCATAAACCATTAAATAAAGTGAACCAGCAGGAGCGACTACTCGCGCCGGCTCTTCATAAACTGTTAAATAAATCGAGACATAGACATCACTTTCTATTTTTGGAATTGCATAATAATTAATACATTATATACTTGAAATTATATGTTTAAACTCAAAATCATGTCAACTTACCAAAAAGAAAAAAAAGACCAAAACAATCTTAGCTCACTTTCTCTTTATTGGCATATGCTCTCCATTGTCCATACCATATCAAATTTCCCATCTGGAAAAGGTAGGTCTAACACATTGGTGAGTTGAACAGAAACTTTAGTAAACGTCTACATATCCAAATCCAGTTTTAGTCTAGAAAACTAAAAATATTGGAGCCAGCATAAAATAATTAAGATTTAAATGGGAATATTCTTGTTAAGACTATGTAATTAGATTCCAAAATATTACTAAAATCTAGGATTGACAAAAGTTCAACATTTTCTGTTAAAATAAGCTAATTACACCTGCATGAGGAGTTGGCTAAAATTAGAGAGTTAGTTAACTAAGTGTTGAGTGTTGAATTTTGAAGTGTTGAGTGTTGAGTCAAGTCAAGTTAAGTGATAGATGAGTTTTAGGGTGTGGTTGCATGTCAAGATATTTTAGGTGAGTCACTAGTTGGAAAAGGTTAAATACCCTTCATTGGTTCATTATAAGAATCAAGTTTTTCTGTGATCAATAGAAGAGCCGCAGCTCATGCATTTTATGTGTGAATTTGTGTTTAAGATTCCATGCCTTTATAAAAAATTGGTGTCAAAGTGAGGTTACAAAGAGTGAGGGAGAACGGATTAGCCACAGTCCATGTGAAAAGGGAGAAACATAATTTTTCTCATGGTTAATTCTATAACACACCTTGTAGGTTTTATATAAGGCATTATAATTCATAAGGGTATCAACAACCACCTCGTTACAAAAGGCAAACTTACGCACTTTTGGGAGCACATGGGTCAAACTTATATTTGTAGAGTTAGAGATTATAAAAGGGAAAATATAAATTTTTTTAAGGAGAAATTTTAGGGGTTTTTTGAAGAGAAATTTTTGAATAAAGATGGCTTTCTAAAATTTCCAGCCCCAGTTGTCACCATTTACAAGGAAGGATTATGATGTGTGGGCCATTAAGATGGCGACCACTTTGCAGGCTCATGATGTTTGGGATTATGTCTAGTTTGGGTTTTCAGAACCTAAGAATGAAGTAGAAGAACGAGCTCTCACTAATGTAGAGAGGGAACTATGGAAGAAAGACAAAAATAAGAATGCACAAGCGTTGCATCTTATCCAACAAGGAGTGGACCTATCAGCGCTCTAGAATATTATGATCATATCTTCAGGAAAGGAAGCATGGGATACTTTGGCGACAAGCTATAAAGGTATGACCAAAGTCAATATTGTTAAGTTGTAGAACACTAGGAGAGATTTTGAAAGTCTATAGATGAAGGAGACAGAGGACATCGATTCTTTCATGAATCATGTCATGACTGTCATAAATCAGTTAAAAATCTATGGTGAGGAAATTAATGATCGAACAATGGTTGAGAGCGTCCTCAGATCATTGTCTACAGAATTTGATGTTGTGGTAGTAGCCATAGAAGAAGCCAAGGATTTTGCACCATTAACAATGGATGAGTTGATGGGATCAGTTGTATCACATGAGGCAAGGATAAATAGAAATATGGATTCCATTTTAGAGACTGATTTCAAAAGTCAGGTTTTTATTTCAAGAGACAGAGGTCAAGGCAAAAGTAGATCGAGAGGTAGAGGACGAGGCAGAAGATATGGTGGTCAGAGAGATGGCCGAGAAGAGCATGAACATGAAAGTGGAAAAAACTGTAAAAAATTTAGCAACAATTAAAGATTTTACAAATAAAATGTGAGATATTATTATTGCAATAAATTTGGTCACTATGCTCGTTATTGTCGGAAGAAGATAGTTGATCAAGGGAACCAGAGAGATAATGTCACTACAGAGAGTACTAACTCCATGTTCCTAGTTTGTCATACCATACAAACCTTCTGATAGTGTGTGGCTATTAGACAGTGGTTGCAGTAACCACATGACATGCAACAAGAATTTGGTTGCAAATTTTGATCAATCTATGAAAGCATAGGTAAAGTTGGGGATTGACAAGGCTCTGGATGTAGATGGAAAAGGAGTGGTCAACATTATGACCAAGTAGAGGGAGTTGAAGACAATCTCAGAGGTACATTATGTTCCTAGTCTCAAACATAATTTTATAAGTGGTTGTCAATTGACACAGAAAGGATATAGATTTATATTTCAAGGTCAAGAACATGTTATATATGACAAGCTCCCAAGCAAGAAGTTGATAGCGAAGGTGCAGATGACGAGGAACATACTCTTTCCTCTAGTTATAAATTACAATGGTCGGGTTAGTTCTTTTACAGTTGCATGTTCTAATGATTATTGGTTATGACACTTTCGGTTTGGACACTTGCACTTTTCTGGTTTAAGATTGTTGCAAAAGAAACAAATGGTCAGAGGATTACGTCCCATCAAATAAACTGCTAGTACTTGTGAGTGTTTCATCTTGGGAAAGCAACACCGTGAAATTTTTCCAAAGGGAGTTGCATACTGAGCAAAGCAACCTCTTGAGCTAGTGCATACAGACTTGTGTGGACCTATAAGGATACAATCTATTGGTGGAAGTAGTTAAATCCTCACTTTAATTGATGACTATAGCATAAATACTTGGGTTTACTTCTTGAAGGAGTCTCAAACTTTTTCAAGGTTTAAATAATTCAAAGCCTTGGAACAGAACCAAAGAGATTAACAGATCAAGGTATTGAGGTCAGATCATAGTGGAGAATATGATTCAAAGACATTCCATGATTACTGCAAACAACATGGAATCAAAAGACAATTTACAACTAGCTACACACCATAGCAGAATGGTGTAGCAGAGAGAGAATAGGACAATTATGAACATGGAAAGAAGCATGTTGAAAGGCAGAAACTTTTCTAATGAGCATTAGGCAGAAGCAATTGCATGTGCTATTTATGTGATCAATAGATCTCCTACAAAGAGTGATGAACAAAGTACCAGAACAAGCATGGTCAGCTATGTCTTGTAGCATATCTCATCTCAAAGTATTTGGACGTGTAGATTATGCACATGTGCCTAAAGAGCGAAGAGGCAAATTGGACAATAAAAGTGAAAAATGCATATTTAATGGTTATAGTAAGCAATCAAAAGCTTACAAAATGTATGGACCTATCACCAAGAAGACCATAATTAACAGATATGTTGTCTTCAAAGAACAAGAGTCATGGAATGGTAGTATAGATAAAAGAGTTGACGCACAAGTGCCACTGATGGAAGACAATGATGTAGCAAAGAAGGAACAGCAAGAATCACAAATGAAGACACCAAATAGAGACAAACCAACAAGGACTCCAAGATTCTCTGAGTAGCTTGGACCTTCAAGCAGATCAACAAATCGAGGTTCTCCTAACCATCAATCAAGTGATGAATCAAACAATGGTGAGAGAAATATGAGAAGTTTGAAATATATTTATGATGGTTTTGATGTTAGTTCAAATTTTGCGTTGTTGTCATTCCAACCTTCTTCATTTGAAGAGGAAATGAGAGATGAAAATTGAGTGCAAGTCATGGATGAAGAAATTGAAGCTATTGAAAAGAATGATACATGGGATTTGGTTGATTTACCAAACGACAAAAATATCACTGGTGTGAAGTGGATCTACAAGACAAAGTTGAATGAGAAAGGTGAAATTGACAGATTTAAAGCACGACTTGTAGCAAAATGATTCTCGCAGCAATCAAGAATATATTTTGGAGAAACATTTTCTCCAATAGACAGATTAGATACTGTAAGAGCAGTTCTAGCCATAGCAGTTCAGAACAAGTGGAAAGTATATCAAATGGATGTGAAATCAACCTTCTTGAATGGAATTCTAGAAGAAGAAATTTATGTGCAGTAACCTCCAGGATATGAAGTTGAAGGTAAAGAAGATAGAGTTTACAGGTTGAAGTAAACACTCTATGGACTAAAGAAAACACCTACAACTTGGTATATCAGAATTGACAGCTACATGATCAAGAATGGATTTTTGTACAAGTAACATTGAGCCTACCTTGTATACAAAGGTAAATGAGCATGGACAGATTTTGATTGTTTCCTTATATGTTGATGACATGATTTTTACAGGTGATTTTGAGTTAGATGAATTTAAAGCAACCATGATGAAAGAATTTGAGATGAAAAATCTTGGTCTCATGAAATATTTTCTTGGCATAGAAGTTGAAATATCTGAAAAAGGAATTTTTACTTGTCAAAATAATTATGCCAAAGATTTTTTGAAAAAACTCAGGATGGAAAATTGCAAACTTGTCCCTACACCACTTGCAACTTGTATAAAGTTAAGAAAGGATGATGAAGGATCATATGTCAATCCAACTCTATTCAAAACATTGGTTGGCAACCTCATGTATCTCACAGCTACAAGATTGGATATTATGCAAGGAGTGAGTTTGATTTCCAGATTTATGGAGACTACAAAAGACGCACATTTGAGTGCTGGAAAAACAATTCCGAGATACATAGCAGGAACTAGAGATTGTGGCAAATATAAGCAAGCACAAAAAAGAAGGATTTGGTTGGATACACAGATAGAGATTTTGCAGACAATTTTGTGCTAGATAAACAACATTGCAATGTAAAATAAAATCTAACATGTGTTAGAATTCCTTTTAGTGCAAACTCAAGCACATAGAACATTGTAGAGTGATAAATGTAGCAACTTCTAGATTTATGTCTACCATAAATACGAGCACATTGCCAACAACAACATTGTAGAGTATAAGAAATCCAACTTCTGTTAAATTTTCTTCCAACACAAACACAAGAAAAATTAAATTTGAAAGAAATATAAACACAAGAACATAACAACATTTTAGGACTAAATAAGTCTAATGTGTGCTAGATTAACAACATTGCAATGTAAAAGAAATTCTAACATGTGTTAGATTTCCTTTTATCACAAACTCAAGCACATAGAAACATTCAAGAGTGAGAAATCTAGCAACTGCAGGATTTATTTCTACCACAAATATAAGCATGTTGCCAACAACAACATTGTAGACTATAAGAAATTTGAATTGTGTTAAATTTTCTTCCAACACAAAAAAAGCACATTTAAATTTGAAAGAAATCTAACACATGCTATATTTCCTTCTAGCACAAATAGAAGAACATAACAAAATTTTAGGGTTAAATAAGTATAATGTGTGCTAGTTTAACAACATTGCAATGTAAAATAAAATCTAACATGTGTTAGAATTCCTTTTAGTGCAAACTCGAGCACATACATATATTGTAGAGTGAGAAGTCTATCAAGTGTTAGATTTATGTCTACCACAAATACAAGCACGTTGCCAACAACAACATTGTAGCATTTAAGAATTCTAGATTGTGATAAATTTTCTTCCAACACAAACACAAGCATAATTTAATTTGAAATAAATTTAACACATGTTATATTTCTTTTGAGCGCAAACAAAAGAACATAACAACATTGTAGGACTAAATAAGTTTAATGTGTGCTATATTACAACATTGCAATTTAAAATAAAATCTAACATGTGTTAGGTTTCCTTTTGGCACAAACTCGAGCACATAGAAATATTCAAGAGTGAGAAATCTAGCAACTACTAGATTTATGTCTATCGAAAATACAAGCATGTTGCCAAAAACAACATTGTAGAGTATAATAAATTCAGCTTGTGTTAAATTTTCTTCCAACACAAACACAAGATCATTTAAATATGAAAGAAATCTAACACCTCCTCTATTTCCTTCTAGCACAAACACAAGAACATAACAACGTTTTAGGACTAAATAAGTCAAATGTGTGCTATATTAACAACATTGCAATGTAAAAGAAATTCTAACATGCGTTAGATTTACTTTTAGCGCAAACTCAAGAACATAGAAACATTGTAGAGTTAGAAATCTAGCAAGTGCTTGCTAGATTTATGTCTACCACAAATACAAGTATGTTGCCAACAACAACATTGTAGAGTATAAGAAATCCGGCGTGTGTTAAATCTTCTTCCAACAAAAACACAAGCAAAATTAAACTTGAAAGAAATATAATACATGTTATATTTCCTTCTAACATAAACAAAAGAACATAACAACATTTTAGGACTAAATAAGTCTAATGTGTGCTAGTTTAACAACATTGCATTGTAAAATAAAATCTAACATGTGTTAGATTTCCTTTTAGCGCAAACTCAAGCACATAGAAAATTTCACGAGTGAGAAATCTAGCAACTACTAGATTGACGTCTACCACAAATAAAATTACATTGCCAAAAACAATATTGTACAGTGTAAGAATTCTAGATTGTGTTAAATTTTCTTCTAACATAAACACAAGCAGATTTTAATTTGAGTGAAATATAACACATGTTATATTTCCTTCTATCACAAACATAAGAACTTAACAATTTTGTGGGACTAAATAAGTCTAATGTGTTCTAGATTAACAACACTGCAATGTAAAAGAAAATCTAACATGTGTTAGATTTCCTTTTAGCGCAAAGTCAAGCACATAGAAACATTGTAGATTGTGAATTCTAGTAAGTGCTAGATTTATGTCTACCACAGATACAACACGTTGCCAACAACAACATTTAAGAGTATAATAAATCTAACTTGTGTTAAATCTTCTTCAAACACAAAAACAATCACATTAAAATTTGAAAGAAATGCAACACGTGCTATATTTCCTTCTAGCATAAACACAAGAACATAACAACATTTTAGCACTAAATATGTCTAATGTGTGCTAGTTTAAAAACATTGCAATGTAAAATAAAATCTAACATGTGTTATATTTCCTTTTAGCGCAAACTCAAGCACATAGAAACATTGTAGAGTGAGAAATCTAGCAAGTGCTAGATTTATGTCTACCACAAATATAAGCACGTTGCCAACAACAACATTATAGAGTATAAGAAATCTAGCTTGTGTTAAATTTTCTTCCAACACAAACACAAGCACATTTTAATTTGAATTAATCTAACTCATGTTATATTTCCTTCTAGTACAAACACAATGACGTAACGAAATTTTAGGACTAAATAAGTCTAATGTGTGCTAGATTAACAACATTACAATGTAAAATATAATCTAACACTTGTTAGATTTCCTTTTAGCACAAACTTGAGCACATAGAAACATTGTAGAGTGAGAAATCTAGCAAGTGCTAGATTTATGTCTACCACAAATACAAGCACGTTGCCAATAACAACATTGTATAGTATAAGAATACTAGATTGTGTTAAATTTTCTTCCAACACAAACACAAGCACATTTTAATTTGAAAGAATCTAACACATGCTATATTTCCTTCTAGCACAAACACAATAACATAACAACATTTTAGGACTAAATAAGTCTACTGTGTGCTAGATTAACAACATTGCAATGTAAAATAAAATCTAACATGTGTTAGATTTCCTTTTAGCACAAACTTGAGCACATAAAAACATTGTAGAGTGAGAAATCTAACACATGCTATATTTTTGTCTACCACAAATACAAGAACATGGCCAATAACAACATTGTATATTATAAGAATACTAGATTGTGTTAAATTTTCTTCCAACACAAACACAAGCACAATTTAATTTGAAAGAAATCTAACACATGTTATATTTCCTTCAAGCACAAACATAAGAACATAACAACATTGTAGGACTAAATAAGTCTAATATGTGATAGATTAACAACATTGCAATGTATAAGAACATCTAACATGTGTTAGATTTCCTTTTAGCGCACTACTCAAGCACATAGAAACATTCTAGAGTGAGAAATATAGTAACTGCTAGATATATGTCTAACACAAATGCAAGCACGTTGCCAACAACAACATTGTAGAGTGAGAAATCTAACATGTGCTACATTTATGTCCACCACAAATACAAGCATGTTGCCAACAACAACGTTGTAGAGTATAAGAATTCTATATTGTGTTGAACTTTCTTCCATCACAAACCCAAGCACAATTTAATTTGAAAGAAATCTAAGACATGTTATATTTCCTTCAAGCACAAACACAAGAACATAACAACATTGTAGGACTAAATAACTCTAATGTGTGCTATATTAACAATGTTGCAATGTAAAATAAAATCTAGCATGTGTTAGATTTCATTTTAGCGCAAATTCGAGCACATAGAAACATTGTAGAGTGAGAAATCTAGAAAGTACTAGATTTATGTATACCACAAATACAAGCATGTTGCCAACAACAACATTGTAAAGTATAAGAATTCTAGATTTTGTTAAATTTTCTTCCATGACAAACACAAGCACATTTTAATTTGAAAGAAATTTAACACATGTTATATTTCCTTTTAGCACAAACACAAGAACGTAACAACTTTGTAGGGCTAAATAGGTCTACTGTGTGCTAGATTAACAACATTGTAATGTAAAATAAAATCTAACATGTGTTAGACTTCCTTTTAGCGCAAACTCGAGCACATAGAAAGATTGTAGAGTGAGAAATCTAGCAAGTGCTAGATTTATGTCTACCACGAATACAAGCATGTTGCCAACAACAACATTGTAGGGTATAAGAAAACTAGCGTGTGTTAAATTTTCATCTAACACAAACACAAACACATTTAAATTTGAAAGAAATCTAACACATGCTATATTTCCTTCTAGCATAAACACAAGAACATAACAACATTTTAGGACTAAATACGTCTAATGTGTGATATATTAACAACATTGCAATGTAAGAGAAAATCTAACATGTGTTAGATTTCCATTTAGTGCAAACTCAAGCACATAGAATCATTGTAGAGTGAGAAATCTAACAAGTGCTAGATTTATGTCTAGCACAAATACAAACATGTTGCCAACAACAACATTGTAGAGTATAAGAATTCTAGATTGTGTTAAATTTTCTTCCAACACAAACACAGGAACATTTTGATTTGAAAGAAATCTAACACATGTTATATTTCCTTCAAGCACAAACACAAGAACATAACAACATTATGGGACTAAATAATTCTAATGTGTGCTAGATTAACAACATTTCAATGTAAAATAAAATCTAACATGTGTTAGATTTCCTTTTAGCGCAAACTTGAGCACATAGAAACATTGTAGAGTGAGAAATCTAGCAAGTGCTAGATTTATGTCTACCACAAATACACGCGCGTTGCCAACAACAACATTGTAGAGTATAAGAAATCTAGCTTGTGTTAAACTTTCTTCCAACACAAACACAAGCATATTTAAATTTGAAAGAAATCTAACACATTCTATATTTCCTTCTAGCGCAAACACAAGAACATAACAAAATTTTAGTACTAAATAAGTCTAATGTGTGCTAGATTAACTACATTACAATGTAAAAGAAAATCTAACATGTGTTAGATTTCCTTTTAGCACAAACTCAAGCACATAGAAACATTGTAGAGTGAGAAATATAACAAGTTGTGATGGATTTCTCACACAAAACAATCTCATACTCATATCCATATCCCTCCAGTTGCTACTCCCCATCTAGGAGATGCATATACATGTTTATAAACCTCATTAAGTAAATTTTCTCTCACTCGTGTGAAATCCCGGGTCTTTGTAAGATTTCCCAAAATATGCAAATAGAATAGACTCTAACATTATCATCAAGAAAAAAATTCCCTCTTTATGCTAACTAAATCTAGAGTTAAGATGGATCTAAAGGAAAAGCTTGCACCTTCAGAAATTTGATCCCTTTGTAGGCTATCTAAATCTAGAGTTAAGATGAATCTAAAATGGTTTAATTATTAATAATTATAATTCTTATTTTATTTTATTTTATATGTGTGTAATTTGATTAAATTAACAAGTTTAAATAGCATTACATAACCTTAGAACATGTCATTCACTTTGGGCTAAAGTTTCCCATGTAATCATTCATGTTGGACTAAAGTCTCTCCATGCAATTATTTAATTTTGTAGATATATATTTTTATTTTAATCAATAATATTTAATTAAAGTAGACAACATAAACTTGGAAATTCCCATAAATATTATAAATATCAAGTGAATTACAATGAAATTTTATAGATTTAAAATTATAATTTTATACTTTTATTTTGGAAAAATTTCAAAACAAAAAATTGATAATAATTAAATTTTTTTTATTAAATATATGGTTATCTTATTTAATTTTATAAATATTATATACAATAATACATGAAAAATGTAATATAATTTCAAAAATTGTAATTAATACTTCTAAAATTACTAATAAAAAAATATTAACATACCAAATTCTTAATTATTATTAAAATTTGTAGATATTTATTTTCATTATAACGGATAATATTTAATATATGATGAAAAGTATAAATTTGGAAATGGCTACCATATTATAAATATTAAGTGCATTATAGTGTAATTTGAACCATTTAAATTTATGATTTTATATTTTTTATTTAAAAATTAAATTAAATTTAAAACGTATAATTAATTGAATTTATGATTTTACATTTCTAATTAAAATAAATTCAAAAAATAGAATTAATTGAAAACATATTTTTTTAAAATAATATGTAATCTTATTTTCAAATATAATAAGCAATATAGAATTAATTAGTTTGATAATTCTACAAAATGAATAACCTAACTCTTCACAAAATGAATAACCTAGTGTGAACACAAATCAAGATCAATTAGCATATAAAAACTTAAACTAAATTTAAAGAATAATTATTGAAATATAAGAAATTTCTCATTTTCAGATATTATTGAATTTGAACCATGTTGCTATTTTTGCGGAAAAAATGCTTTAACGATGTAAGGTCATGGAAATCAAATGAGAAAAGAAAATGCAAAGAAAAATGATGTTTATACTGGTGATATTCACAAAAGAAAGAGGATTGAAAGGGGTGCAATCTTAGAGGAAACAATAACCCAAGAATAACTATAAAGAGAATGAATGTTCAATAGAAAAACATAGACTAAATATGGCAGCGTTTCCTTTGCATCATCAATTTCAGAAAAATAACTTTTCTTAAACACTTCGTATGATGTCTTAGTTAAGAAGATTTCCATTCTCACAAGTAATTTTGGACATCCAAGACTTCATATCCATACTTTAGAGTTTTCACATTCCATGCTCATGAACATGTTAGTTAAGAAGATCTCCATTCTAACAAGTAATTTAGACATCCTTAGACTTCTTATCCATACTTCAGAGTTTTCATATTCCATGCTCATGAACAAGTTACATCTCTTCACTAACTGACCAAATTTTTTTAATGATAAATACCTCGTTGCATGCCTCAATGCATCGAAATCCCACTATTAAACAAAGGGTATTCCTCTAAAGCGGAAACGGAAGCTATCCAGTTAAGAAGATTTCCATTCTCACAAGTAATTTAGACATCCTAAGACTTCTTATCCATACGTTAGAGTTTTCACATTCCATGCTCATGAATAGGTTACATCTATTCAGTAACTGACCAATTTGTTTTAAGGAAAATACCTCCTTGCATGCCTCAATGCATCGAAATCCCACTGTAAAAAAGAGGGTATTCGTCTAAAGCAGAAACAGAATCTATCCCACCATCTCAGGCTCTGGATAGAAAGCTGGGTAAAAGAGATGGATTTGGTCTGGGATAAGTCTCTCTATAAGGAAAAGAGGTCCTCTACATGGAGCTAGCAGAAGGGAGTTACCTAAAAATCTATCATGAGTTATCTAGAAACCCCATACAGAAACATCACATGTGTTTTCTTATCAAAGGATAGGATTCCTCTCATAACCCAATAATTCATCGCTGCCCTGTATCCCTTGCAGAGGTTCTATATTTTGACCTCGTTGTATTAAAGCCTATTTCACCTACCCTGTTGATCATATGCTCCAAGTACAAACTCAAAATACTATATGGAAGACACATGATCCTTATGCATTGGAGACATAACATATACGTTTTCTTGGAGAGTTTATTTCCCTGTCATTCTTACATTCTTCCTCATGTTGAAAGAATGCATCTCATTCTTACATTCTTCCTCATGCTGAAAGCACGCATGCCTCCATAGCTGGAATTCAATAAAACCAACCTAAGAAGCCAATGATCTTGAAATATGTGTGATTTTGCGCCGAGATAGAGGTGTTGTGGCATAAGTGCAAGGAAGGAAATTTTTTAAATTTGAAGGCAGAGTATACTAAGAAACATGAAATCTCATTATGCACTAGTTTAAATCAATGTTCACTGCAAATGAGATAAGGAGTCCTTCAAATCACATTATAAACTAGTTTGAATCATCACTGCATTAAGCCACAATATATGAATTGTACGGATACCCAAAGAGCAGCCAGTAGCTAAAATTATTTATGCCAACACTATGGAACTAGAGGAAATGGATTCAATGGATATCAAGACCTTGCGTTGTGTTTTTCTAAGTGGAAGAGGTCCGCATAAATTAAAATTTTCTTGGAGATAGGGACAAGCAACTAATAACAAGAGGAAGCACTAACAATATTTCAAGGAGTTAGGTTCCTGAAGGACATTGTGCAAAGCAATGTAGTTATTGTTGAGGACTCCAACATAATCACAAGATCACTAAAGTAGGAAGGAGCTCCCTCCTCCTAAGCCCTAGCATGCATCTACCATAAAATGGTCCTGCTACTCAATGATTTTAAATAAGTCCACTATTTTCAGGGTAGAAAAAGATTCAACTCACAAGTCAATCAGATGGCTAAGAAAGCAGTTTCAGTTGAGGACTCCAACATAATCACAAGATCACTGAAGCAGGAAAGAGCTCCCTCCTCCTAAGCCCTAGCATGCATCTATCATAAAATGGTCCTGCTACTCAATGTATTTAAATAAGTCCACTATTTTCAGGTTAGATAACGATTAAACTCCCAAGTTAATCAGATGGCTAAGAAAGCAATTTCAGAAGACAAAGGAACCCTCTGAGTATGTATCAAGGGGGAGGAAAATCCCTCTACACCTCAATAACATCATCAATAAAAAGTCCCAAGGAGAGGAAGCATGAAAGGTGGCACTCTCTACCCAAATTGTGATACATGGAAACGAAAGGAGTTTGGATCATCAAATAAGAAGGCACAGGGACAGTTTGCTAATAGTGATAGTTTGATCATATGTTCCAAGTACAAACTCAAAATACTAATGGAAGATAGGTGATCCCCATGCATTGGAGACATGACACTTACATTTTCTTGGAGAGGCCTAAGACTAAATCATAGCTTGAGATTCTTTTTAATTACAAATTTCCTTGACAACACGTTAGCATTCTTTTTACTTGCAGATTTCCATAGGCTTGGGGTCATCCAAAAAATTCTTATGAAGTATTAGCTTTTGGGTTATGATCTTCCAGTGATTTTTTTTTTTAAATTATTTCTGTTTATTATTATTATCTTCTCACTGAACGTCTTGGTAGCCTAAAATTTCACCTCTTCCCACACTAAAGTAGAATGATTTAAAGAAAATGATTGGTTGATATTCCTACCTTGGAATAGAACTGACAGTTAAGTTCTCATATTTGGCTGCTCCTAGGATTAATCATTACATCATAGATGTGCATAGGTTATACATTAGAAGATATATAGAGTCATGTATATCCCTTATCACTGGGAAGTGCAAATGTCATAATTCAATGGAGCACATGTTGTACTAATGAACACTTAAAAATGGAATTACCATACACTGCGATATCCACGATGGTTGGGTCACCAAGAAACTAGTATTGTTATGCAGCATGGATGGACTGTTCGATGCGGAAATGAGGACCGAGAAGCTTACTTCTTTTCCTATATCAATTTTATTCTTACATTCTTCCTCATGCTGAAAGAACGCATGCGATTCTTACATTCTTCCTCATGCTGAAGAATGCATGTGATTCTTACATTCTTCCTCATGCTAAAAGAACGCATGCCTCCATAGCTGGAATTCAATAAAACCAACCTAAGAAGCCAATGATATTGAAATATGTGTGATTTTGTGCCAAGATAGAGGTGTTGTGGTATAAGTGGAAGGAAGGGATTTTTTTTTAATTTGAATACAGAGTATAGTAAGAAATATGAAATCTCATTACGCACTAGTTTAAATCAATGGTCACTGCAAAAGAGATAAGCTGTCCTTCAAATCACATTATACACTTGTTTGAATCATCACTGCATTGAGCCATTGCTAACAAACAGTTTGATAACAGGGACAATTTGCTAACAAGGATAGGTTGATCATATGTTCCAAGTACAAACTCAAAATACTAATGGAAGAAAGGTGATCCTCATGCATTGGATACATAACATATACATTTTCTTGGAGAGGCCTCAGACTGAATCATAGCTTGACATTCTTCTTAATTATAGATTTCCTTGACAACATGTTAGCATTCTTTTTACTTGCAGATTTCCACAGGCTTGGGATCCTCCGAAAATTCTTCTTGAGTATTAGCTTTTGGGTTATGATCTTCCAGTGATTTTTTTTAATTATTTGTGTTTTTTATTATTATCTTCTCATTGAACGTCTTGGTAGGCTAAAATTTCAACTCTTCCCACTCTGAAGTAGAATGATTTAAAGCAAATGATTTCTTAATATTCCTACCTAGGAATAGAACTGGCAGTTAAGGGGTATATTCTCATATTTGGGTGCTCCTAGGATTAATCATTACATCATAGATGAAATTTGTCATTCTTACATTCTTGCTCATGTTGAAAGAACGCATTCCATTATTACATTCTTCCTCATCATAAAAGAACACATGCCTCCATAGCTGGAAATCAATAAAACCAACCTAAGAATCCAATGATCTTGAAATATGTGTGATTTTGTGCCAAGCTAGACGTGTTGTGCCATAAGTGGAAAGAAGGATTTTTTTTTTTAAATTTGAAGACAAAGTATAGTAAGAAACATGAAATCTCATTACGCACTAGTTTAAATCAATGTTCACATCAAATGAGATAATGTGTCCTTTGAATCACATTATACACTTTTCTGAATCATCACTGCATTGAGCCATTGCTAAGAGACAGTTTGATAACAGGGACAGTTTGCTAACAGGGATAGTTTGATCATATGTTCCAAGTACAAACTCAAAATACTAATGGAAGACAGGTGATCCTCATGCATTGGAGACATAACATATACGTTTTCTTGTAGAGGCCTGAGACTGAATCATAGCTTGACATTCGTTTTAGTTATAGATTTCCTTGACAACACGTTAGCATTATTTTTACTTGCAGATTCCCACAGGCTTGGGGTCCTCCGAAAATTCTTCTGGAGTATTAGCTTCTGTGTTATGATCTTCCAGTGATTTTTTTTTTAATTATTTGTGTTTATTATTGTTATCTTCTCACTGAATGTCTTGGTAGGCTAAAATTTCACATCTTCCCACTCTGAAGTAGAATGATTTAAAGAAAATGATTTGTTGATATTCCTACCTAGGAACAGAACTGGTAGTTGAGGGGTATATTCTCATATTTGGCTTCTCCTAGGATTAATCATTACATCATAGATGAAATTTATCATTCTTACATTCTTCCTCATGCTGAAAGAACACATGTCATTCTTACATTCTTCCTCATGCTGAAAGAACGCATGCCTCCATAGCTGGAATTCAATAAAACCAACCTAACAAGCGAATGATCTTGAAATATGTGTGATTTTGTGCCAAGATAGAGGTGTTGTGGCATAAGTGGAAGGAAGGAATTTTTTTTTAAATTTGAAGACAGAGTATAGTAATAAACATGAAATCTTATTATGCAGTAGTTTAAATCAATGTTCACTACAAATGAGATAAGATGTCGTTCAAATCACATCAGACACTAGTTTGAATTATCACTGCATTGAGCCACGATATAAAAATTGTAAGGATACCCAAAGAGCAGCCAATAGCTAAAATTATTTATGCCAATACTATGGAACCAGAGGGAATGGATTCAATGGAGATCAAGACCTTGCGTTGTGTTTTTCTAAGTGGAAGAGGTACCTAGAAATTAAAATTTTCCTGGAGATAGGGACAAGCAACTAATAACAAGCCAAAGCACTAACAATGTATCAAGGAGTCAGGTTCCTGAAGGAAATTGTGCAAAGGTATGTAGTTATTGCTGATGACTCCAACATAATCACAAGATCACTGAAGAAGGAAAGATCTCCCTCCTCCTAAGCCCTGGCATGCATTTATCATAAAATGGTCTTGCTACTCAATGCATTTAAATAAGTACACTATTTTAAGGTTAGAAAATGATTCAACTCCCAAGTCAATCAAATGGCTAAGAGAGAAGTTTCATTTGATGACTCCAACATAATCACAAGATCACTAAAGTAGGAAAGAGCTCCCTCCCCATAATCCCTGGCATGCATCTATCATAAAATTGTCCTGCTGCTCAATGTATTTAAATAAGTCCACTATTTTCAAGTAGGAAAAATATTCAACTCCCAAGTCAGTCAGATGGCTAAGCAAGCAGTTTCAGAAGACAAAGGAACTCTTTGAGTATGTATCAAGGGGGAGAAAAATCCCTCTACACCTCAATAACATCGTCAATAAAAAGTCCCAAGGAGAGGAAGCATGAAAGGTGGCACTCTCTACCCAATTTGTGATACATGGAAACAAAAGGAGTTTATCTAACCAAATAAGAAGGCACAGGGACAATTTGCTAATAGAGAGTTTGATAATAGGGACAGTTTGCTAACAAGGACAGTTTGATAATATGTTCCAAGTACAAACTCAAAATACTAATGGAAGACAGGTGATCCTCATGCATTGGAGACATAACATATACGTTTTCTTGGAGAGGCCTGAGATTGAATCATAGCTTGAAATTCTTTTTAATTACAAATTTCCTCGACAACACGTTAGCATTCTTTTTACTTGTAGATTTCCATAGGCTTGGGGTGCTCTGGAAATTCTCTGGAGTATTAGCTTCTCGGTTATGATCTTCCAGTCATTTTTTTTAATTATTTGTGTTTATTATTATTATCTTCTCACTGAAATTCTTGGTAGGCTAAAATTTCACCTCTTCCCACTCTGAAGTAGAATGATTTAAAGAAAACGATTTGTTGATATTCTTACCTGGGAAAAGAACTGGCAGTTAAATTCTCAGATTTGGCTGCTCCTAGGATTAATCATTACATCATAGATGTGCATAGGTTATACATTAGAAGATATATACAGTCATGTATATCCCTTATCACTTGGAAGTGCAAATGTCATAATTCAACAGAGCACATGTTGTACTAACGAACACTTAAAAATGGAATTACCATACACTGCGATATCCATGATGGTTGGGTCACGAAGAAGCTAGTACCGTTATGTAGCATGGATGGACTGTTCAATGCGAAAATGAGGACTGAGAAGCTTACTTCTTTTCTTACATCAATTTTATTCTTACATTATTCCTCATGCTGAAAGAACGCATGCGATTCTTACATTCTTCCTCACGCTGAAAGAGCGCATGCCTCCATAGCTGGAATTCAATAAAACCAACCTAAGAAGCCAATGATCTTGAAATGTGTGAGATTTTGTGACAAGATAGAGGTGTTGTGGCATAAGTGGAAGGAATGAATTTTTTTTTAATTTGAATACAGAGTATAATAAGAAACATGAAATGTCATTACGCACTAGTTTAAATTAATTTTCACTACAAATTATATAAGGTGCCCTTCAAATCACATTATACACTTGTCTGAATCATCACTACATTGGGCCACAGTATACGAATTGTATGGATACCCAAAAAGCAGGAAGTAGCTAAAATTATTTATGCCAACACTATGGAACTAGAGGAAATGGATTCAACGGAGATCAAGACCTTACGTTGTCTTTTTCTAAGTGGAAGAGGTCCCTAGAAATTAAAATTTTCCTGGAGATAGGGACAAGCAACTAATAACAAGTAGAAGCACTAACATTGCACCAAGGAGTCATGTTCCTGAAGGACACCTCGAATTGATGATCTACATCAGTATATTGCAAACAAAAATAGATTCAGACCGCTTCAGTCCAATCCTTAAAAAAACTTATTGTAGGAAAACAAATTTTAAACTAACCAACCAATGTGAAATGAAATTTCAATGAAATTATCAAATGTACTACACAAATTGGTGATATATATACCAAAATAGACCATTTATAAACCAAAATTAAGACATCACGTCTGTAAAATGCCAGTCATTGTACAATCAGCTATATCAGATGTTCTCTGTTTAAAAAAGTGAATACAATGAGAAGTACCTATATTTTGCATGAACTCTCGCTTCCAAAAGAGAAAAATTTGAACCCTTCTTGTAAATTTGAAGAGTTTTTCTTCTGAAAATCAAACAAAATCATGCATGGAAGTAAGTTTAATAGCTTAGTTGTGGTGGGATAAATCATGGGATCAAAATTGCTCTATTTATACAGAATGATGAGATCAGATCAGATGATGGGGAGGGGTCTTCACTTAGTTTACTATGAGCAACTTTATTCTTACTAACTATTTTCAGTTACTTCAACAGCCTATATTTACTCACAAGATCGTGCATGTATTAGCTGGCAAAATAGTGCAGGTAGATGCATGTTGGTATTTGGAATGGACTTTTAAGTAAAAGTTCCATTTGAATGCATAAAAAAATCTAATTTTTTAGTTTTTTTATTAATATCAAATAAGGAATTTAGAAATTACTAAAAGAAAAAAAAATAGAGATTTTTCCTTATTTCAAATAAGGAACTAATTCAAATAAAGAATTTAGTAATTATTAAAAAAGCTAAAAGTAGAGTTTTTTCTTTAATTCAAACAAGGAATTTAAGAATTTACTAATTATTCCCTATCTCTATTTTTCAAGCAATATATACTTGTCTCATATAAAACCTCAAGAAATACGCTTGGTAACACCCCTTAAATAATATTTTCTCTCATTTATTAAATTTTGTATTTCCACTTTTCAACTTCAATCACAAAGAAATAATAAATCTATTTAATATGCTAATATCGAGGATAGGTTTGACATGGCATCTAGGTTAGTCGGGACCTTTTGCACGATTAGGTGGTGGGGAGCACTATTTTCCATCATTATAAACCATAGGTATATAGATCTTGTATGGGTGTTCATGTGAGGATAATTTTGCCCCACAAGGATGGCTTTGTTTGGGGCCTTGGACATCACCTAAGGAGAAACACCATTATCATCCCAAGGTGTATGAGTGGTTTTGGTTGGTTCAGTAATAATACAGACTATGCACATAGTACAAAACCACCTCCCATTGCCTCTAAGGTAAATGGTTGGCCTGGTGGTGCTCATCGCCAACATCAAGGTTTAGTGTTGGTGGCTAGTGTCCTACTTACTAATGTCTACTACCCAATATTGTGACATTTTGATAGGTCGATGTACCAAAAACTAATACATTTCATTACTGTTGGTTGACCTTGAGGTGTCCTTGATACAGTTAGCCTGAAATTTGACCACTTGATGGACTATAGTCCCCAACGATGGAGTGAGAGTCCTTGAACCCTCTATCTCCATGAGCTAATGGATAATGTAGGATGATATCCTAATATCGAGGACATGTTTGACATGGAATGTAGGTTAGTTGGGGATTTTTGCACACTTAGGTGGTGGGGAGCTCTATTTTCCATCATTATAAACCAAAGATATATAGATGTTGTATGGGTGTTAATGTGAGGATAATTTTGCCCCACATGGATGGCTTTGTTTCGGGCCTTGGAAATCATCTAAGGAGAAACATCATTATCATCCAAAGGCCTACGACTTGTTTTGGTTGGTTTACTAATAATACAGACTATGCACATGGTACAAAACCACCTCTGAGTGCCACTAAGGTGAATGGTTGGCCTAGTGGTGCTCATCGCCAACATCAAGGTTTCTTGTTGGTGGCTAGTGTCCTACCTACTAATGTCTACTACCCAATATTGTGACATTTTGATAGGTTGATGTACCAACAACTAATACATTTCATTAGTATAGGTTGACCCTATCGAGGTGTCCTTCATACAGTTGACCCGAAATTTGACCTCTCGATGGACTATAGTCCCCAACCATGGAGTGAGACTCCTTGAACCCTCTACCTCCATGAGCAAAATTATGGATAATGTAGGACGATATGCTAATATCAAGGACATGTTTGACATTTTGATAAGTCGATGTACCAACAACTAATACATTGCATTAGTGTTGGTTGACCTTGAGGTGTCCTTGATACATTTAGCTCGAAATTTTACCTAGACTCGATGGACTATAGTCCCCAACCATGGAGTGAGAGTCCTTGAACCCCCTATCTCGATGAGCGAATGCATAATGTAGGACGACATGCTAATATTGAGGAAAAGTGTGACATGGCATCTAGGTTAGTTGGGGCTTTTTGCACAATTAGGTGATGGGGAGCACTATTTGTCATCATTACAAACCAAAGGAATATAGATATTGTATGGGTGTTAATGTGAGGATAATTTTTCCCCTGGACAAGGATGGCTTTGTTTGGGGCCTTCAACATCATCTAAGGAGAAACACCATTATCATCCCAGGGCTTACGAGTGGTTTTGGTTGGTTTAGTAATAATACAGACTATGCACATGGTACAAAACCACCTCCCAGTGCCTTTAAGGTGAATGGTTGGCCTAATGGTGCTCATCGCCAACATCAAGGTTTCTTGTTGGTGGCTAGTGTCCTACTTACTAATGTTTACTACCCAATATTGTGACATATTGATAGGTTGATGTACCAAGAACTAATACATTGCATTAGTGTTGGTTGACCTTGAGGTGTCCTTGATATAGTTAGCTCGATATTTGACCTAGACTTGATGGACTATAGTCCCCAACCATGGTGTGAGAGTCCTTGATCCCTCTATGTCAATGAGCTAATGGATAATGTAGGATTATATGCTAATATCGAGAACAAGCTTGACATAGCATGTAGGTTAGTTGGGGCTTTGTGCACAATTAGGTGATGGGGAGCACTATTTGTCATCATTATAAAGCAAAGGAATATAGATGTTGTATGGGTTTTAATGTGAGGATAATTTTGCCCCTGGACAAGGATGGTTTTGTTTGGGGCCTTGGACATCATATAAGGAGAAACAACATTATCATCCGAGGGCATACGAGTGGTTTTGGTTGCTTTAGTAATAATACAGACTGTGCACATGGTACAAAACCACCTCCCAGTGCCTCTAAGGTGAATGGTTGGCCTAGTGGTGCTCATCGCAAACATCAAGGTTTCTTGTTGGTGGCTAGTTTCCTACTTACTAATGTCTAATACCTAATATTGTGACATTTTGATAGGTTGATGTACCAACAACTAATACATTGCATTAGTGCTTCTTGACCTTGAGGTGTCCTTGATATAGTTAGCCTAAAATTTGATGTAGACTTGATGGACTACAGTCCCCAACCGTGGAGTGGGAGTCCTTGATCCCTCTATGTCAATGAGATAATGGATAATTTAGGATAATATGCTAATATCGAGGACAAGTTTGACATGGCATGAAGGTTAGTTGGGGCTTTTTGCACAATTAGGTGATGGGGAGCACTATTTGCCATCATTATAAACCATAGGTATATAGATGTTGTATGGGTGTTAGTGTGAGGAAAATTTTTTCCCCTCGACGATAGAATTGTTTGGGGTGTTGAACATCATATAAGGAGAAACACCATTATCATCCCAGGGCATATGAGTGGTTTTGGTTGGTTTAGTAATAATACAGACTATGCACATGGTACAAAACCACCTCCAAATGCCTCTAAGGTCAATGGTTGGCCTAGTGGTACTCATCGTCAACATCAAGTTTTCTTGTTGGTGGCTAGTGTCCTACTTAATAATGTCTACTACCCAATATTGTGAAATTTTGATAGGTTGATATACCAACAACTAATACATTGCATTAGTGTTGGTTGACCTTGACGTGTCCTTGATACAGTTAGCCTAAAATTTGACCTAGACTTGATGGATTATATTCCCCAACAATGGAGAGAGAATCCTTGAACCCTCTATCTCAATGAGCTAAATGATAATGTAGGATGATATGCTAATATCGAGGACAAGTTTGACATGGAATCTAGGTTAGTTGGGGCTTTTTGCATAATTAGGTGATGGGGAGCACTATTTTCCATCATTATAAACCATAGGTATATAGATGTTGTATGGGTGTTAATGTGAGGATAATTTTTCCCCTAGACATGGATGGCTTTGTTTGGGGCCTTGGAAATCATCTAAGGAGAAACAAAATTATCATCCGAGGGCCTATGGGTGGTTTTGGTTGGTTCAGTAATAATACATACTATGCACATGGTACAAAACCACCTCCCGGTGCCTCTAAGGTGAATGGTTGGCCTAGTGGTGCTCATCGCCAACATCAAGGTTTCTTGTTGGTGGCTAGTGTCCTACTTACTAATGTATACTACCCAATATTGTGACATTTTGATAGGTCTATGTACCAAAAAATAATACATTTCATTAGTGTTGGTTGACCTTGAGGTGTCCTTGATACAGTTAGCTCGAAATTTGACCTAGACTTCATGGACTATAGTCCCCAACCATGGAGTGAGAGTCCTTGAACCCTCTATCTTGATGAACTAATGGATAATGTAGGATGATATGCTAATATCTAGGACAAGTTTGACATGGCATGTAGGTTAGTTTGGGTTTTTTACCCAATTAGGTGATTGCGAGCACTATTTGCCATCATTATAAACCATAGGTATATAGATGTTGTATGGGTGTTAATGTGAGGATAATTTTTCCCGTGGACAAGGATGTATTCTTTTGGGTCCTTGGATATCATCTAAGGAGAAACACCATTATCATCCCAGGGCCTACGAGTGGTTTTGGTTGGTTTAGTAATAATACAGACTATGCACATTGTAGAAAACCACCTCTGAGTGCCTCTAAGGTGAATGGTTGGCCTACTGGTGCTCATCGCCAACATCAAGGATTCTTGTTGGTGGCTAGTTTCCTACTTACTAACGTCTAGTACACAATATTGTGACATTTTGATAGGTCGATGTACCAAAAACTAATACATTGCATTAGTGTAGGTTGACCTTGTCAAGGTGTCCTTCATACAGCTAACCTGAAATTTGACCTAGACTTGATGGACTATAGTCCCCAACCATGGAGTGAGAGTCCTTGAGCCCTCTATCTCAATGAGCTAATGGATAATGTAGGGTGATATGCTAATATCGAGGACAAGTTTGACATGGCATCTAGGTTAGTTGGGGATTTTTGCATAATTAGGTGATGGGGAGCACTATTTTCCGTCATTATAAACCATAGGTATATAGACGTTGTATGGGTTTTAGTGTGAGGATAATTTTGCCCCACAAGGATGGCTTTGTTTGTGGCCTTGGACTTCATCTAAGGGCAAACACCATTATCATCCTAGGGTGTATGAGTGGTTTTGGTTGGCTCAGTAATAATACAGACTATGCACATGGTACAAAACTACCTCCGAGTGCCTCTAAGGTGAGTGGTTGGCCTAGTGGTGCTCATTGCCAACATCAAGGTTTCTTGTTGGTGGCTACTGTCCCACTTACTAATCTCTACTACCCAATATTATGACTTTTTGATAGGTTGATGTACCAATAACTAATATATTGCATTAGTGTTGGTTGACCTTGAGGTGTCCTTGATACAATTAGCCCGAAATTTGACCTAGACTTGATGGACTATAGTCCCTAACCATGGAGTGAGAGTCCTTGATCCCTCGATCTCGATGAGCTAATGGATAAGGTAGGATGATATGCTAATATTGAGGACAAGTTTGACATGGCATCTAGGTTAGTTGGTGTTTTTTACAGAATTAGGTGATGGGGAGCACTATTTGCCATCATTATTTTCTAGTATTTCTTTGTAGGATTTCTAGTTTCGACATCCAGTTGTACTCATATTATTTCACTGCTACATAATTATAAAACCCTCCGTTGTTGTACTGGTTTTCCCAAGTTGGGTTTTTCTAGGGACTTTTGTCCAAAAAAAACTATGTTACTTTTATGTGTGTTCTAGCATTTCTTCCAGTGAGTTTATTCTTTCACAGTTTTATTTGTGTAGGTTGTAGTGTGATTTATTCAGTATGTGCTATAGAAAACAGTAAATAAATTGTTAAATTAAATAAAAAATTATGAGAATAATTTCCAGTCGCTGCAACATGATTCCAATTTGGAATTTTCACATAGTATTAGAGTGCAGTTGATCAGCCAGAGAGCTCAGAAGTGAAAAGAAGGAATTTCACTGCTCAATGTGGGCAGTAGGCTGAAATTCCCAAGGGCAGCACAGTGTTTTGCTAGAGAGGCCGAGTTGCTTGAGGAACGCTGATTTTTTTGAGAGGGGAAGAAAAATTAGATCCTTCCAAATTGAGTGATTCCAGATGCAGATAGAGAAACTCAGTTTTTTCCTTGAGCACATCTCTAGTTGGATGTAGTGGTTTTTACAACAGTTTGCTAGAGCAGAGCCAATGTTGGCGTGGAAGAGAGGGAAACACACACAACAGAGGGAAAGTTTCTCTAAGGGAACTTCAAGTTTCAAAAGTTCGATTTTCCATTGCAAATTGGCAGTAGCATCTAGTAGCTCTATGCATTCCATAAGCGAGTGCGAGTAGTAGAGAAAAAAGTGAGCAAGGAAGAGAGGGAGCTTTCAGGTTTATTTCCTCGAGTTTTGAGTTTCTAGATTTTTGGAGCTCTGCAGAGATGACCATATGATATTGTCAGAGGAGGCTACATGAGTTAGCTAAAATGCAGATTTGGGCAACAGATTGACTTCCAGTTGTCAGAGATAGGTGTTAGAGGAAGTGTGAGTTGTCTAGTGACAGCTACAAAGAAAGGAAGGACCCTAGCTAGGGACTAGGCTCAACAGGAGATAGTGGGGCACCAGATCTAAGAGGAGGAGTACGAAACTCCAGTGTGCTAGATGGGTAGGGTCTAGCGCAGTTACAACAAGGAGATTAGTCAGATCAGTTCCAGATTGTTGCATCAGGACCATCACCTTTGCTACAGGAGCCCATAGTATTATAGTAGCAGTTTCAGTGTCAACAGATGCAGCGAGCATTCAGATGACAACTTCAAATCTAGTTGCAATCAGTACATATGAGACAACTGCAGAGCTAGATGCAGTGACATAGGCATTGCAAATTAACCATTTGTAGTATGCAGGTGCAGTTCCAGCCAAAATTTTCCTAGCACAGAACTATGTAGTCTAGTTTCCAATGAAGGACAACGCGAGTTGCCAAGAGGGAGAGCTATACCTCCAGGAGTGAGGTGGGGTGACTTAGAGTTGTGGTCTCAGAGAACTACAGAGATAGGCAAGATCCTTGAGGATTCCACCTCATGGATTAGTACCTTGCTATAGAGGCCCACATTTTTCAGTCACACGATGGATTAGTGATAGTTGATGTAGTCAGATGTGAGAGTGGCAATTACAGAGAGTAGTAGTAGTCAGATACTGTGGAGGCAGTGCAAAGTCAACAACAATTCATATTCTTCAGTGATAGTGCATATACTAGCAACAATCAGATACTCAGGCAATTGATGCATCATACTGATCACAAATGATTCAATATTTTTGATGCTTTTCAGTTGCAGATGTTGCAGTAGTAGCAACAATAGATGAGAGGGAGTTGCAGTGCAGATGCAGTGTTGGCAGTGATTCAGTAGGGTCAACAACAACACATATGCAACGTATATCAGAGTTGCGCAGTGGTTCGTGGGAGTATAGCTAGAGATCAACAATGTGATAGGAGACGATGCATAAACAAGATGCTTCTACACGGGGTACAGTAGCACTAGAACACATTCCTCGCTAGGAGGGAGTGTTAGTTTTCGAGCGTCAGATGTGCTCTAGCCTCCAAATTTTGTGGAGAGGCTATAATACAAGAGGTCTCCAAAATCGAAAAATCGTTTCTAGAAATTCCTCCAAGAAATGACTTAATTAGATTATTAACTAGTTTTTAAATATTTCCTAAGTCTAAACTTAGGGAATATGTTTAATTAATCAGTATTAATTAAGTCAAGGTGTGAATGATCTAGAAACTAACACAGATCGACTCTAAGATGATCCTAGCCATTGATTAAGTTTTAATCTTGGTCATTGGTGCTCCAACAAAGGATCATAAGAGGAGGTCGATTAGTGATGGAGAAGACAATTGAAAGGTTCGATTTCATGAGTAGAACGATTTCCTGAGTAGCAACAGTCAGTTGCCAAGGGAGAGCTAGTGAGCTCGAAGTAGTTAGATAGGCGTACAGATAGTGAAGTCAAAGGAAGGTTTCCAGATCCGATGAGGGCATTTGCAGAGAGGAAAGAGACCCATAGAGAGACTGACGTTGGGGCAGTGCAATAGCCTCTAGAGGCAAAGTCGATTTACTGGGAGAGATTGATGTTTTTAGTTCCAAAGACCAGGAAGGAGTTCGAGAGTGTCGGAGAAGCATCTTTCTAGTCAGCAGAATGCAGAACGAATTCATTAGAGTCCAGTGTGAGGCTGGACACCTAGCCAACTACGCATAGGCTGATGTAGGGGTTTAGAGGGCGGAAATTATGAAGGCAAGTAGTGCTGGTAGATTACCTATGGGGTGAGGAAAAATCCACTATATATTTTTGCTAGTGTTTCTCTGCAAGATTTCCATTTTCAGCATCCAATTGTCCTCAAATTATTTCATCGTTGCATAATAATAAAAACCTCAGCTACTGCATTGGTTTTCCCATATTGGTTGTTTCTGGAGACTTTTGTCCAAAAATAACTGTGTTATTTTTGTGTGTGTGCTAGCATTTATTCTAGCTTTTATTCTTCCATATTTTTATTTATGTAGGTTGCAGTGTGATTTATTCAGTATTTTCTGTAGCAAACAGTAAATAAATTGTTAAATTAAATTAAGAAATAGGAGAATAATTTCTAGTTGTTGCAATATGATTCCAGTTTGGAATTTTCACACAAAACAACCCATACATAATCCATCCTTGATTGATCTAGGGTACACAAAAGTACCTCGATCTAAGCCTTACAATATCTCCATCTCTTCTACAACTTACTTCCTAAACTACCCAGAATTAGGACTCTTCCAGATCTGTTGTTCAATCCTATTAAAAATCATTCTTTTCCTTCACTGTTATGAACATACCCAGCTCTTCTATACCCTTGTTTAATGCTCTTGTTCACACATGAGGTAGGTCTTGCTCTCTTTTGAGGTCTTCCCATCCTATAAACACACCATTGAGCTTCATTGAGGATTAACGACCCTCACACAACCATGGATTTGTGGTTTATAGAGTCACGACCTCCTTCCAATTACCATAATCTTGATCGTACAAATATGAACCCACTGTGAGCTAGGGTTTGGCCCTTAACTAGGGCATCATAATTTTGTCCTAAACTCTTCAAGACAAATCCTATCCACCCATACCAAGTCATGAACTTAAGGTCACAAATCTACCTCCATAAGGGACTCGACCCTATTGGAATTTTTAAGTCTAAGTGTTAGAAACCCTTCATGTACTTTTCTGATTTATTTCTATCTACTTGTTCTGAATCCTAATTAATTAACAAGCTATTTACAATGTAAATATTGAAAATAAATACGAGTACATTCTCAACACATTACAGATCATCAATTGAAGGAAACAAAACTAGCACACAAGTGACACTGTTGTTTTTGGACTAATGTCCCCGAAAAACCCACTGCGGGAAAACCGATGCAACTATTTGAGGGTTTTAATTATTAAGCAGTTTCACAATAAAATCTAGGTGCCAAAACTAACTCACCCAATAGAGAATAATCTTGATAGTAGTACCTCTCAGTTGGAGACAAATGTTCCGATTGAAACCCCGGATAAACACTCCGACAGCTCCCAGCTCCAATTTGCCAGACGAAAACCCTAGTGTCAACCTCTAGGGACCGCGTTATCCCTTTTTGGCCCAACATTTACACACCATCACCTTAGATCACCGTGCGTTAGCCTCTGGAGGCACTACATTAGCCCTTAGAGCCTGTTCGTCACCCATGCTGGTTCTCCGAGGCACTGCACAGCTCCTAGCTGGCTCTGCGTGAGCCCCGGCTAGCTTTGCATGAACCTCTGGCTGACTCTGCGTCCCTCTCTCCCGGCTTCTGCACTGATCCTCTTGATACTATCTCTACCTCTTAGCTTCTATATTCACTACCCCTCAGCTACAACTCTGATCACTCTTTCAGCTTCCTTACCAAACCCTGCCCTAGAAAATCGAAACCTTGATCAACTCGGTGTGTTCTCCAAGTGACCCTCAAGCATCCTCTTATACTTTTCTTGTTGATAATTCAACGACCGAGATTAAGTCCCTAATAAATGGCTAAGATTAGATCAGGCTTGATCCATTACTTTTGGACCATTCTAACTCAGTTTTATATTAATTCACATTAATATTTTATTTTCCCTAAGTTTAGACTTAGGGTCTCATTAAAAATATTAATTATTTTAATAACCGAAATTGGTTAGATTCTACCCCCTTTCTAGGTATTGGAGACCTCATGTGCTTTATCCTCTCCACCAATTTTCGTGGCTAGAGCATATCCGATGCTACCCCAAATCAACACTACCTCTTAGCGAGGACTGTGCTCTAATAATACTCCTCACTAAGCATCCAGCATTGGCCCATATGATGATGCTAGGCCTACTGCCCAACATCCTTTGCACTACTACATCCTATACTGCTACCCATGGCCCTACCATTACCACTGATGCATTTGTATGACAACTCCCTTTGCATCCGTGCTGCTGCCCATGGCCCTACCCCTGCCTCTGCTGCATCTACACTGCAACCCCTCTCATCATGCTGCATCGTGTTGGCCATAGCACTGCCACTGCTAACCGGTGTATTGCAACTCAGTTACTGAGAAGTAAGTCACTGATCTCCCAACTCTGACATCTCCATTAGGCTAGAAGCTCCTAATGTTGAAGCTCCCTCTATCACTAAAAAGTGCTCCCTCTCTGACCTCTCCACTGCTTCAACAACTTTGTGCATCTCACACTGTTGCCTCGTGCTGTCCTGGGACTCTTGCACTATATTTCCCTCTGTCACTCCATCTTCTTCTGTCTCTATCGACATCTGCCAGTACTGCTACTCCTCATCAGGGCTTCCATAGCCAGGTATAATCTGAGAGGTTGGGTACCTTAAGGATCCTATCCCTCATCACTTGTAGTCCATCTGACTATAGCTCGATGTCTTCCCACGTCCACTCAAGTGGCATGTGAGCACTCATGGCACAGTCATCATCTGTCTTGACTTCCTTCTCCGCCCTTGCTAGCTCAGCCTTGGTCTCAGAAGCCTCTCCTTTGGTCTTCTTCCTCGAACACTGGCTGGCATATTGACATAGTTCCTTACAATTGAAGCATTTGACCTTGGAGAGGTCCTTCTTCCTTTTCTCCTACTTTCCCTTAGATGTTAGGGTAGCATCCTCCTCTTCCTCCTTCTTGATTATGATCCCCTTGCCACTGCTTCCTACCTTGCTTAGCCTTGTGATTTCTTCTTGGCGAAGAGTTGCCCACATTTTCTCCCAATCTGGAAGGGTCACCCTGCCCAATATGCTCTGGACAATCACTTACCAGTCTTCTGAGACTACATTCAGGGTTGTTCTCACCATCAGTTCTTGATCCAGCGTGGCCCCTATGGAAGTCAAATGATCTCGGATCTCCTTCAATCGACTGAGGAATATGTTGAGCTATTCTCCCTTCTGCATCTGGTATGACAGTAACTAATTTTCTAGTAGCATCTTCCTCTGCACGGAAGTATGCTGATACAACTTCTTTAGGGCCTCCCACATCTCATTTCCATATTCTTCTCAGCAATGTGTGGTACTATATGGTCCTTGACCCTGTCGAGGATGATGCTCTTGGCCCTCACCATTGCATCCTTGTACTTATCGTTATCATCTGGGTCAACTGGGACTGCTATTGTCCTCAAGGGAAAGTGTTTGAGATGGTTCCTGTATAGAACAGATAAGATTTTGGCCCTCCAGACTACGAAGTTTGAGGCTTCTCCAGTTTGTCGTGGTCTCTTACCTCGTTCACTACCATCTCGCTACTCCTCTACTTCCCTTCTAAAGTTCTCTATGTGACTCCCTTTGAGCCTCGATTTCCCTCCTAGAAACCCTTTTTCCAATGTTTAGATACCCCCACTCTGATTGTTAGTGCAGTTGCACCACTGATCTGGATTTCTTAGCTAGAAATCCTCGGTACCAACTCCCTCCTCCTTGGTCTTTCTTTCTTAGGTACTGTTCTGACTATAGTAGCCCACCAGCTTCATTTTGCAACTTACCCACAACCTCCTAAGCCCTAGCAAACTGAAGGTTAGAGCTTCTAGGCTCTGCACAATCCTGACACTAGTAAAATCCACACCTCCTGGCCACGGGTGTCAATCCATCTTGAATGAGAAAGATGACCAAGCACTGCGTAGGTCAAGTCAGCCCCCTCTGCCGTTGCGCTGGTCCTCTTCTCGGCTCAAACTTGATGACATAGGCACTGTGTTACCCCTTCCTTGCTGCTTCTCTGCTAGGAACAAATTTTGTCACTTCGGACCACTATTTTTTGTTACTTCTACTCTGCTCAGTTGATGTCCTCAGTTCTCCTATGATCTGCAACCATGCTCCGATACCATGTTGGAATTTCTAAGTCTATCTATTAGAAACCCTTCATGTACTTTTCTGATTTATTTCTGCCTACTTGTTATGATTAATTAACAAGTTATTCACGATGTAAATACTGAAAATAAATACAAGTACATCATCAACACATTATAGGTCATCAACTGAAGGAAACAAAACAAGCACACAAGTGACACCGTTGTTTTTGGAACACTGTCCCTAGAAAAACCCAATGCGGGAAAACCAGTGCCACTGTCTAAGGGTTTTAATTATTAAGCAATTTCATAATACAATCTAGGTGCAAAAACCGGCTCACCCAACAGAGAATAATCCCAGTAGTAGTACCTCTTAGTCAAAGACAGATGTTCTGGCTAAAACCCCGGATAAACACTCCGACAGCTCCCAACTCCAATCTGCCACACGAAAACCCCAACATCAACCTCTAGGGCTTGCGTCGGTGCTTTCTGGTCCAACATCTATCCAACATCAGCCTAGCTCACCTTGCATCAGCCTCTAGAGGTACTGCGTCAGCCGTTAGAGCCTTTGCATCACCCACGCTAGCTCTCTGAGGCACTGCTGAACTCCTGGCTGCCTTCGCGTGAGACCTGGCTAGCTTTGCATCCCTCTCTCCTCACTTCTGTGCTGATCCTCCTGGTACTATCTTTGCCTCTCTGCTTCTGTATTCAGTGCCCTTCAGCTGCAACTTTGATCACTCTTTCGACTTTCTCAACTAACCCTGCCCCAGAAAATCAAAATCTTGATCAACTCGGTGTGTTCTCCAAGTGACCCTCAAGTTGCCTCTTATACTTTTCTCATTGTTAATTCAATCACCGAGATTAAGTCCCTAATCAATGTCTAAGATTAGATCTGACTTGATCCATGACTTTTGGACCATTCTAACTTAGTTTTATATTAATTCATATTAATATTTTATTTTCCCTAAGTTTAGACTTAGGGACTCCATTACAAATATTAATTATTTTAATATCTCCCAAACTAGTTAGATTCTACCCAAACCATTTCTAGGTATTGGAGATATGATGTGCTTTAGCCTCTCCACCAATTTTCATGGCTAGAGCACATCTGATGCTACCCCAAATCAATAGACACAACTCATATGGATCCATAATTCTAGGAATTTTACTTGACTGAATCTTGACCTAAACTTCAGATCTCTGTGGCCCTCAAACTAGGGTTACATCTTCCAATTACCTTAATATTGAGCGCACATATATGAACCCACTGCGAGCTAGGGTTTGGCCTTTAACTAGGGCATCATACTTTTGTCCTAAACTCTATAGGAAAAATTCTATCCACCCATACCAAGTTATCAACTTAAGGTCACAAATTTGCCTCCATAAGGGACTCGACACAACTCATATGGATCCATAATTCTAGGAATTTTACTTTTCTGATTCTTGATCTAAGCTTAAGATCTCTGTGGCCCTCAAACTAGGGTTACCTCAGTCAATATCAAGCTTACGACTACTTCTGTTATGGCCCAAAATTCTTGCGGAAGGCCTCTTTCGTTTTGCTGGTCTTATCGCAGACCTTGCGATCTACTTTCCATCATAAGACAAGGTCTCGACCCTCTCCGCTATTTCAAAATTTGATATGGCCTTCACACAGAGACACCACTAAAATCACGTATCCAAAATCTCACGAGCAACCTCACATGAGCTCAATCTTCTAGAACTTGAACATAGAGCCCAACCTTTTGCCATTCTTCCTACTAGCTCGAACTCCTTGAGGTCTATGGGCTTCTTGTGAACACTTCCATGATGATCTTGCTCTTGATGGATGATGAACTTGTGTTTCTGGGAAAACTAGTGTCTTTTCGATCTGCTAGTCCTCAGGGATTGGTAGCTATCCTAGAAAACAAACAATCAAAGCAATTTGGGATTTCCTTTATGTATGATAGATAAGAGAGAAGCAAAGGGACCATCCTGGATCTTCCACTAGACTCCTTCCTTGATTTCTCTCCCCCTTGATAGATCTTGCAACTCCTCTCCTACTTGTCCTGCTTAGAGAATACCTATAGAAACAAAGTAACAAAACACCATCAAAGCATCTCGATCTATTATATCATAAGCATTGCAGAATCAGAAATACAATGAAAATACAATGACATTCACAAATACACGATTGTATGGAGGAAAACTCGAAGAAATTTATTAAAATAGAAGGGAGAATTACAACCAAGCTATCTGATCCAGCATCATCCTCCCATCATCAAAGCCCTCTTCACCTCATGAAAAGCAAGATCACCCAACAATACAATGCTCCTTCTCAAAGACAAACCATCAGCACCTCCTTACAAATTACAAAATTCCTGCCTCTAGATCTCTCAGATGAGGGATCCATTTACAGATGTCTGTAAGGGTGTGAGTCATCTCTGGGTTTTTGATTAGTGTTATTCCACTTGTCGTTCTTGGTTCCACTTGGAGATCTCTTGGATCTCTTACTCATCCCTGGGCAAATTCAGAGAGGCAAGTGTCATAGGAGAAGTTTCTAGAAGATTCCATGACCATCCACTTAGCAAACTGTCTTTGACATTTGTCCATTCTCACTCATCGCACCCCACAGAAGGCTTCTTCAGTATGCATCGCACCTGGCTAGTGTAGAAGTCAGTATGCATTGCACCCTAATAGTGGAGCAGTCAGTATGGTCCAGTTTTGGGCAATTCTAAGTGGTTTTTCAGGTGGAACTTTTGGGGAATGATGTAATCAGTTGACCATGATCTTTTAGGGTATGAAATAACACTTTTAGGGGTTTACAAGCCCTTGGTTTATCAACATATAAGTTTGGGGTTGAAGTGCCCAAATATGTCTATAACACCTTGTAGCCCTACTCGGCCTTCTTACTCGGCCCTTTGTAGGACTACATCTCTATAAGTCTTCACTATCAAATGATCTCCCTCTCACTTGATTACCAGGCTTGATCCTTAGGTCTCCTTAAATAGATTTTCCTTGGGCCTCTTAGGAACCTGTTGGATACCTATACCAATAGGTTTCATATTTCATGATTGGCAAGGGAAAGTCGAAATATGCTCTGCTTTGATATCACAAAGATCCCATATTTCCTAGAAAACAAAAGGTGTGTAAAGTGTTTCAACGTTGATGACCTTATTTCAATTTTGGTGGATGATCCAACAGTTTAACCTGGATCATGCCATGTTTTCAATTTTCAGTTATAGAATAGAGAAAGAAGTCTGTCCAAACTGCTTAATCTTGGCAGACAACTAGTTCAGGTAGAGATGAAAAGGCTCCCAACAGCTTAATCTGGGACCTTGGAAGAGATAAGGGTAGAAGTAGATAGAAAAAGCAAAAGAAAAAAGCCAAAGAAAAGAAAAGGCAAGTAAGGGTTTGCAAGTCCAAGTGCACCCTCCAAGAAGAAATAAAAATGCTAGGCAAGTAGCTGGGTAAGTAGTTGGGGTTGCAGAAAGGCTATCCCTACCATTGCAGAGATGGTAACTGTGGGTATCAAAGCAAAGTCAATTAATTGACAAAGGTGTTCTTCTTCATCGAATTGCAGCAGGAAGCATGACTAATTTCCCTCATTCCCCTCCAATTTCATTTCTAACATTCCCCCATCAGCTAAGATTCATGGAAAAGACTAAGGTTTCATGGTGGTTCTTAATCTTTAGAAGCCACATTTCTTGTCTAAAAATCTTTTCATTTTGATCTACTCTCAAAACCAAGTTTGTTTCACATAAACTTAAATGGTTTCCCCTCCACTTACCCCCTCATCCATATTAACTCTAATTCTACTATGTAAATCCCCTATATTACCTTTACCCCTATTACTACTAACACCATGGTGTATAAACCCCAAGCATTATATAAATACCCACCCCTTGGTATTATAGCTAATAAGTCTTGAGTCAGGGATCGAATGACACCTGGTCATGTTGATGAACCTAGGCCAAGTACCTCTACCCCTTCATGAGCTAATTCCTTCATTTTGACCCCTTTTGCACATAAAAACCCCTAAAAAGCCTAATTTCTACCCCCACCCGCTTCAAATGGCCGAAAAATCATGAAAAACCGACATCTTCTCTTTATGCTAAGTCTAAAGGGCTGAGCTATTTTCAAACGAAACGTGAAAACCCACTTTTACATAGTCTCCGCCATCGCACAGATTCCCAGAAAAAACATTATTTTAACCCTCCCCTTCCCCGTACTTGGTTGTTACTTTGCTTGTCCCGATCACCGTCCGATTTGGCCCCTCCAGATCTGACGGCCACCATAGCGTCGGAGCTCATCCGATGCCCGAAGATTACCTCCCGACGGCCGTATAAAGGTTACGTCACGCTGTATCCACGCGTCGGCTCCACAATCCGTCGGAGGTACTACTGCTGCAAACCGCCATCGTACCATAGGCGGTGCGATATCAAACCGCCGCAGTTTCTGGTTTTGCCGTTCCCGCCTATGTGACCTTAGCAACCCGTCATCGCTCCGTCACCCCAGGTACGCCGTCTTGTCATTTCCTTGCCCAGCCATTGGTCCACCTGTCATGCCATCTCACTGCCCCAGTGGACCAACCAGACCCCGCCACCTGGCCCAATGACGTCCTGCTGACGTCATTCGGCCCCGACCCCACTCATGACGTCATAATGACGTCAGCACGAATTTGCGCCAAAATCACCAAAAAGTCTATTTTGGCCGAAAATTCGTGTTTTTTGCCATTTTGAGCGCACTCATCGTTGTTTATCCTGCATGCATAATTACGAACAAACCTGCACCAGCCGCGGAAAAGTGTTTCCTGACCGCCAGAACGTCCATCTCTTCGGCGCCAGCAAGCTCTAACCAGTCCAACTCTACAGGTATTCCTCATTTGAGCTCTGAAACTCCATTTTCACTGCATTTCGCGTATCAATAAGTAACAGACCTTAAGACCCGAAATTCACCGTTAAATGCCACTAAATTGACATTTAGAATGAACCAGAGCCGTCACTACACTTCTGTCGAACTACTGTGGGTAATTTAAAAGAAAACTGTCGCTGGTTCGCGCAATCGTGAAACCTTCACCTGCAGGAAACAAATCCACCACAAAAAGCATACTCTGAGCATTTCTGCCACCCACCTAATCACTCAAAGGCAGTATTTCAACTGCTGCAGCCTTTCACCTTCACCCTTCACTCATAAAACCATCATTCTCTGCAAAGAAACTTTGTCGGTGTTACTCTGCATAGTAACAACAGTCTTCAAAGAGAACCACATCCCAAGAAGAGTCATGGATCCCCCTGTAGCTCCTATAGCCCTCAATATAGCTCCCCTGAATGCCCCTAATAGAACATTGGACACAAGAGCATTAGCAGACCTGGACTACAAGATATCAGAGGAAATGCTGGGCAAAAGCAGGTTCCATTTACAAATCCTAAATGAAATAAAGATCAAACATGAGAGGGGGACAGACATCCTGGGAATTTGGGATTCATTTCTCCCAATATTCAAGCTTCCTCAGGTTAATCAATTCCCTGAGCTTATCCACTTAGTTGCTGACCACTATGATGCATCCCAGAGGGCAGTGCTGGACTCTTCAGGCTCAATTCTGTTCCTCATTACCCCTGAAGCCATCAGGGAGATGTTGCAGTTCAAGACAGATCAAAAGTTGGTCCCTCTATCATTAGCTGATTTAATAGTACAGGGAGCCAGAATGACAGAGGCCCACATTACAAAACTTAACCAGTTATTCATCAAAGCTGACACTGTGCAAGTCCCTCCCATCAACTATGTCTACCTCAACCAATTGGGCCTGGACCTTGTTGACATGATCAGTCCCATCCTGGGATATGATTCAGTGGAGTATGTGGATGAAACAGTTATGCACATAATGCTCATGTTTTCTCCAGGAAGAAAACCAGTCTGCTATGACTATGCCACATACATATCAGATAAGATGCATGAGCAGTTGATGAATCTGTCAAGAGAAAGGGTATTTAAATACACCTCTTACCTATATCATCTGCTCCTATACTTCCAGCATGATAAGTTCTCCTTCCCAAAGAAGAGAGAAGATGCACAGGGCAATCTGAGATCAGTAGTGTATTGGACATCCGTTTTTCACATAGTAAGCTGTTCTCCATACACCTACTGCGAATTTATTGATCTTTTTATCCATCCAGCCTTGACTCTACTGTTGGGTTCACCTCCTCCCAGATTGACAGACGAAATGCAAAGACTCCTGCATTTATCAAAAGCATACAGTATTGGGGATTGGTACTTCTATCAACACCACACCGTTATCAGACTATATGGGTGTGAGTTGCCCCCATTTAAACTACCTAGATTTGTGCCTATGAGACTACTTGCCTTGAAATACTTCAGGCAGTTTGGTTATGTGGATATGCTCCACTTTTCAGGAAAAGGTAAGAAGGCACAGTTAAAAGTCAGAAATCAACTTGGCCATTTCCTTCTCAATGAAAGGGATGAAGGGTGGAGAGAGGCAGATAGAATACTTGGGTGCCTTGGTCTCAAATACAGCTTCATATGGAAACCCTATGAACCCAACAACTTCATTACAATGAGGAGGCTCAAATACAAATTATCTGCTTATGGTCATTATAGCCTTCCTCACTTAGAAAAATATGCCAACCAAAGCAAGTGGAGAAGAGGAACTTTAGAAGAAATTGTGACCCAAGAAGAGCTTAATCAAAGAGCTCTAAGAAACCTCAAGAAGATGGCTGACCTTGAGTTTTATTCACAGGTCACCTCACTGCCAAGCACACAAACTGGAGCAGCAACATCCTCCTCAACTGCCCAACATTAAGCTACAAGAACTGGTGAAAACATCTCAAAAAAAGGCAAAGGCAAAGAGATGGAGCAGGAACAGCAGGAACAGCAACAAAAACAATAGCAGCAAGCAGAAGGGCTGCAGCAAGGGCAGCAAGAAGAATCAAAACAGCAAGAGCGACAACATCAAGAAGAACAAGGGCAGGAGCAGTCTGCCCAGCAAAAGGAAACAGTGGAGACTCCTCAGACCACTGAAAGAACGGTGCCTACAAGACAAGACACTACCTTTGATGCCTCGGTCCTCCAAACCCCTCAAAAGGAGGATACATTTGTCTTCAGAAAAAGGGACAGAGAAACTCCCCTGACATCCTCTATAAACCAGGGAGAGAAAAGGCAGAGACTAAATGATTTTCCAGAGGAGGATATAGCAATAAGAGAGGCATTGGGCATGGGCCCACCCAGCAGAGAAGCTTCAGCAAGTTCCTTCCAGCAGGAACAGGACAGGACCATGGGAGGGGAGGTCAGCTCCTCCAGCCAGCAGAAAGAAGGACAAGTAAGCATCAAGCAGCAATTTATAGACATCAAGAGGAGGAGTGACCCTATCAAAGTACAACTGTACAATCACCTGCTAAACATGGCTCCTTCCAATCAGCAGAGACTTATGTCTGCTTTTGATGTAAGTGAAGGCAAAATGATAATGAGTCACTTTATGCCTACGGCGCTCCAGCCACAATCTACTGCTGACTATCTTAGGACTAACCTAGAGGTCCTCGCCAAGGACATACACCCTATGGACAAAATTGAGCTGCATAAGCAAACTGGCGAAATGGTGTATGCTTCATTGGCTGACAAAACTTTGGAGAATTATAAATTAACAAGCAGTCTGAATGCCACAGCTTCCCAGCTAGAACTGGAGAGGGCCTCTTCTCAGGCCAAAGACAACAGGATAAAATCCCTGGAGGAAATCATTGTAGAAATTGGGCATAACCCCAAGGACATCAAAGGGATACAGGAGATCTTGAAACTAAGGGATGCTGACATGGCTGCACTAAGGAAGAAAGTCAAACTCCCAGCTACCATTCACCCCCAAACAGATGAGGTAGCCCAACAAAGGATGGAAAAGGATGCCACAGATCTGCTAATATCTATATATAAGCAGCTCCTGCAGACACAAGAGAAATTAGGAAAGTCTGAGGCCGCACAAGCGGCATTGCAAGCAGCACTAAAGCAAAGGGAAGAGGGCCAGACCTCTCAGCCTCCCCCGGTCATCAATCTTGAGAACACTGCTCCTACCACTGTGCCTCCACCTCAACAAACTGAACAAACAGCCACATTTACTTCAGCAGCACCCATCAGCATAGATCAGAGCCTAGATATGCAGAAGCTAAAGAATGAAATACAAATTTTGGAAGCCCAGATGACAGAGCTGAATGAAACTAAGGAAAAGCTGGCCAAGGTAAATGAAAGGCATGATAAGACAAAAAGAGAGGTGGGAGAAAAGGCCAGGGAAATCAAAGCCCTTAAAGACAGGATCAAGGAGCTTGAGAATAAGCTCAAGCTAGATAAAATCATATCTGAGATCAGAGCAATGATATGGTCCAATATTGGTCAATCCATCAACAACCAATGGCCATACATCGAGACAATCCATGAGCAACTAGAGCTCATCCCAAAGGCATAGAAGGAAATCCGAACATCAAGGGCCTTATTACGAAATATGCCTGAAGTTGCTACAAGAATGATCAATGTGCTTAACCACAAAACAAGTTCTCAGTTAGCCACCATTGGAATCACAAATAGAACTAAGACCATTCAAATGATCAAGAGGGTTCTTACTCTTAGAAATCTGGTGCAGACATTGGACAGAAGAACCCAGGATATGCAGACAGAGGTAAATAGGTTCATGGAGAAGTTTCAAGTGTTGCAGAGTAGAGGACTCCCTAGCTTACTGAACAGCGGAGGGAAATTATTCACCCATGAACAGTATGCTAAAAGAATAAATGTTTTTGCCTCAGCACAGGTCAATGAGAAGGCCAGCACTTCAGAAGACACAGGGCCTATTACAGGACAGATTTTCTATAGTAAGATAGAAAATCTACTTTTTATAATGAATGAAATTAATCACTTGTTTGATGTAGCCCCAAATTTTTTCAAATATACAGAAGCTGAAGAGACAATGGAGGCCATCCTCAAGCATCAGCTCCCTACACAGGAATGGTGGACAGATGCAATACACAGAATTTTGTAATCAGTAAGGCATTCACCAAATTTCTGTTTTATTACAATTTTTTATAAAAAGCACAGTTCAGTAAAGTCAGCATGCAGCATAAATCAAAGCTGAGCCAACTCAGCGGATGTAGCGGCCAACAAAGCAGAAAAGAGAACCACAGCTGGCAAACCCGAGAACGCACTGCGCAGCCAAAAGTAAATGCGTATCTCCAGAATTAAAACAGAATAATGCAACCGACTCAGTGACTCTCAAAAGTCAAAACAATCCTCTGACAGACATAAAGGGCATTTACGCTGCATTTAGAATTGTAATAACTCCTTGCCTACTTTCTGAACGTAATAATGAAGATATTTTCTCTCTCAGATGACTCAATGCCTGAGATATTTTGTATACGCATTTCTATAAAGTCCCCTTCGCATAAGATTGCAAGGGTTGTTGTTGATTTCTCCTGAAGAAGTTCTTATGCTGTAATCCTTTTCAGAAGTTAATAGAGCAAAGCAATGGAATTTCTCGGATTTCTGAGGTGTTGGATGTGTTCTGGTGTCTGTTGATAACTATTGGATCCCTGTGTATTTCATCATACAATAAGTCTCTGTATCTCTCTCTGTTATTTAGTTGTTTGTTAAAATCCATATATGTTATCTGTTTTCAATACTAAGCAACAAGGAAAAAGAATAGCTTTCAGGATTTATTCATTGAGTAACCTGAGTTCAATCTGCGTTGTTTATCAATGTTTTCTTCAGCTGTAATCTAGTTAAGTGTAATTCTTAAATGCTGCACTTTCGGAATACATCTATCACAGTGACCTTTGTCACAGGAATTCAAGTTTTGCTCCTGTGCAGTTCACCTCCATCCACCGGCTCAATAGAAAATTCTTAATTGCTTTCTGTTGATCGACATACATCACCATTTGATCTAGTTTGTCTGTTTAAAATAGACAATAGGCCCTGCAGTTTGAAGACCACCAAGCCAGCGTATCAGATCACTTCACAACTTCAGACTCCATTGCCCAATGGTATTATATTGTCTAAACACTGCATCATAAGACCTGAAAGAAATCCTTCAACCAAAAACATAAACCAAAACCTGAGCACAATAGCTAGCCTAAAACACCATCATAACAGAGACAAATTATAAAGAGAGAGCCCTCTCTGATCACAGTTTGGCTAGAAGCCGTGATCCAAAGATTGTTTAGTGGTTACCCCGGCCGTATTCCCTTAGGAGTCATAGGGAACAACCTGGGTGTTAACAGAACCCTCTAGACTTAGGGTTTTGGTCCTCTAGACCTTAGAACACAAAAATAATATCTTGTTAGATTTTAAACCCCCTCTTGGGTCTAAAACCCCTTTTCTTGGGTTCTTCACCCACAAACCCTTTTGTGAAGTATCTCCCAAGCTACACAATTCAACACCATGAACCTAGCATTGTACTTCTCCACACTACCATCTACAGTGTGTTTGATCTTATAGATCCGACGTGAACCAACCACTACCTTGTCCACTACCTTGTTCAACATTTTCACATTACATTTACCCCATAACATTCTATCATCATTAGCAATTATGTAGAGAGAACATCAACAATGTAGCAAAACCTAAAGCAACAGTAGAAGAAAAACACACACAATAGAGATACCAGGATTTATATCCGTGACCAGGGCAAAACCCCGTAAGGGGAAAACCCAACCAAATTCTTCCTATTAAATATTCATTGAATGCTTAGCTGAGATACAAAGTACAATAAGTATGAGACACGTCTTTCAACATCCACTACATTAGGCCTCCTAGGCCAATCCAGGATCATACAATATCCTCTTGAGATGGCAACAAAAAATTATCTTAAAGAGGCATACACAAGTCTCCATATCACTGTCACAAGTAGCACATGTATCTCCCAAGTATTCCTGATATAATTGTCATATGGACACTTCCACACACCATAGTCATAAGAGCACAACATATATCACTATCACAGTCATACTGCACACAACATTGTCACTGCCATAGAGCACTTCACTGTCACTATCATAGAGGTTTTGCCATGCAGGGATACTCCCTCAGAAATTAGTCATCATGACATTGCCACACACTCTATCATAAATACATTGCCACACATCTCTGTCATAAATAGAGATACCAGGATTTACATTAGACACCAGGGAAAAACCCCACAAGGGGGAGAATCCAACCAAATTCTTCTTCTTAGACATTCATCGAATATTCATCTGAGATACAAAGTACAATAAGTATCAGACACATCGTTCAACATCCACTACATTAGGTCTCCTAGGCCAATCGAGGATCATACAAGATCCTCTTGAGATGGAAACAAATAAGTATATTAAAGAGGCATACACAAGTCTCCATGTTACTGTCACATGTAGCACATGTATCTACCAAGTATGCCCAATATCATTGTCATAAGCACATTGCCACACACCATAGTCATAAGAGCACAACATATATCACTGTCACAATCATACTGCATACATCATTGTGAATGTCATAGAGTACTTCACTGTCACTGTCATAGAGGTTTTGACATGTTAGGATACTACGTTACAACTTAGTCATAAGGACATTTCCATTAGAACACTGCCTCACATCTTAGTGATAAGGACATTGCCATTAGAACACAACCACACATCTCTGTCATAAATACACTGCCATATATTACAAATATAAGAACAAGAGTCGATGTTCAAACATCACAGTCATATTACTGTCATAGGGATCACTATATACATTATTGTTGTCACGGTCATCAAGAGTACTATAGATATACTGTTATCACCATCAACAAGATTTTTGTTGTTGTTGTCATCAAGAATACTACCATAAAAGAACACTTCCATACATTTCAATCATACGGATGCTACTATATATCTCTACCATAAAAGATAATATCATATAATACTTGTCATACATCACAGTGACGATAACACTGTTATAAGGTCACTGACATACATTATTGTCTTTGACATGAAACACTGCCATACAAAAGCAAGTATCTTTGCCCACTCACACAAGACTACTGCCATATATCTTGGCCATACATTACTTCCAAATACAAAAGATTAGGGAACCTAAAGGCTTCTCAGGAAAGCCAAAAAATATCTTCTAACAAACCACATAGGTACCACAAAGAAATACGCTAGAATAGTCCTCTTTTATAAAGAAAGGGTGCACTTGATTAGGCCAAATGCACAATTAAAAGGGAAGTTGATACATAAAAGTAGCAAAAGAATGGTCGCATTAGGCCTCATATAAATTGCAGGAGTCCGCATATATCACAAAGAATTAGGCCACATATACACATAAAGAAAAGGCTATATATAACCATAGAGACAGGCCATAGATCATACAAAAAAGCCACATATATATGCAAAGATAGGACACAAACCATAAATACCGCAGATATTAGGTGCTAAATTGTGAAACTAGATCCAAATTCAACTTTGGATAGCCTATTTGATGGAGATAATTATTGTATTTTTGAGAGGACCAAAATTGACCTAAGATTCACTAAAATGAGAGAAGAAGAAATATGTTTTTGAAGTGAAGACCACACGTGCAAATTATCAAGGTCAGCTACGCCATCATGTAGGCTCGTGAAGCCAAAGAGACATGTTTGTTGACCCACATTGACTCATATAAATAAGAGTGACCTAAAGCCTTATTTGATATCATCACAACTCACAACATATCTTCTCTCTCCTCATTCTATTGGTTCGTACAACTCTAAATTGGAAGGAATCTCTCACACATGTGAAGGGAAAGGTGGTTGTTTTAGATTGGCTGAATTTTAGACTTACTGCAGGGTGTTGACCAACATTGACTTGGGTGTATTGACCTCCTTTAATTGCATTTTTGGCTGAAATTTTCTATTTCTTTAGGCCGCATGGGAGGGCACAAAGATCGAGGAAATTTGGGCTAGTTGACTAGCGTTGACCTCATGAATGACTGCAACAATAAGTGCAAACTTTGACCAAGCTTGACTGATTGTTTTGGGATTGTTTTGAGGTGACTTTGACAATCAAGAGAGGCCGAGTTCCTCTCTCCTTTGACCGAGCTGTTTTGGAAGAGTTTGACTAGACTTTGATTGTTGTTGACTTTCTCGTTAGGGCAATTTTTCACTACTATTGATTGAGGGTAGAATTGCAAATTTCACAAGGTTGTTTTGGACAATGTTACTGGATCATCAATTGGCAAGTCAATTTTAACTTTGAATTTATAATATTGTACTCTTTCTCTCTACCAGAACATTTGATATCTATAATAAGAAGCATTGATCAAGGGTTTTCCCCATCTTGGGGTTTTTCCCTGGCTTGAGCCAAATTCTTGTGTTCTCTTGTCTTGGCTTGTCTTCTACAATGATTTTTTATGTTCTATCTATAGTTATTATCAATGTGATTAATGTGATTTTTACTGGAAAATATGTGGAAATTGACATTGGGCTAATAAAAGGACATTGAAGTAATTGTTACAAGCATAAAACATACCATTTTTATCTAAAATTAACATGGTATCAGAGCTCCAGTGAGGACAAGCCCAAGTAAGAGAGAGAAAATAAATCACTAAGATATATATTGGACAAATAATATTTAACAAGTCTCCATGGCCTCTACATCGTACTTCAAGGCTGGGGACAAGCTCAATAACAAATCTGACTATCATGCATGGAAGATGACTTTGGATCTGACTTTGGAAGAGAATGAAGTATGGGACTATGTGCATTGAAAAGTGGTGGAGCGTCCTTCAAATGCACCTACTTTTGCGAAAACAAAATATAGAAAAGGTGAGGTCAAAGCTAAGAAAATTATAATTGACTCAAGAACAAGTTGAAGGATATCAAGATGGATAAAGGGGAGTCTATCCAATCCTACTTCATGAGAATAACTCAAATCAAGAATGACCTGCTATCTATTAGAGAAGTTATTTTTGATAGGGAGCTCACTCACGTTGCTCTTTGAGGTCTTCCAATTTTACAACCACCATTCTCAATAATGATCCAACAATGGAAATGAAACTACTACTTTCTCTACAAATACTAAGAGGAAGAATGATGCTGATCCAAGGAGATAGGGTCAAGGATCTAAGAAGAGAATTAAAGGAAGAGGCAGAGGAAGATGCTACAATTGCAACATGTTTGACCACTATGTTAGAGAGTGTCCCTACAAGAAAAATGCTCTAGGGGATGACAATACTAACAACAACAATTTAAAAGGCAATGGAAATCAAAGCAACATCAGGTATAACAAAAAAGGAAAGAGGAATGTTCCTGCTACTCGAGAAGGAAATAGTCGACCTCCCAAGTGGACATGAAATGCCAGGTATGATGAAAGTAATGTTGTAGAAAAACAAGATGAGTTTCACCTTATTTCTGCTCTATCTATCGCCTCTCCTCCAAATACTTTGGATCATTGGTTGATTGATAGTGGAACCTTAAGGAACTTCACTAGATACAAGGAGGCCCTCTCAAATTTGGTTGAGAAGAAAACGAATCTAAATATCATACTTGGAGATAATACCACCTACCCCATGAAAGGGATAGGAATTGTCACTCTTCACTTGAATCACTTGAAACTAGTGTCTATTTCTACAATGGAAGACATAGACTTCAAGGTAGCATTCATTAATGGAAAGGTACATATATGGCATAGAAACCCTAAAGATGCTTTTACTCTTGGATTTAGGGTTTATGGTCCCTATCAAATTTGTGGAAGTCCTTTGGGATATTTGGCAAGTGATACTTCTCTTCAAAGTGAATTATGGCATCTAAGATTTTCCCAATTACAGCACAAAGCTTTACCTATGGTAAGAAAGATGGTCACAGGGATGCTCGAATTTCATATGAATCATGAAGGAGTCTGTCAAGATTGTGAAGCTGTGAAACATACAAAGGGACCATTCCCTTCAAGTGAAAGCAAGACAACAGATATTCTTCAATTGGTCCATTCTGACATGTTTGGTGCTTTGCTCATAACCTCATTAGGAGGTTACACATTATGCAATCTTTGTGGATGACGTCTCACGCAAAACATGGATTTATTTCTTGAAGAAGAAGGAAGAAGTGTTCAGATGGTTTCGTTCTTTCAAAGCATTGGTGAAAACTCAAGCAAGAAAGAAGACCAAGACATTAAGGACCAACAATGGGACCAAATTGAATCTAATGAATTCAATAACTTTTGTAGAGAGGTTGGGAATTAAGAGCGAGGCAGCTTTTCAATACACTCCAGAGCAAAATGGTGTTGTTGAAAGGAAGAATCAAACAATCATGGAAGCCACTTGTGCCATGATCTATGATCAAGCTCTACTAAAATTCTTGTGGGGAGAAGTAGCCCACACTACTATATATATTCAAAATAGAAGCCCTCATCAAGCTTTTGATTTCAAGACACCCGAAGAAGTTTTCTCTAATAAGAAACCTAATGTTTCTCATTTTAGAATCTTTGGTTGTCCTATGTATTTTCATGTACCTAAAGAGAAAAGGAATAAGTTGGAAGCTTCTAGGAAGAAAGCTATATTTGTTGGATACAATGAATATTCAAAGGCATATAGAATTTATGTTCTTGCTCAAATAGATGTGGAAGTACATAGAGATGTTATTTTTTATGAAGGCACTGCCCTCAGAAAAGTTAGAGATCTCCACATATCAAGTAAGGATGATGATGTTGCTGCCGAAAAGTAAGAACCTTTGATGGATGAGCTTATGCCTGATGTTGATAGCCCGATGGATCCTCTTGATACTCCTCCTAGTGATCCGTCTACCTAGAGGGAAACACCTCTATGGCTCAAGGATACACTTCAAGATGTTAAAAAACATACTGCTTGAAGAGGGACATTTCGTTAAAGTAAGAAGACGAATTGGTATCAAGTGTGCTTGGCTGCCATGATGATCGAGGTGGATGTTGGTGGCTACCCACCCATCCCACTTGGACCCCCACAACTGCCTCTTTCAGTTTTTCAGTTTCTCTAACTTCTGGAGCTGTTTTGAGGCCCTAAATGATGTTTTTTGGAAAAGCATGGAGCAACATGGGTCCATGGACTAATGTTGCTCTTGCCAAAGATGTAGTTCTCGGATAGATCTTTCTAACAAGATGTTGTGCATGTCAAATGGAGATCGTATGCCAAAGTTACGACCTCAGGAAGTTGATGTAACAATTTATTGAAACAAGGCCCACAGTTTGGCGTTTCATCTTCTAGGGTCAGGTTTTTTGATGTTTAGGGTTTTCCATTATTTCTCAACAATAAATAGGCCCTTTGAGCCTCATTCTAACACAATTCAGAGGCATGTAGCTGCCACATCTCTTCTCATAGATAAGCCACCATCACCCTAGCTAGTTTATTTCCATTTCTATTTGTAAGCATATTTAAGTATTTTACAGTAATGAAATGAAGTATTATTCTGTTACATCTCTATATGTGTGGTTATATATATAATTTGTTGCGTTCTTGTTTAAATCTAGATTACATGAGTACTATTATTCATGTTGAACCTTGCACGTTCGAAGAAGCTGTAAAGCACCAAGCATGGAAAGATGCGATGAATGAGAAATATGAATCAATCATGAAAAATGATGTTTGGGAAGTGGTACCTACACCCAAGGACAAGTCTGTGGTCACTTATAAATGGATCTACAAGATAAAATATGGAGATGATGGAAGTGCTGAAAAATATAAGGCAAGCTTTGTAGCTCGTGGCTTCTCTCAAAAGGAACGAGCGGACTATGACGACATATTTTCACTGGTTGTGTGATACACCACTATTTGATCTATAATTTCTCTTTCTAGCAATCAAGGATGGAGCCTACATCCAATGGATGTCAAGACTGCTTTCTTGCATGGCTCACTTAAAGAGGAAGTCTATTTGGAACAAATGCAAGGGTTTGAAGTAAAAGATCGAAGGTCTCATGTATGTAGGTTGAGGAAAGCCCTCTATGGGTTAAAGCAAGCCCCTAGGGCGTGGTATGAGAGGATTGATAGCTATCTTATGAAGCTAGGATTTATAAGCGCTACGTTGATGCAAACCTATACTTCAAGGTTGAAAAGGACATGCCACTTATTTTGGTTCTTTATCTTGACTATCTCTTTTTGACTGGTGTAGACCCTCTCATTTATCAATGCAGGAAGGAGTTGACTTCTGACTTTGAGATGAAAGACCTAAGACTAATGCGTTACTTCCTAGGCATGGAAGTCTAGCAAAAGCCAGACGAGATTTTCCTTTCTCAATGAAATACATTGTGAAGCTGTTAGAAAGATGTGGGATGGTGGAATGCAAGTCTGTGTTCACTCCAACAGAACTAAACTTCAATAAGCTATGTGGAAGTGCTGTTGGGCCTAAATTGGAAAACCCTTATGAATATAGACAACTTGTGGGGGCCTTGATATTCTTGGTAAACTCCTGATCGTACATATGCTTCGTTGTACATATCTTGAGTCAATATATGGTTGAGCCTCATCACAGACATTGGATTGTTGTAAAGAATATCTTAAGATATCTTTGTGGCACTATCAACCATGGACTGAGATACACTGTCCAGAATTCGAGGCTACATGGATATTTTGATGTTGATTGGGCCAACAGTGTGGTGGATAAAAAGAGCATGTCAGGATGTTGGTTCTCATTAGGATTTGGTTAAATTTCTTACATGAGTAGGAAGTAGAAACCGATTGCTATAAGCACAGCTAAGTCCAAATATATTACATCTAGTATGGCCTGTTCTGAACCTGTTTGGTTGAGGAAGCTCTTTAGTGAGATATTTGAGCATGTGTTGGATAGCACAATTATCTATTGCGACAATTAGACTGGAATTTTCCTTTCAAAGAATCATGTGTTCCACAACTGCTCCAAGCATATTGATATCAGGTACCACTTTATCTGGGATAATGTACAATAGGGAGCAATAAGGTTCCAACATATCAGGACTAATGAGCAAGTTGCAAACATCGTGACAAAGCCCTTGGGGAGTATGGTCTATTGTGAAGTTGTTTGGTCGAGGAAGCTCTTTAGTGAGCTATTTGAGCATGTGTTGGATACCACCATTATCTATTGCGACAATTGGAGTGGCATTTTTGTTATGAAACCAACTCACAAAAAGATAGAAAAGATAGATCAACGCCTTAGAATTCAACCTCTTGAAGTGGGAAACTCCTTTACATTACACATATGAATGATTCTTTGATGTTTTAAATGACGAAAACTCCTTTCTATATATAGGAGTCTAAGGAGTCACAATATAACCCAGCCGACCTAACAATAATAATATAAATGCACAAAAATAACAATAGAGGGATTCTATGGGGCATAGTCATAACAATATGGGGACAATAGGGGCACAACAATATTAATAAGGGATACAACTACAATATTAATGCGGTAATCACTAGTATTATAGGGACCTAACATGCCCCTCTCGTTCAAAAAAGTGTTGTCCTCAACGCTTGAGTAGTTCTGGATGCTTCTATCTAAAATTCTCATCCTCCCATGTGGAATCTTCAGCAGATAAGTTCTTCCACTTGATGAGATACTCTGAAATTAATGGATTTCGTAGCAGTTGAATTCTTGTTTCTATGACTGCTTCTGATTCCAATATAATTTTTCCTTCCTCATTAAGTTCTGGCAATATTGTTTGAACTGGGAGCTTTTCGCCTATAACCTTCTTTAAACATGAAACATGGAAAACTGGGTGCACTCGAGAAGCTGCAGGAAGCTCCAATTTGTATGCCATAGTACCAATCTTTTGCAACACCTCGTACAGACCATAATACTTTGGTGATAATTTATTGTCCTTCTTAGCTTGCTTGAGGGACATTTGTTTATATGGTTGTAGCCGTAGGAATACCCAATCACCTACATCAAAAATTCTTTTTCTACGATGTTGATATGCCTGTTGTTTCATTCTATTATGCGCCAACACAAGGTTATCCTTTAAGAGTTGGAGGACTTGTTTTTGATGCTAGATGTGATGTTCCACTACTGGAACCTTAGAATTTTCTCTTAAATATGATGTGATGGATGGTGGCTAATATCCATAAAGTGCCATACATCAGGTCATTTTTGTTGTTGTATGGAAGGAAGTGTTATACCACCATTCAACCAGAGGCAACCATTTAACCCATTGTGTTTGTTTATTAGATACAAAGCAACAAAGGTATCCTTCCAAACATTTTTTTACTATCTCGGTTTTCCCATCAGATTGAGGATGATAAGATGAGCTATGAGCTAACTGAGTACTAAGACAAGAAAAATAATTATGTCCAAAAATTTCCAGTGAAAATGGGATCTCTATCACTTACAATAATCTCTGGTTTTCCATGTGGCTTTTGAATTGTTTCCATAAATGCAGTAGAAACTGTACTGGCTTTAATTGGATGTGATAATGCACAGAAGTGTGCATACTTGGTAAGTCTATCAACTACCACCATGATGACACTCTTTCCCTCAGACTTGGGTAAACCTATGATAAAATCCATTGAAGCTTGCTCCCAACGTTGGCTTGGAATGGATAAAAGTTGTAATAGACTCAGGGTCTTAATTGTTTCAACTTTATTTTGTTGGCAAACCAAACATTCCACTAGAAACTTTTGAATATCCGATTTAAGGCCATCCCAAAAAAATTCCTTCTTAACCCTGTGGTAAGTTTTTAAAAATCCTGAGTGCCCTCCTAAGGGATAAGTGTGCAATTCCATAAGAATCTTTTGTTTGAGTTGGGAATTCTTACAGAGGTATAAGGAATCTTTGTACCATAATCAATCATTTTTCCAGCTAAGTGTATCAGATGTGCTGGAATCTTGTTGTAACTTTCGAATAAGTGCCCACACTTTTTCATCATTCTAACATTCCTCCCTTGCTTTGTTTATCCAATCTGGTTGGATAATAGAAATGGCGCACAACAATGCTTCCACATCCTCATCCTTTCTTGAGAGTGCATCTGCCACCACATTTTGCTTCCCTTTTTTGTAGATGATTTCAAAGTCATAACCCAACATATTTGTGACCCACTTTTGTTTCTCTTCAGAGGACAATCTTTGTTCTAAAAAGTATTTAAGGCTATCATGATCTGTTTTTACCTTGAACTGTCTTCCCATTAGGTAGGGTCGCCATTTCTTATGTGCATGCAGTATTGCTAACATTTCCTTATAAATAGCTTTGTGTAAAAACTTTCCCTTGATTGGACAACTTTCAAAAGCAATGGGTCTTTCATCTTGCATTAAAACAGCACCAATTCCATTTCCTAAAGCATCACATTCCACAATAAAGGTTTTTGTGAAGTCTAGTGTAGCTAAGACCGATGCTTGGCACATTGCATCTTTAAGACGTTCAAAGGCCTTTGTTGCTTCTGAAGTCCATGAAAATGCATCTTTCTTCAATAATGTTGTTAGAGGTGCTACTATTCTCGCATAATTCTTAACAAACTTGCGATAATATCCTGTTAACCCGAGAAATCCTCGCAGATGCTTTATGGATGTGGGGATTTTCCATTCCTTAATGGCTTTAATTTTGCTAGGGTCTACCTTAACTCCTTCATGAGATACAATATGACCCAGATATTCCACCTCTTGTACTCCAAAGAAACATTTGGATCTTTTATCATATAATTGTTTCTCCTCCAATAGTTGTAGCACCCTGTCAACATTTTCGACATCATCCTTCCAAGACTTGCTATAGATTAGTATATCATCAAAAAATACTAACACATATTTTCTAAGGAAGGGTTTGAAAATGGAATTCATCAAACCTTGAAATGTAGAAGGTGCGTTGGTAAGGCCAAAAGGCATGACCAAAAATTCATAATGACCCTCATGAGTTCTAAATGCTGCTTTCAGAATGTCTTCAGTCTTCATTCTGATTTGATGATATCCTAAATGAAGATCCAACTTTGTAAAGTAAATTTATCCATGCAATTCATCAATGACAGGAATGGGAAACTTATCTTTAATAGTGAGATTGTTGAGATCCCTATAATCCAGAAACATGCGCCATGATCCATCCTTCTTGTGCACCAATACTACTGGAGCAGAGAAATAACTTTGACTAGGTTGAATTATACCAGCCTCTAGCATTTCTGCAACCATACATTCAATTTCACTCTTTTGGGCATAGGGATATTTGTACGGCCTGATGTTTGGAGGAACACTTCCTGGAATCAGCTGAATATCATGATCATGATCATTAATAGGTGGGAGACCTTTGGGAGTCTCAAATACCTTGGAATGATTGTCCAAGACTTTTTGGAGATCTGGAGAAATAGATGATTTCAATGTGGAAACATCTAGCGAACATAATTGTGTAATTACACCTCTTTGTTCATTTTTTAGAAGCTTTGTCATACCGTTAGAGCTGATTAGCTTTCCCGGTTTCCCTGCAATACCCCTTAATTCAACTTCCTTTCCTTTCATAGAAAATTTCATGAAAAGTTCATGAAAATTAATAGCTATTGTACCTAGGGATTGTAGCCATTGGACTCCTAGTACAACATCAACACCTCCCATTGGAATTGGAAAGAATTGGGCTAGTCAATACATATTATCCCATGGATATCTTGATATTATGGTACTTTCCAGAGAAATTTATTGTGCCTCCATTTGAAACCATCACTTGACACGGTGGTGCTGGATATAGGAAGCAATTCAATTCTTTTGCTACCTTACAATGAATAAAATTGTGGGTACTTCCTAAATCAATCAATAGTATTACCTTTTTCTTATTGATTCGTCCTTCTATCTTGATGGTTTGAGGAGTGGTAATTCTAGCCAATGCATTACAAGATATGGTCGGATTCATTTCTTCTTTTTCTAGGCTTTGTTCCTGCGATATATCCTCTTCTTTTGACCTTTCTTGCTCCTTTTCTTCTTCCTCTTCACAATCTATGTAGAATAATTTCTTCTCAGCACACTTATGACCTTTAGTGTATTTGCTATCACAACTGTAACAAAGCCCTTTTGCTCTTTTTTCTTCCAATTGTTGTGGTTTCAACCTTATAGGTTGTGGAAGATTAGGGGCAATAACACTTCCATCCTTATAGTTATGAGCGGTATGCTTCCTGGTTTCCATAATTTTGCTTTCCATTTTTCTTGCTAACCTGAATGCCTTCTCTAATGAATCAGGTTCACAAAGGCGAACATCATATTGGATATTATCCTTTAAAGTCCCTATGAACACATCAATCCTATGCTCCTCTGGAATATTTTTTACCCTTATGTTCAATTTTTGGAACTCCTCAATGTGCTCCGTTATTGAACCCTTTTGTTTGAGACTTATCAATTGGCTAAAAAAATGTTGCTTTTTGTATCTTCATAATGTGCTGTCAATTCTTCCTTAAAAATTGCCGAAGTGATAATTTTTTTATGAGAGCAAAGCCATTGATACCATACAAACTTATTTGGTTCCAAATATAAAGTTGCAATATGTACCTTTTATGTGTTTTTCACATTATTGAGATCGAAAAATTGCTCCATCTGTAATATCCATGTTGTGGGATCCTTGCCATCAAACTTCCTCATATCGATTTTTGGAATATGGTGGGTCTTCGATCCAACATTAGAGTCTATGAAATCATGATTAACATTTCTTTTGCTCGCATCATGAGTTTCCTTTACTACCCTTTCACCATTAGTAAGTATTTCTTGTAGAAAATTTGTCAATTCTGTCTTCAAATCTGCCATGCCTGTCTTCAAATTTGTCTTCAAGTCTATCTTGAAATCATCCATCTTAATTTCCATTCCCTTTATCTTAGATTCCACACCATTTATCTTAGCTTCTATTAGCTTTTGTGAGAGTGACATTTGTTGCACTTGGTCTTGTAATTTTGATATATCATGTAGCATTTCTTCCTCTTCTTCATGAGCCATGCTAGAGCTTTCAAGTTGCTTACTAGGTGTTTGCATTTTCTTTCCGCATGGCATCAGTTAACAATAACAATTCTCTACTATGCCCTTTGAACTCCTTCAAAATAATTTTTCAAACCAAGCTTAAGAAAAATTTTAAAAAAATCTACACACCTTTTTTCACTTTGTAGGAGCTCGATATTGCCTCTAATGTATCTCTGTAATTTCGGATCAGCCAGTTCTAAAGTTGTGATCTATAGTAGCCCTATGTGTCCTCTTTCCAATGCCACTAGTCTAATCCAAATTGGATTCTCCAAGGAAGATTTATGCGAAATCTCCCACACTGACCTGATTATAGACTAGTTCAGTAGAGCGAACTTGTATGACGTGCCACGTGTCCCCGTTTCAACCTTTGGCTCTAAAAAATATATAAAAGAAGCTACAGTCTGTCCACTTTCTCTACATTCTTACGAAATTTCAATCTGATTCTCAATGAGAAAGTTATGACGATTTTCCCCAGGTCACCTGTTTGGAATGTAATTCAGGAGTCTGCAAAAAGACCAACTTCCTCAGATCATATCTCCACAAATATAGCATAAAATTCTCTAAAATTCGGACCCAAAGTTTAGTACGATTTCATCTCAAAGGGGTTTTCTTTTTCTGCTTATGAAACATCGCAGAAAAAAGTTATAGAAAATGTTCCACAAGGACCTATTTGGAGCAGCAAAACCCTAGAATCCAAAGCTCTGATACCAAATGTTATGAAACCAGCTCACAAAAAGATAGAAAAGATAGATCAACGCCTTAGAATTCAGCCTCTTCGAGGTGGAAACCTCCTTTACATTACACAGGTGAATGATTCTTTGATGTTTCAAATGAAAAAACCTCCTTTCTATATATAGGAGTCTAAGGAGTCACAATATAACCCAGCTGACCTAACAATAATAATATAAATGCACAAAAATAACAATACAATATGGAGACAATAGGGGCACAACAATATTAATAAGGGATACAACTACAATAGTAATGGGGTAATGACTAGTATTATAGGGACCTAACAATTTTCCTTTCAGAGGATCATGTATTCCACGACTGCTCCATCATATTGATATCACATACCACTTTATCTAGGATATGGTACAACAGGGAGCAATAAGGCTCCAACACATCAATACTAATGAGTAGGTTACAAACATCCTCACGAAGCCCTTGGGAAGGTCGAGTTCTTAGCCTTTCAAGAGAGACTTGAGGTCATGGAAGGACCCTCCCATGAGGGTCCCACTTGAGTTGGACATTGAGATCTGGGAGCTCCTAGGGGCCTGGGGTACTTCTTGGAGCTATATGTGACCATAGGGTGAGTGGTTCACCATTCCCTATAGGTACACTTTGTATAAGGTTAGTGGTTCACCTTCCCCTATGATACCCCATGATGATGAGAGCATAGGGTGAGTTGTTCACCTTCCCCGATGGTGGTTGACATGTGTGTATGGCGAGTAGTTCACCTTCCCCTACGATTGATGACATATGCATATGATGAGAAGTTCACCTTCTCCTATGGCATATGAGTAGGATGAGTGGTTCATATTCTCTTGTGGATGCCCCAACATACATCCTACCCTTGCAATCTGCGAGTCTTTGGAGGTACCTCTTATTTGGCCAATAAGTTGGGAAAAGAGGATAGGGACCATAGCACTATAGATGGATCAAGTTAGCTGGGGTTCTACCCTTGGTTATTTGGACAAACTTTTGTCAATGGAGAGTGGCAAGATCTTGTGACTCACTCTCAATTGATTCTTCTTATTATCTATATCAATATTCAGCAAAGAAGAGACAAGATGTAGAGATTCTACATGATGACAGGATAGCATGATGATCAATGGTCTAAAATTGGCAGTGTAATTCTCCTTAGTTGAGAGGGGGTGTTAAATTGTGTAACTAGGGTCAAATTCCACTTTGGAAAATTATTTCATTGAATTTCTCTTTTCGAGAGGACCAAATTGACCTAAGGTTCACTAAAATCAGAAAAGGAGAAATATGTTTTTCATGTGAAGCCCACACGTGCAAATTATCAAGGTCGACCACACCATCATGTAGGCTCATGAATCCCAAGATTCATGTCTTTTGACCCACATTGACTCATAAATAAGAGTGCCCCCAAACCTCATTTGGCATCATCACAACTCACACCATATCTACTCTCGCCTCATTCTATTGGTTCGTACAACTCGGAATTGGAAGGAATCTCTCACACATGCGAAAGGACAGGTGGCTATTTGAGGTTGGCCAAATATTAGACTTATTGTTGGGCATGACCAGTGTTGACTTGGGTGTATTTGACTTCCTTTGACTGTGTCTTTGGGTGGAATTTTTCTATTTCTTTAGGCCTCATTAGAGGGCACTAAGGTTGAGGAAATTTGGTCTAGTTGACAACCATTGACTTTAGTTTTTGGGTGGAATTTTTCTGTTTCTTCAGGCCTCATTGGAGGGCACTAAGATCGAGGAAATTTGGGCTAGTTGACCAACATTGACTTCAGTGCTGACTGTAGGTTTATCTGCAGCAAGAAGTGCAGGCTCTGACCAAGTTTGACTGATTTTTTTAGGGCTTTCTTGAGGTGACTTTGACCATCAAGAGAGGCTGAGTTCCTCTCTCCTTTAATGAAGCTGTTTTGGAAGAGTTTGACCAGAGTTTGACTGCTATTGACCTTTTGGTTAGGGCAGAATTTGACTGTTGTTGACTGAGGGTAGAATTGCAAATTTACAGGGCTATTTTGGATAATGGTATTGGATCATCAATTGGCAAGTCAATTTTGACTTTGACTTTGTAATATTGTACTCTTCTCTCTCTGTTGAACACTTGATATTTATAATAAGAAGAATTGGTCAAGGGTTTTCCCCATATTGGGGTTTTTTGTGTTCTCTTGTCTTGGCTTGTCTTCTACAGTTATTGTTTATGTTCTATCTACAATTATTTTCAATGTGATTGCTATTGGAAAATAAGTGGAAATTATCATTGGGCTAATAAAAGGACATTAAAGTAATTGTTACAAGCATAGAACATACCATTGTTATCTAAAATTAACATTAGGTCACAAATAAATCACAGTGAAAGCTCGCATTTGATCCATACAAAAGGTTGTAGATAGGCCTAAGGAGGTCGCAAAGATATGCCTTCATTAGGCTGCAAATATAACCAAAGAGATCGTTGTGATAGGCCGCATATGTTTTAAGATATGCTACATATGCTCCAATGAAATAGCTCGTAGAGATATGACTTAGGAGGTCACAAAGATATGCCATAGGATGCCAAAATCCGCCAAAGAAGGAGACCGATTTTCATGACAAATGATGGAGGTAAGGTGCCAATTTATAGTTGTTTCCACATACGAAGGGACATGTCCTTTGGGGCAGGCCAACTTGAAAAGTTTATGAGGCTGACTTTTATATTATGGAGGGAAACACATTCAAATTTTGTTTTAAATATATTTAACAAATGCCTTAATAACTGTTCACCCAAATAAATTTGTGACACTAAATTATAATAAGAGGAGAGCCAAATAATAATTTCCTTTACCCAAATTAAATTCTCTTTGGGGCAAGATGGGTTTCTCTTGGGGAAATTCATCCCATAACCATCCCAAATTTTAACACTTGTACTAGTCATTGTACTCTTACTAGTGCCCTATGTCTGAGATCCCTATTCATCCCTTGGAGCTTCTATTGGTTCACTTTGATCAACTGCTGGCAACTCACGAGATCTCCTGAAGGCTTTCTCCTATTGGAACTTTACATCCTGTCTCACGATAACCTTCCTGCTACTTGGAATGTAGATCCAATATGCCTTTCACGTTTCCTTGTAGCCAATGAAATAGCCCTTCTCTATAGTTTAATACAATTTGGTGCGCTTGTCATCTAGAATATGACAATAACCTATGTTGCCAAAAACCTTGAAGTGCCTGACTTCTGGCTTCTTTCCTGTAAACTCTACCTCATGTATCATCTGCCCCAATGCATTGTGAGGAACCTTGTTCTGAATATATATTGTTGTACTACATGCCACTGTCCACATAATTCTAAGCATATCCTAGTCATATAACATTGCCTTTGCTCCAACTATCGACCTATTATTTCTCTCAACGAACTCATTTTGTTGTGGGTTATATGGAGTGTCCACTGTCTCTTGATGCCCTCCTTCATACAAAACTCCTTGAAGGGATTCTCAACATACTCTCCTCCATTATCTATAGGAAGCACCTTTATCTTATTTCATGTCATGTTCTCCACAAGAGCCTTAAATTCTTGGAAGTGATTGAAGACTTCATGTTGAGTATTCAAGAAGTATATCTAGGCCTTCCTGGAGAAGTCATCAATGAATGTTACAAAATATTCATAACCCCTAAGAGATTTCATAGACAATGGGCCACATATATCAGAATATATTAACTCATGCACACCCTTGGATCTATGATCACTCTTAGGTGTTGGAGAATCTAGTATGACAAATATTTAAACAATTCTCCTATACTTAATAACTGCTTGTGAACTTATGTTAGCTTCTTCTTGTTCTTTATTAGATTCTTTTCATCGAACAACTATCAAGATCATAAACCATGAAGATCATATAAGACAATGGACACAAAATATAGGCTCCAAACTAGGGAAAAACCCTTGCAAAAGGAAAAACTAGAAAAGAATTTCCTCTCTTCCTATAGAATCAGAGCAAATGAGAAATCCAAGAGACCAAATCCAAGACTTCCTTCAACCACTAAGTTAGCCCTCCAAGAATTCATTCCAAAAGCAAGCTCTAGTCAACAAGGTCAATGGAAGTCAAAATTCAAAATCTTTGGTCAAATCATAGTTTTGGCCTTCTATTTCAGACCTGCAGTTCGGATATGCAATTCTTGACCTTCTGCAGTTACCCAAAAACCCTAGTATTGCATGTGTGAGACAGCCCAAGCATAAAAATCAGATTTATCTTCTTTTCTTTGACTTTCTTCTTGCGTTCTTGTACTCCGCTCTTCTTGCTTTCTTTTTCTTATTTCGGATCAAACTTGAAGTGTGTCCAAATGAGTCGAATTCTCTTCCTTTATACACCCTTCTCAAGAGGTCGAATTGGCCTCTCCTAGGCTGGCTTTTCACAGGCAGGGCCGATTTGGTCTTGGAGCTCATTTTGACTTTCTAGACTCTAAAATAATTTTCCTTTCTGGTTACAAATTTCCCAAATGGGTCTTATACATATACCAAAGACTCTATTGACTCAATAAACCTAAGGAGCATGAAGAACATGCTTGACCTAGATGGGAAATTAATTTGAGCATTAAACCCATGATTAAAATAATAATTCTTTTTCTTCATTTTACAAAAATATACAATGTCATAAGTACAAAGGTAATTATGAAGACTGAATCTAGTTATATTCTCCAAAAATCCCTCTTAACTAGTGAGGTATTCATAACTATATAACTGGTATAGGGATTCTTTGAAATATTTCCATAAGAGTCAAATTGATAAACCATCTTTAAGCATCAACATCATAACCAACATTATCAACATAGCAAGGCCTTGACTAACAAGCTCTATCTCACCACTATATCAGAGCACAATGTTGGGAGGCTTTACGTGAGACAACACACTACCTCTCAAGGCACATACCCGATCCAAATGTTCACCAGGTATGTCCTTTTAGGACTATTCTTATCTTGGATTCCTAATCTTCAAAGAATATCAGTCCTCTTCGACCACCCTTGTCTTGGATACCCTGATCAATCTTCAAAGAGTGTTGGTCTATAGGATTACTTCCTTCCTTGGATTTCCCAATCCTCAAGGAGTACCGATTCTAGATGCTTATCTAATCCTCCATTTTCCATTCTCCTTCTATGGCCTTCACTAGACATACAATTGTTAGTCCTAGTCTAGTGCATGACACATGAAGAAGAGAATAAAATTTCCATCATAACTCCCTCTCTACCTGATAGGAGATCTTCATTCCCTCTTGATCAGGGACTAGATACTTACTCTTAAACATCAAGGAGATTACTTACTCCCTCTTAAGCATAAAGGAGATTCCTCACTTCCTTTCAACCAGGAAGACATAACCACAAGCTCTTTAACCTATCTCAAATTTTATCAATACATCAGCAACTAGTTCTTTCATGGAAATTTTCAAGTAGTTGCATGGATCTTCCTCTTATTTGCATCTCATCATATTGAGGTCTTACCTTTCAGAATGTTATGGTGTGAAACTCTTTCTTCAATTTGTGATAGGGTTCAGGCCATCATCCTTTTATATCACTTTCCTCTAGTAATTATCAACAAAGGCATTATATTGAGCCAGTCAAAGTAGAGCTAGTCAAAGCTCCCTTTAATCATGAAATTGATTTTTATTATCATCGAAACATAAACATCAGGTTATGCTTTTGTACTACTACTTTTCAGTCCCAAAATGATGTATACATCTTGGTCGTATAATCCTCTAAGGATTACCAAAGCCATCCACTCAATCCATGTATTCTTTGAATTGAGTTCAAAACTAACAATGGTAAATACACTTGCCTCAACTGCCATTGTGCATTTTTGCAACATTTTTCTAGGTAGAAAAACCATATACCAACCAGATAACCAATGCCAAAACATCAATAACATTGTTACTTCATCATGATGGCCTTTTTTAAAGATATCAAATTTTTCTTAGTTGTTTTCTTTGAGATTAACATATTCCCACATGGTCTTATCTCCATATTGTAAAAAAACCTTCTCCATGCTTTCAATTTTCAATCAAAGTGCCCATGGAATGTACTAATCAACAAGCTACAATATCTTCTTCCTTGGAGTTGACATCGTCAACTTTATTTCTTTCTTTAGGAGACCATATTAGATGTTGATCAATATTATCATGTCTAAGTCATGCTATCTTATGGAAGAGTCTTGATATTTAGCTATTCCAAAACATACCAATCTCCTTCCAAGCATCAAGTAATGGAAGCCCTTTCATGCTCATGTTACTGAGCACATTCTTGTGACCCAACTCTTTCTACAAAATTCTTCTAGACATGAATTCTACCTTCCAGAGAAGAGTTACTGAAAACATGTATACCTTTTCTTCCATATAACCATCTAGCCATCCTTTCTTTGAATGATCTTACTTCTATCCTTATCAAAGATAAGTTTCCCTTAATAAGAGGAGAAAGACTTCAATTTTTGCCTTTCAAACTACAACTTGATCATCATCATCCCTTCATCCTTCAAGATTATTATTTCCGTACTAAATGGAATTTGTATCGGTCACAATGCTTCTAAATATTAAAGAACCTCTTCTGAATGATGGTTGTTATTGGAGGATCTTGGTGATTCTTTTTGCAAAATGACTTCCTCTAACATTATGTTAGAAAATACTTGGATGAACTGTGATCAGCAAGATGGTCCAAATCTTCTCATTCTCGTTAGCTAAATTAACTTTTCCAAAGCAATTTGATCATGTAGACTCTAAATTTTCTACTATAATATGCTTCCTTTTAGGATACCATGCTTTACAAAAACCAAGACTTCAACTAGAGAATGCAATGGTGCTTGCTACTCTAACTACTACTTTCTAATAAAAGAAATAAAAACTGCAAATAAACTTGATAGAGGTGGGGCTTCTTTCAATAGTAAATATCCTTGGGATCTTCACCTTTCTGCTTCTTCTCAGGTTCTTCATTTTATTCAGCAACATGAGCTCCACGCCTTTCCTTCCTTTTGTTGTTTTTCTTGTTTGGACAATCCCTCTCAAAATGTCCATGTTCATTGCATCCATAGCATTGTATCTTGGACATATCTTTTTTTCCTTTGGACTTTCCAAATTTCTCGTTCTTCTTCTTGGATTTTACAACAAAGGCTTGAGACCTTTCATTTGATTTGGTGTCATATTTTGGCTTCGATCTTGTTTCTTCCAAGATACATTGAGCCCATAGTTCATCAAAGGGAGTAGTATCTTTTCTTGGGTAGAGACTAGTTGCAAAACTGCTTGATTCAGGTGGAAAACCTTTTAGTACACAAGTAGTCATCTCTTAATTGGAGATGACTTACCCAAGCCTTTGCAAATAGTCCCTCAATTGTGAGATCTTCATAAGATATGTGGCCATATCTTCATTCCTTGATATCCTTGCTTAATATAGTTGATTTCTCAAGGATATTTTCTAACCTGAGGTACTTATAGAGTACAATTTCACCAACTTATCATAGATTGTTCTAGATGTACTCAAGTCAACAACAAAGGGAATGAGATGATCCTTTATAGATTCAATAACAATCCTTTGTGCCCTCACTTCTCCCTTCTTGTATTTTGCTAATTCTTGAGTCTTCTCATTCAATTATGGTTGAGTAATTTCACCAAGAACATATTCCATGACATAATTTTCTATGAGCACCAAATCAATATTTTTTTTCCATGTTAGAGAGTTTGTTGATCCATTGAACTTATTACTTTCCTTGCAAAACAAAGTCATTTGATTTGTAGATCGAGACATGGAGGACAATATGGTACTTGTCAAACAAGTGTCCTTTTTGATGATGCCTTCAAATATAAGGAGATTCAAAGACTTTCCTTTAATATCAAAGGGTCTTCAAGAGAGAGAAAGATAGATGTCTTAAGATGACGAGGCCTCTAATGAGAGTGTGATGTAGTAACTTTTCTTCCTTCAATGAGAGCTTGATGTAGTATTGTTCCTTCTAGGTCAACAAATATTCTTCCTTAATCCTTTCCTTGTGTCCTTTAGTGGATGATGTTCTTCAATGGATGTCTTCCACTTATGCCAACAACGATGATCTTCAAGTTGCCTTCCTTTCACTTGTGACATTAATACCATGTTGAAGAATTTAGTATGAAAACTATTTAAACAATTCTCCTATCTTTAATAATTGCTTGTGAACTTATGTTAGCTTCTTCTTTCTCTTTATTAGATTCTTTTCATCAAACAATTATCAATATTATAAACCATGAAGATAGTAAAAGACAATGGACACAAAATATAGGCTCCAAGTTAGGGAAATACCCCTCCAAAGGGGAAAAGCCAGAAAGAATCTCTTATCTTCTTGTAGAATTAGATCAAATGAGAAATCCAAGACCCAAAGACCAAAGCCAGGACCTCCTCCAAGCACCAAGTCAGCACTCCAAGAATTCCTTCCTCAAGTAAGCTCTAGTCAACAAGCTCAACAAAAGTCAAACTTCAAAATTTCTGGTCAAATTAGAGTTTCGACCCTCTATTTCAGACATGCAGTTCAGATATGCAATTCTCAGCCTCTTGCAATTACCCAAAAACCTTAATCTCACACGTGTGCAATAGTCCAAAGCATAAAATTTAGAGTTATCTTCTTTTCTTTGACTTTGTTCTTGTCTTCTTGTCCTTTGCTCTTCTTGCTTTCTTTTTCTTATTAAAGATTGAACTTGAAGTGTGTCCAAATGAGTTGAATCATCTTCCTTTATATACCCTTCTCAAGAGGTCGAATAGGTCTCTCTTAGGCCGAATTTTCATAGGTCGGGCTAACTTAGTCTTGGAGGTCATTTTGACTTTCTATACTCGAAAATAATCTTAGGCCGACTTTTCATAGGTCGGGCCAACTTGGTCTCGGAGGTCATTTTGACTTTCTAGCCTCAAAAATAATTTTCCTATCTTGTTACAACAAATGAGTCTTATACGTATGACAAAGTCACTATTGACTTAATAAACCTAAGGTGCATGAAGAACATGCTTGACCTAGATGGAAAATTAATTTGAGGATGAAACCCATGCTTAAAATAATAATTTTTTTCTTCTTTTCACAAAAATATATGATGTCAGAAGTACAAAGGTAATTATGAGGACCAAATCTAGTTGCATTCTCCAACACTAGGAAATGCTTCTTTTATAAATTTCCTAAGCATGCAACCCCTGCACACTTTTGTTAGATTTTGTAACATCAAATGTGTTCTAGTCTCGAAACTTTGTGGAGAGGCTAAAACACATGAGATCTCCATAACCCAGAAACGGTTTTTGGAAATTCCACATAGAAGTGTATCAATTAGATTATTAGCCGATTTTAGAATATTTCCTAAGTTTAAACTTAAGGAATATGGTTAATTAATTTGTTTTAACCAAGATCATGTGAGAATCATATAAAAACCCACACGGATCGACATGGAATTAATTTAGGCCTTTGATTAAGTTTTAATATTGGATGTTGGAGGTCCAACAGAAGATTATAAGAAGTCGATGTGTAGATGGAGAACACACTTGTGGAGTTCAATTTCCACAGAGCAGTAGTAGTTGCCAGAAAGATAGAGAAGGAAGCAGAGACAGTGAGGGGCAGGGACGGTTAGTGTGGAGGAATGTTTTTCCAGGTCTGCAGAGTCAGCTACAAGAGGGTTGAGTTTCCTTAGTGAGGTTGCGTAGAGGCAACGCAAAAAATTCAAAGGTAGAGTTCGATTTAGCCAGACAGAGGGTGAATTTAGTTGCTGCAGTTTGGAAATATTTCTGGATGGTGCTAGTGAGTCATTGATAAGTTGCAGTTCTAGGTAGAGCATCATAGTGCCTACACAGTTTTGATGCAGAGGTTGATGCAGGGGTTTCGTGGAGCCCATTCAGAGCCAATCTCGGAGTTAGATTAGTGCCAGGTGAGACAAAATTTGTCTCACTAATTTTTGTGGCCATTTTCCCCTGTATTTTCTTTTCAATTTGAGCATGTAGATTGTACTCAGAATTTCACCGCTGCATGATAATAAAAACCCTCGGCTGTTGCACTGGTTTTCTCAAGTTGGGGTTTCTCTAGGGACATTTGTCCAAAAATAAGTATGTTAATTTTTTTGTGCGCTAGCGTTTCTCAATTTCCAATGCTATTATTTTCCGTAGTTTTATTTGTGAAGATTGCAGTGCGAATTATTTGGTATTTGTTGTAGCAGATAAGTTGTTAAAATTAATTAACAATTAGAAGAATAATTTCTAGTTACTGCAATAGGATTTAAAACTTTAAATTTTCACAACTTCATCATGTTTCGTACTAATTTCTGGAATTTCTGTCATAGTCTCCCTGAGTAGTCTAAGTGCTCCATGATGGATGTGTCCCATCCTCCTATTCCATAACTCTCCCATGTCTCTCTTGCCGTTGTTGCTCACTAGTGTCTTTGGAGCGCCTAACTGTAACCTGTATAAATTGTTGTTTCTCACTCCAATTTGTTTCACTAACTTCTAATCATGTTGCTTAATGTCCAAACCCAAAAGATTCTTCTCAACGACCATTTGGAATTGAACTTCAAAGCTACCACCGACCGAGATGCTTCACGGTCGCTATTTGCAAATGACACAGGCCCCTCGGGGCGACAAAGTGATGCCCTACTGTGGGTCGAGATACAGTCGAAGATTGACATGCACCGCTTCTAGCGTGGATTCTGACTTAGAGGCATTCAGTCATATTCCAACACATGGTAGCTTCGCGCCACTAGCTTTTCAACCAAGCACGATAACCAATTGTGTGAATCAATGGTTCCTCTCGTACTAAGTTGAATTACTATTGCAGTGTGGTTCATCAGGAGGGTAAAAGTAACCTGTCTCACGATGGTCTAAACCCAACTCACGTTCCCTATTGGTGGGTGAGCAATCCAACACTTGGTGAATTCTGCTTCACAATAATAGGAAGAGCCAACATCGAAGGATAAAAAAGCAACGTCGCTATGAACACTTGGCTACCACAAGGCAGTTATCCCTGTGGTAACTTTTCTGACACCTCTAGCTTCAAATTCTGAAAATCTAAAGGATCGATAGGCCACGTTTTCACAGTTTGTACTCATACTGAAAACCAAAATCAAATGAGCTTTTACCCTTTTGTTCCACATGAGATTTATGTTCTTGTTGAGCTCATCTTAGGACACCTGTGTTATCTTTTAAAGATGTGCTGCCCCAGCCAAACTCCCCACCTGACAATGTCTTCTACCTGAATCGACCCACCGAAATGTGCCTTAAGGCCAAAAACAGGGGCAGTGCCCCGTCTCCGCCCCACGGAATAAGTAAAATAACGTTAAAAGTAGTGGCATTTCACTTGCGCTGAAAACGGCTCCCACTTATTCTACACCTCTCAAGTCATTTCACAAAGTCAGACTAGAGTCAAGCTCAACAGGGACTTCTTTCCCCGTTGATTTTGCCAAGCCTGTTCCCTTGGCTGTGGTTTTGCTAGATAGTAGATAGTGACAGTGGGAATCTCGTTAATCCATTCATGCACGTCACTAATTAGATGACAAGACATTTGGCTACCTTAAGAGAGTCATAGTTACTCCCGCCATTTACCCGCGCTTGGTTGAATTTCTTCACTTTGACATTCAGAGCGTTGGGCAGATATCACATTGCGTTAGCATCAGCAGGGACCATCGCAATGCTTTGTTTTAATTAAACATTGGATTCCATCGCAATGCTTTGTTTTAATTAAACAGTTGGAGCGCCTTTACCAATACGATGTACGGTTGCAATGTCCAAACCTTGAGCCTAGCATAGGTTAGCTCTTCCAAGTGCTTCAATCGACCTCCTTGATTACCTTAGAAGTTAGGAACCCCCATGCTCCTCTTGTGGATGATGGTTCCCACTTATGCGTTTACACCACAAGATGGTTCCCTCTTATGCGTTTACTACATCGCTTCTATTTAGTTGATAATTTAACCAAAAGACTAGAGCTTACGTGGATGCTTTTGTCTTTGCTCGTGCTGAATACATGCATTGTGATCCTGTCTTGCTTAATTGTTTTCCTAAAACCTTGCAAGAAAAACTTTAAAATTGCATTTTGGAGTTTCCTAAAACCTTGCAAGAAAAACTTTAAAATTGCATTTTGGAGGCTTGGAGAAGACTAGTGTATGATTAGTTAAGTCCTGGGAAATGGGAGATCCATTAATATCTCACAGCTCTTGTCCTCATACACCACATTTTATTTTTATGGTTCATATTCATTCACTATTTCGACTATTTTTGACAATGGACAAACATGTAAAAGAACACAAGCAAACAACAGAAACAGCATGAGGGACTCGCTGTTCTCCTGTGAGTGTACAAATTGATTTTTATTTAGTTTTTTGATTGATAATATTCATTATTTTGACTATTTTTGATAATGGCATATATCTTGTGCATACTTTTTATTATGCATGAAACGTATCTTTTAAAATCAGGTTTGAATTTTGAAATTTGTTTGGGCAGCTGGGAGGTGGCTTGAAAACTTTAGTTGAAGACATTTTTGGCAGGAAGCCAACGCAATCCTAGACTTCGGAGGACGAAGAGGAGATGGAACACAGTCGACTTGCCATTGCTAATACTGTCAAGTACCTCAATAGCGTAAAGTCTCAACTAGAGCACCTACAAATTGAAAATAAAGAACTAAAAGCAATACATACCCTTGCTAAGGAAAAATTAGACAAAGAATATGCCTCTGTACCATTGCTGGCTGATCATCATAGAGAAATAAAAGATTTTGCCCAGGATCAACAACCCCTAATGAAAGCAATTTATCAGGCTTGCCGCTACAAGCAAATGCAATAGTTGTAACAAAAGTGCCCACCGAAAGAGAGAATAGTCATGTGTCACAAAGCAGTGAAGATAGGAATATGTAAATTGGCATATCTTTCCTTTTAAGGCCAATGCAACATATTTGTATAAATGAAGGTCTATGCGTGGATGCCAACAGGGCAATTGATTTTATTGACAATAAACGGTGGCTACAGAAAAGAAGCTTCAAATATCTGTTTTATATGGATTGAATGAATATATATAAATTTTAAGTTTATATAGAGGGTTCACTTTTGCTCTAAATTTAGATGCGACATCAAGATGTCAAGAAGCTAACAGGGTTAATTTTTTTCATTTCAAGAATGGTTTATCTCTTACATATGTCGTGCACACCTTGATTTTGCAATTTTCTTATTCTTATTTTCCACAATGAAACTATAGAAATATATCATACTCTGCTCGTACAACAAGAATATGGAGGTGATCAATCTGATGATGTAAGTGCTGCATCATTCGTGTGGCCAATTTTGATTGATGTAGGTGCTGTTACTAGTAATTTACTTCATTGCAAACAAAGGTGCACAGGCCACTCAGGAAGTTTTCAATTCTTTGGGGCACACTATGAATGTTGGCTAGCTTTTAGTGTTTATTCAACTTCAACGGTCTTTTTATGAGAGAATTAGCCAGCCGTTGTTAACGTCCGATCCGTTGTTGATGTCCCATCCATATCTCTCGGCTCATTTTGGTCGGCCAGTTTTTTTGCAGGTATCATCGTGTAATTTTCCAGCTGAGACAATTTCCACAAAATGTCTTGATCTAAGTTACCGGGCATATCCAAATAGCCCACGTGTCATGAATATTTCTTTGTTGGACAAGGATTTGTGAGGACACATGTTGGGTATATGTTTGGCACATCTTTTGGAATGAATGAATGATATTTTAACGTTCAGAAGACTAAAAATAGCCTATGAGACTACCAGTGTCCCTGTTTTTTTGCCTTTTGCAATTCAAACTTTTTCTTACTCTGGTTGGACATAGATTCGTGAAGAATTGTTTGGTATGTGTTCTGTTGCCAAACATGTACCACCATGCGCCAAAATTCAACATGTGCTTGACATGTGCCCTGTTGTCCACAAATTTGCTCACTCAAGACAAGTGGGGAAGTCCTCAACCCAGCAGGGTGTATTCTTTGTGGAAACGCTCAGAGAAGGTGTTGTCATTTGATCGCAACTCTTTCTGTTTAGACTATCTCCTAGCTAAGTCAGGGGAGTGGTCCCTAAGGAAAGCTTGTTAAAGATAACAAGTTCTAGGAGATTATGATGTTTAATCAAATTAGTCAAGCTCTTACCAATTTAACAACTTGAATTATATCTTGAAATAAAATTGATTTAGCAAAGTACAAGTAACTAAGAACATATAACCATCAGCAATGGAGATAAATCAAATAGACTTAATATGATATCCCACAAAGAAAATGTATGTAGGTAGACCAATGCCAAATAATATTCTTGCGAGAAATATATGCTCAATCACAATACTTGTAGATGAAATGTAACTTCAAGGTCAACAAAGTTACACAAAATGGGAATTTGAAATACAAGAGCTAGTGAGATACAACAAAAAACCACAAGAGATTAGATACAACTTTGAGATGTGAGCAATGAAATGAAACTTGTAAGGGAGTGAAACTTGTACTTAAATGAGAGATTTCTCAAATATAACAAATAATATCAAAAAATAACATGAGCATGAAGTAATCAAGTACAGGAACCTAAATGATATGTGTACAAGTAAAAGGAGATGCTCACAACCCAAAGCTATATGATAACTGATAGATGCAAGATGAAACAAATTTATTAGTGAGTGTGTGATTTCAAAGTTGTTTTGGTAAGTTTCATTAAATCCTATTCTAAGGTATGACTTCCCCTCAATTCCTTCAACTTGGTAAGGACTGAGGTAGTTGTAAGAAGGATAGAGTCAGGAGGCAAGTGCCTCATTAACGATACCTATCTAGGATTTTAGTACAACCTGCATTCCTTCATTCCTACAAGGGACTCAACCACAAGAGAACTGCAAGGTCACATGTTTTAACCTTTGCTCCAAACTCAAATTTAGGGAGATTGAATGATAGTTGAGGAAATTGCCCCTAAATGTCTATCAACGAAGCTTATGTTTGGAGGTAAATTTTGGAGAAATACAATCTAGAAATTAGATCTAAAATTAGGACAAGTACTTCAAAGAGATATAGATTTGAAAATTAGGAGTAAAATGCTTCAAATATGAAATATCTTATGAATATCAATTAGCAAAACATCATTTTACTTTATTTCAAATTAGCAAATAGTAACTTGAGCACAAATTATGATACCAATGTGAGATTAGCTTATGCTAATGATCAATGAAAGAAGTGAAAATTACTCAATGAAGCAAATGTAAATTATATCAAGGAATTATAGTCACTCAATGAAAATAAAAGCAAGTTAGATAAAGTAGATGACAAATGATTGAAACTACTTGATAAATGTGTGTTAGAGACTAGATGTAGAAATTAGAGGATGCAATAAGAAAGAAAATGAACTAATCTAACAAATAGAAGATGAGCAAGTTAGTCAGCACCATCCAAGAGATCCTCCTTCCAAATGAGGAGGTGGGATACCAAGGGGAAAAATCTCGAACTCCCTCAAAAAAATATTTGTTTTATTATATTTACAAGGTGAAACCCTCTTAGACTAGAATGAGGGATTTAGATCCTTAAGGAGGATTTACAAAAATGGAGCTTTGAAATCCAATACCCCTCCTTAAGATACAAGAGAGAAATGGAAAATATTTACAAACAATATATGGCAAATTTACAATGAGAAATTCCAAAGGAATTTGCTTCTCCTTCAAGAAAAATTTTGCTTAAACCCTTCACATATGAGAGAACCAAAAAACTTCACAAAAGATGGAAAAAATCATTTTATTTGCTCACGGCCAAGAGAAAAAAAAGGCCTCCAAAATGTAGGTCTTCATTCTCCGCAGCCTTGAAATGTGAGATCCCTTCGAATTTAATTTCAATCCCTAGTTGTCTAGCCTCTAAAAAATAGATCTACGTAAGGGATACGAGGTGAATATTGATGGCTTGATCCGCGAACAAGGGTAGGATTTAGTTTCCAAGATAAATATTTCTTTGATCTTCAAGCATCCACTTGCAAAACATTTATGAAAATTCTCCAAGCCAAACCCTATTCCTTCTGATTTATGCAAGCATAAAGAGGAGTTCCAAAACATATACAAGAGGAATATGATTTATATATAACAAGGGTTAGCATATATACAAAAAATTACTAATGCCATCCCAAAGAGTACAAGGACACCTCTGCTCTTGGGTAAGCAATAAACAAACTTAAAATAGCTAGATTATTCAATAAAAGCACATTAGTAGAGAAATAGATCTTTAAATTTATGATGTTCTCAAGCTATGGCTATGAAACTCCCATTAAAAATCGTTTCATAATCCTTCGAGAGAAGTCATTGTGGGTTCTTCCACTTCTATCCATTGAGAGTTGGTTGGTTAAACTGAAAGCTTCCTCAAATGTTCAAGATCTGATTCAAAAAGATAGATCTCTACACACTTTAAAAATATATTGTTAGATCCACAAGGGATTAGATAACACAATCGGAAGACGAAAACTAGGGGTTCAACCAAAAACCCACTAGCACTTCTAGATCTAGAGTGTTTCTCTAATCCAAAAAATTACAAGGTATCTTGCATAAATTAATCCAAGAAATGACATATGAATACTAACAAATTATAAATCCAATCATGTTAGAGCATTAAGAGCCAATAACTCATAATTTTTTTTACCATAAATGTAGAACAATAACACAACAAATCATTTGCCCCCAAAGTCTTTCTTTTGTTAGCTTAGAAAAACTTGAATACAAAATTCTAGCAGAGCTTCACTTAGCCAAGAGCTCAATTTACAATATATTACAATGAGGAGCTTAGAGCTCAAATTATAGAAAAATGAGAGGATGATCCCTCTCTAAGTGAAATGTTTAGATCCAAAGAGAAAATGACTAGATACAAGCCAAATAAATCATAACCCTCGATGAACCAGTGCATATCTTGAGGAAGGAGAATCATTTACCTTGGAGGAGTGAATTAGTGGAGTTAAACTAATTTTTGGAGCGGTTTGGACCACCAAAAAATATTTAGCATCTTTTTCCTCAAAAAACTCTCATTCAAATCAACCAACTTGGACTAGCTCTTCAAAAAATTTGATTTGTTGGGACGTTAACTTCTTCCTTGGATTATCGAATCTTTTCTTGGTGATTTACTTGCTTGATTTGTGGAGATTCCATCACCATTTTACTTCACTTCACTTCTTGGGAAATTCCACTTCATTTTTTTTTATCATTTTCGCTTGGAGACATTTTTTTTTCTTCTAATTTTTATTTTCCAACTAATTATTTCCCAGTTTTTTGCCAGGAATTGGAAAAATTGGGTTTTGAGGGGTAAATACATATTTTTCCACACTCAAAGAGTGTTTAAATAGAAAGTTAATTTTAATTACTCATACCCCCTACAACTTCTGTAGACACCACTTATTACATTTACATCAAAATTTTCATAAAAGTCTCGTCTAATGAGGAATTTTTAACAATAAAAATTTGACACTTAGACTCAACCAAATTTCGTGAAACCTTAGAGATGATCTAGTATGGTAATATACATCTACTCTAGGCACTAGGATTCACCTAAGACTCTCCCATCAAACAACACTGTAGCTTTGGGCTATATTTGGGAGAAAAAATCCACTAATTATAAGGGTTGGAAAACAGAAATGTTGGACTGAGGAAAAAAACCTCTTTAAAGTGAACTCACTTGCTTGTATAGTCCTAAGATGCCTAGGCTTCTTACATAGCTCTTTTTCATCATACTAAAATAACTTTTAGAATATCCCCGTAGAGCTGCAGAATTTGGAATACAAAATGATGAGAAGTAGATGAAATTATGGAATTCTGACATGTTCTGATCATGATGGAATGCTTTAATTTTACTTTGATCATGGAGTCATTGACACATATTGAAGGGAAATTTGAGTGGTTAACATGCCTTGTTGAAACTTAAATGGTTTTGAGTGCAATATATACTATATAGTTTAATTATGCAGTTGAAAAATTAAATTCTATTAAACAAGTGTGTATTCCACCCTTCTGCACGTGGTTAAATTTTGTGTAACTTTCAGAGTGCATTACATAGCTCTTTTTGATCAAGGACAGAAAATTCATGTTCAGTGTTTTTGAGTGCTCGATAGTTAGTCGAAGGTGGGGAGGGGACTGAAACCAAGTGTGAGCGGTATACCGCCATGACACTTGTCAATCAAAGGACCATGTTGCCTCCACCCTGGGTTTTTAAACACTTTTCCAACCCGGCAATAGTTCTTTGTTGGATATCTAATCTGTAAGGGTTGGTGGGAAGGAATTCCAATAGTCATGGAAGTCCAGATGACCTCTTGGAAGATGAAATTCTCCTCAATTCATCTCTTTAATCTACATACACAATTATGATAAAAACACTGCAAAACACTGTGATCAATTGCTACAATTCTACTCACTCTCAATGCCCTCACAATGGAATCCTCTCACACACTCAATCAACCAACCAAATAGACTCAAATAATTTCTCTATTTATAACTTTTTTGTGATGATTAACTTAGTAAATGCTACAGCGTATGGATCACTCAACAATTCTTTTAACACGCTTCAGAATTGGTTGAGATAGGCTTCTTGCCAAAATAAAGTCACTTACTCCACTATCCTTTTGATATTTTCAACTTTGATCACCTTTTGGAGGCTCCATCAGCTCTTCCAACCATATTCCAAAAAGTTTTGATCACAAAACTCATCACAATACCATAATTAGTTGAGTTGTGCGAGGAATGTAGAAAAATTTTCATGAAAAATCTCGATCGCATCCACAACACTAGAAAAACATGACTAGATATCTACAATAGCTCGTATAGGCCTATATCCTAGCGACTGGAAACTTTCAACCGCTCTCATGACCCATCATCCATGCAATTGGGGTAGAGGATAGTCAAAGTCATCTTTCCTCAGCGCAAAACTTTCCCAAACTTCTTCTAGAGCTTGACAAGCCTTTGTAGGACCTATGCAAGTCATTGACACCTTTAAATCACTTCACCAAGTCACTACCACATCACTATCATCAACATAAGTCTAATTAGGTTGACTTGGACATCAACCAACAACCATACTAACACCTGGGCCATCAAACTGCTTCACAAAAACTATGCCATCAGTATGCAGCTCTAGAACACGTCAGACATCCTCCAACATCTATACAAACATCTCAAGCATTCAATTAAACTTGTACTATATCCTCTCCAACCCCAAATATAACATAATGAACATGGGAGACCTAATCCGGGACATGGAGACCTAACCAACACCTATATGCAGAAACATGATCAAGAAGATCATCACATGTCCAATACAACTCCTCCTCTACACAACTGATCATCATGGGAAGGCCTCTAAACTGGTGCAACACACAACAACATGATCATGAGGACAAGGACATCCTCTAATCACATCCTATATGAAACACCTTCAAGTCATATCTCCATGCTAGTAGACATACCAAGGACCATATACATATCATCCATACACAAAACACCTATAGCCACACATACATATGCATAGCCAAATGACCTACAACCCATGCTACCAGGTTGACATCAATGCCAAACAACCAACACATATGAAACACACATCAATGCCAAGAATATCCTCCTTTGTCATTGATTACAACCTCAGCTGAAAACAACCATATGAGAACTAATCTTCATCCTCACATTCTACCCCTTTGACATCAATGGCAAAGGTCTAAACATGTCAAGGAAAAACGTTATGCTCTTGACCTGCGAGAAGATACCAGAATACCCAATATGCGAAGAAACAATAGCGAATATTTTATTATTCAGAAAGGAAAGCAATGTTCACTTGCCTCTTCGAGGGGGCAGCCTCCAATAGAGCTGGCTTAGTTACAAAATAAGACATAATGCTCCTCGAGGGGATTCTCTATCCTTTATATAGGACTCATACATGCAATACCATGGGTCAATACCATGGTTTTTATTAATACCATATATCTAATACCAATGCCGATTGGCAACTAACTGTGGTCCCTTCTTTAAATGTGGGTTAACCACTTACAATTATTAATATGGGCTTTGTTGACTCTATAACTATGACTCGACCCTATTACATAAATAAGGGGGTTATGGTTGGACCCTAAAATGCCCTCCCCCATAAAAATAGCCTTGCGCTCAAGGCTAAAGCTGTGGAAACTACTGAAGGACAATGGTTGGTTCCTAGGTTGCATCTTTTGGAGAGGTGTCTTTCACTTGACAAGGACTTCCTTGATCGTGCAGCCGCGCAGGTGCCGTTCTAGCTTGTCAAGAACTTGTCCAAGTTGGAGCCAGATTGAACCTTCTTCATCCAATTCTGGTAGACTAGTTTGAATTCCGCAATGCTTCCCAATCACTTTCTTGAGACATGAGACATGGAAGACTAGATGGGTTTTTGTCGTGCGTGGCAAAGCTAGCTTGTAGGCTACTTCTCTGATGTGCTGAAGTACATGATATGGTCCATAGAATTTTGGAGATAATTTCTGGCAACGCTTGTCTTTGAGTGATGTTTGCTTATATGGTTGCAGCCTCAAAAATATCTGATCCCCTTCTTGAAATTTGCATTCTGAACGATGTTGATCTGCCTGTTGCTGCATACGGTTTTGAGTTTGATGGAGATTCTCTCTGAGGTGGGCCAGCATGGTTGTGCAGTTGTGTAGGAGTTGATCCACTGCTTGTACCTTCGAGCATCCCTGGATATAAGAAGTAGGTGAAGGAGGGAGTTGACCATAAACTTCCTCATATGGAGTCATTTTTGTGGTGGCATGATAGTTAGTGTTATACCACCATTCCACTAGAGGTAATCACTGTACCCATAGATGTTTCTTTTCTGAAGTGAAACAACTAGGGTAGGTCTCTAGACATTTGTTGACTGCTTTAGTTTGACCATCAGTTTGGGGATGATAGGAAGTAGTGAGTTGTATTTGGGTACCTTGTAGCCTAAAGAGTTATTGCCAAAAGTTACTGGTGAAGGTGGGTCACGATCAGACACAACTGAAGTGGGCATGCCATGCAATTTGAAGATCTCATCCATGAAATATTGAGCCACCAAAGCTGGTGTAAAAGGATGGGGTAGGGCACAAAAATGAGCATACTTAGAAAGTCTATCCACAACCACCATGATGACTGACTTGTTGCTTGACTTTGGAAGACCTGTAATGAAGTCCATAGAAACCTCCATCCAGATTTAGGCCGGGACGGGAAATGGCTATAATGTGTCTGGGGATTTGACTGTTTCTCCTTTGTGGTGCTGAAATATGTCACACTCAGCTACAAAAGTAAGAATTTCCTTTTTCATGTCTGTCCAGAAGAATGAACGTCGAGTGCAAGCATAAGTCTTCTGAAAGCCTGAATGGCCTATAGTGGGAGATGAGTGCAACTCCGCCAAAATGCGACTCTTGAGGGTGCATGTTGGTGATATCATGACTCTGTCCTTGTAGCAAAGAATCTAATCCTACCAAGAGTAGCTCGCTATGGAATTTCTAGCCGCCTGCAATTTATTAATGAGTTGGGAGAGCAGAGGATGTGAAAACCATTCCTTGCGAGCCTCTTCAATCCATTATAAAATAGGAAGGGAGAATGTGAGAAGGGTGCTTTCCTCCTCAAATTGTCATGATAAAGCATCTACTACAACATTTTCACGCCCTTTCCTGTAAATTATCTCATAATCATATCTCAACATTTTGGCAAGCCATTTATTTTGTTGTGGCAAGGATAGGCGTTGCTCCAAAAAATATTTAAGGGTTTGATGGTCTGTGCGGATTTGGAAATGCTACCCCAATAAGTATGGCCATCATCTCCTTCTCATAGGTAGATTGTCCCAGATTTGACCCACTTAGTTGTTGGCTAGTGAATGCCAACGGTCGACCTTCCTGCATTAAGACTGCCCCAATACTCGTACCTGAAGCATCACATTCAATCACAAAATATTTGGTGAAGTAGGGTAGTGCTAATATGGGAGTGGAACAGATGGCATGTTTGAGAGCTATAAATTCCTGTTGCGCTTCATCATTTCATAGAAATGAATTTTTCTTGGGAAGGTGAGTGAGGGGTCTAGCAATGTGACCATAATTGTGGAAAAAATTTTGATAGTAGCTTGTGAAACCCAAAAATCCTCTTAAGCTCTTCAAGGTCGTTGGTTGAGTTCAATCCTGCATTGCCTGGATCTTTTTGGGGTCCACCCTGACACCTTCATGCCCCACAATGTGGCCCAAATACTCAACTTCTGCCATACCAAAAGAGCTCTTGGACATCTTGACAAATAATTTATGCGTCCGGAGCAGTTGCAAGAGCAGATCTACATGTTGAAGATGTGTGGCCCAGGTTTGGCTTTAGATGAGGATGTCATCAAAGAAAACATGAACATATTTTCTGAGATATGGTTTAAGTAGGTGGCTCATGAGGCTCTAAAAAGTGGAAGGGGCATTACAAAGGCCAAATGGCATGACCAAGAAGAATTCATAATGACCTTCATGAGTTTTGAAAGTAGTCTTTGGAATGTCTACTTCTTTCATGGGAATTTGGTGATAGCTCGAGCGAAGGTCGAGCTTAGTAAAGAATTGAGCCCCATTAAGTTCATCCAACAAATTATTGATAGCCGGGATGGGAAATTTATCTTTGACCGTCAGCTTGTTGATGGCCCTAAAGTATGGACACATACGCCATTCCCCATCTTTCTTGAGCACCATGTCAATAGGCGATGCATAAGGACTAATGTTAGGACGAATGGTGCTTGCTTCCATGAGTTCCTTGATAATTTTTTAAATTTCACTCATTTCGGCAAACAAATATCTATATGGGCACACAATTGGTGGTTGCTCCACTAGGACCAAAGTAATTCTATGATCATGTTCCCCTCTCACGGGTGGAAGCTCATGAGGCTTGTCAAAGAACGGTAGATGTTTGTTTGAGATCTATTGCATCTTAGGATGAATATGAAGAGAAGTGGGGTCGAAGCCTAGATGACATTAAATTGGGCTATAACTCAATGGTGGCCCTTTTTAACAATTTTTCCATCCTATGTGAGCTGATGATAGAGGGAGCACCTGCCTGGAGTCCTTGGAGGGTATGTGTGTGGTTGTTCCACTTAAAGCTCATATATAACTCCTGGAAATCCATTGTGATTGGGCCAAGTGTGCGGAGCCATTCAACACCCAAGAAAATGTCACACCCTCCCATGTGTATTGCAAACATGTGGGTCTTTAGCTGATAATCCCCCATTTGAAGTTTGACATTTTCACACTGGCCTTCACATTTCATTGTCCCCCCATTAGCAATTTGGACCTCAAAATTAGAGACTGCTCTGACAAAACAATGCACTGCTTCAACGACTCTTTGATGGATAAAGTTATGCGTACTACCACTATCAATCAAGACTACTACAGGGAAATGCTTAATAAAACCTCTGATTTTGAGAGTTTGGGGAGAAGAAATCCCTGCCAAAGCATGAAGCAAGATAACTGATTCTTTAGGTACATTGTTTGGCTGGTTGTCCTCATATTCCTCCTCTGGTTCCTCAAGTGGTGGGGCTTCCTCCGATGAACTGTGATCAGTGGCATTAATTTGAAAGAATTTGGGCTCCTTGCATTTATGCATGGGGGAGTATTTCTCATCACAGTAGTAACACAATCCTTGCTTTCTTCTTTCTGCCATTTCCGCTAGTGACACCTTTTGAACCTTGAGTGTTTGGGTAGTGCTTTGAGCGTAGGTGGGGCGACCCTTGGCTATGAAATTTGGGTGATTGGACTGGGCTGCTAATGCAAGTTCTACTTCACGAGCTATCTTGCAAGCATCCAACCCTGAGGTTGGGTGTTGCAGTCGGACGCGGGCTCGTATGGCTTCTTTGAGACCACTGACAGAACATTCCAAGTAAAATTGATCATGTAGACCTCCTGTGCAGAAGGTTAAGGCTTCAGAGTTTGTAATATATTCGTTCACTGTTCCTGTCTATTGGAGCTTAGTAAGATGACCAACAAAGTTAGATTCATGGTCAAAGTGATCCGCAAGAGCTTTCAAGAATGTCTGCAAAGTCACAGGCCTTCCATAGCAACATTGATGCCATTGCAACCATTGTCATCTTTCATTGTCCAAATAGATGCTACCCACACTAAGCTGAGTCGCATCATCTATGATGTGATTCAGTATGAAATATTGCTCCATTTTTGCTAACTAGGTGGTGGGATGAGAGCCATCAAATTTATACATGTCTAGCTTGGGTGGTCGCGTCTGGGACTGTTGGTGGTTGCCAAAGAGGTGAAGAGAATGGCTAGACTCGCCCTTAATGTTTTCATTGAAAGCATATGCCTCTGACTGTTCCTCCGACTTGCCCTTTGTGAGCATGTCAGCTAAGGTCTCGAGTGACATCAGTACTACATCTAACTTTTTATAAAGGGTGTCGATCTTCTCATTAGCCATATCTTGAGCTCTGGTTTGTACCATGCACTGATCTGGTGCACTTAAAATTTAGGACCACCCGAAATTTTTTATGCTAACAAGTGAATGGTATCACCTTGCTCAGCTCGTCAACCTGATTCTTATGGGCTAAGTCTCCTATAAGTGTCCTCCTCACTTAGGGATACTGCAGTAGCCAAATCCCAGAAAAGTCAATTCTACCCAATGTACTGCGAGATCACGCCCAGGTATAGGGGCCCCACAAATAGTCTCATCTGTCGGCGAACCCTCAACTGTAGAGTATGAGTAGGAATGTGGTAGTGATCGAACCCCTGCTGCTAGATCTGAATGGAAAATCTGATTATGGTGACTGCTACAGAACCCAATGGCTAGATATGAATGGAAGATCTGATACATCTGATTGGCGGATCTGATAGATCTGAATGGTGGATCTGAGGGATATGAATGGCGAAATTGATTGTTGTGGCGACGACAGAACCCCACCTGCTAGATCTGATCTGCCAAAGATGATGCATGATCTAGAGAGAGACAAGGGAACTATGGTCTCAAGGAGTGTCAAGTGCTATAGATCGCAATATACATAAGGGTTTGATGGTAGTACTCGGCCCAATCCTTCAGGGCACTAACCAAGGAGGATCAACCATACCCTTAGCCGTACAACTTGACTACCCTATTGTACGCACGAGTAATCTTCCCGAGTGCTGTTCTCGGTGTACTATAACAGCGAGACGACCGACGGTTTATCTATGGTGAGGTTTCAAGAGAGCCTAGGGGGCTTTTGATATACTCGGAAGGTAATTGGAAGACATTCCGTGCATGGTTCTGTCTAATGCACTACTACTTGAAGGGGTACCGACAGGGGTTACAAGGGAGTCCAACAAGTGTGACCACCTCCTGTATTTCCTATGTGCATGCCACCCCAAATCCACAGGTTTATGCGCTCAATGATAGATCCCATGGTTTAAAGACACTGGAACATGTCTCTAGCCAATTTTGTTTTTTTGCTAAAAATGGAGATCCCACTGGCCCTGGAAAGTGCTCTGATACCACTTGTTATGCTCTTCACCTGCGAGAAGATACCAGAATACCCAATATGCAAATAAATAATACCCATAACACATAACAATAAGAAATAACAGAAAATATTTTATTGTTCATAAATGAAAGCAATGTTCACTTGCCTCTTCGAGGGGAGAACCTCTAATAGAGCTGGACACTATTCTCCTCGAGGGGAGTCTCTATCCTTTATATAAGATTCATACATGCAATACCATGGGTCAATACCATGGTTCTTATTAATACCATCTATCTAATACCATGGTCCATTTGCAACTAACTGTGGTCCCTTATTTAAACGTGGCTCAACCACTTACAATTATTAATATGGGCTTTATTGACTCTATAACTATGAATCGACCCTATTACATAAATATGGGGGTTAGGGTTGGACCCTAACAATAAATGTTATATTCTCCTTTATAGGTAATGGGATCCATAAAAATAAAATAAATAAATAAATGAAATAAACTAAAATAAAATAAAATCCACTCAAAAGCCATATGCAGGTGATGAATAATGGAGTGAAAGGCTGAAAGAGAAAAATAACAAAAACAGTCCTCCTAATAAATAGGTGGACTAAATTCCCCCTGTACATAAGCTATGCCCAATCAATAACAAACTAGAGCAACAATATACATCTCCTATCAACAACAATAATAAAATCTCTCACTCCCAAGGAAACATGACAATATATAGCAACAAAAATAACTAAAACACATGCTCTCTCCCCTAAAGCAACAACAACATAATCCATGTCATAATAGTAATAGTAGATCAAATCACCAACATATAGCAACAACAACATAATTTGACCAACGAGAAACAACAACTCTGATAGAATTAATATGAGTAGCAGCATATATCCAGCCAACTCTGAAACAATAACATCAAATACCTTTCCACAATGTACTCTCCCGCAGAAAAAAACTCATATATCAACATCAACAATGTCTATTTAGAAGAAACATTTCTATGAAGTAGATATGGTCGCAACAAATACATGATGACATTTCAAAACAATATGAACAACCATACTCCACTGAATGAAAACATATCCATAGTTGAATGTAAACTGATATATATAACTACAAATGCCTCCTTGCCAAATGCAAGAGGCTCATAGGGGCTTCACTCCATGAACCTATGACACATCACTTGCATTCATATCATACTAAATAATACCCCTAATTTGACTACATATTAGAAAATACCTCTAAAAATCACATTATTTAACCCCTAACCAATATGAACCCAATACATCTTCCCAATTCAAAAAATCCCTACTTTCACTATATATTGTAGGTATCCAGTTTTTCATTAATTTTTTTTATACCCCTTTATATTTTTTCATTAAGTTTGAGCTCCATTTTTTATACCTGCCAATATAAAAACCCTTTACCCCCTATATATCCCCCAATATATTATGCAAAATTTTCCTCAATATATATCCCCTAATATGAATGCACATCGTATGGTATTGCTTCCATCATCAAAACCTCGTGATGTGAAGAGGCTACTCTACATGGACCAATGACTATGACCAAATGATATGCAACAGAGTATAGAGCTTCATAGGCCTATTACATGGCTTCTAAAATGATAATACATGATTGTTTAGTTACATCAATAAGCTCATATATGGCTGAACCATGAGTCACATGACGCTCTCTCAATGCATCATGACTCTAGATTGTCTCACCATGATAAGTGTGAGAGTATACATGAATAACACATGAACTACATGGCTGAAACATATCTTCCACTACAAAGCATATCAAAATACCATGATATTAACAAGTACATGATATGTGTGATAAGAAATATATATCATTAATTGAAGCAAGATATTAACAAACACATATCACATGATAGACATGTGTGTGACTCCCTAAATCACCATCCATAGATAAAAATTTCTGCAGCAGTGATCCATCACAGATAACAATGCATAGTGGCCCACAAAAATATATATATCAACAATATTATGAAGCCTCTTTTTGAAATCAAAATCCTCATAGCAAAAATATCAATGATCATAAATATATGTTAGCATCATGAATTAGCAACATAACACTAACTAGAAAAATATATCAACCCTCTATAGAAATACATAGCAACAAGAATAACCATCATAAGGGGCATGAATCTCTATGATATAAGATGAACTAGAAGAAGCAACAAGCACATAATTATGTAGGTACAACAAAAATATCATATTCAAAAAACATCCTCATAAATATAAGCATGATGTACCATCATCATAATAATATCCATGGCACAAACACATGCATAAAATCATCAACCCGAAATGCATGATACAAGCCAATTGCATATGTATCATATTATCCATGCACAACCAAAATGCAAGTTCTTGTAACTATCTTATGTCAAATAAGCACATAGAATGGAACATATAGTAAACTCCTCCAAGAATCCATGATGCCATCAATATCACTGAAAAACATTTGAGGCATATGACATGCACCCCTTGAGCATGTGCCATCCTTCTTCCTAATATCAATAACTTTACCAAAAATAACATCAGTAGAAAAAATCCATCATCAATAAATCATAATCAAAGAGATAAGCATAGTTATCATCACAAATGAGCTACATACAAAGATAAGATTTGCTATATACTCCCCTTGAGCCTATGAAGGCCTCACATTCAATTTACAGTCTAAAAGATCTATCATGCAAGGGAAAACTTCAATATGTGCTGGTCTCTTCTACTCATAATACGAGGATGAAGAGAACTTCTTTGATCTCATTTCTTTTCTTACTCTTCCCTTCAATACATAAACATTGTCAGATGTCTTGAATCCTTTAGCTATCACCTTCTTTGATCCTTCTTTTCAAATGAAACGACCTTTAGATTTGAAGACCACTTCCTAACCTCCATCAATCATTTGGATCACACTTAGAATATTATGCTTAAGACACTCAATGAGCCATACATCTTCTACATTGGTCCTCTTTTCAGCGAGGTTGGTCGTGCCATTACGAAAATATTCTTGGTGGCTCACTCCCTTAAAAAACAACATGACCACTTTTGAGCCTCTTCAAGAAGTGAAATTTTCTCCGATATCCTGACGTATGATGTGAAAATCCACTATCAATACACCATTTATATCCTCATCATGTGAAAAAATAGAAATACCACACTTTCCTAATTCTTCGTCCTTTTTCTTCCAGAGATCTCCTGGTTGGTTCCTTTGTTGTGCATTGATGCATGAGCATTCAACCCAAGTAAAATCATTGTATATTTAGTAGACATAGGGGGTCCTGTATTTTTAGGAAGTTGGATTCCTAAGTGATGAATTAATGTAATATTAGGCTTTTGAGTGCACAGAATAAGAATTAATTAGATAATGAGAGGAAGTTGTAAATTCTCTCGAGTTAAAGAAGAACATGAGTGGTGAATAATGACAAGAGTTAGAAGTCAATTATGACTCTTAAAACAGTTCCATGATTCAAGGAACTAGAGAGAGTACTTAGGAATTAATTGAAGTAGAAGTGGACATAGAGGATTTAGGAGTCAGTTCAGTAGATTTAGGAATCGAACCAGAATTAGTTCAACGAACCTTGCTGGTATAAATGTAAGCCTACGGGCAAAGTAGAAAAGGGACGTCATTGATATTGAAGATCAGTCCTGTGATAGACATAAAGTCTCGAATGTAATCAATTGTTCATATTTATATATATAGGTTCATTTTGGTACTGTGTAAATGGGTGAAATAAGTGTGTAATGATTGATTATGCTTGAATTCGTACGTTCTGTAACAAAGGTTGTAGGCAGAGTTATGAGGAAATACGTAGAGGAGAAGAACGATTCGACGGAATCGTAAGGGATCATTGAATCCACTTAGATGATCAGAGTGAAGCTCTAAAGAGAAGACGATGTAAGAATTCGTAGAAGACAAGCTCAGGAAGAGTGTGCAGTGAAATAGCAAAAAACCTAGAACCTTTGAAGAAACCTAACCACAAAGGGAAATTGAAGAAATAGCATAAAAACATAAGTAAATAGATTAGCAGAGAAGTGAAGTATGGTTGCACAACAGTCGTTGGATCTTTAAGATCAACGGTCAGGATCAAATCAGAACCAGAAGGTCACATCACAATCATCCAAAGGGAAGAATGAATCTTGGGCAAAGGAAAGAGTGATTTTTGATTTGGTAGCCAGACCCAAAACCTTATCAAATGTAACCAATAATCTTATTGGGTCCGTAAGGCATATCGAATCGGCGGTTTCAAGTGGAAGAGGTCAGACAGTGGATATGGCGATACTCCGATAGCGATATCATTGATCGGGGATCAAAGGTATCGGTGTTTCGGAGATTGGAGGAGCATTACGATAAGGCTTTGAAGTGGGAGCCAGACCTGACGATATTTATATATGCTGGTTTATAAGATTTGAGATTCAGTTTTGTGTTCCAAAAGAGTTTTTCTTTGTATTTTCCATTGATTCCTGTGTATTTCAATATTTTGTTGTCCCGGGTTTTTTAAAGGAAAAGTGAAAGATTAATGCTCCCGATAGTGTAAAAGGCTCCAACAGGGTTATATGGGCGCATTTGTTATATTTGAAGTCTGACAGTTTAATCGCATATCGGGTGTGGAGGAGGTGTGTATTATTGTGACCCGCGGAGGAGCCGATACCCGATTGCGATAAAGGTGGAACCTTGAAAGACGTGCAGAGGCCATATAAAACAAAAAGGTATGTTTTGTGGAATTTCCTTTGTAAAAGGTTTTATAAGGAAAAATAGTGCCAATGAATAGTTTTATGCGATAAATATATATTAACCAAGAATAAAGAAGGGAAAGGCTATATATATGCAGGTAAAGGGATAATGAAGGTTATGAGGAGTTTTAAAGTCCCGATAGAAGGTTTAAGCGGGGTGATTGAGTTCCGATATAAAGGAACTGATGAATAGGTCCTTAACCAATGATGGTTGAAGACTTGACTCCTTTGTGTGTTAAATTCTTGGGACTAATTTGGTTATGCATTTTTATGAATACTGTGGGTGTAAGTGGGGTAACCCTACATCATTTGGTATTAGAGCTCAATTTTAATTGAAATAGTTGGTGTTAAAACAGAACAAAGGAATTCTGTGTGAAAGAATTGAGAACAAGTTATGTGTTAAGATGTTTATGCAGGCAAGGAAGGATCAGATTCTAATCTAACAGCAAGAAGGCACACAGAGGGGATGTGTAGCAGAACTTGCAGATGCAAGAAACAGAGGACAATCCATTCAAGCTACCGGTGGAATGGTGAAACAAGAACATGTTGAGATCTCGAAGGTGAGGTGATATGTTCTGTCTTGATTTGAGAATGTGTGTTTGTACATTGATGCACAGATAAAGGTGAGAATGTTGCAGCGATCTAAAGCAAGGATTTCTCAATTGGTTCCTATGGAAAGAACCAAAGAGATGTTAAAAGACTGAGCTCAAAGGAGAGAAGCTTAGTGAGGTATATGTAGCAAGAAGTAGACTTGTTACTATAGAAGTATTGTTGCAACTCACAAAGGTAATTCCACAAAGGGTGTGGGTAGAATTGCTAAGGTAATGAAGGAAGCTGGTAAGACTTTCTGAGTGAAAGAAGAAGTGGTCAGAAGCAAGTATTTCATGGGTATTTAAATACAAGAGGACAGTTATGAGAAGTGCAGATGAATTGAAGCCTAGAGAACCGATTACTTTCCAAAAGACCGAGTACAGAGGAAAGCTTGGTGAGGTAAGTTGCAACAAGGAGGACTTGTTGTTGCAGAGGCTTTAATGCAGCTCATAGTGAATAAGTGAGGAGTTCATGAAGATAGAGAAGAAGAAGATGGCTATTGAAAGTCATACTAGAGGTTCTGAGGAAGACCAAAATAGAAGAAATATGAGGAAAGAGGATGCCAAGGAAAGTGGCAAGAGGATAAGTCAAGAGGAAATTGACAAAGAGATTGCAGAGTTGAAAGAACAACTCAATGTATTGATGATGATACTTGAGGAAAACCAACGAGAAGGTTGGGTATTAAGGAAGAATCAAGTGGAGTGGCATGAGATGCAAAGAGGGCTACAACAAAAGCAAGAAAAGTGGCTGAGGGAAAAGCTCAAGGATGTTGAGTCAGAAATGGAAGAGTCCATTCGTGAACCAAAACAAGGAGAAATTCTGGGAGAAAGTGAAGATGAAGGCTTGAAGACTGAGACTTCAAGTGAGGCCATCATTCATGCTTCTTTGGTTATTAATTTTGTATCAGAGGTCTCATGGATCTAGGCATTTGGAAATCATTGGCCATGTGTCCAAAGTTGTGACACATATAACACTTTACATGACCAAGATAAGAATCCAATGGATTTGATATTTTGTTGCTCATGTTAGGTTTCCATCTTCTCGTACTAGATCTGCAAGAAATGGCCTTATGGCCAAAAAGATTACAAGAAAAACATATACAATTAAACAAAATTGTATACTTGAGATAAGATCCTCTTCTTTGTTGTCCAAGTTGTTGCAAAGATGTGTTGTGGGGAAAAATGCCTATGCAGGACGATCCTATCCACCTAAGGTGTGACAGTGCCTTAGCAACAAACAGAGACAGCTATTCTAGTATTCTTCCTTTATGAATTAAGAATGAAGAGAAAGATGGATGGACTAACCGGTGTCTTCCGTTTGTCCCTCGATCAGGCTTCTCTTCCCTTGGAGAGTTCCCAGCTACTTGCCTTCTCGCTCGCCCAGTTTCAAGAGGTTTCTGCAAGATCACAAGAAGAGAACACTACACAAGACATGGATTCATATTCATAACTAGTTCAGGATTAGAAATAAACTAAACATACTAATGCAATCATACATCAAAGATACATCAGTATATAGGAGAAACCAAGATAGCTTTATGGATGAATAACAAGGTTCAGGAAGAGATACAACCCAGAGGGCTCCAATCCAGCATCTCCTTCCCAGAAAATGGAATTCCTATCTTCACCCCCTTCAAAGCATTAAGCACCCAATGATTCCAATCTCAAACCAACAACAATTCTTTGCAATAACAAAATTCCAGCCTCTAGATCTCATGGAGGAGAGATCCATATATAGATGTTTGGAGAGAGGATGAGTCAGCTTTAGATCTGACTAGTGTCCTCTCCCTCTGTCAGTTCTTGATTCCACTTGGAGGTTCTTGCTTCCACTTGGAGATTTGGAGCCTCTTACTCATCACCAGTTGAATTCCCTGAGGCAAGTGTCATTTTGGAAGCTTCTTGGGTTCTGACACCTTGCGAAATGAACTTGCCACATGTCCACTCTCGCTCAGCGCAGGTAGCCAGTGTTGCCTTTGACATTCAACGTACGTAGCCAGTGTTGGCTTTGACATTCAGCTCAAACAGCTAGTGGAGCCACTGAAATGATCCTAAATTGACTTGTTTTTTAGCAGTTTCTGGTGGAGAACTTTTGTGAATTGCTGTGGTTTGTTAGCCTTGTTCCTCTAGGGGTAGGAACAACATGTTTAGGGACTTTGGATCCCTTAGATTATGGACATTTCATGCTCAATGTTGTAAGGCACAAAAATGTCTATAACAGTTGCCCCCTAAAGTATGAGGCCGTTTATCGGGTGAAATGCTTTATCAGGGGGATCCGAAGTTCATCCAATGTTGGGAGGAGACCTGTAATAAGATACAATACAATGCATTATTTTTCATACTGCTTTCACGACCTAGCTGAGGTGGGCATTCCCATGCTCAACTTTATAAATTCATTTTTATGTACATAGAACAGATAATCGTCTGATGGTAGACTGATAATTTTGATGAAATTATCATCCTTTGAGTAGGATGATTGTCTGCTGCAATGATGTACATGTCAATGTCTTTATCTTTCCTGAATATATATCGTAGCCCGGATGGATGAAACTAGATCCGGGGTCTTCAAACTTGTTCGATCTTCACTCTAAGTACAAGTCGATCCATGTGAGAAATGTTCTGAAGTCGAACATGGAAAGACATCGCTTGATTACCGGTCAATGATGTAAACCGTTAACAAGCGCGAGAGGAATCACCGATAATGATGATGACCCTCAAGGTACTGCAGTACAATTCACGTGGTGTGAATAAAGGACTTGGCGTCGAACACCACGCAAAATCTTTCGGTCGAAGGTCATTGATGTATACCTGTCGCCGGAAGTGAGAAACTTGCCATTGAGGCATGCAAGCTTCAAAGTACTGAAGGGGTTGTTCCTAGATGAACTTCTTGGATAATGAGCTGACGTCGACAAGAAGCAATCCGTCAAACCCCTTTAATGAGCTGGAAGGCCAAGGACAGTAGTAGACATTTACTTCTTGACTGGCTTGTCGAGGCGGGGTGCCCCCATTTATTTGTCAGGTTCGGCCCGAGGGAATGACTCCGTGAGAGATTATGTCCGCCAGTATTGCAGGGAAGGATCTCAGCCAAGTAGAGACGGCAAGGTCGTTATCCGTGAGATTACTGACAGGTCTCTCAGGTCCATTCTGTATACTATTGGTAGGATGGGCGGTAGCGCATCTCTTCATGTTGCCAACAGATCCTATGTGCAGCACGCCATGGAGTGCCTCCAATTGAAAATATTCAACTGGTGTGATGCAATCCTTCTTCAGATGAAAAGTCAGTTGAACAAGTTAAAGGACGGGAAGCTGAAGAACTTTGGATTTGGTTCTATTCTGACTGCCTTTGCCTTGGAGAAAATACCACTGATGCAGCCTCAGTATATCGCACTCGACTTGCCTTCTCCTACCGAGCCATGCATGCAGAGATGGGTTGATCACATGTCTAGGCATGCAGGTCAATCTCAGATTTCTTTCACTGGTACCTTCTTCAGGTGGTTCGAGCATCAGGAGATGGTCTATTTCGAGTATCCATATGTTGGTATGGATTTCTGAGGTGATCCGGAGTTGGTACTGCCGGATGGCGAACAGTGGGGCGCTATTGGTAAAATCTTCGACCATATTACTGTTTACTGTTGTTATTTATAATGTCCTTGTGCTTTATTCTATCAAGACTTTAATCAAACTCATGTGTGCATACAGATGTTGGTCCTGTTCGTCCAGCAGTTCGCCCAAGAGCGCCAGTTGCTGCCCCAGTAGGGGAGACTGTTGGTAGGGTTATTCTTCGCGACCTTAATGTGGCTGAGACCCTTATAGCTATGCAGGAGCAGGTTGAGAGCCTTACTCTCAGCATTCCTGATGTGAGGATTGACGAGTTACCTTTGCAGTTGCAGCGGCATACTACTGGTGTGCCTAGACGATGGACTCGTCTCTTGCGCATGATTGCACAGGCCATGACGTGCTATCATGAGCATCACCAGGCTAGGGTGCCCCCTAGCATTTTTGAGTTTTTGGGTCATGCGACCGATTTTTGTCTTGGTTACAGAACATCATGTATAAACGATAAACAACTTATATATATATATATTTTGATTTTCGGGGTTTATTTTTGGTTGAGTTATATGATCCATATGTACAACATTGATGATGTGTCTCTTTTTATAAATGTCGCAAATGTGTGACAGTGCCTTAGCAACAAACAGAGATAGCTATTCTAGTATTCTTCCTTTATGAATTAAGAATGAAGAGAGAGATGTGTGGACTAACCGGTGTCTTCCGTTTGTCCCTCGATCCGGCTTCTCTTCTCTTGGAGAGTTCCCAACTACTTGCCTTCTCGCTCGCCCAGCTTCAAGAGGTTTCTGCAATATCACAAGAAGAGAACACTACACAAGACATGGATTCATATTCATAACTAGTTCAGGATTAGAAATAAACTAAACATACTAATGCAATCATACATCAAAAATACATCAGTATATAGGAGAAACCAAGATAGCTTTATTTATGAATAACAAGGTTCAAGAAGAGATACAACCCAGAGGGCTCCAATCCAGCATCTCCTTCCCAACAAATGGAATTCCTATCTTCACCCCCTTCAAAGAATTAAGCACCCAATGATTCCAATCTCAAACCAACAGCAATTCTTTGCAATAACAAAATTCCAGCCTCCAGATCTCATGGAGGAGAGATCCATATATAGATGTTTGGAGAGAGGATGAGTCAGCTTGAGATCTGACTAGTGTCCTCTCCCTCTGTCAGTTCTTGATTCCACTTGGAGGTTCTTGCTTCCACTTGGAGATTTGGAACCTCTTACTCATCACCAGTCGAATTCCCTGAGGCAAGTGTCATTTTGGAAGCTTCCTGGGTTCTGACACCTTGAGAAATGAACTTGCCACATGTCCACTCTCGCTCAGTGCAGGTAGCCAGTGTTGCCTTTGACATTCAGCGCAGGTAGCCAGTGTTGGCTTTGACATTCAGCGCAAACAACTAGTGGAGCCACTGAAATGATCCTGAATTGACTTGTTTTTGAGCAGTTTCTGGTGGAGAACTTCTGTGAATTGCTGTGGTTTGTTAGCCTTGTTCCTCTAGGGGTAGGAACAACATGTTTAGGGACTTTGGATCCCTTAGATTATGGACATTTCATGCTCAATGCTGTAAGGCACAAAAATGTCTATAACAGTTGCACCCTAAAGTATGAGGTCGTTTATCGGGTGAAATGCTTTATCAGGGGCATCCGAAGTTCATCCAATGCTGGGGGGAGACCTGTAATAAGATACAATACAATACATTATTTTTCATACTGCTTTCATGATCTAGCTGAGGCGGGCATTCCCATGCTCAGCTTTATGAATTCATTTTTCTGTACATAGAACAGACAATCGTCTGATGGTAGACTGATAATTTTGATGAAATTATCATCCTTTGAGTAGGATGATTATCTGCTGCAATGATGTACATGTCAATGTCTTTATCTTTCCTGAATATATATCGCAGCCCGGATGGATGAAACTAGGTCCGAGGTCTTCAAACTCGTTTGATCTTCACTCTAAGTACAAGTCGATCCATGTGAGAAATGTTCTGAAGTCGAACATGGAAAGACATCGCTTGATTACCGGTCAATGATGTAAACCGTTAACAAGCGCGAGAGGAATCACCGATAATGATAATGACCCTCAAGGTACTGCAGTACAATTCACGTGGTGTGAATAAAGGACTTGGCATCAAACACCACGCAAAATCTTTCGGTCGAAGGTCATTGATGTATACCTGTCGTCGGAAGTGAGAAACTTGCCATTGAGGCATGCAAGCTTCAAAGTACTGAAGGGGTTGTTCCTAGATCAACTTCTTGGATAATAAGCTGATGTCGACAAGAAGCGATCCGTCAAAGGAGGGCCTTAATGAATCCCACATCAGTGACACGGAACGGAGCTAATGATTTTGATGGAGGTGAAAACGATCTGTGACATATGATTGAGGGTGGCGGTCATGAAAGGATGAAGGATAATGTATGGCAGTGGATGGGACACAGTTGACTCTTCTGAACGACTTTTCTTGAACATATGGTGACACTGATGCGATGGATTGGTAGCATTACCCCAAATATGGATGGTATGGCGAGACCATGGATGTGACCAGTGAATGAAACAACCCAACCCGATTGTGGTACGGAAGAAAAGTGTCATGTTCAAGAGCGACTTGCTACCATCAAAGTTTTCTTTAGTTTCTCCCAATTTTTCCCCAGTCATTGCTGACCAGTACCTCTTTATTTTTGTCAAGCTTGAGGAGGATAACATATGCTTGTTCTATAACCTGCCCTTCGGGCAAGGCCATCGCTATGTTTTAACGAGCCTAGCGATAGTGAAACTCGTTCTCGTCTAAAGACAAGTTTGTCGCTATTTAATGATTTTAATGAGTCTAACGATAAGGATAACTTGGTCCTTTTCATTTTTAGAGAGTCTGAAAAGGTACATAAAGTTAACTCCAAAAGTCCTTTTTCGTCATCTAATCCCTTATGTCCGAAAAAGTATAAAACAATACAGAAGGGATGAGTTTTCGATAGTTTTAACAAGCCGAATAAAACAAGCGCTCGATCTTTTTGTGCAATAATCCCTCAGGTCCAAAAAGATTAAAATCTAGAGGAGGGATAGCTCTTCCTGTCCCTTTAACGAGCTGGAAGGCCAAGGACTCGGCAATCTTTTCATATTTTACGAGTCAGTTGAAAAGAGCTTAAAGAAGACTCATCTTTTGAGGAACGAGTGATAAACAGGGTTAGCAGCTGATTCTAGGTACAGGTTGGAATTTTCCAATCACGACAGTGTCACAAGGATGGCTACGTGAAATCACTCTTCGCAGCTGTTCCTCAAAATGGGTAAACAATCATATGGAGGTGAACGATCGGCCAAATGAAAAGTGGAGGTGACGGTGCAAACACGACCAAGGCTTTAATGGCTGATGATATTACATTCACAGTGGTTATTTACTGGGATAGTTCATTTTTTAACGAGCTTAAACGCGGGTGGAAACATTTGCTCGGTCTTATGTTTATTTTTTAACGAGCATGAACTATGCGCTAAAACTGCTCGGATCTTGTGTTTATTTTTTAACGAGCATGAACTGTGTGCTAAAACTGCTTGAATCTTGCATTTATTTTTTAACGAGCATGAACTGTGTGCTAAAACTGCTCAATTTTATATGGTCAAATTTTTTATTTTTACCATAACTAGCTTTGCCCTTTTCAAAGATAGTATTGTATCCTCAATTGCTGCATCAAAGTAGTTAGAAATGAATAACATTTGCTTGAAAATGAGATTGGAACCCTAATATTTCGCTTTGAACTACGTAAAAAGCAATTAAAAGGTGTCTTTACCTCTCATTTTACCATTTCATTTGAACTTGGTTTGTTGGAGCTTTGGAGGTGCCTCTTCCCCCTTGATTTTCATTAGCTGATTCCGGGAGATTCTGCAAACGATTTTCGGCGCCGTTTGGACCAGGTAGGAGCTAAACCCTAGCTCTTTCTTTTCATGGTTTTCTTTTCCCATTCTGTGCATGTTTTCCTGTTCCCCTGAGCCCCTGGGGTTTTGTTAGGGCGCTCTGCCATCAGCGCAGGCAGTCCACTCGAAACCTGCATTGAATGTCAAGCTGTATGAAGGCAGTTTGACCTTCAACGCAGGTGGAACATTAGCCAGTTGCGTTGGGCATAGAAAAACAGTTCTGTTGCACAGTTTTTGATGAAAATTTTGCTAGTTTCTTATCAAATCTAGGATCTTACTCTTTCTCTTGTTTGTTTTGCAGGGACTTTTGAGCAAAATGACCCTTACATGGCGAGAACGAGAACATGAAGAAGAGGACATGATTGCCCTCCATGACCCTGTCATGGTGAACGCGCTGCGAAACTGTGGCCTGCTGAAGTTCTTCCGTATCTCTAGTATGAGAGCACAGATCTCCTTACTGCAGTATATGCTTGATGCTTGGGATCCTATCAACCAAGTATTTCAGATTAGGGGCAAATTTATCCCTCAGATGCAAAGTAGACAGTTGTTGCTTTGATCCAATCACTGGACTTGTCTATGATCTGAACAATGGACTCACAAATGATTTGATGATCCTTTGTGATAGATCTTAGTACTCCCTCAAAGAATCCTTTTGATTGCACCTTGCTTGTTGCTTTGATTTGGCCTGAAACAATGGATTAAATAGCAATCTGTGACCCAGAACCAGTGAGAAACGAGAGTTTCTCCTTCAGCGCAGACCCAGTGAAGGGATTCTGCATTTCAACGTAGGTCCCGTGAAGGCTACCTGCGCTGAATGTCAAAACCCCTGTGTTGATTATACATTTACGTCGACAAGAAGCGATCCGTCAAACATAAAGTTAACTCTAGTTTTGGAGTGGTATTGTATCTTATTGTATCTTATTAAATAGCAACAAACAAGTGATCTTAGCCACTAAAATGATTTTAACCACAGTCAATGTAATATCATCAGCCATTAAAGCCTTGGTCGTGTTTGCACCGTCACCTCCACTTTTCATTTGGCCGATTGTTCACCTCCATATGATTGTTTACCCATTTTGAGGAACAGCTACGAAGAGTGATTTCACCTAGCCATCCTTGTGACACTGCCGTGATTGGAAAATTCCAACCTGTACTTGGAATCAGCTGCTAACCCTGTTTATCACTCGTTCCTCAAAAGACGAGTCTTCTTTAAGCTCTTTTCATCTGACTCGTAAAATATGAAAAGATTGCCGAGTCCTTGACCTTCCAGCTCGTCAAAGGGACAGGAAGCACTATCCCTCCTCTAGATTTTAATCTTTTGGGACCTGAGGGATTATTGCACAAAAAGATCGAGCGCTTGTTTTATTCGGCTCGTTAAAACTATCGAAAACTCATCCCTTCTGTATTGTTTTATACTTTTTCGGACTTAAGGGATTAGATGACGAAAAAGGACTTTTGGAGTTAACTTTATGTACCTTTTCAGACTCTCTAAAAATGAAAAGGACCGAGTTATCTTTGTCGTTAGACTCGTTAAAATCATTAAATAGTGACAAACTTGTCCTTAGACGAGAACGAGTTTCACTATCGCTAGGCTCGTTAAAACATAGTGATGGGCTTGCCCGAAGGTCAGGTTATAGAACAAGCATATGTTATCCTCCTCAAGCTTGACAAAAATATGTTATGATTTTTATAACGAGTCCTGGATCGTCTCTTCAATATTCTGCAAGATGAGAGAGTAGCTCTATCAGCGCGCTATACTCAGCGATGTTATTCGTTGATTGCCCGATACATACACCTCTGAAACTTACTAACTCTCCGCTTGGATAAAAAATGGCCCAGACTGCGGATGACAGGTTCTGCGAACTACGACTCGCTCCGTCAGCATATCCAACACATGTCTCCAGAAGGTTTGACATCTGCAATAAATGTAAAAAGGTGGATTACTGGACCAAAATAAACCCTTTAGCAAAAATAAAATACAACAAAAGCATACAGGTTACTATTTAAGCATAGTAACGCTTGAGGTACAACCCATTACGGGGTTGCGCCAGTGGAATTCCATCATAATCCGTTAACTCGTAGGCTCCTTTTGCTAACACTCATTTAACAATACAGGGGCCCATCCATAAAGAATTAAATTTACCTGCTCCCAATTTATCGGATTCTTGGTCATAAAGTAAGACCAAGTCGCCTTCTAAGAAGACACGGGGTTTGACATTTTTGTCGAACTGCGCCTTGACTCATTTCTTATGGGCTTCGTTAGCCAAAACGGCGTCATGACAGGTTTCATCCAATTGGATTAATTCCAAGAAACGAGCCTCTTCTTCTGAAGTTCCGAGGAGGAGATCAATTGCGAGTTTAAGAGACGAAATTTCACACTGGATTGGCAAGACTGCTTCCAGGCCATACACCAGTTGGAAGGGTGTGAACCCAGTCGCATTCCTTACCGATGTTCGCTAAGCCCACAAGGCTGAGTGCAGGATTAGGTGCCACCTTCTTTTGTGAACCCCGATCATCCTTTGCAACATACGCTTCAGGACCTTGTTGATTGCTTCAACTTGTTCGTTGGCTTGCGGATAATATGGGGTAAAGCTGTCGTGAGATAGCCCTATCTTGGCAGCTAATTCAACCATCATGTGATTGCGAAAATGCGACCCATGATCTGTAACTATAGCCTGTGGTACATCGAACCTGGCGACTACATGATTGAAAAAGAAAAGGGCAGTTGTTTCACCAGTGTTATCTAATGTAGGCATCACCTCGGCCCATTTGGTAAAATAGTCAATGGCGACTATAATATACCCATGCCCCCCGGTCGAGGTGGGGTTACATGTCATGAAATCGATGCCCCTTTTGACGAAAGGCCCAACAACAACTATTGGCTGTAAAGGTGCGGGTGGTCTTCTGGTTTTGCTATCAAAAATTTGACAAGCATGGCAACTTCTGACTGCGGTTATGCAATCTTTGAACATGATTGGCCAGAAGTATCTTGCTCGTAGTATTTTTTGTGCTGTAGCATATCCAGATTGATGCCCCCCACACGCGCCTGAATGACAATCATTCAGGGCTTTTTCGGCCTCTTCATGGGTGAGGCACCTCCTCAGAACTGTATCGATACCATGACGGTAAAGCGTATCACCGACGATCACTTGGTATCGTATACATTTCTGTTCTGAGTGAGAGGTGTCAGGCCTGAATTTTTGGGTTTGGAGATAAATTATTATATCTCCATACCACTCATTGCTTGCAGATATTAGAAACAAACTTTCGTCCACGATTGATTCTTCGGATGTCATGGAAGGCATAATTCATTGCCCTCTGAAACGTCGCCCCTGCATTCTTTAAACCAAAGGGTAATTTTCGATAAGCGAATGTGCCCCACAGGCAGATGAATGCAGTCTTTGACTGGTCCTGTGGGCGGATATTTATTTGATTATACCCGGAAAATCCATCCATGAATGAAAAGATTTCACATCCGGCGCATTCATCAATTATCTCGTCGATGAAGGGTGTAGGGTAGTTGTCCTTCGGACAAGCTTGGTTTACATCCCTATAATCGACACACACTCTAATTGTCCCTTGTTTCTTCATAACAGGGACAATATTCGATACCCAATCGGTTAGAGGAACCGGGTAGATGAAACCAGCATGGAGGAGCTTTTCAACTTCTGCTTTAATGGCAGTGGCTTTCTTGGGGTGCACCTACCGAAGCCGTTGTCTTACTGGTTTGACATCAGGATACATCTTAATTTCGTGTTCAACGATACTCGAGTCAATGCCTGGCATTTCATCATATGACCAAGCAAAGACATCTCTGAATTCGCGAAAGAGAGCGTTATATATTTCCAGTTCTGAAGGAGAACAACCTTTGCCGACATAAATATTCTCTACAACATTTGTTTTAGTCGAGATATTTATGGCTATAGTCTCTTGAGGTTTCTGCAAGATCACAAGAACAGAACACTACACAAGACATGGATTCATATTCATAACTAGTTCAAGATTAGAAATAAAATAAACATACTAATGCAATCATACATCAAAAATACATCAGTATATAGGAGAAACCAAGATAGCTTTATTGATGAATAACAAGGTCAGGAAGAGATACAACCCAGAGGGCTCCAATCCAACATCTCCTTCCCAGCAAATGGAATTCCTATCTTCACCCCCTTCAAATTCAAAAACATCCTACAATCCAATAAAATGACTATGAATTAAGAATGAAGAGAGAGATGGATGGACTAACCGGTGTCTTCCGTTTGTCCCTCGATCCGGCTTCTCTTCTCTTGGAGAGTTCCCAGCTACTTGCCTTCTCGCTCGCCCAGCCTCAAGAGGTTTCTGCAAGATCACAAGAAGAGAACACTACACAAGACATGGATTCATATTCATAACTAGTTTAGGATTAGAAATAAACTAAACATACTAATGCAATCATACATCAAAAATACATCAGTATATAGGAGAAACCAAGATAGCTTTATTGATGAATAACAAGGTTCAGGAAGAGATACAACCCAGAGGCCTCCAATCCAGCATCTCCTTCCCAGCAAATGGAATTCCTATCTTCACCCCCTTCAAAGCATTAAGCAACCAATGATTCCAAACTCAAACCAACAACAATTCTTTGCAATAACAAAATTCCAGCCTCTAGATCTCATGGAGGAGAGATCCATATATAGATGTTTGGAGAGAGGATGAGTCAGCTTGAGATCTGACTAGTGTCCTCTCCCTCTGTCAGTTCTTGATTCCACCTGGAGGTTTTTGCTTCCACTTGGATATTTGGAACCTCTTACTCATCACCAGTTGAATTCCCTGAGGCAAGTGTCATTTTGGAAGCTTCCTGGGTTCTGACACCTTGAGAAATGAACTTGCCACATGTCCACTCTCGCTCAGCGCAGGTAGCTAGTGTTGCCTTTGACATTCAGCGCAGGTAGCCAGTGTTGGCTTTGACATTCAGCGCAAACAGCTAGTGCAGCCACTGAAATGATCCTGAATTGACTTGTTTTTGAGCAGTTTCTGGTGGAGAACTTCTGTGAATTGCTGTGGTTTGTTAGCCTTGTTCCTCTAGGGGTAGGAACAACATGTTTAGGGACTTTGGATCCCTTAGATTATGGAAATTTCATGCTCAATGCTGTAAGGCACAAAAATGTCTATAACAGTTGCCCCCTAAAGTATGAGGCCGTTTATCGGGTGAAATGCTTTATCAGGGGGATCCGAAGTTCATCCAATGCTGGGAGGAGACCTATAATAAGATACAATACAATACATTATTTTTCATACTACTTTCATGATCTAGCTGAGGCGGGCATTCCCATGCTCAGCTTTATAAATTCATTTTTCTGTACATAGAACAGACAATCGTCTGATGGTAGACTGATAATTTTGATGAAATTATCATCCTTTGAGTAGGATGATTATCTGCTGCAATGATGTACATGTCAATGTCTTTATCTTTCCTGAATATATATCGCAGCCCAGATGGATGAAACTAGATCCGGGGTCTTCAAACTCCTTCGATCTTCACTCTAAGTACAAGTCGATCCATGTGAGAAATGTTCTGAAGTCGAACATGGAAAGACATCGCTTGATTACCGGTCAATGATGTAAACCGTTAACAAGCGCGAGAGGAATCACCGATAATGATAATGACCCTCAAGGTACTGCAGTACAATTCACGTGGTGTGAATAAAGGACTTGGCGTCGAACACCATGCAAAATATTTCGGTCGAAGGTCATTGATGTATACCTGTCGCCGGAAGTGAGAAACTTGCCATTGAGGCATGCAAGCTTCAAAGTACTGAAGGGGTTGTTCCTAGATCAACTTCTTGGATAATGAGCTGACGTCGACAAGAAGCGATCCATCAAAGGAGGGCCTTAATGAATCCCACATCAGTGACACAGAACAGAGCTAATGATTTTGATGGAGGTGAAAACGATCTGTGACATATGATTCAGGGTGGCGGTCATGAAAGGATGAAGGATAATGTATCGTAGTGGATGGGACACGGTTGACTTTTCTGAACGACTTCTCTTGAACATATGGCGACACTGATGCGATGGATCGGTAGCATTACCCCACATATGGATGGTATGGCCAGACCATGGATGTGACCGGTGAATGAAACAACCCAACCCGATTGTGGTACGGAGGAAAAGTGTCATGTTCAAGAGCGACTTGCTACCATCAAAGTTTTCTTTAGTTTCTCCCAATTTTTCCCCAGTCATTGCTGACCAGTACCTCTTTATTTTTTTCAAGCTTGAGGAGGATAACATATGCTTGTTCTATAACCTGCCCTTCGGGCAAGCCCATCGTTATGTTTTAACGAGCCTAGCGATAGTGAAACTCGTTCTCGTCTAAAGACAAGTTTGTCGCTATTTAATGATTTTAACGAGTCTAACAACAAAGATAACTCGGTCCTTTTCATTTTTAGAGAGTCTGAAAAGGTACATAAAGTTAACTCCAAAAGTCCTTTTTCATCATCTAATCCCTTTAGTCCAAAAAAGTATAAAACAATATAGAAGGGATGAGTTTTCGATAGTTTTAACGAGCCGAATAAAACAAGCGCTCGATCTTTTTGTGCAATAATCCCTCAGGTCCAAAAAGATTAAAATCTAGAGGAGGGATAGCACTTCCTGTCCCTTTTAACGAGCTAGAAGGCCAAGGACTCGGCAATCTTTTCATATTTTACGAGTCAGTTGAAAAGAGCTTAAAGAAGACTCGTCTTTTGAGGAACGAGTGATAAACAGGTTTAGCAGCTGATTCCAGGTACAGGTTGGAATTTTCCAATCACGGCAGTGTCACAAAGATGGCTAGGTGAAATCACTCTTCGCACCTGTTCCTCAAAATGGGTAAACAATCATATGGTGGTGAACGATCGGCCAAATGAAAAGTGGAGGTGATGGTGCAAACACGACCAAGGCTTTAATGGCTGATGATATTACATTCACAGTGGTTATTTACCGGGATATTTCATTTTTTAACGAGGTTAAACGCGGGTGGAAATATTTGCTCGGTCTTATGTTTATTTTTTTAACGATCATGAACTATGTGCTAAAACTGCTCGGATCTTGCGCTTATTTTTTAAGGAGCATGAATTGTGTGCTAAAACTGCTCAAATTCCCAGTCATATGATAAGAATGTCTCATTAAGATTCTATTTTTTATGGAGCTTCGATCTTACAAATCTTTGCTCCGAATCCTTTCGTTATGCAAGTTTGGAAACGACTAATCCTACGAGTTTAAAGGGTTAGACCTACAGGTTTAAAGGGAAGGACCTAAAAATTTAAAAAAATAAATAGCCGCCCCTTGCTTGCACTACAAAAGGTTTACATGCCCCCAGGTATAAAGTATGATTTCGAAGTTACCCCTCAATTTGCAAGTAAAACATTTGTTCTACCAGGAAAGGCCTACCTCTTTCAGGTTACCCAAAGATTGTTCCGTTAATCTTTCAAACAAAACACTTCTTCAGCGGTGTCTACCGAGATAGACAAAGGTGAATGACCTTAGTGCCAAACACGTAACTTTGACAAGAGAATCTTATTCTAGAATAACCCTCTTCCAGCATGGGCGGGATACAGACTAGTTATATTCTCCTGCGGAAACCTACCTTATACCAAAAGTTTTCCTGCCGAAGCAGACCAGGACGCATGCCCCCTGGGTTCCAGTCATATCCTCCCGGATTACTCGCGCTCATCAGGAGGACGGACCGTGCGTTGAGACATTTCTTGCGTGAAAAGACCATTTAGGGATGGTACATGACTATTTGCGATGCGTGATCCGAGAAATGAAAGTTGGTCCACGAGCTTGACCACTCTTCCTTCGTGCGGAAAACACATTACTCTAAAGAGTGAGGAGACAAGGGCTCCCATGCAATATATATAGTCTCGTCCAAGGAGTAGGTTATAATCCTAGGGTCCTTTAACGACCATCACGTTCATTTGAACGGTCTTCCCTTTCAATGTTATGGGCACATTGGGGAGGATCCCTAAAGGTCGACTGGTTCCTTTATCAAAGCCTGATAGATTTCTCATTTCAGGCAAAAGTGCTAGCGAGCCAAGCGCTTTCCAAGCAATAGAGGAAAGGATACTCACAGATGCCCCCTCATCAATAATAGTGCTAGCCATTACCATTCTATATATTTGAACGATAATTCTGAATGGTATGCTTGCTGGCAACCGGGGTCTGCCTAGTTGGTTCCAGTCGAAGGACACAACCAGGTTGCTTGGTGGTGGGACCGAATAGACGGCAGGGTATGACTCTAATGAAGTTCCTTCCTGCGATAAAGGAATGGGAAAATTGCCCCCTTGTTCGTCGGAGTCTGTGTTGATGAAGAGAATTTGGACGGTGTCATCTTTATTCTCCTCTGTGATGGTATCATTCGAAGATAGAGCCTCTGAAGGCAAAAACGGGTCAACTACCGTCTCAACCTTTTGACTTTCGTCAGGCATGGATCCAGATGGTTCATCTTCAATGATAGGTGCTTCGGCTGACCACCTGGGTGGGTCAGCCGGGTTCTCAACTAGTGAAGGACTTGGCAGGAGTTTTTGATATCCAGGAGGAAGTTGCGCTCGTAAAATCGGGCGATCTTCCAGAACTCTTTTAGCCTCGTCTAAGAAGGGACAATGGTGGATGGCGTGGTCGCCTTCACACAGTTTGCAAGGAAATCTAGCTTTCCCTCTCTCTCCTGGGACTTCACTTTCACTAGTCGATGGTGAGCTGTCAACATGGCTATCAGAGGTCGACGCTACCAAATTGTGCAAACGGGGAGACCAGTCCCTTAGTATCCGAGGGATGCAGGGACAATCTCTGTGGAAGTGGTCTCCCTTGCATATGAAACATGGCGATTTAGGCCTGGTCAGTGCTGTGTGTGGATTTTTGTCAGACGACACTTGTTTTCCCCCAGTCGCTTTTGGCTCCTTCTTCTTCTTCTCTTTCTTCTTCTTTTCCTTCTTCTCCTTAGGAACTTGGTTTTTTGTTTTACCAGTTCCGTCAAGCGAAGAGGAAGGAGGAGAGGAAGAGTTAGATGAAGTAGAAGGCTGGTTGGCAACTTTGGTCTGGTCTAACTGTTGACTCGACTGTTCAGGAATGGTGGTGTTCTGAATGACATTGGTTGAAAAGAGCCAGACTGGCAGGCCAATTGTCAGTCCTGGAAGCGACAATGTGGCCATATGTGGCGCACCAACATCTCCCCAAGAGGAGAAGGGACTAGGATTTCCACCAAGGGGAATTCCTTGGTTGGTGTGCTCCATTTTTTTTTTTCAACCTAAAGATCAACGCAGGAATAGGGGTGATTGTTCTGTTTAAAATAAATTTTAACGACGCTTTAGGCACAACTTGCTTTTTCACTTTTAAAGAGTCAAGAAAAAGCTAAAGATGACTCTAGTCTCCTTCGATGTTTTAACGAGCCCGAAGTGACAAATGCTCGGATGGAATTTTTCCGTTATAGAGTCTGAAAAAGGCCAAAAGGAACTGCTCTGGAGTTCTAGGCAGAGGGTGTGCCAAACTTTTCGCAAAACCGCAAAATACGTTTTTAGGGTACGGGTGGTCGATCTTCCTGAATGCTATGTTCAGTGCATTGCGATCAGTAGGGCGGCCGACACGGCTTCCTAAGGATAAAGGTTTTATGCCTATAGGGGTCTCCCAATATATACGCGATAGTACGTGGGAGCACAATCCATACTGGCGCTATCGTCCCTCAGGAGGAATCACCCACCATCCATGAGATCGACAGTCACCAGGCTTTACGATGCCAGAACATGTCTCTAGCCTAGACCTCTATGTTGTGCATTATGTTGCAAAGCATTGTTAAGTTCATTCAATTTATTTTAGGTTGATCTTTTTAGAAGTTTGCCTTTCAAGGTTCACCACGAGATGTATGATACAATTCCTAAATGCAGTCTAAAGATGATAAGCAAGCTTTATATCTTTTCAACTTTGAAAATCCTAGCTACTAAGGGAAAAGAAAGACACCATCTTTTCTCAAAGAGCAATCCGCACACTCTAATGCACTTTTCCTAAATCAGACATGCAAACTATCAAGATGCAAATGCACAATGCAGGTGTTTGTTTTCCGCTTTCTTAGTATTGATGCCTACAAAGAAAGATTTTTGTACAACTTTGAATTTGCTTTTAAATGACAAATACAAACAAGTTTAATTTTTCGAAATCAGAGAGGGTAGAAGAGATTACAACACTTAACGATTTTCAAAATGAATACTTGTTTCGACACTTAAAAGAGACAAACTCAAACCAATAAGCAAGAGTAAATGTATAATCAACTGCAAACAACCAATGAACTCTCTCCTAAGATCACAATCAACAGATCTGAATCAAGGGCTACAGGATGATTATTTCACTCATGCAAAGGAAAACTGCAAATGATGCCACAAACACAAAAAAACACTCACAGTCTTTTTGTACAAAAGGAGGCGGAATTTAAGCAGAGAAAAGGAGTTATTAGACTGGTACCTATGCTGGTTACAGGCTGCAAAAATCAGAGATCAAAACAAGGCAAAACAGAGCAGAGAACCCCAGTTGCACAAGGACAAACTGGTTTAGCGCAACCTCAACACAGGGGTTTTGACATTCAACGCAGGTAGCCTTCACGGGACCTGCGTTGAAATGTAGAATCCCTTCACTGGGTCTGTGCTGAATGAGAAACTCTCGTTTCTCACTGGTTCTGCGTCACAGATTGCTATTTAATCCACTGTTTCAGGCCAAATCAAAGCAACAAGCAAGGTGCAATCAAAGGGATGCTTCGAGGGAGTACTAAGATCTATCACAAAGGATCATCAAATCATTTGTGAGTCCATTGTTCAGATCATAGACAAGTCCAATGATTGGATCAAAGCATCAACTGTCTACTTTGCATCTGTGGAGTCGCCAATTTGTTGTGGGGAAAAATGCCTATGCAGGATGATCCTATCCACCTAAGGTGTGACATTGCCTTAGCAACAAACAGGGACAACTATTCTACTATTCTTCCTTTATGAATTAAGAATGAAGAGAGAGATGGATGGACTAACCGGTGTCTTCCGTTTGTCCCTCGATCCAGCTTCTCTTCTCTTGGAGAGTTCCGAGCTACTTGCCTTCTCGCTCGCCCAGCTTCAAGAGGTTTCTGCAAGATCACAAGAAGAGAACACTACACAAGACATGGATTCATATTCATAACTAGTTCAGGATTAGAAATAAACTAAACATACTAATGCAATCATACATAAAAAATACATCAGTATATAGGAGAAACCAAGATACCTTTATTGATGAATAACAAGGTTCAAGAAGAGATACAACCCAGAGGGGTCCAATCCAGCATCAAACTAGTTAGAAATGAATAACATTTGCTTGAAAATGAGATTAGAACCCTAATATTTCACTTTGAACTACGTAAAAAGAAATTAAAAGGTGTTTTTACCTCTCATTTGACCATTTCATTTGAACATGGTTTGTTGGAGCTTTGGAGGTGCCTCTTCCCCCTTGATTTTCATTAGCTGATTCCGGGAGATTCTGCGGAAGATTTTCGGCGCCGTCTGGACCAGGTAGGAGCTAAACCCTAGCTCTTTCTTTTCATGGTTTTCTTTTCCCATTCTGTGCCTGTTTTCCTGTTCCCCTGAGCCCCTGGGGTTTTGTTAGGGCGCTCTGCCATAAGCGCAGGCAATCCACTCGAAACCTGCGTTGAATGTCAAGCTGCATGAAGGCAGTTTGACCTTCAACGCAGGTGGAACATTAGCCAGTTGCGTTGGGCATAGAAAAACAGTTCTGTTGCACAGTTTTTGATGAAAATTTTGCCAGTTTCTCATCAAATCCAGGATCTTACTCTTTCTCTTGTTTGTTTTGCAGGGACTTTTGAGCAAAATTACCCTTACATGGCGAGAACGAGAACATGAAGAAGAGGACATGATTGCCCTCCATGACCCTGTCACGGTGAACGCGCTGCGGAACTGTGGCCTCCTGAAGTTCTTCCGTATCTCTAGTATGAGTGCACAGATCTCCTTACTGCAGTATATGCTTGATGCTTGGGATCCTATCAACCAAGTATTTCAGATTAGGGGAAAATCTATCCCCCTGACCGTAGTAGACATTTACTTCTTGACTGGCTTGTCGAGGCAGGGTGCCCCCATTTCTTTGTCAGGTTCGGCCCGAGGGAATGACTCCGTGAGAGATTATGTCTGCCAGTATTGCAGGGAAGGATCTCAGCTGAGTAGAGATGACAAGGTCGTTATCCGTGAGATTACTGACAGGTCTCTCAAGTCCATTCTGTATACTATTGGTAGGATGGCCGGTAGCGCATCTCTTCATGTTGCCAACAGATCCTATGTGCAGCACACCTTGGAGTGCCTCCAACCGAAAATATTCAACTGGTGTGATGCAGTACCTCTTCAGATGAAAAGTCAGTTGAACAAGGTAAAGGAAGGGAGGCTGAAGAACATTGGATTTGGTTCTATTCTGACTGCCTTTGCCTTGGAGAAAATACCACTGATGCAGCCTCAGTATATCGCACTCGACTTGCCTTCTCCTACCGAGCCACGCATGCAGAGACGGGTTGATCACATGTCTATGCATGCTGGTCAATCTCAAATTTCTTTCACTGATACCTTCTTCAGGTGGTTCGAGCGTCAGGAGATGGTCTATTCTGAGTATCCATATGTTGGTATGGATTTCCGAGGCGATCCGGACTTGGTACTGCCGGATGGCGAACAGTGGGGTGCTATTGGTAAAATCTTCGACTATATTACTGTTTACTGTTCTTATTTATAATTTCCTTGTGCTTTATTCTATCAAGACTTTAATCATACTCATGTGTGCATGCAGATGTTGGTCCTGTTCGTCCAGCAGTTCACCCAAGAGCGCCAGTTGCTGCCCCAGCAGGGGAGACTGCTGGGAGGGTTATTCTTCGGGACCTTGACATGGCCGAGACCCTTACAACTGTGTAGGAATAGGTTGAGAGCCTTACTCTTGGCATTCCTGATGTGAAGATTGACGAGTTACCTTTGCAGTTGCAGCGGCATTCTACTGGTGTGCCTAGACGATGGACTCGTCTCTTGCGCATGATTGCACAGGCCGTGACGTGCTATCATGAGCATCACTAGGCTAGGGTGCCCCCTAGAATTTTTGAGTTTTTGGGTCATGCGATCGATTTTTGTCTTGGTTACAGAACATCATGTATAAACAATAAATAGCTTATATATATATTTTGATTTTCGGGGTTTATTTTTGGTTGAGTTATATGATCCATATGTACAACATTGATGATGTGTCTCTTTTTATAAATGTCGCAAATGTCTATCTAACACATAGTTTGCTAATGAGTCGGTTAATGTGTTTAAGTTTCTGGAAATATGTTGATATTGAATTAAATCAAATTGTCTTTCCAAAATCTTAACCCTTAGGAACATGCGACAAATAGCTGGATTGCGAACGGAATATATACCATTGAGTTGTAGTATTACGAGTTGTGAGTCTAGCCTGACGATTAGTCAGCGTATACCATGGGTGATGGCATCAGAGAGTAGCTCTATCAACGCGCTATACTCAGCGATGTTATTCGTTGATTGCCCGATACATACACCTCTGAAACTTACTAACTCGCCGCTTGGATCAAAAATGGCCCAGGCTGCGGATGACAGGTTCTGTGAACTACGACTCGCTCCGTCGGCATATCCAACACATGTCTCTAGAAGGTTTGACATCTGCAATAAATGTAAAAAGGTGGATTACTCGACCAAAATAAACCCTTTAGCAAAAACAAAATACAAAAAAAGCATACAGGTTACTATTTAAGCATAGTAACGCTTGAGGTACAACCCATTACAGGGTTGGGTCAGTGGAATTCCGTCATAATCCATTAACTCATAGGCTCCTTTTGCTAACACACGTTTAACAATATAGGGGCCCATCCATAAAGAATTAAATTTACCTGCTCCCAATTTATCGGATTCTTGGTCATAAAGTAAGACCAAGTCACCTTCTGAGAAGACACAGGGTTTGACATTTTTGTCGAACTACGCCTTGACTCGTTTCTTATGGGCTTCGTTAGCCAAAGCGGCATCACGACGGGTTTCATCCAATTGGATTAATTCCAAGAAATGGGCCTCTTCTTCTGAAGTTCCGGGGAGGAGATCAATTGCAAGTTTAAGAGACGAAATTTCACACTGGATTGGCAAGACTGCTTCCAGGCCATACACTAGTTGGAAGGGTGTGAACCCGATCGCATTCCTTACCGATGTTCGGTAAGCCCACAAGGCTGAGTACAGGATTAGGTGCCACCTTCTTTTGTGAACCCCGATCATCCTTTGCAACATACGCTTCAAGACCTTGTTGATTGCTTCAACTTGTCCGTTGGCTTGCGGATAATATAGGGTAGAGCTGTCCTGAGATAGCCCTAGCTTGGCAGCTAATTCAACCATCATGTGATTGCGAAAATGCGACCCATGATCTGTAACTATAGCCTGTGGTACACCGAACTTGGCGACTACATGATTGAAAAAGAAAATGGCAGCTGTTTCACCAGTGTTATCTAATGTAGGCATCGCCTCGGCCCATTTGGTAAAATAGTCAACGGCGACTATAATATACCCATGCCCCCCGGTCGAGGTGGGGTTACATGTCATGAAATCGATGCCCCATTTGGCGAGAGGCCCAATAGCAACTATTGGCTGTAAAGGTGCAGGTGGTCTTCTGGTTTTGCTATCAAAAATTTGACAAGCATGGCAACTTCTGACTGCGGTTATGCAATCTTTGAACATGGTTGGCCAGAAGTATCCTGCTCGTAAGATTTTTTGTGCTGTAGCATATCCATATTGATGCCCCCCACACGCGCCTGAATGACAATCATTCAGGGCTTTTTCGGCCTCTTCATGGGTGAGGCACCTCCTCAGAACTGTATCGATACCACGACGGTAAAGCGTATCACCGACGATCATGTAGTCTTTCGCTTGGTATCGTATACGTTTCTGTTCTGAGTGAGAGGTGTCAGGCCTGAATTTTTGGGTTTGGAGATAAATTATTATATGTCCATACCACTCATTTCTTGCAGATATTAGAAACAAAATTTCGTTCACGATTGATTCTTCGGATGTTTCATCGTTGGATGACGATGGGAGATCGCACAATAATTCTGCGAAAACTAAAGCTTTCTTTGATTTGGATTTTATAAATGCCAGATCAAACTCTTGAAGGATCGCTATCCATTTTGAATACTTGCCCCCCAGCAACTATCGCGACAATATATAAGTCATGGGGTTGCAATCTGATAGAATGGTAGTTTTCCAAAAGAGGACATAATGTCGAAATCTTTGTATCGCTTGAACAGCAGCGAGTGCTAGCTTTTCAACATAAGAATATTTTCTTTCTGTATCATTCAAGTTTTTGCTTAAATAATATATAGGATGTTCAATTCCATCGACTTCTTGAACTAAAACCATCACAATGGTCGTATCTGCTGCAGCCAGATATAGGTTAAAATCTCTTTTATAGTCTGGGGCATACATTAATGATGCTTTTACTAGAGAATCTTTCAGAGCATCAAAGGAAGCTTGCGCCACCTGATCCCAGACAAAAGGTACATCCTTTTTCAAAAGACGAGTATAACGTTTAGCAAGTTCTGTGTAATTTGGAATGAACCTCCTCAGAAAGTTTGCTTTCCCTTGGAGTTTCTGAATCTGAAGCAAATTTGAAGATGGAGGCAAATTAATGATTTCCTGAACCTTGCAAGGGTCGAGACGAATCTCATCCTTAGAGACTACAAAGCCAATTAAAGGACCAGAACCGACGCAAAATACACATTTCTGTGGATTGAGTCTTATCTTGTAGCGTCAGCAACGTAGAAATATCGCTCTTAAATGCTGCGGATGATCAGTCCGCTTTCGCGAATGAGCCGGAAGGTCGTCGAGATAAGGTTGAACGATGTTCTTGATGTCATGGAAGGCATAATTCATTGCCCTCTGAAACGTCGCCCCTGTGTTCTTTAAACCAAAGAGTAGTTTTCGATAAGCGAATGTGCCCCATGGACAGATGAATGCAGTCTTTGACTGGTCCTGTGGGTGGATATTTATTTGATTATACCCGGAAAATCCATCCATGAATGAAAAGATTTCACATCCGGCGCATTCATCAATTATCTGGTCGATGAAGGGTGTAGGGTAGTTGTCCTTCGGACAAGCTTGGTTTACATCAATATAATCGACACACACTCTAATTGTCCCCAATCAACATTGATTGTAGGATTCCTTCGTCAGGCCCATGTACTTTTGACCAAGGATCTAATGGGGTACCATATTCTCTAGACCTATCTACCCAAACGCTTGATGAGCGTTGATTTGGGTTCGCCTCCCATGCTCGAAACATTGGTTGCTACAATATTTCTATAGGGCTTGGGGGCAACACCATTTCATGATCCATGTTGATATCGTCTTCTGAGATCTTCGTGGAAGATATCATGCTGCAGGCTCCTACCAATGCTACTTCTCCTATATAGATTGGAGGTGGAAGTGTGAAAGTTCCCATTAATGTGGGGTCTTTCAGTAGGCCTACTCCAATATCTTGAAGCGAATGGTTGCTTCCATGGATCATGGGAATGCTTCCTGTAACTTGTGAACCATTAGGGAGGAAGTCTTGTTGGTCGACGATCGTAATCCCTCCTTGAAAAGGGAATGCGATCTTCCTAAAATAAGTTGACACTACAGCTGCCATGGCATATATCCATGGTCTTCCTAGTAGGATGTTGTAGTCAAGATTCCCATCGATGACTTCAACATCTATTTCTACTGTTTTTCCTCCTAGTTCAACTTTCAAGTTATTAAGGATACCGCACGGGGTATAGGTCCTTCCGTCAAATGCTTTTAGTGTCGTCGAAGATCGCGACAAGGTCGGAGACCCTAAAGTTTTCCAGCAACTCATCGACATAATACACGTAGATGCCCCCTCATCAATAATTGTTCGGCGAATAGTTTTGTTGAGGGCTTTCACTTGAATAAGGAAAGCTAGTTGAGCTGGTAACTGAGGATCGTATCCTTTGTGGTCAAAGGATACAAGATTGGAATCCTTAGGATCAACCCCACCAATAGCCGATAACAAAGCCTGCCTTTGGGATGGGCAATTTTGTAGTACTTCAAGAGTCGACATAGCGGATGGCGATTGGGCCAAATCTTCCACTATGTTATAATGCTGCACCACTCTGGCGCGAGGATTAAATGTCGACTTGTGTACTACTCCCTTTGGCGGTTTTATTGTTAATTCAGGAATGATGGGTGGTACAACTTCTGTCGAAGTTGTTGTCGAACTACTTGGTTGATCTTTACCTTTGTCGTTCGACAGCTGCGGATTCCCGTAATCTTTGTTCCTTGTCGAAATCAAAGCATCATTTTGTTGCTTGGATATCGACAACATTAGCACTTGTGACGGGGAAGCATTTCCACTATCAACCAGATTTTGACCTGGATTTGGAAACGGATCAGTTAACACAGCTGAGGTTTGCGAACTTTTGAAGAACCTTTTAAGCTCAGCTTTGTATGGACATTCGTTTGTCCAATGACGCTCGTCACATATCTGACACCCTGTGGTAGGGGGTTTCCTATTTCCAGGAGGGTTTGAAGAAGTTTTTCCAGGGGATGACTCACCTTGTTTCTTCTTCTTCCCTTTGTTTTGTTTCTTCTTGCTTCCTGGTTGATTGGTTTCTTTGCCTTTATTTGCTGATATGGCATTTACTTACGAAGCAAGAATCTCTTCTTTTGCATTTTGATCCGAATTGTTACGGGCTTTCTTAGACGAAGCCTTTGTCGATTTCGCGTTTGCCGTGCCAATCACACCATCGCCGGCATGAGAGTCACTATTTGATTTAGGAGGAGGAGGAATTGAGAATTCCGGTCTAGGGGCGTCGGGTATTTTGACATAGAGCGTGCCAGACTGAGTGTAGACTAAGTCTAGGTATTGTGCACGAGCAATAACTTGCTCCTCCGTTATGACCCCCCCCCCTTGGCCACATCTTCTGTTATAGCAGGAAGTAACGACTTTATAAACCATTCAGCTAACAGCTGATCGGGAATGTACGTTTTCACCATCCTACAACGACGACGCCACTCATGTATATGATCGGATATATGAGTGGCCGTTGTCTGCTTAAAGTTGGTTAAGATTTCTGTTCCTGTTTCATACCTTATCGGTAATTGAAAATGGGTTAAGAAAGCCGTGGCTAGGGAGCTCAAATTGTCAAACGAGGCTCTAGGTAATTCAATATACCATTTTGCCGCTGGACCCGTTAACGTCCTCTGGAAAAGGCGAAGCCTTATCGAATCATCGTTTAGGGTGTTTGATGAACACCACAGATGAAAATTCATCACGCGATTCGATGGGTCTTCACCTGGATTTCCATTAAATTTAGGAATGTCCGATGGAAGTTTGTGAGGAATCGCTGGCCACCAAGGGGCGTAAGCAATCGGATCGTTGGTTAACCAGTGTAAATCGGGTAACTCTAAAGTTGCCACGAATGGTAACTGTTGATTCAGGTTAGGTGAAGCATACCCGGGATACGATGGGATCGCCTGAGCAGTTGGGCTTTGCATACCAGCATAATGCAACTGATGTTGGTATGACTGATATGGTTGGTGGACTTGACCACTATAAAGTGGTTGATTTTGACCGTTTTGAATATACGGTTGTCCACTGTTCGCAAAGATCTGCTGCTCAGATTCTTGGTACACTTGTTGGAATTATGGTCGTTGGTATTGCACCAGCCATGGTTGTGAAGCCATGTTCTGTTGCGCTATACTAACCATTGGACCAAGGTGCGGGGTGATTGTACCCGTTTGGACCTGTGTCACCCCACCAGTTGGCGATTGTGGTTGTGTCACAGGGTCAAGGGGCTGTTGCATTACAACCTGAGAAATCTGAGGTTGACATACAACAGGCAATGTTTGAACTTGCGACACTGTCACAATAGCCGGTGTGGTCGGGATGTTCGACATAGGTACACATTGTTGCATAGAATATACAACCCTTGGTTGTTGAGTTAGCATAGGTACCCAACCACTTGATGTAACTCCAGTATAACCTGAATACTGTTGTGAACTCCCGTATGGATACCCTCCCGGAGGGGGTAATGAAAGGGCATACTGCCCCCCATACGGTAGCAATCCGGAACTCAAGGGGATTGTTTGTCCTTGGGGACTGGATTGCCCAGATTGACCTCCAAATGGATCAATCTGGCGAGTTTCAACATAAGAGTTGCCGGATATTATTCCGGATGAACAAACTGGAACAGACCACACTGTCGAAATAGTCCCTGGGTGGACTCCTTCTAGCGGTTGTGAGCTAGTTGGGACAGATGGCATGCCGGTAAACATTGTCGGAGTGACGGCAGGGGCTTCTGTTGTCGCTGTGTCATTCGACACAGTTCTAGATGTTGACAGTTGTTTAGACATTTTGAGTCTATCCAAGAGATTACCTAGCGTTTCTACAGGAACTTCCACTTGTGGTAGACTAACTTCTGATGAAGGAAATAGAGTGACCCCGACTCCAAAATGTGTTGGAGTACTTGCTTGCGGATCCTCTACAATTTCCTCTATCGCAATCAAACCAGGTGGAAGAGGAAGACCGTCAGGTCCGTAAAATATTTCTGGTGCCGAAGAAGGGGTTGAATCGACAACGACAGTTGTTTAAGGATCAAGACTCTCCGAACCGGTCACAGATGGAACTGGTTCAATAACGCAAGTATTTGCTCCCAGACTAGGATCAGTGTTACTGTCCCTCTGTGGCTGTTGAACTTCTTCTATAGAGGCAGGGTTTCCAGAAATGTTTGGAGTAACCGGAATCTCAGATGTCATTGGAAGACTTGTTCTAACTTTGATAGGAGATTTCGAACCGGTTAAACGAGTTCGCTTTGTCCGTACTGTTTTCGATTCCAAAGACAAAGACGGTTGACTCGTAAGCATCCGCGAACGACGGGGTTTCAAATGACTTTCTTCCACGATTGCGGATTACTCAATCAACCAAAATACAAAAGGGGAAAGTGTTTTTCCGAATTAAATGAATTTTTTAGACGCTTTTAGACACAACTTGCTTTTTCACTTTTAAAGAGTCGAGAAAAAGCTAAAGATGACTCTAGTCTCCTTCGATGTTTTAACGAGCCCGAAGTGACAAATGCTCAGATGGACTTTTTCTGTTATAGAGTCTGAAAAAGGCCAAAAGGAACTGCTCTGGAGTTCTAGGCAGAGGGTGTGCCAAACTTTTCGCAAAACCGCAGAATACTTTTTAGGGTACGGGCAGTCGATCTTCCTGAATGCTGTGTTCAGTGCATTGCGATCAGTAGGGTGGCCGACATGGCTTCCTAAGGATAAAGGTTTTATGCCTATAGGGGTCTCCCAATATATACGCGACGGTACGTGGGAGCACAATCCGTACTGGCGCTATCGTCCCTCAGGAGGAATCACCCACCATCCACGAGATCGACAGTCACCAGGCTTTACGACGCTGGAACACGTCTCTAGCCTAGACCTCTATGTTGTGCGTTATGTTGCAAAGCGTTGTTAAGTTCATTCACTTTATTTTAGGTTGATCTTTTTAGAAGTTTGCCTTTCAAGTTTCACCACGAGATGTATGATACAATTCCTAAATGCAGTCTAAAGATGATAAGCAAGCTTTATATCTTTTCAACTTTGAAAATCCTAGCTACTAAGGGAAAAGAAAGACACCATCTTTTCTCAAAGAGCAATCAGCACACTCTAATGCACTTTTCCTAAATCAGACATGCAAACTATCAAGATGTAAATGCACAATGCAGGTGTTTGTTTTCCGCTTTCTTAGTATTGATGCCTACAAAGAAAGCTTTTTGTACAACTTTGAATTTTCTTTTAAATGACAAATACAAACAAGTTTACTTTTTCGAAATCAGAGAGGGTAGAAGAGATTACAACACTTAACGATTTTCGAAATGAATACTTGTTTCGACACTTAAAAGAGACAAACTCAAACCAATAAGCAAGAGTAAATGTATAATCAACTGCAAACAGCCAATGAACTCTCTCCTAAGATCACAATCAACAGATCTGAATCAAGGGCTACAGGATGATTATTTCACTCATGCAAAGGAAAACTGCAAATGATGCCACAAACAGATAAAAACACTCACAGTCATTTTGTACAAAAGGAGGCGGAATTTAAGCAAAGAAAAGGAGTTATTAGACTGGTACCTATGCTGGTTACAGGCTACAAAAATCAGAGATCAAAACAAGGCAAAACAGAGCAGAGAACCCCAGCTGCACAAGGGCAAACTGGTTCAGCGCAACCTCAACACAGGGGTTTTGACATTCAGCGCAGGTAGCCTTCACGGGACCTGCGTTGAAATGCAAAATCTCTTCACTGGGTCTGTGCTGAAGGAAAAACTCTCGTTTCTCACTAGTTCTGAATCACAGATTGCTATTTAATCCACTGTTTCAGGCCAAATCAAAGCAACAAGCAAGGTGCAATCAAAGGGATGCTTTGAGGGAGTACTAAGATCTATCACAAAGGATCATCAAATCATTTGTGAGTCCATTGTTCAGATCATAGACAAGTCCAGTGATTGGATCAAAGCAGCAACTGTCTACTTTGCATCTGGGAATAGCAGATGCAGTTCGATTGTTGCTGTCAAGTCTATGAAACAAACAATGATAGAAACACAAATAAAATGACTAAATAGATCTCCCCAGCAGAGTCGCCAATTTGTTGTGGGGAAAAATGCCTATGCAGGATGATCCTATCCACCTAAGGTGTGACAGTGCCTTAGCAACAAACAGAGATAGCTATTCTAGTATTCTTCCTTTATGAATTAAGAATGAAGAGAGAGATGGATGGACTAACCGGTGTCTTCCATTTGTCCCTCGATCCGGCTTCTCTTCTCTTGGAGAGTTCCCAACTACTTGCCTTCTCGCTCGCCCAACTTCAAGAGGTTTCTGCAAGAACACAAGAAGAGAACACTACACAAGACGTGGATTCATATTCATAACTAGTTCAGGATTAGAAATAAACTAAACATACTAATGCAATCATACATCAAAAATACATCAGTATATAGGAGAAACCAAGATAGCTTTATTGATGAATAACAAGGTTCAGGAAGAGATACAACCCAGACGGCTCCAATCCAGCATCTCCTTTCCAGCAAATGAAATTCCTACCTTCACCCCCTTCAAAGCATTAAGCACCCAATGATTCCAATCTCATACCAACAGCAATTCTTTGCAATAACAAAATTCCAGCCTCTAGATCTCATGGAGGAGAGATCCATATATAGATGTTTGGAGAGAGGATGATTCAGCTTGAGATCTGACTAGTGTCCTCTCCCTCTGTCAGTTCTTGATTCCACTTGGAGGTTCTTGCTTCCACTTGTAGATTTGGAACCTCTTACTCATCACCAGTCAAATTCCCTGAGGCAAGTGTCATTTTGGAAGCTTCTTGGTTCTGACACCTTGAGAAATGAACTTGCCACATGTCCACTCTCGCTCAGCGCAGGTAGCCAGTGTTGCCTTTGACATTCAGCGCAGGTAGCCAGTGTTGGCTTTGACATTCAGCGCAAACAGCTAGTGGAGCCACTGAAATGATCCTGAATTGACTTGTTTTTGAGCAGTTTCTGGTGGAGAGCTTCTGTGAATTGCTGTGGTTTGTTAGCCTTGTTCCTCTAGGGGTAGGAACAACATGTTTAGGGACTTTGGATCCCTTAGATTATGGAAATTTCATGCTCAATGTTGTAAGGCACAAAAATGTCTATAACAGTTGCCCCCTAAAGTAAGAGGTGGTTTATCGGGTGAAATGCTTTATCAGGGGGATCCGAAGTTCATCCAATGTTGGGGGGAGACCTGTAATAAGATACAATGCAATACATTATTTTTCATACTGCTTTCATGATCTAGCTGAGGCGGGCATTCCCATGCTCAGCTTTATAAATTCATTTTTCTGTACATAGAACAGACAATCGTCTGATGGTAGACTGATAATTTTGATGAAATTATCATCCTTTGAGTAGGATGATTATCTGCTGCAATGATGTACATGTCAATGTCTTTATCTTTCCTGAATATATATCACAACCCGGATGGATGAAACTAGATCCGGTGTCTTCAAACTCGTTCGATCTTCACTCTAAGTACAAGTCGATCCATGTGAGAAATGTTCTGAAGTCGAACATGGAAAGACATCGCTTGATTACAGGTCAATAATGTAAACCGTTAACAAGCGCGAGAGGAATCACCGATAATGATAATGACCCTCAAGGTACTGCAGTACAATTCACGTGGTGTGAATAAAGGACTTGGCGTCGAACACCACGCAAAATCTTTCGGTCGAAGGTCATTGATGTATACCTGTCGCCGGAAGTGAGAAACTTGCCATTGAGGCATGCAAGCTTCAAAGTACTGAAGGGGTTGTTCCTATATCAACTTCTTGGATAATGAGTTGATGTCGACAAGAAGCGATCCGTCAAAGGAGGGCCTTAATGAATCCCACATCAGTGACACGAAACGGAGCTAATGATTTTGATGGAGGTGAAAACGATCTGTGACATATGATTCAGGGTGGCGGTCATGAAAGGATGAAGGATAATGTATGGCAGTGGATGGGACACGGTTGACTCTTCTGAACGACTTCTCTTGAACATATGGTGACACTGATGCGATGTATTGGTAGAATTACCCCAAATATGGATGGTATGGCGAGACCATGGATGTGACCGGTGAATGAAACAACCCAACCCGATTGTGGTACGGAGGAAAAGTGTCATGTTCAAGAGCGACTTGCTACCATCAAAGTTTTCTTTAGTTTCTCCCAATTTTTCCCCAGTCATTGCTGACCAGTACCTCTTTATTTTTGTCAAGCTTGAGGAGGATAACATATGCTTGTTCTATAACCTGCCCTTCGGGCAAGCCCATCGCTATGTTTTAACGAGCCTAGCGATAGTGAAACTCGTTCTCGTCTAATGACAAGTTTGTCGCTATTTAATGATTTTAACGAGTCTAACGACAAAGATAACTCGGTCCTTTTCATTTTTAGAGAGTCTGAAAAGGTACATAAAGTTAACTCCAAAAGTCCTTTTTCGTCATCTAATCACTTTAGTCCAAAAAAGTATAAAACAATACAGAAGGGATGAGTTTTCGATAGTTTTAACGAGCCGAATAAAACAAGCACTCGATCTTTTTGTGCAATAATCCCTCAGGTCCAAAAAGATTAAAATCTAGAGGAGGGATACCACTTCCTGTCCCTTTTAACGAGCTGGAAGGCCAAGGACTCGGCAATCTTTTCATATTTTACGAGTCAGTTGAAAAGAGCTTAAAGAAGACTCGTCTTTTGAGGAACGAGTGAAAGATGGGTTAGCAGCTGATTCCAGGTACAGGTTGGAATTTTCCAATCACGGCAGTGTCACAAGGATGGCTAGTGAAATCACTCTTCGCAGCTGTTCCTCAAAATGGGTAAACAATCATATGGAGGTGAACGATCAGCCAAATGAAAAGTGGAGGTGACGGTGCAAACACGACCAAGGCTTTAATGGCTGATGATAATACATTCATAGTGGTTATTTACCGGGATAGTTCATTTTTTAACGAGCTTAAACGTGGGTGGAAACATTTGCTCGGTCTTATGTTTATTTTCTTACGAGCATGAACTATGCGCTAAAACTGCTCAGATATTGCGTTTATTTTTTAACGAGCATGAACTGTGTGCTAAAATTGTTCGAATCTTGCGTTTATTTTTTAACGAGCATGAACTGTGTGCTAAAACTGCTCGATTTTATATGGTCAAATTTTTTATTTTTACCATAACTAGCTTTGCCCTTTTCAAAGATAGTACTGTATCCTCAATTGCTGCATCAAACTAGTTAGAAATGAATAACATTTGCTTGAAAATGAGATTAGAACCCTAATATTTCGCTTTGAACTACGTAAAAAGCAATTAAAAGGTGTCTTTACCTCTCATTTTACCATTTCATTTAAACTTGGTTTGTTGGAGCTTTGGAGGTGCCTCTTCCCCCTTGATTTTCATCAGCTGATTCCGGGAGATTCTGCGGACGATTTTCGGCACCGTCTGGACCAGGTAGGAGCTAAACCCTAGCTCTTTCTTTTCATGGTTTTCTTTTCCCATTCTGTGCCTATTTTCCTGTTCCCCTGAGCCCCTGGGGTTTTGTTAGGGCGCTCTGCCATCAGTGCAGGCAGTCCACTCGAAACCTGCGTTGAATGTCAAGCTACATGAAGGAAGTTTGACCTTCAACGTAGGTGGAACATTAGCCAGTTGCGTTGGGCATAGAAAAACAGTTCTGTTGCACAGTTTTTGATGAAAATTTTGCCAGTTTCTCATCAAATCCAGGATCTTACTCTTTCTCTTGTTTGTTTTGCAGGGACTTTTGAGCAAAATGACCCTTACATGGCGAGAACGAGAACATGAACAAGAGGACATGATTGCCCTCCATGACCCTGTCACGGTGAACGCGCTGCGGAACTGTGGCCTCTTGAAGTTCTTCCGTATCTCTAGTATGAGAGCACAGATCTCCTTACTGCAGTATATGCTTGATGCTTGGGATCCTATCAACCAAGTATTTCAGATTAGGGGCAAATCTATCCCCCTGACCGTAGTAGACATTTACTTCTTGACTGGCTTGTCGAGGCAGGGTGCCCCCATTTCTTTGTCAGGTTCGGCCCGAGGGAATGACTCCGTGAGAGATTATGTCCGCCAGTATTGCAGGGAAGGATCTCAGCCGAGTAGAGACGGCAAGGTCGTTCTTCGTGAGATTACTGACAGGTCTATTAGGTCCATTCTGTATACTATTGGTAGGATGGCCGGTAGCGCATCTCTTCATGTTGCCAACAGATCCTATGTGCAGCACGCCTTGGAGTGCCTCCAACCGAAAATATTCAACTGGTGTGATGCAGTGCTTCTTCAGATGAAAAGTCAGTTGAACAAGGTAAAGGATGGGAAGTTGAAGAACTTTGGATTTGGTTCTATTCTGACTGCCTTTGCCTTGGAGAAAATACCACTGATGCAGCCTCAGTATATCGCACTCGACTTGCCTTCTCCTACCGAGCCACGCATGCAGAGATGGGTTGATCACATGTCTAGGCATGCTGGTCAATCTCAGATTTCTTTCACTGATACCTTCTTCAGGTGGTTCGAGCATTAGGAGATGGTCTATTCCGAGTATCCATATGTTGGTATGGATTTCTGAGGTGATCCGGACTTGGTACTGCCGGATGGCGAACAGTGGGGCGCTATTGGTAAAATCTTCGACCATATTACTGTTTACTGTTATTATTTATAATGTCCTTGTGCTTTATTCTATCAAGACTTTAATCAAACTCATGTGTGCATGCAGATGTTGGTCCTGTTCGTCCAGCAGTTTGCCCAAGAGCGCCAGTTGCTGCCCCAGTAGGGGAGACTGCTGGGAGGGTTATTCTTCGCGACCTTGACGTGGTCGAGACCCTTACAGCTGTGTAGGAGTAGGTTGAGAGCCTTATTCTCGGCATTCCTGATGTGAGGATTGACAAGTTACCTTTGCAGTTGCAGCGGCATACTACTGGTGTGCCTAGACGATGGACTCATCTCTTGCGCATGATTGCACAGGCCGTGACGTGCTATCATGAGCATCACTAGGCTAGGGTGCCCCCTAGCATTTTTGAGTTTTTGGGTCATGCGACCTATTTTTGTCTTGGTTACAGAACATCATGTATAAACGATAAACAGCTTATATATATATATTTTTTGATTTTCGGGGTTTATTTTTGGTTGAGTTATATGATCCATATGTACAACATTGATGATGTGTCTCTTTTTATAAATGTCGCAAATGTCTATCTAACACATAGTTTGCTAATGAGTCGGTTAATGTGTTTAAGTTTCTGGAAATATGCTGATATTGAATTAAATCAAATTGTCTTTCCAAAATCTTAACCCTTAGGAACATGCGATAAATAGCTGGATTGCGAATGGAATATATACCATTGAGTTGTAGTATTACGAGTTGTGAGTCTAGCTTGACGATTAGTCGACGTATACCATGGGTGATGGCATCAGAGAGTAGCTCTATCAATGCGCTATACTCATCGATGTTATTCGTTGATTGCCCGATACATACACCTCTGAAACTTACTAACTCGCCGCTTGGATCAAAAATGGCCCAGGCTGTGGATGACAGGTTCCGCGAACTACGACTCGCTCCGTCGGCATATCCAACACATGTCTCCAGAAGGTTTGACATCTGCAATAAATGTAAAAAGGTGGATTACTCGACCAAAATAAACCCTTTAGCGAAAACAAAATACAACAAAAGCATACAGGTTACTATTTAAGCATAGTAACGCTTGAGGTACAACCCATTACGGGGTTGCGCCAGTGGAATTCCGTCATAATCCGTTAACTCGTAGGCTCCTTTTGCTAACACTCGTTTAACAATATAGGGGCCCATCCATAAAGAATTAAATTTACCTGCTCCCAATTTATCGGATTCTTGGTCATAAAGTAAGACCAAGTCACCTTCTGAGAAGGCATGGGGTTTGACATTTTTGTCGAACTGCGCCTTGACTCGTTTCTTATGGGCTTCATTAGCCAAAGCGGCGTCACGACGGGTTTCATCCAATTGGATTAATTCCAAGAAACGGGCCTCTTCTTCCAAAGTTCCGGGGAGGAGATCAATTGCGAGTTTAAGAGACGAAATTTCACACTGGATTGGCAAGACTGCTTCCAGGCCATACACCAGTTGGAAGGGTGTGAACCCGGTCGCATTCCTTACCGATGTTCGGTAAGCCCACAAGGCTGAGTACAGGATTAGGTGCCACCTTCTTTTGTGAACCCCGATCATCCTTTGCAACATACGCTTCAGGACCTTGTTGATTGCTTCAACTTGTCCATTGGCTTGCCGATAATATGGGGTAGAGTTGTCGTGAGATAGCCCTAGCTTGGCAGCTAATTCAACCATCATGTGATTGTGAAAATGCGACCCATGATCTGTATCTATAGCCTGTGGTACATCGAACCTGGCGACTACATGATTGAAAAAGAAAAGGGCAGCTATTTCACGAGTGTTATCTAATGTAGGCATCACCTCGGCCCATTTGGTAAAATAGTCAACGGCGACTATAATATACCCATGCCCCCCGGTCGAGGTGGGGTTACATGTCATGAAATCGATGCCCCATTTGGCGAAAGGCCCAACAGCAACTATTGGCTGTAAAGGTGCGGGTGGTCTTCTGGTTTTGCTATCAAAAATTTGACAAGCATGGCAACTTCTGACTGCGGTTATGCAATCTTTGAACATGGTTGGCCAGAAGTATCCTGCTCGTAAGATTTTTTGTGCTGTAGCATATCCAGATTGATGCCCCCCACACGCGCCTGAATGACAATCATTCAGGGCTTTTTCGGCCTCTTCATGGGTGAGGCACCTCCTCAGAACTGTATCGATACCATGACGGTAAAGCATATCACCGACGATCATGTAGTCTTTCGCTTGGTATCGTATACATTTCTGTTCTGAGTGAGAGGTGTCAGGCCTGAATTTTTGGGTTTGGAGATAAATTATTATATCTCCATACCACTCATTGCTTGCATATATTAGTAACAAACTTTTGTCCACGATTGATTCTTCAGATGTTTCATCGTTTGACGACGATGGGAGATCGCACAATAATTCTGCGAAAACTAAAGCTTTCTTTGATTTGGATTTTACAAATTCCAGATCAAACTCTTGAAGGATCGCTATCCATTTTGAATACTTGCCCCACAGCAACTGTCGCGACAATATATAAGTCATGGGGTTGCAATCTGATAGAATGGTAGTTTTCCGAAAGAGGACATAATGTCGAAATCTTTGTATCGCTTGAACAGCAGCGAGTGCTAGCTTTTCAACATAAGAATATTTCCTTTCTGTATCATTCAAGTTTTTGCTTAAATAATATATAGGATGTTCAATTCCATCGACTTCTTGAACTAAAACCATCACAATGGTCGTATCTGCTGCAGCCAGATACAGGTTAAAATCTCTTTTATAGTCCGGGGCATACATTAATGATGCTTTTACTACAGAATCTTTCAGAGCATCAAAGGAAGCTTGTGCCACCTGATCCCAGACAAAAGGTACATCCTTTTTCAAAAGACGAGTATAACCTTTAGCAAGTTCTGTGTAATTTGGAATGAACCTCCTCAGAAAGTTTGCTTTCCCTTGGAGTTTCTGAATCTAAAGCAAATTTGAAGGTGGAGCCAAATTAATGATTGCCTGAACCTTGCAAGGGTCGAGACGAATCCCATCCTTAGAGACTACAAAGCCAAGTAAACGACCAGAACCGACGCAAAATACACATTTGTGCGGATTGAGTCTTATCTTGTAGTGTTGGCAACGTAGAAATATCGCTCTTAAATGCTGCGGATGATCAGTCCGCTTTCGCGAATGAGCTGGAAGGTCATCGAGATAAGGTTGAACGATGTTCTTGATGTCATGGAAGGCATAATTCATTGCCCTCTGAAACGTCACCCCTGCATTCTTTAAACCATAGGGTAATTTTCGATAAGCGAATGTGCCCCACGGACAAATGAATGCAGTCTTTGACTGGTCCTGTGGGCGGATATTTATTTGATTATACCCGGAAAATCCATCCATGAATGAAAAGATTTCACATTCGGTGCATTCATCAATTATCTGGTCGATGAAGGGTGTAGGGTAGTTGTCCTTCGGACAAGCTTGGTTTACATCCCTATAATCGACACACACTCTAATTGTCCCTTGTTTCTTCATAACAGGGACAATATTCGATACCCAATCGGTTAGAGGAACCGGGTAAATGAAACCAGCATGGAGGAGCTTTTCAACTTCTACTTTAATGGCAGCAGTTTTCTTGGGGTGCACCTGCCGAAGCCGTTGTCTTACTGGTTTGACATCAGGATACATCTTAATTTCATGTTCAACGATACTCGAGTCAATGCCTAGCATTTCATCATATGACCAAGCAAAGACATCTCTGAACTCGCGGAAAAGAGTGCTATATATTTCCAGTTCTGAAGGAGAACAACCTTTGCCGATATAAATATTCTCTACAACATTTGTTTTAGTCGAGATATTTATGGCTATAGTCTCTTCAATATTGGATAAGTTTCGCTCGGAATCCACCGTATTTATAGTGTTTGATAGGAATTCAAAAACTGAAGGGTGATAAAGGTCATGTTGAGTATCTTCTTCATATTCTGGAAGAAGGGAACGATGGTGGCAATCACTCCATGGTGCCTCCTCAATCAACATTGATTGTAGAATAGCTTCATCAGTCCCATGCACTTTCGACCAAGGATCTAATGGGGTACCATATTCTCTAGACCTATCTACCCAAACGCTTGATGAGCGTTGACTTGGGTTCGAATTCCCATGCCCGAAACATTGATTGCTACAATATCTCTATAGGGCTTAGGGGCAAAACCATTTCATGATCCATGTTGATATCGTCTTCTGAGATCTTCGTGGAAGATATCATGTTCCAGGCTCCTACCAATGCTACTTCTCCTATATAGATTGGAGGTGGAAGTGCGAAAGTTCCCATTAATGTGGGGTCTTTCAGTAGGCCTACTCCAATATCTTGAAGCGAATGGTTGCTTCCATGGATCATAGGAATGCTTCCTGTAACTTGTGAACCATTAGGGAGGAAGTCTTGTTGGTCAACGATCGTAATCCCTCCTTGAAAAGGGAATGCGATCTTCCTAAAATAAGTCGACACAACAGCTTCCATGGCATATATCCATGGTCTTCCCAGTAGGATGTTGTAGTTAAGATTCCCATCAATGACTTCAACATCTATTTCTACTGTTTTCCCTCCTGGTTCAACTTTCAAGTTATTAAGGATACCGCACGGGGTATAGGTCCTTCCGTCGAATGCTTTCAATGTCGTCGAAGACCGCGACAAGGTCGGAGACCCTAAAGTTTTCCAGCAACTCATCGACATAATACATGTGGATGCCCCCTCATCAATGATTGTTCGGTGAACAGTTTTGTTGAGGGCTTTCACTTGAATAAGGAAAGCTAGTTCAGCTGGTAACTGAGGATCGTCTCCTTTGTGGTCGAAGGATACAAGATTGGAATCCTTAGGATCAACCCCACCAATAGCTGATAACAAAGCCTGCCTTTGGGATGGACAATTTTGCAGTACTTCAAGAGTCGACATAGCGGATGGCGATTGGGCCAAATCTTCCACTATGTTATAATGCTGTGCCGCTCTGGCGCGAGGATTAAATGTCAACTTGTGTACTACTCCCTTTGGCGGTTTTATTGTTAATTCAGGAACGATGGGTGGTACAACTTCTGTCGAAGTTGTTGTCGAACTACTTGGTTGATCTTTACCTTTGTCGTTCGACAGCTACGTATTCGCGTAATCTTTGTTCCTTGTCGAAATCAAAGCATCATTTTGTTGCTTGGATATCGACAACATTAGCACTTGCGACGGGGAAGCATTTCCACTATCAACAAGATTTTGACCTGGATTTGGAAACGGATCAGTTAACATAGCTGAGGTTTGCAAACTTTTGAAGAACCTTTTAAGCTCAACTTTGTATGGACATTCGTTTGTCCAATGACGCTCGCCACATATCTAACACCCTGTGGTAGGGGGTTTCCTATTTCCAGGAGGGTTTGAAGAAGTTTTTCCAGGGGATGACTCACCCTGTTTCTTCTTCTTCCCTTTGTTTTGTTTCTTCTTGCTTCCTAGTTGATTGGTTTCTTTGCCTTTATCTGCTGATATGGCATTTACTTCTGAAGCAAGAATCTCTTCTTTTGCATTTTGATCCGAATTCTTACGGGCTTTCTTAGATGAAGCCTTTGTCGATTTCGCGTTTTCCGTGCCAATCACATCATCGCTGGCATGAGAGTCACTATTTGATTTAGGAGGAGCAGGAATTGAGAATTCCGGTCTAGGGGTGTCGGGTATTTTGTCGTAGAGCGTGCCAGATTGAGTGTAGACTAAGTTTAGGTATTGTGCATGAGCAATAACTTGCTCCTCCGTTACGACTCCCCCCTTGGCCACATCTTCTGTTATAGCAGGAAGTAACGACTTTATAAACCATTCAGCTAACAGCTGATCGAGAACGTACGTTTTCACCATCCTACGACGACGACGCCACTCATGTATATGATCGGATATATGAGTGGCCGTTGTCTGCTTAAAGTTGGTTAAGATTTCTGTTCCCGTTTCATACCTTATTGTCGTGGCGGAAAAAGTCGTTTGTGCGGACATAACGGACCTCCCTAGGAGTCTAAACTCTCTAGCGACAAACAAGACAAAATGGAGCAATCTTTCTCTAAATACATCTTTTAAAATATGAAAACTAAAAGTGTTTAGGCTTACCTTATTCCAAAACGCTGTTGTTGTAGTCCGTCCTCGCCGATCCGGATGAGCTCCTCCTTCACATCAATTCCTACAACCACAAACAATCAAACAATTACCAAGCACTTGCATCTCATATAATAAAACATATATTCAACATGCAGACCAAGGAACACATGAAATAACTCATTAACACAAGCTATTGAGAAAAATGAACCAGTTTGTATTAATAACGAAACAAAGAAACTCTTACAACCTGGCCTTGGTGTTGTGCAAGTTCCTCCCAGGGTCCATCAAGGGTTTTCCTCTACTTTGACAAAGCTCACCCACTTCCAAGTAGAATCAAGCAAAGACAATCTCTCCTCACAAGGTTCTAAATGGGAGTCCTAATTCCTACAGCATTTACCCAAAGAAAATGTATAGCTTCAACCTCTCTTCCCTCTGGCTCAATGCCTTTATTTATAGTGCTGTAAAGAGGTTATTCAGGTCCACCATCAATGGGATAATCCCCCTCTTTGGGTGGGATAGCTCCCTTATTGATGGGATAAGTTCCTCCTTAATAGGGATACATGAACCAACTGGAGGCGCATCCATTTCATCAAACCGACCTCTAGAAAGTTCTAGAAGTAACCACAAGTAACTTTTTTTTAAGATGAAACTTGCGCATTTTGCCTTTTACAGAAGGACGCACCTGTCCCTTAATATACAGAGTGTCCAAAGACGCAGTCTTTGTGAACATTGTGAGCGTCCTCGTAGCTAAGGCTTGAGAGAACCTGCGTCCCTAGAGATAAACACATTTTTTACAAGACTTTCTCTCTTCTTTGAGTTTGAGATGGATAGCAGAGGCATAAGACTTGCCTAAGAGGGTAGCATGACTGTTGATTGAGCCATACTAACTATAAATAGTCATGGTGACATTTTTTAGTGTAACACTTATCGGTAATTGAAAATGGGTTAAGAAAGTTGTGGCTAGGGAGTTGAAATTGTCGAACGAGGCTCTAGGTAATTCAATATATCATTTTGCCGCTGGACCCGTTAACGTCCTCTGGAAAAGGCGAAGCCTTATCGAATCATCGTTTAGGGTGTTTGATGAACACCACAGATGAAAAGTCATCACGTGATTCGATGGGTCTTCACCTGGATTTCCATTAAATTTAGGAATGTCCGATGGAAGTTTGTGAGGAATCGCTGGCCACCAAGGGGCATAAGCAATCAGATCGTTGGTTAACCGGTGTAAATCAGGTAACTCTAAAGTTGCCACGAATGGTAACTGTTGATTCAGGTTAGGTGAAGCGTACCCGGGATACGATGGGATCGCCTGAGTAGTTGGCCTTTGCATACCAGCATAATGCAACTGATGTTGGTATGACTGATACGGTTGGTGGACTTGACCACTGTAAAGTGGTTGATTTTGACCGTTTTGAATATACGGTTGTCCACTGTTCGCAAAGATCTGCTGCTCAGAACCTTGGTACACTTGCTGGAATTATGGTTGTTGGTATTGCACCAGCCATGGTTGTGAAGCCATGTTCTGTTGCGCTATACTAACTGTTGGACCAAGGTGTGGGGTAATTGTACCCATTTGGAACTATGTCGCGCCACCAGTTGGCGATTGTGGTTGTGTCACAGGGTCAAGGGGCTGTTGCATTACAACCTGAGAAATTTGAGGTTGACATACAACAGGCAACGCTTGAACTTGTGACACTGTTACAATAGCTGGTGTGGTCGGGGTGTTCGACATAGGTAGACATTGTTGCATAGAATACACAACCCTTGGTTGTTGAGGTAGCATAGGTACCCAACCATTTGATGTAACTCCAGTATAACCTGAATACTGTTGTGAACTCCCGTATGGATACCCTCCCAGAGGGGGTAATGAAAGGGCATACTGCCCCCCATACGGTAGCAATCCGAAACTCAAGGGGATTGTTTGTCCTTGGGGACTGGATTGCCCAAATTGACCTCCAAATGGATCGATCTGGCGAGTTTCAACATAAGAGTTGCCGGATATTATTTCGGATGAACAAACTGGAATAGACCACACTGTCGAAATAGTCCCTGGGTGGACTCCTTCTAGCGGTTGTGAGCTAGTTGGGACAGATGGTTTGCCGGCAAACATTGTCAGCGTGACGGCAGGGGCTTCTGCTATCGCTGTGTCATTCGACATAGTCCTAGATGTTGACAGTTGTTCAGACATTTTGAGTCTATCCAAGAGATTACCTAGCGATTCTACAGGAACTTCCACTTGTGGTAGACTAACTTCTGATGAAGGAAATAGAGTGACCCCGACTCCAAAATGTGTTGGAGTACTTGCTTGCGGATCCTCTACAATTTCCTCTATCGCAATCAAACCAGGTGGAAGAGGAAGACCGTCAAGTCCGTCAAATATTCCAGTGCCGAAGAAGGGGTTGAATCGACAGCAACAGTTGTTTGAGGAGCAAGACTCTCCGAACCGGCCACTGATGGAACCGGTTCAGTAACGCAAGTATTTGCTCCCGGACTAGGATCATTGTTACTGTCCCTCTGTGCCTGTTGAACTTCTTCTATAGAGGCAGGGTTTCCAGAAATGTTTGGAGTAACCGGAATCTCAGATGTCGTTGAAACACTTGTTCTAACTTTGATAGGAGATTTCGAACCGGTTAAACGAGTTCGCTTTGTCCGTATTGTTTTCGATTCTGGAGACAAAGACGGTTGACTCGTAAGCCTCCGCGAACGACGGGGTTTCAATTGACCTTCTTCCACGATTGTGGATTACTCGATCAACCAAAATACAAAGGGGGAAAGTGTGTTTCCAAATTAAATGAGTTTTTTAGACGCTTTTAGACACAACTTGCTTTTTCACTTTTAAAGAGTCGAGAAAAAGCTAAAGATGACTCTAGTCTCCTTCAATTTTTTAACGAGACCGAAGTGACAAATGCTCGGATGGACTTTTTCCGTTATAGAGTCTGAAAAAGGCCAAAAGGAACTGCTCTGGAGTTCTAGGCAGAGGGTGTGCCAAACTTTTCGCAAAACCGCAGAATACTTTTTAGGGTACGGGCGGTTGATCTTCCTAAATGCTGTGTTCAGTGCATTGCGATCAGTAGGGCGGCCGACACGGCTTCCTAAGGATAAAAGTTTTATGCCTATAGGGGTCTCCCAATATATACGCGACGGTACGTGGGAGCACAATCCGTACTGGCGCTATCGTCCCTCAGGAGGAATCACCCACCATCCACGAGATCGACAGTCACCAGGCTTTACGTCGCCGGAACATGTCTCTAGCCTAGACCTCTATGTTGTGCGTTATGTTGCAAAGTGTTGTTAAGTTCATTCAATTTATTTTAGGTTGATCTTTTTAGAAGTTTGCCTTTCAAGGTTCACCACAAGATGTATGATACAATTCCTAAATGCAGTCTAAAGATGATAAGCAAGCTTTATATCTTTTCGACTTTGAAAATCCTAGCTACTAAGGGAAAAGAAAGACAACATATTTTATCAAAGAGCAATCAACACACTCTAATGCACTTTTCCTAAATCAGACATGCAAACTATCAAGATGCAAATGCACAATGCAGGTGTTTGTTTTCCGCTTTCTTAGTATTGATGCCTACAAAGAAAGCCTTTTGTACAACTTTGAATTTGCTTTTAAATGACAAATACAAACAAGTTTACTTTTTCGAAATCAGAGAGGGTAGAAGAGATTACAACACTTAACGATTTTCGAAATGAATACTTGTTTCGACACTTAAGAGAGACAAACTCAAACCAATAAGCAAGAGTAAATGTATAATCAACTGCAAACAGCCAATGAACTCTCTCCTAAGATCACAATCAACATATCTGAATCAAGGGCTACAGGATGATTATTTCACTCATGCAAAGGAAAACTGCAAATGATGCCACAAACACATAAAAACAGTCACAGTCTTTTTGTACAAAAGGAGGCGGAATTTAAGCAAAGAAAAGGAGTTATTAGACTGGTACCTATGCTGGTTACAGGCTACAAAAATCAGAGATCAAAACAAGGCAAAACAGAGCAGAGAACCCCAGCTGCACAAGGGCAAACTGGTTCAGCGCAACCTCAACACAGGGGTTTTGACATTCACCGCAGGTAGCCTTCACGGGACCTGTGTTGAAATGCAGAATCCCTTCACTGGGTCTGCGCTGAAGGAGAAACTCTCGTTTCTCACTGGTTCTGGGTCAGAGATTGCTATTTAATCCACTGTTTCAGGCCAAATCAAAGCAACAAGCAAGGTGCAATCAAAGGGATTAGCGCAGGTTGTACACACGAGAATTGCGTTTCAGTGCACCTAAATACACTGTGAGGGTGCGCTGATCAGGAAAAGACAAGTGGCAGAGACAATTTGCGAGGTGGATGATCATGGAATCTTCTAGAAACTTCTCATGGGACACTTGCCTCTCAAAATCGCCCAAGGATGAGTAAGAGATCAATGAGATCTCCAAGTGGCATCAAGAACTATCAGAGAGAAGAAACTAATCAAAAACCTAGAGCTGACTCACACCTCTACAAATATCTATATATAGATCTGTCATCCCAGAGATCCAGAGGTTGGAGGCTGGAATTTTGTTATTGCAAAGAATTGCTGTTGGTTTGAGATTGGAATCATTGGGTGCTTAATGCTTTGAAGGGGGTGAAGATAGGAATTCCATTTGCTGGGAAGGAGATGCTAGATTGGAGCCCTCTGGGTTGTATCTCTTCCTGAACCTTGTTATTCATCAATAAAGCTATCTTGGTTTCTCCTATATACTAATGTATTTTTGATGTATGATTGCATTAGTATGCTTAGTTTATTTCTAATCCTCAACTAGTTATGAATATGAATCCATGTCTTGTGTAGTGTTCTCTTCTTGTGATCTTGCAGAAACCTCTTGAAGCTGGGCGAGCGAGAAGGAAAGTAGCTGGGAACTCTCCAAGAGAAGAGAAGCCGGATCGAGGGACAAATGGAAGACACCGGTTAGTCCATCCATATCTCTCTTCATTCTTAATTCATAAAGGAAGAATACTAGAATAGCTGTCTCTGTTTGTTGCTAAGGCACTGTCACACCTTAGGTGGATAGGATCATCTTGCATAGGCATTTTTCCCCACCTTGAGAAATGAACTTGCCACATGTCCACTCTCACTCAGCGTAGGTAGCCAGTGTTTCCTTTGACATTCAGCGCAGGTAGCTAGTGTTGGCTTTGACATTCAGCGCAAACAGATAGTGGAGCCACTGAAATGATCCTGAATTGACTTGTTTTTGAGCAGTTTCTGGTGGAGAACTTTTGTGAATTGTTGTGGTTTGTTAGCCTTGTTCCTCTAGGGGTAGGAACAACATGTTTAGGGACTTTGGATCCCTTAGATTATGGACATTTCATGCTCAATGCTGTAAGGCACAAAAATGTCTATAACAATTGCCCCCTAAAGTATGAGGTCGTTTATCGGGTGAAATGCTTTATCAGGGGGATCCGAAGTTCATCCAATGCTGGGAGGAGACCTGTAATAAAATACAATACAATACATTATTTTTCATACTGCTTTCATGATCTAGCTGAGGCGGGCATTCCCATGCTCAGCTTTATAAATTCATTTTTCTGTACATAGAACAGACAATCGTCTGATGGTAGACTGATAATTTTGATGAAATTATCATCCTTTGAGTAGGATGATTATCTGCTGCAATGATGTACATGTCAATGTCTTTATCTTTCCTGAATATATATCGCAGCCCGGATGGATGAAACTAGATCCGGGGTCTTCAAACTCGTTCGAACTTCACTCTAAGTACAAGTCGATCCATGTGAGAAATGTTCTGAAGTCGAACATGGAAAGACATCGCTTGATTACCGGTCAATGATGTAAACCGTTAACAAGCACGAGAGGAATCACCGATAATGATAATGACCCTCAAGGTACTGCAGTAAAATTCACGTGGTGTGAATAAAGGACTTGGCGTTGAACACCACGCAAAATCTTTCGATCGAAGGTCATTGATGTATACCTGTCGTCGGAAGTGAGAAACTTGCCATTGAGGCATGCAAGCTTCAAAGTACTGAAGGGGTTGTTCCTACATCAACTTCTTGGATAATGAGCTGACGTCGACAAGAAGCGATCCATCAAAGGAGGGCCTTAATGAATCCCACATCAGTGACACGGAACGGAGCTAATGATTTTGATGGAGGTGAAAACGATCTGTGACATATGATTCAGGGTGGCGGTCATGAAAGGATGAAGGATAATGTATGGCAGTGGATGGGACACGGTTGACTTTTCTGAACGACTTCTCTTGAACATATGGCGACACTGATGCGATGGATCGGTAGCATTACCCCAAATATGGATGGTATGGCGAGACCATGGATGTGACCGATGAATGAAACAACCCAACCCGATTGTGGTACGGAGGAAAAGTGTCATGTTCAAGAGCGACTTGCTACCATCAAAGTTTTCTTTAGTTTCTCCCAATTTTTCCCCAGTCATTGCTGACCAGTACCTCTTTATTTTTGTCAAGCTTGAGGAGGATAACATATGCTTGTTCTATAACCTGCCCTTCGGGCAAGCCCATCGCTATGTTTTAACGAGCCTAGCGATAGTGAAACTCGTTCTCATCTAAAGACAAGTTTGTCGCTATTTAATGATTTTAACGAGTCTAACGACAAAGATAACTCGGTCCTTTTCATTTTTAGAGAGTCTGAAAAGGTACATAAATTTAACTCCAAAAGTCCTTTTTCGTCATCTAATCCCTTTAGTCCGAAAAAGTATAAAACAATAGAGAAGGGATGAGTTTTCGATAGTTTTAACGAGCCGAATAAAACAAGCGCTCGATCTTTTTGTGAAATAATCCCTCAGGTCCAAAAAGATTAAAATCTAGAGGAGGGATAGCACTTCCTGTCCCTTTTAACGAGCTGGAAGGCCAAGGACTCGGCAATCTTTTCATATTTTACGAGTCAGTTGAAAAGAGCTTAAAGAAGACTCGTCTTTTGAGGAACGAGTGATAAACAGGGTTAGCAGCTGATTCCAGGTACAGGTTGGAATTTTCCAATCACGGCAGTGTCACAAGGATGGCTAGGTGAAATCACTCTTCGCAGTTGTTCCTCAAAATGGGTAAACAATCATATGGAGGTGAACGATCGGCCAAATGAAAAGTGGAGGTGCCGGTGCAAACACGACCAAGGCTTTAATGGCTGATAATATTACATTCATTGTGGTTATTTACCGGGATAGTTCATTTTTTAACAAGCTTAAACGCGGGTGGAAACATTTGCTCGGTCTTATGTTTATTTTTTAACGAGTATGAACTATGCACTAAAATTGCTCGGATCTTGCGTTTATTTTTTAACGAGCATGAACTGTGTGCTAAAACTGCTCGAATCTTGCGTTTATTTTTTAACGAGCATGAACTGTGTGCTAAAACTGCTCGAATTCCCAGTCATATGATAAGAATGTCTCATTAAGATTCTATTTTTTATGGAGCTTCGATCTTACAAAGCTTTGCTCTGGATCCTTTCGTTATGCAAGTTTGGAAACGACTAATCCTACGAGTTTAAAGGGTTAGACCTACAGGTTTAAAGGGAAGGACGTAAAAATTAAAAAAATAAATATCCGCCCCTTGCTTGCACTCCAAAAGGTTTGCATGCCCCCAGGTATAAAGTATGATTTCGAAGTTACCCCTCAATTTGCAAGTAAAACATTTGTTCTACCAGGAAAGGCCTACCTCTTTCAGGTTACCCAAAGATTGTTCCGTTAATCTTTCAAACAAAACACTTCTTCGGCGGTGTCTACCGAGATAGACAAAGGTGAATGACCTTAGTGCCAAACACGTAACTTTGACAAGAGAATCTTATTCTAGAATAACCCTCTTCCAGCATGGGCGGGGTACAGACTAGTCATATTCTCCCGCGGAAACCTACCTTATACCCAAAGTTTTCCTGCCGAAGCAGACCAGGACGCATGCCCCCTGGGTTCCAGTCATATCCTCCCGGATTACTCGCGCTCATCAGGAGGACGGACCGTGGGTTGAGACATTTCTTGTGTGAAAAGATCATTTAGGGATGGTACATGAATATTTGTGATGCGTGATCCGGGAAATGAAAGTTGGTCGACGAGCTTGACCACTCTTACTTCGTGCGGAAAACACATTACTCTAAAGAGTGAGGAGACGAGGGCTCCCATGCAATATATATAGTCTCATCCAAGGAGTAGGTTATAATCCAAGGGTCCTTGGACGACCATCACATTCATTTGAACGGTCTTCCCTTTCAATGTTGTGGGCACGTTGGGGAGGATCCCTAAAGGTCAACTGGTTCCTTTATCAAAGCCTGATAGATTTCTCATTTCAGGGAAAAGCGATGGAGAACCAAGCGCTTTCCAAGCAATAGAGGAAAGGATACTCACAGATGCCCCCCATCAATAATAGTGCCAGCCATTACCATTCTGTATATTTGAATGATAATTCTGAATGGTATGCTTGCTGGCAACCGGGGTCTGCCTAGTTGGTTCGAGTCGAAGGACACAACCAGGTTGCTTGGTGGTGGGACCGAATAGACGGCTGGGTATGACTCTGACAAAGTTCCTTCCTGCGATAAAGGAATGGGCAAATTGCCCCCTTTTCCGTCGGAGTCTGTGTTGATGAAGAGAATTTGGACGGTGTCGTCTTTATTCTCCTCTGTGATGGTATCATTCGAAGATAGAGCCTCTGAAGGCAAAACCGGGTCAACTGCCATCTCAACCTTTTGACTTTCGTCAGGCATGGATCCAGATGGTTCATCTTGAATGATAGGTGCTTCGGCTGACCACCTGGGCGGGTCAGCCGGGTTCTCAACTAGTGAAGGACTTGAGAGGAGTTTTTGATATCCAGGAGGAAGTTGTGCTCGTAAAATCGGGCGATCTTCCAGAACTCTTTTAGCCTCGTCTAAGAAGGGACAACGGTGGATGGTGTGGTCGCCTTCACACAATTTGCAAGGAAATCTAGCTTTCCCTCTCTGTCCTGGGACTTCACTTTCACTAGTCGACGGTGAGCTGTCAACATGACTATCAGAGGTCGACGCTACCGAATTGTGCAAACGGGGAGACCAGTCCCTTAGTATCCGAGGGATGCAGGGACAATCTCTGTTGAAGTGGTCTCCCTTGCATATGACACATGGCGATTTAGGCCTGGTCAGTGCTGTGTGTGGATTTTTGTCAGACGACGCTTGTTTGCCCCCAGTCGTTTTTGGCTCCTTCTTCTTCTTCTCTTTCTTCTTCTTTTCCTTCTTCTCCTTAGGAACTTGGTTTTTTGTTTTACCAGTTCCATCAAGCGAAGAGGAAGGAGGAGAGGAAGAGTTAGATGAAGTAGAAGGCTGGTTGGCAACTCTGGTCTGGTCTAACTGTTGACTCAACTGTTCAGGAAAGGTGGTGTTCTGAACGACATTGGTTGAAAAGAGCCAGACTGGCAGGCCAATTGTCAGTCCTGGAAGCGACAATGTGGCCATATGAGGCGCACCAACATCTCCCCAAGAGGAGAAGGGACTAGGATTTCCACCAAGGGGAATTCCTTGGTTGGTGTGCTCCATTTTTTTTTTTTTAACCTAAAGATCAACGCAGGAATAGGGGTGATTTTTCTGTTTAAAATAAATTTTAACGACGCTTTAGACACAACTTGCTTTTTCACTTCTAAAGAGTCGAGAAAAAGCTAAAGATGACTCTAGTCTCCTTCGATGTTTTAACGATCCCGAAGTGACAAATGCTCGGATGGACTTTTTCCGTTATAGAGTCTGAAAAAGGCCAAAAGGAACTGCTCTGGAGTTCTAGGCAGAGAGTGTGCCAAACTTTTCGCAAAACCGTAGAATACTTTTTAGGGTATGGGCGGTTGATCTTCCTGAATGCTGTGTTCAGTGCATTGCGATCAGTAGGGCGGCTGACACGGCTTCCTAAGGATAAAGATTTTATGCCTATAGGGGTCTCCCAATATATACGCGATGGTACGTGGGAGCACAATCCGTACTGGCGCTATTGTCCCTCAGGAGGAATCACCCACCATCCACGAGATCAACAGTCACCAGGCTTTATGACGCCGGAACACGTCTCTAGCCTAGACCTCTATGTTATGCATTATGTTGCAAAGCGTTGTTAAGTTCATTCAATTTATTTTAGGTTGATCTTTTTAGAAGTTTGCCTTTCAAGGTTCACCACGAGATGTATGATACAATTCCTAAATGCAGTCTAAAGATGATAAGCAAGCTTTATATCTTTTCAACTTTGAAAATCCTAGCTACTAAGGGAAAAGAAAGACACCATCTTTTCTCAAAGAGCAATCAGCACACTCTAATGCACTTTTCCTAAATCAGACATGCAAACTATCAAGATGCAAATGCACAATGCAGGTGTTTGTTTTCCGCTTTCTTAGTATTGATGCTTACAAAGAAAGCTTTTTGTACAACTTTGAATTTGCTTTTAAATGACAAATACAAACAAGTTTACTTTTTCGAAATCAGAGAGGGTAGAAGAGATTACAACACTTAACGATTTCCGAAATGAATACTTGTTTCGACACTTAAAAGAGACAAACTCAAACCAATAAGCAAGAGTAAATGTATAATCAACTGCAAACAGCCAATGAACTCTCTCCTAAGATCACAATCAACAGATCTGAATCAAGGGCTACAGGATGATTATTTCACTCATGTAAAGGAAAACTGCAAATGATGCCACAAACACATAAAAACAGTCACAATCTTTTTGTACAAAAGGAGGCGGAATTTAAGCAGAGAAAAGGAGTTATTAGACTGGTACCTATGCTGGTTACAGGCTGCAAAAATCAGAGATCAAAACAAGGCAAAACAGAGCAGAGAACCCCAGCTGCACAAGGGAAAACTGGTTCAGCGCAACCTCAACACAGGGGTTTTGACATTCAACGCAAGTAGCCTTCACGGGACCTGCGTTGAAATGCAGAATCCCTTCACTGGGTCTACGCTGAAGGAGAAACTCTCGTTTCTCACTGGTTCTGGGTCACAGGTTGCTATTTAATCCACTATTTCAGGCCAAATCAAAGAAACAAGCAAGGTGCAATCAAAGGGATGCTTTGATGGAGTACTAAGATCTATCACAAAGGATCATCAAATCATTTGTGAGTCCATTGTTCAGATCATAGACAAGTCCAGTGATTGGATCAAAGCAGCAACTGTCTACTTTGCATCTGGGAATAGCAGATGCAGTTCGATTGTTACTGTCAAGTCTATGAAACAAACAATGATAGAAACACAAATAAAATGACTAAACAGATCTCCCCAGCGGAGTCGCCAATTTGTTGTGGGGAAAAATGCCTATGCAGGACGATCCTATCCACCTAAGGTGTGACAGTGCCTTAGCAACAAACAGAGACAACTATTCTAGTATTCTTCCTTTATGAATTAAGAATGAAGAGAAAGATGGATGGACTAACCGGTGTCTTCCGTTTGTCCCTCGATCCGGCTTCTCTTCCCTTGGAGAGTTCCCAGCAACTTTCCTTCTCGCTCGCCCAGTTTCAAGAGGTTTCTGCAAGATCACAAGAAGAGAACACTACACAAGAAATGGATTCATATTCATAACTAGTTCAGGATTAGAAATAAACTAAACATACTAATGCAATCATACATCAAAGATACATTAGTATATAGGAGAAACCAAGATAGCTTTATTGATGAATAACAAGGTTCAGGAAGAGATACAACCCAAAGGGCTCCAATCCAGCATCTCCTTCCCAGCAAATGGAATTCCTATCTTTACCCCCTTCAAAGCATTAAGCACCCAATGATTCCAATCTCAAACCAACAGCAATTCTTTGAAATAACAAAATTCCAGCCTCCAGATCTCATGGAGGAGAGATCCATATATAGATGTTTGGAGAGAGGATGAGTCAGCTTGAGATCTGACTAGTGTCCTCTCCCTCTGTCAGTTCTTGATTCCACTTGGAGGTTCTTGCTTCCACTTGGAGATTTGGAACCTCTTACTCATCACCAGTCGAATTCCCTGAGGCAAGTGTCATTTTGGAAGCTTCCTGGGTTCTGACACCTTGAGAAATGAACTTGCCACATGTCCACTCTCGCTCAGCGCAAGTAGCCAGTGTTGCCTTTGACATTCAGCGCAGGTAGCCAGTGTTGGCTTTGACATTCAGCGCAAACAGCTAGTGGAGCCACTGAAATGATCCTGAATTGACTTGTTTTTGAGCAGTTTCTGGTGGAGAACTTTTGTGAATTGCTGTGGTTTGTTAGCCTTGTTCCTCTAGGGGTAGGAACAACATGTTTAGGGACTTTGGATCCCTTAGATTATGGACATTTCATTTTGAATGCTGTAAGGCACAAAAATGTCTATAACAAGATGTGTCCAATTTTCTCCTACAAATAGTTGCTACATGTCCAAACTAGTGAAAATTGAAACACTCAATATCATTCAACAAAGGGGTAAATGAGTTCTAATCTCTCAAGTTTCAACTCTTCTACTATCAACTCTAGGAGTGTAATTATATTGACATAGAAGCTCCTTTCAGTTCTCTTCTTTGCAGCTAGTGATGAATTTGTTGTCTTTTTTCTCTAATGTTGTAATAGATGCTCACAAACTTCATTGTAGGCTTATATGATTTTGTTCCATTAATATTTCCTACATCCAAACTTGTATTTCCTCTTTGAAGGATAGAGCTAGACTATTCAATACTGTGTTTCTCTTAACCTTTTCAAGATGTTGGTATTTTTCTTCAAGTTTCTTCCACAATTTGTCAACTACATTTTTGAGTGCTTCTACATAGTCTTTCTTTTCCGTTTTCTTGTTGAAAATTACTTCTTCAATTATTTTTGTGTCTACCAACCGGGTCCTCAAAGTAGTGAGATCCTCCTTGATATTTTTCTCCTTCTCACCACAAATACGATAGTTTCTTATGATCTTTACATGCAATAATTAGTCTATCCACTTGAGCAGATAATTATTTTATTACAACTACTTCTGATTGATACACAACCTTAACAAGAGAAATATCCATCTCATCTCCACTATGTAGCTCAATAGAATCATCAGAATCATAATTAAGAAAATCTTCCAAAATATTACCTCGTGACACAATTGATTTGGCTGAGATTTCACATTTGTAGCTTCATTTGTAATGGACTTATTCTCTTCTTGCTTCAGGTTCTCTATCTTTTGTGACATCCTCTTCTTATTCCTGGACATGATCCACAATCTACTCTCTAAGCGGTTAAGCTTCACTGAAGAGCACCTGCTCTCATACCAATTGTTGGAATCTAAATCACTATCAGGGGGGGGGGGTAGTCTATCACTAGTGATGGCCTTATGTCAAAATTAAATATTTTTACCAAAATATCAATTTGCAACACACATCCAAAATATCAAAACATGAAAGCAACAATAATCATGGAAAGCATCAACACAAATAATCATGCACCCATAATAACATAAGTATTTCTAATGGAAACTCTTTTGAGAGAAAGCCACCCTGTTGTTGCTGCATTGCTCAATTATTTTATTAATATACTAAACAATACATGGATTAGCTTACACACATAAGACGAAAGACTTTGCTTCCTTCATAGTATGTTGGCACATGTCAAAGAAGAAATATATTTCTCTCACGATTCTCGCCCAACTACCATTGGACTATCCAACCTATATTGGATGGAGAAATTTGTTCCTTCTACCGAAACCTCCAAATCACTGTCTACTCTAAAGCCTCCATACCTTCATTTCCTCTACGTGAACAACGTTTCATATATTTTCAAACTGGGTTCTCATTTTTCTCAACATGAGCAACCCAAAAACACCATCATTCTACACATAAAATATGAATCAAAACTTTAACCCAAAGGAGGGAAATTATTCACTTCTTGTCACACCAAAACATTGCTCTCAAACAAACCAAAAGCTGCCAATTCTTCTCCACTTTTCGACACATAAGATTCTAAAAGTATCCTCAAATCATCTCTTAAATATGCATACACAATTCTGATAAAAACACTACAAAACTATGTGAAAAATTGTTGCAATTCTACTCACTCTCAATGACCTCACAATGGCATGCTCTCACAAACTCAATAAACCAACCAAATAGACTCAAATACTTTCTCTATTTATCATTTTCTGTGATGATTAACTTAGTAAATGCTACAGGTTATCGATCACTCAATAATTCTTTTCGCACGCTTCAGATTTGGTTGAGATAGGATTCTTGACCAAATGAAATCACTTACCTGACCAACCATTTGATATTTTCAACTTTGGTCACCTTCTAGAGGCTCCATTATGTTTTCCAACGATATGCATGAAACTTGCCACAATACCATAATTAGCTGAGTTGCACGAGGAATGTAGAGAAAGTTTCATGAAAAAACTCAGTTGCAAGCACAACACTGGAAACAATCAACTGGAACTGTATAGTCACTCACATAGGCATGTCTCCCAGTGACTAGAAACCTTCAATCACTCTCATGACCCATAATCCATGCGACTAGGGTAGAGGATGGTCAAAGTAATCTTTCCTTAGCTCAAAAATTTCCCAAACTTACTCTAGAGCTTAACAAGACTTTATAGGACCTCTGGAAGTCACTGACACCTCTGCAACACTTCGCCAAGTCACTGCATCATCACTATCATCATCATAAGTCAAACTAGGTTGAGTTGGATGTAGACCAACAACCATACTAAGACTTGCACCATCAAACTACTCCACAACAACTCTTCCATCAGTATGCAACTCCAAAACATGTTAGACATCCTCGAACACCTGTAGAACCATATCAAGAATTCACTAACACTTGTAGATCCTCTCAAATCCCAATGTATAACATCATCGACATGGGATACCTAATCCGGGACATGGAGACCTAACCAACACCTGTATGCAACAACATGATCAAGAAGATCGTCACATCTCAAATACAATGCCTCATCTACATAATTGGTCATCATGGGAATGCTTCCAAACTACTGCAACACATCACCATCCAACTCAACAACAACAACATGATCATTAGGGCCATGATATCCTCTGATCACATTCTATATGCAACACCTGCAAGTCGCATATCCATGCTAGTAGGTATACCAAGGGCCATCTACATATCATCCATACACAAACCACATGTAGTGACAAATACATACGCATAACCAACTAGCCTACAACCCATGCTACCAGGTTGACATCAGTGCCAACCAACCAACACATGTGCAACACACATCAATTCTAACATGTGTATATATTCTAAAGTTAATATTTGGTTAGAGTTTGCAATATTGTTTGATGATGACAAGTTATGTTCTATTTGCTATTATCTGTCAATGATGTCTATATGTATATGGAAGTGTTGATTGAATTGGTTGTGCATTCGTTTGATATATTTGTAATGGTTGGTTGAGGTTCAGTTCAATGATTAATTTTCTTTAGTATCTAGTGGTTTGATGCTTCAATGATTCATATTTTTAGTATTTCAGCTTGGCATATTGGTTTGGGCTTATTGTTGATGTGGGTCGAGTGTGAAAATTTGATGAAAGGTGACCTACAGGTTGTTTGATGATTCTTTTATAGGTGGATTCAGTGTGAAACATTCTAAGATGTCGTCCACAAGGTGTTGAGGGTTGCAGACTTCAATGAGGGGGTAGGATCTCCCTTCTGGTAGGAGCCGGTAAATGAGATTATGGGGTTGTAGCTCCCTTCCAATTTGTACTGGAGAATGAGTGAAGGTTTTAGCCTCCTACAAGTGGGTGCCTGTGTGCTGGTAAGAGTCTGCACCAATACATTATGTAATGAAGATTTTCTTTATATAATAAGAAAGAAGAAAGAGATGACGAAAATGGTGGTTTTATCCCACATTGGGTTTCCACCTAAAATACTGGTGTTCAATGTTTGTTGCTTATGTGCTATTATTTATTTGTTATTTACTGCATTCTGGATGGTGAATAGATTAATAATACAATGGTTAAGTTAACTCACTAATTAAAACTATGACAAATTAAGTAAACTGGATATATGTTGTTTGCATTTAATAGAGTCACATATATACACGAGTTACATGAAGAACAATAGTGTACATAATTATGAATGTCAAATTTAAGTTTAAAGTGAATTAAAAACACCGATTCACCCCCTCCTCCTCCCCCTCCCCCCCCCCTCATTATTTTTCCTAACAGTAGAGGTTCTAGGTGCTTCATAATATTCATAACCATGCTGTGCAACTCTGCTTCATCAGTTTTTTCGGTGTCGATGCTTAGCATTACATTCTTCCAGCACACAAACTGGAACTTTGCTCTTCAACAATGCTATATGCACATAGATATCTATGCACAAGCAGTGCCATTATGATACCTTTTATGTAGAGATTTTCTTGTGTGGAGATTTACGGAAATATCAGCACATTGCTGAATTGCAAAGTACCGCACATTGTTGAAGAGGGACAAGTGATTCCACGTGTTTTAATTTTGTTTTGTTTTTTGAATCTAGCATAATCGGTAACTCGTGAGAGTTATCCTGAACAGACCCAGGATCAAATCTAACTGGCTACCACTATAAACCTAGGCTATGTGCAACAACCTGCAAGCCGCACAATAGCAGGTAACTTACTCGTTAATTTCGACATTTCCATGGGAGAATGCCTTCCTTGCAACCACTTGTCTTTTTTTTTTCCATTAACGCAGCATGTACGATGAACATTTGTGTCAAACAGGTTTGATAATTAAATGGATTGTTGGTAACATGCATTCCATTGTTTAAATGGAAGAATTTACCAAAATTTGGACATAAAAATGAAGAGAAAAGACATATGTATAAGTTGTTGACATATTTACAACCTTGACGCAACACCCTGAAAAATTAGATGTCTAGTTAAAAGAGTCCTTAATAGAGAAATTAAGAAATTAACTTCTTAGTTATTCATCAATAATTTTATAGTAAAGCGTTGATTATTTAGGTTTGAAACTTAGTGAATTTGTGGACAATTGCGTTAGATTCAAAGAGTATAGGGTATTCCCTCTAACTCCATGGGTGTACTCCATAACAGATGAGAGATCTGTCGAGTGTCCTCACAAAAAAGCAAGTTGACCACCATTCGTATCCTACCAATGGAAGAGGGTACAAAACATCGACGAAACCATTAAAAACGTGGAAATGGTCATCACAACTATTTTCCATTGACTTAGATATGTTAATGTCTTTGTTGCTAGAAGCACATTCTATAGGAAAGTTCGAACTTATGTGTTTCTAAAAATATTAACCATTTTCTTTTCAAGGTTTTAGTCTCGTAATGTTATATGTCAAAGCATTAGATTCATTAACATAAGATGTAAAGTTAAGACAATGCTTTTGTATGGAGTACAGAGTATGCACATAGTGGTTTCCATTGTGCAGATCTCTGCACTTCGCATGGTATTAGGGAGCAACCACTGTCATTAGAGGCTATGCCCTCTGCTCTAGTATGCTTGTAGTTATAAGCAAATATGCGATCGCTAAGTTCAATTATCTGGGCTTGATGACTGCCCTACAATTTTAGAACTTATTTAAAGGTTTATATATATAATTTTAGAGGTAACATATATTTATAACTATATATGGGCTTTATTTTTCAAGGTGCATTTACATCAATTGTTTGATTCGTAGGAGAATAACTGCGTCAATTTTTGTTCTTTCCATTTTAAATTGTGAAAGATTCATAGTTTCCATTTCTGATTTTGTGTGTTTCTTACACTGGATCTTCTCTTTCACATGCAGGACTATATCGGTACAGAGTGAGAGACGTGATGCAGGTGACAGGGTTCCACAACGTTGCACCGCAGTTCCAATTCCTGTGTCAGAATAATGTAATGCTAAGCATCGACGCTGAAAAAACCGATGAAGCAGAGATGCATAACACGATTATTAATGCTGTGAAACTCCTAGAGCCTCTGGAGGCTACCCTTGTGGAATACACTACCTACACCAACTGCTCCGCCTCGGTCCACTTAACCGAAGCACGAGCAATCAATGGCCAGGAAAATAATAAGCCTTTAGGCTTTACCAGGGTCAAAGCCATAGAGTGGATCTCGTGGAGTTAGCTTGTCGATGTTACGATCATGAACTATGGAGTTATGCATAATAAAACAATAATAGGAATAATATATTATTCGGAATCGCCTTGGTGATATATTTTACAAAGATGTAATGTTTAATTAGATAAATATTTCTTTACAATAAAAGGATATTGGAAGATACATTTTCTCTTTAATGTTGTCTATTATTGCACAGTTTGGTGCCATTGAATGCTCAGGGCCGGAGAGGTTGACTCGAGAAAATTTATTTTCAGCGCCATCTGTTGAGGTATTTCGTTAATTTTTTTTATTTATCTACTTTACGCCCATTTTTCTGATCTGATTTGTGTTGAATTTCATGCGTCATTGAATGAATCTTATGAAATACAATGCTTCGGGGTAGGGATTCTCTGTTCTACTTCAACTTTATTTGTGTTTCAGCTGTCATTTTAATGTAATTCCTACAAAATTTAAGCTGGAACTCAGAGAACCATATATATTTAGGGGAAGGAATAAGGCTTCTCTACTCCTCTTTCTTTGCCATTTGATTTGATATAATTTCCACTAAAATATTTCCGGGTCATTATGTACTTTACTGGTAGCTACGAACCTCCATGTTTCCCGTGCCTCCCTTCGTTTTCGAAGATTGTTGCCTGACTGTGGAAGAATATCTGAACTCTCTCTACGGGCAGAGCATAGTAGCTGACAAATCCATTTCCCCTTGGAGATCAAAGTAGTCGAGATGGGAACATTCGACAAGTTGATGGACTATGCCATCAACCGAGGTTCCTCCGACAATCAATACAAAGAGACATTGAGCTTTTTTTCGAAGATCTAAAGCTAGGCCATGCTTGACCATTTTCAGAACCAGAAAAACCTCAGAGAAGCTCCAAACAAACTAAACGAACTGCATACACACTTCACAGTTGAAAGAGTCGCAATCACCCGATGGACATAAAAATACACACGTTAATATCGAATTGAATTATGCGGGGGTGTGGTGAAGGGTGATTTCGACCCCATAGTTAAAAGTCATACACTGCACACAATGCCGAGCTGGAGTGATTTTCCACCCGACCAAAGCTCCGCACACTACTGAAGAGGTATCAACAGGTAAAGCTCCGCACACACATTAGTAATTCTCATTGTATATTGGTTTAGCCACTTCGCCGTCCTCCCCTCCCGTCTCCCATATAAAGGACCTAAAATCATGTAAATTTGGGCATCCTCCCTCGTGTTACATGGACCTAAAATCATGTAAATTTTGGTATCATAGAGCAGTGTAGTAGCATAACAATCTCAGTTTCAGTGTCAGTGTTGGTGATCAGAGCAATCACCAAAGAAATAATCAGTCACAAAATTAGTTTTTTTTTTAATGGATTGTTAGTGTTGACAAATACCAAAAATAAAACGCATTTTATTATGGGTATTATGTCCCATCAAAGGTCATTAAGGCAATTAGAAAATTAGAAAGTTATTTTTGAAATTATGAGAAAATAAGAATATTAAGCATTTTCTCCAAACTTTAGTTAAAATTACAATAAACTCAGGAAAAATGTTTATTGTCAAAACACATCAATGTAATGTGAATGCTATAGTCCTTGACGAGGCATGGACTAAAAATAGTGGACAAAACTGCCACACACCTTCATTTATATATTCATATTACTTTTTATTTGGGAGCATTTATTTTTTTGGTTGAACATGATGAGTTTCTGAAAATCCTAATGATTCTAAATTCATAAATAATTACATGACATGATAGAGAAGAACATGGGGAGAGCCTAAAAGCATATCTGGCCTTCAAAGATTTAATTTTCTTTCTCTATTGCCATCGCGTGTCTTTCCCTTTCGAATGCCATGCTTTCGCCAGACAAAACTTTGACTCTCACATTCGTTGGTTCAATTATGTTGGCATTGCAAATCATTCATTTGGTTTGTTGCGACAATATTTGCAGAGAACTTGTAATCCTCCATCATACAGACTTGGGGAATGGTTATTTATTTCATGGGCGAGTTTTAATCCAATTTGCCTCTGCCTAATTTTTAGTGTTGGGTTTCTTATGGAGTTATCAACTCCATACCTAATTCTTGATGATGCCGCCCACATAACGAAACTAACTATTTTCATTGTATGTCAAAAATATTTTCCATGTTATTAAAAGTATAATGTTTGGTTATAGGGATATTACATATTAACTAGCTATTTGAATTAAATTTGAAGTATAATCTTACACATTGATTCATTTTTAGCATAATGTGTAAATATTTGCATATATTTTGGTGGATGAAGTGCATTTTTAATTTTTTTCTTAATTGTGTTACAACTTATTTCAATTTCGAATATATATTTTTAGAACACCATTCATTCAATATTAATGTTTTATTTCATCACTGGTGGGTAGTAGTACAGTTGGAAAAAAGCATATTGGCAAGCCGTTGTGTATCTAAGTGATCGGAAGTTCAATCCTCTAGACATATCTCACGAGCCAAGCTTAAAAAAAATTGTTCTGTACCATCATTAATAAGTTGTTTCGACATCAGAAGTTGAGAAAAGATGCCATTGCCTCCAACTTTAAAAAAATGTGGGATCCCTTCCAAGTGGACTTACTTTTATACCTAATGGTTTTAAAAAAACATATAAAGAAAAAATTATATTAGATTCGGTTTATATAATCTGTTATGTTAATACTAGGTTTACTAATATTAGGTTTAGATTATATTATTATTATGTTTAGGTTTCTTATATTAGATATAATATTAAATATTAAATTTAATAATATTAAATTTAAGTTTAATAATATTAAGTTTAATATATAAAATATGATTTTTGTTTTGTCAAGAAATATAAAATCTAATAATAAAATTGTCACATACCCCATTTACCTTAATTTTTTTTTTCTTTAATCACATCATAGACTATGTCACATACATGATTATTTGCCATTTCCAATAATGTTTTCCTTTGTTCTTGGATTCATATAGTTTGATCATTAGTTTTATTACACATATGATTCACATGGAGTTGGATCCTCATTCTTTTTATTCAACAAGCGTTTTAATGCTTTATAATAAAGCTTTCTTGCTAATGTTAAAATGATGGTCAGAGTGCATGAGGTAATTTTCCTAAATTAACATTACAATATATTGTTTTAGGTTCATGCCTATTGTCATTTTCGGAGTCCATATACCCCCTCGTATTAAAGGAGATTTTCATGTGGGATCTCATTGATTCACTGATCATGGGTTTATGTATTCTTCTCAGTAATTATAATTATCATAAGGTTATACCTTTAACTAGTCGCATGATGTAATTGGCATTGTCTTGTTATTACAAGGTTGATTTGAACTTATGTTATGCCTCGGTACATTTGTGAACATATTAATGTGGGACTTGAAGGTTAAGGCACATATCCATCTGCTTGTGTACTTGGAAAAATGAATAATTGCCATATAATTGGCCCCACGTGCTCTTCGCATGCCATAAGCGTTTCAAAAATGGATGGTGGTAGTTAACTTGTGATGTGTGGATGGTCATGATTGGTTTTGGGAAACCGAGAGTTTTTTTTTTGTGACCTCTTGTGATTTCCAATTCCTTTTGCTCTTTTGTAGAGATACAACATCACTCTCCGGAAAATCCACATCCTTCCTCTGTTTCTGAGGAGGTTTCGCTAATATTTTTAACCAGATGTTTGAGAGCTCAGTTGAGATTTTGTTCTGTCAAATTAGTAAGTTATAATCCCCATCTATGTGGCACTCACAGTTGAACTAGTTTTCAATTTATTTTCTTGGTTATGGTTAATATTTCCTTACTTCTAATTATAATTAATTTTGCGTGTATCTGCATGACTAGATTACAGGTAGAGGGGTCGACTTCTCAAGGTAAGTAAGCTCCTTATAATGCTTACTTTTATTCCATTTTTCAGGTGATTTTAATCTACTTCTTAAGCAGTGTATGTAAAAATCTTTTCTTTATTTTCTTTATTAATTTTTTGTTGTCGTTATGGTAGGATGAAATCCTTACTTCTTCTGGAGAGGGTTTGACCACTTGCTCATAACTTTCGAAATTTCATAGGCCCTATTGGTAAGATAATTATAATTGTTGCATCTTCCTTTTCCAACCCTTCCAACTTTCGATTTGAACAATATCATGCAAAAATTTAGGTTTCACTCTATGCTATTCAAGGATTCCTCGAGGATTTAGCGACACAATCAGAAACTATAATTGGTCAATAATGTGTATTTTAGTTTGGTCTTCATTGTCTGTATTCATTTGGTTACAGAGGAGTTTCAACCTTAACATGGTCATTCCCTCTTCTACAAGTACTTTCAAGCTTAGCTTTTCTTCTACAGAGGCGCCATAATCCATGCTCCTCACGACACCCTTCACCATAATCCATGCTCCTCATGACACCCTTCTAGGGTATAGAGGAGAGGTAGAACTCTATTTACGCACTACCAGATGTAAAAATTTACTTTTCTCTTTTGGTTTTCATTTTTTCATACCACTAACTCTTTAGGTAACTTTCTCATTTTTTCTTTACAAAGGTTAAATTCCATCCCAACACTCATTTTGTAAGGTAACTCTTGTCCTTTAGTTTCACTGTGGTTATAAATCATTTTTCAATTTCTTTACCTAGGTGTTCATTTCCAACATTTTTTATTCCTTGTAGGTACTCTTGCTTCCAGGCATGCACATTTTCTTTTATTACTTCACAACAAGCTGCATTCTTATTTTCCCTCATCAAGGCCAATTTCATCTCCCCTCTTAGGTTGGACTCTTTGCTTACACTCTGCTGCTTTTTGAGTGTATGCAGATTTGATAATGGTTAGAGGTGTTTGTATGGACTTATTATAGATATGGTACCCATTTTTATTTTCTGACTGAAATGATGAGTGTGAGGACCATGGGGGCTTCATTCACTGAACCTCTGACGTAGCACCTAAACAATGCCCTTAATTTGACTACATATTGGAAAATACCTCTAAAAATCACATTATTTAACCCCCTGCCAATATAAATTCAATACACTTTCCCAATAAAACCCCTATTTTCACTAAATATTGTATGTATCCATTTTTTTGTTCATATTTTTTTATATCATTTTATTTTTATATCCCTAGTATAGTGACATGATGCCTCTCTTATGACCCCACATGCAGTCTACAATGCACCTTTCTTCTTTTGATATACATTGTAAATGCATATTAGTTGCACCTTTCTTATTTTGATATACATTGTAAATGCATATTAGTTCTCCCACAATGCAATTACTTAACCCACACTCAAGCGCATCTCACTATGATTTGTGGCATTTAATGGTCTAAGGCACACAAAGATCAACTATGTTTTAGGAAGATTGATTATGTGCATGCATATAAAATAACATATAAATTGATCTATATGATGATGAAAAATCAATTGATGAATCTTTATGAATAGGTTTGCAACAAATATGGTGTTCAAGCATAATTCTAGACCCTCTAGATGCAAGACAACTATCTACAACCAAGATTGGGGCCCCAAATCTCAAATCAAGGGTGTAATCCCAACCTACAGATGCTTAGAAGAAGAGGATGGACAAGTCCCAACACATATGCTCTTAAGGGAATAATGCGAAAGCATGAAATCACCTTTTGATTCACTACCATCTCACCAATGAGATATGGGCTATCACTCCTAGACTATGTAAAATGCAACAATGGATTGGAGATAACACAAAGGAATTAAATGAATGGACTACAACTAGAACATAAGAAAAAATTTTGGTTGTAGAGGTGATCTGTTCCATTTGGCTAGCTCAAAAAAATGGTGTATTCCAAAATAAACCTCCAAATGTCTACAAGATTTTCTACATGTTGAAGGAAAGCACTACCTTATCATGCACCTCACTAAAGATAAGGCTTCCTTGCACTCTCATACCTTTGAAATACAATTCTAAAATTTCAGATTTCCAAAGATTAAGATAATAATAAAAACAAATTCCAGATTACCAAAGATGAGGCACTAGTCTTCTCGCATCTACTCAATCTACAACTCAGAATTCTACCTTTCATTTCTTGTTTTAGGGTAAAAGCTAGGATTTTATAACAACTTACGTTAACTTCCAGCCATAGAAAACCCTAAAAATCTTGGTAATTGTGCATATATTTGACCAAAAAGTCATCTTAATAATAATTTGACTTGTTGATTTTTATCATAGCCTTTTTAGGGCTGGATGTCTTGATATCTTTGGCTGTTATATGCTATTTAATTTTTAGAATTTGCTAGTTAGACAAACCCTAGTTTTATCTAATATTTTAGCACTAATTTCTAACTGTTTATAACTTGTTTCAAGGGGTAGTGTATTGTTGTTGTAGCTTGTGTTGCTGCTGTAATTTCATATCTTTTATTCAAGTTTTGCAACAACATTGAGTAATTTTCAGATTTGTAGTGTTTAAGGATATTTTTGCATTGAATAATAATTTGATTAACTCCCTAAATCAGCCTTAACATAAAATCCAAATCTGGAATTTATCTTGAGTAACCACCTTATCTTTGACTTGCTTGATGCATCTCTTCGGTGGCGATTTGGGCAAACACTTAGGAGACCTTAGACTTGATTTTGTCTTGCCTTAGGAGTCCTAATTCCTACTAGCAAAGCCAACCTCATGCTGGATCCATCCTACACTAAAACCTGGGAAGTTGTTGCCCATGTGAGGATGGCAACACTTCCACTGTTGCACTAGTCTAAGAACCTTGTGAAGGCTTTGCACTAAGGTGCTAGATTTTGAGATAAAAGTTGTATAAGTTCAACAAAATTAGCTCTTGGATTTGCGTGTTTCTTGTCCGCAAGTTGGACACGTGAACATGGACTATTCGAGTGTTCACCATGTGTGGGACACCCTCGGGCTTGCATGTCCTATGTCCCCATGTCAAAAATGAGCATGAACTATCCTAGTAACAAGCACACATGGGACATGTGTCACACATATATGACCCATGGAACTTGTATGTCTGATGCTCAAAACTCACATTTCCCAACATGTTGGACAATGGAATGCCACAAAATGTGTCTCAACTTGTTAATATATGTATCCAAATGTAGTTATATTTTCATGTATCCAAAGTGTTTGATGTAGTTATATTTTCTAAATAAAGAAAAATAGATCTTTATATCTTTATTATTTTCTATAACTTTAATATATATGGCCATGCTCATATTAAATTCTGAAAAAGACAAACAGATCTGACAATTAGGTTTTTTATTGTGCTCTTAGGGTTTTTTGTATATTTTGTTGGTCACCCCCATTGTGTGGGAAGGCACCAAATTCTCAAGTGGAATTTGAGAGGAACTAAGAAGGGTTGTCGACTATCACCAAAAAAGCACCCTCTCACCATCTAGGTCGGCTTTTCTTTGGCACAAGGTAGGTACCCCTAGAAGATAAAAGATAAATTCAGATTTGAGTGGGTGTTGGGCTGACAAGATCATTGCCAATCCAAGGGTTATGGAGTCAAGGAATACAAGAAAAGAGGGTTTTCAATGATATGGAGAAGATGTAGCCAAGCCATACTCTAATGTGCCATTGCTAATCTAAAAGGACTTTTTTGGATGTTTCATGGAGGGTGAACCTTTGGAGATTATTTCTTATCATTTTATGAAGTCTTTTGCATGGTCAAACCCCCAAGTTCACTTAGGGAATTTTGCACAAGTGATGGACATGTAGCATATTCATTATAAAATTCATTTTTTTAGTACTTCATTGCTCTAGGGCTTTGGACTTGTCATTTGTTAGTTGAATGATATTTTTTATTTGTTTACTCCTCCCTAGAAGAGATTTACGATATAACTTTTGATATTATTTTTTATTGGAGGAGGTTTTGAGCTCTTCAACTATATAAGATGAGATCCTCCTCTTCTAATGGTTGTTGATGGTTTGAGGATACAATACTCTTGTTGTTTTGACAGGTACTAGGGATGTTCTTCATGACTATGTGACTAGTGGAGTTTCATATTATGTGTGGATTTTTTGCATGTTAAAACAATATCTATTACTCTCGTTAATCATCCATAATATGTCATAATTTTTTCTTCATGCTTCTATATGCCTTTAAGAATATTTGGCACTAGTCCATCCCCATCAACCACCCTTAAAATCAACATTCAAAACTCAGCAAAAGTCTATTTTACTAAAGACACTCTTCAATCACCTTTGAGTCTTACTTGTCCTAGCTTTAGTAATCCTACCCTTGGGGACATCCATCTTGTACTAGAAGAGAGTTGGTCTGAAGTGAGTAGAGGATTTGTGAGTTGACATTGGCAACCCTCTTGAGTTACCCTTAGCCTTTCACTCAATCCTTGGATTTAGGATCTCCAGTGCAATATTTATTAGTAACAAGGAGCTAATATAGTTCCTACAGAGATTCAAATCCTACTAAGTGACATCTTGTGCTTATGCTCACCTTTGTGGATGCACACCAAAGCATGCAATTGTATTTGGGGTTAGGTGCAAATCCTAGGTGACTCTAGTGGAATAGATAATCCCCACTTACAGTTGCTTGGCTAAAAAGAAAATAGATTAAATGGTGCTTATGCATTTGGCATAATGCTAAACTAAGCATGTTAAACTCACCATGATCAAGGCTAATTAAAAGAAAAATAGGGAGCAGGCTCAACTTGGCCTTTTTAACAATTCTTCTCAAAGTGTTATCCATCCTATGACTTTATATGTGCACAAATTCACAATTATCAATAAACAAATTCATAAGATTTCTCTCCTCACAACAAGGTTTCCAACAATTTGAAAAGATTCTAGCAAATCTAATCAGATTAGATTCTAGAATCAAAGTCAAACTATATAGGTAGCATTTTATAATTAACCATTCTTACTTTTATTCACACATTACAATCAATATTCTAACACATAATACATTTCATATGATTGTAGGGCTCTAGTAGGTGTCGATTATGACTTCATCTCCACATGTCTCAACACACATTAAAGGATGCTCCCCAACAGTGTATATAATCAAAGATCCCCTTCGTACCCTTTTTCATTCCCAAGATTGGTTTTTAAAGAGCAATAATTACTCTCTACAATTGTTGAATGACAACTCTTCGAGAATTGGATTTACACCTAACCACAAAAAATGACCTCAATTCTGTTGTAATGGAGTAAGTTAAAAAGTCAACATACTTCGTTGATTCAGTGAGATTTTTTTTAGAAGTTAATAATATATATATATATATATATATATATATATATATATATATATATATATATATATATATATATATATATATAGATATATATATATATTATTAAGATTACAAAAGGTTAAGATAATAATAAAAACAAATTTTCCATTCCAGTCATAAATAAAATGCTGAATAAACTTCATGAAACCAAATATTTCTTAAAATTAGACCTTAGATAAAGGAATTATCAACTCACGGTACACTTGGATATTTCAAAAAAATATTTAGTACTCCTGAAGGACATTACAAATTCAAGGGTAATGTCATTCATTTTAACCAAAGTTCTTAATTCTAAGCAATCATGAATGGACTTTTCCAACCATATCTTAAGAAAATTGTATTTATACACTTTTATTATTTTCTCATCTGTAGCAAATCATGAAAATAACACTTTAAACACAAGTAACAGGTATTGACCATCTTGGCAGAAACCATAATTTATTTTGATTTTTTATTTTGTTAAAGCAAAGATGGAATACCTAGGCCACATAATCTCAAAATAAAGAGTCATTTTATAGTTTCAAACGTAGCTTAGCATGTTGAGTGGCTTGCCTCTCAAAGGGATGGTTGTGATTTAAAAAAGTTTCAAAACCATGGAATTTCTTATCATTATGAGTTATGAAAATCAGCACCCAATTCTCTACCGCACTCTTTTCCTATACTAAAAGGAATAGAATTGAAAAACCTATCCAACTGAATCAGTATATTGTTAACTGCCATACCCCTAGCCATAGCTAGTTGTCTGATGTACAACATCTACAATTATGTACACTATCTAAAATTGATCTAAGCCCACAAGTTGAACCTTAATATCCAATCAATATATCATGTAAATTTGTCTTGCAAAATAAAGAGTGATGCATAAGCCTTCTAATGACCATTCTCACCATTCACAAGACAACCTTGCTTATTAGTTCCATGAGGAAAGCTGGTAAATCATTGAGCCGATGACTTTACTTGAGTTCTGATTCTCTATAGCATGCATGTTTCTGAGGCAGTCTTGTCCAAGTTGGCATCCTTTGCAGGATGTGTTGTGCCATGTATATAGCTGAGGCTGCTAGCATAGATGGTTTCCATTTCAATGATTCATACTCAACCAGACATAGTTCAAGAAGATAGAACGCCAGCTTCTCAAGCTGATCCATAGAAACAACCCAAAAGATAATTAAATTTATAAAGATCCCATTTATGGAAGCTTACAGTTAGAACAAAATAGTGCATGAATGCCTCTCATGCAACACAGCGAAAATACAATGCATTTCATATCATAAGTGAGCCTCAATGCCATTTGAATATTCATCAAAATTTCAAGCAAAGTAGAATACCTATTTATGAGCCCAAGCAGACTTTAGAAACCTTTTCATGAAAACAAAGGGAGTTGGTACAACCAAATTGAATCTTAATTTGTTGAGCGTCAATTTCTCCTGAAGAAATGAAACATACCATAAACATAAGCAAAGATAACAATTCCAAATATGAATTATTTCAAAAATTAGAAATATAAAGCTTGAAATATGGGAGACAAGTATGACATAATAACGTGAGAAAAAAAAATATCACCATAGATAGAAATTCACCACGTGTGTAAACATTGTTTGAGATTGTAATTAGTTCCTTAACCTATAAAGCCCTTAAGGAAAATGAGTTGGAATGTGAAACCTTATTCTAGATGCCAAATCAAGGGCACAGGAAACAAGTTTTTAGTCAAAACAAATCAGTACAAATTTTCAGCTTAACAACGAACTTTCCCTACTATCATTGTTTATCACCTTGGGAGCCAAACTTTCTTCATATTTGGCAGCAATTAGCATGGCAGTCAACCTCACTAGTTGAATATCCTTTCTCGTAATAGTGTAGACCACAGAAAGAAATCTATCAATCAAGTTAATCATGAGAAAAAGTGTCTCAACCATTAAGTCAAATTTTAGATGCACATGTAAGTGCAAATTGTTTATGTTAGAAAATTATCAACGGAAAGGTACAAAAAAAATATTATTATAGAAACAAATAGATATCGATATGTATTAATCAAGTACATCAATAAGCCATTCAATAAGTATTTCCCGCATCTTCTAGTTGATATCAGCTTGGCTTGAGATGTAGTTTGATGAGAGATTATTGCATGCCTGCAATAAAACAAATACAATAGACCAAAATAGAAACAAATTAGACATACAGCTATTTATTTAGAGTTGAATCTAAACTATAGACATGGATCAAGGCTTGCATCAATGCTTGACCTAATGTCCTCATTCATAAATTATGACCTTCCATGATGCTTAAGTGGGAACTTTAATTCTCTAGTGGAGATATTCATGTATGGCACAGACACATGCTGCTCACATGTAATCACTGCATACTATATGCAGTGATAAGCTAATGTATTATTAAATTGTTTAAATGAAGTGTATTCTTCCAAGACAAGATGTTGTTATTTCGAATAGAACAAAAATAGTTTGTAAGGCTCCCATGACAAAAGGGACGTACCTCTGTATACCAATAGAAATGGTAAATGTATTGAACATATTCAACTACAACAAGTTGATTTTCATTATCTGCTTCGTCAATGTTGGGCAAGTCCCCTTCCTCTTCCATCACATCCCAGTCAATGGCTCCAGATGCAAGTTGTTTAATAGAAACCACTAGATGGCAATTGGAGCTATGGATTAGATAAGCCCTTCACTTGATTTTGCAAAAGAACAAAGTAAAACTCTATGAATAAAAAGAACCATCTATGCATGCTAAAATAAGAGTAGTGGACCAAATGCTCCTGACCTCACTTCTAGCAGTGAGTGTTGATGTAAAAGCTCATGGAAGCCTTGTCTTCCTTTTTGATACATCAGTCATTGGCATTCTACTTAAGACACCTTTAGCTACAGGTGGGTAGAACCTAGACTTGCATGGATTTGAAGTGGATTTTCCTGAGATGTCAACATTTGAAAGCCTTGGTGGTCTCCCTGTAGCTGAAGTACATTTGCTAGAGAGGCTAGTAGTAGAAGGCCTCCTTAAAGTTGAATCATGTTTAACTAAGAGGCCAGTACTAGAAGACCTCCCTGAAGCTGAAATGTTTTTACCAAAGAGACAATAGTAGAAGGATTTCATTGTATCCTTGAACTCGACGGATCATTACTTGAGACCTCAACATTCAAAACCCTAGGTAGTTTTCCTGAAACTAATTCAGGTGTATGTAAGGGTCCAACATTGGAAATCCCAGGTGTTTTTCCTAAACCTACTACATGCTTGGATTTTCAAAACCAAAGTTTATCTAATGATTCCCTTTTCATCTTTATTCCTCTGTGGCCCTAGTGGCTGAATGGCAGCAAAAAGAAACCAATGGAAGTAAAATAAATGCATGTAAACCATCCCAACTAAGTAGGCAAGCAAAGAGCCCTGTTATTGACCTCAATATATACACACATAGTTACTGACTTGAAACGGAGGCCAATGTTTAAATCCCAATAGTAGTGAACTCATATCATTCACCTCATGCTGCATACTAACATCTCGGGATTGATATATGATAAATAAATCAGACAGTTGTTTAATCACACACAATTTATACAACCATGGATGATGTACATACCATGGACAATGACTTTGTTGTAGCACTCGTATACAGGAAATCGACACCAAACCTCCTACACACCAAATTCTAATTGTTAACTCTAATTGGTAAAACCCCCAAAATATCCACAAAAGACTAGAGAAGCATATTGGGAAGCTGAATCTGCCTTGTCATTTGCTTATGAACAAGCTGATTCTACTTCCTAGATCTCCTGTGGAAATAGAATTGCATTCCCAAAGCGTCACATACAACCTTTTTCTTCATCAGCTCCCGCGAGAAGAGGGTTTAAAATGCCTGAATAAGCATATGGCTAGAGAAAAATTCTTGGCTAGATAGGCTAAGCTCACAATCAAAACTTCTTTATAAAACTGAAGTTTCCACTATGTGTTGATAAAACATGAGCACTACATAAGGGTTTTGCAAATTAAAAAAAAATACATATGTTTTAGGAATGAAAAAGCCTGCTTACTCTAGCCTGATCTCATCACCCCCATTAGGTTTTGAAGAATGGCACGCTAGGTTGCCAGTGTTTGATAAAACCCTTCTAGGCCTCATTTCGCCCCACGTCACCACTACATCACAGAGCATGCATATAACCTCTTTCAAATCGATCTCTGTTTTACACTAGTCATATAGAGCCATTGATATTCATATAAACACTAATAAAGATGTACTACATATTTGCTGATATTAGGTTTTGGTATTGGGTTTGGACAACAAAATATTGTAAAATACCTTTGCTATCCATGGGCTTATTAGGCTTCACAACCCTATTTTCGAGTCCAATTTTGGTTTTCTGAAAAGACAAACACAAAGCATTCATTAACTATTGAACAGTCAAACCCCTCCAAAACTGATAAGGAAGCCATAACTAAGCGTGATATTGACCTTAAACATAAAATAAAATTGAAATTTAAGAAAATACACCAATACCAGTAGTGAAGAGAGGTCCGCTCTTGAGATGGATGATAATAGTCTTCTTGTAATTGTTTCAAAAGAAAGGCATGATTTGATTATAGCCATCATTTCCTTACATGCTTCTATCATTTCTTTCAATAATCCCTTGATCAATCCTAGATGCAACTCTAGAGAGGTCTAGATATAGCTCAGCAAACCCTTCAAATTTGGCATAAATGATAAATCTTACAAAAGGTGAGGATAGGGCTACAAACAATCTGCCTTGGAGGTATTTTGAATATATATAGATTTCATTCAGAAGAGCATAGAATAGAGGCTTAAATGAGCATCATATTATTCTAGAAACCATAGAGATATAACACAATAATTTCCTCCAACTTCACTCAGAATAATTCGAAATTTGGTCCACAGAGATGCCATTGAAAATACTTAGGTCAAATACTACTGAGGACTACCAAGAAGAGGGCCCAAATAGGTCACAGAATAGGCCTAAAATTAATACAAAAATGCCTCAGATGGGGGGGTCTCAGAAAGGTCGAGAAGGGCCTCAGGAAATGGCTAGTCTATGCCTTAAATGAGCCAAAAGGAAATGCAAGATAGATACAAATTAGCCTCATAAAATAAATCATTTCATAATGACCCAAGGTCCTTTCAAATTGATTCAAAAGTGCCCAGTAACAAGGGTATGAACTACATGATATTCAAATTGATTCAAAAGTGCCCTTTCAAAGTGCTTATGTAGTTAATATCATTTATTGCAATAATTCAAGAATTCTAAAATCTTACCAGCCATCTTGGAGATTCTGGGATAATGGAGAGACCAATAAGCAATAGAAAACTTGGAACTAGCTCTACATCACCTCCCATTGACAACCTGCCTTGCTCAACAACGCATATTTTTTTCTTCTTGCTGTGTTCCCGAGAGAGATCATAAGTATATTTTGTATGAAAGTTTGTGAAAAGTGGCCACCAACCTTATTTTCCTTTTTGGAGGTGATATGTCATGCTATAAGCACTTTGCTATGTATTTTCCTTTTCCAAACCATGAGAAAAAAACGTATGCATTCTTCCTTTGTAAAAATAAAATCAATTAAAATTTGCATAGCATTCACTCTATCAAATTCTTTTCAACCCAAAAGCTACAAAAAATCAGATGCCATTCACCTTAAAATAGCCCTTGGATCATACGCACACATTGCAAGGCCCATCAAACACATATATATTAGTGTAGGCAAAAATAAGAAAGCAAAGTGCCATCACCCAAACAATCTACCAGAAGCACATATCTTAATAAAGTTGCAAACAATTTAAAAACAAACTACCATCACATGTCCAAAAGCCTTTATAGATAGTAATTAATGTTAATGTCGTTTAGTGAAAGCACTGAAAGGAAATGCCCAAAATATGATTGAGGACTCAATTGACAATAATAACCAAGTGCAATTTAACTATTGTAAACCCCATGCATATGGCCAAAACATAAATACTTCCAAAAGGACTCTGATGGCACATTTGAACTACATACTTTGATTTATATGTCCAATTTAAAAAATAGGAAAGCGAACTACCACATAAACATTCAAAATAAAATGCACTTCATGTGATAGACATTGCTCTCGTGTAAATCTGTTGACTTGAGTGAGTAGAAACCATCCTAACTGAAGCTCATCCCATCAGATCCTTGATATCCTTTCTAGCAAGCGAACCATTAATATAAAAATTCAAGGAAAATTTTAACATTAGTGAGAAGAACCACATACTTATCCACAAAACATATTCATGAAAAAGGAACCACCTCTTCTTGTTCTTCATGATTAAAAGGAACAACTTCAGAGGGACCAAATTAACATTTGAATGAAACACAACTACAAAAGGATGAATGGCTAGTGAAAGAAACTTACACCAAAAAGTAGGTAGCAAAAAAATGTTGAGTTATCCCGAACTTTCACCATTTGAACTATTCGCTAGACCTAAAACCAAAAAGTACAAAATTAACATCAGATTCATATGAACAAATCAACAAAAATACAACCAATAATTATTTATAAATGATCCAACATATGGAAATACATAAAGAAAGAGAAAGTAGAATGTTTTGAAAATCTACCTTGTTCAATTTTTTCACAAAATCTGAAAAACTTTGTAATCACATTCTTCTAATTTGTATGTATCATTCCTAACATTGTATGATAAGTTTGCGATTGCTATAACAGATTCAAGTTGTACAAAATCATGTTCTATCAAATCATACTTATACATGCATTTCCCCTTTATTCTACTATACCAACATAATTGAAGCTCGATGCCTTCTAATCTATCCAAAATTTCAATGTCATTATGGTAATAAAACACCCTATTACCATCCTTCTTCCTTATTCTTTGAACCCTTCCAGTGTACCACGTTCCACAAGAAACACCTTGTTTTGTACTTCAAGGAACACCTTTTCTTGTAGTAGGTTCAGTGGGGTGAATTGAGTTGCTTTCAAACAACACCCTACAATTTGATCCTGTTCCAAAGCCAATTGAAACACCCTTTTTTGGAGCCTTCCCATCTCGCCTAAAGTAGACCCCATTTCTCACTTTTATCAACCTATCTTTGGGTAATGTCGGATTTCCATTCAACTGACTAACCAAACATGCTTTAAACATATCCTTACCATCAAGATCCACCACTGGCTTTATCACTTTGCTTCCATTTTCATTAATGGAATCTAAAATTTCATCCAACTCATGTCTCGAGTTGCTTCCCATTATTTGCAATTCACTTTCATTGTGTACCAATGATGATGAAGATAGGAATATAGAGTTGGAACAACTCGGTGGAGAAGAATCAACTACTTCATCCACAATTTGGAATGTTGGATAATTTTGATCCTGTATCCATGGTTTAACCCACCAATAAGATTGAGTGTCATTTTCTGGTTGCATTCCAAGAGTTGATAAAATGTCTTGTGCATCCTTCAATCCAATCTTAAGGGCTTCTACAATTTTAGCAGTTGTGGATATTGAATCATATTGCAACAATATATCAATGTTTTGTATTGTTTCTTGGTGCAATCTATTCCAAATGCTTTCTTGCTTCTTATGAGATTTGTTAAAATGAAGCCCTTGGGGATTTTATTCTTCTTCAACAACTCTACTAAGGGTTCCAACAACATGAAGCAAGTCCAGTGAAATCATAGGCCCTCTCCACTCCAACCATCCCACCAACTTTACTAAATAAGTTCTCACATACATCTGACCCAGTCAAGTGCAAAACACATGGAAAGTTAGAGTAATGATCTCGAAACAATCTCATCAACAAAACTGCAAAATGGCAAGAAATTTTCACATCTTGATATGCTTCTTTGCGGATGAAATTTATGTTGACATTAGTATGATATTGTTTTTGTACCCAACATAACCATAATGTGAAGAACTGATGAACTCGTGAAGCATTTCGCACCCTTTCCCAAAGGCGAAAACTATGAGACATAAGGATGTCAATGTGGTAAACAAATCATTAGATAAGTCTCTGTAGCTAGCGTCCTCTCTAACATTCTGCTTGGTGTACTTCTCAACTCTTTCAAACACCTCTTAACATGCCTTGAAGCAATGCATTGTGCAGATCACCAATTTTGTCGATCCATCCTCTCTATATCTTCACCCTTAAGCTTATGATCATCCAATTTAAAAGTGTGATAAACCATTCTGACATGACCAAAATTTATGTAATCATTTCCTAAGACCAATTCTTGTCGACTGCTAAACAAAGGATTCACTAGATTTTTGTTGTTGTGGATGTAATCTTGGTCATGCAATCCTATTACCTTGTAACCATTGTACAACCCGGTTAGCCTCCACCCTTCCCAAGGAATTTGATATCGAAGACCTGATGTTGAAGAATAATCCTTCAACATAAGTTTTCTTCTTCTGCTATCCCCATCCAAGGAATGACCAACAATAGGTCCCAAATTATTTTCCACGTGTTTCTTCCACATAGATTCTACCTTTTCCCATTGTTGATAAACAAAATTTGCATTGAACCTATTTCATGTTGGATGAACAACCATAACAAAATGAGGAAGATTTTCATGTAAAGGTTTTGCAATAATAACACGTGCATACTGTTCAATAACATTATTCTTAAAAGAATCTGTTATAATCTAATAGCCTATAGCTTTGTCACCAACTCTCACCAAGAAATGTGATTGGCATTGATGTTCGTCTTTCGTACCACAAAACCCCACCAATGTATTACTTTTTTCTTCCCACGTAACATATTTTTTCACAACTATTTCATCTTCAGCAAGCAATATAGAAATTGGGTCATCTATACCATGCTTGGCTTTATAAGAAGCATAAAATTTTCCAATTGCCTCAAAAATATGCTTGTGCTCCCCTGGGATATATGCTAATGAATTTCTGACTTGCCTTAAAGTCGTAGGTATTGACCATCCAAATTCATGCTAATAAAGCTATGTTATCTAGGACCTCCCCATAACTTGATCACCTCATAAAGGGATTTTTTGGATGTACTATACCTTCTCCCTACTTTTGCATGCATCAAGTTATGAAAAATATCCTTGACAATTTCCCAAAATGCATCTTTACCTTATAATTTTCCTTGCTTATGTGCCTCACACACATCCTTGCAAAACCTAAAGACATCCTTCCTTATTGTCAATTCGAACAACTTTTCCTTTAGGGATCTCATTCTAATAGAGAGTGTAGCAACCTTTGTCCTGTCCCACCAAAGAGATTGCATTGTTGATCTATGTTTAGCATTTGTAACCCTTGCAGGATTCTTCAATTCATTGTGAGTCAAATAGTCGAGTCTTCTACCTTTTCCTATATCTCGTTCACTTCTTTTATTGGTTCACATTGATTCATGATATAATCACATCCCGAATTCATCACATTTTGGAACCAACTTACGAAAGTTTCATGTTAATGAATCAAATGGGATCCATGTTTCAGAAGCCCTCTGCCAATGAATATGCCTATATGTACCATCAATACAACATTCAATACCCTCATAGCATAACATGATCTTGGTATGCTTCTCTATGGCCCATAATTTTCCACCCCTTTGATCATCCATTAGGACCTTTGCTTCCAATATCTCCCCATTTCTATTAATATAAGGATACCAATACCCCCAACATTGTAGTAACAATGGAGATAATTGAGCGGTAATAAGATGACAACAAACAAATAAATTTGAAGTAGGATAAATAAGATAATATACAAATTCATATTCAATTTTAGTCTAAGATGTTAATTAAAGCACCTGAAGTAGAAGGATTTGCACTTCTAGAACCCCTATGTAATATTGACGGTGATAATGGGACCAGGAACCTAGTCAAACTTTGTTGGGACTTATCACTGGTAGGCTTTTTGGGTCTCCCAACTATGCCACACCTTAGCCAAATCTCCTTATGTGAATCCTCATTTGTAGTAGTAGCAGTGTGCTTCTTTGATTTCATGTGTTCATTTAGAGAACTGACAATATTACCACTCGCCGGCACTAAACAAAACCATTTATTGCATCATGTACATTCCACTCTCACCTTTTTCATGTCCTTATAGTCTGCAAGTGTTTCTTCCACCACCTTGAACAAATTAGGCTCTCCTGTCTTGTTGAAATCATCTAGAAGTTTGATTGCTTGATCAGTATGAAATTGATCTCCAACCATCACTATCTGTTGTACTTCATTATATGAAATAATTTCACTACCACTTGGCACTGATAGGCGTTGTTGATGGGCCCTTGTTTTCATATGATGCTTTTTGAAGTTGCGTGTTGTTCGCATTGCCAAGGATACATCACCTGTTCCATAATCAATGCCACAAATTTCACAATGGATCTTTATTTTAGATTCTCCCTTTTTTGAATATACTTTGAGAGTAATTTTCTCATTGACAAACTCTTCCATTAAACTTTTAACTTTTTTTTCCCAAGATGCCAATACACTAGGATCAACAGCTATGGCTTGTTCCACTAACAAAGACACATTTTCAACTCTTTGGTGTTTATGCATAGGTCCCTTCACATTCACTTCAATGTTGGCAAAGATTGGTATTGTTTCCACTATATTTGAACACTCTTCTTCCACATCAAATGTGCCCAGTTTCTTGATGCCTACAAGTGTTGTACAAACTTTCCATTTTTTCTCTTGCTTTGGATTTAAACCTGTTCCATCCTGGATAAAATCAAAATGGTATCCAATGATTTCATCGTCCACAATTTCATCATGAATTTCAGCAAATGTACAAACTTCTCGACACTTGACCACACCAATGATAGAATTTTCTTCACCGGTAGCAATTTTATAAAACAACTCCATCTGTTTTTGCACAAAAAAAAATTAAAAAGTAATTAAAATTCCATAATCATATTTGGTTATTATAAAACAAAGAGTAAAAAAGCAAGGTATGAAATTTCAATTCAAAGCTCCAAAAAAGTTGAAGAAATATCACTATTTGGATGAAACACCTTGATTCAAAATGTACTATCAATGAATTCCTCAAATGGAATTGAAACCAGAAATAAAACATATTACTAAAACAAATTTGAGAGTTGATTTATTGTTTCACCAGAACTCTTTTCATCCTCTTGGGTGGGTGTTAGAATACATTTTCTCCACCATTTAAAGCATCTAGATTGAGCAAGACTAATGTGGGTTGTAATTCTTTAACTCTGATAATTTTTTCTTTTGAAGCGCATTATGCAGTTTGGGGCAAAGAGACTTCAAAGGACATGACATCTGAGTTCTATAATATCGAGTACACTCCATGTCAAGATCCAGTGAGATCGCATAAGTTCGATAGAACTAGGTTGATAAATGCGTCACTTTCTAGATAAGGAGGAGGCCTCGAAATTCCCAGGTTACTGAGCATTTCAGTATAAAAATCACCATCAAAATTTAGTGGAGTTTTGATGGTGTTTTCGTAATAAAGGGTTTTCAGTTTTGTTAGGACCCTAGAGAGTGGAGACTATGTGATTTGGTTTATTTCTACTAGAGACTCTACCTCCAGTTTATGGTCCCTATACCACTTTATCTTCTAAAAATGATGGTTCATTTTCTAGGAGTCCTAATGAAGGAAGAATCACCCATAATTCTTGTCTACTCTCTCAATATATCACATATCATAGGGTCCTTGTGGATGAATAATTAGACTTGAATAACTCTTGGAAACCCATGTACAATGTGTAAAAGCCAAGATGACTCCCAAAATTAGAAGACCAAGAGCGATAACTAGACAATCAGATTTTGAGATGTTGTATTTCTTGGTTTGTTGATATGCAGGTTTCACTTGCTGTAATGTTGTTGTTGAAAAGGCCATAGTTAAACTACAAGAAACCCATCTTACCAAACTCATGTTTTGAGTTGTTCATTAATTCCTTGTAAACTAAGACCTTGATTTTCCATTTGTATCTCAGATTATTTTGGCTATGTATATTGCAATTTTTCACAGTAAACAAATATGAGTATTGGACAAGGACATCAATGTATGGTGATTTATTACTTACAAGTCAGGAAAATTATGTATAAGTTTCATCTAGATTGGGACTTTATCCATGGAAATTGATCAATATATTCTTTGGAAAGTTGAAAATTACTTTTTCAAATATAATACTACCATAGCCAATCCTCAATTCTCTCAAGTTTTTCCATCTACCTTGAACATCCTCAATCTGTGTTTTTCACTGTACTTCCTCTCAACTTTAGCGTTCAATTTGGAGGGAAGGTTTTTGCACTCTCTCCAAGGTGTTTTAATTTGTGTAAGTGGATGTAACAATAATAACTTCATCCAACAACAAAACCTAAAATGCCTTAAGATCTAGTATGTCATCTCAATTACATAAATTGTTGCTCCATGAACTGGATCTAGTAATTCATCTTAATTACACCATGTTTCTCCATGGACATCCTCTTAACTACATCAAGCTGGTTTATCCATTTACGTAAGCTGAAATTCATCACTATGGATTTTACCTATACCACTAAACTTCATCAATGTGTTTTTTCACTGTACTTCATTGATTGAAATGATCCAATGTTTTTAGCTCGACCTGGTCATCAATTCATTAAGAAGGTTCAGTCTGTTTGTGTAGCAATAAATAGTTAAAAAATATATAGATACAAAACTTGGGTTTCTCAATGGCCTGCACACTGGCTGTTCCTATTTTTGGATCCAACAAAATTGTCAGTCAGGTGTTGCTCTAGTAGTAGACTAGTGGAAGTGTAGTAGAAATAAAACTTGGTTAAGCACCATGTGTTTTTTCATCGATGTCCTTTTTCACTGTACTTCATCAATTGAGATTGAAAAGATCCATGACTAGTATAAAACATAGGATATATACATACTTCACATTGGAATGAACCTATAAATCTCAACTTATATACAAAAAATTCGAAGTGTGCATGGCCTTTTTTCTTCACTGAAATAATCTAGACAATCAGTTCAACTTATATACCAATCATTAGAAGAGTGTATGGTCCTTAGTCTTCCCTCGAATAATCAAGACAATCCAATTGACTTTGTTAAGTTAGACTTGTGCATGTTCTCATCAATTTATTAAAAATGACAAAAAATATATCATATGCCAGGCTTCAGCTGGTTGGTGCCCTGCACCCTAAGTTGCCCCAATTTTCTGATGGGTTGTGGTCCATCTCTAAACTGGTAGAATTCTTAGTTAGTATAATAGTCCAACAGTTGGTCAATAGAAAATTTTGTTGCTTATACCAAGATTGACTTGCTTAGTGGCTTGCATGCTGCATTTCCCTGTTTTCCGAAGGGATGTGGCCTAGCTGTAGACTAGCAGAATTGTCAGTTAGACTGTGGTCTAGAAGTACATTAGAGAAAGTTTCTTTACTTATACCAAACTCGAGCTACTCAGTTGCCTGCATACTATGTTCCCCTATTTTCTAATGGGATATGGTCCAGCTGTAGACCTGCAGAAGTTTCAAGCGAGATGTAATCTACCAATAGATCAATGAAAGTTTAACACAACTCCTAGGTTGTGGCTAGGACTATATCAATTAAATTTTAACATAATTAATGGTTAGGAATGATAAGTAGCAAATCAACCTATCCCTATCAAGGGAAGGAGAATAACTAGCCCAAAAAACACATCATTCCGGTTATTAAAATTCCAGTCTTGTTCCAATAAACATTATAAACAAGAAATGGGGGAGAAGGTGCATTAAGTTGGCTTTATATCCTTCTTTCGTTGGATTTTTCTCTGTGTCATGTCCAAAATTGGATTATTTTTTCATGGAGAAAATAAACTTAGCTTTAAATGTGATTTCATCTCTATGATTTGGACTTGGAATATTTTAGTGAGCAAAGAAACAATTAAAACACAAAAGTGTTGATGTTGCTTTCCACATATTAGTTTTGGAAGCTATATTTTGTACTTCCACTATTCAATAATTTTCCTCAATGCATGGTATTTTCATGTTATATATTGATTAAGACCTGGTTTTTGGAAGGCCAGATTGAACTCTAACCTTTTTTATTTAAGCTATCATGTTGACGAGAACTTATGTGGTGTATAACACATACCTACGCCTTTTACGAATTACAGTGTACAATTTCAGATTTATACTATACTGTATTATACAAAGGAATACCAAGTCTAGGGTTGAGGACAATGAAGAGATCTTGTTAATTAGTTTACCAGGTTGTTTAGGGCCATGTTAGGGAGGATGGACATCAAGGAAGCCACGTAGAGAAGAGGAGTTGTCACAGGTCTTTGTGATGTGAGTGATGATGAACAAGACCCATAGGTTCCACAAGAAAAAGCTAAGGATTTGTAGTTTTAATTAATATTTGTTAAGTCAATTAATGGATTTTATTGTCTCGCTATTGTGAGAGGCATCGATGGTTGTTGTGAGTCTATCTTTGTAAACATTGATAGCTATGGGGTAACAATTTATTTCTCTTTTGATGCAATTTGTGTTACCTAAGATGGAACTACTATTGCAACTAATGACGCAACAGAAATAGAATGCTACATGGAAATCAATATATCAAATTTGAAATCCAAGTTGTTTTACTTTAGAAAGTACTTTTCAATTAGTTATAATGAAGTTGAGCTACGGTTGGATTGATTATGTAGTGGGTGAGGAACTATTGTGCCCATTAAGATGGAGTTTAATATCGGTACCCTTGAACATTCACCTCCAAAATGTCCTATGATCCCAATAGTATGAGATTGTGCTCTTCATTTGTGGAGGGACCTATAGTTGAGTAACAAACTTACTACCTCAATTATTTTCTCAATAGGAATTGTGGAAGATCTCATGAAGTCTTCTTTTGTTCAAAATGTCTAAGGAATTACCCACATCAATCGGATTTGTTCTAATTCTGTAGGGTCCATAAAACTTGTTGAAGGTTGTCTCTAATTTATTCTCAAAGACTTGTCTCCTTATATCTCAAAAGTCATGAATTCCTATTTTCTTTTCCCTTATAGAGAACTGACCAAGGCACATCGGCACATATTTTGTGTGTGTGAGAAAACACATCATTTTGAGATGGTTAATGCCACTAAGGAACTTATTAGACAATAATTCTCTACAATGAGTAATCTAGCTGAGAAATGACAACATCCCTTTCCTCATGTAAGGAAATTTGATATTGTTAGGGTGAATATTCTCAATATTAAATCTAATTATGGAATTATTCCTAAACAGGAGATTCTAGGAAGCTGATAACTTTGAGGAAGATGCAACATATCAAGTAGGTTTTAAGTGCAAGGGGTTGAGCCAAGTGACATTAGACTATCCATATTATTTTAAGAGTTCTTGTAAAGGATGAGTTTGCAAATTTCTATAGGATTTCCACCTATATGTATCACACACAGTTTTGCAAAATCCAAAATAACAAAAATACTCAATTTCTTCCAAAACAACTATTATATAACGAATAGAAGAGAACATTTCCTTGATTGCAACCTCGATTGGAGTAGGGAAGAAACACTTTAAACTCTATCTCGAGGTATAAGAATAGGTATATCCTAAACATTAATGGCATATTTCTGCCCAGTAGCTAGCAGATAATTCAATCTTTAGATTTTAACGTGAGACTCATCAATCAACTAGATGCGTTGATATCAATTGGAAATTATTTCCCTGAGAAAGTAAATATTCCAGCAATGTGGAATTTTGATCATATGCCCGTGTAGGGAAACTAGGTATTGTCACCTTGAACACTGCTTGTATACCTCTTTGTATATATCTAACAAGAAAGAAATCTATTTCATTTAGGATGTTATTTTACTGTTGTAATTTAAGATTGAAGCTTCCCACTGTTGATTTTTATGTCCAAGGGTGGCAAGGTTGTTCATCTGCATGAATCTTCATTGATCCTTTTCAATGTTTGATGAATATAATGCCCATATTTCAATACAACTTAGGCCATTTTAGTTAACCAATGCAAGTTGGATCTAACTCTATCAATGTAAAAGACAAATTCTATGCTCTAATTCTAAATAAATGATGAATGTATAAAGTTTTACTATTTAGGCAGTGTTGATCTCATTGTTCTTCTTATCTCTAGCTTGATATATTCAGGTTGTTCTCTTTTTCCCAATTCAGTCATTTAAATGAAGATTTGATTTGTAGTTCTTTCACACATTCCATGTTTGTGAGTCTTACAAGATGGGATTTTTATTATCTTTGTGGAAGCATGAGATCTCCTTTGAAATAAAGTACTCATCCTAGCTTCTTGCAAGAAAATACTTGCAATTAATTTGTAATGGAAGAAAAAGCGAATATGTATCTGATTATTTCTCAATAGCTTGATCTCCCAGATAATATTTACAAATTTTTTATAAACATTCAATCAAGAATGAAATTCAAGCTCTCTTTATCAGTTCTACCCTCTTGGAAAAAATGGCATACTTGTCCCAGTGGATAGCAGATAGTTGAATATTCATATTTTGACTGTGAGACTCATCAATCAACTGGACGTGTTGAGGTAAATGGATCTCATTTTCTTGAGAAAGTAAATATTCCATCACTATAGAATTTTGATCATATGCCCATATAGGGAAACCGAGTAATCCCACCTTGAACATTGCTTGTATACCTCTTTGTATATATCTAACATCCAAGCAGTGTATTTATTTTAAATTGTTATTTTGCAGTTGCAATTTAGGATTGAAGCTTCCCACTACTAATTTTTGTGTCTAAATGTGGCAAAGTTGTTCATCCACATGAATCTTCCTTAATCCTTTTAAACGTTTGATGAATATAGTGCCCATCTTTCAATACAACTTTGGCCATTTTAGTTAACCAATGCAAGTTGGATCTCAACATTCTTTTTCTGTCTAGCTTGATATCTTCAGGCTATTCCTTTTTTCCCAATTCATTCATTTGAATGAAGATGTTGTTTATAACTCTTTCATACGTTCCATGTTTGTGAGTCTTGCAGGATGGGGTTTTTATTGGCTTTGTGGAAGCCTTAGATCTCCTTTGAAATAAAAGTAATTATGCTAGCTTCTTGCAAGAAAATGATTGCAATTAAGTTGTAATGGAAGAAAAAGGGCATATCTATTTGATTCTTTCTCAATAACTTGATCTTCGAGAAAATATTTACAGAGTTGTTAGAAAAAATAAATCAAGAATGAAATTCAAGGTATCTTTATCAGTTCCACCCTCTTGAAAAAATGCAGTGTGTCATTTCACTTTCATACTAAATGGATTTATCAGTTCCACTCTTGGAAAAAATGCGACGTGTTGTTTCAAATTCAAACTCAGTGGATTTAAAAATTCTATCCTTGGAAAAAATGTTTTTTGTTGTTTCAGCTTCATATGGAGAGCTACCAATGAGTGCACATAAGGAATCCATGGCCGGGATGAATAACCTAATAATGAGCTTTGATATACCAGAGGATTTTCATCAAATGGCAAACAAAAGTGGGATTGTGTTCTCCAGCTGTGTTGAAGAAAATGCTGGACAAATGTTGTCATTTTCAACCTTTACGAAAAGCATATTGAGGATTTTACCATTTTAAAGAATTTTCAAGGACTTCAAAATTCGTACAAGAGATTATGGTGTGGAGAATATGATGCTTCCATATTTTTTAACTTGCTACTTGGGTATTAGTGTCAATTCCATTAGTTGACAATTACAGATGAATAAAAGTAAAAACATTGAAACATTTTTCCCAACAATGTTACTTTTAGCTTAAACTTTTTATCAAGACTCTTTTAGAGTCCAACTTTCATCCGCATAACATCTAACATCTCGTGTATGTTTTATGCCTTTATTTTTCCTCTTCTGCACCCATTCTCTTTTGCATGTTTGGAGAAATTGAAAGTTTTGTTACACTGGTCGATCTTAAGTGAGCCTATGTATTTCTTGATCACGAGATCTGTTTTCTATCACCATGCCTATTGGTAGGTAAGAAAATCTCTCTAAAGGTGATTAAGCATACTCTACAAATGTGACTTACATGATAATTTGATCATTTTCTTCATATGAAACAGAGAATACCCCTAATTTAGGGTGAGAATTCCTGGTATTAAATGAGTATCTATTCGAATAGCAAATAGCGTTATGCTTAACACTAGAAACTTAGTGGATCTGGATTTTCCATGGCTAGAGCTAGCACAACGGTGAAGTTTTAGATTTTACGGAAGAAGTGCTTAACCCTTTCATAGGTGGTAGTTTTTCTCGAAAGAGAGGATTCATGGATATCTGGTAGGACACACTCTAATAGATCTCTTGATGCCAAATGGGATTCTATCTTTAGAAGGCGGTCGTGGGGAAGGGAATGAAAGGTCCATCTTATTTCTTGTGAAACACCAATCGATGGATTCATAAAATTTGACTAGTCATTCATGAAGGAAAAGAGTAAACATAACCTTCTCCACCATATGAAAGAATTTTCATCAACAAAGCCTTGTTCATTCGAAAACAACAAAACTATAATCATTATCTAAAGAACAAAAGAACAAAATCATAATCATTATCTAAAGCACCAGAATAATGAATTTTTAGCCCCAAAAATGAAAACGATGAAAAATACCTAGATTGCTTGTCAACGTTCGACACGAGTAAAAAAAACCTTTTTTATTATATGTCAGGCCCACCGTGGCTACTTCTGTAGCCCCAAACACTTCAGATAAAACAAAATTCTAGATGGATGAGAAAGACTATGATGCTCACAACTTTCTTGGAACCTACCCTAGATGCTTTATGCTCTATCTGATTACCCCAAGAAAAGGAAACTTATGCTTATACCCTTGACCCTTTCCCCATTATCGTATCAACACACTCCACTAACGATTTCCCCATTATCACATCAACGCACTCCATTGACGAGAATTAATCCTAAAATGGGGGTGGAGAAGGCCCAAATGGAGGAGATTGTTGTTGCGAACAAAGTTCTAACCCAACAGAGCCGAGGTTGTGCGGTGGATTACTCCCAAGAGCTATGATACTCCCCACTTGTTTTTGGCCTCCGAATAAACTTTGCGAATAGAAATCTAGCCCAACAGAATATGTTTTGATTACTCCCACGACCATGATACTTCCTACCTCTTTTTGGACTACAAATAGAGCTCTTGCCCAACAACATAGATAGTGTGTTGGTGGTGCACTGTCACTCACACGGAATGACACTCCCTCCTCTTTTTTGCCTTAGCTTGGCCATTTTTTTGTATAATATATATATATATATATATATATATATATATATATATATATATATATATATATATATATATATATATATATATATATATATACCCCTCTAACTGCTATTATATAGTCAATATATTGTTTTCTATTTTTCTTATTTTTTATACCCCAATATGAACGCACGTGATATTATATTGCTTCGTTAGTGAAGCCCCCATGCTGAGGACAAGAAGTGAAACACTAGTTTTCCTTAAGTCTCATATCGTAATGGGCACTATATGGTTATAAATACCTCTGGTTCTAAATTATTTTAGAGTCCTTATGTTTACCATCCTCCAATTTGTTATCTTATGACTATTTTATTTCCTTTCACAAAAGAATTATACATTTGATGTCATTTACAACCGACTGCCATTTTATGTATTTAATTGGGCTTCCTCTCTTTGTATGCAGTCATACAGACCTGTAAAAGCTATTGCATAAGTTTTAATACATTGTATTTTGGGAGTTTGACTCTCTAGGTCACTTGTCGATTCGTAACCTTCATCTAGATCTATGTTTATGCGCGGTCTTTGAATACCAACACACTATAACTTATGGAATAACATCTATGAATATGTCGGTGATATCGACCTCTATGTTTCTATTTCTTTGAATTCTGGGTGCATAACCCAACACTCCAGTAGGCTTAGATTGTAACAATTACGAAATTTCTACTTGATCGTCTTGCCTAGATATTGCAGAGTTAATTTCTGTTGTTTTTTTCTTCCTTAGAATTATTCCCTCCAAAAGAATATGTAGAAATTTGTGTTCAACAACATAGGTGGAGAATCACTCGCATTCCACTTAGCTACTATGGATTTCAATATTACATATCCCCTTCGGCCATGACAATTAACTTATTTACATAATTGGTTTACGAGCAATTCTCATAGTAAATTTTTAGTTATGTTAATTGAAGAAGTTTAATCTACCCTAGGGACTATGTCAATTCCATTTTAAAGTGAATGGTGTCATTCTTCCATAGTCATTTGTATGCATGCATAAGAACCTGGTATAAATATGTATAATTCCTACTTATGGCTTTCACAAAACTTGTTGATTCTCTTCAATTTCATAAAATTAACTCATTTTCAATCTCCTATTTATATCTACACATAAAGGACCACTCTTCTACAATTCAACACTTGGACAATTTGTCTATAGTGCCTTCATAAAGAGATTTTGACATACCCCTATTAGTTTGACATATGAAATTGAAATATATCAACATACATGCAGATAATATTTATTTCACTAAACTATGGTTTCCTTCAATTATCATTCAATAAGATAAAATCTAAATTGCCTATCAGTCTAGTCACCCTTAAACCATAAACAAAAAATACAACCATAATTCTAACCATAAGCTTCACTAGAAAAATAATCAGGAGTCGAGCATGTGTTACCCAACCATGAACTATATCCAATAGTCCCCCCCGAGCTAAGAACTTCTTGCCCTCAGGAATCAATAATCACTTTGATTCCTAGATTGTTTATTATATAGATTTTCTTCCCTGAGTAGATTTTAGCAACGTCCTTCTTTAAGGTCTTCTAACCTTTTTGCCTATGCCTTTTTGTTTTAGTTTTTCTGAAAAAATATACCTTTATTTTTCTTTAAAGCCCACTTTTCTCTCGCACAATGCTTTATTCTACCCCGCTTAGTATTTATCTCCAACTAAGTGATTAAAATAAATTTTCTCTCCCACTATGTTAATTTAATTTCTTTCATTTTTTTTCCTCCTAGGGATATTTAGGAGACTTTAAGGGAAGGTCCATCATGTGGACTTGACGACCACAACTTTTTCTAAGCTACTAAGTAGTCTTCTACACTTTAGTGCTCTTTCTTGAATATTTCCAAGAAATTTTTTATTAATTCAATAATAATATAGTTACATCATTACATAAGCCTCATCATGACTTCCCTCACCATTAAATCTAGTGGTAGTTCAATGTCTAAAAATAATACTGCCTAAAAAGCAGTGACATAGAGGTGTTACAAAAATTAATATTAATATGAATATGAATGTGAATGTTTAATAATTAATATTAAAGTTTATTAATAATTTAATAAGATATTAATATAAATATTAACAAATCATAATTATGATTGACTTGGTCAAACATGCTCAATATGAACATCATATTCAACCATTATTAATTATATGCACTATGTTTAACATGACTATAATTAACCATAGAACATATTCAAAGTCAACATAATGACATAGTCAAATATAGTTAACCTTTGTAGTCAACCTTTGCATTCAATGTATCAATAGTCAACCATGTTCAACCTTAATGAAACATCTATTTATCATAGTCAATGATAGTCAATCTTGTTCACTCATGGTCATCCTCAGTCATCCTTGGTTGACCATATTCAACTATGGTCAACCATGCTTATAGTTAACCATGTTCAACATGCATATAGTTAACCATAGATATCATGCTTAACATACGTAAAGTGAACATGATGACATAGTCAGACTATGGTCACCATAGTCAATGCTTAAAAATGTTTAATAATATTGGGTTTAATATTAGCGTTTGATATTCTGATGTTGGAATGGTACATAAATCTATTTAACGTGGCATTGTGACAAACATTATGTTTGTAATATTTAATCTGAGGGTATAATATTTCATTTAATGATAGGGTTTAATATTGTGATGTTGCAATGTTATATAAATCTATCAAACATTACATTGTGACAAACGTTGTTGCAATGTGACAAACATTGTGACATGCGGCATTACATTGCAATTTATTCAACGTCACATTATGTCATTACAAAATTAGTGTTTGTAATATTGAGTTTTATATTATGGTTTAATATTGGGTTTATAATATTGAGTTTAATATTAGGCTTTAATATTGAGTTTATAATATTGTGTTAATATTAGAGCCTATAATACTCGTTTGATATTGGGTTTAATATTAGGGCTTATAAGGTTGGGTTTATAAGATTAGTTTTTATAATTTGATACTTCATAATATTGAGTTTAATATTATGATGTTGGACAGGTACAAAAATCTATCTAATGTAGCGTTGCGACAAACATTGTTGCAATATGATAATCAATGTAACAATCATTGTCGCAATGCTACATTATAGTGAAATTTATTCAACATTGCATTGCAACATTACAAACTTATGATTTAATATAGTGTTTATTATTAAGGTTTGATATTGGGTTTATAATATTTGGTTAATATTAGTATTTATAATATTGGGTTTAATATTAGGATTTATAATATTATGTTTAATCTTAGTGTTGATAATATTAGGTACAATGTTGAGTTTATAATATTGGGGTCAATATTAGGGTTTAATGTTAGGTTTAATATTAGGGTTTATAATTTGGGCTTATAATATTAGGTACATAAATATATCCAACATCACATTATGACAAACATTGTCGCAATGTGACAATCAATGTGCCGACCATTATTGCAATGTTACATTACGTTGCAATTTATTCAACCTCACATTGCAACATTACAAAATTAGGGTTAAATATTAGGGATTATAATATTGAGTTTAATATTAGAGTTTATAATGTAGTTATTAATACATGGTTTAATTTTACAATTTAATATTGGGTTTAATATTAAGATTTATAATACTGATTTAATATTAGCGTTTATCATATTGGGTTTAATATTAGGGATTAATATTGTGATGTTGGAATGGTACAAAAAATATCGAACATCGCATTGTGACAAAATTGTCCCAATATCATGATCAAAGTGATCATCATTCTTGCAATGTTACATTACATTGCAATTTATTCATTCTCACATTACAACATTACAAAATTAGGGTTTCTATTATAGGGTTTAATATCGAGTTTATAATATTGGGTTTAATATTAGGGTTTATAATATTGGGTATATAATTATATCCAACATTGCATTGCAACAAACATTGTCTCAATGTGACAATCATTCTCACAATGTTACATTATATTGTAATTTAGTCAATGTTGCATTGTAACATTACAAAACTAGGGTTTATAATAGTGGCGTATTAGGGTTTATAATGTAGGGTTCAATATTAGGGTTTATAATATTTGGTTTATCATATTCTTGTTTATAATATTGGGTTTCATATTTGGGTTTATAGTATTGGATTTAATATCAAGGTTTATAAAAATGAGTTTAATATTACAGTTTATAATATTGGGTTCAATATTGTGACATTGGAATGATATAGGAATCTATCGAATGTCACATTGTGACAACCAATGTGACAATCATTGTCACAATGTTACATTACATTACAATTTATTCAACGTCACATTACAACATTACCAAATTAGGGTTTATAATATTGGGTTTAATATTAGGGTTTATAATATTGGGTTTAATATTAGGGGCTAATGTTGGGTTTATAATATTGAGTTTAATATTAAATTTTAATATTGAGTTTATAATATTGGATTGAGTATTGGGTTTGTAAGATTAGGTTTAATATTAAATACCCCTAATTAATGAAGAGATTCATTCCCGCGCTGCCTCCGCACCCTGCCCTCCTTCGGCCCTGCAACTTTGATCTAGCCCCCGCCTCGCAGCCCTGTTGCTGGGCTTCCGGAGCCCCCGCACCCTGTTCTCCTTTGGACCAATGCTTCTCTGAAGGCTCTTACCTGCCAGCCTCTATAACCCGCTTGAGTTTGTCCTCCGTTAGCTCAAATGGCCCCTTCGGAGGCTCCACCGGAGGAGGTAGCACAATAGCAAGCTTTTTTAGCTCTAATAAACTCCCTTCCTCCTTAGTGAACTCACCCTTTGATCTCCAAGTTTTTAAAAAAATCGAGGGGTTACAGGAAGTATCTCTCCCTCCTACTTTGTCAAGAATGGCTACTCTTGCTCTTGCAGAAAAAGGACTTATAGGGAAGTTTACAAGTCTCTAGCCCTCACCAAAAATAGTTCAAAGGTGGGTGGAAAGGAACTGGACAGATAAAATACAAGGGAAAATTTCTATTAGATTTTGTGGGAAGGGTTACTTCACCTTCCACTTTGAGACAAGGGAAGATAAGGATTTGATTTTCCACAATGGACCTTACTTCATGGATTCCAGAGGGTTGTACTTAAATAAATGGACACTGGACTTCGATCCAGAGCTCGATATCCCAAATGCGGTTCATGTTTGGGTTCATCTCCCTCATCTCCCATTGCATTGCTGGGGAGACGAATCAGTTCATGCCATTGGAAGTGCGGTCAGGAAATACATTGATCGGAGCAAGCCAAGAGATAATATGCAGGCCTGTGCCTGAATTTGCGTTGAAGTGGATCTAGTCAAAGGTCTTCCTGAGGCCATTAAGCTTAAAGTTGATGACTGGTCGCACATTGAGTAGCTCGATTATGAGCAGATCCCATTCAATTGTAAGGTATGTCATGAGTACGGTCAGGTTTCTAATCGTTGCTCTAAGCTTTCTAATGTTGACAATAATCTGCAAGAAGAACAATGGGAAACAATCAAAAAGAAAAAAACAGCCCCTAGCCACAAGCTACCCAATGATGTTGGACCTTCCTCTCATAACCCTCCCATCTCACTCAATCCTTCCGCCCCACCCTCTCCCCCTCTTCCCTCCTCCCCTCAAGCTCCTCAATCTTCTACCCACCAGCTGAATCCCCTTCCTTCTTCTCCCTCCTCAAATCCCTTTCATGTTCTTTCCCTTCCGGAAGACTCCCCTGCTCAATCTGAGCCTCCCTCTTCTCCCCGTATCTTGGTCATTCCCTCCTCCCTCCCATCAGATCCTTCCCCTCCTAGAATCACTCGAAGCAATTCCAAAGATCATGGGTCTTCTCTAGATGGTCAAAAGAAGCTGGGAAGAAAATCTTCCAAACAGCACAGGGATGAGAACGCTCAAAAAGACATAGCTCTAGGACTCCAGAATCCTATAGAATCATACATACAAGGATCAATAGATAAAGAAACAGCAAGTAAAGATAAGGGAGGGAGAGCAACTCCTCGAATCACACTTTTGAAATGATTAAAATTCTTTCATGGAACAGCAGGGGACTAGGGAACCCCTCCAAAATCAATGCCTTAAAGGATCTTATAAATCAAGAGCAACCATCCATTATCTTATTGCAGGAAACAAAATAGAGAAAGTCAGAAATTGATAAGATCATTGTCCATCATAAGCGTTATACAAGATGCACATGTGAATCCAGAGGTGCCTCAGGCTGGATTACTACTATTTGGAATCAGGAAGAGTGGAACAGGGAAGCTGAAGTAATAGAACAACATTGGATAAAGACAGTGTTCAGGAACAATAAGAGCAATCAACAGATTTTAATTTACAACTTCTACGCCGCAATCATTATAGGGAAAAAGAAATCTGCTAGAATTCCCTCAACAAGAACATAACAGAAGAAGACAATAGCAATATTATCTTAGGGGGCGATTTAAATTTGATTTTACATGCCAATGAAAAATGTCGGGGCAACTTCACTCCCGATCGATTTAGAAATTAGTTGGAAACAATAATGCAACACAGTGATCTAATTGACATCATACCAAAAAACCGAAAATACAACTAGAATAATCACAGATTGGGTAGCAGCAACATTATGGAGAGACTGGATCGGTTTCTGGTTAACATCTCCTTTCTTTCCTCATATTTAGCTGTCAACGTCACCATTCTGCCCTTCGCTGTCTCAGATCACTATCCCATTATTTTAACTATTGATTCGTACAACACTCTTGGGCCTCTTCCCTTTAAGTACAATCACATTTGGAGCGATTATCCAGAAGCCAAAAGCCTAATACAGGAAACTTGGTGTCAACACATTGAAGTATCTCCAGGATTTATATGGGAAAGCAAATTAAAAAATGTGAAAAGAGTGCTCAAAAATTGGGCCAAAACGCAGTATGATGAACCAGAGGGAAAAAAAAGAGAGGTGAAAGCCAAAATTGAAGATTTCCATTCTACAATAGAAAATCAAGAGTATCATCAGGTTGAAAAGATTCAAGAAGAAAAGCTTTATAATCAGTTATGCAGCATCAAAAGAGAGGAGGAAGAAAAATGACGTATAAAATCTAGGCAAACTTGGCTGAAAAGCGGAGATAAGAATACCTCTTTCTTTCATAAGCAAGCCACTGTTCGGAAAATTAAAAACAACATAACGGCCATCATAGACAATGAAAGGGCCCAACACACTGATCAAATAGCCATTAAAAGTGCTGCCTCAGACCATTTCAAGGAGCTCCTAACTGAAACAGGGGAGGAAGAACCCTACGCTGACCTCTTGCAACATTTGCCAACAAATATCATAGCAGACTTAAATAAAAGGTTGACAGAAGAGATAAAAGAGGAAGAAATTAAGGAAGCAATTTGGTGTCTTCAGCCCAACAAGGCACCCGGACTGGACGGCTTCCAAATATGTTTTTATAGAGAATATTGGGAGTCGATAGAAAAGGATCTCACAAAGTACTTCAAATGGATTCAGAGGAAAGGTAAAATAGGAGGCTACACAAATTCAACACACATGGCCCTCATCCCAAAGGAGAACCGCCCTTCTAACTTCTCCCGATTTAGGCCAATATCTTTATGCAACTCCTCCTATAAAATCTTCACAAAAATCCTTGCCTCCCATCTCAAACCTCTTCTGTCGATGTTAATTTCAGAATAGCAAGGAGGCTTCATGGCTAACAGGCAAATATCCGACTCCATTCTATTGGTTCAGTAAGCCATTCATTCTAGTCATTCTAGGAAAAAAAAGGGCTTCGTTCTGAAATTGGACTTGGCAAATGCTTTTGACAGGGTAAGGCATTCCTTTCTTTTTGTTGTACTTCAGAAAATTGGTTTTTCTCCCTCCTTACTTGATATTATAAGAGCCTATATCTCTGGACCTTGGATTGCTCCTCTTATCAATGGTAGACCTGGACCTTCTTTCTGATCCTCAAGGGGTTTAAGACAAGGCTGCCCCTTATCCCCTTATCTTTTCCTCTTAATGGCAGAGTCTTTCAGCTGTGCGCTTGACCATAAGAGGCAGGCAGGTCTCATCACTGGTATTAAATTTGAAGATGGAGTGAAAAACATCAACCATTCTCAATTTGTTGATGACACTCTGCTGCTGGGAGGGGCGACTACGATCATAGCTCGAAGATTCAAATCCTTGCTAGATCAATTCATGAGATATTCAGGGGGCCAGATTAACCATCTCAAAAGCTGCATTTACGGATGGAATGCCTCAGCTCAAATGATTCAAAGCATTGCCACTATATTTTGTGTCCCTTGCAAGTTAAATTGGGACTATTTAAGCTACCTGGGAATGCCAGTGAGTATTGGGAATGCAAGGGCAGATGTCTGGGAATTAACCTTAGACAAAATGAAAAGAAAAGTCCAGAGATGGGGAACCTCTTGGCTCAATCCAGCTGGATGGCTGGTGCTTCTCAAATCGGGTCTTTCCTCCCTCCCCCTTTATCAATTTTCCCTGGCCCAGGCTCCAGCTTCTTTCCACCGTAAAATGGACAGTATCCTCAGATTCTTCCTTTGGCAGGGAGGGAAAAATGAGAAGAAAAAATTCAACTTGGTTGGATGGAAACAAGTCATACAAAACCAGGAGAAAGGAGGCCTTGGCATTAGATCCCCAACCCTCATGAATATAGCTTTTGGAGGAAAGTTGATATGGAGACTCATTGAAAACCAAACAGCCTGGTGGAAAAAAGTCCTGGAGGCAAAATACCTCAGCCAACCAAGGCAGCATCTTCTTGAAGCTGAGATCCCCAACAGAAACTGCACAAAGATTTGGAAGCTATGTAAAAAAGCCATCACCTTCATGGCGCAAAACGTTTCTAAGGTGCCCAAAGGAGGTAAGGAAGTCAACATCGGCACTGATAAAATCATGGGAAATCCGCCAATCAACAGCCTCCCAGGTATGGATTCAATAACACTCTTCCTCCAAAGTAAAGGGATATGTAACTTAAACCAAATTTCTCAATGGGATGCATTATCCCATGCTTGGATGCAATGGAATTTTCCTCCCATCCCTCAACGACTCAAAGGCAACTTTGATAACTTCTGTAAACATCTGCACAACATTGCTCCCACCTTTGAAAATGACAAGGACGATTTCAGATGGGACCCTACAGGAACTAGCTACACAATACAAGCAGGGTATGATTATTTGAATAGCAAGGAATAGCCATCGCCAACATGGATACACTAGAAATCTGTATGGAAAGCAGAAGCAATTCCTAAAGTTAAATTCTTCATGTGGACACTTTTGAAAGAAAAAACTCTCACTGCAGAGAACCTTAAAAAAAGAGGCATTGTTGGACCTTCCAGATGTCCTAATTTCCAAGATGCAGAGGAGTCTATACAACATCTTTTTATCTCATGGCCTTTCACAGTCTCTTGTTGGAGTAGTATCAATCCTTTCGCGCTCCTCATCTAGAATTCTCATCAATCTATTGGAGAAGCTCTAAACAACTGGAAAAGAAATTACCCCTAGCAATCCATGAAACATAATCCTGCTAAGAGAGTGTGGGAGGCCCCCCCTCTTGCTATCTTATGGAGGATATGGATCGCTCAGAACAACATGATATTTAGAGATAAAGAGACTTATATCAGGCATCTCTGTATTAAGGCAAAAAGTCTGGCAGTTGAAACTATTGCTTCTAAGCTCACAAAAAAAATTCATATATCTAGCCTATGGGCCGAGGAAAAAAACTTGATCAGAAATCTAATAGAAAATATAAGTATTCCCCTAACAGTGAATTCCTGCAACAATCTGGGCAAGGCTAATAGTTTCAAATGGAAAATTTGATTAAAGCAGATCGATTTCAACAATTGGCTTCGCTCAAGTAACATCCACTCGTTTTTTGACGGTGCCTCTAAATCTAATCCGGGAGTTGCGGGAGCAGGGGGCATTATCTTCAATCCCTTTGGTGAGCCCTTAGTCTCATTTTAATGGTGTTTCGGGATCCTCTCAAACGACAGATCTGAGTCTCTGGTCCTCTACCAAGGCATACTTCAGCTATAGACACAGGGAATCAAAAACGCTCTCATCTCCGGTGACTCTGCTATCATTATTAATTTAATGAACAACAAGCAGAAAGCTTCTAATATTTTCTTGCAGCAAATCATCAACAGATGCAAAGTATTGATTAACCATGATAAGGAATTCCAATTCTATCACATCCTTTGATCCATCAACCAAGAGGCTGACAAACGGGCCATTCATGCTTGCTCTCAGCCCAAAGGAAGCTTGCTCTGTAACAATGAAGATTCATTTCAATACCTCCCTTGATTTTCATGATTACTTTAAACTGTTTATGTCAAATGATTTGTGCTCCTGTCAAAGCTTACCCGGACCAAATCTTCTTTAATCCTGAGGCCCTATGTTGCAATCAACCAATAATACCCTCATATCCCATTGTAGATCTTGTTGTATCTCCTAAATCTTTCTTCCCCTTTGGATTTTGTGAACGACCTAGATCCTTTCACGTGATCTGGCATGCTTTGGGTCTCTGCCCACCTGTTATTTATCATGGGAAGCTTCCCTCTCATCTGCAATTTCCCCTCTTCTCATTTGTTTATCCCTTTTCTCTCGCTCCCTTGGTTAGCAGTTGGTTTTTGACTTCTAGATCTGTGATTCCTCCATCGATCAGGCTCCTTCCTGCCCGATACTCCCTTTTTGGGTTGACAAGCATCTCCAACTTGCCTCAGTGAAATCCTCCTTTGTCTTACTATGCTTCCTATCACTCAGCTTTAGTCTCTATCTTAAAATCTGGAATTCCCCTCAGTTTTGTCTTCAATTTCCTCAGACCCCCTTCTACTCTTTTCCCTGCCACTCTAATTAACATATTGGTTATCATTGTCATCAATTCAGCCTATGGGAGCCTTCATTCAGTGTCATTTCAAGTCCAATTTGAAGTTCTTTGGATGGACCGCAGTGAAGATTGTCTCCATTGCCGTGACCTGCAAGCAGAACTTGAGCAAGTTAGAGCTCACCAGCATCTCTTGGATAAGAAAATCGAAGCTGCTTCCAGGATCATTTCAGCAAATTATGAAGCTGATATCAGCCTCTTCCTTCATTGCATCTCCTCTCTCCAGGAGCAATTCAACTCTCTTAAAAACACCTGTGTGCACATTCAGGAATCTGTTGATATTCTCAGGTATATGATGGACAAGATCAATGCCCCAAGTACCAGTTCCTCTAGCATAAAAATCGCAGAAGTTGATAGCCACCCAGAGAACTCCACTGCTCAACAAATCAATCACATAAGCATAGATTAGATGTTTTGTAAAGTCAGTTTGCTACTGTTTCAGTTTTTCCGAATTTACACTTGTGTTAGAGTCCTTCAAGTAGATTATGAAAGAATTTCAGCGGAATCCTTCAATGTAATACAGCTGCAAGCTCATCCTATGAGCTCTTCTCTTGTATTGTTGGAGCTTAGTCTTCCCTTCTTATTTTGAATACATACAGCACCCGATTTCGTGAAAAAAAAAATATTAGGTTTAATATTGGGTATAATATTGAGTTTATAGTATTGGGTTTAATATTATGATGTATAATATTAGGGTTAGTACTACAGTTTAATATTGGGTTTATAATTAGCGTTTATGATATTAGGCTTAATATTTGATTTAATATTATGTTTTATAATGTTGGGTTTAATATTAGGGTTTTAATGATATTAACATTAACATGCATACATCTCGATAGAGTGGTATTTGGTCTTCTCTTGACTAGTGATCAACTCTGACATATCATCTAGCTATGGATCAATGTTAATTTCAAGAATAATTTAGGTTGCTAGAAAAAAAAAAACTAAGGTTGTAAGCAAAAGATTATGACTAAAAACTAGGCCTTCGATGTTAATTAAAACTTAGTTGAATACTTAACTTATATAGCTCATATTAAAACCAAATACTGAAGTCCAAATATTAAAATGCAATATTAAAAAACAATACAAAATACAATAATAAAAATATAATATTAAAATATAATACTCTAAACTTAATTATTACTTATATCATTATATAATGTCTATGGGTGGTAGCATAATTGACAAAAGCATGTTGGAAAGCCTTTGTATACCCAAGCGACCGAAAATTCAATGCTACTAGACATGTCTCACTAGCTCAGTAGTTCAAAAAAAATAATTATAATTATATAATAACTAATATTAATACTAATATTAAATCTAATCACTTGATGTATTTTTATGGGAGTATATCAACCATATTTATTAATATGCTAATTCTATAAACATAGGTAAAATATATTATACATTTTAGATAGAGAAATGTGTTACTTGTATAAGTTTATATATAAATAAAAAAATAAAACAAAAAACTCAAATTTATAATAAAAAATAAAAATACAATTATTGATATGATTTTTATATTAATTTAAATTTAATTAAATAACATAACAGTTTAATATAACAAAATAACCCTCTTATCCAATGTTAAAATACAAAGATCAATTATAATTGTTGTGTAATAAAAATTGCTTTAAACATCTTTACTTTTGATAAAAGATATGTTTCAATTTTTATTTTTATTTTTACCTCTTAGTGACATTTGATAGTAGATTTGTATTCTACGGGGTTTTGTTCATCTCTTAATTAACCTAAATTTAGAAAAAAAAACTCATAACTACTTTATGTATAAAAAATTGATAAAAATTCTCCTAACCACTTGATGTCTAAAAAAATTGATAAAAATTCTAACATGAAACAATTTTTTAAACTCATAATATCTCTAGAGTGATTATTTTTTTACCAGGTCACCTCCTAATTAACCTACAAGTTAAAAAAAAAAAAATCTCATAACCACTATCAAAAATTGATAGGAATTCTCACAACCACTTGATTTTTTAAAAAATGATAAAAATTCTAAAATCAAACAGTTTTTTTTAACTCAAAATATCTTTAGAGTGATTATTTTTTTATATGGTTATCTCTTTATTAGCTTACAATTTTTAAAAAAACTCACAACCACTTGATCTATCGAAAATTGATCAAAATTCTTTAACTCATAATATCTTTAGAGTGACTATTTCTTTGTAATGTCATCTCTTAATTAACCTACAACTTTAAAAAAAACTCACAACTAATTAATCTAAAATTAATAAAAATTCTCACAACCACTTATCTATCATGGGGATTTTCCGCATCTCTTAATTAACATAGAACTTTTAAAATACTCATAACCACTTGATTAAGAAAACTTTGATCGCATTTTTTATTGGATTTCCTGGCATAAATAATGGAAATGTGTCTTGAATACAAATTACCGAAGGAGAAAAAGATAGGACACTACAAGAGGAATGGAAATTGTTGATGAATTAATGTGATCGGACACCACAAGAAAAAAGGAAATTGTCGACGAATTAAAGCGATGTATTTTTTTATTTGAGAAAGAATATAAAATGAAAGATGTAATAGGGAAAAAAATAACAGAGATATATCGCAGAAAGACAGAAACTGTAACGTAATCATGTAGAAGTAGCATTTTTTTTCTACTGAAAACAAAAAAATTACAAATTATCACACCGATTATATTATTGAATCTTAACTTCCAATCTTCTTGTTTAACTTTTAATTATCAAATAATGGATGGTTCAGTAAGATATTATAATGTTCTTTGGCCATTATTGTTTGAAAGGGGATGAATGATCGTAATCGCTTCTTCAAGATTGATCTGACATGGACAATGTACTTGACTTCGTTATTTTCTTAACACTTGATGGTGCTTTTGACATGACCTTCCATTGGAATATGGACACTGAAGATTATAACCAGACTGTCCTACTAAAAATATCAAATTTTAGAATCTGATTTCGTAGGAAAATGCCAAAAAGATGACTTGGTTTGCTTCGGAAGAGAGACTTTCTCTTTGATTTCACGCTGAAATACTTAAGAGTCGCATATCTGCGTGGGCAGGGATGTTGGAAATTTCTGGTAATTTCAAACACAAAATAAATTGCACAGAAAACAACGCTCTGTTTTTAATACAGGATCTTAATCATAACAAAAAAAAAGTTACAAAATAGTCTTCCTCTTCAGAGGGGTTACAACAGGAACGCTTCAGTTCCAGAAACTAATTTCACTATCTCAGCACTGTTGTGCATTTCAGAAATTACAAAACTATCTCTTACTTCTACACACACACTGATGTGCCTGCCCTTGCATTTTTTTAATATATAATGAACAACACAAAAATATCTTACATACATTTTGCTTGTGCTCATACTTCCGTAAAATAGAAAATAATAAAATTAAAAATTTCACCTACATTTACCAACCGCGGTAAATATCATTAATTACACCGCTAAAAATATCTTATCGGAATTTAATGCATGGCCTATCAAAATATTGCACCATCGCATCGGCGGAAGAGAAAAAAATGTGCCGCCGCTGCCATAACCATTGAATCATGTGATTTGTGATATGTGATCAGATCGCATCGCGAAATCGCAATTCTAGACAATAGAAGGGACATAGTGAAGGTTGAAAAGGAAATGTGCGATATGCAATCTGCGACTTGATCGCATCGCAGGGAACTCAAATGGAGGTTTTCTGGAAACAGAACGTTGTAGTTGTTGTCGCTCCATGGCAGTTTAAATTATCATTCCAACACTCCCCTTTAATTTCAACTGCTGGGTTTTTCTCCATACCCAGACATTTCCTAAAATGATCAAAACTTTTCTTTCCCAATGGTTTTGTCAAGATGTCAGCTAACTGATCCTCTGTTCTGTAGTGCTACAAAACAATCTCACCATTGTTAACCAATTCACATAAGAAGTGAAATTTGGTGTCTATGTGCTTTGTCCTTTTATGAAAAATAGAGTTTTTAGACAATGCTATTGCCGAGCTATTGTCACAGTAAATGGTTGTGCCATTTTCTTGTTCATGACACAAATCTCTGAGAACTCTTCTCAACCACACTACTTGGCATGCTGCTGCTGTTGCAGCCACATACTCTGCCTCTGCTGTTAACAAAGACACAACTGGTTGCTTCTTGGAAGCCCATGAGATGGATCTCGATCCCATATGAAACACATATCCCGATGTGTTTTTCCTAACATCAACACTTCCAGCCCAATCACTGTCAGTGTAACCTGTCAACATGAAACTTTCAGAAGAGGAGTATAAAATACCAAACCCCTTCATTCCATTCGCATACCTTAGAATCCTCTTGGTTGCCTGCCAATGAGTCTCTTTCGGTCTTTCCATAAGTCTGGAGATTAAAATCACAATGTGCATAATGTCCGGCCTAGTTGCAGTCAAGTACATAAGGCTGCCAACTATGCTCTTGTACAATTTTGGATCAAAATCCTTGCTACTATCTTCTTTGGTCAATTTCAACCCCATTACAGTTGGAGTCAAAGCTGCCTTGCTATTCTGCATGTTAAATCTCTTTAATGTTGGCATTTTGGCATAGGGGTGGTGCTATGATACAGGTGTTGTCCTTGATGGCAACTCTCTTTGATGACAAATCTTCGTTCAGACTACAGAATGAAGAGAAAATCTCATATACGCAGGTTAATTAAGTCCAAGTTGCGTATACACGCTGGTGATCTGCATACTAAGTCGCGTATACGCAGGAGAGCTATATACGAAGGCACGTATACACGCATATGCATGAACAGAAAAGGGCGTATATGTCAGGAAACTTCCTTTTGCTCCGTAGTAGTTAGTCCTCGGTACTTGAGCCTATGAATTTGGACCAAAGTATCTCGACAGACGTGTTGATCCCTAGTTTTTAAGTTGATGGTATTGGATTTCTATGGTTTTGGCTCTTGGTATTGAGCAAGGCCTAAGGCTATATAAGGAAAAGAAGATCATTCGGGAAAAATATCTTTTGAAAAGGCTTGAATATCTGAAAAAGAAAGAGATCTGATATGTAGGTTCTGGGTTGCTTGATTTAAGCTAAGGAGAGATCATATCGGTTGATGGAAGACTAGATCTAAGGATAGATCAGGATCTAATGGTTTGAAATGCACTATTACGATATGGTTGATTATGCGTATTTCTAGATCTGCATACTGACGGAATGTTATGTTCTGGGTCTAACTGATGTCTGGTACAGCTGCAAGTTAAGAGAATTTATTTTTAGATCTGTACGCTGGTTGTCTTTGGTAAAAGCACGTGTATACACGGGTTTCTCTCATTGAAGTAGCGTATATCTTTTGAAGTTTTATTTTTGGGGTTGCAGTTGGATTTGACTGCTATTGCAGAGTTCTGTAGTCTGCTCTGAGTTCTTGTGACTGGTGTTGAAAGGGTTTCAGTGGTTCAGTGATTCAAAGATTGATGATGCTAGTATTGGTTGTTTTGTGCTTCAATGATCTGTTGTGAAAGTTGAATGAATTGTGGTCTTCAGATTGTAATGTTGTGCTTCAGGAATATCCAGTTTGAAAATGTATGAAAGGTGGTACCTGAAAGAAAGAAGATTGTAGGTCAGCACCTACGTACTAGTATCTTAGCTAGTACAAGAGCAAAGGGAGTTGGAGCTCCCTTCCAAGGGAGTTTGGAGAACGAGAGAAGGTTGAAGCCTTCAGCAGGTTGTAGCCTGCGTACTGGTATAAGGCTGCACCAGTACAAAAAGATTGTAAACTGAAGTTTCATATTAAAGAAAGATAGAGACGACTTGCAGCAGGTGGTTTTCACCCACATTGGGTTTCCACCTTATATCATGGTGTTCATGTGTGTGTGGTTTTTGTGTGATCTGTTCTATTGCATCTATTTACTCTTAATATGGTGAATAATGTCCTTATGCACTTAACTGAAGATAAACTAACCGAATTATGATTTCTGGCTATACGCTGTTTTCTTTAGACACAGTTGCGTGTACACGCTGGTTCACTTAACGAAAGTAGCGTATATGTTTCTGAGCATTGAAAAAGTTTTATAGTTATGATAATACTGATTCACCCCCCCTCTCAGTATTATTTTCAACAATTGGTATCAGAGCCAGTCCTTCAGAGAAGCTTGACCACTTGAAGGTAGATCGTTCATCATGAGCAACTACGAGAAAGAAGCATCAATCAGGCCACCGGTTTTTGATGGGACAAGCTTCAATTATTGGAAGGTAAGAGTTACTGCCTATCTTCAATCACTTGGTACAGAAGTTTGGAACATCGTAGAGACAGGCTACACTTTTCCTTCAGCCACTCCTACAGATGCAGCCGAGAAAAAGAAATATGAAACAAATGCAAAAGTAGTCAATACTCTATTGGGATGCATCTCTCAATCAGAATTCATGAAGGTAATGCACTATAAATCTGCAAAAGAAATATGGGATAAAATGGTCACGAGTTATGAAGGAGACGATCAGGTAAAGCGTGCTAAACTTCAAACTCTCAGGATTAAGTATGAGACTCTTAGAATGTATAATGATGAAAGTGTGGCTAACTACTTCCTTAGGGTAGATGAGATTGTCAATTGCATGCAAAACTTGGGTGAAGAAATAAAAGAGGCTATTGTGGTTAAAAAGGTTCTAAGATCTTTGTCCCCCAAGTTTGAATCTAAAGTGTCTGCCATAGAAGAAAAAGAAAATTTGCAAATTCTTACTATGTCTCAGCTTCACGGAATTCTAACCGCTTATGAAATGAGAAAGGGAGGTCCATCAGACAGAAGAGAAGCCGCCTTCAAGGCTTCAGGCAAAGAAGATTATTATGAAGCAAGTCACCTGCCAGAAGATGAAGAAGAGGAATCAAATTTTGTCAGAAATCTTCAAAGGGGTTCTGGAAGGTTCAGAGGTAAGTTACCTTTTAAATGCTTTGCTTGTGGAAGAGTAGGTCATTATGCTGCCAAATGTCCTCACAAAGATAAGAATGACAAGGGAAAGGAACCTGTTAAATGGAACAAGAAACAATATGAAAAGAAGAAAAACTATTACACTCATGAAGATAGTGATGGACTTTCAAATAGTGATGAAGATGAATAAGGTAATAGATATAAACTTTTGATGGCTTTTGAAGATGATGACTACATGGATGCTATAGATGTAGAAGGCTTTTATGAAGAAATGAAAGATCTCAAAGTTTGTTTAGAAGAGAAGAGTGCTATTATTGATTCTCTACAATGTCAACTAGCTGAAAAGGAAAAACATCTTGAAAAATTGGAATGTGAGATTTTTGTCTTAGAAAGGAGATTGAGAAAACCAAAGCAATTAATCTTAAGTTTGTTAAAGGATTTGAAACCTTGGATGAGATTATCAATGTGCAGCGATCTCCTCTGATCAAGACAGGTCTTGGATATAATGGAGAAACATCTCAAGCCTCTACCTCTAAAAGTTATCTTGATGCAGCAAGGAGAAGCGTGCAAAGGCCAAATAAAAGCTATCAGGTGAATCAGGGACAGTTTACCCCAAGAACAAATAAAGACCATCAAGAAATTCGGGGACAAACTGCCTTAAGGACAAACAGAAGCTACAATCAGCCACAGGTAAAATCTTCCCAATTTGCTCCAAGAATGAATGTGAATAGAAGCTACAATCGGTTGGATGATAGATCTGATTATCGCAGAAGTTTCTTTAATGGCCAATGCTTTTCTTGCCATAATTTCGGTCACAAAGAAGCTCAATGTGTTGCCTACAAGACAATCATGACTAGAGAAGCTCAAAAGCAAGGGAGAATGACTGGAACCATGAAAAGGACTTATAACAATTTTTCGGTTCTTGAAAATGAAGTTGAATGCTCTATTTGTAATAACTTTGGTCATGAAGACTCTGAATGCAGGCGCAGGTTCCGGAAGACAACTCAGAAGGAACAAACCTCAAATGTTAGAACATGGAGAATAAAAGAATCACAACCAGAAAGATGTGGGATAGCCTTTTATGCAGAAGGTCAAGAAAGTCTATGGTACATTGACAGCGGATGTTCGAAGCATATGACAGGGGACAAAGAAAAGCTTGAGTCATATACCGCATTAGAAAAGGGGAAGAAAGTTTCTTTTGGGAACGATATCTCTGCAGCCATAAAAGGAAAAGGTGTTGCTCCGTTGAAAGAGAAGGTCAAAGCAGGAAATGTTTTATATGTTGATGGATTGAAGCATAATCTTCTGAGTGTCAGTCAGATGTGCGATCAAGGAACCGAGGTAATATTTAGATCAAATGGATGTTGTGTTCGCGATCTTGATACAGGTAAAACAGTGATCAAAGGAAGAAGGACTCCAAATAATCTATATATCTTTGAGGAAAGACAACAATGCTACTTAAGCAAGTATGATGAACATTGGCTATGGCATCGGAGGTTGGGGCATCTAAGCTTTTCACAAATAAGGAAAGCATGCAAATATCAGGCAGTTCGTGGTCTTCCAGATATCAAAATTCCAGACAATACCATATGCAAATCTTGTCAGTTTGGAAAGCAAACCAGAACTAACTTTCCAGAGAAGGAAGGATCAGCTAGCATGCCTCTCGAGCTAGTCCATACAGATGTATGTGGTCCATTTAGGAAGAGGACACCTCGAGGAGAAGAATATCTGATATTATTTATTGATGATTTCTCCAGATTTGTTTGGTTAGGGCTCATGAAGCACAAAGATGAAGCATTCGAAAAATTCAAATCCTTCAAAGCCTTGGTTGAAAATGAATCAGGACACAAAATTAAGTGCCTCAGATCTGACAGAGGTGGGGAGTTTACCTCAAACGAATTTTTCGATTTCTGTGAAGAACATGGGATAAGAAGAGAATTCTCTACAGCTAGAACTCCTCAGCAAAATGGGGTTGTGGAAAGAATGAACAGAACAATCCAACAAATGGCTCGTGCTATGCTTGATGAATCAGGTACTCCCGCAACCTTCTGGGGTGAAGCTGCACATGCTGCGGTTATTATTCTTAACAAAACAAATGTCCGAGTAAACAGCACTCAAACACCTCATGAGCTCTGGAGTGGTGAGACTCCTTCGGTGAAGCACTTCAAAATCTTTGGGAGCAAATGTTATATTAAGAATACTGATGAGCAACTTGGCAAACTTGAACCAAGAGCAGATGAGGGCATTCTTCTTGGTTATTCTCCACATAGCAAAGCATACAAGTGCTACAATAAAAGACTTGGCAGAATTGTTGACAGCATTGATGTAGTGGTTGATGAGAAGGGATATATTCCTAGGCAAGTTCATCATGAAGACATTGAAGAAGATGAAGGCTACCCTCAAAGGCGGAATGATGAAGAAGAAGAACCTCAAGAAGAAGAAGAACCTCAAGAAGAACCAGAGGAGCAGACAAGAATAGAAGAGAAGACTCCATCCAGATATGTTCAAAAGAATCATCCAGAATCTCAGATTGTGGGGCAGAAAGAAGCAGGAGTACAAACAAGAAGGACACTTGCAGAAGCTTCAAGGTATTTGGCATTACTCTCCTCCACTGAACCACAAAATGTGAAAGAGGCATGCAAAGATGAATGTTGGGTCAAAGCAATGGATGAAGAACTTGAGCAGATCGAAAAGAACAACACTTGGGAATTAGTTCCTAGACCAAAAGATAAGAATGTAATAGGAACAAAATGGGTCTTCAAGAATAAATTGAATGAAAATGGAGAAGTAATTAGAAACAAGGCCAGACTTGTTTGTAAAGGGTATGCGCAGCAAGAAGGAATAGATTTTGAAGAGACCTTTGCTCCTGTGGCAAGACTTGAGGCCATCCGAATGTTCCTTGCTCTCTCAAGCTTTCAAAACTTCAAGGTGTTTCAAATGGACGTGAAATCAGCCTTTCTGAATGGAGACTTAGAAGAAGAAGTATATATTGAGCAGCCAGATGGTTTCATTCTTGGGAATGATCCAAACCTTGTATGCAGATTGAAAAAGGCTCTCTATGGACTCAAACAAGCTCCAAGGGCTTGGTACTATCGGTTGGAAAAATATCTTCACCAACAAGGCTTTTCAAAAGGATCAGCAGATACCAATCTCTATATAAAAGTTGAAAATAACAAATTGCTAATACTTGTTGTCTATGTAGATGATATTATCTTTGGCAGCAATGAAGAGACTATGAGTCAAAACTTTGCCTTGGTTATGCAGAAAGAATTCGAAATGTCACTACTTGGAGAATTGACATACTTTCTTGGGTTGCAAATCCAACAAAATGAAGGAGGTATCTTCTTGTCTCAAACCAAGTACCTCAAGCAGATCTTGAAGAAGTATGGCATGGAAGACTCAAAGCCAGTATGTACACCCATGGTTACAGGATGCAGCCTCAGTGCAAATGATGAATCAGCAGCAGTTCATCAACCAACTTATAGATCCATGATTGGGAGTTTGCTTTATTCGACAGGTACCCGACCAGACATCATGCATGCAGTCGGAATAGTTGGAAGATTTCAGGCAAATCCAAAGGAGACTCATCTTCAGGCAGTGAAGAGAATTTTCAAATATCTTCAAGGGACACAAAATTATGGCTTATGGTATCCTAGAGACACAGATCTCACACTTCATGCTTATACAGATGCAGATTGGGCCGGAAGCGTGGATGACAGGAAGAGCACAAGTGGTGGTGCATTCTTTATGGGCTCCAGATTAGTATCTTGGTTCAGCAAGAAACAAAGTTCGATTGCCTTATCTACAACTGAAGCAGAATATGTGGCTGCGGCATCTTGTTGCACACAAATTCTTTGGATGATGCAGACCTTGCAGGACTTTCAAATCACTTGCACTCCACCAGTCTCTATGTTATGTGATAATACAAGTGCAATCAGCATTTCAAAGAATCCAGTCATGCACTCAAAAACCAAGCACATACCAATCAAGTACCATTTTCTTCGGGAACAAGTGCTTGAGCAGAAGGTCAAGTTGGAGTATGTTCCCTCTAAGGAACAAATTGCTGATATTCTCACAAAACCACTGCCCAGGGAAACTTTTGAATATCTCAGACAAAAGCTGGGAGTAGTTGATGCTTCATCCTGCTGTTGAAGCTTGTCTGTTCTACAGAAAAGTTGGTATACGCAAGATACGTAAGGGATATCCGCGTATACACGCCGATTTATGGTGGGAAAGTCACATGTATGATGTATGCGTGTTGCAGTAAGTATATCCGCATACATACGCAGTTTTATGCAGGAGAAATCGCGTATATGGAGTTCTGAACAGCAAGGGCAGACTCTGGTTGGAAAAGGTCTGAGATGGATATGCCAGAATTCTTCAGGCACAGTTTCAGGGGGTGCAGCAGGCACAGGTTCAGGGGGAGCAGCTTAAAGTCTCATAAAGCATTGTTGGCATTTTTGATGTTTGACTGATGCTGGTTTCAGGAGAAGGAGCTCAGAAAGAAATCTTGGTTGCTGATCTAAAAGATGTTTATCAGATGCTGCTGGTGACTTTCATAAGTCTTGGTCTAGATCTGTTGTCTCTGTGTCATGTATCTCTTGTGTGATATCTCTTTTATGGTGTCAAGGTCACGTAACGGCCTATGTTGGTTTCCCCACTATGCCTGGGATGAATGATGTAATATAATTGATTGTTTCTGATGTGTCCCCTCTTGGTAGGGAGTATGGATGTATGTATTGAGTCTTTTGGTGATAGGAAGGTCCCTTATGGTGTATAAGTCTTGGTTCTCTTTGAAGAACATCGTTTGCAGATCTTGCCTACAGTCAGGGGGAGCATGATTCAGCACAGCCCAGCAGAGGTATCAGCATGTACTCAGGGGGAGCACAGCCCTTTGCCTTTGATGACAAAGAGGGAGAATGATTCTAAGGAGCTTGAGGTTGCCATCAAGTCCAAAGGGGGAGATTGTTGGAATTTTGGCACAGGGGTGGTGCTATGATACAGGTGTTGTCCTTGATGGCAACTCTCTTTGATGACAGATCTCCGTTCAGACTACAGAATGAAGAGAAAATCTCATATACGCAGGTTAATTAAGTCCAAGTTGCGTATACACGCTGGTGATCTGCATACTAAGTCGCGTATACACAAGAGAGCTATATACGAAGGCGCGTATACACGCAGATGCATGAACAGAAAAGGGCGTATATGTCGGGAAACTTCCTTTTGGTCCATGGTAGTTAGTCCTCGGTACTTGAGCCTATGAATTTGGACCAAAGTATCTCGACAGACGTGTTGATCGCTAGTTTTTAAGTTGATGGTATTGGATTTCTATGGTTTTGGCTCTTGGTATTGAGCAAGGCCTAAGGCTATATAAGGAGAAGAAGATCATTAGGGAAAAATATCTTTTGAAAAGGCTTGAATATCTGAAAAAGAAAGAGATCTGATATGCAGGTTCTGGGTTGCTTGATCTAAGCTAAGGAGAGATCATATCGGTTGATGGAAGACTAGATCTAAGTATAGATCGGGATCTAATGGTTTGAAATGCACTATTATGATATGGTTGATTATGCGTATTTCTAGATCTGCATACTGACGCAATGTTATGTTCTGGGTCTAACTGATGTCTGGTACAGCTGCAAGTTAAGAGAATTTATTTTTAGATCTGTACGTTGGTTGTCTTCGGTAAAAGCGCGTGTATACGTGGGTTTCTCTCATTGAAGTAGCGTATATCTTTTGAAGTTTGATTTTTGGGGTTGCAGTTGGATCTGACTGCTATTGCAGAGTTCTGTAGTCTGCTCTGAGTTCTTGTGACTGGTGTTGACAGGGTTTCAGTGGTTCAACGATTCAAAGATTGATGATGCTAGTATTGGTTGTTTTGTGCTTCAATGATCTGTTGTGAAAGTTGAATGAATTGTGGTCTTCAGATTGTAATGTTGTGCTTCAGGAATATCCAGTTTGAAAATGTATGAAAGGTGGTACCTGAAAGAAAGAAGATTGTAGGTCAGCACCTACGTACTAGTATCTTAGCTAGTACAAGAGCAAAGGGGGTTGGAGCTCCCTTCCAAGGGAGTTTGGAGAACGAGAGAAGGTTGAAGCCTTCAGCAGGTTGTAGCCTGCGTACTGGTATAAGGCTACACCAGTACAAAAAGATTGTAAACTGAAGTTTCATATTAAAGAAAGATAGAGACGACTTGTAGTAGGTGGTTTTCACCCACATTGGGTTTCCACCTTATATCATGGTGTTCATGTGTGTGTGGTTTTTGTGTGATCTGTTCTACTTAATCTGTTTACTCTTAATATGGTGAATAATGTCCTTATGCACTTAACTGAAGATAAACTAACCGAATTATGATTTCTGGCTATACGCTGTTTTCTTTAGACACAGTTGTGTGTACATGCTGGTTCACTGAACGAAAGTAGCGTATATGTTTCTGAGCATTGAAAAAGTTTTATAGTTCTGATAATACTGATTCACCCCCCCTCTCAGTATTATTTTCAACAATTGGTATCAGAGCTGGTCCTTCAGAGAAGCTTGACCGCTTGAAGGTAGATCGTTCATCATGAGCAACTACGAGAAAGAAGCATCAATCAGGCCACCGGTTTTTGATGGGACAAACTTCAATTATTGGAAGGTAAGAGTTACTGCCTATCTTCAATCACTTGGTACAGAAGTTTGGAACATCATAGAGACAGGCTACACTTTTCCTTCAGCTACTCCTACAGATGCAGCCGAGAAAAAGAAATATGAAACAAATGCGAAAGCAGTCAATACTCTATTGGGATGTATCTCTCAATCAGAATTCATGAAGGTAATGCACTATAAATCTGCAAAAGAAATATGGGATAAAATGGTCACGAGCTATGAAGGAGGCGATCAGGTAAAGCGTGCTAAACTTCAAACTCTCAGGATTAAGTATGAGACTCTCAGAATGTATAACGATGAAAATGTGGCTAACTACTTCCTTAGGGTAGATGAGATTGTCAATTGCATGCAAAACTTGGGTGAAGAAATAAAAGAGGCTATTGTGGTTGAAAAGGTTCTAAGATCTTTGTCCCCCAAGTTTGAATCTAAAGTGTCTGCCATAGAAGAAAAAGAAAATTTGCAAATTCTTACTATGTCTCAGCTTCACAGAATTCTAACCGCTTATGAAATGAGAAAGGGAGGTCCATCAGACAGAAGAGAAGCTGCCTTCAAGGCTTCAGGCAAAGAAGATTATTATGAAGCAAGTCACCTGCCAGAAGATGAAGAAGAGGAATCAAATTTTGTCAGAAATCTTCAAAGGGGTTCTAGAAGGTTCAGAGGTAAGTTACCTTTTAAATGCTTTGCTTGTGGAAGAGTAGGTCATTATGCTGCCAAATGTCCTCACAAAGATAAGAATGACAAGGGAAAGGAACCTGTTAAATGGAACAAGAAACAATATGAAAAGAAGAAAAGCTATTACACTCATGAAGATAGTGATGGACTTTCAAATAGTGATGAAGATGAACAAGGTAATAGATATAAACTTTTGATGGCTTTTGAAGATGATGACTACATGGATGCTATAGATGTAGAAGGCTTTTATGAAGAAATGAAAGATCTCAAATTTTGTTTAGAAGAGAAGAGTGCTATTATTGATTCTCTACAATGTCAACTAGCTGAAAAGGAAAAACATCTTGAAAAATTGGAATGTGAGATTGTTTGTCTTAGAAAGGAGATTGAGAAAACCAAAGCAATTAATCTTAAGTTTGTTAAAGGATCTGAAACCTTGGATGAGATTATCAATGTGCAGCGATCTCCTCTGATCAAGACAGGTCTTGGATATAATGGAGAAACATCTCAAGCCTCTACCTCTAAAATTTATCTTGATGCAGCAAGGAGAAGCGAGAAAAGGCCAAATAAAAGCCATCAGGTGAATCAGGGACAGTTTACCCCAAGAACAAATAAAGACCATCAAGAAATTCGGGGACAAACTGCCTTAAGGACAAACAGAAGCTACAATCAGCCACAGGTAAAATCTTCCCAATTTGCTCCAAGAATGAATGTGAATAGAAGCTACAATCGGTTGGATGATAGATCTGATTATCGCAGAAGTTTCTTTAATGGCCAATGCTTTTCTTGCCATAATTTCGGTCACAAAGCAGCTCAATGTGTTGCCTACAAGACAATCATGACTAGAGAAGCTCAAAAGCAAGGGAGAATGACTGGAACCATGAAAAGGACTTATAACAATTTTTCGGTTCTTGAAAATGAAGTTGAATGCTCTATTTGTAATAACTTTGGTCATGAAGACTCTGAATGCAGGAGCAGGTTCCGGAAGACAACTCAGAAGGAACAAACCTCAAATGTTAGAACATGGAGAATAAAAGAATCACAACCAGAAAGATGTGGGATAGCCTTTTATGCAGAAGGTCAAGAAAGTCTATGGTACATTGACAGCGGATGTTCGAAGCATATGACAGGGGACAAAGAAAAGCTTGAGTCATATACCGCATTAGAAAAGGGGAAGAAAGTTTCTTTTGGGAACGATATCTCTGCAGCCATAAAAGGAAAAGGTGTTGCTCCGTTGAAAGAGAAGGTCAAAGCAGGAAATGTTTTATATGTTGATGGATTGAAGCATAATCTTTTGAGTGTCAGTCAGATGTGCGATCAAGGAACCGAGGTAATATTTAGATCAAATGGATGTTGTGTTCGCGATCTTGATACAGGTAAAACAGTGATCAAAGGAAGAAGGACTCCAAATAATCTATATATCTTTGAGGAAAGAAAACAATGCTACTTAAGCAAGGATGATGAACATTGGCTATGGCATCGGAGGTTGGGGCATCTAAGCTTTTCACAAATAAGGAAAGCATGCAAATATCAGGCAGTTCGTGGTCTTCCAGATATCAAAATTCCAGACAATACCATATGCAAATCTTGTCAGTTTGGAAAGCAAACCAGAACTAACTTTCCAGAGAAGGAAGGATCAGCTAGCATGCCTCTCGAGCTAGTCCATACAGATGTATGTGGTCCATTTAGGAAGAGGACACCTCGAGGAGAAGAATATCTGATATTATTCATTGATGATTTCTCCAGATTTGTTTGGTTAGGGCTCATGAAACACAAAGATGAAGCATTCGAAAAATTCAAATCCTTCAAAGCGTTGGTTGAAAATGAATCAGGACACAAAATTAAGTGCCTCAGATCTGACAGAGGTGGGGAGTTTACCTCAAACGAATTTTTCGATTTCTGTGAAGAACATGGGATAAGAAGAGAATTCTCTACAGCTAGAACTCCTCAGCAAAATGGGGTTGTGGAAAGAATGAACAGAACAATCCAACAAATGGCTCGTGCTATGCTTGATGAATCAGGTACTCCCGCAACCTTCTGGGGTGAAGCTGCACATGCTGCGGTTATTATTCTTAACAAAACAAATGTCCGAGTAAACAGCACTCAAACACCTCATGAGCTCTGGAGTGGTGAGACTCCTTCGGTGAAGCACTTCAAAATCTTTGGGAGCAAATGTTATATTAAGAATACTGATGAGCAACTTGGCAAACTTGAACCAAGAGCAGATGAGGGCATTCTTCTTGGTTATTCTCCACATAGCAAAGCATACAAGTGCTACAATAAAAGACTTGGCAGAATTGTTGACAGCATTGATGTAGTGGTTGATGAGAAGGGATATATTCCTAGGCAAGTTCATCATGAAGACATTGAAGAAGATGAAGGCTACCCTCAAAGGCGGAATGATGAAGAAGAAGAACCTCAAGAAGAACCAGAGGAGCAGACAAGAATAGAAGAGAAGACTCCATCCAAATATGTTCAAAAGAATCATCCAGAATCTCAGATTGTGGGGCAGAAAGAAACAGGAGTACAAACAAGAAGGACACTTGCAGAAGCTTCAAGGTATTTGGCATTACTCTCCTCCACTGAACCACAAAATGTGAAAGAGGCATGCAAAGATGAATGTTGGGTCAAAGCAATGGATGAAGAACTTGAGCAGATCGAAAAGAACAACACTTGGGAATTAGTTCCTAGACCAAAAGATAAGAATGTAATAGGAACAAAATGGGTCTTCAAGAATAAATTGAATGAAAATGGAGAAGTAATTAGAAACAAGGCCAGACTTGTTTATAAAGGGTATGCGCAGCAAGAAGGAATAGATTTTGAAGAGACCTTTGCTCCTATGGCAAGACTTGAGGCCATTCGAATGTTCCTTGCTCTCTCAAGCTTTCAAAACTTCAAGGTATTTCAAATGGACGTGAAATCAGCCTTTCTGAATGGAGACTTAGAAGAAGAAGTATATATTGAGCAGCCAGATGGTTTCATTCTTGGGAATGATCCAAACCTTGTATGCAGATTGAAAAAGGCTCTCTATGGACTCAAACAAGCTCCAAGGGCTTGGTACTATCGGTTGGACAAATATCTTCACCAACAAGGCTTTTCAAAAGGATCAGCAGATACCAATCTCTATATAAAAGTTGAAAATAACAAATTGCTAATACTTGTTGTCTATGTAGATGATATTATCTTTGGCAACAATGAAGAGACTATGAGTCAAAACTTTGCCTTGGTTATGCAGAAAGAATTCGAAATGTCACTACTTGGAGAATTGACATACTTTCTTGGGTTGCAAATCCAACAAAATGAAGGAGGTATCTTCTTGTCTCAAACCAAGTACCTCAAGCAGATCTTGAAGAATTATGGCATGGAAGACTCAAAGCCAGTATGTACACCCATGGTTACAGGATGCAGCCTCAGTGCAAATGATGAATCAGCAGCAGTTCATCAACCAACTTATAGATCCATGATTGGGAGTTTGCTTTATTTGACAGGTACCCGACCAGACATCATGCATGCAGTCGGAATAGTTGGAAGATTTCAGGAAAATCCAAAGGAGACTCATCTTCAGGCAGTGAAGAGAATTTTCAAATATCTTCAAGGGACACAAAATTATGGCTTATGGTATCCTAGAGATACAGATCTCACACTTCATGCTTATACAGATGCAGATTGGGCCGGAAGCGTGGATGACAGGAAGAGCACAAGTGGTGGTGCATTCTTTATGGGCTCCAGATTAGTATCTTGGTTCAGCAAGAAACAAAGTTCGATTGCCTTATCTACAGCTGAAGCAGAATATGTGACTGCGGCATCTTGTTGCACACAAATTCTTTGGATGATGCAGACCTTGCAGGACTTTCAAATCACTTGCACTCCACCAGTCTCTATCTTATGTGATAATACAAGTGCAATCAGCATTTCAAAGAATCCAGTCATGCACTCAAAAACCAAGCACATACCAATCAAGTACCATTTTCTTCAGGAACAAGTGCTTGAGCAGAAGGTCAAGTTGGAGTATGTTCCCTCTAAGGAACAAATTGCTGATATTCTCACAAAACCACTGCCCAGGGAAACTTTTGAATATCTTAGACAAAAGCTGGGAGTAGTTGATGCTTCATCCTGTTGTTGAAGCTTGTCTGTTCTACAGAAAAGTTGGTATACGCAAGATACGTAAGGGATATCCGCGTATACATGCCGATTTATGGTGGGAAAGTCGCGTGTATGATGTACGCGTGCTGCAGTAAGTATATCCGCATACATACGCAGTTTTATGCAGGAGAAATCGCGTATATGGAGTTCTGAACAGCAAGGGCAGACTCTGGTTGGAAAAGGTCTGAGATGGGTATGCCAGAATTCTTCAGGCACAGTTTCAGGGGGTGCAGCAAGCACAGGTTCAGGGGGAGCAGCTTAAAGTCTCATAAAGCATTGTTGGCATTTTTGATGTTTGACTGATGTTGGTTTCAGGAGAAGGAGCTCAGAAAGAAATCTTGGTTGCTGATCTAAAAGATGTTTATCAGATGCTGCTGGTGACTTTCATAAGTCTTGGTCTAGATTTGTTGTCTCTATGTTATGTATCTCTTGTGTGATATCTCTTTTATGGTGTCAAGGTCATGTAACGGCCTATGTTGGTTTCCCCACTATGCCTGGGATGAATGATGTAATATAATTGATTGTTTCTGATGTGTCCCCTCTTGGTAGGGAGTATGGATGTATGTATTGAGTCTTTTGGTGATAGGAAGGTCCCTTATGGTGTATAAGTCTTGGTTCTCTTTGAAGAACATCGTTTGCAGATCTTGCCTACAGTCAGGGGGAGCATGATTCAGCACAGCCCAGCAGAGGTATCAGCATGTACTCAGGGGGAGCACAGCCCTTTGCCCTTGATGACAAAGGGGGAGAATGATTCTAAGGAGCTTGAGGTTGCCATCAAGTCCAAAGGGGGAGATTGTTGGCATTTTGGCACAGGGGTGGTGCTATGATACAGGTGTTGTCCTTGATGGCAACTCTCTTTGATGACAGATCTCCGTTCAGACTACAGAATGAAGAGAAAATCTCATATACGCAGGTTAATTAAGTCCAAGTTGCGTATACACGCTGGTGATCTGCATACTAAGTCGCGTATACGCAGGAGAGCTATATACGAAGGCGCGTATACACGCAGATGCATGAACATAAAAGGGCGTATATGTCGGGAAACTTCCTTTTGGTCCGTGGTAGTTAGTCCTCGGTACTTGAGCCTATGAATTTGGACCAAAGTATCTCGACAGACGTGTTGATCCCTAGTTTTTAAGTTGATGGTATTGGATTTCTATGGTTTTGGCTCTTGGTATTGAGCAAGGCCTAAGGCTATATAAGGAGAAGAAGATCATTAGGGAAAAATATCTTTTGAAAGGGCTTGAATATCTGAAAAAGAAAGAGATCTGATATGCAGGTTCTGGGTTGCTTGATCTAAGCTAAGGAGAGATCATATCGGTTGATGGAAGACTAGATCTAAGGATAGATCGGGATCTAATGGTTTGAAATGCACTATTATGATATGGTTGATTATGCGTATTTCTAGATCTGCATACTGACGCAATCTTATGTTCTGGGTCTAACTGATGTCTAGTACAGCTGCAAGTTAAGAGAATTTATTTTTAGATCTGTATGCTGGTTGTCTTCGGTAAAAGCGCGTGTATACGTGGGTTTCTCTCATTGAAGTAGCGTATATCTTTTGAAGTTTGATTTTTGGGGTTGAAGTTGGATCTGACTGCTATTGCAGAGTTCTGTAGTCTGCTCTGAGTTTTTGTGACTGGTGTTGACAGGGTTTCAGTGGTTCAGTGATTCAAAGATTGATGATGCTAGTATTGGTTGTTTTGTGCTTCAATGATCTGTTGTGAAAGTTGAATGAATTGTGGTCTTCAGATTGTAATGTTGTGCTTCAGGAATATCCAGTTTGAAAATGTATAAAAGGTGGTACCTGAAAGAAAGAAGATTGTAGGTCAGCACCTACGTACTAGTATCTTAGCTAGTACAAGAGCAAAGGGGGTTGGAGCTCCCTTCCAAGGGAGTTTGGAGAACGAGAGAAGGTTGAAGCCTTCAGCAGGTTGTAGCCTGCGTACTGATATAAGGCTGCACCAGTACAAAAAGATTGTAAACTGAAGTTTCATATTAAAGAAAGATAGAGACGACTTGCAGCAGGTGGTTTTCACCCACATTGGGTTTCCACCTTATATCATGGTGTTCATGTGTGTGTGGTTTTTGTGTGATCTGTTCTACTGCATCTGTTTACTCTTAATATGGTGAATAATGTCCTTATGCACTTAACTGAAGATAAACTAACCGAATTATGATTTCTGGCTATACGCTGTTTTCTTTAGACACAGTTGCGTGTACACGCTGGTTCACTGAACGAAAGTAGCGTATATGTTTTTGAGCATTGAAAAAGTTTTATAGTTCTGATAATACTGATTCACCCCCCCTCTCAGTATTATTTTCAACATTTAAGACTGCTTCTACATATTTAACTTGAGAAATGAAAACACCATTTTCATTTTGGTCTACTTCAATTCCAAGAAAATATCTAAAGAAGCCCAATTCAGTCATTTCAAATTCACTTTTCATGTTTGCTTTAAAATCAACAATGAGAGAAGCATTATTGCTAGTAAAAATTAAATCATCTACATATAAAACAACAATAAGAATCTTACCGTCATTCTCCTTTATGTAGAGTGTGGGTTCACCATCACACTTATCAAACCCATTCTCAATCATATAAGCATCTATTCTGCTGTACCATGCTCTTGGAGCTTGCCTCAACCCATAAAGAGCGTTCTTTAGTTTGCAGACTTTATGCTCTTGACCTTCAACTTCATAGCCTGAAGGTTGTTCAACATAAACCTCTTCTTTTAACACTCCATCTAGGAATGCAAATTTAACATCCTTCTAATAAATCTTCTATTTTTGTTGTGCTGCAATAGACAACACTGTTCTGACTGTTTCCATCGTTGCTACTGGTGCAAAGGTTTCATCATAGTCTTTGCCTTGTTGCTTCTTGTAGCCTTTTACAACAAGTCTTGCTTTGTACCTGTCAATCTTGCCTTCAGCATTGCTTTTGGTCTTATACACCCACTTAACTCCAATGGCATCTTTGCCTTCATGGAGGTCCACTAACTCCCATGTTTTACTCTTCTCAATTGCACCAATTTCTTCATTCATAGCTTCAATCAATTTATCTTCATTTACAACATCTTCAAAATGAACTCGGTCATCAACATGACAATACAAAGTGAATAATGAATTCAGACCAGTATTGTTACTTACCTCTCCTTGTTCATAAATCTCATTCAAATTTCTGAATCTTGGTCTTCTTGGTGTGCTTGCAGTTCCATTCGAACTTGAGGGTATTTCTGTTCCCTGTGGTGTGCTTGGAGAAGCACTTCCTTGACTTCTCAAGATTGTTCGAATTCCAGCTTGTGGTGTGGTTTGTTGTACTTGTTGTGGTGGGGGAGGAGCCACCAAGGAAGGATTATTTGTTGTTGTCCCTTCCTCTTCTTCTTCGTGAGATACAATTGTCTTCACATTCAGTCTTCTCTAAGCTTCCATCCCAAGCTTCATCTTCAATGAACTGCACATCTCTGCTTCCTATCAATTTCTTGGTGGATGGATTATAGAGTTTGTATGCTTTTGACTCATCACAATAGCCAATAAAGACACATTTCTCCCCCTTACTCTCAAGTTTCTTCCTTAGCTGATCCGGTACATGTGCATATGCTACACAACCGAATACTCTCATGTGAGTGACAGTTTGCTTTTGACCACTCCATGCTTCTTCTGGTATTTTGTTCATGACAGCTTTAGTTGGGCATCTATTCAAGATGTAAACTACGCAAGTGACAACTTCTGCCCAATACTCATGCGGCAAGTGTCTTGCCTTCAGCATACTTCTGACCATATCAAGAATGGTCCTATTTTTCCTTTCGGCAACACCGTTTTGCTGAGGTGTATACCTCGCGGTGAACTTCTTTTGTATGTCATTCTCTCTGTAAAAACATAGAAAGTCTTTGGAGATGTACTCTCCTCCTCTATCTATTCTGAGCACTTTGATATAATGCCCACACTCCTTCTCAACAAGACTTTTGAAGTGGCGGAATTTCTCAAACACTTCACTCTTCTGTTTCAGCATATACACCCATGTCTTTCTGGTGTAATCATCAATGAAAGTTAAAGCATATTTATTTCCGGCAAATGATGGTATTTGCATCAGTCCACACACATCAGAGTGAACAATTTTGAAGGGTGCTTTTGCCCTTATACTCTTTCCTGCTGGAAAGCTTTCTTTGTGTTGCTTTCCCAAGATGCAGCCTTCACAAAGGCTATCAGGTTTCTCGATCAATGGCAATCCCTTTACCATTCTCTTTCTATGCAACAGATTCAAGCCTCCGAAATTGAGATGTCCAAATCTCAAGCCCTACAAACAATTCTCATCTTTCACTTGTTCCTAAAAGACTTCTTGTGTTACAGCTGCAATAGTTCTACCTTCCTTCAAATCTGCCCTTAGTTTGAGAAGAAACATTCTATTTTTGGTCATCTGCACCTATGTAATGATCTTCTTACTTGGAGGTATGTCTCTGATTGTACACATATCATCTTTGAAGAACACATTGTAAACTTTGTCAATGAGCTGTCCAATGCTCAAAAGATTACATTTCAGACTAGGTACATAGTATACATCTGGCACAATCATCTATTCTCCATTTCTTGCTAGAATACTGACTCTACCCTTACCCTTGACAGATATCTTACTATCAGTTCCTGTTGTTACCTCAGATTTCACATCTTCATCCAGATTGGCAAACATTTCAATGTTTCCAGTCATGTGATTACTACAACCTGAGTCTAAGAACCAAAAATCTTCTTGTTTGTCTTGTGCTATGTTACATGTTAACAGCACAATCTTTGGATTCTTATCTTCTTCATTTGTAAAATTAGCATTCTGCCTACTATTCATGTCATTTTCTTTTTTCCTACATTCATTGGCGTAGTGCCCATATTTCTTACAATAATGACATTGGACTTGGGATTTGTCATACCTTTGTCCATGAGCTTGTTGTTTGCTTGAACCTTCATCTTGGTTCTGATTGCAACTCTTTCCACTTGTGCTTGCAGGATTATTTCTGCCTTTGTTTTGGCTTTTTCCACGACCTCTGTTATTTGCTATGCCTCGACCTTTTCTTTGGCCAAAATACATCTGAGTCTTGAATGCTTGCTCAAAAGAGGAATATGTTCCTCTACTCAATCTGTGTTCATGAGACATAAGAGAAGCACTCAGTTCATCTACCGTGAACTGTGAGAGATCCTTTGTTTCTTCTATTGCTACCACAATAGCTTCAAACCTTGAGGGTAAACTTCTCAAGATCTTCACTACAATCATTCTTTCTTCAAGAATCTCACCATGAGATCTTATCTGGGTTATCAACCCAATAACCTGAGTGAAAAATGAATCTATTGTATCATATTCCTTCATGTTGAGTGTTTCAAAGTCTCTCCTCAACATCCGCAACTTTCCAGTCTTCACCTACTCCATGCCTTCATAGGCAGTTTTGAGAATATCCCATGCCTCCTTGGATTTTGTTACTGCTGCAATCCGTGGAAAAACACTTTCATGTACTGATTGGAAGAGAAAAAAGAGGGCTTTGGCATCCTTCTTCCTGTCTCTCTTCAACTGGTCTCTTTCTGCTACTGTCAAAGCAGCCAATGTTGTTGCATCTGCAGGTCAACATAGCCAGCTTGAACCAGCTCTCATATTCCTTGAAAAGCAAACAATGCTTTCAATGTTATGGACCAATAGCTGTGATTTTTCCCATTAAACTATAGCAGTTGGGAATTTGTCAAACCAGTTCCAGCATCTGCCATCTTAACCTGTATAAATAAGGAAGAGATACTGACTGTATAAATAAAAACAAGCAAAAACTTTCTCTGCTGGAGAAAATCTGCTCAATAAGCTTCTTACAACTCCTACAGTGAAAAACAAACTTTGTTTTTGACTCACTGAGTGCCTAGACCAGCTCTGATACCATGTTGGAAATTTCTGGTAATTTCAAACACAAAAGAAATTGCACAGAGAAAAATGCTCTAATTTAATACAGGATCTTAATCATAACAAAAAAATGTTACAAAATAGTCTTCCTCTTCAGAGCGGTTACAACACGAACCCTTCAGTTCCAGAAACTAATTTCACTATCTCAGCACTGTTGTGCATTTCAGAAATTACAAAACTCTCTCTTACTTCTACACACACACTGTTGTGCCTGCCCTTGCATTTTTTTAATATATAATGAACAACACAAAACTATCTTACATGCGTTTTGCTTGTGCCCATACTTTCGTAAAATAGAAAATAATAAAATTAAAAATTTCAGTTACATTTACCAACCGCGGTAAATATCATTAATTACACGGCTGAAAATATCTTATCGGAATTTAACGCATGGCCTATCACAATATCGCACCATCGCATCGGCGGAAGAGAAAACGATGTGTCGCCGCTGCCATAACCGTTGAATCATGCAATTTGCAATATGCATCGGGAAATCGCAATCGCTGACAATCGAAGGGACGTAATGAAGGTTGACAAGGAAATGTGCTATATGCGATCTGCGACTTGATAGCATCAATAGGAACTCAAATGGAGGTTTTCAAGAAACAAAACGTTGCGGTCGATATCGCTCCACGGCAGTTTAAAGTATCATTCCAACCAGGGAGTATGCCAATACAAGGAATATATAATTTATTTTACTAATCCTTGGGTCCCTTTCCAGCAGCACTCATTGTATTGTGATAAGATGATACAGAAATAATGTTGACAATGAGCATTCGGTGGTGGCGGTCGACGTTCAGCAGAAATGGAGCGGATCTTAAAGATCCTGAAAACAGTAATATGACGTTGGAGACAGATGTTCAATGGAGTTAGTAGACAAAAAGTTATTTAATTATTAGTTGAATATGAAATATTGGATCTTGATGTTTGATGACTACGTTCTGGAACAGATAATCGAGCAATTAACGATGTAATCCACCATTATAAATTGAGATGAGTGTACGAACCTTTTTATATGTGGTGTGGAATTCAGTGTACTGTGTTGTGTTTGAATTGTGAGGAGGGACTAACTGTATTCAAAATGTCGGGGGAGGATGGTGAGGTGAGCGTGGAAAAGCTGCCTTCGGATGTTGCGGAGTTCTACGATCAGTTCTCTGCTGCGTGGGAGCAGGATCGTGGGGAGCACTTACACGTCGGCTTCTACGACGTCTCTTCTCCGCCTCACAACCTTCTCGATGACAAAGCTGCCGCTGTGGAAGAGGCTCTCAAATTTGCAGACATTTCTGGTTAGAAGTAGCCATGAAAATTTTCGTACCATCGTCCTTTGGTTTGTTATACAAGTATTGATTTGATTTTAAAGATTTGTTTTATCGTTTTGAATTTATCTGGAGTATAAATTTTGGGATTTGTTTTATCGTTTTGAATTTATCTGGAGTATAAATTTTGGGAATATTTCACGATTTAATGTACAGCAGTAAGATTGGTAATATCTTTTAACTTTGCTGTTGTTAATAAAATATTAAAATATTTCTAAAATCTACGATCAGCAATAATGATAATAGTGATAGCTAGATTGTTTTTTTTGGGTAGTTGATTCATGGATTTGTTTTCGGTGCTACTTAGTTAGGTCGGTCCACTCCTTAAACAACCACTTGGAGTTATCATAATTTTATTTTTAAGATGGGCCAGTTTTGTAACCTGCACAGGCCATTAATGGCCAAGGCGTGTGCTGGATGTTGGGTGTGGACTAGGAGAGAGTTCGAGGTATTTGAGTAGGAAGTATGGAGCCCATGTTGATGGCATCACCATCAGCAAATGGCAGGTTGAAAGGGCCACCGCCCTTACTGCTGCCGAAGGTCTCAGCGATAAGGTGTATGGAAATTTTCAAGTAAAGGCTAACCTAAGTACCATCGCTAGCAAGGTATATGAAAATTTTCAACTAAGGAAGTATCTTCGCTAGTAAGGTAAATGCACTAAAGGCTAATTAGGTTAGTTAGGTTATGGTAGATTTTAATAATATTTTGGAATTTGATGGGTTAACTTAGTATGAATATGGCTTAATTTTAATGTTAATTAAAACTGAGTCATTAAAACTTACTCAGTTGAATATTTAATTTATATAATTCATATTAAAATCTAATATGACGTCTCAATATTAAAATGCGATATTAAAAAACAATATTAAAATTACAATAATAAAAGTCTAATATTGCCCAAGGGGCTTTGGATTGATGGTGAATGGGTGCGCTATTAAGGCACTCCTTGCGATAGGTCACCGGTTGAAATCCCCCGTGGGTACTTAGGTTAGTCTTAGTCTTAACAAGAAAAAAAAAAGTCTAATATTAAAATATAATATCTAAAATCTAATTATTACTTATATCATTATATAATGTTTATGGGTGGTAGCGTAATTGAGAAAAGCATGTTCGCAAGCCTTTGCATACCCAAGCAATCGAAAATTCAATCCTTCCATACATATCTCACTAGCTCACTAGTTGAAAAGAAATAATTATAATTATATAATAACTAATATTAATATTAATATTAATGTTAAATCTAAGCCATAGACCTAATAATCACTTGATGTATCTTTATGGGAGTATATCAACCATATTTATTAATGTGTTAATTTTATAAACATAAATAAAATATATTATACATTTTGAATAGAGAAATGTATTACTTGTATAAATTTATATATAAATAAAAAAATAAAAAATAAAAAATTCAAATTTCTAATAAAAAATAAAAATACATTTATTGATATGATTTTTATATTAATTTAAATTTAATTAAATAACATAATAATCTAATATAATAAAATAACCCTATTATCCATTGTTAAAATACAAAAATCAACTATAATGGTTATGAAATAAAAATTGCTTTAAACATCTCTACTTTTGATAAAAGTTATGTTTCAATTTTGTTTAACTCTTAGTGACATTTGATAGTAGATTTGCATTCCATGGGATTTTATTCATATTTTAATTAACTTGCAATTAAAAAAAAAAAAAAAACTCATAACCACTTTAACAAAAATTGATAAAAATTCTCCTAACCATTTGATCTATTAGAATTTGATAAAAATTCTAACAATTCTAACTAGAAACCAATTTTTTTAACTCATAATATCTTTAGAGTGATTATTTTTTTTACAGGGTCATCTCCTAATTAACTTACAATTTAAAAAAAAAAATTCACAACCACTTATCTATCAAAAATTGATAAAAATTCTCATAACTACTTATCTATAAAAAAAATGATAAAAATTCTAATATGAGACAATTTTTTTAACTCATAATATCTTTAGAGTGATTATTTTTTTACAAATTTATCTCTTAATTAACCTACAATTTTTAAAAACACTTACAACACTTAATCTATCAAAAAATGATAAAAAAAATTTAACTCATAATATCTTTAGAGTGACATCTCTTAATTAACCTACAACTTTAAAAACACTCACAACCGCTTAATCTAAAATTAATAAAAATTCTCACAACCACTTGATCTATCATAGGGATTTTCGTCATCTCTTAATTAACCTAGAACTTTTAAAATACTCGTAACCACTTGATGAAGAAAACTTTGATCGCATTTTTTATTGGATTTCCTGGCATAAATGATGGAAATGGGTCTTGAATACAAATTACTGATGGAAATTGTTGATGAATTAAAATGATGTATTTCTTTATTTGAGAAAGAATATAAAATGAAAGATGTAATAGGGAAAAAAATAACAGAGATATATCGCAGAAAGACAAACTATAACGTAATCATGTAGAAGTAACATTTTTTTCCTACTTAAAACAAAAAAATTACAAATTATCACACCGATTATATTATTGAATCTTAACTTCCAATCTTCTTATTTAACTTTTAGTTATCAAATAATGGACGGTTCAGTAAGATATTATAATGTTCTTTGGTCATTATTGTTTGGAAGGGGATGAATGATCGGAATCGCTCGTTCAAGATTGATCTGACATGGACAATGTACTTGACTTCGTTATTAGTCCCTGCTCGGACTATAGCGTTCGATCGAACGTTTGACCGCCTATTAATTTATCCGTTGACCGTTTTTTTTTATGTTTTCTTGTGTTTTAACCAAAGTTTAATCGTAGCAATTTTGTTCACTTAAATTTTATCCAAAGTTTTAACTCTGAAAGCGCATTGTACCTCTTATTGCAGGCTTCACGTGGCCCGATGCAAGAAAATTGTGGCAATACTATTTTAACCAAAGTTTTGTCATTTTATATACCATGTCATTTTATATACCATTTCCAATTTGTATTTTATCCAAAGTCTGGAAAATTATGGTGACAAACATGAAACTTAGGTGCATGCAAAGTTTATTATATAGCTGCCACCTCTCACGCAGCTGGCTACCACTGTCTGCCACAGTCTGCCACCTCTCAAGTAGCTCGCTACCACATTAAGGTACCTTCCTAATTTCTGAAGGAAAGGTGATGCTGTAAGCCAAATTGATCGACACAATTTCCATTGCTATGCTGGATGGATGGATTGAAATCTTTAATTTCTCTGGTTTTAGTTTAAACAATTCATGGAATATTTCTACATTTTCTGCAATAATAGTTCTTCGTTTATTTATTTATTCTTTCCTGTTTCCTGGGCAAAGCACTGAGTGCAAAGAGTTGATTCATATTTGCAAGGTACCTAGCAACTCCGTCCCAACACTTCTGGGGATGTGCTTCATCTCTTTTTTCTTTTAATTCTGCAATGAATTGCCTAATTGTTGTTCTCAGTTGTTTGTCTGCTCCCCGGCATGGCCATGCATGCGTTTCTTTTTTCATTCTAATTTTGGTTCTGGTTGATGTTTTCTTTTGTTTGTATTGTTTCATCTGCGTTTCTTTTTTCATTCTAATTTTGGTTCTGGTTGATGTTTTCTTTTTCATTTTTCTTTTGTTTGTATTGTTTTATCTGCGGAACTATTTTTTTTTCCTTTAATTTTAAATTGCGGAATGCAGAGTAGAGGGAAGGCAGACATAAAAGGAATCCCTGATTTCGAATTCACAGAGGTATGCTTTTGTTTGGTTTAATGTGAATCCATAGACAGATATTTCGAATGTTTTCAAACTAGTGTATATATAGAAAGCGGATGCTGCCTGTTAGATTATGGCCTCGCTTGGATTGGTTCGGATTCCTCTGTTTCTCAACAATTTAATCCTTAACACGCGTGGCTTGCTTTTTGTAGTGCTCTCTGCATCAGTCTTTTTTTCCATCTTTATCTTTCTGAGGTCGTGTTTCGTTGGTTTGCAGGTGAGTGAGAAGAGCAGAAGATAACGATAAACTCAATATTTTTTGATGTGGATGTGGAATTGGCCTGTGCGTGACATCGCTAAATGCGGTCGTTCTTGCCTCACCGATTCAGCCCTCGTCTCCATGAAGGTAGGGTTGCATTCCTCCGATTTTCTTTCATTCTGGCTTTGCGGAATTAATCTGACAAAACCTAACTCTGCTAGACAATGGATTGGTTTAGGAGAGTGTGACAGTTTTTATTATTTTTATCTCAGGGGAATTGCAGGGTTTTAATGCAATGGAGAAAGCCCATTGGCATTTCAATTGAAAGCGAGCCATTCCAGGTATTTTCTGCGTACACGTCAATTGGTTTAAATTTCTTTGGTGGGTTGTTAGGGTTTCGCTGAACTGTTACTAAAATGGAGTTGTCTACCGACGCAACAAAATAGCTCGCCTGAAGGCAGTTTTTAGTTGGGGTAAATTTTTTAATAGATTAGCACCACTAAAACCTTTGCGGCACCTAAAATACTGAGGTTTAACAGCTGTAATTAAAATTTTCAAAAAATTACCAGAATTTTTATAATCTTGTTAAAATTCCTAAACTATTTTGTAGATTTTTTAAACTACGCGTTAAAGAATATCGTATGTTTAAAGGAAGAGCCTCTCTGTTGAAAGACAATCAGATGAGGAGAGTGAGTTTGCTTTTTCGTTTTATTTTTCTATTTGCCCAGAATTTAATCTTGAAAAAGATTTTTCAGCTTTGATAGTTGGCTTGACTGAGGGCAAATACTGAGGTTTAACAGCTGTAATTAAAATTTTCAAAAAAATTACCAGAATTTTTATAATCTTGCTAAAATTCCTGAACTATTTTGTAGATTTTTTAAACTACGCGTTAAAGAATATCGTATGTCTTAAAGGAAGAGCCTCTCTGTTGAAAGACAATCAGATGAGCAGAGTGAGTTTGCTTTTTCGTTTTATTTTTCTATTTGCCCAGAATTTAATCTTTAAAAAGATTTTTCAGCTTTGATAGTTGGCTTGACTGAGGGCTTGATTTCAATAACCTTTAAAGGTATAATCTGACGTTACGGTTGTCTCTTATAACGTGTGATTCACTTTATGACTATTATGTTTTCGATTGACCACTAACTCTGAGCTATGCACTGATGTCTCTAGAAGCCGTGTGCAGAAGACTGGTACTGATATTCTGATGGTCATTCAACACGATCTCCTTGAGCTGAAGGTGAGTGGCGTCAATGCATTTTGTATAATTTCCAATTGCTGCGTCCCAATTCAAGCACTGAGTACAAACAGTGTGTATTATGTCAAAAATTATGATAACTGTCTACGATTACTGTATTTTGCGATCAATTATAGGCGTTTTCAAAAGATTAATGTATTCTCCTAAAAGCCAACTGCAATGGGGAATGTGGATTTATTTATTTCTTAAATAAAATTAATATCGTTATAAATGATGCTTAGTTAGATGTTTCTCCGGTTTGTGAGGGCACCAATTCAAGCACTTAGTATATACTATGAGAGCGCTTACTGGTATGTAATCACTTGACAACAGAGACCCCAGTACTATTTTCTTGCTACCAGGAATCCAAACAAATAGAGAATAAAAGGGTGAGATGAACACCATACCTGAGATTGAAATAGGTCATAGGATGCCCTGCTGCTTGCTCGCTTGCAACTGCTTCATCTTTTTGTGCTTCCTAATTCCTCCCAATCTGGTAGATACTCTAGTGGACTTCATAAATCTCTGATCTCAAACCAGTTATTTCTACAATGCAGAAAACTCAGATTTTGCAATTCCCAGCGTTTGGTCAAACTCTAATAGGTAAGAAGAGCACTCAGACAATATGATGCGAGTTGTAGCCACAAATTTATACATGAAATGCTTTAGGTTTGAATAGGATATAACCCTACGCGTCTGTGATAGCGCTGTCCAAATAAGTAAGCATTCTCCAACTCACGCTGCTTCGATGGTTTTCTATGTCGTTGGATATCCATTCCCAGGTCACTCTTGTTTCAGGTAATCATGTGAAACAAATAATATGGTAAGTTGAAGCATTTTGGAGTAGCTACCATTTGTTGCAAGTGATCATGTCTATTGACAACTCTGTTTTATACGTGTCGTCTTAATAAAATGTTTAATTGCATATCCAACATATGGTGTTGCATGTTTGGGGTGTCGTTTTAATAAAATGTTTAATTGCATATCCAACATATGATGTTACATGTGCCAAGAACAATTTTGTATGGTGTTGCATGTTACATGGGCCAAGAACAATTTTCAAAAAATCTGTTTCTTTTGGGACATGTTCATTTTCCAATCTGGAAAAAGGTGTTCAATTTTTTTGAACTTTTTTAAATTATGATTTTTTCAGATCTTAGTTCACTGAATTAGTGAATTTTATTTTGGACAAAAACATAAAAAATTAACACTCATTTTTTAAATTTTTATTTCAATTTTTTTTATCAAAATCCTATAATAATATTAACAAAATATAACAAAAATTTATTATATAAATGATGATATTTAGAAAAAACACACCTTAATTTTATTTTAATAAATATTTTTTTTTACATAAAATTTAAAACATGCGAGTGATATTTAAATAAACGCCTTAAACTTGGTAAAAATTTGTGAATCGTGATACAAATGTTTTCTCTGCTAAATAACAACATAATTACTAAATTAAACTTGGTAAAAATTTGTGAATCGTGACATAAATGTTTTCTCTGTTAAATAACAACATAATTTACTAAAAAATTTAATCTGGATTTCAACAATGAAAAATGCGGCCCACAAAAAGATTTAGATTAATTTAAATGTGTGGAGTTAGTGACAGTCCTCTTAGTGCAACAATTTAAATTTAATCTTGAACAACTAAATTTAAACTTGGTAAAAATTTGTGAATCGTGACATAAATGTTTTCTCTGCTAAATAACAACATAATTTACTAAATTAAACTTGGTAAAAATTTGTGAATCGTGACATAAATGTTTTCTCTGCTAAATAACAACATAATTTACTAAAAATTTTAATCCGGATTTCAGCAAGGAAAAATGCGGCCCCACTTTCTCTGCTAAAGAACAACATAATTTACTAAAAATTTTAATCTGGATTTCAGCAAGGAAAAATGCGGCCCCACAAAAAGATTTAGATTAATTTAAACGTGTGGAGTTAGTGACAGTTGGAAATTGAGCTTATTTAAAGCCCTTCCCAAAAGCAAACAAGCATTGCAGCGATTTCTTCTCAGCCTCTTTAACATTGTGGTTTTGGCTTGGCTTGGCTTGTTTGACGTTCTTCATTAGTAATGTAACGCAGAGAGGAGTTGAGGAATCAACCCACGAACGCTCCTCTCAAAAGAAATTTGAAATTAAAACTCACTGTGATACAACACCCACATGAATTGAATTCATGTCAGCTAGCTTCTTTGCCGAAAGCACGAGAAATGGTGCACAAATCAAAAAAGGGCATTCCCTTGCGGCAGGGACTACCGGCGGCATGCAGCACTTGTTTTTTTAACACTTGATAGTGCTTTTGACATGACCTTCCATTGGAATATGGTCACTGAGGATTATAACCAGACTGTCCCACTGAAAATATCAAATTTTAGAATCCGATTTCGTAGGAAAATGCCAAAAAGATGACTTGGTTTGCTTCGGAAAAGAGACTATCTCTTTGATTTCACACTGAAAAACTTGAGAGTCGCGTATCTGCGTGCGCAGGGAGTATGCCAGTAGAGGGAATATATAATTTATTTTATTAATCCTTGGATCCGTTTCCAGCAGCACTCATTTTATTGTGATAGGATGATATGGAAATAATGTTGACAATGTGCATCCGATGGTGGCGGTTGACGTTCAGCAGAAATGGAGCGGATCTTAAAGATCCAGAAAACAGTAATATGATGTTAGAGACAGATGTTCAATGGAGTTAGTAGACAAAAAATTATTTAATTATTAGTTGAATATGAAATATTGGATCTTGATGTTTGATGACTACGATCTAGAACAAATAATCGAGCAATTAACGATGTAATGCAGCATTATAAATTGAGATGAATGTATGAACCTCTTGATATGTGGTGTGGGATTCTTGTGATTGAATTCTGAGGAGCGACTGACTGATTGTATTCAGAATGTCGGGCGAGAATGGTGAGGTGAGCGTGGAGAAGTGCTTTCGGATGTGCGGAGTTCTACGATCAGTTCTTCGCTGCGTGGGAGTAGGATCATGGGGAGCACTTACACATTGTTGGAATATTAATTCCAACTGCCGTGCAAGACCACCGATTTACTTCACGGAAATACACTATCGGGAGGGAAAAACACTCTAAACCCTCAAAAATCAAAATCACAGGCTTAAAGGTTCAATTTGCGACAGCCGTTGGATCTGGCCGATCAACAATCCAGATGACAGATCGCAATCGGAGGAGGCATGCAGCAGTAACGACGCGGGACATTGCCGATGACTGATCGCCGATATCGCATCGGCAAGTTTCAATGTAGGACTTATAAAGGAGTCGCCATATCGGCAGTAGCATCGCGATATCGTCGATATCGCATCGGCGCTTTCAAAAGGTGGCAGGCCCTTTGCACAGATATGTTTGCAATCCGATAGCCGGACCCGATGGGCATAAAGCATTGTGCTGTATAATATTTCAGTTCCGCCAACAGCCAACTTTCCCGTGTTTTGTAATGGCGCAATGCTATGGTGCAATATTGTGATATGCCTGCATTATACGTAGATAGGATATTTTTAGCCGAGTAATCAATGTTATTTACTGCGGTTGGTAAATGCACGTAGGATATTTTTTTTCTATCTTATCACTTAGAATCAAATATGATTTTAACCTTTATAATGTGTAATGAACAACAGTTCTGATGAGAAGCATGAAAGAGAGAATTTTTGGAAGAATCTGAGAGTTTTGTAATTATCTGTAAACGCACAGTAGTTCTAAGATAGTTGAAAACAGATTCTAGAACTGGAGCATTCCTATTGTAACCCCTCTGTAGAGGAAGACTATTTCTGTAACAGTTTTTTTTTATGATTAAGATCTTGTATTGAAACAGAGCGTTGTTCTCTGTCTAATTTCTTTTTTGTTTGAAATCACCAGAAATTCCCAACATGCTATCAGAGCTGGTCTAGGCACTCAGTGAGTCAAAAACAGAGTTTGTTTTTCACTGTAGGAGCTGTAAGAAGCTGAGTGAGCGACTTTCTCTAGCAGAGAAAGTTCTTTGCTTGTTTTAATTATACAGTCATTATCTTTTCTTTATTTATACATCTTAAGATGGCAGATGCTGGAACTGGTTTGACAAATTCCCAACTGCAACAGTTTAATGGGAAAAATTACAGTTATTGGTCCATAACAATGAAAGCATTGTTTGCTTCTCAAGGAATATGGGAGCTCGTTGAATCTGGCTATGCTGAACCTGCAGATGCAACACTGTTGGCTGCTTTGACAGTAGCAGAAAGAGACCAGTTGAAGAGCGACAACAAGAAGGATGCCAAAGCCCTCTTTTTTCTCTTCCAATCAGTACATGAAAGTGTTTTTCCACGGATTGCAGCAGCAACAAAATCCAAAGAGGCATGGGATATTCTCAAAACTGCCTATCAAGGCATGGAGAAGGTGAAGACTGCAAAGTTGCAGATGTTGAGGAGAGACTTTGAAACACTCAGCATGAAGGAATCTGATACAATAGATTCATTTTTCACTCAGGTTATTGGGTTGATAACCCAGATAAGATCTCATGGTGAGATTCTTGAAGAAAGAAGGATTGTAGAGAAGATCTTCAGATGTTTACCCTCAAGGTTTGAAGTTGTTGTGGTAGCAATAGAAGAAACAAAGATTCTCTCGCAGTTCACTGTATATGAACTGAGTGCTTCTCTTGTGTCTCATGAACACAGAATGAATAGAGGAACAGATTCCACTTTTGAGCAAGCATTCAAAACTCAGATGTCTTTTGGCCAAAGAAAGGGTCGAGGCAAAGCAAATAATAGAGGTCGTGGAAGAAGCCAAAACAGAGGTAAAAATAATCCTACAAGCACAAGCCGAAGGAGCTACAATCAAAACCAAGATGAAGGTTCAAGCAAACAGCAAGATCATGGACAAAGGTATGAAAAATCCCAAGTCCAATTGCATTATTGTAAGAAATATGGGCACTATGCCAATGAATGTAGAAAAAAACAAATTGACATGAATAGTAGGCAGAATGCTAATTTTTCAAATGAAGAAGATAAGAATCCAAAGATTATGCTATTAACATGTAACATTGCACAAGACAAACAAGAAGATTTTTGGTTCTTAGACTCAGGTTGTAGTAATCACATGACTGGAAATATTAAAATGTTTGCCAATCTGGATGAAAATGTGAAATCTGAGGTAACAACTGAAACTGATAGTAAGATATCTGTCAAGGGTAAGGGCAGAGTTAGTATCCAAGCAAGAAATGGAGAACAGATGATTGTGCTAGAGGTATACTATGTGCCTGGTCTGAAATGTAATCTTTTGAGCATTGGACAACTCATTAACAAAGGTTACAATGTGTTCTTCCAAGATGATATGTGTACAATCAGAGACATACCTCCAAGTAAAAAGATCATTGCACAGGTGCAAATGACCAGCAATAGAATGTTTCCTCTCAAACTCAGGGCAGATTTGAAGGAAGGTAGAACTATTGCAGCTGTAACACAAGAAGTATTTCAGGAACAAGTGAAAGATGAGAGTTGGTTGTGGCACTTGACATTTGGACATCTAAATTTCAGAGGCTTGAAACTGTTGCACAGAAAGGGAATGGTAAAGGATTGCCATTGATCGAGAAACTGGACAGCCTTTATGAAGGTTGCATCTTGGGCAAGCAACACAAAGAAAGCTTTCCAGTAGGAAAGAGTATAAGGGCAAAAGCACACTTGGAAATTGTTCACTCTGATGTGTGTGGACCGATGCAAATATCATCATTTGCCGTAAATAAATATGTTTTAACTTTCATTGATGATTACACCAGAAAGACATGGGTGTATATGCTGAAATGGAAGAGTGAAGTGTTTGAGAAATTCCACCACTTCAAAACTCTTGTTGAAAAACAGTGTGGGCGTTATATCAGAGTGCTCAGAACAGATAGAGGAGGAGATTACATCTCCAAAGACTTTCTACATTTTTGTAGATAGAATGGCATACAAAAGAAGTTCATCGTGAGGTATTTACCTCAAAAAAACGGTGTTGCCGAAAGGAAGAATAGGACCATTCTTGATATGGTTAGAAGTATGCTGAAGGCAAAACACTTGCCGCATGAGTATTGGGCAGGAGTTGTTACTTGCGGAGTTTATATCTTGAATAGATGCCCAACTAAAGCTGTCATGAATAAAATACCAGAAGAAGCATGGAGTGGTCAAAAGCAAACTGTCACTCACATGAGAGTATTCGGTTGTGTTGCATATGCACAAGTACCGGATCAGCTAAGAAAGAAGCTTGAGAATAAGGGGGAAAAGTGTGTCTTTACTGGCTATTGTGAGGAATCAAAAGCATATAAACTCTATAATCCATCCACCAAGAAATTGATAGTAAGTAGAGATGTGCAGTTCATCGAAGATGAAGCTTGGGATGGAATCTTAGAGAAGACAGTGAATGTGAAGACAATTGTGTCTCACGAAGAAGAAGAGGAAGGGACAGCAGCAAATAATCCTTCCTTGGTGGCTCCTCCTCCACCGCAGCAAGTACAACAAACCACACCACAAGCTAGAATTCGAACAGCCTTGAGAAGTCAAGGTAGTGCTTCTCCAAGCACATCACATGGATGTGAAATACCCTCAAGTTCGGATGGAACTCTAAGCACACCAAGAAGACCAAGATTCAGAAATCTGAATGACATTTATGAACAAGGAGAGGTAAGTAACAATACCGGTCTGAATTCATTATTCGCTTTGTATTTTCATGTTGATGACCCAGTTCATTTTGAAGATGTTGTAAATGAAGATAAATGGATTGAAGCAATGAATGAAGAAATTGGTGCAATTGAGAAGAGTAAAACATGGGAGTTAGTGGACCTCCATGTAGGCAAAGATGCCATTGGAGTTAAGTGGGTCTATAAGACCAAAAGAAATGTTGAAGGCAAGATTGACAGGCACAAAGCAAGACTTGTTGTGAAAGGCTACAACCAGCAACAAGACAAAGATTATGATGAAACCTTTGCACCAGTAGCAAGGATGGAAACAGTCAGAACAGTGTTGTCTATTGCGGCACAACACAAATGGAAGATTTATCAGATGGATGTTAAATCTGCATTCCTGAATGGAGTTTTAAAAGAAGAGGTTTGTGTTGAACAACCTCGGGGCTATGAAGTTGAAGGCCAAGAGCATAAAGTCTGTAAACTGAAGAAGGCTCTTGATGGGTTGAAGCAAGCTCCAAGAGCATGGTACAATAGAATAGATGCCTATCTAATTGAGAATGGGTTTGACAAGTGTGATGTTGAACCCACACTCTACATAAAGGAGAATTACGGTAAGATTCTTATTGTTGTTTTATATGTACATGATCTGATTTTTACCAGCAATGGTGCTTCTCTCGTTGCTAATTTTAAAGCAGTCATGAAAAATGAATTTGAAATGACTCACTTGGGCTTCTTAAGATATTTTCTTGGAATTGAAGTAGACCAAAGTGAAAATGGTGTTTTCATTTCTCAAGTTAAATATGTAGAAGCAGTGTTAAAAAGATTTAACATGCAGAACAGCAAGGCAACTATGAGTTCAACTGTAATGGGGTTGAAATTAACCAAAGAAGACAACAGCAAGGATTTTGATCCAAAATTGTACAAGAGCATAGTTAGCAGCCTTATGTACTTGACTCCAACTAGGCCGGACATTATGCACGCTGTGAGTTTAATCTCCAGATTTATGGAAAGACCGAAAGAGACTCATGTGCAGGCAGCCAAGAGTATTCTAAGGTATGTGAATTGAACGAAGGGGTTTGGTATTTTATACTCCTGTTCTGAAAGTTTCATGTTTACAGGTTACACTGACAGTGATTGGGCTGGAAGTGTTGATGATAGGAAAAGCACATCGGGATATGTGTTTCATATGGGATCGGGATCCATTTCATGGGCTTCCAAGAAGCAATCAGTTGTGTCTTTGTCAATAGCAAAGGCAGAGTATGTGGCACCAACAACAGCAGCATGCCAAGCAGTGTGGCTGAGAAGAGTTCTCAGAGATTTGTGTCATGAACAAGAAAAGGGCACAACCATTTACTGTGACAATAGCTCAGCAATAGCATTGTCTAAAAATTATATTTTTCATAAAAGGACAGAGCACATAGACACCAAATTTCACTTCATACGTGAATTGGTTAAAAATGGTGAGATTGTTTTGCAGCACTGTAGTACAGAGGATCAATTAGCCAACATCTTCACAAAACCATTGGGAAAGAAAGATTTTGATCATTTCAGGAAATGTCTGGGTATGTTTGAACTCCCAGCAGTTGAAATTAAATGGGAGTGTTGGAATATTAATTCCAACTGCCGTGCAGGACCAGTGATTTACTTCACAGAAATACACTATCAGGAGGAAAAAACACTCCAGAACCATCAAAATTCAAAATCGCAGGCTTAAAGGTTCAATTTGTGACAGCCATTGAATCTGGCCGATCAACGATCCAGATCGCATCGGCAGATCGCAATCGGAGGAGGCATGCAGCAGTAGCGACGCGGGACATTGCCGATGACCGATCGCCGATATCACATCGGTGAGTTGCAATGGAGGACTTATAAAGGAGTCGGTGTATCAGCAGTAGCATTGCGATATCGGATCAACGATATCGCATCGACACTTTCAAAAGGTGGCAGGCCCTTTGCACAGATATTTTTGCGATCCGATAGCCGGACCTAACAGGCATAAAGCATTGTGCTGTATAATATTTCAGTTCCGCCAGCGACCAACTTTCCCGTGTTTTGTAATGGCACAATGCGATGGTGCGATATTGTGATATGCCTGCATTAAACATAGATAGGATATTTTCAGCCGAGTAATCAATGCTATTTACTGCAGTTGGTAAATGCAGGTAGGATATTTTTCTTCTATCTTATCACTTAGAATCAGATATGATTTTAACCTATATAATGTGTAATGAACAGCAGCTCTGACGAGAAGCATGAAAGAGAGAATTTTTGGAAGAATCTGAGAGTTTTGTAATTATCTGTAAACGCACAGCAGTGCGAAGATAGTTGAAAATAGATTATGGAACTGGTGCATTCCTATTGTAACCCCTCTGTAGAGGAAGACTATTTCTGTAACAGATTTTTTTTTTGATTAAGATCCTGTATTGAAACAGAGCGTTGTTCTCTGTGTAATTTCTCTTGTGTTTGAAAACACCAGAAATTCCCAACACACGTTGGCTTCTACGACGTCCCTTCTCCACCTGACAAAATTCTCGATGACAAAACCGCCGTTGTCAGAATGGTGAAAGAGGCTCTCAAATTTGTAGACATTTCTAGTTAAAAGTAGCCATGAAAATTTTCATACCATCATCCTTTGGTTTGTTTTTTTTAAGAAAATGGGAGGGGCTAGTTTCTAGAAGAGGCATTATGGGCCCTCTTTTTTGTACGTATAAATGTCAAACAAGTTGAAAACTATCACATCATATTTACATTCACATTAAAAACCACATTGTAACAAATATATGCTGTTGTGCAACGTGGGGATCGAAACCTGGTGGGGAGCGTAGCAACCATAGCCCCAACCATCATATCATGCATAAGTATTGATTTGATTTTAAAGATTTGTTTTAGCGTTTTGAATTTATCTGGAGTATAAATTTTGGGAATATTTCACGATTTAATGTACATCAGTAGGATTGGTAATATTTTTTAACTTTGCTGTTGTTAATAAAATATTTCTAAAATCTACCATCAGCCGAAATGATGATAGTGATAGATTCTTTGTGATAGTCGAGGATGCCGATCTTAGCATGATAGTGATAGTTTGATTGTTTGTTTCTTTGGGTAGTTGATTGATGGATTTGTCTTTGGTGCTACTTAGTTAAGTTGGTCAACTCCTTAAACAATCACTTGGGAGTTATCATAATTTTATTTTTAAAGTCGGGCCAGTTTTGTAATCTGCACATGCCATAACTTAGTGATTGAGAGTGAGATTTCGACTGTTACTGGACGTCAATGTTTTGTTTGTTGTGTTGAAGAGGGGGAATCAAAATGTCCAAGGCATGTGCTGGATGTTGGGTGTGGATTAGGAGGGAGTTCGCGGTATTTGAGTAGGAAGTATGGAGCCCATGTTGAGGGCATCATTATCAGCGAATGGCAGGTTAAAAGGGCCACCGCCCTTACTGCTGCCAAAGGTCTCAGCGATAAGGTATATGAAAATTTTCAACTAAAGGCTAACCTAAGTACGATTGCTAGTAAGGTATATTAAAATTTTCAACTAAGGAAGCACCTTCGCTAGTAAGGTAAATGCACTAAAGGCTAGGTTAGTTGAGTTAGGTTAGTTGAAAGGTAAATGCACTAAAGGCTAGGTTAGTTGAGTTAGTGGAAGGTAAATTTTGATAATATTTTGGAATTTGATGTATTAAAGGCTAATTAGGTTAGTTGAGTTAGTGAAAGGTAGATTTTGATAATATTTTGCAATTTGATGTACTAAAATGTAATTTGGTTAGTTGAGTTAGTAAATAGTAAATTTTGATAATATTTTGGAATTTGATAGACTTAACTTTAATATGAATATTTCAATTTAGATCTTAATTAATAGATAGAATAACCTCAGCCAAGATATTCCAATTTAGATCGTAATGAGTTGATGTTGGTTCCAATATTTTAAGTTTTCTAGACTGAAACATGATTGAGTTGATGTTGATTCCAATATTTTAAGTTTTCTAGACTGAAACTGGATTGAGTTGATGTTGGTTCGAATATTTTAAGTTTTCTAGACTGAAACTGGATTTTGAATTGTGGACGTTTACACAGACTTGTTTTCAACTGGCTAATGCATTAGACCGGCCTTTTCTAGATGGGCAATGGAGAGTGGAGAGAACATGTCGGATAAAGAAAAGTTGAGCTAAGATTGGTTTGTTTCTTTTTTTATTGGTAAGTTGACACGAGTCCAAGTTTAAACACATAATGTATAATGTATTACTTATTATGCAATTCCGGAAATAGAAAATGATGTCTATGTCTCGATTTATTTAACAGTTTATGCAGGATCTGGCACGAGTAGTCGCTCCTGGTGGTTTGATAATAATGACGACCTGCTGCCACTGAGACTTCTTGAAAGGGGAGACCTCTCTGCAGCCTAGTGAGCAGGTATATGGATAATCAACTGTGAATTGCATTTGCACTAAGGGCACTATTGCAACTCTTTTCAGCTTGGTTTAATCATTTAAAATGTTAAAATGCCACTTAGGGTGAAGCGTCCTTTAGTTTAGTTACAATGTACATGGTTGCAACTAAGGCATGTTGATTGCAACTAGGCTATGGGTCTACTTCGATGGAGACATCAATTGAAACCCGTGTGAATATGAAGTTCCAGCATACATTATAGGGCATGCAATGGATGCAAAACTATTAAAAAGAGTCTGCAATGATTGGAAAGGATGGAAATCACTGAACATGCATGCATGTATAGCTAGCTGCATAAACTTTTCCAGTTCAGTTAGAGGCATTTTAAGTGTCGCGTTGTGACATCAAAAATTTTGAATTGGCATCAGGAGCTCTTGGACAACATTAGTCATGCATGTTGCCTTCCTGCTTAGTGTTCCATTGTTGACTATGTGAGGATGGCTCAAGCTTTGTCACTACAGGTGAACTCGTAGTTTTTCCATGAAATAAATCAAGACAGTTGAGAATAAAAGAGATTGCACTTTGTAGAGTTCTGATTAATTGAAGCTTTTTCCATCAGAATATCAAAACTGCAGACTGGTCAGAAAATGTAGTTCCCTTTTTTTTCGACAATAACAGACAAACTAACTCCGGTTCTCCCTTTTACTCCAATCTGCTATGATTAATGGTCCTCACTTTCCTTTTGGTATGTTTTATCTTTAGTAAATGGATTAAGATAAGAAGATAATGTCATTCATGTCTACAAATAATCGAAAGAAGGATTCAGTTACCTAAACATCTCAGTTTGATGTTAGCTGATATACTTAGTCGATAATTGAAATTTGGATTACTTTTCTGATTATTAGATTTCCCTCAATTTCACACTTGATTATCGTTCAGTAATTTGGTTTGGCTTCTTGGACAGCATTAAAGGCTATGAAAGGTGCAACTCCTATTCATCTATAGCTGGACGGCTTCAAACAGGAACTAGTAAAATATGCATATATCACTGCTCAGAAGCCTACATGAAGAACTTTGAAAATAAAACTATAAGCAAAATAAAGTTATTCCAAACGTTCATTTTGATTGTAAGAAAATCCTTTGTTGAGAGTTCCAAAGGTAGAGTGATTTAAAACTATATTACTGGAAGTAATTGTATAACTATTTGTGGTTTAACTTACAGTTTTGGAAGTAATTTTCTAAAGTATGTGCATGGTTTGACTTATAATTTTGTTAATTGTGTAAGCACATGATCTATATTTCAAGTTTATTTTCGGAGTAGTGGTACGTTTTGCCTAGACAAAAACTAATGTAAAATGTGAATATTGATTCACAAGGGTATTGTTATGTCATAAAATTGACCAATGTGTAAGTGTGCTTGTCTCTGGAGAAGGGTAAAATGGCTTTCCAAACTTACATGAGTTTTTTATTTGTTTGCATGGAGAGTTTTAGTTTTTAATTTATTTTTTTTAAAACGTATTTTAGTTTTTTATTAAATTTTGTGAAAAAGTTTTTAGTTTTTAATTTTTGTTTTTTTAAAAACGTATTCTATTTTTTTTTTAAATTTTGTAAAAAAGTTTCTATTACATTTTGATTTTTTTTTTTTAAATATATAAATAAATTTAATATTAGATTATTTTTTAAACATTCATATTATGCAAAATTTACAATGCAAATTTATAATTTCAATAATTTTCTGTTTAATTTCATACTAATGTTTTTTAAGCTAAAAGGCCATAAAAGAATAATTAGGAAAAGGAAGATATAGAAAATTTAGACTATTTTTTAAATAAATCCTACAATTATAATTAACAGTGAACTAATCCCTCGTGATACTAGTTTTAATTTTAAAATGATTCACAAAGAATCCAAACCAGCGTGTGTTTAAAGTAAAGCTTTATATTGATTCGTTAATACTTCAAAACCCGAAAAGCGTTAGGTTCCTTGCAAGGATACTTTTAATTTAATAAAAGATGTAAACCAAACCATATATAGGGTAAAGATTAAAAACTTAAGTTATAAATAGTATTTGTTTTAATAAATATTATATATATTCACAATTAAATCAAGATATTTTTGGGTTGTAGCTAAGATACTTAATAGTTTAGAGCTGCTTTTTCATGAATGGGAAATTTTATCATGTAACATTTGACTGGTAAATTAATTATATATATATATATATATATATATATATATATATATATATATTTTATTTTTTTGGATTTTAGGTATTTGTCATTCATTTTCTTATAGTTAAATCTCTGAGGTTTTTTTCATTCACAGTATTATCACCCCAAGAAACTCTCCTAGGTTGTATATCAGAGATGCTCTGGAACATTACAAACACAACAAGAATGTTGGAAAATGGTGGATGAATGGAAGGAATGATGTATATTCAAGCCAGATAACCACTTCTACTATGCTTAACCCTAGACATGGGTGAACACCCCAAGACTACAAAGCTTTAGACCACCAATTACTCACAATTTAAGGAATAGGTGAACATGGAGAATACTTACTACACTAACAGATACACAAGACCTTGTGATGGCCGACTGCAACTAGTTAAAAGGTCTGTAAATCTATTTCTTAATCCACAAATAGGATGACAACTCTCTGGCATTAAAATAACAGAAACCTGCATACACACTCAATGATACATACTATATTTTAACACAGCGGTGGGATGACGACCCTTCTAATTCTAAACATTAAGAGCACATGAAAAATGCATAACAGGCATAGCCTGGAACAAACAAGAAGTGGAAAGTGAGCAATTAACAGTAAAAGAAGCTTGTATTAGTTGAAAATGAAGACCAGACACTGTAGGTATCACAGTAGTTACAGTCTCCAGAAGTTGAAATTTACATCAAAACAATATCCATCAACCCTCCTTACATCTGTCTGTTGGGTAAATATAGAGTATGTTTACAAAGATATTCTGTTATGCTATGCGTGGAGGGGTCATAATTTACCACCAACCACATTAACTCTTTGAAATGGGTCTCTGCTGCAATTTGACTGCTTTAATGAACAAAACTGATCTTTTCTGATATTTTGTTGTCCTTCTCTGCACAAGTGGAGTGCTGTATGAGTGAAACTCCATAACTGGTAAATACCTTTGACTGCTCGAAGCCGTCCTTTTTTCTTCTCAGCCATCCCCTTCTTTAAATACAATTGTTGAGGATCAAAGAACAGCTGAGGGTAGTACAGACAGTATGGCGGGGGCAAACTGAACGGAGGAACGAATCTCAACCGTCGAATCACATAGATCGTCGGGGGAGATTAGTTTACAAGACGAATTGGGACATGACGTGGATGGAGAAGCGTGGGCCATCGGATCACAGTCGGGCAGATCCGATAGTGATCGGGGGGCAAACGAGCGCAGGGTTTAACGAGCGAGGGAGGGTGGTATCACAGGCGGGCGGTATTCCCTGCACCGCCTTTGGAGATGTGGCGGTTTCCATATAAACCCGTGCGATGCAATAGAACTGCGACGTGTGGCTTCTGCGATGGGCGGGAAGCCGCTTCCCCCATGCATTAACGAGAGGGCAGCTCGCGCGAGTGGGGCTTGCGACTACCGTCTGATCGCCCGACGGTCGGTCAGCTGGCGGGAATGTGCATGAGGTTTAACGCGCGATGAAAAAAAACAGCGACCGTTAGATCAGGACGCGGCAGATCAACGACTGCGAGGTTAATTGCACAGGTTTCATACTGTTATGATAGGGAAACAGTGTATTAGAGGATTAGGCGAAGGCCCGGGGCTACATGGGTTACGGTGATATGAGGGTTCAGGCTAAAGAGCGAGGGGCCCTCTACTTATGGGTTTTGCATGTATCAAAGCTCGGGAAATGGGCTTGGACCATGGTTTAGAATGAAAACATGGGAAGTAAGGACAAAGGAGGGGAGGAGAGGTAAAAGGGGAAGGTGAGGGCTACCACCACGAGCCTCTGTTTAGCACGACCAATGGCCAAGTTGGCATCTATCTTTAAGGAATGTAGTAGAGCTAACACTGGCTCCTTCTAGGGATGAGATCCTCCCTATGAGGTATCAAGAACTCCAGACCAATGCCTTCATACAAAACCCAGCTTAAAAACATTGCCTAGTATTCATTGGGCATGGAGTCAAACCAAGTCTACACTAAAACCTGAAAAGGAAACTGCTTACAATCATTAAGGCCTGAGGACCTTAAATAACATAAGTATTCAAAAGCTGGCCAACTGATGGGCAATCAAAATTATTTCTCCTCCTCTCAGACGGTTCATTATAGAGCTTCAAAATTGGATTGATTTGATCCTCTACCTCAAAACGTTTAGGACTTTTGAGCTTAATAGGTAGATATGGATCAAATTATATCCCCTCTCTGTATGCTTTCTTCCTTGGATGTTCTTCATGTGAGCTTTGGTACACCTGATGAATAGCAATGGTTGTCATTTACTTGTCTTTGTCATCTGTGGCCTGCACAATTAATATGAATGGCAAACCAATGTATTCTTTTCTGGAGGACATAGAGACAACATCTGCTTCTGAATCTTTCTTAGAACAATCCTCATCCAAGGAGGAGTTCCACAACTATACACCCTCTTCCTCTATCACCTGTCAAGCTACCTTTTCAATCTGTGTGGGGGCTACCTAAGAAAGTTTCAGAATATCAAGACTGAGATGATTAGTATCAACCTTGGGCATTGAGTTATGGCCTGCCTCAGTGCCTAGTGGGCAACTATGAGGGATTGTCACTTGAGTAGAAAGAGGGACAAAAGATGATGGGGAGCTTTCTTCTCCCTTTTTGATCACTGGACCGGGGACAAAAGCAGGTCGGATAATTTGCAGATCTGCATAGCCATTAGAAGATGTGCTAGCTTTAGGCTCGGATTCTTTAAGGATGAAGGGATCTGCGCTACTTGCTTATGTTGATCAGCTTGTTGTTCTGCAGCTACAAAAAACTGGTGAACAACGCCTATAGATAATGACCTCTCATAGGTAGCTCTGGTTAGGAAAGGGGCACTGCCCTTATCTTCAAACCATAGACCTCCTTCTTTTCTTCATACTGCACCTCTTCCATGACTATATTCTGACAAAGGGTCTTCACCCTTTGATCTTTGTTTGCATCTCTGCTTCTTTGCAAAATCTACAACTGCTCCTCCATTCCTCTATATGGATTTAGCTTTGAAAGAGTAAAGGAACAAGGAGCTCCTGCTTCTTCAGAATGTTGCCCAACCATTAATTTGGAAATTTCAGAGACCAAAAACTCAATCACCCTGGACATTTTATTGATCTCAGGATCTGAGGACGATGAGGACTCACCCCCTTGTCTTCTCCTTTCAGCATCACCTTCGAGTCTTTCTGCAACAATGATGTTTGCTCTTACTTCAAAGGTTGCGGTTTGCATATCAGCCAAAGAAGCACATCTTCTTTCTCTTAGCAGCAGGTAGAACTGAGAATTGAAAGCATTGGCATAAGTAATCATAGCAGAAGTAGGGGTAGGCTTTATTTCACATGGTATTCTGCTGTACATATGGTTGGATCTCTTGTTGAAATCAGACACCATCTCACCCTCTTCCCTCTGTAAGTTCCCAAACTCAGTATAATAATAGAGCAGATCTTTATTATCCCCACAGTGTTTTAGGAACACATCATCTAGGGCCTCAATATCTGCTATAGACCTAGGGGGTAAATTTATAAACCATTTTCTAGCCTCCCCATCTAGGCTTTGAACAAAAACCCTCATCCACACATCCTCTTCATTGAAATCCAGGTTATCAGCATAGCTATAAAAATATTCGAGGTGCTCTTCAGCCGATACTCCTTCTGTACCAGTAAACTTAGGCATATATTCTTGATAATCTCTTGCAGGCATGTCATTCAAAGGGACATGCAAGACCAGGGGTCCATACCTAGCAGCAACTATTCTTTCTATCTTTGTGAGAGCTTGTTGGCCTGCCATGACTGAGGTAAGTGGAAGGATACTAGTAGACTAAGTGGAATGAATCAATGAAAAGGGTGATAGAAACAGAGGAATATGATGGACAGCATGGATGCTTCTTTCTTTGAACTGGAATCTGAAAGGGAGATGAATGACTAAGGAGCTTTATGAATCTCTGAAGGTGACTTTCACAAACAGAGATACATCGAATTTCTAAGGCTTACCTGATCCTGATGCTCCTTTCTGCGATATTTTCTTCTGCTTAATGACCTTCCCAGGGTCAAGCACTGGTGCAGATGGTGATGTCTATTGATTTCTCCGTGTATGCCTCACAAACTGAGCCAGAACTTCAATGTGGAGCCGCTAAAAGTTGGTCTTCCTCCAGTGGAGTCGCCAGATAGATTATTACAACCCGAAATGTGCCTAGACATTGTCTATCATCAAAATATGGAACTGTGTAGTTCTCCCAGGGAAGTTGAGCTTCAATCTCCTTTCCCCGGCAACGATGCCAATTAATGTTATCACCCCAAGAAACTCTCCTAGGTTGTATATCACAGATGCTCGGGAAAATTACAAACTCAACAAGAATGTTGGAAAATGGTGGATGAATGGAACGAATGATGCATATTCAAGCCAGATAATGATTTCTACTATGCTTAACCCCAGACATGGGTAAACACCCTCAGACTACAAGGCTTTAGACCACCAATTACTCACAGTTTAAGGAATAGGTGAACATGGAGAATACTGACCACACCAGCAGATGTACATGACCTTGTGATGGCCGGTTGCAACCAGTTAAAGGTCTGTAAATCTATTTCTTAATGGACAAATAGGATGACAGCTCTCTGGCATTAAAATAACAGAAACCTGCATACACACTCAATGATACATACTAGATTTTAACACAGTGGTGGGATGACATTCCCTCTAATGCTAAAAATCAAGAGCACATGAAAAATGGATAACAGGCAAAGCCTGGAACAAATAAGAAGTGGAAAGTGAGCAATTAATAGCAAAAGAAGCTTGTATTAGCTAAAAATGAAGACCAGACGCTACAGGTATCACAGTAGTTATAGTCTCCAGAACTTGAACTTTACATCAAAACAATATCCATCAACCCTCCTTACATTTGTCTGCTGGGTAAATATAGAGTATGTTTACAATGATATTATGCTAAGCTATGCGTGGAGGGGTCATAATTGACCACCAACCACATTAACCCTCTGAAATGGGTCTCTGCTGCAATTTGACTGCTTTAACGAAAAAAACTGATCTTTTTTGATATTCTGCTATCCTTCCCTGCGCAGGTGGAGTGTTGTATGAGTGAGACTCCATAACTGGTAAATGCCTTTGACTGCTTGAAGCTGTCCTTTTTTCTTCTCGGCCATCTCCTGCCTTAAATACAGTTGCTGAGGATCAAAGAACAGATGAGGGTAGTAAAGACAGTATGGTGGGGGCAGACTGAATGGAGGAACGAATCTTAGCCGTTAGATTGCATAGATCGACGGTGGAGATCATTTTACAAGAGGAATCCGGACATGACACGGATGGAGAAGCGTGGGCTGTCGTATCACAGCTGGGCAGATCCGACAGTGATCAGGGGGTAAACGAGCACGGGGTTTAACGAGCGAGGGAGGGTGGTATCACGGGCGAGTGGTATTCCCCGTACTGCCTTTGGAGCTATGGTGGTTTCCATATAAACCTGTGCGATGCAATAGAACTATGACGCATGGCTTCCACGACGAGTGGGAAACCACTTCCCCCGCGCATTATCGAGCGGGTAGCTCGCACCAGCGGGGCTTGCGATTATCGTCCGATCATGCGACGGTTGGTCAGATGGTAGGAACATGCATGAGGTTTAACGCATGTCAAAAAGAAACAGCGACCGTTAGATCAGGACGCGACAGATCAACGGCTGTGAGGTTAATTGTACAGGTTTTCGACTATTATGACAAGGAAATGGTGATTTCGAGGATTAGGCGAAGGCCCGGGGCTACATGGGTTATGGTGATATGAGGGTTTCGGCTAAAGAGCGAGGGGCTGTCTACTTATGGGTTTTTCATGTATCGAAGCTCGGGACAAGGGCTTGGACCATGGTTTAGAATGAAAACACGGGAAGTAAGGACAAAGGAGGGAGAGGAGAGGTAAAAGGGGAAGGTGAGGGCTACCACCACAAGCCTCTTTTGAGCACGACCAAGAGCCAAGTTGGTATCTAGCTTTAAGGAATGTAGCAGAGCTAACCCACACCACTCAAACCTAAAATCTACCATATTTACAAATTCCTCTACTATATCTACAAATTCTTTATTAGTTGTTAAAGATTTGATTTATAGTGTTTTATTAAGGAAATTCCCATTTACATTAAGTTGATATATATTTGATATATTTAAATATATTATTATTAATTAAATTGAATATATAATTTATTTTATGTTTATTATAAATTTTAAAATAATAGATTTTATGTATTTTGAAAATATTTTAAATATATAAAGAATATTATTTTTTTAGAAAAATATTAATTTTAATATTTATTAATGATCATTATATTAATATTAAAAATAAATAAAAATGAAAAATGTGAATATTAATGATCATAGGAATAATAAGAAGACTTGTCTTATGTACGCGGCTTCATTTCTAACCTTGAAGTTTCTTAGCTAACAAAAAAAAAAATTAAATGTGAGTTAATGAAATGGTCAAATTCTATGGATAAGAGTGATTCTATGGATAAGAGTGATATATGTATTTAAGATATCTTAAGCATAAAAACATTAGAAAGAATAATTTAGAGGTATTCCAAATTCTGAATCTTAAAAGACCAAAATCGTTTCTAATCCAAGATGTCAATTAACTAAATTAACATCGTGGTAGGAGTTTTTGTTTGACTAGACATCTAAATCCTGGTCATGGATGTTAACTAAATGTATCTACATGGCTAAGTCAATGGATATCGAACCATTTAGTTTCAATGTTTGTTTCTCTTTTTTATGAAATAAAAATTTAATTTGGAGAGGTTCGGTTCAGTAAATCCTTACATTAGGAATTAGTTCCTACTTCTTACGCACCTGTTCTAACTTCCATACATGTGTGAAAACTACATATATTTTTGATTGTAAGATGATTGAGGTAGAACGTTCTACCAGAGGTAGTCTCCAGGTGGAGCTCCTCACCCGTGAGCTACCCAGTTTATCAATAAAGTTGATTCTTCAATTTTTTAACATGGTATCAGAGCTACAGGTTTGAGAGGACTTGCGGATCCCTAAGTGGTGAGCTGGTGGGAAGAAAGCTGGCATAATAAGAAGGTAGAGCAGCAACAATTTTTTTTTTAATTTCACTCACAATTATAATCACTCTACCTGAAAGAAAATGAGTGATGATCATCACGTATTTTAGATTGACAAACGTGATGATTGTTGATTTCCTTACATCGATTTTGTCCATCACTCCCTATAATCATGAATCAGAGAGGGAAGATCGTGATGGTCTGTTCCATCGGTGAGAGTCATGCAAAGGAGTAGTGGATGTGGATTAACAACAGAACAAGTAGTTGTTTGATATCCAACATAGTAGAGTCATGGAGTGAGGTGCTGAAGCCTGCACATGCCATCAGTTTTTAACATCCGAGCGTCTTTCCACACAATGAAAGAGGAGTCTTGGTGGCCACACGATTGATCCGAGCTTGAGTGATTGTCGATGCAGTGGAAGAGATGCCTAGAGCTACATGGAAGGTTCTGTGTGTTAAGATCTACTGAGATCTATTAGAGAAAGGAGGTAGACACGCCATTTTGGAGGTCGAGGCTACTGTGCGCATGCCTAGCTGGGGTAGGTGCAACGGAAGTGTTGGTGGCCATGTCGATTCGTGACCTGAGTGGTGGTCGTGAGGAAGTGTGTTGTTCCAAGGTGGAGGCCAAGGGTGGCCATTACTTTCACATCCCACCGTGATTGGCACTAGAGCATCGACGCAGTGGTCTCATTCACATAGAGCAGATCTATTGCAGAGAGAGAGGTCCGATTATGGAGGCCGCGCCATGAATATTAGTGTGGAGACTGCATGTTGTGGAGACTATTGTGGCATAGTAGAGGCTGCGGATTGGTGGGTGAATGGTCCAAGATCAGTCACTAGAGATTGGTTGCTGCTTCATGTTGGTGTGGACATCGAACCTGAGGCCAAGTTCAGAGAGATTTGGTTCGTGTACTGCCAGATCTGAATGAGAGGTAATGATTTTTGTAGCCACAGAGAAGACCCTAACCTGCTTGAAACAATTTGAGAGTGAATGGTGTGGTGAGCCAAATCTGAGGGCTTCTGTGGATTGTTACATTTTTTTAAAATGTTTTGGGATTAAATTGATGAATACATTTAAAAAGGGAAGAGATATTTAAAAAAAAAAAAAAAATTTAAACAAAGGGGCTCTCAGTTTTTTTAAATTCAATTGGGGCATGTCTTTTAAAATTGAATCTCAAGTTTGCATTTTGAGATTGCTCTTCGGATTTGGGATAGATTTGGTTTTCATTTGTTGGAGTTCGTTTTTTTTTCTCAAAATGAACAATTAGATGGAAGAGACCTATTTGAATGAGAGAAATAAGCTCGACAGTTCAAATTACTCCAATTGGAAATTTAAGCTGCACACCTTGTTGGAGGGGCAAAATGCATGGGCAATTACAACTAGTGATGAGTTGAAGCCAACCCTAGCTATAGGTGGAACAACAAAAACAATCTTGGACTGGGAAAAGAGGGAGAACAAGGCAAAGGTTCTGCTCAAATTGTCTATGAAAGATTGCATTATTCCTCATATTCGAGAATGTAAAGTTGCAAAAAACATCTAGACAACTATTAAATACTTATACGAGATCAAGAACACAAATCGCCTACTGTTTCTAAAAAGTAATATTCTCTCCATTAAAATGGAGGAGAATGAATCAGTAGCAACGTTCATCTCTCTTATCAAGGAGATTAAGAATAAGCTAGGTGACATTGGTGAAACAGTACCAAACACTAATTTGGTGATGATTACCATGAATGGTATGACTAACGACTATCTGATGTTCATCACTGGGTTGAATGTGAGATAAAAGGCCCCCAAGTTTGAAGAATTGAAAGCGATCCTAATGTAGGAGGAGGAAAGGTGGATGACCCTGAAACACTAGAGCTCAGATCTTGCTTAATGGAAAAGAAGCCCTTCAGAGGAAAGACAAATACAAAACACAAAAGAGGAGGAACCCCACAGAGAAATCCACCTCCATCTCAAGATATGTCTCCAAACAAATTGATTTAGGACCAAAATGTTTTTATTGTGGTAAATTTGGTTATATGGCTAAACATTTCCAGAAGAAGAAGTTTGATGAAGGTTAACAGAGACACAAGAAGCATGTAGGCCATCTGGCTAATGCAGATCAGAATTCGAATACTAAATTATTCGTATCTAATTCTACATTCTCAATTAAGGAGGATGAAGCAAAAATCTGGTTCATTGACTTAGGAGCATCCTCCCATATAATAGGTAAGAGGCAACAGTTTAAAAATTTCAAAGAATCCAACACTAGTACGAAGGTCTAGCTTGGAGACGACAGAGGGTATGAAATCAAGGGATATGATGATGTTCCTATCATACTATCTGATGGACACATTAGGCATATTCATGATGTTATTTATATACCTAGGATAAATAAGAACTTGATTTATGTATCTAGAATAACAATTATGATCTTAAGGTAGAGTTATTTAAATATTATTGTGTAATTAAAGACATTCTGGATTGGATGAAATCCATTGCAACAAGTGTACGTGTCGGAGGATTGTATAAACTGGATGTCAGGAGTGCATCACATCAAGCGTTGGCATCATCATTCGTGTCTATAGAGAATCTCTGACATTAGATATTTGGGCATATAAACTTCAGTGACCTACTACTTCTTCAGAAAAAGGGTATGGTGAATGGTCTTCCTATTTTCAAGAGTATGCATGTTGACTGTGAAGCATGTGACCTTGGTAAATTAGATAGAGATGAATTTACTGTTATTGTTGATAGGAAGTAGAGGGATATACTTGAACTTGTACACATTGATCTACGTGGGCCAATGCAGACAAGGTCGTTAGGAGGCGCCTACTATTTTCTTATATTTTTTGATGAATTTACAAGATTCACCTAGGTGTATTTCCTCAGGTAGAAAAGTAATGCTTTTGAATAATTCAAGCAATTCAAAAATATGATTGAGAAGCAAACAGGAAAGTTCATCAAAATTCTTCACTTAGACCAAGGTGGAGAATTCAAGAAGGGTAGATTCATCAAATACTACAAAGAGCACTGAATTCATGAGCAGTTCACAACACCTTACACTCCTCAACAAAATGGGGTTGCGGAAAGGAAAAACAAAACCCTCGTGGAGTGTGTTTGGAACATGTTGAAAGGTAAGAATCTGACCAATTGTTTTTCGGCAGAAGATGTAAACACTACAATGTATCTTAATAATAGGAGTCCTACTAAGTGTTTGGATTATAAAACTCCTTTCTAAGCATTGTTTGGCTTCAAGCTTGTAGTAAGTCATCTTAGAGTCTTTGGATGTAAGGCTTTTTCTCATGTCTCGAAAGAATATATGAAGAAGTTAGATTCAAAAGCCATTAAGTGTACTTTTGTTGGATACTGTAGTGAGTTTAAGGCTTATAAGTTGTTTAATCCTTATACTCACAAGGTGTTTGCAAGCAGAGATGTGATATGCCATGAATAGGTAGATGATGGGAACCCTGTTGGAAGTGATGAAGAATGGCATGTTCCTTTAATGTTAGAAGAAGGCAATGAAATAGGGGTTAGTGAGAAAGAATAGCAACAGAAACAACAATAACAACAAAAACAACAGAAGGAGAAATAAGAAGTGGTTGATCAAATCAAGTTTGAAACTAGTCCATGGAGGGGAGATCAGAATGGGTTTGAATCCACCATCACTCAGGATATCAAGTAGGCAAACTCAATTTTCAACAAGATATAGGGAGAATGATCTTATAACAAGTATCTTAAGTGTTGTTGAACCCTCTAGTTATAGAGAAGCTAGTCAATATAGTGAATGGAGGACAACCATGGAAGAGTAATATGAATCAATACTTGAAAATAAAGCCGGGGATCTAGTTGAGTTACCTAAAGGAAAACAACCCGTAGGTTGTAAATGGTCATACAAGCCTAAATTTAAAGCAGATGAGAGTATAGACAAATTTAAAGCTAGGCTAGTTGCAAAGGGGTATTCGCAGAAAGAAGGTATTGACTATGAGGAAACCTTTGCCCTGTAGCTAAATTAAACACAATTAGAATGTTAATTGCTTTAGCTACCAAACATCATTGGGTGATACACCAACTAGATGTGAAATTTTCATTCTTAAATGGGGAATTAAAAGAAGTTTATTTAGTGCAACCTAAGGGATTTGTTAAATAGGGGGAAGAAAATTTAGTTCAGAGATTGAAGAAAGCATTGTATGGACTAAAACAGGCACCCAGGTCATGGTATGACAAAATTTATTAATTTTTCCTACAACATAGTTATAAAAGAAGCAAGAATGACCCTAATCTATACATCGTGCTTGAAAACGAGGGGAAAATTGTTTTGACTTATTTGTATGTAGATGATCTTATCATTACAAGAAATGCAGATGAACTCATTAAAGAAATAAAAGAGCAGATATCATAGGTTTTTGAGATGAAAGACCTTGGAGAGATACACTATTGCTTGGGTCTAGAAGCCTGGAGGGATGTTGGCTAGACTTTTCAGTCACAGGGTAAGTATGTAAGGAGCTTACTGGAAAAGTTCAGAATGGATCAGTGCAAAGATGCAGCAGTGCTTTTACAGCTGAATACCAAACTTGAGAATGATTATGGTTCTAAGGAGGCAGAAGCAACATTTTATAGACAACTGGTTGGGAGTCTAATCTACTTGACTACAACTAGACTAGATTTGGCTTATGTAGTCAGTTTATTAAGCGAATTCATGTCATAGCCTCTTGAGAGTCATTGGGTTGCATCGAAAGGCATCTTAAGATATGTGCAAGGAACCTTAGACTTTTTTATTATTTATAATGATTAGTTGATGTTATATTGATAGTTTTTTCAGACTCTGATTGGCCTGGAAATGTAGATGACAGACGATCCATAATAGGCTATGAATTTAGTAGTGGGTCCGAGGTCATTGCATGGAGAAGCAAAAAGGAGAACACATTATCCTTGTCTTCAATAGAAGTTGAGTATCAAGAAATGTGTGCAACAACTTGTGAAGCATTTTGGTTGAGGAGACTTCTCCTTGATGCTGGAGAAGAACAAAAGGTTGCAACAGTTATCAAATGCGACAACTAGAGCTCTATCAAACTAGAAAATAATCCAGTATTTCATAAAAACAAAAAGCACATCAATACAAAGTTTCATTTTGTTAGGGAGAAAGTTCAGTCAAAGGAAATCCATATTGAATATTGTAATACATGTGACAATGTTGTTGATATTTTCACTAAGCCTCTCAGTAGAATCAAGTTTGAATTGTTTAGGGAAATGTTAGGAATACTTGTGAACCCATTTCTCCATTAAGGGGGAGTGTTGAAGATAATGGAGAATATGTAAATCTGGAGAGATTCGGTTCACTAGAGCCTTAGATTAGGAATTAGTTCCTACTTCTTAGGAAACCTTTTTAACTTCCCTAGATGTGTGAAAACTATATATGTTTTTGATTGTAAGATGATTGAGGTAGAGCGTTCTGCCAAAGGCAGTCTCTAGGTGGAGCTCTTCACATCTGAGCTGCTGAATTTATCAATAAAGTTGATTCTTCAGTTTTTTAACAAACTTGCACTAGAAAAATCATACCATAAACATAACTTCAATTATTACAAATTTGCATAATGTAGAAGAAAGTTTTTGACAACAAAATATAAAATATCTAGAAAGTGTAAATGGTCATTCTATCTATTCTCTAGTCTGATGCTAAGACAAGAGAATATAAAAGAAAATAAAAAGTATGAAGGCATTTTCACATGCTATTTATTTTTTAGAGTTCATGGTTTCAACATGTTTAAGTTCCTTATTGTTTTCATGTGTGATACCCCTTCGTTTCTATGTAAATATATTTTTATTTTATATTAAGCTATCTTTAATTGTGATGGCTAGAAATCCATGTTGGAATTGACTCAAAATGAGCAATAAAGTATGATGATATAATAAATGAATTTTATTAATGAAAAAATGCATAGAAAACCAAAAAATTACTTGGGAAAGAAACAATGGAGTAAGAGATTCTTGCCAAGATCTGGAAACCAATGTTGGTGGATAGATCACGACAATTTTCCCTTAAATCACTCCTAAAAATCCCTAGGAGATGATTAATAAGATTTAATATGATGTGAGAGAAAATCTATTAAATCACATAGTTTAAGAAAAACACTAAGGGAATGAAAAAGGAATAGAAAATATATTTCTTCGAAAAAAAGGAAAGCCTAGGCCAGTGGGTTGGCAAATCCATGAAAGGTGGGAAGCCGCTAAGGAAAAGTCTGTTAGGGAAATAATGTATAAAATACATTACCTAGAATCACAAGAGGTGGATGATTCTTTGGCAATCCTATCTTAGCCTTGGGGGAACTAGAGGATTCAATTCAAGGTTGGGAGGATAATGTTTCCCAAGAACAATTTCCAACAGTAGATACAGTTAGACTTTTCAGTATGTCTGAGTTTGACTTTTCTAGATGATTACTGGTTCTTGTAAATGTTTTTAGGATGGTGCTTCATAGTTAATCGAGGAATCTATTATCTGCACTTGCTGGTTATTTTAGTTACAGAATTGTTGAATGATGCTTTAATATAGGTATCTTATCTTGAAATTACTAGAAATATTAATTCAATGAGCAAGTTGTATAATCACCTCATCTGTCTTACAATTGTTATAAGAAAACAAAAAATATTTTTCTTTTGATATCTAATTCTATATAGATATGTTATGTTTCATCATTATGTATAAACAAAAAAAGGAACTCCGAGATGATTGTGTGTAAGGAGAAAGAAATTTGGAGACCCTTTATCTCCAATTTATTTTTAATCAGGATAGAAACTTACAAAAGAGACTCAATGCATAAATATCATGTGAGGTGAAAAAATCGATAGCCAATGGAAAAATATTTGTCAACGTTGTCCTTATGGAAAAATATATACTAAACATAACTTCTCATAGGGTAAATCAATGAGTATTGTTCCTATGGCCAGACTGACGGTAGTGCCAATGATGTGCTTGAGTAGCAAGTGAGAAGTAGATAATAGATGTGTTAGATTGTTATATACCTAGGGGGTATAATATGGGGTACCAAGGGAGGTACCCAAGGTAATAATGTAATAATGGGATGGGCCATAGTAATAAATAAGGTGGTTAACCCATGTCATCTAAGCGACCACAAGTAGTTAATAATAATGTAATGGGCCCATGGTATTAGTTGATGGTATGAGGGAACCATGGTAATGACCCATGGTATTGTATGTATGAGGCCTATATAGAGGCTAGAGACTCCATGTCAAGGAGAGTGAAGGATTATTGTATGAACAGGCATATGGCTTGTGGAGTGTTCTCCTTCCTTAAGGAGTGAATGTATGGTGTTGCCCTACCTTAAGGGTTTGATCAATAAAGAATCATTTCATATTATTTTTGGGTTTATTTACATTGTCTTATATTTTTATATCAGATCTATAATATTTCCGGGTTAGATCTACAACAAGTGGTATCAGAGCTACAACATAGATTCTGGGTATTGAGTGGAGTGTGGGTATTAATATGAGGAATATGTAATAAGTGTGAAAGAATAACAGAGACTAATAGTACCAACATCATTAATTTACACCACTCCCATTAATTAATGTTGGATAGTCTTAAGGATTGTAGGATCTATGTACAATAGTGTGGAAATACACCATTAGGGCTAAGTGTGAAAAATCTAGTTACATTATCATTGCTAAGATAATATTATTTAAAATCTAATATAGCCATTGAAAGTTAGCAAATGAACCATATATCATTGTAATCAGAGAGCATAACAATCTTATGACTAGTCTATAACCATACAAGAATGGTTGGGCAATTGGAAACTGCCAACTGTCTCATTCTATTTAACCATCAGAAAAAGAGAAACTCTTAAATAAAAGAATACAAAGTGCCATGGAAATGAGCATCGAAGAATAAGCACACTTAGAAAAGGTCGAAAAATTAGTCTTTGAGTGAGACACTCGGGGTAAAAATAGGGTACCTTTATAAGTTATAATATACAAACAAGACAAATTAGTAAGGAAATGTAATTAAGATATAAATATGTTGGTGATGATTATAAATTACTAAGGGAGATATAAATTAAGTTTGATAATCACCATGGGTGGAAAACAAAATATATGAATTACTTGTTATACAAAAATACACAAGAACGAGAAAAAAAGTAAATACATTTATATTTTTTTGTAAAGGAGACAAGTCGATATGATTACCATCAGCATTGAAGAGAAACATAACTAAAAAATAATGATCTAACTATGTCAAATTTCAGTAATTGCGAAGTAATAGACATGAAAATAAATGAGAATAACGGTCTTCCAGTAACTTGAATTCAGAGAGGAATCACTTAAGAAAAAAGTGATATATATATATATATATATATACTTTCGGAGGGTATAATGAAATGGAACTGTTCTAGAACCTTGAAAAGGCTTGGGTAACTACCAGGTCCATTTAATATATATATATATATATATATATATATATATATATATATATATATATATATATATAGAGAGAGAGAGAGAGAGAGAGAGAGAGAGAGAGACAAAAATTACAAGTTTTAAGAAAAACCCATAATGGAGTTATTGTATTTAATATATTGAACAGAGAAACCCACATAATGTATTCTAGGAATTTCACTGCGTGATACAGCCAAGGACATGAATTACACCCCACACAAAAAATAATATGGGACACTGGTATCACAGTGAGACCGTTCTATGTATATAGGAGCACTTACCTGTGGAAAGAAGGAGAAATCATCAAAGGTTCAACACAGACTCCAGTGGACTGAAGCAATACAATTGAAGATACAACTCTTACATGCACATGATATGTCAACCAGAAAAAAAACTAGAATTAATTGACACTCAAGTGAAAACATAGAATATCATATGAATGTGGAAAGAGAAACAAACCTTGGAAGTGAGATAGCCTGGAAATAAAATCTCACCTAGTCATAAGGGAGGGGTCGGCAGCCTATTGCCGAGAGACTAGGGAATAGGAATCCCGGGCTATGAATAAAAGGAACACAAAGAAAACATAACTAAATGGAACCACAACCAAACCAAATGTTAACCCTACCCCTAAAAGAGAATGAAATGTCAGATTCTTTAACTATGAATAAGGAATCATAATGTGAATAAGTGTTGGTGGAGGCATGTTTACTGGTAAATTATGAAAACCCCATTTTTTGTTTGTAGCGTGCATTGATTCATCCATTATGGAAGGCTTGTCTGAGCATTCATGACATGAAGTAGGGGAACTAATGTGGAATGATTGTCTGAGTGTTGACGACCTAAAGTAGGGGAACCATAGTAATGTTAATTATTTTAACAGATAGAGTTAAAATTCACAAATTAAACAACAACAAAAAACAAGAAAAAAAAAACAATGGAATTCTTATTACCAGTTGGGAATTATCAAAAAGATTTCTTGTAGAGAATACATGGAAACTGGCCCAACCACAATGCTCGTTCAGCAGAGTCACATTCTAGAGTCCTAGACATAAGCCAAGGAAGATGGGGGTTACAATTTATCAAACACAGGTGGAAATTAAATAGGAACAATATCATGTAAAATTGAAAACCCCAAAGTAATACCTTAACTAAGACTCCATTCCAACATTTGGCTGAAATCAACTACAACCAGATGGATTTGAGGTTGTGGATTATCATAGTGACGCAAAAACTCCAAAAGGGTTGCCAAAATGAATTAGGGCAAGAGAAGAACCCCACAAAGGAGTTAGGCTTTCTCTTCTATCAAGTTTCCATTGTCAAATCTCGACGTAACATCACTATCCTTCAATTACCCTTGTACTGGAGGCCATGTGAGTTCCATGTGAATGCCATAAAGTCGACCAATCCAAGGTGGGACACGTCATTGAAGAGTACAAAGCATTAGAAATCAAAACCCTTGGAATTTTAAATGAATAGTCGACAAGGGAATTCGATTAATAAACCTTCCAGAGAGTTCCATATAGGACTTAAGGAGGTAAATTCTAGCACTTCGATTCCACATTAACCACATCGTTATAATGTCATGACTTTAAGTATGGAGATTAAATCAAATGAAATGTAAAGTGCATGCATGAGTTATAGCATGTGGACTTAATATGTTATAATTAAGGAGACCAAGTTATAGGTCACGAAATTAAATCCTTATCATCAAAATTTTCCAACCCATATATTGACAATAAGACAAAGGTTGGGAATGTGTATAAGAGCGAACATAAGTGGGAATAAATGAAAGGATAATACCCTCTTGACATTGGTAATTAAATGAAATAAATTAAGGAGGTAAGTCTAGTATAATAGTCTCTATGATATTTATGTTAGTTATTTTAATAAAGATCTTTCTACCAGTCATGATCATGTATGCTTTTCACATAGTCTTAGTATGCTTGTCACATAACTTTTCAAAAATAAAATAAAAACAATTGGCAAAGGTTGTGACAGAATGGTATCAGAGGCTTAGTTTCAACACTAGGATTGGAAGCGACATCACACATAAATGCAATATGGGTAGAATATTAATTATGAATATTGATAAAAAAAAATATTTTTCATAAGGTACGAGAGGGAATCTGACCATAATGGAATGGCGGAAAATTCCCCACCGACAATTACAATTGGAGAAGAGTTATACATTGAGTCGGGGAATGAAAGTACTCCACCAATATCTCAGTTTATGGAAGTTATCAAAAACCTACAACAAGAGTTGACTTATCTTAGAAACAACAATGAACGCCTGCTAAAGGATAGTGAGGAACAAGAAAGGATGATAAGGGAATTGACCGAAAAGTATAGCCATAAAAGCATAGAACCAGAAGGGATGAAGAGGAAATATGTGGAAACAAAATCAGATAAGTATGAGAGTGGAAGTGAATTGGATAGGACATATACTAAATCACAAAAGGAAAATAATAAAATGGAGTTACAAGGAGAGTTTAGGAAAATTACACCCCTGACCTTCGATGGGGAAAGGAAGAAGATAAGGAAGCATGGCTTCTTAACATGATAAAATACTTTTAGGTGTATGAGTACGAGAGTAACTTAAAGGAGAGTCTAGTTATTTACCAACTGGAGGGAAATGCTGCTCTCTGGTGGGAAGAGTCCAAAAGTGGACACACATGGAAAGAAAATACAATTTCTTGGGAGGAATTCCAATTTTAGTTTAAGTCGTGATACCTGAGTGATCGATATTATGATGATTGTGCCAAGGTGTTTCACGAGTTAAGGTTGGGATAACTCACTATGGATTAATTTGTAGAAAAATTTACAAACTTATTACAATATGTTCCCTATATTAAAGAACAAAATGCCAAGGTACATCTATTCCTAAACTATTTACCAACCCCTTACAAAGAGAGGATTTAGTTTGATAATCCTAAGTGAATGGATGAGGTGTAAGGAAAGCCAAATTATGTTAATAGCAATTTAAGAATAGAGATGAAGGATTAAAATCATGGAAATGCAAGGAAAAAGCCAAGTCTATGATGAGTACAAAAAGGCAGAAACCTCCTTACCTTAAGAATTTTGGAAAGGATCATCAAATAAAGAAATTTAACAAAGGAAATGTAAATTAGCTTGCACAGTCTCAAACTAGGTCAAAAACCATGGAAATGAGTAGTAAAAAGAGAAGTGGGGTTAAGGAAAGAGAATCATTTAAGTTTTGGGTTTGTGGCGAACCACACTTATTACGGGACTCTCTTGATAATCCATGAACTATTCATAATATTCAAGCAATCCACGAAGCAACAACAATGAATGATGTTGCCAAAAGTATTCCTAGGATCAGTGCTGCATTGGAGGACAAAGAGGCTAAGAATCAATCTACCATGATTGAGATTGAAGGTACCATTTAAACCAATAAGTTTTTGTTTTAATTGATCTAGGGGCTAGTTTAAGTTAAATTAGTCCCCAAGTTCTGGAAAAATGTGAATTAAAATCTAAAAAATTCAAGAATGTATGGTTGGTATAGTTAGAAACTGGTACCAAAAGAAAGGTAACCAATCAAATAAGACATTTTTAAATTGAATTAAATGGTTATCTCACAAAAGTAGATTTAAATATCCTTTCCCTAAGATCCTATGATATATTAATATGCATGGACTAATTGGAGAAACATGGCGTTGTTATAAATTGTTTGGAGAAAACAGTAAGCTGTTTGATTCAAAATGGACAAACCTGGGTAATTAGAGGTAAACAAAAAACCAATATTGCTCTGAAAAATTTCAACATTACAGTTGAAAAGGAATGTAAGAAAATGATGTCAACTATGCATCATGTAGGAAGACACAAATAAGAAACAAACAGAAAATTTAAAATTAGAGACTCTACCAGTCATAAGTGAATTCCAATATGTTTTGTTAGAAGAAACCCTAGCTTTACGTCATCATAAAGCATATATTTCTCCATTGATTTAGTACCTAGTGCCACCCTAGTGTCTAGATCTCCTTACCGAATGAGTATACCAGAATTACTAGAACTGAAAATGATGTTATAGGAAATTATTAGACAAAGGTTATATCAGACAGAGTGTTTCACCATGGGGAGCCCCTGTACTATTTGTCAAGAAAAATGATGGCACATTTATAATGTGCATTGATTATCGCCAATTGAATAAGTTAACTGTCAAAAATAAATATCTCTTGACCTGGATTGATGATCTGTTTGACCAAGTAAATGGAGAAACTATATTTTTAAAGATTCATTTAAGGACAGACTATCACCAACTATGGGTAAAAGATGAAGATCTTCATAAGGCACCTTTTAGAACAAGATACAATCACTATGAGTTCGTAGTGTTACCCTTTGGTATCACTAACGCACCAACAACTTTTATGTTTTTAATGAACATTCGAACTCCACAAATATCTTGATAGATTTGTGATGGTGTTAGAGCCTAGATTTACCTCAGGCCGAAAAGGTAGGATCCAAGGTCAAAATCAAACCACACTCAGCTTGGTAGCGAGCCCTACCAGGTCAGGAGAGGACTCTCTCTGGGTCAATCTCAGCAAATAATGATCTATGGGGCTTGAGATGACTGAAATATCTTCTGATTTTAGGCTAGGTATATGTGCTAGAAAGTTGATTTGATAAAATAGTGTTTTGTTGGCTCAAAGGGAAAGGCACATTTTGGGGTTGCATGGATTGAGTCTCAGTTCTGCAGAAATCTCAATGGCGAAAGGTAGGCAATTGTTTTGGCACTTAAATTTGAGTGAGATGGAAGGAAAAGATAGGTGAGGTGTTAAAGAGGGCAAGGGAAATCATGGATCCTCCCCAAACAACTGAAAACATCAAATAACTAAAGCAAAATTCAAGTAGAGCACTGCACTTTCAATGAAGTGTACTTACACTCTTGTTTGTTTAGTTTAGAAGAAATAAGATAGATAATGGCATGCAGTCACATAAACAAATTCACAATTACAAAGAGAAGCATTGTACCAAGACGAATTGCCACATGAATCCCAAAGAGTGTTGCAAATCCTGGTCTCAATTCCTTAGCCAAAATGAAAATATGAGTGTACAATGAAGCTCAATGCTTTCTCAAGAGTCCAACCATGCTAATGACTGAAAAACAACATAATATAGACAAAAATATCTCATCCTTGCCTCTAGGGGTTGAGGTCACATGTTTAGGAGCTGATCCAACTAATTCTAAACTAAGAACTAGAAACTAGGAAACATAACAGCATGCCTCTAGAAACAAGGGAACTGATTCATTCAGTTTCAAACAACCTTTAAACTGATGAATCTACCTCTACAAGTGAAAATATAACATATTTACATCATACTCCATAAATTTTCATCAAATTACATCATAAATTTTCCATTAGGAAAGTGAAAAAGTCAAACTAGGTGAAGCTGGGCGAAAAACAGAGCAAAACTTGGTCAAACTGGCAATTTTTCCTCTATGCGCCGCGGCTGATTCTCTATGTGTAGTGCCGGTTTGGACCCACTTTTGGGGGCCTTCCCGATGTCCAAATGAGATACAGGTGTGCTTGTTGGAAAGTTCTACCTGCCTACTTGTCTACTTTCCAACCCAAGTGGAATATTTTAATTTGGCCTCCATTTTCCCCTCCAAAAGTCAATTCTCCCAACACTACTTCCTATGTGTCAAAATAGGGGCAGTGAGGTCATTTTTTGAATGTTTTTGACCTTTTTGAGGGCCCAAAACCTGCCCAAATTTCTTGGCCGTAGGTAGGAAAGTGTAATTTTTCATAAAAAATCTAAAAATGCTGAGTTTTTGAGATTTGGAGGCCCCTAGCAAAAGCGAGCGCCATGTGGCGTGGCACATAGCACATAAAAACTTGTTTTTTGTGCCAAAAATTTGCAAAATGCAAAAATTGCTCCAAATTTCTTGAAATTTGGGCTGAGACTTCTCTCTATCAATTGTTGTGATGAGCCAAGGAAGCCTCAGCTAAGATCTGAAGTCCTTCAACCTCTTTTTTCCTCCTTGATGCTCCCTTCAACTTTGCTTTCAAATTCCTGATTCTCACTTGACACACCAAGTTCCAGGACAAGTAATGATATGAAAAGTTTCTGAGCATATTCTTTTCATTGATTGCCTTCTCCAGCTTCCTCTCCAAGTGGATATTGACTCTTTCGAGACATGACTCCCTATTGGCATTGATCTCTTGCTCCAATGAAGTGACCTCCACCCCCCTCCTTTGGGTAGCTTGGCGGTTTTGCCGAATGTTTTGCAACTCCATAACCACCTGCTGATCCTCAAGCTACTTATTCCTTTGCTCCAGGTACTGTATAGTCCATTAGGCTCTATCCAAGTTGGTAGATAAGGCATCAATGTCTGCCTGCTGCTCCTTAATGATCTCTCTAAGATTTGCGCTTTGCGGGCCCATATCAGTATCATCACCCTCAACGAGGATGAAATCAGTCTCCTGTTCACCTGATGGTCCTTCCTCCTATAGTGGCCTCTTGCCTCGGTCCTGAACCTACTGTGCTGATGATGGAAGTGAGTCCCCTTCCACCCCAGGTGGAGATAACACTCGCTTTGCTGCTGCAAACAACCTTCTAGTGCCCCTCTGATAGGTGATGAACACCATCACACTAGCAGTCTCATGGCCCTCATGTTGATAAGAAGGTCCACCTATCTCATGCCCAGCCTCTAAAAGTCCCTGTTGAGCTTTGAAAAACTCATGAGAGATGAAGTCATTCTAAGTGATGCCCTGTAATCCAAGCTGATGAATGACCACAATTTTGATGGAGCAAAATGATAAATACTGTTGAACTATTGCTGAGGGGTGTTGTGCTACACAAGAGTGGTCATCTTCTCTATGTTTCGGCATATGAAGTAAGGAATGTTCATCATGCATACCCAAGTAAAATGCATCAGCAACCTGATGTGATAAGCATACAAACGGGAGAACCGGCCCTCACAGCTGAAATACTTCATGATGAGTTTCATTAGAGGAGCATATTCATGCTTGAGGTACCGAAAGGGAAACACTCTCTTGAGCCGTCTCAAAAAACCGGGTTTGATGTATGGTTCATAATGTTGCCAGTCAATTTTTAGCCTCTTGTTCCATTGCTCTCCAATGTTGGGTATGCCGGTTGCTAGTGAAATGGATTCTAGTGTTAATGTGAAAGTGTCACTAGCAAGAGTAGCTTGATCACCATGTAAATGAAGCACAAACAGATGAGCCAACTCATGATGAAACTGAATATTAGCAACCTTCTCACAAAACTCATAACATGACTGATACTAGGAACAAAATATGGCAAGAGGGCAGGCCTGTAACTCAGCAAGAGTAGTTGCTTCTTCTCTGATATGTTTTCCACCTCTATGAGGCCTCCTGGGTGCATGTCCCTCTGTGGGTGAATCACTTTGGGTCTCCTCTTCATAATCATATGAAGGATCAGATGCCATGGCTACTGGTAGATGAACTGCCTTGGAGAAGTAGGTGCTAATATGTGAAACTGTCTTGGTGATGTGCTTGACCTCTGCCACCAAGGGAAAACAATAAAATGAGGGACTATAAGGGGAGGGAAAAATAGTGGGAATTTAGGGACTGTTGGGATAGATTTAGTTAGGGAATATGGGATGTTTTGGGAGATTTTGTATAGGATTAGGGTTTAGGGTTTTACATTTGAGAATTTGGAAAAGGGAATTTGGGATAAGGGATTAGTGAATTTAGTGGGTAGGGGAACTTAGGGAATAAGGGAATCAATGGAAAAATGGGATAAGGGAGTGAACTTGGTGGCAAAACAGTCATCAAAACCCTAGGCAGTAACTTTGTTTGAGGAATTTCAAATGATAGGGTTTGATTTTTTTTTTTTTAACACTCACCATGTAACACACATCATAATATAAACACGAAACTGGGATAAACAATAGAGGTGGAGCTCTACCTACTTGGAACAAGATAAATTCGTGTGTTTTTGGCGATTGGAGGACGTTCTAGAAATTTTCGGGCCCTCTGGCTGTATGCACCATGCATCCAGCCCAATGTGTTGCGCCTTCTGTATGTGTCGTGCCCTTGTTGTTTTACACTACACAATGAGGCCCAATGCGCCGCGCCTGGTGAGTGCGCCATGCCTCCTGCCCAGTGTGCCGCGCCGATCGATTTTCACCCAAACTTGTCACTTACTCACCCAAATCGTTTTGCTTTGCTTCTCTTTGCTCTTGGACTACAAATGGACTTAAAACACTTGCAGAAATTATTTATACATGAGCTTTTCAAATTTAATTTTGCCAAACCCACTTTCATAATGTTTTGAAAATTACTTTATTTCAAACTCTATATTTTTTGGAAATTTTCACTTCTTTTAAGATTTGTGATGAACTAAATGACCTGAGCTTTGCTTGTTTTGCAGGTGTTGGAGCTTCTGGGCTAAGGAAAAAAACCAGGATTAAAGATGAAGAAATTTACAATGAGGAAAACAAAATCTTCATGATTTTGTAGAATGAAAGCTAAATACTTTGTTTTTCCTCAAAACTCTGAAAAACACATTTTTGAACACTTGGTGATGAAATTTATTGATGTTGCAACCTCCTCATGGCCTGCTGGTAATTATTGGACATTTTGACACATTTTTTGACGAAACCCTAATGAAACCCTAGACCTAATTGAGCATGAAACCCTTGTTAGCACCTAAATCTGCCCTAGGCTGAAGGAAGCAAAAATTCAGGGTAACTACAAACCACGCTTAGTCTGGTAGCTAGCCCTACCAGAACAAGAGAGGGCTCTCTCCGAGTCATGCTCAGTGAATAGATAAGTAAAAAACGGTTTGAGATGACTTACAGTGAAGTATTGATCTTAGGCTAGTAAGTGAATATGGATACACGAAACAATTTTTATGAATGACCAAGCTTCTGGGATGGTATGGGACCAACGGTCAGCAAAGAACAGAGAATTTAATACAAAGGCACATATTACTTCGTGAAGCAAGGCAGGCAGAAAGTGTAGCAATTTAGTTTGGAATAACGCGAAACAGAGAGATTGCTGAGGAGTTTGAAAAGGGCATAAGAACATGAATCCTTTTCAATAGAAGAAGAACACTGAACATGAAATTTTCCCACAGGAAGAGAAATAAAATTGAATTCTACCTAATCTCACTCAGAAAATTTCACTGGAAATAAACATGAATTGAATTATGAAACATAATGAAATACATATGAAAACATAAGATACACATTTGCTACACTAACAACCACAAGAATCTCATGAAACAGAGCCGCTGCCTTTCATTAATTCTCTATCAAAAATATAAAGTGAAGAAACATAGTTTCTTTTCCACAGTCTCCCAGAAGTTAGGAGCCAACCAACCCTTTGAAAATAGCTTGCATACAATATATAGAACGTGCCATGAACAGATAGAACACCCAAGTGTTGCGGAGTTACTGAAATCATTACAAAATGGAGATGGACAGCCAACCATTAGCTATAGGTGCAGCATTACAAACATGACAAATGGCTTGGGTGACCGTTTGCCTTCCTTCGCCACTTGGATAGAAGCCAATCTGGGAAAAAAATACTTTAAATGCTGCCTTTGGTGCCAAAAAACCGAAGTGTAGATGAGCGGGCCCACTTGGAGAAGTCACGAATCGAAAATTCGCGAAACGGAAGAAAATTTGGCAATTTTTTCTCTGTGCATCGCGCTACTTTGGGGCCTATTTTGGGGCACTTGTAGGTGTCCAAAATGTGCCTAATGTTAGGATATTCCGACACATAGGAAATAGTTAAGTATAACTTGGTCTAGTATAGAGTTAGGTAAAGTGTGTTTCTTTACTATTTACATTTTGTAACTTACAATCTGACGGTCACGATATGTAGTGATCTGACGGTTCATTCTCTCCTCGATATTACCGACACTTGATCTGTGGCTTAACACCCGATTGGTCCATGATCTCTATTTAAAGAGCATGGAGGGTCATTTGTAGGTTAACTGTCCATTAGAGAAGCTTATGTAAAATTTTATTCTTTTATTAATAAATTTCCTGAAGTGGCCGCGTTGGCTCAGGCCGTGGACTATTTCCCTCTTTGAGGGTTTTAACCACGTCAAAAGTACTGGTGTATTGATCTGTGATCTATTTGTGAGAGGTGTCCTTTGGTGTTCTGTCTGAGGAACTTACCCTGTAAATTCCTACATGGTATAAGAGCTATTTGAGGGCCGCGTCTGTTGGTGATCCAAATCTGAAGCCGGTAGAACTGCATCCGACTGTCGTTTCCTATATCTACTGTTTCTGACTACTTTCGGGCCGAGAGGACTGCTCTATTATGTTGGGAGCATCTGTTCCAGTGTGGAACCCCTTTCGTTTCATGCGAAAAGGCTTCCGGTAGCCCTAGCTACGTCATTTTTAAGATCTGGAGGTATATAATGTTTATTTGCAGTTTAGAGTTATTTTCTCTCTGTTTATTTCGGTTTCGGCTTATTTAGCCTTTTTTACTACCAGATCTATACCTTTCATTTCTGCGTATGCTCTTTGCCCCGTGACTCTATGTGACCTGGGCAAATCAGAAACAAAAAGGAAGAATTTTTCTCATGCGTATGCTCTTTTCTGCTGCGCCTTAGTGTGATCTCGGAAAATCAGAAACATTGAGGAAAATATTCAGTTTCTGGCTAAAGCTAACTTCGAGCTGCAAGGTTCATTTTTTTTTCTATGTCCATGTTGGGTTTTGTGTTTCTTTTTTGTAGGGAAAAAGAGCTCTCTCTCTCTCTCTTTTTATAGCTCACTTGGTTCAAAGCTAATTTATGAGAGTAGAGGTCTTGAGTTCAAGTCTCCTTTTTGTGGGGATGTATTTTTCATTTCCGCACATTCCCGCACTTCATCAGCATCTTCATCAATTTTTCTTCAAAAAGCCATAACTTCTTCATCCGGAAGCCGTTTTCAGAACCGTTTTTTTTTAAACAGCCTAATTTTTCGAGATCTTTCCATTGGAACACTTAGTTTTAGCATCTATAGCTTTAGTTTCTGTTTAAATGGAAATTCCATGCCAAGTTATTCTTGACAGCACCAACTACTTCCAAAGGTGGTCCTACATTGTGGATTTAATTAGAAGTAAAGGTCTCTACAAAATAGCCTCAGGCCAAGAAACCAAACCGAAAGATGAAGATAAGGCAGCTAAATGGGAAAATAGGTAAGATCAAGCACGTGGGTTGATAGGGATGTCTATTTCTCTAGATCTTAGATTCCATATTGCAGAACTTGATACTCCTGATGAAGCATTGAAACAAATTACTAAAGTTTTTGGAATCAAAAATGAACTTAGAGCCCATCAACTTGAAAATGAGTTGCTTACATTGGACCCCAATAATATTTCTTGCATTGAAGATTTTTTGTCCAAGTTCAAGACCCTTAGACTTCTCTTGGAAGGTGTTAAGGTTAAGAAAGAAGATAGTAACCTTATCTATTCCATTCTTACTAAGTTCGGACCAGCCTACTCTTTGTTTGTTTCCACCTTCCATTCTACAAGAGAAGCCTTCATTTCTCAAGGACAAGACTACAAGTCCCCTTCCTTTGAGTCATTTTGTGATTCTTTAATAAGAGAACGACCAAAACTCTTACACCTTGGACTTCTTAATCTTGGAAACTCTTTCAAGAAAGCGTTAGCTGTCGAGCAGCAACCAAATCCAAAGAATCCTAAGAAGTTATATAATAAAAGGAATGGTCCTAAGCCAAACAAGGGTCCTAAGCAATCTCAGCCTCAAAATGAAAAATCATTTCAACAAAATGATAAGACAAATAAAAACAAAGGGAAGAAGACTGATAGACATTGGAACTTTTTTAATTGAGATGGCCACTTAGAATCCAAATGCTCTAAGAAGATGGAAGCCTTGGAAGCAGCAATGAAGAAGCATAACATCCATTTGGAGCACTCTTCAACTTCAACTTCATCTTCACGAAAGGCACTTTCTACATGTGGTTGTCAGGCATCTCGGTCTGGCTATGCACTAAATGTATCTTCTTCTTCTCATTCTCATGAGTGGCTCATTGATTCTGGAGCTTCTTATCACATGGCCAAAAACAAAGCCATGTTTTCTTCTTTAAATGATTGTAACACCAAAAATATATATGTTGGTGATGATAGATCTCTTAGTGTTGTAGGGACTGGAACTGTTCATATAGACAATGGTCAGTTTAATGATGTATTATGTGTTCCAACCTTATCCTGCAACCTTCTATCTGTATATCAGATAACTCATTCAGGTGAAGGTAAAATCGTTGAATTTTCACCTCACGATGTTGTAATTAAGGACCTAAGAAATCCTAGACAGATTTTAGCTACTGCCATTGCTGATGATTCTACAAGGTTGTATAAGTTTCACAACTTTGGGTCATTAAATCTTCCCTCAGTATTTGTTGCTCATAACGATGAAGTGAGCAAACTTTGGCATGAGCGATTTGGTCACTTAAACTATCGATCCCTTCAGAATCTATGTAAAGAAAATATGGTGACAAGTCTTCCAATGGTATCTTGGAGAGATGGTGTTTGTTCCGGATGTGTACTCGGAAAACATCAGCGGGATAGTTTTGAAAAACGTGCCTCTTGGCACACCTCAGCCCCTTTACAGCTCGTGCATAGTGATTTATGTGGTCCACTTTTAGTTGCTTCATTCTCTGGCTACAAGTATTTCTTAACTTTCATTGATGATTTCTCCAGACGCAGTTGGGTATACTTCTTAAAACTCAAGAGTGAAGTATTTAACATGTTCTTGGCCTTTAAGGCCTTTGTTGAAAAACAATCTGGACATCAAATTCTTAAGCTAAGACCTGATAATGGCAGAGAATATGTTAACAACAAATTCATCAACTTTTGCACTGAGAATGGAATTCAAATGCAACATACTGTTCCATATACTCCACAAAAAAATGGTGTAGCTGAAAGGAAGAATCGCACCTTAAAGGAAATGGCTAATTGTATGCTTCAATCTAAAGGACATAGTCTTAATTATTGGGCAGAAGCAATTAACTGTGAAAATTACATAATAAATTGCACTCCTACTAAGGTTTTAAAGAATATCACTACAGAAGAAGCATGGAGCTAAATTAAACCAGATGTAAGTCACTTTCGAGTTTTTGGAAGTGAAGCATGGGCCCATATTCCAGATGAGAAACATAAAGCTTTAGAACCTAAGAGTGAAAAATGTATTTTTGTTGGATATTTTGAAGATGTCAAAGGATAAAGAATTATTCCACTTAAGTCCAAAAATGTTATCATTAGAAGAGATGTAAAGTTTGCTGAAAATATATCAGCGTACGAGCCTAGTTCGGCGGATGTGCCACCTCTCCCTATCTCTTCTACTTTTGAAAATATTTCTTCTTCAGATGATGAAAGCGAGGATGAAAATCCTCCCCCACCTTCTCAGGATCCTCCTTCATCTCCTCAGCTTCCAAAATGGGTTCGTGATACTCGGGATGCAGTAGGTGATCTTGCCGGTGATCCTACAGATCAATGACATACACGTTCTTAGTTTGATAGAGCCTCTTCTTTACCGGCTTAAGCTTTAGTGAATTATGATCCTGACAGCTTTTCAGAAGATTCAGGCCATCTAGATTAGGAAGCAGCTATGAATGAAGAATATCATTCATTATTCGCAAATGATACATGGCATCTTGTTCCTCTACCAAAGGGACAAAAACTTGTTAGATGCAAATGGGTTTACAGAACCAAGTATGGACCAGATGGGAAAGTTGATAAGCATAAAGCTCATCTTGTTGCTAAGGGTTTTTCACAAGTTGAAGGCATTGACTACACTGAAACCTTCTCCCCTATTGCCAAAATGAACTCTATCCGCCTTGTTCTTTCCCTTGCTGCCTCTTTCAAATGGGAAGTCCATCAGATGGATGTTAAATCTGCCTTCTTGCATGGGGACTTGCATGAATAAATCTATATGGAACAACCTATTGGCTTTATACAAACAGACTCCAGCCTTGTATGTCAGCTTAAGAAATCCCTTTATGGTCTCAAGCAAGCTCCTCGAGCTTGGTATGCCAAAATGGATAACTTTCTTTTAGAAAATGGCTTTTCTAGGTGTCATTCTGACAATACTATCTACACCAAGAAAGTGGGCAAGTCTCTTATCATTCTTGTTCTTTATGTTGATGATCTTATCGTAACTGGTAGTGATCCCAACCTTATAAACCATGTGAAGTCTAGCCTTAAAAGGAAGTTTGAAATGACAAACTTAGGACACATACATTATTTTCTTGGTCTTCAAGTCTTGCAATCCAAGGAAGGTATTTCCCTTTCCCAGTCCAAGTATGCCTGTGATATTCTATGCCATTTTCACATGGAAGACTGTAAGTCAGCCCCTTCTCCCCTTCAGTCTGGAGTCAAACTTTCATTCACTTGTACTTCTCCTGAAGTTGATGCTACCTTATACCGTCAACTTGTAGGAAAACTTTTGTATCTAACCCATACTCGTCCTGACCTTTCCTTTGCTATTGGCCTTATTGCTCGGTTTATGCAAAACCCACGTGAAAGTCATTGGAAAGTAGCTAAAAGAATACTTCGTTATGTTGGAGGTACAGTTCAGTTTGGGATTCATTACAGTGCCAAAGCATATCCTCTATTAGTTGGTTTCAGTGATTCTGATTGGGCTGGTGACCCTGATGATCGGAAGTCTACTGCAGGTTATGTGTTCACTCTTGGTTCAGGACCTATTACATGGGCTTGCAAGAAACAAGGTGCCATTTCTCTTTCTTCAGCAGCAGCAGAGTATCGTGGTGTCGTAGAAGCTAGTAAGGAAGCCTTATGGCTTCGTCAGATCCTGTCAGAGTTTGGCTTTCAGTAGAAACATCCGACTACACTTTGGTGTGATAATCAAACTACCATTCAGCTATGCAAAGATCCAATCCAACATTAACGCAGCAAACACATTGAACTGCACATGCACTTCATCAGAAAGCTCATTCACGACCATGTTCTTGAAGTGCAATATTGTTCAACATATGATCAAGTTGCAGACATCTTTATAAAGGCTCTCACAGAGGTGAAGTTCACTAAACTTCGATTTATGGTTGGAGTTCAGGAAGTTGTCACTAAGGAGGTATAGGTTCTAGTGCCTCCTTCCTTCTCCTATTGTGTCATATTTGTAAATCCTTCAATCCTATCCCAAGTTTTTCTTAAGGGGGAATGTTAGGATACTCCGACACATAGGAAATAGTTAAGTATAACTTGATCTAGTACAGAGTTAGTTAAAGTGTGTTTCTTTACTATGTACATTTTGTAACTTACAATCCGACGGTCATGATATGTAGTGATCCAACAGTTCATTCTCTCCTCGGTATTACCGACACTTGATCCGTGGCTTAACACCCGATTGGTCCATGATCTCTATTTAAATAGCATGGAGGGTCATTTGTAGGTTAACCGTCCATGAGAGAAGCTTATGTAAAATTTCATTCTTTTATTAGTAAATTGCCTGAAGTGGCCGCGTTGGCTCAGGTCGTGGACTGTTTCCCTCTTTGAAGGTTTTAACCATGTCCAAAGTACTGGTGTATTGATTTGTGATCTGTTTGTGAGCGGTGTCCTTTGGTGTTCTGTCTGAGGAACTTACCCTATAAATTCCTACACCAAAGTGGGCTTGTTGGAAATCTTGTCCTATCTACTTTCTAACCCAACTGGAATTTCTGAATTTGGTGCTCATTTTCCCCTCCAAATCTTCATTCTCCCAAGACTGCTTCATGTGTGTCAAAAAAGGGGCAGAGAGGCCATTTTTAGGTGTTTTTGACCTCTTGGAGACTCATATCTTGCCCAAATTTCTTGTCCGAGCACCAATAGTTGTGATTTTCCATGATGAATCCAAAAATTCAAACCATTCCTCATTTGGATCTCTATATTTTGAGCGTCGCGACAGTGGCGCGGCACACAGGGAGAAAAACCCTGTATTTTGCCCAAAAATTTGTCATGTGACCCAAAAAGCCCCAAAAATGCTCCAAATTCCTTGTCCAGGCACCAGTAGTAATGATTTTTTATTCTAAATCCAAAAATGCAAACCATTCCTCATTTGGAGTTCTAAATTTTTAGTGTCGCGGCAGTGCGTGGCGCACAGGGAAGTGGCGGAGCGCATTGGGCTTGAGGGGCGGGGCATATAGACTGTGCGTAGCGGTTTTTTCAGGAGACGTTTGGAGGCCTTGCCGGTGTCTAAATTGCACTCTGGATAGCTTGTTGGAAAGGTATTTTATTCTAACTTCCAACCCAACTAGAATGTTTCAATTTGGAGTTCATTTTCCCTATCAAATGTCAAATCTCCCAAGACTGGTCAAAATGTGCCAAATGAGGCTGCCTAAAGGCAGAGTTCTGTTACAGCCAACTTTTGAATGCCTTCCGCAACTCCAAATTGAGCTCATGATAGCTCATTTGAAATCTCTTTGTGTCTATCTATCATTTGATGCATCAAGAAAGTCATTTGGCCAACTGCGCTAGGAGAAAATTTGATTTTCCCAAGGTCACTACAGAGGTTCATCAATTCTCCTAAGGCAACAATATTTTTGACAGTTCTCCAAACAAATGACACTTGTGTAAAAATTGAAGGAGGTTTTTCTTCCCTGGCATGTTTTGGAGAAAAACCTCTCTCAGTTTTCCCAAATTCATCTTTTATTGCTCAGAAACATCATTTGAGTGAAACCTATCCCGATGTGTGAAACAAGGGATTTGTCGAAATGAAGCGAAATGAAGGGGATAGGGAGCTTCTAAATTCTTGAGGAAATTTTGGGAAGTAGGGAGGGATGTTAGGAAGTAGGGGAAAGTGAAATATTAGAGATTGAGTGAGGGGAAGGGGCCCAAAAAGGCAAAACATAGGTCCAACCTAGAAAATTTCCAAGTTTAGCAAGAAACTAGGGTTTGTGCGAAAATGAGGAATTTGGGGATTTTAGTGATGGGAAGTGTTTAATAAGGTACTTTATGGATAGGGAAAGGTGTATGAACATCAGGATACAATTTTTTCTGATGATTTGACCATACAAGAGAAATTAGCTTCAAAACCCTAGGAGAGGGAAATGAACATTTCCTAGGCGCAACTGAAGCATGAACAAGGTGTAAAATGGCCCAGTGGAACTTGACATGATGATGACAAACCTTTGAATGATGGTACACTAATTTTGAATGGTGACATGGAACATCATTTGGACAACTTTGACCAGGGTAAAATCAAACCCTAGACCTAATGCCTAGTGACCAAATTTTGCTTGAAGACTCATTGAAATGACAAAATTTGACCTTGACACTTTAAAATCACTTTGTAAGAGCATGTTTGATCACTGGAGGAAGGCTGCAAAGAATGACACTAACATTGGCTCCAATAGCGATGGCAGCTCCAGCTCCTTGGAGGTGCCAAGAACTGCAGATCTTTGGGTGAGAAGACAATGCCTTCGTCCATTGGGCTATGGAATCAAAAAATAGAAACTGACATTATGCAAATGAACTCTGACTGAAGACTCAAACCATAATAAAACCAGACATGACTAATTCCTAACTAACAAACTAGAAAAATGCTCATATTTGAGCTTATTCAGCAAACCTACCCTAATTACTCTTTCCACCACTCGGTCAAGTGAGATGGAACAGCCAATGCAACCAGGTAAGCATTATGGCTGATATTTGATTTCTTCCCAAATGCTTTCTGATGCGCAGGAAAAGGGAAGAATCGAAACGCAGCTCCCATGGAAACTTGGAATCAAGTTCACTATTGAAAAACTTGCAAAGCATGAATTGGTTGGATGACTTCAAGAATACTACAAAAGGATCTTCATAAGCATTGCCATTGATTTCCATTAACAAACTACTACTCTGGTCCAAGAAATCTTCATAGCTGGATATTAAACTTTTCCTCACATCTGTACTGTCTTTCTCTGATGATTGCAGCAAGCGGTCAAAAGGATCCTGAATTTCGTGAAGAACCAAACTCTGTTGTTTATTCCAAACAGAACCAAAGCCTAATTTATCAATCTCCTCATATGACTGCAAACTTTGGTATGGGCTATGAAATGAACAATCTGTTGAACAAGACAATGAAGGTGACCCTTGAAACAGATGATTATCAACATTCTCTTTTGTCTCCTGGTTGGCTGATGGAGAAGAAGTTTTACAACAAACAAAATCTAACACATGAGCAAAAGGATCATCAAAAACTTGAGGAGACTACTGCAATGTATCTATTGAAATTGTATGACATCCTATTGGCTGTTCATCCTTTTCTTTAGAGATATTACGAAGATTTTGCCTTATAAACTGAAATGCTTCGTAACACAAGGGTACAAAATCCTCTTGCATCATTAAATCATGTATTTCGGCTGCCTCACATTCATCTGTAATCTGACCTTGAATTGTGTTTGGTGGCTGCAAATCTGGTTTTGTATCCAAAATGATTTCATCAATCATTTCAGGGGAAGATTTCTTATTAACAACCTGCTCAAAAATTTCGCCATCTATCTCATCTTCAACATTAAAACTGAGAGATTGTTGATTTCCTACAAGCTTTTCATTTGAGGATTTACTATGCAATTTACCCCACAAAAACTAAAATGATTCAAAACAGAGAGGTAAGGAATCTTCTTGTATCGTTTGATAATAAAAGCCAGCTTCTATGTCTTCATGTGCAACCTGACTATTAATGGCATTTAGGGACTGGAACTCTGAATATAAAAAGTCTGGAACAAAATTTTCATCTCCCTCAAGAGGATCCAAATCAAGATTTGTCGATAGCTAATGTTTGATTGCATGGAAATTATCTCTGATGAACTGACATGAATCAAAACACAAAGGAAAAGATCCTTCACTTACCTCAACATCTGTTGCACTTTCCTTATCGTTTCCATAGCTGATATGCCTCGGTTGATCATTGTACTCGAGCTGCTGTAAGCAAACTTCCTCATCCCATAACTGGCTGTTGATTTGTCTGCAAGATTAGCTTCTGTTTGGAGAGCATAATCATCATCATCATTCTGATCAAACTGAGGCAAATCGTCAGTATAAAACACATCATCAAGCATACATGTCATATCAACAGGTCTTTCCTCTCCAATATGATCTACATAACAATCCTTATGACTACTGAGATAAGAAACAAAATGTTTTGGATCAGCCACTTGTTCATGAACGCCATTTTCATCTTTTGCAGTCATTTTCCTCACCATCTCTTCTACTACACTCACCAAAATGTCAAGATTTTCCTCTGAAGGTGTAGTTTTCTCTGGATCCACATTTTTCATCTCTTCTTCTTTCAACCTTGCCCTTCTGATAAAAAAATGAGCCTTTACATTTACTGCATTGTTTTGCATCTATTTAAGTGTTGCGACATTCTTTTCTCTTAGCTGAAACTCCATTTCCGGATCAAAGGCACCGGGGTAGTGCAAGAGAGCAGATCCAGGAGTGGGTCTTATATCAACCATCATTGAATAATAAACTTGATTAAATCTAGCTAAAATCTATTGTACTGTCTCCCCTCGCAGTCTTTTCAGCTGATTATACTCTTCTACGATAAGGAAAAGGTTTTGTCCGGTCCTCCACCTGTCAAGAAAAACCTTGAAGAACCACTATAAATCTGTGATGCTTGCATCAAGCAGGGCTTTGAACCAACTCTTGACTTTGCCTTGCAAAGAAAGGGGAAAAAGCCTTATACTGACATCTTCTTCATCAATTTCGAAAAGGTCTAGAAATGTCTCAACGTTCTGCACATGTTGCTCAGCATTGACACTCTTACATTCACCGTCAAATCTTGACAAGTATAGATCATAGTTTTTGGGGAAAGCATGAAGAACAGAAGGTAAAACAAGAGGTTTATACCTATCTGGGATTGTAACAGCTGTAGGGATATGTAAAAGAACTATAGGATCAATTTTGTTTTCTTTAGGCTCATCACTTTGCAGAGAATCATCATAATATGTAGGAAACGTAAGGAGGCGAGGATCAAAGGGAAACTCACTATTTACACTTTTTTAATAGATCGGGTGAAGATTTTAATCACCTTTATCATACAACAGGTTCTGAAAAACTTTTAGGGAAGCTTCAAAAACAGTGAAAAAGTAATTTACAAGAAAGAAGAGTAGAACCTGAATACCATTCCACTTTGGATACCCAAACTTTGTGTAAGATCCTTCCATTTTCACAGAGAAAGAGTTAGTCCTCCATTGGAGTCACCATGAAGCACTGATTGTTGGGTTCTTCAGTGAATGGAGTCGCTAGGTGAATGATTTCAGCCGTCTTCTTATGTCTGATCATTGTTCACCATCAAGCATTAGATCTGAGCTTGATAGATGTACTGGGGCAAGACAATCTTCAAGAAAACCATGTTCCTCCCCAGTGGAGTTGCCACTATGTTAGCACCTAAATCTGCCCTAGGCTGAAGGAAGGCAAAATTTAGGGTAACCAAAAACCACGCTCAATCTCGTAGCTAGCCCTACCAGAATAGGAGAGGGCTCTCTCTGAGTCACGCTCAGTGAATAGATAAGCAAAAAACAGTATGAGATGACTTACAGTGAAGTATTGATCTCAGGCTAGTAAATGAATATGGATACAAGAAACAATTTTTATGAATGACCGAGCTTCTGGGATGGTATGGGACCAACGGTCAGCAAAGAACAGAGAATTTAATACAAAGGCACCGATTACATCATGAGGCAAGGCAGGCGGAAAGTGTAGCAATTTAGTTGGGAATAACACGAAATAGAGAGATTGCTGAGTGTGAAAAGGGCATAGGAACATGAATCCTTTTCAACAAAAGAAGAACACTGAACATGAAATTTTCCCACAGACAGAGCAATAAAATTGAATTCTACCTAATCTCACTCAGAAAATTTCATTGGAAATACACATGAACTGAATTATGAAACATAACGAAATACATACGAAAACAGAAGATACACATTTGCTACACTCACAACCACAAGAATCTCATGAAACAGAGCTGCTGCCTTTCATTAATTCTCTGTCAAAAATATACAGTGAAGAAACAAAGTTTCTTTCCCACAGTCTCCCAGAAGTTACAAGGCAACCAAAACTTTGCAAATAGCTTGCATACAATATATAGAATGTGCCATGAAGAGATAGAATGCCCAAGGGTTGGGGAGTTACTCGAATCATTACAAAATGGAGATGGAGAGCCAACCATTAGCTACAGGTGCAGCGTTACAAACATGACAAATGGCTTGGGTGACCGTTTGCCTTCCTTCACCACTTTGATAGAAGCCAATCTAGGGAAAAGATAATTTAAATTCTGCCTTTGGTTCCAAAAAATGGAAGTGTAGATGAGCGGGCCCACTCGGAGAAGTCGCGAACCGAAAACTCGCGAAACGGAAGAAAATTTGGCAATTTTTCCTCTGTGTGTCGCACCATTTTCTCTATGTATCGTGATACTTTGGGGCCTATTTTGGGGCACTTGCAGGTGTCCGAAAGGTGCAAAAGTGGGCTTGGTGGAAAGCCTGTCCTATCTACTTTCTACTCCAACTAAAATTTCTGAATTTGCTGCTCATTTCCAAATCTTCATTCTCCCAAGACTGCTTCCTGTGTGTCAGAAAAGGGGTAGAGAGGCCATTTTTGGGTGTTTCTGACCTCCTGGAGACTCAGATCTTGCCCAAATTTCTTCTCTGGGCACCAGTAATCGTGATTTTCCATGATGAATCCAAAAATTAAAACCATTCCACATTTGGAGCTCTAGATTTTTAGCGCCGCGCCACTGGGAGAAAAACCCTGTATTTTGCCCAAAAATTTGTCATGTGACCCAAAATGCCCTAGAAATGCTCCAAATTTCTTGTCTGGGAACCATTAGTAATGATTTTTTATGCTGAATCAAAAAATTCAAACCATTCTTCATTTGGAGTTCTATATTTTTAGCGTCGCGCCAATGCGCGGCGCACAGGGAAGTGGCACTGTGCACTGGGCCTGAGGCACGACGCATATAGCCTTTGTGTAGCAGCTTTTGAAGGACACGTTTGGAGGCCTTCCCGATGTCCAAATTGGGATCAGGATAGCTCCTTGGAAAGGTCTTTGAGTCTACTTTCGAAAAAAGCTAGAATGTTTTAATTTAGAGTTCGTTTTCCCTATCAAAGGTCAAATCTCCCAAGACTGGTCAAAATGTGCCAAATGAGGCTGCCTAAAGGCAGAGTGCTGTTACGGTCAACATTTGAATGCCTTCCTCAACTCCAAATTGAGCTCATGATAGTTCATTGGAAATCCCTTTGTGTCTAGTTATAATTTGACTCATCAAGCAAGTAATTTGGCCAACTGAGCTAGGAGAAAATTTGATTTTCCCAAGGTCACTTCAGAGGTGCGTCAATTCTCCCGAGGCAACTATATTTTTGACATTTCTCCAAAACCATGACACCTGTGTAAAAAGTGAAGGAGTTTTTTCTTCCTTGGCATTTTTTGGACAAAAAACTCTCTCATTTTTCCCAAATTCATCTTTTATTTCTCAGAAACATCATTTTAGTGAAACAAATCCCGATGTCTGAAACAAGGGATTTGTTGAAATGAAGCGAAATGAAGGGGATAGGGAGCTTCTAAATTCTTGAGGAAATTCTGGGAAGTAGGGAGGGATGTTAGGAAGTAGCGGAAAGTGAAATCAAGATATTGAGTGAGGGGAAGGGGTCCAGAAAGGGAAAACACAGTTCCAACCTATAAAATTGCCAGGTTGTAGCAAGAAACTAGGGTTTGTGCGAAAATGAGGAATTTGGGGATTTTAGTGATGGGAAGTGTTTAATAAGGTACATTATGGATAGGGAAAGGTGTATGAACATCAGGATACAAGTTTTTCCGATGATTTGACCATACAAAAGAAATTAGCTTCAAAACCCTAGGAGTGGGAAATGAACCTTGCCTAGGCGCAACTAAAGCATGAACAAGGTGTAAAATGGCCCAGTGGAACTTGACATGATGATGAAAACACTTTGAATGATGGTACACTCATTTTGAATGGTGACATGGAATGTCATTTGGACAACTTTGACAAGGGTAAAATCGAACCCTAGACCTAATGCCTAGTGACCAAATTTTGCTTAAGGACTCACTGAAATGACAAAATTTGACCTTGACACTTTAAAATCACTTTGTAAGAGCATGTTTGATCACTGGAGGAAGGCTGCAAGGACTGACACTAACAACCTTAAAGACAACCTTTGCAATTTCAAGATAAAAAGAAGATTGTGTATGTTTTTTAATGAACAAACATGAGTGAGCAGGTAGATAACATGAGGGAAACTGTAGGAATGCCACTACTATCAGATGATCTATGCACCTAATGGAATGCAAATGACTCGGCGGGCACCTAATATGAAATGCAACAAGAGGATTTGATCTCTGATAGAGGGCTAAAAATACCGACTCTAACATTGGATCCAATGGGGATGGTAGCTTCTTGGAGGTGCCAAGAACTACAGATCTCTGGGAAAGCAGGTAGTGCCTTCGTCCATTGGGCTATGGAGTCAATAACTTTGATAAAATGAAACTGGACTCTTAACTTAAAGAATCAATTTCAGGACTGAACTTGACTCAAATGGACTCATTTTCAAGACTGAAATTGACAGAAAGGCTTGACTCTAACAAACCAAACCAAAACTGAAATCAAACCTCAGCTTTATAGCCCTCACCTCGAGCCCGAAACTGAAGAATGAAAACAGCACACTCTTGTAATGAAATTTAAACAAACTGGTATATACAATGATGAATAGGATAGCAGAAAACAATTCACACAATATACCGTTTAAGGAGCCGACCATTGACCGGTCCACCAGGGTAGTCTTCACCATTCAGCTCTTGCAAAAGGAAATCATTCTGGCCCTGATGTGCAGCAATCTTGTACGGTCCTTTCCAAAGATTTTCAAATTTTTCGTGCCTCCCCTTTTCTTCATTCCTTGCATCCCATTTCAGTACTATGTCTCCGATTTCAAATTTGTCCGCCTTTTCCTTCCTGTCATATATCCTCTTAATTCTTTCTTGCAGCTTGGAAGTGTGGTGAAATACCTCCTCTCTAGTTTGCTACAAATGTATCAATTGATTGATCCTCCGTTACAAACTATCATCCTCGCTTCCAGCTTCTTGCAACAATTTTACCACCAGGATTTCCAAAGAGGTCTGGAAGATTATGTCCACACCGTACACAAGCTCAAAAGGAGACATGCCGATAGATTTCTTTTGACTTACCCTGTCTGCCCAAAGTGCATTGACCAGCTTTTTGTGCCAACTCTTCTTGTTAGTGTCCAACAGCTTTTTGATGATGTTGACAAGAGATTTGTTTGAGGATTCTACCAAACCATTTCCTTTTGGGTAATAGGCAGTCAAATGCCCCAAAGTAATTTGATACTTATGACAAAAGTCAATCATTATTTTCGATTTAAAGGCTGCTGCATTGTCAGTGATCAACTTATTTGGACATCCAAAACGAGACAAAATGTTGTTTTTAAGAAATGAGATAATTACCGAATCAGTGGTCTGCCTTGTAGGAATTGCCTCAATCCATTTGGTGAAATAATTCGTCGCTGTGAGGATCCACTTATACTGTGCTAAAGAAGAAGGCTAAATCTCACCAATAAAATCCAAGCCCCATTACTGAAATGGAGCACTTACTTTAATGGGCTTGAGTGGTAAAGGCTGCAACTTCTGATTACCTTGAAAAATTTGACAGTCGTGACAGCTGGCCACTGTTTTGTACACATCAACAAATAGACTTGGCCAATAATACCCCACTCTCAAGATTTTATTGGCTGTTATTTTCCTGAAAAGATGGCCTCCGCAATCTCCTTTGTGAAAATATTCCATCACTTGTTTCGCCTCTTCTTCTACTAAACAATTTAGCAGAACACCATCGGGATCTTTCCAATAAAGTGCACCATTCATGATACAAAATCTTGCAGCTTTCAATTTCAGTGTTCTACTTTTGTTGTTGGCCATTCCGGGAGGTGAGGACAGATGTTGGAGTACATAAACAATGTCCGAATACCAAGGAGAAAGGAGGAAAATTTTTGATATCAGAGTGGGCAGATTTTCTTCATCTTCCTTGGACATAGCAGCAATTAAATTAATGTCCAATGTGTGCAGATTTGACTCAGTAATTAGTTTTCCCAGCCCCTGTCCTTTGATGAACTTTTTCGGTTTGATTTCTACATCATATTCCAGCAAGGCAGCAATCCATTTGCCGCTCCTTCCCTCTGGATCTGTTTTCACTAAAACATCCTTAACAGCAACATTAGGAACATAAGCAAGGATGTGAGAATGCAAAATATAAACCCGAAAATATTTCAATGCTTTTACCAATGCAAGGGCCTGTTTTTCAATAATATTATACTTCAATGCCACATCCCTTATGGTTCTGCTGAAGAATGCAATTGGTTTCTCAAGCTGGTCTCTTTTCTGCATCAAGACCGCTACCATAATATGATTTGTGGCAAAGGAAAACAAAATAAAATCCTGAGTATAGTCCAGGCTTATCAAAATTGGAGCTGAAGAAAGAGCTAATTTCACCAAATTAAAAGACTTAACTACTTCCTCAGTCCACCTTACTGTACTATCATTTTTCAGCATGTTTGTGATTTCTCTTAAGTGTTCCGCAAGATTGGGCACAAAGCGACGTAGGAAATTGATCTTACCATTGAAGGATTGGATTTCTTTCTTACTTCTTGGGAAATCAATCTTTTGAATGGCCTCCACCCAAGCTGGATTGATGTGGATACCTTCCTTTCAGATAATATGCCCAAGAAGCTTGCCTTCATCCATGGCAAACAAGCTTTTCTTTGGATTGAGCGAGATGCCATACTTCCTACATCGCTAAAAAACGATATTCAAATGATAGAGGTGCTCTTCATCTGTATTAGAGAAAACTGTTAAGTCATCAATATAAACAACTAGAAAAACATCTTTTTCATTGGCAAATTCTATATCCATCGCTCGCTGAAAGGTTGCACCAGCATTTTTCAATCCAAACGGCATCTTTGCATAATGAAAAGTTCCCCATGGAATGGTGAACGCTGTTTTGTCACGATCATCCTCATGGACCAGAATCTGGTTATAACCCAAATAACCATTGAGTAGTGACATCCGTGATGCTCCAACTACTCGCTGAAGTATGTGATCCATCTTGGGCAATGGATAGTTGTCTTTCAAGGAAACTTTGTTCAGATTTCTAAAATCAATGCATAACCGAATCTCACCTATTTTTTGCGGACGGGAACCAAGTTTGAAATCCAATCTGAAAATATTATGGGGACTATGATACCAGCTTTATACAACTTATTCACCTCCTTCTCAATTGAGGGCAATAGATTTTGATTTATTCTTCTTAGCTTTTGGCGAAAAGGCCTTTTATTTGGCTTGATTGGGATCACATGCTGAATTATGCTTGTGTCATATGCCTTCAAATCTGAATAATCCAAAGCGAATACATCAGTAAAACAAACTGATATACTTTGCTTTTACCTGTGGGGTCAATGCTTTTGATAATTTCACCATCTTGGGATTTTCAGCTGATCCAATGTTCACGTCTTCAACTCCTTTTTCGGTTGGTAGCAAGGTTGGTTTTTTAGCCACATCATCCTCATTGAAGAGCTCCTCTAAAGGTATTAGACCTTTAGGAATGATGTTACCTTTGAGCTGCAAAACTTCCATTTGATTGATTTCCATATTCTCATCACCATCATCATACTCCATATCAATATAAATGTCCTTGAATTTACCTTTATTTTGCATAAATTCATTAATCTCATCATCATCTTGGAACACTTGCCAATACCTTTGATTGTCGGGGATAGCTGGACAATGCTTCACGTGAATCTCAAACTTGTTGTTTGAATTCATTGGAATTTTCAAATTGCTTGCCGCTGTTGCAAGTGAATCTACAATGACATTTTGATCATGCGGCACACAAGTTATAGTGTAATCAGAAAATACCTTCAAGATATCCAACACCGCATTGCGGTAGGTCCAGATTCAAGGATGCTTAGCTTGGTATTGGCCTTTCACCTACTTGATAACTAACTCGGAGTCGCCATACATTGAAATCCTCTTAGCATTTAATATTCTAATAACTTTCAAACTAGCAATCAAAGCTTCATATTCAGCCTCATTGTTTGAAGAGTCAAAAGCTAGTTTATAAGAGCAGACCCTTACATTGCTTGGCTCTTTATTTGGGGCAAAAACTGGGCTGCGTATCCAAATACCAATTCCAGCACCTTCCCTTCCTACAACACCATCAAAGTCCATACTCCATAGGCCTGTTTCATCCTCTTCCAAATGCTGAAATTCTTTTTCTTTTCCTTGTTGTCCATCAATATGTTGCTACTATCAGACTACTGATTGTTCAATAGTGCCATCAAGTCTTTGCCATTCTTGTCTCAAGACTTCTCTAAAATTTTTAGTTATCTCGGGAATGTCTTCTACTTCCACTAGTTGACTATTTACATCATTAGAACTATCTGAATACAAAACAAATGAATCTAGATCAGTATGTACATAGTTAATCGGGTGATTTACTGGTTTCTCATTGCTAGTGATCATGTACTTCATTTTCTGTTCCCGGTATAGTTTCCTCATCTGACCAAACACGAGAATCGCAGCATAGGAGAAGTCAAGTGGCATTGTCCCTTTAATCTTTGCTCCCCAAGATCTAGAAAGAAGCATGCCAAATCTAGGAGGTATATCCACCACCGCCACGTCCATCAAAACATATTTAGCCAGATTCTAATCTAAACTGACCACCAAATCCTTGATAAGCCCAATGCACCTTACTCTACCGGAGTCGAAAGAGTAAAGGTCATGGTATTTCCTAGTGATGTCCAATCCCAATTTCTCCATGATGGCTTTCGGCATGAGATTATGAGAGGCTCCACAATCAAACATAGCATTATGTAGAAGTCATGCACCCTAAGACTGATATAGAAAGGAGCGACATCGCTATCTTAGGACTAACCTTCCAATGCTAGCCCAAAGATCAGCTTGGGACTATCATCTTCCACATTTACCATGTCGGATGATGGATCTAAACTCAAAATTTTTGACACCTGACTTTTATAATTGTTGTTCCTCATCAACTCGGTCAAAGGAATGGATATTTTCAACTTAGCAATTTCATTTTCTAAGTTAAAAACTGAAACTTTTTCCACCTCTTTTGCTGGAACATCTCTCTTTTCTATTTTCTCCTTTGGCAAATTTGGCTAATTTGGTATTTCACTTGCTGATGTCATTTTGCTGCTGCTAGGATTAGCTGTCTCTTTTCCCTTTTTCTGCACATTACTAGGATCATTCTTTGACGCTACCGTCTCCTTCCTTTTCTGAATTGGATTTATAGGCACATCTCTATTTCAAAGTGAATATTGCCGCTGATAAGCTGACAAAGAATTCATGTATCCTCTTTGGTAATCATTGGACTCTTCCTCAAGAACTCTCTCATTTGCCAAAATAAAATTTTCATCCCCTCGTTCAGCTGGATTCTAGGAATACTCGTCATCTTTAGTGATGTAAATTGGCATGTCATTGGGTGTAAAGAAATGATTTTCTTCTCCAATCACATTCTCCTCCTCTTCTGATTCCGGACCAAGTACAACATTTTGTTGTAGAGGTGTCTGCACTTGCTGCTGTGCTGCTTCATCTTGGGATCGTTGCTCTCTTTGTTTGATCCTATATTGGGGCTGCTGCTGGCCACGAAAGTTAGGATTTTTGATTTGTGGTTCAAACTTGTCAAGTTTTAGTCTATCAAGCATCTATTCCACCTTTCGAAGCACTTGATCTGATGAGGAAGACTCTTCTTTTATTGTGGCTTTCTTTTCAGCTCTTGCTCTAGCTCTCTTGGCCAGCAGATTTGCTTCAACGCTGACCGCAATCTTCTGCATTTCTTCCAAAGTAGTCGAATATCTCTCTCTTAATTGATAAGCCATATCAGTATCAAAACCATCCAAAAACTTGATCAAGGCTAGCCCCATGGGTGGCTTTATATGATCTGGGATTGCATTGTAAACTGAACTGAATCTAATACAATAATCTTGAATAGACTCACCAGCATTTCACTTGATGTGCTCATATTCGGAAAGGATATGAAGGGGATTTTTCTTCACTTCCCAGCGGTCTAAGAATTGTCAGTGTAGATTGGCCAATGTAGTGACACTTGTAGTCGGCAAGGCCCTAAACCATTTCCTTACTTCACCACCAAATGTTTGTACAAAAAGTCTCATGGTTACATTTTCTGCATCAATCTCATGGAGATTGAAGAAATTTGTCATTTTGTCCACATGTTGTTGAGCTGTGACACCATGAGGAGTGCCATCAAACAAAGGAATTTTGCTTTGATAATTGGCAAGCATATCATCCAAATTTTGAGGCAGTACAAGAGGTGCAAAACGAGCAGCCATTGCTCTTGGCAAATTTGCAATCAGCCTTGGGGATGTTGGGGGAGTGGGTGGAGCTGATATATGGGGGGTATGAGGATGTGTGTGCGGAGGTGAAGAAATCTTGGCTATTTCAGGAGTAGAAGGAGTAGATGGAGGCGATGCTACTGCGGATTTTTGATTAGAAACAGTAGGCTGCACAGGAATACTAGGAATGAAAGGAGGTTTGGTGGGAATTCTTGAACTAGATGCAATTGCAGATGACCCAAGGGTTGCAGAAGCAGTATCTAAGAAATCAACAATATTAGAAGCCACAATTGTAGTCTAGAGCTAATTCAAAATATAATCATCAATAGATTTATTGACCCTTTCGGTTTGAAGGTTTCTAATGAACTTTGGATTTAGGGCAGTTGAAGCAATAGCACTTTCAAATTTGGTTTCAAACAAAGACAATTCAAACTTCTCATCAAGCTCAAGATCCTCAAGATACTCAAAACCAATAGGACATGATTGGGATTTGAACATGGGAATGATAGAACTTCCTTGGCGAACGATTCTTGGAATAATATTGGGATTTTCGTAGATATGAGGGAGATCAGGATCCATATTTTCTCTGGTATGTCTTTTGGAAGCCAGTGTATTATTATTTCCAAGAAATCAAATGGACATTAACAACTTATTCAGCCTAAGAAATACTAAAATTGTCATCCAAAAGCTTAGAATTCTCATATGTACTAGGGTGATCTGTAAGTTAGATACTCCGTTTATAAGACTAGACCGGAGATTGACTGAGGTAGCATTTAACTACTTGCGCTAATGCAAAGAAAAAGCATTTTGAAGGCTACCTGGATAATCTTCAGGCTCCGTCTGTAGTTTATTAAATGAAAAATACCAACAAACAAAAAATTTACTTCCCCATTATGGTCGCCACTATGTTAGAGCCTAGATTTACCTTAGTCTAAAAAGGTAGGATCCAAGGCCAACATCAAACCACGCTCAGCCTGGTAGCTAGCCCTACCAAGTCAGGAGAGGGCTCTCTCCAGGTCAATCTCAGCAAATAATGATCTATGGGGCTTGAGATGACTGAAATATCTTCTAATTTTAGGAAAGGTATATGTGCTAGAAAGTTGATTTGATAAAATAATGTTTTGTTGGCTCAAAGGGAAAGGCACATTTTGGGGTTGCAGGGATTGGGGCTCAGTTCTGCAGAGATCTCAATGGGGCAAGGCAGACAATCGGTTTGGCACTTAAATTTGAGTGAGATGGAAGAAAAAGACAAGTGAGGTGTTGAAGAGGGCAAGGGAAATCATGGATACTCCCCAAACAGTTGAAAACATCAAATAACCAAAGCAAACTTCAAGTAGAGCACTGCACTTTCAATGAATTCTACTTACACTCTTGTTTGTTTAGTTTAGAAGAAATAAGATAGATAATGGCATGCAATCACATAAACAAATTCACAATTACAAAGAGAAGCACTGTACCAAGACAAATTGCCACATGAATCCCAAAGAGTGCTGCAAATCCTGGTCTCAATTCCTTAGCCAAAATGAAAATATCAGTGTACAATGAAGCTCAATGCTTTCTCAAGAGTCCAACCATGCTAATGACTGAAAAACAACATAATATAGACAAACATATCTCATCCTTGCCTCTAGGGGTCAAGATCACATGTTTGGGAGCTGATCCAACTGATTCTAAACTAAGAACTAGAAACTGGGCAACATAACAACATGCCTCTAGAAACAAGGGAACTGATTCATTCAGTTTCAAACAACCTTTAAACTGATGAATCTACCTCTACAAGTGAAAATCTAACATATTTACATCATAATCCATCAATTTTCATCAAATTACATCATAAATTTTCCATTAGGAAAGTGAAAAAGTCAAACTAGGTGAAGCTAGGTGAAAAACAGTGCAAAACTTGGTCAAACTGGCAATTTTTCCTCTATGCGCTGCGCCTAATTCTCTATGCATAGCGCCTGTTTGGACCCACTTTTGGAGACCTTTCCGATGTCAAAATGAGCTATAGGTGTGCTTTCTAGAAAGGTCTACCTGTCTACTTTCCAATCCAAGTGGAATTTTTTAATTTCACCTCCATTTTCCCCTCCAAAAGTCCATTCTCCCAACAATGCTTCTTGTGTGTCAAAATAGGGGCAATGAGGTCATTTTTTGAGTGTTTTTGACCTTTTTGAGGACCCAAAACCTACCCAAATTTCTTGGCCATAGGTAGGCAAGTGTAATTTTGCATGAAAAATCCAAAAATGCTAAGTTTTTGAGATTTGGAGGCCCCTAGCAAAAGCGAGCGCCACGTGGCGCGACACATAGGGCAGAAAAACCTGTTTTTTGTGTTAAAAATTTGCAAAATGCAGAAATTTCACCAAATTTCTTGAAATTTGGGCTGAGTCATCTCTATCAAGTGTTGTGATGAGCCAAGGAAGCCTTAACCAAGATCTGAGTCCTTCATCCTCTTTCTTCCTCCTTGATGTTCTCTTCAACTTTACTTTCAAATTCCTGATTCTCGCTTGGCACACCAAGTGCTGGGACAAGTAATGATATGACAAGTTTATAAGCATATTATTTTCATTGATTGCCTTCTTCAGCTTCCTCTCCAAGTTCATATTGACTTTTCTGAGCCATGACTCCCTATCGGCATTGATCTCTTGCTCCAATGAAGTGAACTCCTCCCTCTTCCTTCGGGCAGCTTGGCGGTTTTGCCAAATGTTTTACAACTCCATAACCACCTGCTATACTCAAGCTACTTACTACTCTGCTCTGGGTATTGTATAGTCCATTGGGCTCTATCAAAGTTGGTAGACAAGGCATCAATGTCTGCTTGCTGCTCCTTAATTATCTCTCTAAGATTTACACTTTGCGGGCCCATATCGGTATCATCACCCTCAATGAGGATGAAATCAGTCTCCCGCTCACCTGATGGTCCTTCCATCTGTAGTGGACTCTTGCCTCGGTCCTGAACTTGCTGTGCTAATGATGGAAGCAAGGCCCCTTCCACCCTAGGTGGAGATAACACTCGCTTTGCTGCTGCAAACAACTTTCTAATGCCCCTCTAATAGGTGATGAACATCGGCACACTAGCGGTCTCATGGCCCTCATGCTGATAAGAAGGTACACTTGTCTCATGCCCAGCCTCCAAAGGTCCCTGTTGAGCTCTGAAAAGCTCATGAGAGATGAAGTCATCCCAAGTGATGGCCTATAATCCAAGCTGATGAACGACCACAATTTTGATGAGAGAAAAATGATAAATATTGTTGAACTGCTGCTGAGGGGTCTTGTGCTACACAAGAGTGGTCATCTTCTCTATGTTTCAGCATATGAAGTAAGGAATGTTCATCATCCGTACCCAGGTAAAATGCATCAGGAGCATGATGTGATAAGCATACAAGCGGGAGAACCAGCCCTCACAGTTGAAATACTTCATGATGAGTTTCATTAAAGGAGCATATTCATCCTTGAGGTACCGAAAAGGAAACACTCTCTTGAGCTGTCTCAAAAAACTGGGTTTGATGTATGGTTCATAATGCTACCAGTCAATTTTCTGCCTCTTGTTCCATTGCTCTCCAATGTTGGGTATGCCGGTTGCTAGTGAAATGGATTCTGGTGTTAATGTGAAAGTGACACCAGCAAGAGTGGCTTGATCACCATGTAAATGCAGCAGAAACAGATGAGCCAACTCATGATGAAACTGAATATTAGCAACCTTCTCACAAAACTCATAACATGATTGATGTTGGAAACAAAAGATGGCAAGAGGGTAGGCCTGTAACTCAGCAAGAGTGGTTGGTTCTTCTCTGATATGTTTGCCACCTCTATGAGGCCTCTTGGGTGCATGTCCCTCTGTGGGTGAGTCACTTTGGGTCTCCTCTTCATAATCATATGAAGGATCAGATGCCATGGCTGCTAGTAGATAAAATTCCCTGGAGAAGTAGGTGCTAATATGTCAAACTATCTTGGTGATGTGCTTGACCTCTGCCACCAAGGGAAAATAGTGAAATGAGGGACTATAAGGGGAGGGAAAAATAGTGGGAATTTAGGGACTATTGGGATAGATTTAGTTAGGGAATATGGGATGTTTTGTATAGGATTAGGGTTTGGGGTTTTACATTTGAGAATTTGGAGAAGGGAATTTGGGATAGGGGATTAGTGGATTTAGGGGGTAGGGGAACTTAGGGAATAAGGGAATCAATGGAAAAATGGGATAAGGGAGTGAACTTGGTGGCAAAATAGTCATCAAAACCCTAGGTAGAAACTTTGTTTGAGGAATTTCAAATGGTAGGGTTTGATTATTTTTTTTTGAACACTCACCATGTAACACACATCATAACATAAACACCAAACTGGGATAATCAACAGAGGTGGAGCTCTACCTACTTGGAACAAGATAAATTCGTGTGTTTTTGGTGATTGGAGGACGTTCTAGAAATTTTTGGGCCCTCTAGATGTATGCATCGTGCATCCAGCCCAATGCACCACGCCCTTGTTGTTTTACACTACACAATGAGACCCAATGCGTTGCGCCTGGTGAGTGCACCGCGCCTCCTGCCCAGTGCGCTGCACCAGTCGATTTTCACCCAAACTTGTCACTTACTCACCCAAATCATTTTGACTTGCTTCTCTTTTCTCTTGGAGTATAAATGGACTTCAAACACTTGGAGAAATGATTTATACATGAGCTTTTCAAATTTAATTTTTCCAAACCCACTTTGATAATGTTTTGCAAATGACTTTATTTCAAACTCTGTTTTTTTTGGAATTTTTCACTTCTTTTAAGTTTTGTGATGAACTGAATGACCTGAGATTTGCTTGTTTTGCAGGTGTTGGAGCTTCTAGGCTAAGGAAAGAAACCAGGATTACAGATGAAGAAATTTACAATGAGGAAAACAAAATTTTCATGATTTTGTACAATAAAAGCTAAATACTCTGTTTTTTCCTCAAAACAGAGTTTTGAGGAAAAACACATTTTCGAACACTTGGCAATGAAATTTATTGATGTTGCAACCTCCTCATGGCCTGCTAGTAATTATTGGACATTTTGACACATTTTTTTACAAAACCCTAATGAAACCCTAGACCTAATTGACCATGAAACCCTAAAGACAACCTTTGCAATTTTCAAGATAAAAAGAAGACTGTGTATGTTTTTTAATGAACAAACATGAGCCAGTAGGTAGATAACATGAGGGAAACTATAGGCATGCCACTACCGTCAGATGATCTATGCACCTAATGGAATGGAAATGATTGGGCAGGACACCTAATATGGAATGCAACAAGAGGATTTGATCTCTGACAAAGGGATGAAAATACCGACTCTAATAGATAGTATTGATAGATGGCATTTTAGTGTATTCCATAAATGAGGAAGACCACCAAGAACATCTGAAGTTGGTATTAAAAACTTTAAGAGGACATCAACTATATGCTAAACTATACAAGTGTGAGTTTTACAAAGGCATAATACAATATTTCGGTCATGTCATTTCCAAGGAGGGACTGTATGTTGATCTTGAAAAGGTTAGGGCTATTATGCATTGGCCCATACCTTGGTATGTGTGAACATCTCACTCATTTATGGGAATCACAAGATATTATCGAAAATTTATAGAGGGCTTCTGAAAATTGGCTTATCCCATTACTTCCTTATAGAAGAAAGGAACAAAATTTAAATGGACAACCAAATGCCAAGAATGTTTTGGCAAGTTCATCAACCTCTCATAGTAGCTCTTGTACTAAAAACTATAGGCCCAAATACAAAATTCACTGTTTGTATTGATTCCTCTTTGGAAGGCCTTAGGGGGTGTTGAAGAAAGCAAATGTTGTAGTAGCCTATGAATCTAGGAAACTGAATCCCCACGAGAAGAATTATGTTGTATATGATTTAGAATTAGCTGTAGTGATACATGAACTAAAAATGTGGAGGCACTACATTTTAGGAAAAAAAAATATTTTGGTCACAGATCATATTAGCTTGGAATATTTGTTCAGTCAACCAGATCTAAATGCTAGACAGGCAAGGTAGTTCGCTTTCCTAAGTGATTTTGAGTTTGATATTAAACACATAAAAGGTAAATAAAATAAAATAATGGATGCCTTAATAAAGCATGCACATGTGTTATTAGGGGTATATGTGAGTAGTATTAGTACATCTTTTGTAGAGAAAATAAAAAAATTCAATACAACACGATCCTAAATATTTGGAAATTCAACAAAAATTGCAGCAAATGGAAGTTCCAGGATATGAAACATTTGAAAAATTACTAACCTACAAAAAGAGACTATATATTCCCAATGCGAGTGTTTTAAAAAAAACGATACTAGATGAATAGCACAAGAAACCATAAGCAGGCCATTCAGGATACCAAAAGATGATAACAACATTAAGAAAATAATTGTTTTAGATAGACATGAAGAAAGAGGTGGCAAAATACTTAGCAAAATTTCTAGAATGTCAATAAGTCAAGGTGGAACATCAACATCTTGTAGGACTGCTAAACCCACTGCCCATTCCTGAATGGAAATTGGAAGTGGCGTCATTGGATTTTATTATAGGATTACCAAGGAAAAAATGAAAACATGAATCCATCATGGTGGTGGTGGATAATTTGACTAAAGAAACACATTTTATACCACTACAGTTAACTAATGGAACCAAAGAGATTGCTAAAATTTTCATGAAGGAAATTTTTTGACTACATGGGGTATCGAAGATGGTAATGTCAAACAAAGACGCTAAATTTACGTCCAAGTTTTGGAAAGCTATGTTTGGAGGCATGGGGATCCAATTAAATTTCAACATTGCGTATCATCCTTAAGAGGATGGATAGACTAAGAGATCCAACCATATCTTGGAGGATATTCTTCAAATATACGTCATGGATCGGCCTACTAAATGGGAAGATTTTCTGCATTTAGTAGAATTTGCATATAACAATAGCTCCCAAACATCCATAAACTTGAGCCCTTTTGAGGCTTTGTATGGAATAAAATGTCATACAATGCTAATTTGTAGTCCACTGGAAGATAGATTAATCCTAGGACTGGATGCTTTACAGGAAATGGAACAAGTAGTATAGAATATTCAATAGAACATCAAGATTTCACATGTGTTGATGGTGCTAGACCTGCCAAAATGTTAGGGGATATCTTCGGTAAGAAGTCCCAATTAGACCTCAGACTGTTTGGTGTAGGAGTCCCAGCAGTGGGTCGTAGGGTAATTCCTTAACCATGATTTCATATAGAGGCATGTAAGATAACTCTGTTGGTAGCAAGGGTGTGACATATGTAGTGAGCCAAGGAAGGTGCATGAGAGGCTCTAATGCATGGGGTTTGACATGAGTGCGCCCCTTGGAAACCTGTGATAGCACAAATTTAAGAAGGGAACACACTAGAAAATGTGCATCACAACATGGAAGGAAAGTTAGCTAGCAATCCAAAGTGATGGTTAAACCAATAGCACATTTTAAAAAGATTCATACATACATATATAGATAGCTATACAAACATGCGTAAGCAAACATATACATATGTCATTTACAGTAAACCAGATAGCATAGAATCTAATACAACATCTGCATGAAAAGTGTTGTCTTTTGTTATATTAAGAATTGTAAGTTCTAGTCATACAATGCATCCATGTCCAACCACTAGTTCCGACAGGGGAATGTTACAACCACAACCACCTGCTCCTCCAAAGATATGTACTAGCTCTGCATAGTGGAGAAGCCAAAGCTCATTACAATACTATCCAGGCTCTCTCCAGGATAGTCTTATCAGAAGCTTGGCTAATCAAAATCCTTTACAATGAGTTATGAGGGACTATTTATAGCAAAGGGTGGGGTGACCCTTGACAATCCCCTTTGTGACAGTTCATCTACCCTCATGACTCTTTACCTACTCTATGATTGTTACATCCAACTATCGACACTTGAACTTACACTTGACAAGATGTTACATTACAATGCACATGTACCCATGTGAGACAAAATGGCTTGAGCAAGCCATGCTAGACATCACTATGACTCAGACAATTGTTGGAAGACCAACTCTTCGACATCTTCATTGTGGTTGAGAGTAGTGAACTGATGCCAAGATCAGTAGTCTACAATGGTGTCTGTGTGCTTTAAGGTGACATCTTTCTTGAACCTAACTCTTGCCTTGATAACATCTGGGTACACTGGTCAGGCTCCTTAGTCCAACTCGTTTGAAAGCATGCACATCATTGTCTTCAATGCATGTTACAGATCGATTTGGGCACATCAACCCCAACTTACAGATTAGTTCTATTAGGTCCCATCAAACCCTAATTCAGTTGTTACATGCCTTAATGAAGTCAACCATCAGAATGCCTCCTTCCCAAGAGATTCCATGATTGAAATCATCCAAAAACTACCTCTAAGAAGATCGGTGCAGGCAGGCCTTTATCAAGGTGCACTACAGTGTAGCCCAGTAGACTGCTAGGGTGCATTGCAGTGCACTTGAGCCTTCTTTGTCCTGCGTTGGGCAAATTTGAGCAAAATATGCATTGGGGTTTGGAATATTCTTATCCATGGGATACATCTATAATTTTCCCAAGGCTAGCCACTCCTTTGGGCTCGAATTTGGATGAGGAAGGAAGTTAAGGAACATCAATCCCTTTATCCCTTCCTCCATGGAACTAAATCCTAAGTTTGGGAGGGAATTCATTATCACCATTTATGGCATAACTTCCTTTAATCACCTATAAAAACACCACTCATCTAAGCGATCAGGGGCTAGAAATCATTGAATTATAGGGAGATGCTATTAGTATGAGACTTGAGTTAGTTTCAAGTATTGTAATGATGTCAAAATGTCTTGCTTGTTATGAGGAGAGGATGGGATTGAACTGGAGGAGTGACACTGACTCAAGAAAATTGGATTGTAACTCTTCCTTTTACTAATAAAGTGTTCAAAGATTTTTCCATATGTTTGTATTGTTTATTGATGCTTTCATATGTGTATTATGCACTTGATTTCATTGTATGTTTAATCAATAGAACATTATCATATGCTTTGATCGACTTTTGTCTTCTATCTGTGTGTAGGTACTTTTCAAGTGGATTAAGTATGGGAAGGAGTGACAGAATTGGTCAAGGGAGATAAGGAGTAATCAAAAGCTTTAGGTAGGCTTCTTTAATGTGTTATTTAATCTATTGGTTATAGAAAAAGTAGAGAATGCTTTGCACTGTTGTTCTAGACTTAGCTACTAGTCTAGGGGATTAGGCGTTTATCCAAAGACACTAAAACTTCCCAAAACAAATGCCGGACCAGAAACATAATTGTGCATGATGTCTACACTGATGGGTAGGTCTAGACTGGTGGAAATGGACATCAACTTCTCAAAGTACGAGTCAATCTCTAGTCAGACCTGTGCCTTTCTCTTCACCTAGGTGAGAGTCCCAATAGATGGGATCACATGTGCACACACCACAACATCCATACTCTTGAATACACATTCATGGGAAGCCTATATACTAGTGATGAGCTGTGGGAGCTCGTCATAGTTCCGAATTTCACTTCGGATATGTCCCTTCAGCTTGACCACTTTGTGCTTCATCATATTACGCAAGTGAAGTGGGGCTCCCTTGTATCTCATCATCCATGTTTGCATGTAACCAACAACAGCTTGCACGTTCGCCAAGATACGTACTCTTCTAGCACATCGCTGCTGCCATCTGTTGAGATGGACGTTTGCCTTATGCATGGTACCAAACCTGGAATACAATGCTCACATAACTATGTTAAGGGACAATACTTCATCTAATATTTCCTTCTTCAGTTCAGCTCGTGCGGACGTTATCACAAACCCTCCTCCTTTCTTGTTCGTTTGTAGCTCCTTAGCCATTCGCTCATTCTAAACTATCAAAAACAAAATGCTTGAGCCAGTGGCTTCGGCATACACTCTGGCAGAATCGGCCAAGGCTGCTGGATGTTTGCGCACATTGGACATGATCACTCATTCCTCATCTTGCATAGGAGATGTATGGTAATCTAGAGTCAACACTCTGCGAGACTGCACAACTCTATGTTGAGACTCGTCGAATGAGATGTTGTGCGTCTCTCCTTTCGGCTGACCTCCAAGGATATAAGTGTCTCCTTGGTTGATTAGGACTTGCTCCTCTTCTAGATGCGGTGAAGCTGGTAAGTCAACCTCTAGGTGATGAGGCATGAGGTCAATGTGTTCTTTGAATTCCTCTTGCTCCATATGCGTATCCAGCTATTCAAGTGCTTGCTCTGTCTCATGAGCAAAGTCCTTCTCCTGTGATGGTTCACCCTGCTCGCCTGATGGAAATTGTTCTGATAAGTACACTACCTATACGGGCGCTGTTTCATTCGTTTACACAAGTTGCGCCGCCTGCTATACCTATTACTATTGTGCTTCCCACTCATGTTTTCGCAACTCCTGTTCATTTCGGAGTTGCTCCTTCAACTCATGCAAATCCTTCTTTGTTTCCTCCATTCCTCGTTTCTCTCTCAAACTTTGTGCAATTCGCTTGTCGTGTTGTTGCCTCTTTGCCTCTATAGCCATAACTGCTTTCTCCACAAGTGGATCTACTTGGAATTTGTAGCTTTTCTCTTCCTCCATGTGATTGACAATATTCCTCTTTCCCTTGTCATACACTGGTATGTTCTCCTCTGCCGCTGCTGCTTATGGTGCTCTTCGAGATGTTGCTTCATGTTGCTTTGTTAACCATTACATAGTGAAGCGGACATATTCATTGGGTCTGGAGAAAATGTAGCAATATCTCCATGGGTCCTCCACCGCCTAATGAAATGCCCTGTGGATCCAGTGGAAGTGTACTCTCGCGTAGTGATCTTTCATAAGACAATGTGGGTCATACGAGTTGTAACTCCAAAGTTTGAATGGATACTTCTTCATGTGTTCTGCTTTCACATCCTCTTTCTTGAAACTTTGAATCTCATATAACCCAATCCGCAATGGAAGAGTGGGCCAAGGTGGCTTCTTTTTTCGGTGCAACTTAGCTGTCAATCCTACCGAGATGTAAATGATACTTCCTGCATGATGAGTATGTCCAAGGAAAACTTCAGTAGAACATGTGGAGGCTTCTCCGCATTGTACATCCATATGAAGGTGCCAGACGGTGAGGCATACCAATCAGCTATGTCTATAAGTGCCTCCATTGTTGCCTTCGACATGCAGGGTGGATCTTGTTTGAATATCATCTTGTAAATTGGGGTGACAAAATGATCGGACAGCCATGTGATAACTCCTCTGAAGCTTGATTCAGAAAACTACTTACGATAAGTGTTTATAGCAGTCTTCGTCAGTGACCATGCCCACTTCAAGCTCGGGAACTCCTGTCGGGCACAAATTTCATTGAATATATAGGCGGACATCTAGATCTCTGCTTGCATACCTTTGGGTGATTGTCGAGCACTTGTTACCTATTCCTTTAGCTAATGAGCCAACATGTTGGTCAGTTACATGGTTTTCCCTCTTTGGCTAGTTGGTGCAAAGTGATCACCCAACTCTGTGGGAAGGTTTCCATGCTTTCTTGGCCATACAGTTGACATACAATGATCTTAATTGGATCCATAAAGAACTGTCAAGGAACCATGACTATATCAGGTTAGGAAAAACTTCTAAGAATTCAAAACAACAATAAAAAAAACCCTGAACCAATGGCAATGGCAGCCAGCGTGGAACGATGAGGACCTTGGTCAAAGTGCGCTAACCGAGGCCCATGGAGACTGCGCGGGAGGTCAAAGTAGCCCCTGGGAGGTGTTGGGTGAAAAAGGCCAAAATGGAGTAGCCCCGAGCACTTGGACGTGTGAGGAGCTGGAGAACTATGGGAAAAAGGAAAAAAGCGCTAAAGGACAAAGGCGGGACCCGCACTTTGGAAACCGGCGGTATTGATTGGGGCACCCTCAAACGGTAAGCAGTTTTGGAGAAATTGGAGCGATCCCACTCAACGATTAACGTGTGGCAAGCGGAGGAGAGAGAAAAACCACATTGATCACGCACTAATGGTTGAGCAAGTCAACCGCGTGAAACGCGCATATGGCGTCGGATCTAGAGGCCCCATATCTAACGGCTGAGATCACGCTCGATGGGAGAAGCGGAATTGATGAGGGATTAAGCTGCTTTTAATAAGGATTTGAGGTCCATTTGACTGCCACGGTGGAGGAAGACTCACTCCATAACGTAACTGAAGAAATGAAACGACGAAGCAGGCTAGCATGACTAACAAGAGGACATGTGGCCATTCCCTAGAAGCTGATGATGACGTCGAGCCAGGTAAGTCCAAGTGCAGCTGCAGAAGGTGATTTGATGGAGGCAGAAGAGGAACCAAACACACATGGAAATGAATGGCTTCAAAGCCATGAATAGAGACAAAAGACACAGAGAGGAAATCGTGAGAAGAGGACGACAGACAGAGAGACTAGAATCCCGAGAGGAGGACGGTACATAAAGAGAAGAAGACAGTGAAGCAAAAGCAGAAGAAGACAGAGGGCTGAGCTAACCAAAGGCAGTGTCAAGCACCAAAGATCTTGAGAGATTCAAGCCATCCCAGAGAGGATCTATCCGGGCTGAGCACCACATTGGGCTCTCTCCACTATAGACCAGAAGGTCACAGAGCTGGTAGGCAAAATAGAGTCTGTGCACTCTAGTGGCTTGGGGAATCCAAGAACCACCCTACCAAGAAAAATATGTTTCAGGTGACTCATATTGAGCTCCTGCATTGTAATTATCTGCTTAAGACACAATAAGATAAGGCCACCACTAAAGCCGGACTGGAGATGTAGCCCTGGAGAATAGGGTGAACTCCTTATTTTTTCTCTTGTGTTCTTGTGTTTTCTTACTGTATTTCTCTGTTGTCTTTCCATTTCAATTGTCTATGTATTAGAAATCTGGTCGACCTGTTGCTTAAATAACATAGACACACACACCAACACATGAGTCTGTAATACCTTCATTTAATAAATATTTAACTGAGGTCACTCATAGGGTGATTATCATATCAAGTGGTATCAGAGCTCTAGGATATATGGTTAGACAAGCTTGTGTTGGTTTAGCTGTGAATGCTCACTAGATCAAAACTCAAATTAGGAGAAGGAGAGTTGGTGGAAAGTAATCCTGAAATTGGGAGAGTCTATTCTCAGAAGACAATGGCAGAGGAAGGTTCTGTGAGGCCAAACCCTCAATTCATAGAAAGTTTCCTAGCTATAATGTCTATGGTAGAAGAAATGTATAAGGAATTTAGAAAGCATAAGGTTTAAGACTCCTCGGGTTCTAAACAGGATAAAGAAGAAGATGAGTCTCACTTCCATGACCACTCCAAAGGAAAGGGGAAAGAAGAAAGCTTTCTCACGCCTCCTAATAACATTGTGCATAATAAGAAAGCATCTTTGATCAAGCTAGATGTCAAATTTGATTTGCCTATATATGATGGAGAACTAAATGCTGAAAAGTTGGACAATTGGATTAGACAAATTGATGTGTATTGCAGGGTACAGAACATAGACTCAGGCATGAGTAAAATTCAGCTGGCAAGCCTACACCTCGGAAGCACTGCCTTGGTTTGGTGGGAAGGCAGAACCAAAGCTTATATGAAAAGACATGGTAAGACCATCTCTATCTGGAGTGAATTTGTTGCTGAAATCAAAAAGTTGTTCTATCCATTGGCCCACATGCAGCAAGCCATGATGAGTTGGAAAACTCTTCGACAGTTGAAGGGGAAAAGTGTGCAAGGGTATACTCAAGAATCTAGAAAGAGAGCATTGATGTTGGGTATCTCATTAGACTCACTAGAGACTATTTTGAAGTACATTGGTGGTCTACATAGCTACATGAGGCATACCATCCTCATGTTTAATCCCACTAGTATAGATGAGGTATTTGTAGAAGCTACTCATCTAGAAGCTAGAGGAAAGAATGGAAATGCAGAAGTTGGGGGACCATCCCGACCCACTGTAAGCAAGAGCAAGGAGAAAAGAAAGAAGAAGTGGAAAGCAAGGAAGGCTAACACTGCATAGAAAATCAAAGCTTCATGCACTCACTGTAAAAAGGATGGGCATGATGATGAGCATTGTTGGGTTCTGCATCCAGAGTTGAGACCTAGGAAGTCTGAGGGAAAGAAGAAGAAGACTGCTGCAGTTATTCAGAAGGATTTGGGGTTAGACTCGGGAGATGAAACAACTATTGCAGCCATAGGTATAAAAGGTAAGAATTCTGAAGCATATACTAGTGATTTTGCTCAATCTATTATTGATGAAGAAAATGAGAGGAAAAGACATGAGCTTTTCCATATTCGAGTTGTTTCCAAAAATCAAAATATTGATACTTTGTTTGATAGTGGCTCACAAGTAAATCTAATTTCTGAAGCAATTGTAAAGAAATTGGGATTAGCAACTATACCTCACAAGAAACCATACCCATTAGGATGGTTGAATGATAAAGCACAACTACAAGTGACTAGACAGTGCAAACTCAAGTTTTCTTTTGGGTCAACATTTGTAGATGAGGTTGAGTTAGACATAATTCCTTTGGATATATGTGGAATTGTTTTAGGATGCCCTTACTTGTATGACAGAAAGGCTATTTTCTATAGAGTTGAGGACAAGTATCTACTTGTTAAAGATGGAATCGAATACTTTGTAAGAGCTCACAAGCTCAAGAATAATTATACTCTCATAAACTCAGTGAAGTGAAAAGAATGATAAATTCATGCAAGTAATTCTTACTGATGGTTGTAAAGGAAAAGGAACCTGATAAAACCAATGTATTTGAGGGTTGTAATGCTGAATAGAAAGCTGATATAGAAAAGGTTGTTTCCGAGTATGATTTCTTACTTCGAGAACCTAAAGTTTTGCCACCCAAAAAGGGAATAGTACATGATATTATTTTGCAGCAAGATGTTCCATTGCCTAACATTGGGATGTACAGGTTGTCTGCTTTAGAGAATTCTGAAATCAAGAAGCAGGTGGAGGAGTTGCTCGAGAAAGGGTTCATCAGGCCTAGCACATCACCATGTGGTTCACCATTCGTTTTGGTGAGAAAGAAAGATGGCTTGTGGAGAATGTGCATTGACTACTGAGCACTGAATAAGATAACAATAAAAAATTGTTATCCCCTTCCTCGCATAGATGATCTTTTAGATTAATTAAAGGAAGCTTTTTATTTCACCAAGCTGGATTTGCACAGTGGATATCACTAGGTCAGAGTTGCAGAGCAAGATGCATGGAAGACTGCTTTCAAAACAAAGTAGGGATTTTATGAATGGTTGGTTATGCCTTTTGGCTTGAAAATACCCTTGCTACTTTCATGAGATTAATGAATGATGTACTCAGATCTTTTCTTGATGATTTTGTTATTGTGTATTTCGATGACATTATGATTTTTAGTAAAACATGGGAAGAACATTTAAATCATGTTAAGCAGACATTAGATGTTTTGAAAAGAGAAAAACTTTATGTTAAACTATCAAAATGTGAATTTGGCAAAACATCTCTAAACTACTTGGATCATATAGTAGGGGCAGGTGAATTGAAAATAGATCCCTCTAAAGTGGCATTCATTGGGAACTGGCCTAAACCCAGGTCTACTACAGAAGTGAGAAGCTTCTTAGGAGTAGCACAATATTGGAGAAAGTTCATTTCTAACTTTTCCTCAATTACAACTCCCTTAGATGCTTTAATAGGATTGAATAAGGTGTTTCAGTGAGGAGGCAAACATCAGAAGGCCTTCGACACCTTGAAAGAAAAAATTAGTACAACACCTGTACTAGCACTGCCAGATCTACAAAGACCATTTGAGATCCAAATTGATGCCAGTGACTATGCCATGGGAGAAATGTTGACACAACACGGTAAACCAATATGTTATCATTCTGAGACTTTAATTCTGCAGTAGTTAACTATCCTACATATGATAAAGAATTGTATGCATTAGTTCAGAGTGTGAAAAAGTGGAAACATTACTTAATGGGCAAAGAGATAGTAATACCTACTGATCATCAGCCACTTCAATATCTACACTCCCAAACTAACTTGTAGCAATCAAGACATTACAAATCGATGGGTTTTCTACAATAGTTTCATTTAGTCATTAGATATAAAAAGGGCATACATAACAAAGTTGCAAACATGTTATCTAGAGCCGTTATAAATGCATCTACCATACTTAAGCATAATTTTGTGCTACATGAAAGCTACATTGAATAATATGCTCAGGATATGGACTTTAAAGATGTATATGAAACTTTGAGTCAAGGCAAAAGAGTAGAAGAATTGGACTATCACATGAAGGACTGACTCTTATACCATTGTGGGAAACTTTGCATTCCACAATCTGAGAGGATAAAGATAATTAGGGAAGCACACACTTCTCTGATATTAGGTCACTTTGGGGTGAGTAAAATAGTTGCACAACTGCAAAGATTTTGTTATTGGCCGAAAATGAACGAGACAATTTCTAGATATGTAAGACGGTGTGCTATGTGTTCTAAAAGCAAGCCCAGTAACAGAAAACTAGGCTTGTACACTCCATTTCCAGTTCCTTCTCACCCTTGGGAAAGTGCTTCCAAGGATTTTGTTGGACTGTCTAAATCTAGGAAAGGTCATGATTATCTACATGTTTTAGTGGATAGGTTCAGCAAAATGTGTATTTTCATACCTTGTACTAAACAGATTACAACTGAATAGACTGCAAAATTATTCATTGAACATGTATGGGTTCATTTTGGATTACCCACTTCCATTGTATCTGATCGAGACACCCGATTTGTGGGGAAGTTTTGGTCAAGTCTGTGGGAACTGATGGACACCAAACTGAAGAAAAGCACAACTTTTCATCCACAAACAGATGGCCAGACAGAAGTAGTTAATAGGACAGTGATCTAGTTACTGAGAGGATATTGTAGCAAAGGCTTTGTGATGAACACTTGTGTTATGTGTAGCATGCTTACAACATAGCAAAACACTCTTCTACATAGAGATCTCCTTTTGAGACTTGTTTTGGTTTCACACCAAGGTCACCTTTGGATTTTGTCTTCAGGAAAAAAACCATGGTTGATGGACACAGTGATGTGGACAAGGCAACTAGGTTCATTGAACAGATCCAGGAGATCCACTAGGCAGTACAGGAATAGTTGGAAAAGAGCGAAGCTAAGTACAAGGCTAGGCATGACAAGCATCGGATGGAGAATAGTTTCCAAGTTGGTGACCAAGTCTGGCTATATATCAACAAGGACAGGATGTAAGGTGAAGGTAAAAGGCTAAGAACTATTAGGTATGGACCCTTTAGGATACTTGAGAAGATTGGTGAAAATGCTTTTCGCCTTGATCTACCAGCTTACATGCACATCTACTCAGTCGTAAATGTAGATTTCTTGAGATTGTTTGAACCTTCAATGATTGAGGACCCTGAAGAGAAAATTCAACTGCCTTATATTAATGACCTGCTACCTGAATATCTTAATGAGTTGTAGGAAGACATAGTACTGGACATGAAGGTGAGGACAACGTGTAGGGGAGATGTTGAGTACCTCAGAATTGGGCTCAAAGGTTCAAAGCCAAGCAGTGCAAAGTGGATTGAGATTGGACAAGTGAGAAAGCAATACCCTCACTTAGTCGATGCTTGAAAACCAACTTTTGGTGGTCCAAAAGCTTTTTCAGTGGGAAGGCCGTGATTTGAATTGGATCCATAAAGAACTGTCAAGGAACCATCACTGTATCAGGTCAGGAAAAACTTCTAAGAATTCAAAACAGTGATCAAAAAACACCCTGAACTGGTGGCAATGGAAGCCAGCGTGGAACGACGAGGACCTTGGTCAAAGCACGCTGATCGAGGTCCATGGAGACTACGTGGGAGGTCGAAGTAGCCCCTGGGAGGCATTGGGTGAAAAGGGCTGAAATGGAGTAGCCCCGAGCACTCAGACACGTGGGGAGCCAGAGAACCATGGGCAAAAGGAAAAAAGTGCTAAAGTACAAAGGCGGGACCTGTGCTCTGGAAACTGGTGGTATTGATCGGGGCACCCTCAAACGGTAAGTTGTTTTGGAGAAATTTGAGCGATCCCACTCAAAAATAGATGCGTGGCAAGTGGAGGAGAGAGAAAACTGCCATTAATCACGTGCTAACGGTTGAGAAAATCAACCACGAGAAACGTGAATATCACGTTGGATTTGGAGGCCCCAGATCTAACAGCTGAGATAGTGCCCAATGGGAGAAGTGGAATTGACGAGGGATTAAGTCGTGTTTCAAAAGGATTTGAGGTCTATTTGACCACCACGGTGGAGGGAGACTCACTCCACGATGTAACCAAAGAAATGAATTGACGACGCAAGTTGGCATGAGTAACAGGAGGACATGTGGCCAATCGTTGCAAGCTGATGATGACACTGAGCCAAGGAACTCCAAGCGCAACTACAGAAGGTGATTCGACGGAGGCAGAGGAGGAACCGAACAGACATGGAAATGAATGGATTCAAAGCCATGAACAGAGATAGAAGACATAGGGAGGAAATCCCTAGAGGAGGATGAGAGACAGAGAGATCAGAACCCAAAGAGGAGGATGGTACACAGAGAGAAGAAGACAGTGAAGCAAAAGCAGAAGAAGACAAAGGGCCAAGTTAACCAAAGGTAGTGTCGAGCTCCAGAGAGCTTGAGAGATTCAAGCCATCCTAGAGAGCATCTGTCGAGAGTGAGCACCACATTGGTCTCTCTCCACTGTAGACCGGAAGGTCAAAGAGCTGGTAGGAAAAATAGATTTTGTGCACTCCAATGGCTTGGGGAAACCAAGAACCACCCTGCCGAGAAAAACTGTTGCAGGTGACTCATATTGAGCTCCTACATTGTAATTCTCTGCTTAAAACACAATAAGATAAGGCCACCACTGAAGCTGGACTAGAGATGTAGCCCCAGAGAATAGGGTGAATGCCTTATTACTTTCTTGTGTTCTTGTGTTTGCTTAATATATTTCTCTGTTTTCTTTCCATTTCAATTGTCTGTGTATTGGCAATTCATTGCTTCAATAACATAGACACACACACCAGCAAATGAGTCTGTAATTCCTTCATTTAATAAATCTTTAACTGAGGTCACTCATAGGGTGATTATCAGATCATGCAAAGATGACCAAGTATTGATATGCCTTCTGCTGTATCTTCGTCTTGCATATCTAGTTGGGTGTCATCCTAAATCTAGTTGACTCCTTTACCCAGTTCTTCAAAATGGCTCTAGAGTTGGCATTGCTACTGGGTAAGCTGAAGGGAGTCTCCATGATAGTCACGGGCTCCGACATCTAATAAATCTCATCACAATCCTATGCCTAGAAGGTTGTAATCTTCATCCCACTGACACTACTCAAAGTCATCATCTTGGGATCAGTGTATGAGACGATCTAGTGTATCATGTCCACATATGGGAATGCGGGGTATCTGCATGCAATTCGATGTAAGCCGGACTTGTGAATGTTCACGTATACTTGGCAATCCACGAGGTCTTCCTCAAAAGTGATTGCAAATGCATCATTGACCTCTTACCATTTTCGCTTGATGTCCTTGTCTAGAAACAACTTTGTATCTTCATAGATCTGTAGAATTGATGACACTCACTCAACTGCTGCTCCAATTGCACTCCAGTTAGTGTCCTTTGATCTTGCTCTCTTGGATGCCGTTGATCCTGAACTACTAAGAGGTAGATGAACACTTGCAAGATTCGGAGACAAAGTGACATGCATGGAAAGAAATCTGTCAGCAAAAACCAAAGAAAATTTAGGGAACGACATAACATATACCTAGGGAAAGAACAGAAGGGATTGAGAAACTTCTTCTAGGAGGCTGGGAGACTGGTTGTCAAAATTGTGCAAAAAGTTAGTCTGGATTGTCATAGGGGCTGACTGGCAGCTGTATTTTCACAATGCACAATCCAGACTGACTGCTGATTTCTAGAATTTGGTAATGTACAATTCCAGCTGGAATTGACTTCAGGCTCAGTGACTTCATTGCACAATTTTCTAGGCTAGTAGTCACTATCCCTCAGAATTGCGCAAGTGAAGCCTGGAGGATAGTTCCTGGGAATGTGCATTTCTGGAGAGGAAGATAGAGCCTTCCTTCTCTGGATTGCACAATGTTGTCTTAGTGAGGCAGAGTCTGACCCAAGGCTACCCAAACTCGCTGACGCTCAACTGAAAGAAAATGCCAAGGTGAATGCATGGCGATACTGAGTGTAAGTAGAAGAAAATGATCATGCATGCAAACAATGAACGGTAGATTCATAAAACGGAACAACATGAATGTGGGTGAAGCGAGTCCCCGAATTCGTGACCATTCATGCAAAACAATTTCATGCACATGACAACAGTGAGATGCTAACGAAAACTGAAACAGTGCTAGCATAAGCTAGTATTCATGTAAACAATAGAAAGCGTTCAAAGAAATCAAGCAAACAACACTCATACAAGCAAAAACACAAAAAGTGACATAAATGTTGAAAAAGACAAGTTGAGACCACTTATCCATGAATAGTTGAGCTGGATGTGTCGAAGAGTCCTGGATGTGCTGTGGGATGTCATAGCTCTAAGATTGATGTGAAAGAATGAGCCCTGATGTGTTAAATAAATAAGTTTGGGCCCATGACGCACATGCCATAGACCTAGGAAAAAGAAACACTTGGAGAAAATATTCTAAAACGACCTTTGCATGTAACCTCTAGCTACTAAAAATAGCTCCCTGAATCATGGGATTCCTTTTGCATTTTTCCTTTTTCTATTTTGGGAAAAAGAAAGCCATGCATGAAAGTCAATTTTCCTTGCTTCCGGTGGAACTAGTCAAACCAACTACAGATGCAAGAGGCTTCTCAACTAATGGGAGAAAATGAACATTTTTGGAAGGGAGCTAGGTTGGCTGCCCAGGAGAATTGTGCAATTTCTGAGCAGAGTAGGTGACTGCTGCCCAGGATTTTGCAATTCTTGGGTTGAGCAGCCCTTCGGGGAAGAATTACGCAATTTTCGGGATGAAGCTTGACTGGCATAATTGCGCAATTCTGAAACCCAATAGGTTGCTAGACATAATTGTGCAATTTTTAGAGGGAAGGCTCATTGCCTGCCAGAATTGCATAATTTCTTGAGGGAGCTACTCAGCCTGCAACTGGACCAAGTCCGGAGGAACAACTTGTGAGGGGAATGTATCAAGCTTTGATAGATAGGCTGTCTTTCTACAAGAAAATCATTGAAGCTTCTGTACTTGATGAAGCAAGACATGGTGTTGTGAAAGGTTGGTAGGGAGGCTCCAAAATCAAGCTAAGGAAAAATTTTGGAGGGTGGTTATAGCCGCTACAACACTTGGCAACATGCTGGTAGAATTCCAGCTCTCCGAATAGACCTTTTTCGTGAAAATCAAGTCTAACACCTCCAGAAGTATTGTTCAGTTCTCAGTTCGTCTTGGTTTCACACTAGATTGATTGTAGTATGTAGCATCTTCCATGCTCTTAGTTGATTGACACACATTCCAAGTCAAGGAAACATGGTTGTTTCGATTTGGGTTGAGGGGTATATTGATGCACAAGTACTATAGTCGTCAAAGTCTTAGTTTCATTTTGGATAGTACCCTGGCGGAGTCACGCAGGAACACAAGCATCGCTCCGCTTCCAGCGAGCCTAGTCAGTATCCCGACGGAGTTACTTGCATCACCTCTCTGCATAGGAAGCCTTTCTCTTCTTTCGCCTTATTCATTTTGAAATTTTGAAATTTTTCACTTTTCATTTTTTCATTACTGTGCATAGCACTTATTCATTTCAAAGTCAGAAAATGGATCCCAACTTATTGAGAACATAAGAGGTTGTTCCTTCAGAGAAGTAGTTTATTATATACCTCTGATGTGCTTGTTAAGTTTTTCCCCCTCACCTTACTCTACTTGACTGAGCTAACAAGGGTTAACCCAAAACCAAATGACTAGAGTAGGTGACAATAGTTAGTGCACAAGTGTTTTTTTTCCACTAAGTTTCACTTCGAATAGTACGTATTTTCCATCGATGTATCATGGACTAAAAGTAACAAGTTTTTCATACAGAGGCATGATGACAGATAACCAAGTAGTGATAGCTGCACAAGGCCTCTTGTAATTTACCCAGCTTGTTTCAAGAGTCATATATGGTTTCATGAAAAACTAAGCTATGAACAAAAAAAGCAAACAAACAACAAAGCAAATTAGAAGAAATGCGAAAGAAAAACAAACAAGCAAACAAACAACAAACAAGCAAAGAAAGTAATAAAAAAGCGTGCAAGCAGATAATTGAAAGTAAACACTACTACTCCTAAACAAATGATGCATGGGCCTGATCACGTGAAGTGATATTTCCAATGCAGCCACCAGTGCATTGGTTGAATCATTTTGGTGAAGGCTTGGTCTGAGAGCAAGCCAGTTGTGCAAACTAGCAAGAAAGAAAGATATAAAATTGAAGACAAACACACTCCATGATTCAATGTGTCCACAGGACATAAGTGAATGCAAATACATGACATGTGGTCCGTGGACTTATCACGGTGTTGTGTGACACGACATACAGCTTTGAAGCATATGCACACTCTTAATTATGACATGCAAGAAAATGAAAGAAACAAAGACAACTTATGTCATGAATATGTGCTTTCAATGTAATATTACTCCAATGCATGAGCGATGGGATCGTGCAGTTTGAGTGGAGGAAGCATGATCTGTGTGTGAGATTGATCTTCAATGCATGCAGATGAGTGATGAGGGGCCTCGGGTTATTGAACAATTTCTTGATCGGAAGTGAAACTAACCCAAAGAGAGTGAGGGCCTGACATAACTATCAACTCAGGCTGAAGTGCCTCAATAATCTTGGGTGTTGGAACTTCATCATCAGATAGATCATCATAAACTGGTAGATTTGAAAAATAAATTGCGATAGAAACATGATCATGATCGAATATGGAAGTAAATAGATCATGACAGCCAGGAACAAAGAGATTAATGATTTCCTTGGCATCCTCATGATCTAATGAATTAAATAGAGGGGTAGATGAAAAGAAGAAAAATTCATCCTCTGTGTTTCCCATAAAGGTAGATGGAAGATCAAGTGGATTTTCAATGAATAACTCATCCTCTCTGTTGTCAGATGATGGGCTGACATCTGATGTGTCCTACAAGTGATTAACAATGGGTGCATCCGTGGATGAAGATACACATGTGAAATCATGGATGACAAGTTTACCAAATATGTTAGGGAATAACGGAAGAGGCTCGAATGGAAGGGAGTCATCCTTCACCGAGTGTTGATGCTCAAGATCCCGATCATATTCTTCATGAATGATAGTGCATGTTTGTTGTGCAACAATAACTCCATTAGTGGCTTTTTCCTCATTCACAACAAGTGTAGAGTCCAGAATGGAAGAACACAAGACAGTATCATCTAGAGGATTAACCGAGTATGAAGACGGAGGTTGTGGAACAAAATGCATATGAAAACTCAATGGACTCACAACCAAATTTGTATGAAAGTTAAGTGAAGTGATGTTGGGAGGATGTGACAGTTGAACATGTGTGTGAGCCTAATCTCCCACATCACTCTACGATGGTGGAGATGTTTGATGAGGGGATGGCAGACAACCACTTCTGATAGTGACCGTATCCATCTGTGATTGCGTAGCGCCATCACTGAAGAATACTGAGTGAGGCCTGATTTAAAACTTCTTCTTGGGATGAGCATATTTCTTAACGCAATGCTTGAATCAGTCCCAAAGATAGAAAAATTTCATCAGGCTCTTTGGAGCTTGAAACTGCAAGTCATGGAAGCCCTCCCAAAAATCCATAGGCAATTCATGTGGAGCCTTCTATTGTTGCAACCCTTTTTTTTCAAGATGTTCTGGATCAAAATGATAGAAAGTGTCTTCAATGAGATCATAGAAGTGCTCAAGTGAGTGCACACTGTCATCTAGTAGGCTGCATAACCACTAATGTGGAGATTCATGAAGTGTGTATGCAAGCAGCAAGTTGGCATGTTCGTCAGAACATCCATCTTCCTCATGAAGCATGGAAAGAAAGTCATGAAAGAACTTTAGCTAGGCCACTTCGCCTTCACCATCATACATGTAAGTCGACAAGTGATTGAAAAACTCCCTCGTGATGGTGAAAGATTCGGGATAGGAAAAACTTCACGGAGGGAGAAGAGTGAAAGTATCCATGATAGATATGCAAAGGTTCAAAATAGGATCAGATGACACAACTTGTCATCTAGCCCTCCTTCTAGTGCCAAAAATGTTGACGGTGCTGGACCCGCCAACATGTCAGGGGATCTCCCTGGTAAGAAGTCCCAATTAGACCTCATACCATTTGGTGTAGGAGTTTGTTGACGGTATTGGACCCGCCAACATTGTCAAGGGATCTCCCTGGTAAGAAGTCCCAATTAGACCTCAGACCATTTGGTGTAGGAGTCCCAATAGTGGGTCGTAAGGTAATGCCTTGACTACGCTGTCATATAGAGGCAAGTAAGATAAGTATGTCAGTAGCAAAGGTGCAACTTATGGAGAGAGTCAAGGAATGTGTACGAGAGGTTCCAACACTTCGAAGGGAGAGGAAGGTGAAGGTGAGTTCCACGTTGAAAGGGATCAGTCCCAACTCAGCTAGGAACATACCACACAAAGGACATGCACATATTCCGGTAGCGCAGTCCACTCTGATGCAGCAGTCACAACATACGAGGTAAGATAACACGAACAACATTCACGGATTAGTCCTTTGCATACTACCTTGGGAGAAGCAACCCATGCATGCAAGTCATTTTTTTCTAAGTCCCAGAGGGAACCAATCAACTCAAGTGCACATGCAATAGATTAGTCGACTGCTGGAGAAAAATACGCATTTCTGGCTGGGAGCTGGGATAGCTGCCCAGTATATTTGTGAAATTTCTTGGTAGAGAAGCTGACTGCTGCCCAGATTTGAGAAAATCCTGGGCTGAACAACCTGCTGATGGGAAAATTTGCACAAATCTTACTGGGAAGGTTGGTTAGCAGGATTGCATAATACTGTAGTCTAGAAAGATGTTAGAGAGGATTGTGCAATTTTTGGAGGGAAGGCTAGTTTCCCTCCAAAAATGTGCAATTTTCAAGGGGAAGCTACTTAGCTTTCAGCTAGACCATGTCCGGGTGAGAAGCCTGTGAAGGGAAAATATCAAACTGTGATCGACGGGTTGCCTTTGAGAAAGAAAGACACTGAAGCTTGAGGACTTGACGAAGCAAAGAAAGCTACTGTGAAGGTTGGTAGGGAGGCTCCAAAATAGGCTAAGGCAAAATTTTGGAGACTGGTTGCAGCCGCTACAAAAATTGGCGACACACTGGTAGAACACCAGCTCGCTGAATGGACCTTATTCATGAGAAGCAAGTCTAACACCTCTGGAAGTATTGTTCAGCTCTTATCTCATCTTGGCTTCGCACTAGCTTGATTGTAAGATGTCGCATCTTCCAGACTCTTGGTCGATTGACACACATTCCAAGCCAAGACAACACAATTGTTTCGATTAGGGTTGATGGATATATAGGTGCACAAGCAGTATAATTTTCAGAGTCTTATTTTCATCTCTGTTGTTGCTCCACTGCCAACAGGCCTAGACAATACCCTAGTGGAGTCACATATGAGCACAAGCATGGCTCCGCTACCAGCGAGCCTGGTTAGTACCCTAGCGGAGTTACTTGCATCACCTCCCTACATAGGAATCCTTTCTCTTCTTTCACTTTATTCATTTTTCATTTTGAATTTTTTGACTTTTCGAATTTTTTCGTTTCTCACTGTGCATAACACTTATTAATTTCAGACGTGGAAGAGGGTTCTCGACTTATTGAGAGCAGAAGAGGTTGTTGTAGAAGAGAAGTAGTTTACTGTATCTCTGACGTGGCTGTTAAGGTTTTCCCCATCACCTTACTCTACTTGACTGAGCTGACAAGGGTTAACCCAAAAACAATCGACTAGAGAAGGTGACATTAGTTAGCACGCAAGCGTTGTGTTTTCATCAAGGTTCACATTGAACAATAAATAGTTTCCTTTGATGCATCATGGACTAAAAGTAACAAGCTCATCATATAGAGGCAAGATGACAGATAACCAAGTAGTGATAGTTGTACAATCCCTCTTGCACTTTACCCAAATTGTTTCATGAGTCACACATGATTTCATGAAAACTAACAAACGAACGAAACAAGCAAATGAACTAACAATAAAAAAAGTAAAGAAAGAACAGAAGAAAAAAATGAAAGTGAAGGAAGTAAACAAACAAAAAAGAAAGAAAACAAACAAGTAAACAAAGCATGTAAGCAAACAAGTGTGCAAGCAAACAACATAAAGCAAACACTACTCCTACTCCTACACTAATGGTGCATGGGCCTGATCATGTGAAGTGATACCTCCAATGTAGCCACCGACACATTGGTAGACCCATGTTGGTGAAGGCTTGGTCTGCAAGAAACCTAGTTGTGTGGACCAGCAACCAGGAAAGATATAATAATGAAGACAACCACATTTCATGTTTCAAAGTGTCCACGGGACATAAGTGAGTGCATGTGCATGACGGGCAATCCACGGACTTATCGTGGTGCTCTGTGACACTACGTGCAAATTTGAAGCATAAGCATGCTCTTGACTAAGACATGCACACAAACAAAAGAAACAAATATAAGTTTTGTCACGCACGACTGTGCGCAATGTAAGACTCCTCCAGTGCATGAGCAATGGGATTGTGTAGTTCGAGTGGAGGAAGTAAAATCTAAGTTTTATGTTGATCTTGAGTGCATACAGATGAGTGATGAGGAGCCTTGAGTGTTTGAAGAATTTCCTGATTGGAAGCAAAACCAAACTCAGGACAACAAGGGCCTGATATAACCATCAGATCAGGCTGAAGTGCCTCGACGGTCTGTGGGGTTTCGACTTCGTTGACAGGTGGATCTTCATAGACTAGTGGCTTAGATGGATTAACAAAGAGTGAATCAAAATCATGATCGAATGATGAGGTGAAGAGATCACGACAACCAAGATCAAACGATTTAGGATGTTGGTCAACATCCTTATGAGTTGATGAATCACACAGAGGGGTAGATGAGAAGGAAGGATGTTCACCCTCTGCGCTTCCGAAAAGATTAGATGAAATATCAAGTGGATTTTCAATGAATGATTGGTCCTCTGCATTGTTGGATGATGGGTTAACATACGGTGTGTCCTGTGAAAGATAAAAATGTGTTTATTCGTGGATGAAGACACACATGAAAAATCATGGATGGTAGGTTCACCAATGACGTTAGGAAAGAATGGAGGGGGCTCGGATGGAAGGGAGTCATCCTTCACCGAGTGTTGATGCTCAAGCTCCCACTAATACTCTTCATGAATGATAGTGCATGTTGGTTGTGAAACACCAACTCCATCAGTGGGTTGCTCCATGTTCACAAGAAGTGAAGAGTTAGGAATGGATGAACACAAGACAACATCATCTGGAGGAACACCTGGGTGCGAAGATGGAGGTTGTAGAAAAGAATGCATATGAGAACTCGAAGGACTCACGACCAAATTTGCACGAAAGTTGAGTGGAATGATGTTGGGAGAGTGTAAAGGTGGAACAGGTGTACAAGCATGTTCCTGAACATCACTGGGTAATGGTGGAGATGATGAATGAGAGGGAGGTAGATAGTCAGTTGAGACAGTGCTCTCTCCCACATGATATTGCGCAGTTCCATCAACACAGAATGTTTAGCGAGGCTTGATATCAGGATTCCTCTTTGGCCAGGTATATTTCTTAAGGATGTACTCGAATTGGTCCTAGAGATAAGCAAACTTCATCTAGCTCCTCAGAGCTTGAAATTTCAAGTCACGTAAGCAGTACCAAAAATCAATAACGGATTCATGCAGAGCCCTCCATTGCTATAACGGTTTTTGGTCAAGATGGTCTGGATCAAAGTGATAGAATGTGTCTTGAATAAGATCATAGAAGTGCTCACATGAGTGCATGGCATCAGCTGGTAGGATGAGCACCCAACGAAATGGAGATTCACAAAGTGTGTATGCAAGCAACAAACTCGCCTGTTCGTTAGTAAACTCATCTTCCTCATAAATCATGGAAAGAAATCTATGTAAGTGCTCAGTCCAGGCCACTTTCCATTCACCATCATATGTGTGAGTGGGCAAGAGATTGAAAAGCTTCCCTGAGATGGATACATCTTCACAATTCGAAAAACACCTCGGGGGAAGAAGAGTGTAAGATTCCATGAAAGATATGAAATGGTTCAAAGGTTGATGAGAGGATATAGCTTGTCATCAGGCCTTCCCTCTAGTGCTAGCAATGTTGATGGTGCTAGACCCACCAACATGACATCAAGGGGATCTCCCATGTAAGAATTCCCAATTAGACGTCAAACCGTTTTGTGTAGGACTTCCAACAGTGGGTTGTAAGGTAAATCCTTGACCACGATGTTGCACAGAGGCAGGTAAGATAACTTTGTTAGTAGCAAGGGTGTGACTGATGCAGAGAGTCAAGGAATGTGTACGAGAAGTTCCAACACTTTGAAGGGAGAGGAAGGTGGAGGTGAGTGCCAGGCTGAAAGGGATCAGTCCCAACTGGGCTAGGAACACACCACACAAAGGACATGCACAGCTTCTGGCAGAGCAATCCACTTAGATGCGGAAGTCACAACATACAAGGTAAGATAACACGAAAATCACTCACGGATCAGTCCGAGATGAGTGTGATGGTTGATATAGCAAGGTTCATGAGAAAGGTCTGTATGATGTTTTGAAGAGAAGTCGACATGTATGATGACAACATTAACAACATATGCAACAAATTAACAACAAGATTCATATAACTGCATAGAAATCAGTTCATATACAAGTACATAAGTTAAACAACATATATCATTAAGGCAACCAGAACAATCCAACTACAATAACAACATATGCATGAAAATGTGTTGGCTCTTATTAGTAAATAAGTGTAAGTCATAATCATACAGTACACCATGTAAGCCTGATAGCCCCAACAATAGAACATTACAGCCACATTTGCCTGCTCCTCCAAAGAGATCTCCTAGCTATGTGCAGTGGAGAAGCCAAGGCGCATTACAATACTATCCAATCCTTCTTCAAGATAGTCTTAGTAGAAGCTTGGATAACCAAAATACTATAAAATGAGCTATGAGGGACTATTTATAGCAAAGGGTGGGGTGACCCTTGAAATTCCCCTTTGTGATAGTTCAACTACCCTCATGAATCTTCACCTACTCCATGAATGTTACATCTAACTGTTGACACTTGACTTACACTTGACATGACTCAACATTACAATGCACATGTACTCAAGTGAGACAACATGGCTTGAGCAAGCCTTGCAAGATATCATTGACACTCAGTCCACTATGGTGAGACCAACTCTTTGACATGCTTGTGATGGTGAAATTGGTGAGCTGATGCCAAGCTTGGCCATCCGTGATGATGTGCATGCACCTCATGGTGACATTTGCTGAAGCGAAGTCTTGATTCGTTACAACCAGTGCATTGGTTCAGCCCCTTCATCCAACTCGTCTAATAACATGTGCATGGTCTTCTTGGGTGAGGCTAAACTGGTAGAACACTAATCAAAAGTGTCCGTGCTAATCTTCAAGTGTGTGTAGGTGGTCATGCACATCAACTTGTTGAAGTACCCATTCGGATCTAGTTGGACTTTCTTCTTGTCTTCTCCTTGATCAGTGTGTTGAATGGGTTGGATTGCATGCATGCACACAATGACATGCATGATTTTGAATCTCTTACATGTGATCAAGCATGCTACTCATCTGTTTGCTTCGTGTTAGCTGCTGGGATGGAGCTTTAACTTATCTGGGCGTAGTTTCATCTGTGAGTGCATGTTGCACCCAGTGTTTTTCCTGATCCCGCTGTAACTCATTTGACTGTCTATGTAGCATCATGTTTTTCCTGGTTTGCTGCTTCAGCACATGCGACTCCTTCTTTGTTCCATCTTCTGCCTTCATGTGATATTGATGTTGCGACACCACTTCATAGCCTGAGTCTCCAAAGTTGCTTTCATTATCAGTGGATCTGCTTGATCTTGCAACTTTTCTGCTGCTATATGTTGTTAACAACCTTCCTCTCCATTCACTGCATTCATTGCATTCTGTATGCTAGCTTCAGCTATTGTTCATGATGCTGCTTGCTATGATGCTGGTGCTGGATTTCCTTGCCATGAACAACTTGATGTCTTTGTGAGTAGGCAAGCTCATAGACACTTGATCGACTGCATCCCAAAGCATTCTCTAAACAGTGTCTTCATCTTTGCTCTGCTGGAAACCATTGTACCTATATTGCTGAGAGGAAAATGAACACCTAAGATACATGGAGACATGGCAACACTCACAGCAAGAAATCTGTTAGTCGAAAACCAAAATGAACATGAAAACTGATTTGCAACATACCTGGGTGAATGATCATGAATGCTGCGCAATTTTGGCTAGGACGTTGGGAGACCGACTACCAAGACTGCACAAGGCACAGTCCGGGCGGTTGAGAGACTGTTGGAACTACGCAATGCACAGTCCAGTCTGGCTGCTGACTTCTGGGATTGCACATTGTGCAATTCTTTCTAGGAAGGCCTGTTGGCCGAGGGACATATTTGCGCAATTTCTTAGGCCATGCAGCCATTTTCCTCTAGAAATAGGCAAAACAGTCATGGAGGCCAGTGTTGGGATTAGAATGCGCAAATCTGGAGAGGAAGGTGAGCTTTCCTTTCCTAGATTGCATAATGCAGCCTTGGTGAAAGTAGAGCCTGGGCCAAGGTTGGCTCGACTCGTCAACGGGAAACTGAAAGCAAGTAAGTTGGTGAATGCATGGCTACACTAAGTGATAGCGGAAGTGATTAATAGTTCATGTGAAATATGAATGAAAGATTTAGAAAACAGATCAACATGCATGTGGGTGAGGCAGTTCGCCGATTGGGCGAACTTCCGTGCAAAATAATTTCATGCATGCGACAGCAGTGAGATAGCACCAAAAACTAAAACAGAGCTAAGGAAAATATAGTATACATGTAGACGGAAGCAAGAATTCAAAGAAATCAAGCAAACAATACTCCCACAAGCGAAAACACAAAAAGCAATAGAAATGCGGCACAAGGCATGGGAAGCGAGCTTACACCAAAAGAACTGAGTTGAATGTGCCAAATACTCCTAGATGTGATGTGGGATGTTAGAGCTACAAGGTTGATGTGAGGAATGAGATCTGTAGTGTCTAGTTGATGAGTTTTTATAACATTGAGGTTGTAACGTGCATGCCACAAATATAGGGGAAACGACACTTGGTGGGAGGTTTCTGAAATGATCCTTGCATGTAACCTCCAACTACTAAACATAGATCTTTGAAATAAGCGATTCTTTTGCATGCTGCCTTGGGAGAAGCAGCCCATGCATGCAAGTTAGTTTTGCTCAGTCCCAGAGGGAACCAGTCAACTCAGCTGCACATGCAAGATACTGCTCGACTACTGGAGAAAATTGTGCATTTCGCGTTGGGAGCTAGGCTGGCTTCCTAAGAGATTTGTGCAATTTCGGCATAGAGCAACCAAGTACTACGTAGGTTTGCACAAATCCTAGGCTGAATAGCCTACTTGTGGGAAAATTTGTGCAAATCTTGTTAGGAAGGTTGGCTAGTAGGATTGTGCAATCCTGGAGCCTAGAAGGCTATTAAAGAGGATTGCACAATTTCTGGAGGGAAGGCTAGTTGCCCTCTAGAAATGCATAATTTTCAAGGGGAAGCTGCTCAGCCTACAACTGGACCAAGTCTGAGTGAGTAGCCTGTGAAGGGAAAATATCAAACTGTGATCGATAGGCTGCCTTTGAGAAAGAAAGACACTAAAGCTTGAGGACTTAATGAATCAAGGCAAGCTGTTGTGAAGGTTGGTAGAGAGGCTCCAAAAAAGGCTAAGGAAAAATTTTGGTGGGTGGTTGTAGCTGCTATAGCAGAGTCCCAGCAGTGGGTCATATGGTAATGAATTGACCACACTTTCACATAGAGGCAAGTAAGATAGCTCAGTTGGTAGAAAGGGTGTGACATATGCAGTGAGCCAAGGAAGGTGCACGAGAGGCTCTAAGACACGGGGGTTGAGATGAGTGTGCCCCTTTGGAAACCTATGATAGCACGAAGTTAAGAAGGGAACACAGGAGAAAATATGCATCACAACATGGAAGAAAAGTTAGCTATCCATCCAAAGTTATGGTTAAACCAACAACACATTTTAGAAAGATTCATACATACATACACAGATAGCTATACATGCATGCGTAAGGAAACAAATACATATATCATTTAGAGTAAACTAGATAGCATAGAATACAATACAAAATATGCATGAAACATGTTGGCTCTTGTTATATTAAGAAGTGTAAGTTCCAGTCATAGAATACATCCATGTCCAACCACCAATTCCGACAACGGAACGTTACAACCACAACCACATGCTCCTCCAAAGAGATATACTAGCTTTGCATAGTGGAGAAGCCAAGGCTTGTTACAATATCCAAGCTCTCTCCTAGATAGTCTTATCAGAAGCTTGGCTGACCAAAAGCATTTTGAATGAGTTATGAGGGACTATTTATAACAAAGGGTGGGGTGACCCTTGACATTCCTCTTTGGGACAGTTCATCTACCCTCATGAATCTTCACCTACTCTTTGACTGTTACATCCAACTATCGACACTTGAACTTACACTTGAAAAGACATTACATTACAATGCACATGTACCCATGTGAGAGAAAATGGCTTGAGAAAGCCATGCTAGACATCACTATGACTCGGACAACTATTGGAAGACCAACTCTTCGACATCTTCATTGTGGTTGACAGTAGCAAACTGATGCCAAGATCGGTAGTCCGCGATGGTGTCCTTGTGCTCTAAGGTGACGTCTTTCTAGAACCTGACTCTTGCCTCTATAGCATATGGGTACACTGCTCAGGCTCCTCTATCCAACTCGTATGAAAGCATGTGCACCATTTTCTTCAAGGTAGCTGAACCAACAACATACTTGTGCATGATGTCTGCACTGATGGCAAGTCTAGGCTGGTGGAAATGCGCAACAACTCGTCAAAGTACGAGTCAAGATCTACTCAGACCTGTTCCTTTGTCTTTGCCTGGGTGAGAGTCCCAATATATGGGATTCATTTGCACACACCACAACATCCATACTCTTGAATACACATGCATGGGAAGCTTGTATACTAGTGATGAGCTGTGGAAGTTCTTCATAGTTCCGGATCTGACTCTGGATACATACCTTCAACTTGAATACTCTGGGCTTCATCATCTTAAGCAAGTGAGGTGGGGCTCCCTTGTATATCATCATCTATGTTTTCATGTAATCAACAACAACATGCACATTCTCCAAGATACATGCTCTTCTATTACATCACTACTACCATCTATTGAGATGGAAGACTTCCTTATGCACGGTACCAAATGTGGCATACAATGCTCACATAACTCTGTCAAGGGACAATACTTCATCCAGTATTTCCTTCTTCAGTTCATTTCAAGTGGACGCTGTCACCAACTCTCCTTTGCTTGGCCAATTGTATCTCCTTAGCCATTCTCTCATTCTCAGCTATTAGAAACTAAACACTTGAGCTAGTGGCTTTGGCATTCACACTAGTAGCATCGACCAAGGTTGTTGGATGCTTTTGCACATCAGACACGAACACTCATTCCTCAACTTGTGTAGGAGATGTATACTCATCCAGAGTCGAAACTTTGCGAGACTACACACCTCTATGTTGAGACTCGTCGAATGAGATGTTGTGCATCTCTTCTTCCAATCGACCTCCAAGGATCTTAGTGTCTCCTGGTTTCTTGGGACTTGCTCCTCTTCTAGATGTGGCGAAGCTGGTAAGTCGTCCTCTTGGTGATGTGGCATGAGGTCGATTTCTTGTTCCAATTCTTGTTGCTCCACATCCGTATCCAACTGTTCAAGTGCTTTCTCTATCTCACGACCGAAGTCCTGATCCTGTGATGGTTCACCCTACTCGCTTGATGCCAGCTATTCTGATAAGTCCACTACTTGTACGGGTGTTATTTCTACACATGTTATGACCACTACTATACCTGTTACTACTGCACTTCCCTCTCTTGTTTTCGTAGCTCCTTTTCCTTTTGGAGTTTCTCCTTCAACTCATGCAAATCCTTCTCTATTTCTCACTCTACCTTTGTGAAATTCGCTTGTCTCGTTGTTGCCTCTTTGCCTCTATAGCCATAAATGCTTTCTCCACAAGTGGATATGCTCAGAACTTGAATCTTTTCTCTTCCTGTATGTGATAAAAAATCTTCCTCTTTCCCTTATCGTGCACTGGTATGTTCTCCTCTGCTACTGCTGCTACTGGTTGTTGGGCATGGAGCCTGATTATCTTCTTTATTCAGAGGTATCACCGAGTTGGACCTAAGTTCATAATGTGGTGGAAATTTTGCTCGTAAATGTGCACCATCATGGGGGTCCATGGGAGGACGAAGACGATTATTTGGAGCCCCGCCCCTAGTGGGGGATTGAGGACAGCACCCTCGAAGCTAAAAATGGATGTAAAATTGCCTTGTAAAATGTTGTAATTTCATAGTCAATCTGAGCCATTCACTAGGCGAAGATCTGATGACAAAAGTTATGTTTAATTTAGGGTTTTTTTCCCTAGAATGAAACCCCTCACTATAAATGAGGGAACTATATTGCGTCTATATAGATCTATATTCTGAGTGAGAAAGAGAGAGGAGATTGTGTGAGAGACCATAGGGGATTACAATGGATATGCTATAGGTTGTATCTCTTCATTTTGTTGGATAATATAAAATGAAGGACTGGTTGTTTCTTAGTGGACGTAGCCAAAATTGGGTGAATCACATATATCTGTGTCTCTCTTGTTTTATGTGTTTTCTGTGTTTGTATTTCTGCAATATATTTTGAGTGTTCCATTGCTCTGCAATATATAATTGTCTAATAACTGATATCAGAGTTGAAGGTCTATTTGGCTGATAAAATCGCAGGAGAGAAGGGTGCCTGGTTTGAGTGGGTGCAATGGTAGAAGATGGTAGGTTTAGGGTCGAAAAATTTATTGGCCAAAACTACCAGTTATGGAAGATGTAGGTGGAAGATTATCTGTATCAGAAAGATTTGTACCTACCATTCAGTGGAAAGACATAGAAGTCGACGAGTATGAATGACACAGAATGGGTTATTCTCGACAGAAATGCACTTGGAACAATATGGCTATGCCTAGTGGCATTGGTAGCCTTTAATATTTGAAAGGAAAAGAAAATAGAGGGTTTATTGTCAGCATTGTCTAAACTATATGAAAAACCCTCAGCCTCAAATAAGGTATTTCTTATGAAGCCCTTATTTAATACGATGTCAAAAGGCAGATTTGTTGCTCATCATTTAAATGAATTTAATACAAATACCAGTCAGTTAAGTTTTGTAGGAGTAACTTTTGATGATGAAGTTAGGGCTTTGTTATTTATGTGCTCATTGCCAGAAAGTTGGAATGGTTTAGTTATGGCCATTAGTAACTCTATCTCTAGATATAGTAATTTAAAATTTGATGATGTTTTCGATGCAATCCTTAGTGAGGAAATGTGATGGAAAAGATTCGGTGAGACATCAGGTAATGCTTTGACTACAGAGACTAGGGGAAGAAGAATGGAAAGAGGAAAGAGCCTAGGATATCGTAGTAAGTCAAGGAAAGGTATATCTAAGTCCAGATTGGGGATAGTGTGCTGGAAATGTGGGAAGAAAGGACAGCTAAACAAATACTGCAAGTCTCGAAAGGGAAAAGAAGGAGACGCGCAACAATAAAACAACCATGAAGTGAATGTGATAGGTGATGTGTTGCAAGATGCTTTGATTCTTTCATTAGAAAATATTATTAATGCCCAGGTGGTAGATTCAGAGGCCTCATTCCATGAAACACTTGATAGGAAAATCTTTCATGATTATGTTCAAAGAGATTTTGTACAGGTTCGATTGGGTGATGATAAACCCTGTAAAATCATTGGAATGGGTACAGTTTTCATAAAATAGTAGAATGGAAATCGATGGCTATTGAAAGAGGTAAGGCATGTTCGAGATATGAAGAAAATCTGATTTCAATAGGGCAATTGGGAGGTGAAGGCTATGTAACTACTTTTACAGATAAAACCTAGAAGGTCACTAAAGGAGCCCTGGTAATAGCGAAAGGAAAAAAGGTTGGTACATTGTATTTATGCAATGGTATTTCTAATTTTGTTAATGCTTTAACCTCTATAGGAGAAGATACGACATTTTGACATCATAGGCTTGGGCACATGAGTGAGAAGGGGATGCAAATTCTCCATTCAAGAAATTTGTTGCTAGTTTTGAAGCATGTTGATTTGGAACTCTGTGAGAATTGTGTTTATGGAAAACAGAAGAGAGTCAAATTCCTCAGAGTTGGGAAAGAAAAGAAGAGTGAAATTCCTCAGAGTTAGGAAATCAAATTTCCCATGTTTACCTTTATCTTCCCTCCTTGAATATCACTTTAGGACCTTGTCACCAAGGTAGAAATCTTTAGCCTTGGTCCTTTTGGCAAAAATATTTTTAATCCTTTCATGCACAACCTGAGATCTGATGTATATTTCCTCCCTAGTTTTTTGAAGATGAATTGTTTGGTTGATTCTTCTTTGGATACTATTTGCTTCAACGTGAAATTCTTGAAGCAACTTCATCACTGGTGTTCCCAAGGAGGATGGAAAAACAACTTCCATCCCATAGACTAGTTGATAGTGAGAAGTACCAATTGATTTCTTTGTGGTTAGTCTGTCTTCCCATAACGCATTGAGTAGCTTTTTTTTCCATGTTTTCTTATTATCCTCTAACAACTTTTTTATGATGTTCACCAGACTTTTGTTTGAGGATTCAACCAGGCCATTTCCTTGAGGATAATAGGTTGTGGAATGGCCCAGGGTTATATGATACTTGTTGTAGAAATCTATCATTCTTTTGGATTTAAAGACTATAGCATTATCAGTAATGAGCTTAGTTGGACATCCAAATCTTGATAGTATATTTGTTTCAAGGAAGGTTATGATAACAGTGTCAGTGGCTTGCCTTGAAAGTATGGCCTCTATCCATTTTGTGAAATAGTCTGTAGCATTGAGGATCCATTTGTGTTGAGCAGAGGAAGGTGGGTGGATTTCACCAATGAAGTCTAAACCCCATTTTTGGAAAGGTGTTTTAGTAGATTTTGGCTTGAGGGGTAAAGGTAAAAGCTTTTTATTTCCCTAAAAAAATTGACATTTGTGACAGGAGGTCACAAATTTATTTACATCAGAAAAAAAGGAAGGGTAGTAGAAGCCAGCTCTAAGAATTTTATCGGCAGTGGTTTTCTAGTAAAGGTGTCCTCCAAAGTCACCTGCATAAAATTCTTGTAATAAATTTTCAGATTCATCATTTAATAAATAGTTGAGAAGAATGCCTTCATGATTTCTCCAAAATAAAAAATTGTCTAATATACAAAATTTTAAGGATTTCATCTTTAAAAATCTGCTTTTGGTCTTAGATAATTTAGGAGGAGCTTGTAAATTCAATAAAAAATAAATGATATCCACATACCATGGTGATTCAATAAAGGCTTGGCTGATTAGTGGACTCACCATCTCCTCTTCATTATCTACTTGTGCAATAAAGTTTATATCTAGGGCCTGAAAATTCGATTCAGCTGTGAGCTTGGTTAAACCTTGGCCCTTGATTAACTTAGTTGGATTGATTTCTATATGATATTCTAGAATAGTAGCAATCCATTTTCCCCTCTTTCCATCTGGACCATCTTGAATTAGAATGTCCTTGACTACTGAATTACTAACACAGGCTACTATCTAAGAATATAAAATGTAAACCCTAAAATCCTTGATAGTTTTGACCAAAGAAAAGGCTTGCTTTTCCATTATATTATATTTAAGGGGGCATCTCTCAGGGCTTTATTGAAGGAAGAAATAGGCTTTTCATAGCCCTGGCCATTTTTCTGTAGTAAAATTGCAACAATAGTATGCTTAGAAGCAAAGGAAAATACGATGAAATCTCTGTCAAATTTTGGGCTCATCAAAACTGAAGTTTTAGTTAAGGCTAGTTTAATGTCTTCAAAGGATTTCTTAGCCTCAACAGTCCCTTTCATGGTCAAATATTTTTTCAACATATTGTTCAACGATCTAATTAATTCAGCTAGATTAAAAATAAATCTTCTAAGAAAGCTAATTTTTCATAAGAAAGCTTGTAATTCTCTAATGTTCCTTGGATGTTGTATCTATAATATGGCTTCTGTTCTTGTGGGGTCTATTTGGATACCATCTTTTGAGATTATATGACCTAATAACTTTCTTTCTTCTAACCCAAACAAAGACTTCTTGGGGTTCAAAGAAATTCCATACTTCCCGCATTTAATAAAAACCTTCCTTAGATGATCTAAATGTTGACTATCAGATTTTGAAAACACAGTAATGTCATCTAGATATATCACGAGGAAATCATGAATTTCTTTGGCAAAGGCTATATCCATAGCCCTTTGGAAAGTGGATTCTGCATTCATTAGTCTGAAAGGCATTTTCACATACATGAATGTGCCCCAAGGAGTAGTGAAGGTAGTCTTGGCTTGGTCATTAGGATGAACTAAGATCTGATTGTAACCAGAAAAGCCATCCAATAATGAGATTCTGGTTGATCCAACTACCCTTTGTAAAATATGATCCATTTTGGGGAGAGGGTAATTGTCTTTGAGTGATACTTTGTTGAGGTTCCTAAGGTCCACACAGAGTCTGATCTCGCCAGTTTTCTTTCTGGTTGGCACCAAGCTAGAAACCCAATTAGAAAAGCTAATTGGTGCAATTATCTTAGCATCATGCATTCTTTGGATTTCCTTTTCAATTGAAGGTAACAAGATAGGATTTATCCTTCTAAGTTTTTGTCTTAAAGGTTTTTGATTTTCTTTTATTGGGATTGTGTGTTGTATGATGTTGGTGTCATAGGACTGGAGTTCCTCATAACTCCAAGAAAAAACATCTTGGAATTCTTTTAATAACTCAATGTATCTTGGAATTTTATTTATTTTTTTATTTTTTTTTATTTATTTATTTTTATTTTTTTTCAGTTGGAGGTAGTGATTTCGAAATTTTGATGAATTTTGGATTTTCCTCAGTGCTTATATTACACTCCTCTATATCAGATTTCAAGGGTTCCATTTTAGGTCTCCTAGGAGCATCATTTGAATCAAACAAATCTTCCAAAGGGGTTAATCCCTTAGGTAAGAAATTGTCCTTGAGATTGAATACTTTAGTGTCTTCATTAATTATTTCATCAATCTCAACTTGCTTTAGGTTTTCTACATCTGATTTTGTAAATTTAGTGGGATGAAATCTATCTATTTATTCACCTTCTATCTCATTTATTTCTATTTTATCTTTAGTGTTAGGGTCTATTGATGTGTTAATATCTATATTGCTATTTACAAACTCTTCTTCTAGGATTAAAAAATTGTTTATCTATCTGTCATTAGAAAATATTTGCCAGTTCTTCAAATTATAAGGGATTGTAGGTCTATTCCAAACTTCAGCTGTGTACTGATGATTAGGTTGAAAGGGTAACTTGTAGGTGTTGGCAAACATTGCTAAACTATGGGCATGCATATTATGTTTCCTAGGAATTACAACAATCTTGGTTTCTAAGAAAGTTTTTAGTATTTCTACAATGGTTCCTCTATAATAACTTAATCTAGGGTCTTTTGTCATATATACAACATCTATTTGTTTTATAACTAGTTCAGAGTCTCCCATGAGAGAGACTCTTTTGGCTCCTAAGTTCCTCACTAATTTAAGGCCTAAAATTAGTGCTTCATACTTGGCCATATTGTTAGTGCATTTAAAATTTAGTCTGTATGCATGGCCTTCATAGTGATTATTCTCTAGATTGTATATCCAAAATCCTACTCCTGCTCCAAACTTATTTACTGATCCATCAAATTCAAGATGCCATAATATCTCATGTTCATAATTTTCATTATCTGGTGCAACAAACTTTTCCTTATTTTGACTACCTTGTTTAGTGGAAAGTTCTAAAGTTTCGACAGTTTCCTCTTGTTGTGAAACTGCAATTTTTTTTGGTTCTATATAAACATTGTCTAAGAGAATTTCTTGTGTTTTATCAGCATTATACAGGATAAAGGAATCAATGTCTGAATGTACGGAGTAGATAGGAAAGTTTTGAGGCTGATCCTGGCTACTTACCATATAGTTCATTAAAGTTTCTCGATACAGCTTCTTGGGTTGTCCAAATACAGTGATTGTTGCATATGACATATCGAGTTGTAAAGATCCCTGAAGTTTGGCTCCCGATGATCTGGATAACAAGATGCCATACTTCGATGGGATATCAACAACCACAATATCCATCAGGATACTCTTGCCAGGATATTGAACTAAGGTAACACCCAGGTATTTGATCAATCCTAGACACTTTACTCGACTTGAGTCAAATGAGAATAAGTCCTTGTAAGGTCTTGTAATATCTATGTTTGATTTTTCCATTACTGATTTGGGCATTAAGTTTTGGGAGGCCCCAGAATCCAACATTGCATTATGAATAATTTTGTTATGGATGCCAAGTCTAATGTAGAAAGGTGGTATTCCTCCTTCTAGTGGTTTTCCATTAATATCAGGACCAAATATAAGTTCTGTTTGGCCATCAAACAGGTTAACGGAATCCTCATTTTTAGCATTGTTTAGAGTCAGGTTTATCTATGTCTTGTAGGTTTCACTTTTTATTAGCTATGTTAAAGGCACCAAAATCTTTAACTTAGCTACCTCTGCTCCCAAATTAAATGGCAAAGGGGTTTTTTCGATTTGAGAGTTCGGAATTTTTACAACAGGAATTTGGGTAGGATGGTCTTCTTTTCCTCTATTGGGGACCTCTTCTTGTTGGTTTTCAAGTTTGGTGTTTTGAGGTGTGTCCACTGGTTTTTTAGGGGGAATTGAAGTGGAGGGCTAGTCATCAGAAGGTTCATTAGGGGTGATATCTACAATGGTGGGGCTAGAAGGATTCTAGTTTTGTCTGGGGAGAATTTGGAGGATTTTAGAAATCGGGGCTTCTTTGATTTTCTTAGGTTGATTTGGAATTGTTTTCTTGGTTTGATCAGGGGTATCCGAGTTCTTTTTCTCCTTAGGTTATACTATTTATGCACTTCAAAACTGGCATAATCATATCCTTGTTTATAATCAAATGACTCTCCGAACTGGATTTGCAATTGCTACAACATATGCAGTTCTTGCTCATCTCAGGTTAGGAAAATAGTATCCTCATCATCCAATCCCATCAGATTAATCTGCGTATCTTGTTCTGGATCATCATGCTGGGATGTTTCTCCATGATTCTGTTTAAAAGGAGGCCTAATATTCTGATCAGGTCCATTCTTACCAGTGTTTTGGTTTTGATTTTTTCTAAAGTTTAGGTTTCTAACCAGAGGGGCTTGTTGGTTATCGCATTGAGGCTTCCTCTTCATCTTCTCGATTTTATCCATTAACTTTTCTATGCCTTTTGCTAAGCTATATATTTTGAGGTCAGAGGGTGAAGGTTCGTCTTTTGTTGTTCCTCTGCTTTCATTCCTAACTCTAGCTCTTTTAGCTAATAAATTAGCTTCTACACTAACTGCAAGACTCTGCATTTCCTCTAAGTTTGGGGGGTTTCGTTCCCTGAGTTGGTATTCCATGTCCGTGTAAAAACCATTAGGAAACTTAATTAATGCTAAATCAGGTGGGGGTCTAATGTTAACTAGAATCACATTGTATATATTGTTAAATATGGTGCAATAATCCTGTATAGTCTCATTAGGTCCCCTCGTAATATTTTCATACTCTAAAAGGATCTGTAAGGGGTTATTTTTCTTCTCCCATCTATTTAAAAATTGTTGATAAAACACATCTAGAATGTCAATACTATTAGGAGGTAATCCTCTAAACCATTTTCTAACATCGCGAACTAAAATTTGAGAAAATAGTCTCATTTGAACATCGAATACATCAATTTCATGTAATTCGAAGTAGTCAGTCATCTTATTGACATGGTGTTGTGCAGTGTAGTGTCCTATGCCATCAAATTGTATGATTTTACTCTGGTAGTCTACTAGCATGGCACCAAGTGGGGCATGTAAAACAAGAGGAGGATATCTATTGCCATGGCTGTAAGCTGGGAGGGGCTAATATGTGGAGTTGAGGTACTGGAAGATGATACCGTAGTGGAGGATGAACTAGGACTCATAAATGGTGAATGAGTAGTGCTAGGTTGATAAGGGAGTGAGGGTGTGAATGGTGGTGGGGAATGGACTTCAGAAGATGAAGGGAATAATGGTGAGGTAAGAGTAGTGTATGATTGTTCAGAAAGAATAGGGATATTGGTTGTACCAAGGGATGATTGTGGTGAATTCAAAATGTACTCATGAATTGATTTGTTGGATTTTTGGACTTCAAGGTCTGCAATAACTTAGGATCTACGATAGTATCATAAATTTCACTTTCAGACATTGATTTAAATAATGACAAATCAAATTTCTCATCAAAGGGAAGATCTTCTGAAAAGAACCACTCATCAGGACATGAATTAGCTTTAAATAAAGGTATGTAACTAACTGAACTTTCTTCTTTTTTGGTTTTCCTTGAAATCATGTTAGGATTATCAACCACTGGGGCAGGGTTTGGATCTGGGTTAGCCCTAGTATAATGAGTTCTCCTTGAAGCAACAATTTCAAACTTTTTAGTTTTTTTATGCGAGATTTTTTAAAATAACTTCTAATAAATTGCTTTAAGAGGCTCAAAATTTAAATTTAAAAATTTCTTAAAGTTTTTATTAGGACTGAGGATTTGAGTCCCTAGTGGAGTTGCCACTATGTTATCACTCAGAATTTTCCTTAGAAGTTATCAAAAGAAGGAAGCAATTGAGGTAACCACAAACCAATCTTTTAAGTATAGGCTCTAGCCAACCTATGACTCAGAGAGGGCTCTCTCTATGTAATTTAGCTTTGTTTTACTGGGATTTTAGGCTAGTTCCTAATGTTCATGGGGGATTTGGTTTTGAATTTAAGGTTTGGTGGTGGAATTCTTGGAATATATGGATACAGTAGGGTCTTTAAGCCATTGGGCTATGGAGTCAACAAATGGATAGTAGAACCGGATCAATTCACTAAAGGGAATGTTCATAGGGCAAGCTCGCAAAGTAAAGAGAAAATATGTAGGCCAAATGGGTGAAATGATCCTAACCAGGGTGAGAGAGCACTTAAGAATCCTCAGACCGGGGCTAAAATGAAGAACAAGGGATAATCATGAACAAAGGGCAATTAAGAATCAGTTGATATAGATCACGAGGAATAACGTAAACTAAGGAGGAATCAAGAATTCCTTAACTTATATTTTTGAAGAAAACATTCAATATGAATAACAGTCAAGACAAAGTGTAATTAAGCAATTTTTGAAATATCATTCCATGTTATAGAATTCAGATTTTTGGAGATACAAAAAAGATTATGGAAAACTCAAAGAAAAATAACATTGAACGTGAGAAAATACTTATTTGAACTTTGCTTTGCACAAGAATCCAGTGAAATATTTGATCTTTATTCCTTAATCCAGCTAGTTGATCTAGTCATTGACATAATAGAATTTTAGACTTAAGAACAATAACTCTATAGAAATGCTTGGAAGCCACCCTACATACTTCAAATAGTGAAGTATATATACAAAAAATTATTACAAAATATCTCAAACCAATTTGAGATTTTTTTTAGGAAATATAAATATCTTCTTGCAAGAAGATATGGACAACTAATGAATTGCTTCATGTTGTCCCTTTTATTATGGTTGTGCTAGCATTTATGGTTGAAGTGTAGCCTTTTATGTTGGCTTGCAATTGTGAAGTTTCACACTGGAGTCTTCTTTTCTTTCATCTTTACACTGATACTCTTTAACCCTGATACTCTTTGACCATGTTGTGTTGTTTTTACCTGTTTCACCTGGCTGCCTTCATTTTTAATGTGCAGTAACTTTCTGCTATAAATTTATCATAGTAAGTCTACCGTTTTCTCCCACCATTCTACATCTGGTAATTTCACATTCACCATTCTCCTGTAGATTTCATCAGCCACAATATACTTTGCAAAATTGGGCTTGGTGAGGAACAAATGTTTTACCTCATGCTCAAGGAAAAAAAAGTTCTCGAATGTGTCATATAACACTTTGCCTATTGGCAGGGCTTTAATGGATGAAGAATTGGCTTGTTCCTTAGCCAATTTTCTAAGTGTATCACCATAGTCCAACTGTGTCATGAGTTTGTCATTGATGACCATAGGACTGGGCAGACCTTTCTCCCTTAGAATCTAGAATTTAGCCATGAACCTATCAATGGCTACTTGCATATTATGGCATTTTTATTCTAAATTGAGCATAAGGTTCCTTTTGGAAAGGACCTTCCTTATTTCCAGAATACTAGCAGTCCTATCTTCTATATTTAGCTCTTGGAGCTCAAATCTATTCTTGCTGTTGAGGAAGTGGATGAGTCTATTTGCATCCTCAAGCTTATTTCCCAACTCCTCCTTCAATTTTTGGATAGCTTCTATAGCTATCTTTACCAACTTTGTTTTTTCAAAAATTACTTGAATTGATGGCCAAATATCATTGACAGAGTCAGTGATATAGGCCCACAAAATTTCCTTGGTTTTTCCAAGTGGTTTCTCCCGTGTTAAATCCTTCTCTAGGATTTTGATTCTCTCACCCATTCTCTATGCCTTTTTTGTTTCTTCTGTTTGCTTGAGTTGGGAAAGTTTGCAATCAGTTTCCAAACTTGCCACCTTTTCCTTTAGTCTCTTCATCTCCATAGCCTGGATGGACATCTCTTCCGTGGATTTAATAAATTCTATTACTTTTTCTCCTTATGCACCCGTTGTTGTTGTAGATTCTGTTGTTACTGGCAATGTTGTGGCAGGTGGAGCAGTGGGTGCCAGTGATGCTGCTAGTGTAGAAGGAACTGTTGTAGATACTGTTGGGATGACATCCTTGGAAGTTGTGGCCAAGTTTCTTTTCTTCAATTGAATTAAAGCGTCCAACTCCTTTTCTGTCTCCTTAAGTTGATCATTCAGCTTTAGGACCAAGTCCATCAACTCCTCATGTCTGGTTTGATTCTCTAAGACTTCTAGAGTTTGAGGATGATGCAGCTGGGGTATTTTCAATTACCTCTTAAGTGCAACAATATCATCATTTTTCTTCTTAATAAGCTGCTCTGTAGTTTTTATATCCTTCGGATCATGTCCCAATTCAATTACTAAGTCCTCTAAGGACTTGATCCTCGTATCCTTGGCCTATGAGGAGGGATTCTCTAACTGAAATTATGCTGAAATGTTGTTCAGAGAGTTTTGTAGCTGATGGGCAGCCATGGCTTTACCTGTCAGGGTGGAGTATATCATTTCTCCAGCCTGCTTGTGTAATTCAATCTGGTCTATGGGATGAATATCCCTTGCTAACACTTCAAAATTCACTTTCTTAAAATCTGATGCTGTCTTTGGCTGCTGGTCTGTAGGCTTGATAAATGACATCTGCGGCTTTCCCTCTTTAATGTCAAAGGCTGACATTAGCATTGTTTGATTGGTAGGAGTGAGCTTCAGGTACTGTGCATATGTTTGGGCCTTAAGCATCTCATTTCTAGCCTTGATTTCTTTATATCTTTCCTTGATATCTTGGTCCTTGTCAGTAGGCATTCTAAAGGAAGATACTTTAACACTGAGCTACCTTTCCAACATCTGAGTTTGTGATGTGGAAGGCTCTTGTGTGCCTCTAGATGGAGTGGTAGGCCTACTTCTTTCTACTTCTGCATTGGTGACCTCAACTAAGTCTTCAGTTCATTCTTTCTCAGAGGCTAGATTTAACCTTTGCCTCTTGTTTGATTCCTGCTATAAATCATAGGTGGCCATTCCTAAATTGGAAGCCCCTTCTCTATTTCTTTTTGGGATCTTCTCCTCATTCTAAGGAGTCTGTATGATTGGAGGAGTACTCATAGCAGTAACTGGTTCTTCTGGTAGCTTCGGAAAAGAGCTGTCATCAAGTTGCTTTTCTAAATCGACTATAGAATTCTCTACATCTACTACATCTATTCTGGTGCTGTCTTGGTCTACTAGGGTACCTTCCACCCATTCTGTTTGATTTTCATATGATTCTATTTCAGGTATGGGATGGTGAATGAAGGGTCGTAGCTTGACCTTTTGTCTCTTCTTTGTGATGAATTCCGAAGGATCATATCTCCAGATAAAACTTCTTTGTAACTTCATATTCTGTAATATCAAATTTGATGTTTTGCCAACCACTCTAGAGTTGCATATCAAGGGGCGTAGTTGGTCTTTTATTTTGAAATTGGCCTTCTTCTTGGCATTGACAAAGTTTACTTAGTCTGCATTGATAATTTTCCTATAGTATTCTAATGCAAACAAACTCATTGGGAGGTATCTTGGTAACTTGTATGGTGAAAGCATACACCCATATATCTAGATTTCTGTATGGTTTTGGTAAAAGTACCAGTCACCAACTTTGGTCTGTTTAGACAATTGAAGGACCTTCTTTATTTCTAGACCAATTCTTGGAGGAGGGTTTCTAGTCAACATTGTCATGACTGGATTTACAAATAAATCAATGAAGTCTAAATAAGGTATGGAGACCGATACTGGTGGACCAATGGGTTCCAAAAAATGACTGACCTGGGTTGACACTTGGTTTCCAGTTTTGGAGGGTGAATGGGAATTTTTCTGATTGATAATATAAGAACATATGGTATAAAATTGAGGGGTAATTGAAAACCCTTTCATTGCCCATTCTTGTGAACTGCTCATGCATTTTGTAGGCTATGAATGTGGGAAAGTCATAAATGGTTGTAGGAGGTTGTCCTGGGTATAGATGAAGCAAGGATTATTTCATCAATGAACTCACTTGTGGAGTAACCCAAAACACAAGATATCATGGTTACAATATTTCGGGCCCAAGGTGAAAATATAGCTACTAAATATGGAGGGGGGTCCTTCGGAATGTCCTTCTCTTCTCTAATGAAGGTTTGGAGCAATTGGGCCAATTTTGCAGAGTTGAGTTTGGGATATAAGTCCAACAGGTCTCCAATTGAGGGGGGGGTTAGGTTTGACCCTAGTTGGAGCTGCAACATCTCATTGATGGACTCAGCAGTGATGGTGAAGAGGACCTTCTGGTCATAATACATGATGTTTCTATTACTGGCGACATAGCAAGCATAGCACATATGCACAATTTCAGGAAAAATTTGGACTTGGGGAAACTGGTACTTGGGCAAATTTGACTCCCAAAGGCCAATTTCATCAGCATGGTTTAGGAACTTGTCCCTACTTTGGCAATGTACTTTGAGCAGAAGATCTATGATAGTGGTATATTTTATCTGGAAGTCTTTATCAGCTAGGGTAAGCTGGTTCGGGTCTAAATGGGGTGTAGAGATGGGTCTCACATCCATAGAAATTGGGGTAGCCATACTCAGTTCTTGTGGATTTGAGTGTGGGGATGAATTTAGAGTTTTTAGGGCAATGGAAGTTTTGCAATTGTCTATGGCTCACAATGTTTTAAGTAAATTTGATATTTTTACTTAACTAATAGTGTTAAGAATGTAAATTGACTTGGAATTTTGACAACAAGGTTGAAATTCCATGGTTAAACACCTAGAATTTGGCAGAATTGACTATAATGGTGGTTGAAAGCAGCTGTAGAGTTTCGTACAGTACTGGTATGGACTGGTGAATGAGCTCGACTGTCTACAACATTTGTGGAGCAATGGCAAAGGTTTATGAGTAATTTGGTTGTTTGTAGGGTTCACAATGATGTTTTGAGCTCTCAAAGGCAAAATGCGTGAAAAGAGTGAAAAGAGGGGTAAATGGCATTTTATAGGGAAAATGGTTAAATTTGGTGGGTTTCACTATTTGATGAACAATGACGATTTTTAGTTGGAAGGGGAAAGCAGTTTGGGATTTCCGTTGCACTACTTTTTTGGTGCCAGCGGTATTCGGGAGGGGTCCCCCGATTCCACTCATCGATTGACACGTAGCATCAGGGGCCAGGGGCAAAACAACTTCATCAAGTGGGTAAAGGGTGGAGATCGGGTTGGTCCAATATGGATGAGAGCTATTGGATGAGGGGGAAGGTGATCACACGGTGATCGGGAGATGAAGCTGCACAGTAATTTACCCATAAAGTTTTCGGGGGGCGCATGGGTCTAATCACGATGATATGAGATTATCTTAACCTTTAATCTCATCGGTGCACTTTAAGGAGGGATTAAGGGCTATGGAGGGGTTATTAATATATTTTTGTGGAATATGGGTAGTAATATAGTTTATAATTAAACTAAGGGGTGGGGTTAATTTATACACGGAAATTAAATATATATGGAAATTGGGTTTTTTTGGGTTTTGTATATATTAATAAAAGTTAATATGAAGTGAAATGAGCAGGGGGTGTGCTTGACTTAGGATAAATGTTAAATGGTGGGTTTCTAACACAGAACATGTTTGTTATGGGTTTTCACTATGTAAAAGACTTAGCCTTTAGGAAAAGGGTTTTTGTGGGGGGGGGGCGGGGGATGAATGAATTGCAAGGGATTTTTAAGGCCTTTGTTGCTTAAGTCATCAAGCCAAGGGTCCAGTTCCTCTAGAAGTTAGAGAAATGCTCTGAGCCTCTTTGACTTAAGGAGATAAAGATATTAATCTTTTATTATGAAGGGGAAGTTAGTGGGTGATGTAGGTGTTAAAATGAAAGATAGGGATGTTAAATGAATCATGTTGTGAACCATTGTCTTTGTTCTGTGTATCACTTATGCATATTTAAAAGATGCATTGGGAAAAATATCATAAGTGATTTTCATGTAATCACAAGACATTTCTGCAACCTTTCTACTACTTACCCATCTACTTATCCTACCATTTTTTCTTCACTTTATTTGGGTGCATTTAGGCTAGCAAACCCTTATCAATCTTTTCTTTTCTTTACAAAAATAAACTATATAATTCTAACCTTATCTCATCCAAGGGCTCAGTTTAAACTATTGAGCTCCTTTTATTCACTCTACCTACCTAATGATCTGCCAAGATTACACTGTTTGGTCAGATTTATTCTTTAACTATAAACAATAAAATTCAAAGCATGAAATATCCAAGTTTAAACATTTTGACTATCATGGACTGTGGCATGATTTACAAGCTACACACAATCTTTTATTCAACAAAAAAGTAAATAGTAGTGGCATTTTGACATGCTCAATTTCATGGTCCCTTTTTGTCTTTTGGGGTTCATATATTTTCATTTTTTTTTACCTTTTCATTCTTTTTGTCCTTTGATTATTCTTTTAGGAAATACCCTCTTTACATTTTTTAATTTTTTATAATATGGAAAACATTTGCAGAAAGCAAAGGTATGTACAATATTACAAGGCTTAATCTCAGTCATTCAAAATTATGACTCCTATTGGTATAGGAACCTAATAGAGAGTTTTACACTAGCTTTTGGAGAATGATGTTGGGCATTCAAAATGGATCAAGAAATTTACAATGTCTTAGTACCAATCTGACAACAGAAATTTGTCATCAATGTATAAAGGGGGAATCTGATCTAAAGGTAAAGGATCTTGTGGATTCTTTTCTTCAAAATGAAGGGAAGGTTCTTGTGGATTCTCCCCTTATACAAGGATAGAAGGTTCTTGTGTATTATTCTTATTTGAGGTTTGAGAAGGTTCTTGTGGATTCTTCCGTTGTATCTATAAAACAGAATTGATTCTGAGCACTTTACAATTGGATTCAACTAGAATCTTAGCTAATCCTTAGCCTTTTACTAGATTTTTAGTTTTGATAGTTAGATCAAACTCCAGTGCTTGAGTGATCCATCTACCTCTCTTTCCATCATTGTTTGGTTGAGTTAAAATCATTTTCATAGCACTGTTAGGAACATAAGTAGTAATAGGAGAATGTAGGACATACATCCTAAATGATTTCAGGGCTTGAATAAGGGCATAGGTTTGCTTCTAAATTATATCATACTTAAGCTCGACTTATCTCATAAGCTTACTGAAAAAGGCTATGGGTTGGTCTTGGGAATCTTCATTATTTTGTAGTAGAATAGCAGCAAGGGTTGTTTATGAGGCAAAGGAAAAGATATTGAATGGTTTAGTGTAATTAGGGCTGGCCAAGGTGGGAGCTTCAGAGATAGATTTCTTGATATAATCAAATGCATGCTTGGAAGAGACAATCCATTCAACTTCATGATATTTTCGGAGCATGTCAGTTATATCTTTTACAATCTCAGCATAATTTGGGATGAATCTCCTCAAAAATTTAATCTTGCCTAGAAAAGATTGAATCTCCTTCTTGTTTCTAGATAAGGTCAATGTTTTAATGGAAAACACACACTTGGGATCAATCACTACTCCTCCTTTTGAAATTATATGTCCCAACAATTTTCCTTCTTTTATAGAAAACAGAGACCTTTTAGGGTTCAATGATATTCCGAATTTTCTACACCTGTCAAAAACCTTCATCAAGTGCTTTACATGTTTCTAATCATATTTAGAAAAAATAGTTATGTCATCAAGATAAACGACCACAAATTTATTTACCTGACCCACAAAAGCTACATCGATAGATCTCTGAAATGTTTCTCCAGCATTAGATAAGACAAATGGAATTCTAGCATACATGAATGCACCCCAGGGTGTAGTAAAGGTTGTCTTCTCTCTGTCTGCTGAACCAACATTTACCTGATTATTGCCTGAAAAACCATCAAGAATAGAAATTCTTTGTGCTCCTATAACCATTTGAAGTAACTGATCCATTTTGGGCAAAGGATAGTTATCCTTTAATGATGATTTGTTCAAATTTCTAAAGTCCGCACACAGTCTGATTTCTCCATTCTTCTTTATACCAGGAACTAAATTTGCAACCCAATTAGAATATCTAAGAGGGAGAACGATCTGGGCATCTAGAATTTTCTTAATTTCCTTTTCTACAATTGGTAGAAGAGATGGATTTATCCTCCTAAGTTTCTGTTGATAAGGAACTGCTTCTGGCTTTAAAGGAATCTTATTCTGTATTAATGAAGTATCATAGTTTTTTAGATCAGCATAGGTCCATGAAAAAACATCCTTATAATTTTGAAGTAACTTAAGATATTGAGCTTTGATCTTAGGATCAAGAGATGCATAGATTTTGATGTTTTTAATATCATCATTTGTTCCAATATTAATTTCTTCTATGTCATCTTGTGAAGAAATGAACTCAAGGTTTCAGAGGAAATCATTTTGATCAAATAATTTTTCTGAAGGAATGAGACCTTTGGGAATAAAATTGGTAGACAATTGAATAATGTCATGATCAACAGTTTTTGAATTGAAATTTGAAGTATCATTTCCATTTGTATTTCCATTTATTTCTATTCTATCTTCATCAATTTGTAGAACTAAAAATTCATCTATAACTTACAGAAAAGGTTTCAAATGTTCATCATCTTCAAATATATGCTAGTGTTTTAGATTGTCTGGGATGGATGGCTTGTACTAGGCTTGTATTTGTTAGAGTACATTAGTCTGATCAAGAATTTTAAATGAACTAGTAGAAATAGCTAAGTCATTTGCATGAATATTGTTATTTCTTTGAATATAAGTCAAATTAAAAGCATCAAAGAAGTTTTTGACTGAATCCCAAACTTCATTTCGATAAGACCTAAGTCTAGGATGCTTAGTCTAGCAAATATTTCTCACTTGCTTGATAATAAGTTCTAAATCAGTAAAGACACTTAAGTTTTGAACTTTTAGGATTTTTCCTAATTGCAGTCCCACAAGTAAAGCTTCATATTCAGCCACATTATTTGTAACTTTGAATTTGAGTTTGCATGATTGGGTAATATTTCCTTTTTCTGGTGAAATTAAAACTACCCCAACTCCTGCTCCATCTTTTGTACAAAAACCATCAAAAAATAGTTTCCATACATCAGTTTGATTTGGTACAGGACTTTCAATTACATCTTCTATTTTAACTTTAGTTTCATGTATTTGGTTTGAAGAGAGTTGAAAGCAACCAAAATCCTGATCAATTGCATATATGGGATGGTTCCTTGGCTGGTCTATTTCGAAAATAGTGTGCTCAAAGCTTACCTCTCTACATAACCTTATTTGTTCTCCCCCATAAACTGGAATAGTGGCATAAGACATATCCGTCTGAAGAGTTCCCCCTAATTTGGCACAACAAGACCTAGAAAGGAGCATTCCAAATTTGGGAGGAATATCTGTGACAACTATATCAAGCACTGCACTTTTCACTGGAATCTAGGCAAGGGTGACTACTAAATCCTTAATCAATCCTAAACAGGGCACCCTTTTAGAATCAAAGGTGCACAAGTCATGATAGGATCTAGTTATGTCAAGTTTCAAATTGTCCATGATAGTTTTGGGCATGACATTATTTGATGCTCCCGAATCAAGCATACAATTATATAACATGGAATCATTTGTCTTAAGAGTTACATAGAAAGGAGGCACTATTTCATCTATCATATCTGAGCTAGGACCAAAGACAACTGCTACTTTTTCATCTTGCGGACTAATGATATCACTTTCAGCATCAACCGAGGTGTTTTGTATCCATTTGCAGACTTGATTTTTATACCCAGGGTTTTTGGAAAGTTATGAAAGTGGAATTGCGATTTTAACTCTTTCTAACTCTTTTTCCACATTAAATGTAGTCAAAGCAATTTTATCATTTTGAGCAGTATCAGTTGACTGATTTAATGGTCGAATAATAGTTTTTTGAGTTTCAGTAGCTTTGGTACGGGTTTCTATTATTGGAGTCACCTTAGGAGGTTTTCCAGGGCCGGGTCTAGGCCTAAGATCATATCTCTTGTTCAACTATGCAAATACAAATTCAGTGAAGGCACGGTATTTAGAAACCTGTGAGGATTCTTGATCTTCTTGAACCTAATTTTGTTGTGAGAGAGGAATAATAACTATTTTATTAGAAGAAGTATCCATGTTATTGATATCTTCAGTAATAGTCATAGTATTTTCATTAGGTTGCTGGTCATCTATCAGTAAAGGAGTGGGAACCTGCTAATCATTACTAGGTCTCTGAAGAATTTGTAATTGTGGATTCCTTTTATACTAACCTTGATTTTGATTTTGGGGTCTAGTAACTCTTTTTTTAACTATCCTAGGTTGAGTCTCAATCTTGGAAATTCTATTAGCTAGATTTCTAAGAAGAGAAGTTATTTCATCCATTTTAGAATCTTTTGTTTTAGTCTTAGAAGAATTATAGGAACTAGAGGCCTCTTGAATAGATTTGAGTTTTCTTTGGGCGTTTTCCTCTTTAGCTTTCAAGGAAGTCGAAGTAGCCCTATTTTCTTCCACCACTATAACATTTTTTTGCATATCTTCAAGAGTTCTTGAAGTTCTCTCTCTTAGCATTATAGCAAAATCACGTCAAAAGATTTAGAAAACCTAGACTTAGCTGCTGCTACAAGGGGTTTACAATCATGGGGCAGCTTATGATAAAGTTTATTCAACCTTTTGATAAAATCTGATACAGGTTCGCAAAAGTTTCTTTTAAGTTCTTCAAACTCAGTCAGAAAGTAAGAGGATATTTCCTTACAGCCCATTGATTTTTAAATATGTTTTTAAGCTCTTCCCAATTTCTAATGGAATTTATAGGTAACTGCCTAACCCAGATTCTTACATTTCCTTCAAGTGACTGTACAAACAATCTCATGTAAACATTTTCTTGTTCTATATTCATGTTGTCTGCAAAGTCTAGAAAAGCTTGAAGATGGTCCTTAGCTGAGGGATTAGTTTTTCCATTATACCTGGGAAGGTATTTCAAGTACATAGCTGGGAATGCATCAAGGTTAGAAGGTAAGACTAAGGCTATACATCTAACCTGTACGATAGGTTGGAATTCAATAGGAGAAGGTTGTGTATGAGGTGTTTGTATGGATGAAGAACAAGAAGGTGAAGAAGAGGAAGATGAAGAAGAGGTAGAAGAAGGTAATTGATGGGGTGTGTGACTATGTCGAGGTGAAGAAGGAGGAGATCTCATGAATAACTTTAAATGAGTCTTAAGAAATAAATTTGGGACCTGTGAATGAATACCCTTTTTTGTTTCAAAGAGTGGATTTGAATATATAGAGAGGGTCTCTTCAGGTTGTTCAAAAGTAGAAACTTTAGGTCGTTCAGAAGTGGAAGGAAATGAATAAGTGGTAGGGGATATGAAATCTGTGGGTTTGTATTCAGGTAAATTAAGACCCAAGTCAGACTCAGTTTTAGGTGATCGTGGTGGTAGTGGGGAATGTAGATGCATTTCAAAAGAATGAATGAGGAAAGATGAATCTAAATCAACTCCCCCATCTAACAGTTCAGAAACCCTAGGAGGTATTTGTGTCCAATCAGGATGGCATGGAACATTACTAAAAGGATGAAATGATACTAAATCTTTAGACTACGAGGCTTAAGAGGAAGAAGAAGATGGTTTATGTATCCTTTTAGAACTGAATTTTCTCAGATTTTTTTCAAGATCTGGCAGAGGATTAACTAAGTGAGATTCTGAATGAGATCTGGTATGCTTAAAAGGTGCCAGTTTGGGCTAGTGGAGTTGCCAAGTGAAGGATTTTAACTTTTCTAGACCTTTAATCACCTTAAAGGAATAGAATGAATATCATTGCCTCAGTGAAACTTAATGGAATTCGAATACCTGGCAACATCACCAGATTGATGTTGTACCTCTGAGATGATAATAGTCAGGTATCATGCCAGAGCATCTAAGATAATTGTTTTGGAGATTTTGTTTTATTTTGGAGGACCAATGAATGAAATAGATGTAATATTATAATGCCTAACCTTTTGAAGAATATTAATACCAAAACAGAGGGCTGCTATAAAATTTCACACAGTGAAATAGCTTGTATGGTGGCGAGCAGAAACAAAAAATAATATGATTATCACAGTTTTCAAATTGAAAATTAATTAATCATAAGTATGAAAACCTCTAACCTATGTTTAGAAGGTTTAAGAGAATATGCTTAAGCTTAGAAAATATGCTAATGATTTATTGATTCAGAGGGAATTAATTAAATAGATAGTCCATTAATTCATTCTCTTTATAGATTATCACTTCAAAAGCTTATAGGAATAGATTGAAACACAATTATTCCTACCTGGTTATCTCTGTAAGACATAAGAATATGAATAAAAACATAATCAGTAATACTGGAAAAAATTACAGGAAAGACAAACTATGTAAAACATAATTTAGAATCCTTTGCCTTGTATTAAGGTTCTATAAAAGTCAAGTACATAAAATGTTTAGAAATGATTCATCAAGGGTGCAACCCCTTAATAACTCGTGAAGAGAGTTATTTATACAACAGTAGAACTAAGAAAAATCCTAAACTTTTTTTACAAAAATAAATTATTTTAAAATCAAAATAAAGACTGCTAGTTGATCTGGCAGTATTTGGATGTTGTGCTGTTGGTGACTATTGCTAAGAAAAACTGAAAATTGTTGAAGCTGGCTGACTATTCCTCCAAAAGCTGAATGTTGTTCGATTTTCACGCTAGATGTCGTATTTATTGATGACCTTTCATCTGATACACTTTATTTGCCTCCTCTGTTTAGTCTTTTACCATGAATGCTTTGTTTTAATAATTACTGTGAATTCTTCCAACTTATTGCTTTGTTATCTTTTCACTTTTACCTTTTACAATAATACATAAGTAACAAGCAGTAAAATATGTCCTGGAGAGTTGTTAGTATGAACCTTTCACTATTTGCTAGTGAAAATGATTTCATCTCTGTTTTATCATTTAGTTCCTCTGTGTAAATTATTTCTTCTGGTGTGTTGATGTATGGAATATTTTGTTGATGAAAACCATTCGAATATGTTTCCTGAGAATCTGGAACAAACATGTTTTTAACTGTTATAAAAAATGTTTGTCCAATTCTTATATGATGACATGAAAAAATAAACCAGTAGTTAATGAAAAACAGGTTTGAAGGAAGGAGATAAATGGTTTTATTTGAGCTAATAGGTTTGTGGACAGAGTCCTCGCAGTGTTTGGAAGGTAACCAATGGTTGGAATAAGTTGCAGATGTTCATGGTGGAAAGGTTAGGTAGGTTTCATTGTGTAAACATGTGAAAAGAGTGAAAACAAGGGTCTTCAGCATTTTAACAGGTAAATTTTAAAGTTTGGCATGGAATTCGATAAGTGAACATTGGATGGTTTCGGCCTACACAAGGAGTCAGTTTTGGAGTCCATCGGACCACTTTTAAGTGAAGGGCAGTATTTTTTGGAGAGCTCACGAGTTAACGTAAAGCTGCCACGTAACGATAAGAGGCCCAAGTAAAACCATGAATATCGTGTGCTCTCGGGCTAGTAAAGGTCGGATATCGGGAGCACACAATATGGTTGTGGGTTGTTGGATTTTGATGCGGATGATCAGAGGGCTATCATGTGATGGAGTTGTATGGAGGTGAATCGGCGGAGATTAGCGGGGCCCGAGGGGGATTATGTACACTTAACTGTAATTAAATAATGAATAAAGCGGGTTAAAAATATAATGGACGTGTTTAATAAAATGTGACAAGGGTTAAAAGGTAGTTGGGTTTGTTAACCGCACCAAGGGAGTGGGCTAAAAGGTTTTATATATCGGAAAAAAGTGAATATCACGGAGATTTGTTAAGTAATGTGGGGGGCACAAAAAGCTTAGGATAAAGGGTTTTATGGATTTTTAGGCATTTTTTCAAGAAAAACATGAAGGATAAAGTTTAATTAAATAAAGCAGAAGGGGGAGTAAAAGTTAGGATAAGTGGCATTTATGTGTTTATTAGGAAAAATAGGGAAATTAATAAGGGGAAAGTGATTTTTTCAAGGGGAAAGGGTTTCACACTAGGAAAAAGGGGTTTTTGGGTAGGGGAATGAGTTTGAAGGGTAAATTGATAGGAAAATGTGTGAAACCAAGGGGCAAGGGTGAAAATGAAGGGAAAGGGCATTTTCTTAGGAAATGATGGGATAATGAGGAAATTAGTAAGTATGTAGTGGGGGATGAAATGAGATGAGGAGAAGTTCACCAAATCAACTTGTGGACATCTTTTCACTTTCATAACTACTCCTACACACTGAAACATTGGATTAAGCATGATAAATGTGCTTATGCTTCAATCAAATTTGCACTTCTGCAACCTTTCTTCTACCTACCCTTTACTTATCCTAACGTTTTTTCTTCATTTAATTGGTTGCATTTAGGCTAGCAAGCCCTTTTCTTTCCTTTTTCTTTTGACAAGAAAACTATCTAATTTTAACCTTATAACATCCAAGGGCTCAGATTAAACTGATGAGCTCCTTATTATTCTCTACTTAACTACTGATGTGCCAATATTAAACAGTTTGGATAGATCTTTATTCCCTAACTATAACCATGAAATTTAAAGCATGAACTAGTCAAGATTAAACTATTTGACCATAATGGGTTGTAGCATTTATGACAAGTTGCACACAACCATTATTTTGCATAATAAAGTAAAAATTAGTGGCACTTGGACTTGCACACTTTCATGATCTGTTTTTTTCTTTTTCTTTTCCCTCTAACCTAACATTTTGTTTTTGCCTTCATTTTTAGGGCATCTATTCTGACATTTTCTTTGATATGGACATATTTATCAAAATATTTCCTAACATTTTTATTCAGTATTCTTTTTTTCCATATCCAACATAACATTTTTTGAAAAATATTTTCATTTTTTGGACTAATTTATTTTAACTTATCAAAACCAAAAAATGCTACAACAACTTTATGATTTAAAACTTTATTCAACCCACATTTCAAAACTACACTTTGTTGGCATGACACATTTATATTCAATGCTTCCCTGAACCCACATTTCAGAATTTGGTTCTCATAATACTAAATACTTATTATCAAAGTGTGTAATAAATTATACATTATAGTGCCATCTATAACTCAAAGCTATGTTCTATTTCATACTATAATAACAAGATATTGTTAGATAACCTTGATCATGGATAATAAAATACCTATTAAAAAACCTTCCTTTTGGTCCCTAAGATTGGAACCTTTTCTTTCGTTTTTGTAAATTTTGCCTGCATTTTGACAATAAGGTTTACCAAGATATTGAATACTAAAGGGTTGGAAAGTCAATCACATCATAAAATTCCTAGTATGAAAATCCCTAAGGTGAGAGACTTAAACCTATCAATAAATTATCTACCAAATGGTGTAGCATGGTGTGTTGGGGATCCTCAACACCAAATTTCACTATATTACATGATATTGGAAAATTACCTATAAATATTCAACAATAAAAATTCTCATAAAACAAGAACTTTTGGTTCTTCAATGAGGACAAATGTTTTTGTCTATTGTTGGAAAATTTCCTATTAATTGATATAATAGTGCATTGGGACACCGAGATATCAGAGGTTGAAATGTATTACAAATCCTCCTAGTAGTTTATGTGATGAGGAGTTGAGGTCCCTAAGAGTTAATACCAAATGTATCTACAACCAAGCACTATGACCATGTGCCTTACCACATATCAAAGAATTTTTGGCCTTTGTCAAAATTCGAATATAGAAATATGTTTAGGGAACTTAGCTTTTAGGTTGTACATATTGGCACCCTCATGAATAAGGATATGACCCTGGTCTTCCATGTACCAATATATTAGCAAAACGCGAAAATTTTCATTTGAGACAAAACCAATATGGAAATATGTCAAGGGTGTTTATCCCTCAAGTGCTACATCTTAGCACACTTATGAACAAGAGTTATGGAGAAGAGATGATTGATAACAAAATATTAGTGAATTCATATACTATTACTTATGTATAAATTTTGATACAACAAGGGTCCAATAGATGGACTATCTACTGACAATAATTTTTCTATTCGTTAACTAATGTGTAGTATACCTAGGGGGGATAATATGGGGTACAAAGGGAGGTACCCAAGGGAATAATGTAATAATGGGATGGGCCATAGTAATAAATAAGGTGGTGTTGTGGCCAGCAACACCCCCCATTTATTCAATTAAGTATCAACCATGATACTGAATGAATGGGGACCCTTAGTTAATTTTCAGGAAAAGCAAGAGTTTCTTTTTGAAGTTACAATCATACGCTTAGAAAAAGCCTCTTGGATATTTTAAGCCTAAGTCTATGATAAAGAGAAAACCTTTAAGGTCGCATTGCAAAAGGATAGGAAACACCTTCATTTCCCTTTTTATGCACACCACCCTCGTGTTAATAATGACATCGCATCGCAAAATAGTAATGCTCATAAAAAAAAAATTAAAGATTCGCCTATCTGTGATAACGCCGATCGCTAGATCGCATATCGTAGAAATGAGCTAGGCAAGATTTGGTAAACATCAAATTTCTGTGATCTACGATATTGCGATCGCTGCGATGCCACATCCATGCGATTTACGATGATGTGATTAGCAATCGCGCGACATGCGAGGTTACGTCAGAAAATCATAAATCACTTCGGTACGAATCCTTCAGGCGCGCCATTCAAAGAAAAACCACTTACTATAATCTGATCCGAAATCATGCATTTTTAATGATAGTAAATGAATTAGTTGTCAGTTATTAAATGGATTAAAGACGCGTGCCTTGGTAGAGATTTGTTTCACGTAAGGTGGCATATTTGATTTATCTGTTGCATTTAAAACTCTCCCATCACCTTTCTGGATCAGTCATTTCCATTTCACTCATAATCTGCAGGAACAAAGTGCTAAGACGACTCAGAAAAAAACGCAAAGAGAAATGGGAAAGAAAAATAAAGCTCAAAGCTCTGAAGCGAGGGAGAAGACCAAAGAGATGGCGCCCCTATACACAGACACAGCCTGTAACAGAGACGCGGCGATATCAACATTGGAAAGCATGTACAGGCTGCTAGAGGAAGAAAAGCCTAGAATAATGAAGGTGACTGCTATCGCGGGTGCACCACGCTCTTCTGAGGCGTCCTTGGAGGACCTAGCATGTTCATTCCTTCACAGAATAGTGGCAAGACCCAAAATTATACCATACACAAATATGATCAAGTGGATACTGGATGATGCAGAATTGAAAAACAGACAATTCAAAGTTCATGGACATGGGCTCGTGGGATCGTTTGCTGCGCAAGATTTGAAGCTTATGTATCATCTTCCTGAACCGCAAGCGACCTATAATGCACAATTTGTTAAGAAGTTCACGGCAGAGAATCCAGATCTATCAGACATCACTAAAGAATGGTCTAGAAGAGACGAGCCGCTAAAAAAGGATAAAAACTATATGTACATCACTGGTTCCCTCACCTCTCCATATTGTTTTGCTGCGGCCATGCTCTATAGGTTATTTTGGATGCCGGATATCAACAAGTTTTCATCTGAATGGCTGCCATTAATTGATGCTGCCACTAACACCGACATCCTAGATTGGGCCAAAATCCTTTCTGATACTCTATACAAGGTTGCTCTCAATTACCGGTCTAAGAGATCCTTGTCTCAAAGGGTCTATCCTCCCTTTTATCTGTCTGCCTATATTATGGATTCTGTTTGTCTTGTATCTGAATTTCCTACTATGGGTTGGAAATGGACTACCCAAGACCCATTGCCCATCCATGTTTATCATAAGGTCTTATGGGATTCCCAGTTTACCCCTCACTTTTACCAGATTTTCCATGGGCTTATTTTGCCCCTATATAGAACGATATATGATAAGGACCCCCCAAGGTGCTCTCCCAAGGCCCAAATCGACATCATCCCCATCGCGAGATGGTTTGGGGAAGAATGGTTTACTTACATTAGAGTTTTTGGAAGCACTGTACCTCCACATGTCCTACCCCTATATGTCCCTGATAAACATTTGGCCCGGGAAATCACTTATAAAACATGTTCTGAAGGCGGCCTATCCAAAGACCTAAAGGAAAAGAAGAAGGCCATATGGCCTCAATTTCCCGTAACTTGTGGGGCCTTCTCTTTGTTCGATGTAGGACACGCTTTTGGCAAAGTGGAGAATGTGACGTGTCTTCAATTATTTAAGTTCCCAGCGAGGCCATTCGACCCAAATGATGTGGCCCAAGAATTCACAACGAACATCAAGATAAGAGTGTTCTCTGGAAAGAAAGATCCGTTTGATGATCTGTTTCAGAGTAAGAGTTCGCTCAAAGAAATTTTGCGGGAAGCTCAGTCGAGGTTGTCTCCAGATGACCTCCAAAAATTCACGTTATACATAGAAAGAAGGCTGGCCAGTATTCCACTAGAGAGGCTGCGACTACCTACTAGAGAACCAACTCCAAGCATCAGCCTCAGTAAAAACTCCAGCACTTCCAGATCTAAGTCCAACGCCGCACAAGAAGTATCTGAGCATCCTGAAGAATCTGTTCACGACCAAGGAAAAAACGAAGAACCAACCAAAGACACAACTCAGTGAAGTGCAATGTCTCAGCAGCAAGTTATCGCCTCACCACCAGGAGATGTCCCCCCTCCTGTCATCAAAGCACCACTTGTCACGACAGAGCTAGATAAAGAGTGGGAAACCTTCAATGAATTGATCAATCTTGAAGGGCAAGTCCCGAAAACACCTGTGAATAATACACAGGTGGTGCAAGAAGTCGTTTCGACCATAGTCAGTAGTGCCACAGAAGCTGAACACCTTCCTATCGCTCCAACCTCAGAACTTCTACTTAACGTAGAAGAAATTCCCCCACTAGATGTATTCTATAGTCCCCAACACAAAGCAGTTGTAAGGAGACAGAGAAAGAAAAGAAAGCTTGAGAATACACTGTCTCAAGATGCTGAACATTTGGAAGTCTTATGGAAAGACCCCAATAATAATCCAACTGAAAATCTTACGAAGCTGTCTCAGATTGCAGGAGCATATGCTTCTGCAACTATTGATAAGGCCTCTGAAGTTCAGCAACTATTAAAGGAACAAGAAAATCATATACAACTGCTAAAACAATAGTTGCAACAGGCCAATGCGAACACTAAAGCTTCCAGACAGCATGAAAAGCTACAGGAAGACTTTCAACAGATGCAGATAAGCTATCAAAGGAGTCTCGAAGAAAAAGAAAAACAATTGCAGACTTTGCAAGAAACACATAAAGATGAGCCTAAGCTGGCAGAGTTTATTTCAGAATCTATCGGCTTGAATGAGCAACTACTACAACAACAGGAAGATTTGGGACGTAAAATATCACAGTGGAGTCACTATTGTGCGCTGAGCGACAAAATCACCAATCAAGTGGTTGACTTGCGGAGTGACTATGATCAGAACGACAAGAGGGTGACAGAATATTTGACTTGGAAAGATGATGAGGAAGGGAAAAGAGCAGGTGCGCCCAGGATTAATGAAAATCATAAAGAGTTGCTCTTTAATAAATGGGACGATCAAATCAGGCAGGCGGAGCAAGCAGCAGAGACAGCAACGACATAGGCAAGCATTCTTATCGACTGTGTAAATGAAAATTTACACAAGGCAAATTTAATTGCAGAGACCACCCCGGGGTACCTACCAAACAAGTTGCAACTGGAAACAGAATGGAGGCAGAAAGCACAGGCAAAAGGGAAAGCAATCCAAGCATTGGCCAGGCTGAATTGGGAATATTACTGAACGTATTTGGTTAAACCACACGGCCAATGGATGACGGTGAAATGCATTACAAACACAGCCGAGAAGTTAGTGCCAGCTCTCGTAGATGCCGTTTTCGCAGGCCAGCTCAGTGCAGAAATCAGTCAGCCGACTCTTCTCAAGCCTATGCTGGACACTTGCAACTTTAAAGACCAAGCTCATAAGTGATTTCATTTAGAATGTTGTTTTTTCTCTTTTAACTAGATTAGAAAAAGGACGATCATTTGAAAACCGTATCCTAAAATTTTGTAATGATACTATTATTATAATTAGGAAGTAGTATTTTAACCCTTCTCATTGCATTGGAGAAGGGTCCAGAAATTTGTCAAAAACTTGTCCTCGGAACATGCACTTCTGCACCCTCAGAGGAGGTTTTGATGAATGGAAGGATCGAGATTTATTTATGTTTGCATTTTAATGTCTGCTACTGATGTTGCACTTCTGTACTCTTAGTAGACATTGGAAGTAAGTAGAGATAAATCATTATTGCTTGAGGTTTATGAGTGAAAATCAGTCATAAATGGTACTTTTATCTCTTGACGAATTTCTGCTTATATTCTTAGAGTGATATGTAGTTTTAGTTGTTTATATGTTGATGTATGAATGTCTGGGTTACCATTTGGCACTTCTGTACGGTGGAATCATTTGTTTGTGCTTGACATATGAATGACTTATTATGCGATATGTTGTTCACAACTATTTTGCCTAACTTTTTATGCAGAATGGTTCATCTTAATTGGTTTATATTCTTATGATAGCTGAATGATCTTTATTACCAGTTATTGTTCGAAATTTTTTTAGATCGCATAATAGAAGAGATATATCCTGGGTTAGCGTAGATTAGATGTGTTGTTTTCATTAGATTACAATAGCATAGAGTCAGTTTACAAGTTAGATTTAAGTTAGCTCTAAAATACTTCTAGAATCAGCATAATCAAACTCTACACACACACATACCCCCTTGTATTGGGAAACTGGTCCCATTATCCCCAGTCGGACCCGCTATACCAAACGAACAAGGAGCCGCCAACCAGGTTCCGGACCAGGTGGGTATACCCCTTGTTGTTGATCCGATTTCCGGGCCGTCAACATATTTGGCGCTAGAAGGAGGGCCTGAACATAGTGTCTGTTGGAATGTTTTCCAAATTATAAAGCTTGAAACAGGATGGCTGCTCATAGAATTCATATTTGGAGTTGCATCCATGTTCCTACCTCTTCCAACACTCCACCAGATGTGGTAAGGCTCTTGTCTCAGTTAAAATTCAACGGTAAGAATAATTCTTCTGCATTTAATCATGCCCTTCAGTTCATTCAAAAAGTTTCAAGTTCTGATATTCAGAGAATTGATGAAGGCATTTTGTGCAGAATTTTTACTCTTACATTCACAGCGGAAGCTAGAAAATGGTGCAGAACCCTCCCAGTTGCATCAATCCACAGCTGGGACCAATTCGTCAAGACTTTCATTTTGGAATTTGATTGTTATGACTACGACCAGGTATATGATGAAATTGATTATCTACGGAAGCAAGATGAACCAGTAAGGGATTTTAATATGTGATTTCATCTTAAATGCCTAAAGTATGATCTTGAGAGTGAGCTCACGGATGAAGAATCTTCAGATTATGATGAGTATTCCCTACCTCCTATGTCTGATCAAGCAGAAATTAGTTCAACCTTTGTTTCATTTTCTTCTAATATGAATGAGCATTTCAAGTCAAATACACAAATCATCCGTAATGAAGAAAATCTGCAAAGCCTAGGAGTCATGCATGCTCTAATGCCAGAGAACAAAAATGAAAACACTGAAAGAGAAAATACCTTGGAACCAGAAGATGACTCTGACACAAAGTCAGACAATATCATTACGAATCAACGAATGCAGATGCCAAGGTTAGAACAACGAACTATTTCTCTTTCAAAAAGTATCAGTGCACAAAGGTATGATCTAAAGCCCGATGTTTATGATGGATCTGATGAACAAAGTTTTTTTTTATGATGTTTTCAAATGCATTATTCCAGATTCACATTTTTCTCTTTATCCCGATGTTTTTAGTGATGACAATTTTTCCCCTCTCAACATTAAAGATATCTCAAAAAACACAGAGGGTTATTCAAACGACTCATCATTAGGTCTTCAAGATAAAGAGACAGCTTTAGCACATCCTCTGATTAATGTCAAACAAGAGCTGCTTGACCTCCCTTGTCTGAAAATATATAATGAAAAAGAGGAACCTAGGGAAATCTGTAGAGTCTTTAGTGATAGTTACTTTGACAACGATGATGTTGTTGAGTTATCCCAAGTAACTCAACTAGGTTCAGATAATGAGAAACAGCTTGAATCAGAAATCATATCAAACGACCCTCATTTCAAACTAAAAAATCATTTGGATGATTTTACTATCCAAGACAATACCCCGATCTATGATTCATATCATGAGGAAAACTCCACTCCTGTTCGCAATCATAACTTATTTCCTGATTCACAAGACCTGGCCAGTTCTTGTGAGGAGCAAGATGTTACAAGTAAATCCCAGTTGTGCTGTAACACTATTTGTACAAATAATCATTCATTTATTTATCACTTGAACTCATTTTGTACAAAATCGGATTTCTTTTTAAATTTTCAAATTTTTGATAGATTATGTTTTAGCGATTTATATATGAGAACTTTCATTTCAAACGAAATCGCTAAAAGACCAGCGTTAACAAACAACAGGTTACAAGCCATTGAAACTAAAAAATCATTTTCACAATCTGACTTGTTATCCTTCCTATTGCGAGATCATCAATTCATAACAGAAATTCATCCTAATTTTTATGACCCAATAGGTATCCAGTTGGAAAAAAGTTCTCATGAGAAAAGAAAATCAGACAGAATTCCAATTGAGGTTATATGTTCTTATTCCACAGCCAATATTTATGATCCAAGGAAAGTTTGGTTCTTTACACTGATGTTTGGAAGTTTCATACGGCTAGGAATAAAAATGAATAGATGGTTCCATTGGAAATATTATTTCACATACTTGATTTTTTGTATATAGTTAGAATAAGAGTAGGAGCAATTTAGCTAGGTTATTAGGTTTGCTTTTAATAATTGATAGGCAAAGTTATTCTGTACATAACCCTAGGGAATGTTTGCCTCTCATTGCATGAAATATTTTTCTCCATAATAATGTTTGCTTTGGTTAACGGCATTTGGCGTTTACTAAAGACACCTTTTCTCTGTTAAAGATTTTTGAAACTTCTGCTTCTATGAACAACAAATCTTTTAGGAATTTGATCTTTATTATCAATAGAACTTTAACCCAGATATGATGATAGTTTCAACTGCAAAAAATTTAAAGAAATCTATCTGAGTGAAGAATTTGTTTTAGGTCAGCACAATGAAAGGTATCAATATTAAAATAAAGATTCTCTGTAGAAACAGCCATTACCAAAATAGCCCTATCATTGTCGTCCAGAACTTTCTTAAGGAAAGAAAATTTGACTTCATCTCTGCTAAAGGAAAACGCAGCATTCAGAGGAATAATCCAAAAAGACACTATATCTCAAAGAATAAGAGGTCTCATTGCGAGCCAGCTTATCATGATCACAGATATTATAACTTGCTGACTTTGCCAAAACTATCTACCAAAACAGGGCAATGACTCAAGATTGTTGCAATCAAAAGACAAGGGGTCTCATCACAAGCCAGCTTGTTCAGCAAGAGTGTAAATCAAGTGAATGACTGTGTCATAACTTGGCCAGCAAACCAAGAGATTGTTCTTTAGAGAATAAAAAAGGAAAAAGTGTCAAAAAGGGATTTTCTCTGAAAAAGTTGTAAATAACCTTAAGCAGGATAAAGGATCATTGCTGGGTAATAGGTAACCCTGTCGAGGCTATGGACACCTGCTGGCCGCAGAGGCTCTACCTGCGACAAAGGAGCATATTTAAACGAGGGCTGATACATAGGGAAGACTTTATTTTATGTTTTACAAGACCAAGTAATGACTGATTTAAATGCAAAGACAAGCTGAAGACGCACGTAATTGAAATAGAAAGAGGTTGAAACGAAACATCATTGACAGTTTAAAGTATCATTTTCTTTATCTTTTTATAATAAAGTTCAAGTTTTTCTTTAAGAAAATTTTTTTCAGGAGTTTGAAAGCGTCAATATAAAAGCAGAGATAACTGGTTCTCCCAAGTGAATCACCAATTGTTGTGGCCAGCAACACCCCCCTTTATTCAATTAAGTATCAACCATGATACTGAATGAATGGGGACCCTTAGTTAATTTTTAGGAAAAGCAAGAGTTTCTTTTTGAAGTTACAATCATACACTTAGAAAAAGCCTCTTGGATATTTTAAGCCTAAGTCTATGATAAAGAGAAAACCTTTAAGGTCGCATTGCAAAAGGATAGGAAACACCTTCATTTCCCTTTTTATGCGCACCACCCTCGTGTTAATAATGGCATCGCATCGCAAAATAGTAATGCTCATAAAGAAAAACTTAAAGATTCGCCGATCTGTGATAACGCCGATCGCTAGATCGCATATCGCAGAAATGAGCCAGGCAAGATTTGGTAAACATCAAATTTCTGCGATCTGTGATATTGCGATCGCTGCGATGCCACATCCATGCGATTTGCGATGATGCGATTTACGATGATGCGATTAGCGATTGCGCGACATGCGAGGTTACGTCAGCAAATCATAAATCACTTCGGTACAAATCCTTCGGGTGCGCCATTCAAAGAAAAACCACTTACTATAATCTGACCCGAAATCATGCGTTTTTAATGAGAGTAAATGAATTAGTTGTCAGTTATTAAATGGATTAAAGACGCATGCCTTGGTAGAGATTTGTTTCACGTAAGGTGGCATATTTGATTTATCTGTTGCATTTAAAACTCTCCCATCACCTTTTTGGATCAGTCATTTCCATTTCACTCGTAATCTACAGGAACAAAGTGCTAAGACGACTCAGACAAAAACGCAAAGAGAAATGGGAAAGAAAAATAAAGCTCAAAGCTCCGAAGCGAGGGAGAAGACCAAGGAGATGGCGCCCCTATACACAGACACAGCCTGTAACAAAGACGCAGGGATATCAACATGGGAAGGCATGTACAGGCTGCTAGAGGAAGAAAAGCCTAGAATAATGAAGGTGACTGTTGTCACGGGTGCACCACACTCTTCTGAGGCGTCCTTGGAGGACCTAGCATGTTCATTCCTTCACAGAATAGCGGCAAGACCCAAAATTCTACCATACACAGATATGATCAAGTGGATACTGGATGATGCAGAATTGAAAAACAAACAATTCAAAGTTCATGGACATGGGCTCGTGGGATCGTTTGCTGCGCAAGATTTGAAGCTTATGCATCATCTTCCTGAACCGCAAGCGACCTATAATGCAAAATTTGTTAAGAAGTTTGCGGCGGAGAATCCAGATCTATCAGACATCACTAAAGAATGGTCTAGAAGAGACGAGCCACTAAAAAAGGATAAAAACGGTATGTACAGCACTGGTTCCCTCACCTCTCGATATTGTTTTGCTGCGGCCATGCTCTGTAGGTTATTTGGGATGCTGGCTATCAACAAGTTTTCATCTGAATGGATGCCATTAATTGATGCTGCCACTAACGCCGACATCCTAGATTGGGCCAAAATCCTTTCTGATACTCTATACACAGCTGTTCTCAATTACCGGTCTAAGAGATCCTTGTCTCAAAGGGTCTATCCTCCTTTATATCTGTCTGCCTATGTTATGGATTTTGTTTGTCTTGTATCTGAATTTCCTACTATGGGTTGGAAATGGACTACCCAAGATCCATTGCCCATCCATGTTTATCATAAGGTCTTATGGGATTCCCAGTTTACCCCTCACTTTTACCAGATTTTCCATGGGCTTATTTTGCCCTATATAGAATGATATATGATAAGGACCCCCAAATCGACATCATCCCCATCGCGAGATGGTTTGGGGAAGAATGGTTTACTTACATTAGAGTTTTTGGAAGCACTGTACCTCCACATGTCCTACCCCTATATGTCCCTGATAAACTTTTGGCCCAGGAAATCGCTTATCAAACCTGTTCTGAAGGCGGCATGTCCAAAGACCTAAAGGATAAGAAGAAGGCCATATGGCCTCAATTTCCCGTAACTTGTGGGGCCTTCTCTTTGTTCGATGTAGGACACGCTTCTGGCGAAGTGGAGAATGTGACGTGTCTTCAATTATTTAAGTTCCTAGCAAGGCCATTCAACCCAAATGATGTGGCCCAAGAATTCACAACGAACGTCAAGATAAGAGTGTTCTCTGGAAAGAAAGATCTGTTTGATGATTTGTTTCAGAGTAAGATTTCACTCAAAGAAATTTTGCGGGAAGCTCAGTCGAGGTTGTCTCCAGATAACTTCCAAAAATTCACGTTATACAGAGAAAGAAGGCTGGCTAGTATTCCACTAGAGAGGCTACGACTACCTACTAGAGAACCAACTCCAAGCATCAGCCTCAGTGAAAACTCCAGCACTTCCAGATCTAAGTCCAACGCCGCGCAAGAAGTATCTGAGCATCCTGAAGAGTCTGTTCACGACCAAGGAAAAAACGAAGAAACAACCAAAGACACAGCTCAGTCAAGTGCAATGTCTCAGCAGCAAGTTGTCGCCTCACCACCAAGAGATGTCCCCCCTCCTGTCATCGAAGCACCACTTGTCACGACAGAGCTAGATAAAGAGTGGGAAACCTTCAATGAATTGATCAATCTTGAAGGGCAAGTCCCGAAAACACCTGTGAATAATACACAGGTGGTGCAAGAAGTCGTTTTGACCATAGTCAGTAGTGCCACAGAAGCTGAACACCTTCCTATCGCTCCAACCTCAGAACTTCTACTTAATGTAGAAGAAATTCCCCCACTAGATGTATTCTATAGTCCCCAACACAAAGCAGTTGTAAGGAGACAGAGAAAGAAAAGAAAGCTTGAGAATACACTGTCTCAAGATGCTGAACATTTGGACGTCTTATGGAAAGACCCCAATGATAATCCGACTGAAAATCTTACGAAGCTGTCTCAGATTGCAGGAGCATATGCTTCTGCAACTATTGATAAGGCCTCTGAAGTTCAGCAACTATTAAAGGAACAAGAAAATCATATACAACTGCTACAACAACAGTTTCAACAAGCCAACGCGAACACTGAAGCTTCCAGACAGCTTGAAAAGCAATAGGAAGACTTTCAACAGATGCAGATAAGCTATCAAAGGAGTCTCGAAGAAAAAGAAAAACAATTGCAGACTTTGCAAGAAACGCATAAAGATGAGCCTAAGCTGGTAGAGTTTATTTCAGAATCTATCGGCTTGAACGAGAAACTACTGCAACAACAGGAAGAGTTGGGACGTAAAATATCACAGTGGAGTCACTATTGTGCACTGAGCGACAAAATCACAAATCAAGTGGTGGACCTGCGGAGTGACTATGATCAAAACGACAAGAGGGTGACAGAATATTTGACTTGGCAAGATGATGAGGAAGGGAAAAGAGCAGGTGCGCCCAGGATTAATGAAAATCATAAAGAGTTTCTCTTTAATAAATGGGACGATCAAATCAGGCGGGCGGAGCAAGCAGCAAAGATAGCAGCGACACAGGCAAGCATTCTTATCGACTGTGTAAATGAAAATTTACACAGGGCAAATTTAATTGCAGAGACCACCCCGGGGTACCTACCAAACAAGTTGCAACTGGAAATAGAATAGACTCAGAAAGCACAGGAAAAAGGGAAAGCAATCCAAGCATTGGCCAGGCTGAATTGGGAATATTACTGGACATATTTGGTTAAACCGCACAGCCAATGGATGACGGTGAAATGCATTACAAACGCAGCCGAGAAGTTAGCGCCAGCTCTCGTAGATGCCGTTTTTGCAGCCCAGCTCAGTGCAGAAATCAATCAGCCGACTCTTCTCAAGCCTATGCTGGACACTTGCAACTTTAAAGACCAAGCTCATAAGTGATTTCATTTAGAATGTTGTTTTTTCTCTTTTAACTAGATTAGAAAAAGGACGGTCATTTGAAAATCGTATCCTAAAATTTTGTAATGACACTATTATTAGAATTAGGAAGTAGTATTTTAACCCTCCTCATTGGATTGGAGAAGGGTCCAGAAATTTGTCAAAAACTTGTCCTCGGAACATGCACTTTTGCACCCTCAGGGGAGGTTTTGATGAATGGAAGGATCGAGATTTATTTATGTTTGCATTTTAATGTCTGCTACTGATGTTGCACTTCTGTACTCTTAGTAGACGTTAGAAGTAAGTAGAGATAAATCATTATTGCTTGAGGTTTATGAGTGAAAATTAGTCATAAATGGTACTTTTATCTCTTGACGAATTTCTGCTTATATTCTTAGAGTGATATGCAGTTTTAGTTGTTTATATGTTGATGTATGAATGTCTGGGTTACCATTTGGCACTTCTGTACGGTGGAATCATTTGTTTGTGCTTGACATATGAATGACTTATTATGCAATATGTTGTTCACAACTATTTTGCCTAACTTTTTATGCAGAATGGTTCATCTTAATTGGTTTATATTCTTATGATAGTTGAATGATCTTTATTACCAGTTATTGTTCGAAATCTTTTTAGATCGCATAATAGAAGAGATATATCCCGGGTTAGCGTAGATTATATGTGTTGTTTTCATTAGATTACAATAGCATAGAGTCAGTTTACAAGTTAGATTTAAGTTAGCTCTAAAATACTTCTAGAATCATCATAATCAAACTCTACACACACACATACCCCCTTGTATTGGGAAACGGGTCCCATTATCCCCAGTCGGACCCGCTATACCAAACGGACAAGGAGCCGCCAACTAGGTTCCGGACCGGGTGGGTATCCCCCTTGTTGTTGACCCGATTTTCGGGCCCTCAACAGGTGGTTAACCCGTATCATGTAAGGGACCACAAGTAGTTATCGATAATGTAATAAGACAATGATAACAGAAATAAACCCAATAAATAACATTAAATGAATATAGATAGAAATTCTTCTTTATTGATCAAACCCTTAAGGTAGGGCAACACCATACATTCACTCCTTAAGGAAGGAGAACACACGACAAGCCATATGCCTGTTCATACAATAATCCTTGACATCACTCAATGGGGAGTCTCTAGCCTCTATATAGGCCTTATACATACAATACCATGTGCCATTACCATGGTTCCCTCAATAGCATCTATCTAATACCATGGGCTTATTACATTATTGCTAACTACTTGTGGTCCCTTACATGATACGGGTTAACCACCTTATTTATTACTATGGCCTATCCCATTATTACATTATTCCTTTGGGTACCTCCTTTGTACCCCATATTATCCCCCCTAGGTATACTACATAATGAAAGTGGCTCGATAACTTTGGATTTGCAAGGATTTTCACATTATAATAAATTTTTGACATTTTGCCAAATTTGTAACTTCCTATCTATTTTTCACCTTAAACCATGTCTAGTGCTACAACAATGCCTCTAGTTGCCTCAACCTTTTGTTTATTAGTTTAGATATTTTACTCTCAACCTTACTCCTCTATACTATTTTTCTCTTACTAATCTTATCCTTACACCTCGTATCGCATTACTTCACATCACTGCCATGAAATTATGATCTCACAAATGTATTTACTTATAGACAGTTTGGGAAAAACTTGTGTTATATTAACTTAAATCACACTTCCCTCGATTTTGCTAGGCCAATTTCTACTATTGATGGGGCTAACATGTAGAAAGGGTCGCCCCATACCTTTGGGTCACCCTTGAATTTGAAATCAATCCATACTGGGTCTCCCCTTATCTTTGATGTAAATGAAAACACATTATTAAAAATTACTTCCCTTTTTTTATATGGAAACACAAGGCATTTGTTCACCACTACTATAAGTCTCCTCATGTCTGCAAATTTTCCCAATTTTACATCGATGGAAATGCGCTATTGTTTTCAAGTATACTAATTCCTATGTCTATAATTTTTCTTATGTCTTAACCTTTCCTCCTATGACATGAAAAAGGGATAATTTGTCTAAATTTTTTTACTTTCTACAAATTAACTGCCCTGTATGCAACTTATCCTTTTTCTACAAATACCATCCCTATCTGTATGTTCTCATTTTCTAAAATTTCGCCCCCTTTGAGGAAAAGGGTTGTTCCTCCTGAATTTATGCTTTTTCTCATTTGCAAATCACCCCCTTTTCATATATCAATAGTAAGATATTTCTCCCCCTAATATTATGTGTTAATACTTAGTATATCCAATTCATTTTTCTGATCATTTGCCAAAAAATTCCTTTGATGATGCATTTGAATTAATAAGTCCTTATGTTGTTTCTCATGTGACTCAATCCGTCTCAATTATGTCTAATCATTCAAAACCATTTTGAGTTTCTCGTTGGTATTCATTGATGATTTGAGCAATTTTAAATAGATGATTTTCTTGTTGATCATAGTTTATCATACACTTCATGCTATTTACACATCAATTAATGCTTCCCATCGTAAAAAATTTCCATTTCATCATTCTTCTCCTATATCTCACTCGCTAGAGCTTCCATATTCTTAATGTGATCCGGGAGATATCACTTCTATATTTTGTTGTAGATATTCAAATATCTCTCTCGAAAGGGGTTTGGTAAATATATCTTAAATATATTCTTTAGTAGAAATTTATTCCAGCTTGATATTTTGGTCAGCTACCTATTCTCTCATAACATAGTATTTGATAGGAATATGTTTTGTATTTGAATCCATAATAGGGTTCTTTAGGATATCGATTGCATTTTTATTATCATAGATAATTGATATTGGTTGATGATAGTCTATTGTGATGTCATTTAGTTTCTTCTTAATTTAGACAACCTAATTGCAACATGTTGCTATTTCAATGTATTTTAATTCTATAATGGTTACATAGATTGAAGCTTGTTTCTTTCTCAACAATGATACTAAACAATTCCCAAAGAAAAAATATTCCTACACTAGTTATTTTATTTTCATCAATACTTCCTACCCAAGCTACATTTGTATATGTTTTGAAAGTGAAATATTTTCTTCTTGAGTACTATTAGCCAAAGTCCATAGTCGCCTTCAAATATTTTAAAATTATTTTCATTGATTGCACAATATCCTTTGGTGTAGATTGAAACATTGCAATCAATCCTATAGCTTGTAGGATTTCAACTCTTGATGTTGTCAAATATAATAAGATATCAATCATTGACATGTACAAATTTTGATTTGCATGATCCAAATATTTTTACTTCAAGGATGCATACATAATTTCATTTAAAAAAGCATATAACCATAAGTGCATACAAATAAAAGAAGAGGAAAATAAAAGGCAACCATGAAAAATATGGACACACACAAATTGATAATGGAAATCACCCAGTTTTGGTTACTTCTCTGGGACCTTCTCTATGTGGGAAGGCCTCTTGCATTAATTCTTAGTGAAATCAAAATGTATACATATCAAAATTACACTTTATACCTCCACTTCTGGGGATGGCTTGAAAATGCATAGCTTTGCTGAAAAAACAGACAACAAGGTTGGATTTGTGGCAAAATTTCAAGAAATTTGACTATAAAGTAGACCTAGTTTTGTCACAGTTATTTTTGTGCTATAGGGAATCTCAAATATTTATTATAAGATTCCCTAAAATATTTAGAATATTCTCTATCAGATCCCTCATGGAATGTGCATCGTATAATTCCAGCTCCTAGTTTTGTCCCACGTTAGTCTTTGTGCTCTGCCATGCACCTTCCTCTCCTCACTCAATGATTAAATTATTCTTTAAATATATTTTTGTGGTGGAGCTCTCAAGAGAGTGCCACATGGCACAACAGTTAAGGTCGTTGATTGTCAACAGGTCGCGGGGTTGACATACCAGCAGACCCATGCATATATATACACACACACACACACACACACACACACACACACACACACACACACACACACACATACACACATACATACACACACACACATACACACAGATATATCTATATATCTATATATATATATATATATATATATATATATATATATATATATATATATATACCCATGGTATGGTAATGTTTTTGCGTTTAATTATTTATTGGGTTGCCATTTGGTACTGCCAACGAACAGGTCGAGGAATCGACAAGGTGGGTTCAACTCCTGCCAGCGTTGTTTATTTTCTACTATATAATATATATATTAAATATAGTGGGCTGGGTTGGTAGGGTTTAACCATCCACCAACCAGTCAATTTTTTAGTATTATTTTTGAATCCAAACTTAAAACGGGCACCAAACTATTTCTAGAATTTTGGCGGTCACTGGGAAAATTAAGAAGGTGAAAATTTTGTCAGTTCCATCAACCGTAAAGTTCCAAAACATTTCTCTATTAAGAAAATTATCTACTGCCAACTAGGTTCCATGTTGCATGCTTTGATTCATCTATATTGCTAACTGGGTTGTTGATTGTGCTGCTAACATCATCTGCCTAGTGTCATCCCTTGATTGTCCACCTGCTGACCATACTTCCATTTCATCATGATTATGTCATCACTTCTATCAATGATATTAACATCTGTACTTTTGGCATCAGCTGCCATGTGCCAGCCTGTGGGTCCTACTTACAAATTTATTAATTCTTTCTTAAAAATTTCAGTGGGCCATAAATTTCACATACGGTGTCGGATTGAGGTGTCATTCATGGCGTTGGATTCATAATGAAAATATATTCAATTTAAAATATGCTTCATTGAGTTTTAAGGAATTAAAATTTTTGGCCTTTTAGGATCCTCCAAAAACATGAACACAATCTGCAATCTGCTATACCCTCTTATCTTCATAATAAGCCTCACTTTATTCTCCTTCACCTTTTTACTTCAAATCCATAAGTGACAAACCAACGCCCTTATTCTATTGAAAGCCATAGTACAACTTGAAAGATACATGTTTTTATAAGAACAAACATGACCCAAGAAAACACCATACTTTCCAAGAGTCTATAACATAGTCATTGGTTAAGTTTACATCATAATCATAACAGAAACCATAACCAAGCTATCAACAAAAAGGCCAAAAGTATGACTATGTTGCATTCATAAGTGATGGAAAACACTTCCTCACTTTTACAATCATTTCACAATATGTGATTTACAAAAATGTTGCCATATTCAAGTACTTAAAAATGCTACCCATTTCTTACCCAACCAAGTTAGTGAGCTCCCTTCATATGGCTGGATTTCTTATTGATTGACTGGTTCCTTTACAGGTTCTTTTTGCTACTTCTTGAGATGCAACTCTGAGTGGAGCTCCCAACATGTGGCCCTCTGATATCCACCTTCGTGGAAATGGCTACAAATGTTGTTTCTCCTCCAAACTTTCGTAAACTTATTTGAATGATTTTCTTTGTTGTGGCACTGATGAGGAGAGATTTCCTTAGCTCTTCCTTTGTAATTCTCACTATCACTGGAATGTTGTGATGTGCTCCCAACATCCATCATTTATTAGTCATTGGTTCTCTTGGAGAATTCCTCAACTACCTTTCTGACATAACTAAGTCCTTCATAATGAGGTATTCCCCCCACTTTGATGGAATTCACAATGATCTCGCCATTAATGTCGAGGCCCTTTCCTTGATACCCAATTTTTTTCATCATCATTGAACCAATTCATGTAGTTTGTTTCTCATATGTAACGAAATCATCATCATAAAATGAACATGAAATGAAAAAGTCACTTTTTACATCAAGTGTTGCTTATGGCGGCTTGTCATGTTGAAACTATTCTAAGGCTTCTTTCATAGCTTATAGTTGATGATGCAAAATCTATTTTTCCTCTACTTCTTGTAGGAGTCTCCTCAATTCAAAATTCTTTCCTTGAATGCTTTGGTTGATCTCTTCAAGTTCTTGGAGCCATGTAGTCTTTGGTGCTCTTGTTATCTTTGCCACAACATCTGCTACAATTTTTGTCTAATTTCTTGAATCAAAACCCAAGTTAATAGGTCCATCACCTACAATCCCAAGATCTACAATATTCATCTCATTGCCTCACTCAGATCTGAGGTCAATTGGTCCAACACCTACAAATCTGATAGCTGTGACCTTCTCCTCATTATCTAACTCTAATTTTTGGTCTTGTTGCATGGTGGCAACTGTCTTCTACTTCTCTTTTGTTCCATTCCTGTTTGGCTTCAATTCCGGATGTAGTTTCTAGAAATGCTCCTCATCATTCCCTTCTTTCTCACAATGAGTACAAGAGGGCCTTGCTTCCTTTTTCATCATTGTTGCTAGCCTTTTTTCATAGTTTCCCTATTCATACTTTCCCCTGCTTTCAAGATGAATGGGTTTCACACTAGCTAAGTCAAGAATAGTCGGGTCAAATAGTAGCAAATAATGTTATAGATAATCATATAAAGAACCAATATACGTGATCAAAGTATCTAGTAAATCTAAAGGAATACTCAAAGTTAAATCTTTTTTCATAAATTCTTCTATGAAAGTTTTCACATCTTGTACTTTTCCTTGCTTCAATAGTGTTCATTCTATGATGGCTCTTTGTCGAAATTCTAATGGATAAAACGTTTCTTTTAAAGTAGAAATAAATTCAAACTAGGAAGAGAGGAGTTTGTCAGAATTCTTACTACCTTTTTGAAGTTTTCTCTCCCACCATATGAGAGTGGTGCCTCCCAGTCGAAGAGATGCTAATTTGACCTTGTCCTCATCTTCTTCAATCCACTGAATGAGATAATACACCTTAATTTTTTTGATCTAGTTATTAGACTTCTTTGCATTAGGCTCTACGTTAAAATAGGTAAATCAAACTTTACATCTAATTAAAGATAATACTTTTACAGGATTTTCTACTTTTAGAATGACAAGAAGATGAGGAGGAAGTGGAGAATTCACTAGAATATGGATATGGGGGTTCATGAGGCTCTACTCCTTCTCCTTTATTTACTGAAGTATGATATGCTGTTGGTTCTTACTTATCCTCCCTTTCCATTTTTTTCTCATATTCTGTGAACATTTTGTTAACTTTGTTGACCATGCTATAAATTCCATGTCGAAATTTTTCTCTTCTTCCAACAAAGCATCTTCATCTCTGATTTTCCTTCTTCATACTGCACACCCCACTTCTAGATAAAAGTACTTAAGTTTAACTTTACCCATTTGGAGTTTTTCCCTGGTTATCATACACTTGCAATTAACATCAGCAAAAGACTTTCTTTGATACCAAATTTGATCCATATACTTTTACTTCAAGAATGCATGCAAAATTGCATTTAAAAGAGAATGTGACTATAAATGCATACGCTTAAAAGAAGACGACAATAAAATGCAACCAGGAAAAATATGAAACACACAAATTGATAATGAAGTTCACCCAGTGTGGGTTACGTCTCCGGGCCCTACTTAATGTGGGGAGGATTCTTACATTAATTCTTGGTGAAATTAAAATGCATACATGTAAAAAATACGCCTTATACCTCTAGTTCTAGGCATGGCCTGAAAATGCATAGCTCTGTTGAATAAATGGACAACACGGTTGGATTAGTGGTGAAATTTCATGAAATTTGACTATAAAGTCGATATGTTTCTATCATAGTGATTTATGGGCTCTAGGGAATCTCAAATATTTCTTGCAAGATTCCCAAAATATTCCTTAGAATATTCTCTATTAGATCCCTCTCGGAATGTGTGTCATGTGATTTTGACTCCTAGTTTTTTTGCCTCCTTTGCCTCTATGCTCTGCCACACACCCTCCTCCCCCCATTGGATGATTAAACTATTGTTTAAATATGTTTTTGTGGTGGGGATCTATAGAGAGCACCACTTGGTGCAATGGTTAAGAAACATTCTTGGTTTCTATTTTGGGTGATAAGGAAAATTTTGCATCCTTTGATGTGATTGTCAATATCCTTATGGTTTGAAACACAAAGTCTTTATTTCTAATGCTTTGGTTTTCTAGGTTATTCTTCTTAACATTTATGGATGGAGCCTTTGGATGTTGAAGTTATATATCTTCCTTCTTTTCTTCTTTCACTTTTTGTTAGTCCTCTTCGTCTTCCTTATTTCCATGCTCTGTACTTATTATCAACTCTAAATCTTCATTTTCATGATTCTTTTTTTTGGAGTAATTATTCATCTATTCTTACATCAATGCCTTCTACTATCTTGGATATTATTTTTTTGTAAAATTTGTAGCCTTTTTTTCTAGATGAAGAACCAATGAAGATTCCTTCATCCACACTTGAATAAAACTTCCCTAATTTTTCTTCAATTATATGGTTGTATCAATTACATTCAAATACTTTCAAATGTTTGACTAAAGCATGTTTGTATTTCCATAATCATAAGGATTCTTACTATTGTTTACTATGATTTAAGCTCTAATTACGATGTAAGTATTTGAATTAAACTTTTATGATTTAAGTTGTAATATTTGTATTTGTATTAACTGTAAACATTCATCATAAGTAATCCCTCATCCTCTATCAGATATTAAGCACTTGATCTTTAGATAAATTTCAATCTCAACTGGGGCACTAAATGTTTTGAACTTGTCAAATGCTTCAAATTTCTGTTTAAGGAAAGTAACTAATGTCATTCTTGTATAGTCATCATTAGAAGCATAAAGTATCTCTCGCCTCTTAATGCTTGTGTTCTTGTAGGCCTCCAAAGGTTTGTAAGAAAAAGTTCTAGTGACTTGGTTATGAATACCATTTTGTCTTAAGGTTGACACTAGTCTACTTCTCATGTTGGTATGGCTTGCAAATAATATCACTTGGATTTGAAATAACTGTAATGTCTCTTATTGTTTTTTTTTTTTTCCCAGAGTTTTACTAGATGGTAAAAAATGGTATGGCCCACCCTTCTAGTTGAAATTTAACTTGCATCCAATTTCCCCATACGACATTCCTGTTTAAATTAATCTAGAAAATATACATTGCTTCAGGTTCTAGCTACAGTGGACACCAATCTTTATTATAATTATTTCGTTATTTAACATCCTTTAGAATGAAATGTGAGATCATATCCTTGATCACATATTTTACTAGCACTCAAAATATTATGGTTTAGACCATGAACATACAAAACATTTTGAGTTTTAGTTTTACCATTATTAAGGCTAACTTTCTAGCTAGTGCAATATTTCAAAAAGTGACACTTCCTCCACTACCTTTATTTAGAGAAAACAGTTCTCTCCTATCTCTTGTCATATGTTTTGAACACCCACTATAAATATACCATTGAATTCCTTTGTTTTAAGTAGATAGAGAAAATCCACATTCTTCTAGTTTTTCTTGCTTCCTTTTCCAAGCCTTTGTGCATTCTTCTTTCCCATTTTCTCAAAGAACCATTATTGTGTTATTTTTGTAGTCACCCTCCTTGTGCCAATAATTATGCTTATATAATTCAACATGATTCAATAAGGGAGAAAATGAATTGCAATTTCTAGCAACATCCTCATTGAAACTCCTAGAATTGTTGTTCACATAACCATTCATTGAAGTCTTATAGAAGTCTCTACATTTATCTCTCATATAAACATTTATTTCATATGATCTACAATTCATTTCTTTATCATCAAAATTTTTAGAAGCAAAGAAATATCCCAAGAAGATAATTTGACACTTGGATGTGAAAGGGATCCTTAAGGAAGAAAATCTTATGGACCCATTCTTGGTGTCTCTGTAAAAATTCTAAGGTATATGTTTGTCCTTAACTCCAATTCTGGTGTTTCTTGTCTTTTTGATAGAGATTTTGGAAAATTCATATTTCTATTATTCCCCACATCCTCTTTTGGTGTTGCTTATTATGTTGATAAAGCCATTGAAAAAGTCATGTCTTTGTTGGTCCTAATCTTATTTCTTGATGCTTCTTTTATAGTTGATAGAAATTTTGAGCATATTAGCATAACATTTAGGTTCTTCTTGGTATTCATTTCTTGATACCTTTGTGCCTGATTCTCCCTTCAAAGTTTGATGATTTTTCTTTATACTTAGGACCTCGTTTAATAAAAACATATCCTTGGTAGCTCAAAATGTTATTTTATATTTCAATCCATTTTAAAAAATTTAAATTTTGTTTCACTATAGATATTTCCTTTCTCAATGAAATTACCTCTCCTTATTCCTTGTCACAATTTACTTCTTTTCTTCCAGCTGATTTATCAATATCTACTCTATTTTCTTTGGCTCTTCTGGCTGTGTTCTTAGGAGGGTGACTATTGCTTCATCAAATTCCTAGGCATTATTTTCAAAAGTTTGCAACATTTCCTTCAACATTTTAATCTTTCCTCTGACTATATATTTATTCTATGGTACCAACAAGTTCTTATTCATGATTTACTTCACCCTCAACATCTTCTCCCTTTGAATCTATTTTCTTTTTCTAGTTGTATTTATTTTCTTGATCAACATTTTGGGAATCCATGTCTATGAATAGTAATTATTCTTTTCCACTATCATATGCATACTCGTCACTCTATTTTAATGATATAATATACTCTTTGGAATGAAATCCTTTCTTCTTTAGAGATATTCACTTTTCATATTTATGATATTTGATTCTACTTTTATGTTCTTTGTCATCATTATCATCCTCCAGTTTTGCATATGGGCATTTAGAAACAAAATCACCTATCATACCATAATTATAATATTTTTATGGTAGCTTACCTTTGTGATGTAGGTGCATAGATGGAGGACAAATTTCGAGGAAGATAGGACCAGAGATTTCCAATGTGATGGGATGGTCACATGATGATGGTAGGAGAAATTTTAAATGACTTGTCGATATTTACATTTGGAAATGAGTTTTGATTTAGAGGAATTATTTTCTATCATCAATGTAATTTCAGTTAACCATATTTTGTGAGAAGGGGAAACAAACCATCACTTGTGACTCTTGGTTACCCATGTTAGATTTATTTATAAAGACATGAGTGTTTGAGAATATTAGTGGGTTAAGTGGAGGTAGAAGTCTAGTAGAGGTAGAGAGGAGAATCTCCATTTCTAGGAGGAGAGCCAAAGGTTAAGGGTCGGGGTTGCACATGCCCACAATGTATATTCTGTTGAATTTAATGTATGTCTGAATTCAATTGTTTAGATACATATGTGTTGTTATTTTCTCTGTTTTTCCACTGTTAATGAAGTTGTTTATGTGAACTTGTCAATAATCTGAAAAAGTTGAGGAATATATCATGCTTGTATGCCTTCATGTGAAAAAATGGATGTGTTAAGAGATGTCATAACTGTGTGTTTTTGCATAAAATTGGTATGCCTTGGTTTAAATATATTTAGGGGCTGAATATGTATTTACCTGTGTGTGTGAAGATGCGGTTTCGTATGGTTGTCGTAGTAGTTATTGAGGTGGTTAGAAGTACGAATGTGAGTCTATGGATGTGTGTAGTCACTGCTGGTATATGGTATTGCGTATGGGAACCTACAAGTATTTCTGAGATGTTGTGTGCCATTTTGGAGTTAGCCCCTATGCTGTAGTTGGTTATGTATGTGTAAAATGCATTCAATTCTAGGAAGTTTTGTTGTGCATGCTACTTTGTGCAACTTATGAGTGGTTGTGTGGTATGCATATGTAGGATGGTTGATACCCCTTTGTGTGTTAGTCATTATATTGGTGAAAGATGCTTGTTTTTGAATATACGAGTCTTCATGTGCAGAGAAAAACATAGTACCCTTGTTAGAGTCCAATCATGCCCTTTTATATCTTGTTTCAAAACTGTGAAGATTGTTCCTTGTGTGCTAGAGTAGGGATTGTGTAGAACCCACAGTGAATGGAGTATTGTCATAGGAAACCCAAACTCCTTGTTGTGTCAATGTTATCATAAACCCTTTTTTGACTGGTTTCGAGGGGAAAATGTGTTAGCGTTGCAATCCCGGTGAAGAAGGGAATAATAATTCAATGGTTGTGTTAAGGATTAAGCCAAGATTGTGGATAATCAACCTTGCAGAGGTGAAATTTGATTCAACTTCCATGGAATGCGAAAAGAAAAGTTTTGGGGTGCTATGAAAATACTTCATAGTGCCTACAACAAGCAATTTTCAGGCCTGCATGTGAGTTATTAGAAGTTTTTTTTGGCTTGGTGGTTGTTCCCTTGCTAAGATGAAGACCATGTGTGTTGGTTGAGGTGAGAGGAAGGATCAGAAGGTTGAAGAGAGATCTCCCATAACAAAGGGCCAAGGAAATCTCCATTCCAATTTTGACTGAACATTTTAAATTAACTTCTAAATTTTGGGAATAGGATTCTAAAGCATAAAGTTGTGCTTGAGGTTTTTGTTTTTTCCTAGGTAATTGGGAGACAACTAGGGAAACCTGGCACTTCCCCATCACTTTTTATTTTCCAAATCCTCTTTCTAGCTTTATCATCAATTGATCTTCTTTTCCATTTGACCCATAGCCAGAATAGTCATGGGCCTTGTGTCCTTTTTTTTGTTTTATGTTTGGAAGGTTGTTTCCTTTAATCCTAAATTATTATTTTTTATTCTTATTTAACATGCGGTGAGGATTCCCTATAGTTCATTCATATTCAATTTTATAGATCTTCCACTTCTTCAATGACTGAGACCTTTGCATTTAATATTAAGGAGAGAAATATCAATACCTTCTGCACAGTCACTAATTCCTCAAACATTTCACCAACACCTATGATATTATTAGAAATCTCATCAATATGGAGAAAGAAGGCTACAATTTTTTCTTCTTCATCCATATTCAAACTCTTAAATTGTCTTCTATGAGTTTGAAACTCTTACCTCTTTAACTTTTCATATCCTTCATAGTTTTTTGAAGCTTGTCCCATATGTATATTGAAGATTGTAGACATACACTACATTAACTTGAAAAAATTCTAATTTGGATAGGTCAAACAAGGTGGAATTCATTTCTTTTGCATTATTCACAAAGGCATTCTTACCATCTTAGTTAGATGGAGGATTTTATAGAACCTTATAACCATCAACTATACATAACCAAATGTCATTAATAAGAGAGATTAGGTAAGTCCTCATCCTTACCTTCTAGAGAGCATATTTTGTTCCATTAAATAGTGGTGCTCTATTTGCGAAAGAATAATCTTGATTGAACATGGTCCTTTTGAGATTTTAATTTTGGTGGTTAGGTTGTTTTTTAAGGAATATTTCTCTATTGGATTCACACTTATATTGAAATAAGTGGGGGAGGCGGCGGGGGGGCGTTGGACAAAATCAGTATAATACTATTTATTATGTATTTAAGCATTCAAGCACCATAAAAAGTCAATTTGATAAGTTGAACACAAAAAAAAATATATACATGGAAACCATTTCTAGAGAAAGGCACAAAATTTATTTATTCAAATCCTTGTAGGAAACAACCAATGCATACAAACTTTGTAGCAACATCCTACTATTACACACTTTGTATGCACCAACCTATAGGAGACGCCAATCCCATTTACTTCCTTGTAGGAACCAACTTATATTAGACATGAATCCGCTTTGTTTCTTTGTAGGAACCAACATACATGAGATGCCATTCTCCTCTGAACTCTATCTATAATTTGTTCTACTAAGGGCCCCTCTAATTTTCTAAATTTGTGTAGTCACATCATGCTTTTCCGCTTTTAACTAGGAACTTACCTTAATTCCAACCTCTGAAATCACATGTTCTATTATATGAATCTATTTAGTCACTTCTGATTAAAGAATTGTGATTTAGCAATATAACGCTATGATTTGACACTATGTTCAATTGAAATTTTAGAACTATGCTTTACCACCATGACACATTTACAACTTGATGCTTCCTTCAAAACATATATCAGAATTTGGTTCTTATAATACTTAGTGCTTACTATCAATAGTGTGCAATAAACTATATGTCATATTCCACATGTAACTCAAAGCTATGTCATAGCACACACTATAATATCGAGATACTAGTATAGATCCTAAAAATCATTAACATAGAAAATACAAAAAAAACACCTTCATTTCAATCACTGAGATGGGAATTCTTTCTCTGAGTTGTCTTTGATTTATATGAAATCCAAAATAAAGGTCTATCGGGATATCTAATACTAGAGGGTTGGAAAGTCACTCACATCATAAATATCTTGGTATAAAAAATCCCAATGTGATATAAGTAAACTATTAATAATTTTTTTGTCGTATGTTATGATAGGGGGTGCTAGGGATGTCCAAACCTAAATTTCACTTTATCTGAGAATATTAAAAATCCATCTTAAAAAATTTAACACTAAAAATGCCCACAGAAAAGGACTTATGGGGCTTGAATGTTGACAAATGTTCATGCCTCTTTTTGCTAGATTTCATATTAGATAATGGACTTGGGAACCAGGATATTAACATATCAAAGGTTCCATTAGTAATTCAAAATCTCACTGAAGTTGATATGTTGATGAATTTAAGTTCCCAATGGTTAAAATCAAATGCATGTATAACTAATCACTAGTACCGGGTTCTTGAACTCATATCAATGAATTTTGAGCCTTTGTGAAAAGTTAGAAAATAAAATATAAAATATATATATATATATATATATATATATATATATATATATATATATATATATATATATAAAATTAAAAATTGGAAAACAAATATTAGAAAAAAATTAAATCAAATATAAAATTAAATGAAAAACAGAAATGAAAATAAAAATGAAAAGTTAAAAAAACATATTTGAATGGTGGGAATTAGAAGTAGAGGTGTGATATTGAGAATTATCTCGCAACCGACATGGTCACTACAATGTTGTCATGTGGACTGTAGGGGCAATGCTCAACATCCCACTTGCACCAACAACCTTTGTTGGAATATTTTTTTCATATTTTTTTTATTTTTATTTCTTTTTTTGCCTATCGGGGTGATTACCAATGAATTGAGCTAGGTTGGGGGATGAGAAAACCAACCCCCTACGAGAGGAAAATAAATGTATGGTGGCTTTTCTAGTCCCATCCATGCACAAGCATGTGAACCTTAGATATGAAGACAACCACGAAATACGTCCCTCGAAATTTCAGTTTGGGCTTTGCTACTCAGTTGTAGCATCAAAGCGAGGGGAAAAAGACTAATTACTTTCTGAACGAGGGAAGGCTCAAGGAAATTGTGAGAATTGGGGAGCCTGCACATGAGTGATTTGTGATAATTCTGGTAGTTCTTTCTTTTTCCATTCGTAGTGCATTTTCTTCAAAAATACCTCAACTTCGATTTATTTCTAATTTTCTTGGGTGTGTGCTCTGCGTCAGAGTTGAGGAGAACTGGGAGTTTTGAGGTAGCAGAGAGGGTTGGTTGCACTATGGTAGAAGGATGATGTCATATAGGATCTCCTTAAGTAATAGTGTCACCGGTGTCTACTCCAGCCATTTAGTCTTAAATACTTGACTCTAAAATGGTCACTCAGTGCTTAATAAATCTTAACTCCTTTCTAAGCATTGTCAATTTTTGTATCAATTATTTCGCTAGTTTCTGGTTTTTGTGTGTGGGTGGTCTTCTATGTTTATGGGCTGCCAACCAACTATTCAAACATGGGAGCTTGCATATGCATTTTCCTTATGGAAAACCTTTTATCTTGTTAACTATCAATTAGCTTGGTCAACGTCATCTCTCTCACAACTACCTACTGCACCTATTCCTACATCTAGCTTTGGTTTACCTTTCTACTCATATCCTTATGTTGTGAATAGCTTTGGTTTATCGTTGCCTTCAAACCAATACCACTGGAAATTTCTGTGTAGACCCCTAGTGTAAGACCCTTCTGTTAAGCATGGAAAGACACATAATTTGTAACTAACATCAAGGGTGAGGCCATGATACCTAACATCAGAACCACACCCAAAAGTATGGCCAGGAAGCTGTTAACACCTATCATTTGTTCAACCCTCCTCAAACTTGTAATGGCATTCATCAATTAGAATCCCTTGCTATTAGAGACAAAAAAACATTTATTTACTTGAAAATATCAGATGAAGCTTCAAGCTTGGTTCTTAACACTAACTTCACACAATGGGAAGAAGGAAATAATACCTCAATGCATTGTCTCTTTATTTGTAGATGAAGACCATGTTGGGAAAGATCTTAAAAGATAAAAAATAAGAAAGGTATAATATATTTGCAAGTTTGGAAAATATCAAGCATGAATAAAGAAACCAACATGAATGCTTGGAAAGATTGGATGTCAAGCTAGCTCATATATAGGGAAACTTGTAGTGTGATCCTGATTGCCCAAATCCTTTAGGTTCCAGTGCTAAAGACTCGACAGCTAGCACCTCCTTATACTCTTCATTATCTATAATGTTATCTTGTATTTTTTTGTATTAGAATATTGTAGTAGAAATGTTAATTTTGTTAAGATTGTTAAAGTTGCTAACATTTTCAAAAAATTACTCAATCAATAGAAGGCTAAAAACATCTAATTTTTGAAACCACCTACATGGAACCATGTTTAATGTAGTTGGTTTTTTGATGTGCTTGGTTTTTATGATATTCTAAGACAAGATAAATTTAATTTAACGTATTAATAATATTAATAATTTTTTTTGTTTTTAAAATTTCTAGTTTATATATATATATTCAAATGAATAATTTCCTTTTGAATTTTTTTAATTTTAAATTCCTTACCATCTATGTTTATTTTATTTTTTTAATTTATTTCAATGGTTTTTCCGAATCAACTAGTTTAACTTTCATTTCATTTATTTATTTTTATTTCAAAGAAACATGCATGATATTTTTATTCAAAAAAGAAAGTTGAGAATTGACCCGAAATTCTTACATTTCTTCAAAATTACCAATATTGTTTGTAGGTTTGAGATTGAGCATAATGGCTCAATCCAATCCATGAAGTGATTTCCTTGTGATACATAAAATTTAGTGTTGTTCCAAGTAAAAATTCCAAAACAGTCCAAATATCTAGATACATTTACATTCCATTTTTCACTACTTTTTATTTAAGTTTGACTGGCTTCTTGGTTTGCTTGGCAAAATATTTTTTTTCCTTCTTCCCCACTTGAATCCAATCAACATTTTCTATTGTATTTGATGTATCACCATTCGATGAGTGACCATTACTAGTTTTCATTTCTTGCTTATTCACCACTTCCCAAGAAGTTTCTTTTCTAACTATTTTCCTTGAGGATTCAAAGGGGATCCAAATTTCCCTAAAGTACATTAAGTTACCACTATTGTTGAACTGAAAGGATCCCCATATGCATCTTCCTAATTTGTGTTTGTTTACTTCAATGAATCTTCTTTCATTATAGTTTTTTCTTGTTTTTTCTTTTCTTCTTTCTTACTTTGAGACTCTTCTTCTTCATATACCATGTAATGTTCGCTCTTATCTCCTTCCCACCATTTGGACTTGTACTTAATTTTCTAGACTCTATTGCTATGCAAAAGCTTTGGAAATTTTTTTATTACATGCCATGTTTCATAATGTGGATGACATCTAAATGAAACAGTTTTATAATCCAACTTCTGAACCCACACATAGTCTGGAGCTGTTAAATTAATCTTAGTAGGAAAATACTTGTTGAAATCCATTTGAACACATATTTAAGCATAAGTGAATTCCCTAATACATTACCAATGGAAGGTAACTTTGGGAAGTTCCAAAGATGCGGAGGAAGGTCAGAGAGCCACCAAAAAGGCATCGAGATTAACGTTATAATGAGATCAAAACTAAAAGACTAAAACTACATGAAAATACAAACAATACCAAAAAGAAATTAAATTTTAAATTCCTTAAAATCTAACTTATTTTCTTTTATTTATTTCCATGGTTTTTTTCTAATCAATTTGTTTAACATTCATTTTTCTAAACAACAATATGATGCTTGAGGCAGTTGTTTTGAATATTAAATTCAGTTTAGTGGAGTTACTAGAGAAAAAATATTTTATTATTAGTTGAATATGAAAGATTGGATCTCGATGTTGATGAATACGTTCTAGGAACAAATAATCGAGCCATTAACAACGCAATCCCCATTATAAATTGAGATGAATGTATAAACCTTTCGATGTGGTGTGCAATTCAGTTTGTTTGGTTATCTTGCGTTTGAATTCTGAGGAACAACTCACTCACTGTATTCATAATGTCGGGTAAGAATGGTGAGGTGAGCGTGGAGAAGTTGCATTCAGATGTTGCATAGTTCTACGATCACTTCTCGGCCACGTGGGAGCAGGATCATGGGGAGCACTTACCTTCCCCGCCTAACAATCTTCTCGATGACAAAGTTGCTGCTGTCAGAACAGTGGAAGAGGCTGTCAAATTAGCCACCATTTCTGGCTGGAAGTACCCATAACAATTTTTGTATCATCGACCTTGGTTTTTTATACACGTATTGATTTTATTTCAAAGATTTGTTTTATAGGGTTGAATTTATTTAGATCGTAAATTTTGGGAATATTTCGCAATTTAATGCACAACAGCAAGATTGTTTGACTTTTCTTTAGAAATCATGAGAGTGATGGATTTCTTTTTGTGATGGTTAAGGACGCCCATCTTACAATGGTCCTAGTTTGATTATTTGTATTTTTGGGTAGTTGGTTTATGGATTTGTCTTCCCGTTAGTTAGTTAGGTTTTTATATTTCTTAGTAATATTAAGTTTTATAATGTTATGGTTAATCATATTGAGTTTAATATTATAGTATTGGATTGTTGTAAAAAATTATTTAATATTGCATTGTGACAAACATTATTGCGATATGACAATCAATATAACAATTATTATCATAATGTTATATTATCTTGTAATTTACTTAACATCAGATTGCAACATTACAAAATTAGGGTTTAATATAGTGTTTATTATTAGGATTTCATATTGGCTCTATAATATAGGGTTTATAATGTTGGGTATAATATTAGGGTTTATCATATTGTTCATGATGGATTTTTTTTGTGATAGTTAAGGATGTCCATCTTACAATGATCCTAGTTTGATTGTTTGTATTTTTGGGTAGTTGGTTTATGGATATGTCTTTGTGTTAGTTAGCTAGGTTTTTATATTTCTTAGTAATATTAAGTTTTATAATGCTATGGTTGATCATATTGAGTTTAATATTATGGTATTGGACTGGTATAAAAAATTATTTAATATTGCATTGTGACAAAGATTGTTGCAATATGACAATCAATCTAACAATTATTATCACAATGTTATATTATCTTGTAATTTACTTAACATCAAATTGCAACATTACAAAATTAGGGTTTAATATAGTGTTTATTATTAGGATTTGATATTGGCTCTATAATATAGGGTTTATAATGTTGGGTATAATATTAGGGTTTATCATATTGTTCATGATGGATTTTTTTTGTGATAGTTAAGGATGCCCATCTTACAATGATCCTAGTTTGATTGTTTGTATTTTGGTAGTTGGTTTCTGGATATGTCTTCGTGTTAGTTAGCTAGGTTTTTATATTTCTTAGTAATATTAAGTTTTATAATGTTATGGTTGATCATATTGAGTTTAACAATATGGTATTGGACTGGTATAAAAAATTATTTAATATTGCATTGTGACAAAGATTGTTGCAATATGACAATCAATCTAACAATTATTATCACAATGTTATATTATCTTGTAATTTACTTAACGTCAAATTGCAACATTACAAAATTAGGGTTTAATATAGTGTTCATTATTAGGATTTGATATTGGCTCTATAATATAGGGTTTATAATGTTGGGTATAATATTAGGGTTTATCATATTGTGTTTAATATTAACGTTTACAATATTGGTACAATATTGTGTTTATAATATTTGGCTCAATATTAGGGTTTAATCTTGGGTTTAATATTAGATTTTATAATGTTGGGCTTATAATATTAGGTACAAAAATATATCCAACATCACATTATGACAAACATTGTTGCAAGGTGACAATCAATGTGTCAATCGTTATCGCAATGTCACATTACATTGCAATTAATTATCGCATTGCAACATTGCAAAATTATGGTTGAATATTAGGGTTTATAATATTGCGCTTAATATTTGCAATTTATTCAACCTCACATTCAAAATTATGGTTGCATATTAGGGTTTATAATATTGCGCTTTATTATGATTTAATATTGAGTTTTGTAATAGTGGGTTTAATATTAGGCTTTGATATTAGAATTATAATATTGAATTAACATTAGGGTTTATAACATTGGGTTTGATATTAGGGATTAATATTGTGATGTTGGAATGGTACAAAAAACTATCGAACATCTCATTGTCAGAAACATTGTTCCAATATCACGATCAAAGTGACAATCATTCTTACAATATTACATTACATTGCAATTTCTTCAATGTCGCAATGCACCATTACAAAATTAGGGTTTATGTTATAGGGTTTAATATTGGGTTGATAATATTAGGTTTTACAGTGTTGGGATTATAATATTAAGGTTTATAATATTGGATATATAAATATATCCAACATTGCATTGTGATAAACATTGTCACAATGTGGCAATCATTCTCACAATGTTACACTACGTTGTAATTTATTCAATGTTGCATTGCAACATTACAAAATTATGGTTTATAATAGTATAATATTAGGGTTTTTAATGGAGGGTTCAATATTAGGGTTTATAATATTGAGTTTAATATTAGGGTTTAATGTTTGGATTATAATATTGGGTTTAATATTAGGTTTATAATTGTTGGAAATAATACATATTTGTAGGAGCTTTTATAAAGTTTGTTTAGAGTGCTTTATTGAAAAGTGAGTTTTAGGGCTTTCCAAAGTTCGTCGGTATACAAACATATTTTGGTATTTTGTTAAGCATGATAGTGTTTTGGGTGACGATTGTGCTTTATGGGAGCGCATATTGAAAATCATATTTTTTACAGGAGCAATATGGAAGATAGCCTCATGAAATCATGGAAAGAGCTATAAGACACAGGAAAGCAATAGTCATGGGTTTCAAAGCGAGACTAAAGAAGATTAAGAAAAGGAATCGCAACAAAGAGGCAAAAATCGTTGCCATGTTTAGAGAAGTTCTGGTCAGAGCTGAGGAACTGAGAAGTCTAGCAGAAGATGGAGAAAAGATTGAGGGTGATTGATGTAGCTGTGATCTACTACCACCACCTATGTTTACTAGTAAATATTTTGAATTTTTTGTTATAAAAATGCTAACTTTTCTTTGAGCTAAAGAGTTAATTGAGTATTAGTCTAATAAACCATATGATGAACTATGCAATTATTTAGTATTGATTTTTATAAAACAAACATTGGACGAGAAGTTTTTGTGGAAGGTAGCAAAAGCTACAACTTCCAAGGAAGAATGGAAGATCCTGGAAGCAAAATTTAGTGCAAGGGGGGGTAATGAAGTCGAAGATAGTAATGTTGTATATCCTATTGTAATAGTGCTTGAAGATGAAAATGAAGATGGTTCTCTACCAGTGAATTTACAGTGAGATGAAGATTTTGGTGGATCTCACTTGAAAGTGGATCACAATGTTGATGGTGTGTTATCAGCAGGAGTTGATTTTGGCATAGATAATGTTTCCAATGGAGAAGCAACTTATTCAATGGATCCAACAATTGAAATTGCTAATGTTAACTTTGATGAAGAACAATTCACTAGTGATGAGTGGTTCCAGGTAATGCAATAGAAACATCTTATTGATATGCTATTATTTGGTGAGATAAACCCACTTGTGTCTAGAAACCAAGTGGAAGAAAACCTATTTGCAAAAGAAGAGGTGAAGAATCAATATTATGAGGCATCGATAGAGTCAAAGAAGGAAGAAGAGAAGAAATCTCTCATTCCAAAGCAGAATGCACATAACCAATATGGTTCTAAAGATTTTTTTCCATATAAACTTAACATTGATTTTGTGTGTGCACATGTTATAAGCAACCGAGACGAAATAACAAAATTTGAAGAAGAATTTAAGTTCCTTGAAGCATGACTTGAAAAACCGTGTGTTGATGATGTTTGCATAGAAGTTACAACAATGAATATCGAAGATAACATGGATGATGTTGAAAAGGAAAATTTCAATGAGATTTTCATGTATTGGAGTCCTGAAGAGATAAAATTCTGTTATGAACTTATGTTGCAGCGAATCTATAATAAGAAGCTTGATGATAAAGAACAAACTATAGTGGATGAGACGTGGCAGTAGTCCACATACAAGCCAATTTTTAAATAGGTAAAGGACATCCATGGAGATCCTGAAATGATTTTCTATGTTTTTATGATAAACAAAGGTATTGCGATGGAAGAGATGCAACATCAAATGAGGAAACTGAAATTTAGAACCTACAACAAAAAGGAAAAGATGAAACAATTAAGAGGATATAGAATCTAGAAGGACAGGAAAAAGAAACTAACTAAAGAGATGATGTCAAAGTCTTTGAGTCATTGTAAGCCTAGCTGAGATTTATACCAATAGACATGTTTAAGTTATGGTTAAGTTGTCAATCATAATTAAGCGGGAGTGTTGGAAATAATTACTGCTTGTCAACTAACCAAACGGCTCCTGCACCCTGTGATCGCCATGACCAATCCAATGTGGAAGAGGCGCCACTGCCATACCTATTGAGATTTCAAGAGACATCACCGCCATGACCCTTCCAACCTGAAGAGGCAATTAACTGACTTTTTTCTATATAAATGTAGATGAGGCATAGTAGAGATAACATGGTCACAATTTTTTTTTCTAAATCTGTCTACTTCTATTATTATACAAAAAGAGCAAAAATTACAGCAAGGTTGTGGCCTTGAAAGTCTTGCCAAGAGGTTGGCAATTTGCACAAGTGTTCACATTGTTAGTTCTCAGAGGACCTCCATTTTTGATATGGCCTCTTATAAGACCCGACACATATACATAGCTGAACAGAGACAGTAAAGTGCCCGAAACAAGGCTAAACAGAGACAACAAAGACAGTAAAGTACCCGAAACATTGCTAAACACAGACAGAGACCCGATACTGGCATGAGTCAAGAAGCAAAACAGAGTGGTGTTCCTGCTGCTGAAGCTGCCTTTAGCGGAGAACCGAGATAGAACAATCATCATCAGTGGTGTATGGTTCCTCTACAACTCTGCAACCAAATTGTAAAGAGTCCTCTGTATCTGAGTGTCGAGCCCCCGAGCCTGTTGGTTCTCTCTGCGCTGGCTCGCTTGGACCTGCAGTGACCGCGAGATTCACCATCGAGGAGCTTCCTGAGACTGGGCGCTGACTGTCCATTGGAGTCGCCCTTCGTTGGACGGCCGACATTTCCAGAGGAGCATCTACCTAGCCTCTGGGACCTTCACATTTCTCAATTGCGATAGAAACAATAAAGGTCAAATGAGCAAGAGTGCAGGGGATTCGATAGCGGACCGTGGGGTGTGCCTCATGCTCACAATTATTCCGTCTACCGCGCCCTCGACCTCTACCATGACCAAATCTTATGCCAAGAGGACTGCTTCGCCCGGAATCTTGCACCTTCATGAAAGAGCGCGTCGGGGAGGTTGACCGCTGCGAGATGGCGCGACCCCTGGAGCCTCCTCGCCTACTTATCATCCTGAGCCGTTCTTGCGGCATTACAAGGCCCTGAGGTGGAGCGAATGAACCTCGAAAGGAATTTAACACTGCCACGCTGAGGGAGAAGCTCTTCTTTACACTGACCACAGTATCCCAAGCGACTGGAGCAGCAGAAATGAACTCGGAAGCATCAGGAGAGCGACGGATATGGTGCTCCATGGCACAGTTAACCGGGAGTCTGGTTGAGGAATTAATGTCTCGCATTAAAAGCATTAAAAGCCTTGTACACCACCGCATATCAAGCGTGTTCGGACACTTGCCCATGTGACCGACCACGTGCCTGCCCTCCTTTCCATCAGACACCCGCATCCGGGGGATAGCATGGTCATAGTTGTAACACAACTGTAGCTATAAATTATTCATGTTAGTGTTTTAGGCTCGTTACTCTTCTTGAGATTATGAATTTCATTTTTGTTAGCAGTTGTAGCTAAGTGTTTGAGTTATGTACTCAGTCTTTTGACCTTATGTTCAAGTATGGTTTTTCTTAGTAGCATAGCTGCCTGTTTTTTTATACGTTGTGTTGTACTCTATTCAATTCATTCAATAATATCAGTTCTATAATATTATTGTTTATAATATGGGGTTTCATATTTGGGTTTATAATATTGAATTTAATATGATGGTTTATAAAATTGAGTTTAATAATAGGGTTTATAATATTGTGACATTTGAATGGTATAAGAATCTATCTAATGTCACATTGTGACAACAAATGTGATAATAATTGTCACAATGTTACATTACATCACAATTTATTCAACGTCACGTTACAATATTACAACATTAGGGTTTAAATTTAGGTTTTATAATATTGAGTTTATATTAGGGTTTGTAATATTGCATTTAATATTAGGGGTTAATGTTGTGTTTATAATATTGAGTTTAATATTATGTTTTAATATTGAGTTTATAATATTGGATTTAATATTGGATTTGTAATATTGGGTTTAATATTGGGTATAATATTAGTATTTATAATATTACGGTTAGTACTACGGTTTAGTATTGAGTTTAAAATTGGGGTTTATGATATGATGTTTAATATTATGTTTTATAATATTAGGTTTAATATTAAAGTTTTAATGATATTAACATTAACATGCACACGTCTGGATAGAGTGGTCTTCTGTCTTCTCTTGACCAGTGATCGGCTATAACATATGCTCTAGGTATAGATCAATGTTGTTTTCAAGAATAATTAAGGTTACTAGAATAAAACAAACTAAGGTTGCAAAAACAAAAGATTATGGATAAAAACTAGGCTTCCAATGTTAATTGAAACTTACTCAGTTGAATATCTAACTTATAGTCATATTAAAACCTTAATATTAAAATACAATATTATAAAAATTAATTATTACTTATATAATTATTATAATAATATAATGCCCATGGATGGTAGCACAATTGGCAAAAAACATGTTGGGAAGCTTTTGTGTATCTAGGAGATCGAAAGTTCAATCCCTCATACATATCTCATTAGCCAAACAAAAAAATATTATAATTATATAATAACTAATATCAATATTAAATCTAAACTATAAACCAAATAATTACTTTATGTATGTGTATCGAAGTATGTGTTGCTTATATAAATTTAAAAATAATATGGTAATAAAAAAAATAAAAATAAAAATTACATATTAAAAAAATTAAAATACCATTATTATTATAATTTTTTATATTAAATTTAATTTAATTAAATAACACAATAATTTAATATAATAAAATAACCTTATTATCGAATGTATAATGTATATAGATAACAATGTTGAAATAGAGAGATCAGTCATAATTGTTGGTTAAATAAAATTTGCTTTAAACATCTATACTTTTCATAAATGTTATGAATCAATTTTTTTGAACGCAGAATGACATTTGATAATGGATTTGTATGCCGCGGGGTTTTACTCATCTCTTAATTAACTTAGAACTTTTAAAAAATTCTCACAACCACTTGATTTATCTAAATTTGGGATAAAATTTCTAACATGAAAACAATTCTTTTAACTCATAATGTCTTTAGAGTGACTATTTCTTTCTAGGGTAGAATTGCATTCATGGGACTTTTGTTATCTCTTGAGTAACCTAAAACTTTTAAAATACTCATAATCACTTGATTAGAAATTATCGAACACCGATTATATTACTATTTCTTAACTTCCAATCTTCTTGTTTGAAATATCAAATAATGGACGGTTCGGTAAGATATTATAATGTTCTTTGGCCATTATTGTTTGAAAGGGGATGAATGGTCGTAATCGCTCCTTCAAGATTGATCGACATAGACAATGTACCTGACTTTGTTATTTTTTTAACTCTTGATAGTGCTTTTGACATGACCTTCCATTGGAATATGGTCACTGAAGATCATAACCAGACTGTCCGACTGAATGATACATCTCATGAGTACAGCAAACTACATACATCTCATTAATCATCGGGGCATGGGGTGATCACTCCGACTTTGGAGGTCGTAACATAAAACTTAGTGATAAAAAGAACGTCTGAATTTCTTTTGAATTCCAGAATGTAGTTATAATGAATTTGGTGTAAGAAAACTTTTTACATCCCAACGCAGGAAGATTTTGAATGTATTCTACATAATTTTATATTCATTTGAATGAAATACGGTGCATATGTTTCCACAGGATTTAATTTAAACTGATTCATTGATGCACAAGATGGGCTAAAAAAAATTAGTTTCTAAGGCTGTGTTCTAGGTTAGATAGGGAAAATTGTTCCCCGAAATTCCTATATTCTAATCCCTATATTCTAATCTTGGACAAAACTATATATGCTCCGAGCTGCTACAAACCTGATTTCTTCAGTAGACAAAAACATAAACATGTACATGAGCTAAACTTCTTTAAAAAAAACATGAGCTAAAAATAGACCCACGACACAATCAGTCAAGCACATTTATCTATTATAAAATTATATCGTGTATGCTATTGTTTTTTTTAATTAAAATATCAAATTTTAGATTTCGATTTCTTAGTTAATGCCAAATTTTAGATTTCGATTTCTTCGGAAGAGAGAGTTTCTCTTTGCTTTACTTAAAACATAAAACCTCACAAACTTTATTAATTACTTTACTCAATTACATCATGCTTATATAGGAATTCCTAACCACTCATAACTAACTCTGTTCAACTACTTATAACTAATTCTGTTCAACTGCTCCATAACTAAATCTATTTCTACATTATTTTCACATCCTCCCTTAATGGAGAAATGGATTTTCTACCATACCTAACTGACTTCTAGAACTTGTACTTTGAACATCTGCTGTATTCTATAGATTGATCTAACTACTGCATTAACAGAGGGTAGTTGGGATTAATACCTTTCTACCACTCCCCGTTAATTCCAACTAAATAACAAATATATACTATAGCACGATACACAAGACACTATATTCTTAATCATGACGACTTAAACTTTAACTTGCCTGCTGGTCTAAGTCTCAGCTAGGCTTACAACAAAACATTTCATTTTTGCCTTCTTATTAAAAGGTCCATGCTTGTTCCTTTTCCATTGCTGATGCAGTTTCATCTTCACCTTTTTGGGTTTCCTTATGAAATTCCTTTGCTCCTTGCTCACATACTTAACGTCAACAACCTCTTTTGGATTGAGAGGCAATGCAAGATCTCGAACGAGGTAATTTAATTCATGTTCGCCCCACTTTCCATGAGGAACCAACGAAGGAGTCACCAAAATGCAGTCATCTTTGAACATGAGCGGCCTTCGAAGAACATCCATGGTAGTATCCTCCAATGTAGGAGTCATCTTGAAAGTAGATCCAATAAAACTTCTAACAACCGGGCAAGTTTTAATCTCAGTGATTTCTTCAACAGCGTGATCCTCAACAACATGAGTGATTTCTTCAGGGACATGATCTTCAATAACATGAAACTCTTTGTCAATGGACTCAAAGACACTGCTAATCCCAAATGGGTTCATGAGAAAATGATCATTAAAAAGATCATTGTCAAAAAAGTCTAAAATAATAGAGATATCAGTTAGCTTTATCACACTTCAAACAAAACGCCTTTTCTACTGCCTCTCTCTGCTCTCCTTGGCCCTCCGGGCTCCTCCAATCAGACCCGCTGTCACAAACAGTGCTCACTAACAACACTCTCTTGAACAAGACCCACTTACACGATTTGTGCAACAAAACAAAGAAAACCGGGCCGACTGAAAAAGAATATGACCACGGTAATATAAACAAAGTTCTGGACAGCGACGGTCCCTTGCTCCTCGACGGTTCTAGAGGCACCAGCAACGCACACCGGCCAACAACAGCTCAGCAGCACACTCTTCTCGACAGCACACTTCTCGATGGAGTTCTGGCAGCTTCTTGACAACGGTTCTCAACAGGAGTGTTGCTCTCCACACACCTCAGCGCTCACACTAAAACTTCAATCCACGTTTATCTCCACGCACACCACATCAACAGTTTACAAACCTCCACGCAGCCGTCTTCACGCGTTCTGGTCATACGCACAACACACTGCAACTCTTGCTTCTCAATAGAGAGCACCAGCACTTGGAACAGTGAAAACTCACACAGGTTCTCACGCTACAACACACGCAGCAACACAGGGAGGTCCGCCTCACGCAGGATCTTCCACAAGCCAGGCGTTCACACGTAGCAGGCTCTGTGCCTTTTGGACCTTTCACGCCCTCACGCAGGTCTCAAGGAGGTCGACTTTGGCTGCTTCACACATCCACGCTACCTTCACTCCCACACACAGTCTCTCTACTCGGCCTGACTCAGCGGCCTCACACGCATAGCAGCGCAAACAAATACAGCACCACAATCCAATACTGGTTCGGGCTCACTGTCACCTTCACGACGGTTCTAGACAAGGTCTGGTTCTCACCGCACCAGCAACTGCTCCTCAACAAACTTCATTAATTACTTTACTCAATTACATCATGCTTATATAGGAATTTCTAACCACTCATAACTAACTCTGTTCAACTACTTATAACTAATTCTGTTCAACTGCTCCATAACTAAATTTATTTCTACATTATTTTCACAGCTTTCACATCGAAGGTTTTAGGTGGAGAAATATGTTGCATATCTGCGTGGGGGGAGTATGCCAGTTCACGAAATAGATAATTTATTTTACTAATCCTTGGTCTGCTTCCAACTAATTTATTTTACTAATCCCTGGATCTGCTTCCAGCACGACCCGCTTTGTTGTGATAGGATGATACAGAAATAACGTTGACAGTGAGCATTCTGTGGTGGCGGTGGACGTTCAGCAGAAATGTAGCTGATCTCAAAAATCGCGAAAATTGTAATATGATGGTGGAGGCAGGTGTACATATCAAATTCAGTTCAGTGGAGTTAGTAGAGAAAACATTATTTAATTATTAGTTGAATATGAAAGATTGGATCTTGATGTCGATGAATACGTTTTGGAACAAATAATCGACACAGCAAGATTGTCTGACTTTGCGATTGTTAATAAAGATGCCTATCATAATTAGGGATGCCATAATGATAATGATGGATTTTTTTGGATGCCATGATGATAGTGATGGATTGCTTGGGGGACTTGAGGATGCCCATCTTACAATGATAGTGATAGTTATATTGTTTGTTTTTTTGGGTAGCCGATTAATGGATTTGTCTTCCGTGCTAGTTAGTTCGGTTGGTCCACTCCTTGAACAGCCACTTGGGAGTTATCACAATTTTATTTTTATGCGGACCAGTTTTGTAATCTGCACATGAGATAAATGAGTGATTGATAGGGAGATTTCGAGTGTTATTGGACGTGAATGTTTTGTTTGTTGTGTTGAAGAGGAGGAATCGGAATGGCCAAGGCGTGTGCTGGACGTGGGGTGTGGATTAGGAGGGAGTTCGAGGTATTTGAGTAGGAAGTATGGAGCCCATGTTGAGGGCATCACCATCAGCGAATGGCAGGTTGAAAGGGCCACCGCCCTTACTGCTGCCGAAGGTCTCAGCGGTAAGGTATATGAAAATTTTCAACTAAAGGCTCACCTAATTACCATCGTAGTAAGGGAAATGCCCTAAAGGTTAACCTAATTAGCATCTAGGTTATCAAAGGAGACTTTTAACCGTAGACTTTGAGAATATTCTAAAATCTTAGGGAAGTGTGTAATAAAAATATTTCCTTATATGATAATTAATTAATTGATCGTAAGAAAGAAATAACCACAACAAAAAATAATTTAAATCGTATAATTTCTTTTTTCTACATTGAAACTGTATTTTTATTTGCCAACGTTTACACAGGTTTCTTTTCAAGTAGCTAATGCATTAGACCAGCCTTTCCCGAATGGGCAATTTGATCTGGTATGGGCAATGGAGAGTGGAGAGCACATGCCGGTAAAGAAAAGGTGAGATAAGATTAGTTTGTTTCTTGTTTTTTTTCCAAGCATATAATTTGTTACTATGCTTTATTATTCAATTCCAGACAGAAAGTGATGTCTATGTCTCGATTTATTGAACAGTTTATGCAAGAGCTGGCGCGAGTAGTCGCTCCCGGTGGTTTGATAATAGTGACGACCTGCTGCCACAGAGACCTCTTGAAAGGGGATACCTCTCTGCAGCCTAGTGAGCAGCTATATGGATAATCAACTGTGAAATATTGCATTTGCACTAAGGGCACTTGCGACTCTTTTTTGTTAAATTCTAATTTTGAACAGCGCGGCGGCTTCATGAAAACCACCCCGGTCTCCCCGCACCACCTTTGGCAAAAGGCTGTATCCGCCGGAGGGGATCCGACACAATCACACTCCCCCACGCGTCCTTAGTACGACGCCGAAAACCGCTCTCCCCGGATGCTAAAGTCCGTTTGTTTTGCCCGAGGTTGGCTCCCGAACCTCGTTGGATCAGCCAAGTGTTCTGGGCGCGCGATCTCAGCCGTTGATTTCCCGAAGGTGCACGGGCCTGCGTCAAATCACATTTTTGCGTGGATTGAAAGTTCTTTTTGTCGTTTTCCTCGTTGACCGCCGTGGAGGAAACGTTGTCGTCTTTAATGCATTTACGTAGTTTTGGTGGCGGCCTTTAATGAGATGATGGGCATACGTCCCATGTGTTTAATATTGTTAATGGGCATATGTTTTTATATTTTTTTATATATGTTTGTTTTATACATGTCGTAAAAAGTCTCTCTGTTGGAGTTTTTGTTGTGTGTGTAGTGAGTGGTGGCTACGCACGAGAGTGCGATCTTCTTTTGTAATTGCACAGCAGTGCGATATAGAAATGGGTATGTAATGTCTTGATTTAGCCATTGAAGAACAGAGAGCTATTTATGTAATATCCACAGCAGTGGAAAATCTGTGACTGCAACAGAGTTTGTTTTGTAAATTCCTCTATGCATAGAGGATGAAATATGTATCAGTTTTTTTTTATTTAAATCAATAGAAATGTGTTGTGAGTGTGTAATGGACTGTGTTCTGAGTTAATTTTTTTTTAAAGAGGTTCTCTGCAAAAGATCCTGGACAGAGTAAACAGAGCATCGTCTTTGTGGTGAATATTTAATTGGTTTTTGGTATTTTCTCCATTCAAAAATACCCAACAGTGGTATCAGAGCAAGGCTCAGGCTCTTTAAAGAAGTTAAAGAAGCTGAAGGGAGAAGGTTGTTGCTGCAGCAAAACTTCTCAGGCAGACAGAAGACTCAGACAGCGAATGATTCAGGTATTCCCCAAAAGCATTTCTCTTGTTATTGCTGAAGACAGTCAGTTTTTTTTTTTAAAAATCACAGTCAAGGATTTAAAACCATAGTTCAAGATGCAAGGAATGGCAAGCACAAGCATGGGTATGTTCAACACCTAGCTCCCACACTTTAATGGGAAGAACTATGACTACTGGTCTATAACCATGAGAGCTTTATTCATCTCTCAAGATATATGGAAACTAGTAGAATATGGGTTTGAGGAACCAGCAGATGAAACAGCATTTAATAACCTAACTCAGGGAGAGAAGGACCTATTGAAGTTCAATAGGAAGAAGGATGCAAAGGCCATTGTCTTGTTGTATCAAGCAGTGGACCAGAGTATATTCCCAAGGATAGCAGCAGCTACAACATCACACAATGCATGGCAAACCCTAAAAACTGCCTATCAAGGCATGGAGAGAGTGAAGACAGCAAAATTGCAAATGCTGAGAAAGGATTTTGAAAACTTGAACATGAAGGAGTCAGATAACATTGACTCATTCTTCACTCATGTGATTGGTGTAATCACACAAATGAGAACTCGTGGAGAAACAATTGAAGATAGAAGAATAGTGTAGAAAATATTGAGGGTCTTACCCTCAAGGTTCGATGCCATAGTCACCACCATTGAAGAGACAAAGGATCTCTCAAACTATTCAGTTGATGAGCTACATGCATCACTGATAACTCATGAGCAGAGGTTGAGTAGGAATGAAAACTCATCTCTTGAGCAAGCCTTCAAGACCCAGATGTCCTTTGGAAGAGGAAGGGGTCAAGGAAGAGGAAACCGAAGAGGAAGAGGCAGAAGCCAGAACAGAGGTGGAAGGAACATCCCATCAAATGCACAAGGAAGAGGCAAAAATCCAAATCAGAACCAAGGTCAAGGCAGCAGCCAACAAAGAGATCAGTATCAGGCTCAAGGACAAAGGTATGATAAATCTAATGTTCAATGCTATTATTGCAAAAAGTATGGACATTATGCTAGTGATTGTAGAAAGAAACAGCATGATATGAACAGCAGACAAAATACAAATGTTACAAGAGAAAATAACAGTCAAGAAAATGTCCTGTTAGCTTGTAAGATGGCTGAAACACATAGTGAGGACATATGGTTTTTAGACTCAAGTTGCAGCAACCATATGACAGGGAATATAGCCCTCTTTTCAGCCTTAAATCAGAATTTGAAATCAGAGGTCACACTAGGAACTGATAGTAAAGTGTCTGTTATGGGAAAAGGGGAGGTAAAAATATTTACAAAGCAAGGAGAAAGGAAAACCATAGCAGATGTCTACTATGTCCCCGGAATGAGATGTAACCTATTGAGTGTTGGACAGCTTATCCAAAAGGGTTACAATGTTTACTTTGTAAATGATATGTGCACCATCAAGGATATACCACCCAGCAAAAGATGCATTGCTGAAGTGAAGATGACAAGGAACAGGATGTTCCCTCTCCGGATCAGGGCAGACATGAAGAACAAAAGGGAAATGGCAGCTGTCACCCAAGAGGCCTTCCAAAGCGTGCCAAAGGATGAGAACTGGTTATGGCACTTGAGATTTGGGCATCTAAATTTTGGAGGTCTAAACTTATTGAGCAGAAAAGGAATGGTAAAGGGATTACCATTGATAGAGAAGCCGGACAGCCTTTGTGAAGGTTGTATATTGGGCAAACAACATAGAGAGAGTTTTCCATCAGGGAAAAGTATAAGGGCAAAGGCACCCTTAGAGATTATCCACTCAGATTTGTGTGGACCAATGCAAGCTCCACATTAGCAGGCAGCCTATATTTCTTAACATTCATTGATGATTTTACAAGGAAGACTTGGATATATTTCCTCAAGAACAAAAGTGAAGTTTTTGAGAAATTCCAAAACTTCAAAGCACTTGTGGAGAACCAAAGCGGGCTGCACATAAAAGTATTGAGAACTGATAGAGGAGGTGAGTATATCTCCAATGAATTCCTAAAGTTTTGTAGAGAAAATGGAATACACAAACAGTTCACAACTCGGTACACCCCACAGCAAAATGGAGTTGCTGAAAGGAAGAACAGAACCATCATGGAGATGGCAAGGAGCATGTTGAAGGCAAAGCATTTGCCAAATGAGTATTGGGCTGAAGCTGTACATTGTACAGTTTATATTTTGAATAGGTGTCCTACAAAGGCAGTCATGAACAAAGTGCCAGAAGAGGCATGGAGTGGGAGAAAGCAAGGAGTCACCCACATGAGAGTTTTTGGATGTGTGGCCTATGCACACATTCCAGATCAGCTAAGGAGGAAGTTGGACAGCAAAGGGGAGAAGTGTATCCTTGTTGGATATAGTGATGAATCCAAAGCCTACAGGCTGTACATCCCATCTACCAAGAAGTTTTTTGTAAGCAGGGATGTTCAATTCATTGAAGAAGAAGCTTGGGATGGAAGCATAGAGAAAACAGTGAACATTAAAAACTGTTTGTCTCATGATGAGGATGAAGAGGAAGTGGCTGAAATGAATCCCCAAACAGCAGCACCAACACAAGAATAGCAAGGTACACCATTGAGGATCAATGAGAGTGCTTCTCCAAGCACACCACAAGGAGGAAATTCAAGTGCATCTTCAAGCACTTGCACACCAAATGAAAGAGGTAAGAAGTTCAGAAACTTGAGTGAAATTTATGAAGAAGGAATGAATTCCTTATTTGCCTTGTTTTGTCATGTTGATGATCCTATTCATTTTGAAGAAGCTATTAAAGATAGAAAATGGATAGAAGCTATGGATGAGGAAATGAATGCCATAGAAAGAAACAAAACATGGGATTTGGTTGAGTTACCAAAAGGCAAAGAAGTCATTGGTGTGAAATGGGTCTACAAGACCAAGAGCAATGCTGAAGGCAAGATTGAAAGGCATAAAGCAAGGCTGGTTGTAAAAGGCTACAAGCAGCAGTATGGGAGAGATTATGAGGAGACTTTCGCCCCGGTTGCAAGAATGGAAACCGTGAGAGCAGTGCTGTCCATAGCAGCTCAAAACAAATGGAAAGTCTACCAAATGGATGTGAAATCAGCATTCCTAAATGGAGTGTTAATGGAAGAGGTCTATGTGGAACAGCCTCTCGGATATGAGAAGAAAGGTGAAGAGCACAAAGTGTGCAAATTGAAGAAAGCTCTTTATGGGCTGAAGCAAGCGCCAAGAGCATGGTACAGCAGAATAGATTCATATCTATTGGATAATGAATTTGACAAATGTGAAGGAGAACCCACAGTCTACATCAAGGAAAAGGATGGTAAAATTTTAATTGTTGTCTTGTATGTAGATGATGTTATTTTCACTGGAAATGATATTTATCTTATTGAGAATTTTAAATCAGTCATGAAGGATGAATTTGAAATGACTGACATGGGTTTGTTGAGATACTTATTAGGCATAGAAGTAGATCAAAATGAAAAAGGAATTTTTATATCTCAAGCAAGATATGTAAATCAAGTTTTGGGCAGATTTAACATGCAAGAATGCAAGGCTGCCATCACTCCCACAGTGATGGGATTAAAGCTCAGCAGAGAGGACAGCAGCAAGGATTTTGATCCTAGCTTGTATAAAAGCATTGTGGGCAGCCTTATGTATTTAACAGCAACTAGGCCTGATTTAATGTATGCTGTTAGTTTAATTTCCAGATTTATGGAGAGGCCAAAGGAGGTACATTGGCAGGCAGCAAAGAGAATTTTGAGGTATGTCAAAGGCACTAAAATGTTTGGAATTCTATATCATGCCTCAGAACATTCAGATTTGGTTGGGTACACAGATAGCGATTGGGCTGGAAGTGTAGATGATCGGAAGAGCACTTCCGGTTATGTTTTTAACATGGGTTCAGGAGCCATTTCATAGGCTTCTAAGAAGCAGTCCATTGTAGCATTATCTACAGCAGAGGCTGAATATGTGGCAGCGACAGCAACAGCATGTCAGGCAGTATGGATGAGAAGAATGTTGAGAAGCTTAGGCCAAGAGCAGGCAAAAGCAACAATGGTCTTTTGTGACAATAGCTCAGCTATTTCTTTGTCAAAGAATTCAGTGTTTCATAAGAGAACAAAACACATTGATACAAGGTTTCACTACATTAGAGAATTAGTGAACAATGGAGAAATTGTCCTAGAACATTACAGGACCCAGGAACAGGTTGCAGACATCTTGACAAAGCCATTGGTTCAAAAGAGTTTCGAATTTTTGAGAAAATGCTTGGGAATGACTGAACGCGCGGCTGTTAAAATTAAAGGGGAGTGTTAAATTCTAATTTTGAACAGCGTGGCGGCTTCATGAAAACCACCCCGGTCTCCCCGCACCGCCTTTGGCAAAAGGCTGTATCCGCCAAAGGGGATCCGACACAATCACACTCCGCCACGCGTCCTTAGTACGTCGCCGAAAACTGCTCTCCCCGGACGCTAAAGTCCGTTTGTTTTGCCCGAGGTTGGCTCTCGAACGTTGTTAGATCAGCCAATTATTCTGGGCACACGATCTCAGCCGTCGATTTCCCGAAGGTGCACGAGCCTGCGTCAAATCACATTTTTGCGTGGATTGAAAGTTTTTTTTGTCGTTTTCCTCGTTGACCGCCGTGGAGGAAACGTTGTGGTCTTTAATGCATTTACGTAGTTTTGGTGGCGGCCTTTAATGAGATGATGGGCATACGTCCCATGTGTTTAATATTGTTAATGGGCATATGTTTTTATATTTTTTTATATATGTTTGTTTTATACATGTCGTAAAAAGTCTACGTGTTGGAGTTTTTGTTGTGTGTGTAGTGAGTGGTGGCTACGCACGAGAGTGCGATCTTCTTTTGTAATTGCACAACAGTGCGATATAGAAATGGGTATGTAATGTCTTGATTTAGCCATTGAAGAACAGAGAGCTGTTTATGTAATATCCACAGCAGTGGAAAATCTGTGACTGCAACAGAGTTTGTTTTGTAAATTCCTCTATGCACAGAGGATGAAATATGTATCAGTTTTTTTTTATTTAAATCAATAGAAATGTGTTGTGACTGTGTAATGGACTGTGTTCTGAGTTAATTTTTTTTTAAAGAGGTTCTCTGCAAAAGATCCTGGACAGAGTAAACAGAGCATCGTCTCTGTGGTGAATATTTAATTGGTTTTTGGTATTTTCTCCATTCAAAAATACCCAACATTTTTTAAGTTTAGCCTAATCAATTAGAATGTTGCAAGGCCACTTTGGCGAAAGGGTTCTATAGTTTAGTTACAATCTACATGGTTGCAGCTAAACCATGTGGATTGCAATTATGCTACATGGGTCTACTTCGGGGTAGGCATCAATTGAAACCCATGTGAATATGAAGTTCCAGCAGACATTATGGGGCCCGCAATGGATGCAAAACTATTAAAAGCAGTCTGCAACAATTTAGAAAGGCTGGAAACCACTGAACTTACGTGCATGTATGTATAGCTAGCTGCATAAACTTTTTCAGTTCAGCGAGAGGCATGTTTAAGTGTTGCGCTCTGACATCACAAATTTTGAATTGACATCAGGAGCTCTTGGACAACATTAGTCGTACATGTTGCCTTCCTGCTTGGTGTTCCACCATTGACTATGTGAAGATGGCTCAAGCTTTGTCACTACAGGTGAGCTCATAGTCTTGCCGTGAAACAAATCAAGTAAGACAGTCGATAATAAAAGAGACTGCACTTTGTACAGTTCTGATTAATTGAAGTTTTTTTTCCAGCAGAATATCAAAACTGCAGACTGTTCAGAAAATGTAGTTCCTTTTTTCTCGACAATAATAGAGAAACTAACTCCCGTTTAATATTAATATTAAAAATAAATAAAAATAAATATTAATATTAATATTAATATTAAAAATAAATAAAAATTAAAAATTTGAATATTAATGATCATAGAATAATGAGAAGACCTGTCTTATGTATACGGCTTCATTTCTAACTTTGAAGTTTCTTAACTAACAAAAAACATTAAATGTGAATTAATACAATGGACAATTTTTATGGATAAAAGTGATATATGTAGTTAAGATATCTTAAGCACAGAAACATTAGAAAGAATAATTTAGACGATAAAATGTTAAAAGATAAAGCAAGTGGGTAAATTTTTCATTTCTTACTAAAGTCTTAATATTCCAAATTCTGAATCCTAAAAGACCAAAATTGTTTCCAACCCAAGATGTCAATTAACTAAATTAACATAGTGGTAGGAGTTTTTGTTTGACTAGACATCTAAATCCTAGTCATGGATGTTAACTAAATGTATCTACATGGCTAAGTCAATGGTCATCGAACCATTTAGTTTCAATGTTTTTTTCTCTTTTTTGTGAAGTAAAAATTTAATCTAGAGAGATTCGGTTCACTAGAGCCTTACATTAGGAATTAGTTCCTACTTCTTAGGCACCTGTTCTAACTTCCCTAGATGTATGAAAAGTATATATATTTTTTATTGTAAGATGATTGAGGTAGAGCGTTCTACTAGAGGTAGTCTCCAGGTCGAGCTCCTCACCTGTGAGCTACCCAGTTTATCAATAAAGTTGATTCTTCAGTTTTTTAACATGGTATCAGAGGTGCAGGTTTGAGAGGACCTCCGAATCCCTAAGTGGGGAGCTAGTGGGAAGAAAGTTGGCATGGTAAGAAGGTGGAGCAACAACACAATTTTTTTTAAATTTCACTCAAATTTATCATCACTCTGCCTGAAAGAAAATGAGTGATGATCATCACGGATTTCAGATTGACAAACGTGATGATTGTTTATTTCCTTACATCGATTTTGTCCATCGCTCCCTATAATCACGAATCGGAGAGGGAATATCATGATGGTTTGTTCCGTCAGTGAGAGTCGTGCAAAGGAGCAGTGGATGTGGATTAACAGCAGATCAAGTAGTTTTTTGATAGCCAACATAGTGGAGTCATGGAGTGAGGTGTTGGAGCCTTCAAATGCCATCATTTTTTGACATCTGAGCATTTTTCCATGCAATAGAACAGGAGCCCTGGTGGCCACACGTTTGATATGAGCCTGAGTGAGTGTCGACGCAGTGGAAGAGAGGCCCAAAGCTGCATGGAAGGTTCTATGTGTTAAGATCTACAGAGATTTGTTGGAGAAAGGAGGCAGACACACTAGTGTGGAGGTCGAGGTTACTGCGTGCATGCCTAGCTGGTGTAGACGCAATGAAAGTGTTGGTGGCCATGTCAGTTCGTGAGCTAAGAGGTGGTCATGAGGAAGTGTGCTGCTCCAAGGTGGAGGCCGAGGGTGGCCATTACATTTGCATCCCACCGTGATTGCCACTAGAGCATCGACATAGTGGTCTCATTCTGGCATCGACGTAGTGGTTTCATTCCCGCATCAACACAGTGTTCTCATTCACACAAAGCATATATGTTGAAGAGAGAGAGGTCTGATTATGGAGGCCAATCCATGAAGATTAGTGTGGAGACTGTGTGTTGTGGTGGCATAGTATAGGCTGTGGATTGGTGGGTGAATGGTCCAAGATCGGTTGCTGCAGATCAATTGTTGCTTCGTGTTGGTGTGGAAGTCGAACTTGAGGCTGAGTTTAGAGAGATCTAGTTTGTGTACTGTCAAATATGAATGAGAGGAAATGATTTATGTAGCCATAGAGAAGACCCTAACTTGCTTGAAAATTTTTTAGAGCGAATGGTGTGGTGAGCCAAATCTGAGGGATTCTGTGGATCATAATATTTTTTTTTAATGTTTTGGGAAAAACTTGTTGAATACGTTTACAAAGGGAAGAGATGTTTAATTTTTTATTTTTTATTTTTTTAAAAGGGGCTCTTCGTTTTTTTTAAATTCAATTGGGGCATGTTTTTTAAAATTGAATCTCAAGCTTGAATTTTGAGATTTCTCTTCAGATCTGGGATAGATCTGGTTCTCATTTTCTGGAGGTCATTTTTTTCTCAAAAGAACAATCAGATGGCAGAGGCCTATTTGAATGAGAGCAATAAGCTCGACGGTTCCAATTATTCCAATTGGAAATTAAGCTGCACACCCTATTGGAGGGGCAAAACGCATGGGTGATTGCAACCAGTGATGAGTTGAAGCCAACCCTAGCTACAAGTGGAACAACAACAACAATCCAGAACTGGAAAAAGAGGGAGAACAAGGCAAAGGTGTTGCTCAAATTTTTTATGAAAGATTGCATTATTCCTCATATTCGAGAATGTAAAGCTGCAACAAACATCTCGACAACTCTCAAAGACTTGTACGAGATCAAGAACACAAATTGCCTACTGTTTCTAAAGAGTAATATTCTCTCCATTAAAATGGAGGAGAATGAATCAATAGCAAGATTCATCTATCATATCAAGGAGATTAAGTATAAGCTAGTCGACATTGGAAACACAGTACCAGACACTGATTTGGTCATGATTACCAGAATTATGATTGATGACTATCCAATGTTCATCACGGGTTGAATGCGAGATAAAAGCCCCCCAAGTTTGAAGGATTGAAAGGGATCCTAATGCAGGAGGAGGAAAGGCGGATGACCCTAAAACCCTAGAGCTTAGATCTTGCCTTAATGGCAAAGAAGAAGCCCTTCATAGGAAAGACAAATACAACACACAAAAGTGGATGAACCCCACAAAGACCAAAATGTTTTTATTGCAGTAAATTTGGTCATATGGATAAACATTTGTGAATGAAGAAGTTTGATGAAGGTCAACAGAAACAAAAGAAGCATTTAGTCCATCTAACTGAAACACATCAGAATTAAAATATGAAATTGTTCATATCTGATTCTTCATTGTCAATTAAAGAGGATGAAGTAGAAATTTGGTTCGTGGACTCAGGAGCCTCCTCCAATAAAACAGGTAAGAGGTAATGGTTTAAAAATTTCATAGAATCCAACACTGGTACGAAGGTATACCTTGGAGACGATACATGGTATGAAATCAAGGGATATGGTGATGTCCCTATCATACTATCTGATAGAAACATTAGGCATATTCATGATGTTATGTATATACCGAGGATAAAAAAGAACCCGACTTATGTATCTAGAATAACAATTAGGATGTTAAGATAGAGTTCTTCAAATCTTATTGTGTAATTAAAGACATGCTGGATTGGATGAAGTCCATTGCAATAGGCGTACGTGTAGGAGGATTGTATAAAATGGATGTCAAGAGTGCATCACATCAAATGTTGGGATCATCAATCGTGTCTGCAGAGAATCTCTGACATTAGAGATTTGGGCATATAAACTTCAGTGACCTACTACTTCTTCAAGAAAAAGGTATGGTGAATGGTCTTCCTATTTTGAAGAGTATGCATGTTGACTGTGTTGGAAATAATATTGAGAGGGGGGGTGAATCAGTATTATTAGATCAATCATTTAATTTTCAAAACTGATTTGTATACGCTACTTCAGCTCAATGAACTAGCTTGCATACGCAATTGTACTTAATGCAACCAACATATATGCAGAAATCTTTTGATTTAATCAAATTATCATGTATTGAACTTTAATCAGTATATCAGGAATTCATTAGACAATGCAATAAAAGAAGAACAAAGCATCACACATAAGCAACACACATGAACACCAAGATATAAGGTGGAAACCCAATGTGGGTAAAAACCACCTACTATTGTCATATCTATCTTCTTTTAATAATAAGAAAATTTTGTTTACAGTTTTTGTACTGGTGCAGTCTTATACCAGTACATAGGCTTCTACCTGCAGAAGGCTACAACCCTCTCTCATTCTCCAGCTTCTACTGGAAGGAAGCTACAACCTCCTAGCTCTTGTACTAGCTGATATGTTTACTAGTACGTAGGTGCCGACCTACAGAAGGCTACAACCTTCTCTTTTCTTCCAGGCACCATGTTTCATAAATTTTTAGACTGGATCCATCAACAACATCATTCAATCAACCACAACCGAATCAATCAATCACTTTGACAACCCATCGATCTGATCATTCAAAATGTTGTCACCAGAATATATTAACCAAAACCCAAACGAGATCCCAGAACACTGCAACGACGAATAGAAGCAACTAAAACATATTTCTAAGGTATATGCTACTTCCATGTGTCAAACTTGCATGCATATGCACTTTCCTCAAGGCCAACCAGTGTATATATCTGCAAATATAAATTCAGAATTATGCAGCTATTCCAGGCCTTAGTTATACACACATCATATCATTTACAGAATAATATATGAGTCAGTATTCAGATCTATAATATTCATGAACAACAACACATAATGATAGTTCATTTTACGCCTTAAGATCTTGATCAATCATTAGATCTAGTTCCTCATCATCCACTAAGGTTCATCCTTGGTTCAGATCCAGCAATGCACCATAACCTAATAGCCTGCATACTAGATCTCACAATTCATCATATATTCGATACTTGCACACCTTGGCCTTATGATCGTCTCCTCCTTTTATAGTTTTAGGCCTTTCTCAATACCATGGACCAAAACCACTTAGAAATAATACCTTGGACCTAATACCTGGGGTCAATACCTCAGACCAGATACCTTGGACCAATACCATGGATCAAAATACCATGGACCAAGTACTTCGGACCAAAAATTTAGTTTTCCAAGGTATACGTGCTTTTCTTTCTGTGAAAGTGCATGAGTATGTATACGCGACTTGTATACAGTGAACCTCCATGTATATGCAGCTTGGTTAATGGTGAACTTGTGTATACCTCTCTTTCTTCATTCTGTAATTCTTTGTTATTTACCTACTATGCAGTGATCTTTCATCTGAGAGAGTTGCCTTCTGAACTGATTCCTTGAAGCTTCCCCACATTTCATCACATCTGTAAACACTACTATCATGCATTCTGTCACATCTGATATTTCTTTCGTAGATGCATCTAGTTATCATATACAAGTGAGTTGTTCTGTTACAAGTGGGTTGCCATCAAGTACAACACATACAACATAATGCTAACAATCTCCCCCTTTGGACTTGATGGCAACAACAAGCATACCAAGTCACTAACAACAAGCATACCAAGTCACTCTCCCCCTTTGACATCAAGGGCAAAGGGTCATGCTCCCCCTGAGTGCATGCATAATTCTCTGATATGTTGAAGTGTGATGATTGAACTCCCATGATTGAGTCCATGCTCCCCCTGAGCATAAGTAAAGTCTACAAAAAGATGTTCTAAAAGAAGAACATGACTCTGTACATACATCACAAAATGACCTTCCTATCACCAATGACTGATACATGCATCCATCTCCCTACAAAGTGGGGATATACCAAATTTGACTCATCCACCCAACCAAGTGTGGATATACCAATTGTTTATACATGTCAAAAACAAGAAGCATTACATCATCCATCACATGCATAGTGGGGTTATAAATTAGGTCTTTTCATGACCTTTACAAACAAAGACCAAATATTTTAAATAAGACCATGATAGTCATCAACAACTATCATATGATTTGCACCATCAGCAGCATTATCCAAACCAACAACCTGTATATGTCCATTATTAGTTCTCAAAATATCATCAACCATGTTCTCCCCCTGAACTTGTTCCACCTGTTCACTGTCAGATCTAATCATTACATATGTCAGTAAGAGATATCAAATCATCATCATCAATCAGATATACATAAAGTGATCAACAACTTTATGGGGACCAATATATTAGTAGATTGAAACCATCATCAAATAGAGCAGATAATTGAAAGAACCATAACAGACCCCTTTTTTTGAGTCTGGCCCACTGTTTTTCTTCAAACCAACATATACGCGACTGTGCCCACAGAAACTCGCATATGTATGCGACTATGCTTCATGAAACTCGTGTATAAACACCTTTCTATAAAAGGAAGTATTTAACAACAAGATGATGTAGAAACTACTCCCAACTTTTGTCTGAGATATTCAAATGTCTCTCTGGGCAATGGTTTAGTCAATATATCAGCAACCTTTTCTTTGGAGGGAACATACTCCAATTTTACCTTTTGTTCAAGCACTTTTTCACATAAGAAATGATATTTGATGGGTATGTGCTTGGTCTTGGAGTGCATGACTGGATTCTTTGAAATACGGATGGAACTTGTATTATCACATAGAATGGAGATGAGTGGAGTACATGTGGTCTAAATATCTTGCAAGGTTTGCATCATCCAAAGTAGTTGTGTGCAGCAAGATGCAGTAGCCACGTATTCTGCTTCAGCTATAGATAATGCAATTGAACTTTGTTTCTTGCTGAACCAAGACACTAACCTAGAACCCAGATAGAATGCACCACCACTAGTTCTTTTTCTGTCATCAACACTTCCTACCCAATCCGCATCTGTATATGCATGAAGTGTAAGATCTGTATCTCTAGGATACCGTAAACCAAAGTTCTGTGTTCCTTGAATATATTTGAAAATCCTTTTGACTACCTGAAGGTGTGATTCCTTTAGATTTTCTTGGAATCTTCCAACTATTGCCACTGCATGCATGATGTTTGGTCGGGTACCTATTAGATAAAGCAGACTGCCAATCATGGATCTGTAAGTTGGTTGATGTACTGCGGCTGATTCATCAGTTGAGATAACACTGAATCCTGTTACCATTGGGGTACATACTGGTTTAGAATCTTCCATGTCATACTTTTTCAGGATCTGTTTGAGATATTTGGTTTGTGAGAGAAACATGCCATCTTTATTTTGCTGAACTTGTAGACCAAGAAAGTAGGTAAGCTCACCAAGTAAAGACATTTCAAATTCTTGCTGCATTATTGAAGCAAAATTCTGACTCATGGATTCTTCATTGCTACCAAAAATGATGTCATAAACATAAAAAACAATTATTAGCAATTTACGAGTGTCAATGTTTGTATATAGATTGCTATCTTTTGACCCCTTTGAAAAAACCTATTGGTGAAGATATTTGTCAACACTATAATACCAGGCCTCTGGAGCCTGTTTTAAACCATAGAGAGCCTTTCTGATTTTTCATACAAGTTTTGCATCATTTCCAAGAATGAATCCTTCTGGTTGTTCAATATAGACTTCTTCCTCCAAGTCTCCATTAAGAAGGGCAGATTTTACATCCATTTGGTATACTTATAATTTCTGAAAACTAGAAAGAGAAAGAAGCATTCTTATGGCTTCAAGTCTAGCAATAGGTGCAAAAGTTTCTTCAAAATATATACCTTCTTGTTGAGCATATCCTTTGCAAATGAGTCTGGCTTTGTTTCTGATAACTTCTCCATTTTCGTTCAGCTTGTTTTTGAATATCCATTTGGTTCCTATGATATTCTTATCATGAGGTCTAGGAACTAATTCCCAAGTATTATTCTTTTCAATTTTCTCAAGTTCTTCATTCATGGCCTTGACCCAACATTCATCTCTGCATGCTTCATTTACATTTTGAGGTTCAGTGGAAGATAGTAATGCTAGATAGCTTGAGGCTTCAGCAATAGTTCTTCTTGTCTGCACACCTGCCCCTTTTTCCCCTAAAATTTGAGTTTCTGGATGATTTTTCTGAACATACCTGGATGGAGTCTTTTCTTCTATTGTTATCTCTTCTTCTGGTGCTTCATTAGTTTCTTCTTCAGAATCCCTGTCATTTGATGTGGGAAAATGATCCTCGTCTTCTTCATTGTCATAATATTTGGTTTTTATCTGTTTTGGATTTTTGCATGCTTCATCAACCATAACATCAATACTTTCAATAATTTTCCCAAGCATTTTATTATAACATTTATATTCTTTACATCGCGAAGAATAGCCAAGAAGAATACCTTCATCTGCCCTGGGTTCAAACTTACCAAGTTTTTCATCAGTCCTTTTGATGTAACATTTGCTTCCAAAAACTTTGAAGTATTTTACAGTAGGAGTCTTACCATACCAAAGTTCATGTGGAGTTTTGAGTGTTGTTTACCCGAACATTTTCTTGGTTGAGAACAGTGATGGCAGCGAATGCAGCTTCACCCCAGAAGGTTGCAGGAGTTCCAGATTCATCGAGCATAGCACGAGCCATTTGTTGAACAGTTATGTTCATCTTTTCTACCACTCCATTTTGCTGAGGAGTCCTTGTGGTGTAGAACTACCTTTTTGTTCCATGTTGTTCACAAAAGTCAAAGAATTCATCCGAGGTAAATTCCCCTCCTCGATGAGATCTAAGGCATTTGATTTTGCGATATGATTCATTTTCAACCAAAACTTTGAATTCTTTGAAATTTTCAAATGCTTCATCTTTATGCTTTAGAAGACTTATCCAACACATTCTAGAAAAATCATCAATGAACAATATAAAGTATTCTTCTCCATGAGGTAAATTTTTCCTTGATGGTCCACATAAATCAGTATGAACAAGTTCAAGAGGCTTACTAGCTGACCCTTCCTTTTCGATGAAGTGAGATCTGGTTTACTTATCGAATTGACATGATTTGCATATAGTATTTTCAGGAATGTTGACATCTGGAAGATCACGAACAACCTGGAATCTGCATGCTTTTCTTATTTGAGAAAAGCTTAGATGTCCCAATCTTCTGTGCCATAGCCAGTTTTCATCATTTTTGTTGAGATAGCACTGTTATTATCCTCCCTTGAGTATGTATAGGTTTTTTGGAGTTCTTGTAACTTTGATCATAGTTTCTCCTGTATCAAGCTCACGAGCAACACATCCATTTGATCGAAACCCTACTTCATTTCCTTGATCACATATTTGACTCACACTTAATAGGTTATGCTTTAAGCCATCAACATACATAACATTCCCAGCTTTAACTTTTTCTTTCAAGCAAACAGAGCCTTTACCTTTTATGACAGCAGGAGTGTCATTTCCAAATGAGACACTCTTTTCCTTTTCTAAGGCATTATATGAGTGTAGTTTTTCTTTGTCACCTGTCATGTGTTTTAAGCATCCACTGTCGATGTACCATTGGTTCTCTTGTCCTTCTGCATACAAGGCTATACCACATATTTCTGTTTGTGGTTCTTTCTTTCTCCATATTTTGGGATTTAATGGAGTTTTCCCCTTTTGAGATATTTGCTGAAATTTACTTCTACATTCAGATTCTTCATGCACAAAGTTGTTACAGATTGAGCATTCTATTTCATTTTCAAGAAGAGAAAAGTTATTACAGGAACTTTTCTTGATCCCTCTCACATTCCTTTTCTTTCGTGCTTCTCTAGTCATGATGGTTTTGTAAGCAACACATTGAGAAGCTTTGTGTCCAAAATTATGACACGAGAAACATTGACCATTAAAGAAGTTCCTGCAATTATCGAATCTACTAACCTGGTGATTAGAGTTTCTATTTATCTTTGAAGCAAATTGAGTATGATTTACCTGAGGTTGGTTGTAGCTTCTGTTCATCCTTGATGTAAATTGAGCCTGATTTACCTGGTGATCTACTTTATGCTTTTGCTGACAATTGTCAAACTGTTCACTGCTCTTTGCTACATCAAGATAGCTTTTAGTGGAGGATGACGGCTTCTGTGATTGAGATGCTTCTTCAGTATATCCAAGACCTGTCTTTATCAGAGGAGAACGCTACGCTTTGATAATTTCATTTAAGGTTTTTTATCCTTTAGCAAATATAAGATTGAGAACTTTTGTTTTCTCAAGATCCTTTCTTAGACCCACAATTTCACGTTCTAGTTTTTCATTGTGTTTTTCTCTTTCAACAAGTTGGTATGTCAAGGTATCTATAATCATATTCTTTTCTTCTAAATAGATTTTGAGTTTAGATATTTCTTCATAAAGGTCATCTTCATCTAAAGCATCCAAAAAATCATCATCTTCATAAGCCATTAGAAGCCTATAGTCATTACTATTTTCATCTTCATCACTATTTGATAAACCATTGCTATCTTTATGAGTATAGTAGCTCTTTTTACTTACACTTTGTTTTATGTTCCATTTTGCAGATTCCTTCCCTTTATCATATTTATCTTTATGATGACATTTGGAAGCATAATGATCGACTCTACCACAGGCAAAACATTTGAAAGGTAGTTTACCTCTGAATCTTCGGAACCCCATTGAAGCTTCTTTAGAAAGTTTTCTTCCTCTTCTTCCTCTAAAATATGTCCTGATTCATTGAGTTCTTCTTTTCCTTTTGCTGAAGCTTTAAATGTGGCTTCTCTCATATTTGATGGACCTCCTTTTCTCATCTCAAAGTTTAAGATTCTGTGAAGCTGTGTCATAGTAATAGTTTGTAGATCTTGCTTTTCTTCTATGGCAGATACTTTTGATTCAAATTTAGCAGATAAGGATCTTAAAACTTTTTCAACTAAGGTAACTTCCTTTATCTCTTCACCGAGATTCTTCATGCAATTAACAACGTCATCTATACGTAAGAAGTAACTAGCTATACTTTCATCATTGTGCATCTTGAGAGTTTCATATTGAATTCTGAGAGTTTGCTATTTAGCACGTTTTACTTGAGAGTCTCCTTTGTAGCTTAGAAAGATTTTGTCCCATATTTCTTTGGCTGATTTGAGTTGCATAACTTTGACAAACTCTGATTGTGACAGACTTCCCAATAATGTATTGACAGCCTTGCCATTGGTTTCATATTTCTTTTTACCTACTGTATCTATAGGAATTGTTGATGGAAATGTATATCCTCCTTCCACAATTTCCCAGACATATGTTCCAAGTGATTGAAGATAGGTTGTGGTTCTTACCTTCCAATAAACAAAGTTTCTCCCATCAAAGATTGGCAGTCTTATGGATCCCTCGCTTTCATGATTATTCATGATGATGGATCTTCCTTCAAGCGATCATGCTTTTTCTGAAGGACATGCTCTGATAGCAATTGTTGGAAATAATACTGAGAGGGGGGGTGAATCAGTATTATCAGATCAATAATTTAATTTTCAAAACTGATTTGTATACACTACTTCAGCTCAATGAACTAGTGTGTATACACAACTGTACTTAATGCAACCAGCGTATATGCAGAGATCTTTTGATTTACCCAAATTATCATGTATTAAACTTTAATCAGTATATCACGAATTCATTAGACAGTGCAATAAAATTAGAATAAAGCATCACACATAAGAAACACACATCAACACCGAGATATAAGGTGGAAACCCAATGTGGGTAAAAACCACCTGTTATTGTCGTCTGTGTCTTCTTTTAATAATAAGAAAATTATGTTTACAATTTTGTTACTAGTACAGTCTTATACCAGTACGCAGGCTTCTACCTGCAGAAGGCTACAACCTTCTCTCATTCTCCAGCTTCTACTGGAAGGGAGCTACAACCCCCTAGCTCTTGTACTAGTTGATATGTTTACTAGTACATAGGTGTTGGCCTACACAAGGCTACAACCTTCTCTTTTCTTCCAGGGACCACGTTTCATAAATTTTCAGACTGGATCCATCAACAACATCATTCAATCAACCACAACTGAATCAGTAAATCAATTTGACAACCCATTAATCTGATCATTCAGAATGTTGTCACCAGAATACAGTAACCAGAACCCAAGCCAGAACCCAGAACACTGCAACAACAAATAGAAGCAACTAAAACATATTTTATAAGGTATACGCTACTTCCATGTGTCGAACCTGTATGCATACACACTTTCCTCAAAGCCAACTAGCGTATATATCTGCAAATATAAATTTAGAATTCTGCAGCTATTCCAGACTTTAGTTATACCTAGATCATATCATTTATAGAGTAATATATGCGTCATTATTCAGATATAGAATATTCATGAGAAACAACAAATAATGATAGCTCATTTTACGCCTTAAGATCATGATCCATCATTAGATCTAGTTCCTCATCATCTGCTCAGGTTCATCCTTGGTTCAGATCCAGCAATGCACCATAACCTAATAACCTGCATACTAGATCTCACAATTCATCAGATATTCAATACTTGCACACCTTGGCCTTATGATCATCTCCTCCTTTTATAGTATTAGGTCTTTATCAATATCATTGACCAAAACCACTTAGGACCAATACCTTAGACCCAATACATGGGGTCAATACCTCGAACCAGATACCTTGGACCAATACCATGGATCAAAATACCATGGACCAAGTACTTTGGACCAAAATTTTAGTTTTCCAAGGTATACGCACCTTTCCTTCTATGAAAGTGTGTGTGTATGTATAGGCAACTTGTATACAGTGAACTTGTGTGTATACGCAGCTTGGTCAATGGTGAACCTGCGTATACTTCTCTTTCTTCATTTTGTAATTCTTTGTTGTTTACCTACTATACAGTGATCTTTCATCTGAGCGAGTTTCCTTCTGAACTGATTCCTTGAAGCTATCCTGCATTTCATCACATCTGTAAACACTACTGTCATGCATTCTATCACATTTGATATTTCTTCTGTAAATTCATCTAGTTACCATATACAAGTGAGTTGTTCTACTACAAGTGGGTTGCCATCAAGTACAACACATACATCATAATGCCAACAGTCTGTGAAGCATGTTCCCTTGGTAAATTACATAGAGATGAATTTAATGTTATTGTTGATAGGAAGCAGAGGGATATACTTGAACTTGTACACACTGATCTATGTGGGCTAATACAGACCAGTTCGTTAGGAGGGGCCTACTATTTTCTTATATTTGTTGATGAATGTATAAGACTCACCTAGGTGTATTTCCTTAGGTAGAAAATTCATGATTTTGAATACTTCAAGTAATTCAAAAGTATGATTGAGAATAAAATAGGAAAGTTCATCAAAATTCTTCGCTTAGACCAAGGTGGAGAATTCTAGAAGGGTGGATTCATCAAATACTGCAAAGAACACATAATACATCAGCAGTTCACAACACCTTACATTCCTCAGCAAAAGGGGGCTGTAGAAAGGAAAATCAGAACCCTTGTGGAGTGTGTTTGCAGCATGTTGAAAGTTAAGAATCTGACCAATGGTTTTTGGGCAGAAGCTCTAAACACGGCAGTGTATCTTACTAATAGGAGCCCTACTAAGTGTTTGGATTATAAAACTCCTTTCAAAGCATTGTTTAGCTTCAATCTTGTAGTAAGTCATCTTAGAGTCTTTGGATGTAAGGCTTTTGCTCATGTATCGCAAGAAGATAAGAAGAAGTTAGATTCAAAAGCCATTAAGTGTAGTTTTGGTGGATATTGTAGTGGGTTTAAGGCTTATAAATTGTTTAATCCTTATACTCACAAGGTGTTTGCAAGTAGAGATGTGGTATTCCATGAACAGGTAGATGATGGGAACCCTGTTCGGAGTGATGAAGAATGGCATGTTCCTTTAATGTTAGAAAAAGGTGATGAAACAGGGGTCGGTGAGAAAAAACAACAACAACAAAAACAACAACAGAAGAAGAAATAAGAAGTGGTTGATCAAACTAGATTTGAAACCAGTCCATAGAGGGGAGATCACAACAGGTCTGAAGCCACTCCACTAGTCAGGAGATCAAGTAAGAAAACTCAATTTCCAACAAGATATAGGGAGAATGATTTTATAACTAGTATGTTAAGTGTTGTTGAAACCTCTAGTTATAAAGAAGCTAGTCAATATAGTGAATGGACAACAGCCATGGAAGAGTAATATGAATCAATACTTAAAAACAAAACCTGGGATCCGGTTAAATTACCTGAAGGAAAGCAATCCATAGATTGTAAATGGTTATACAAGCCTAAATTTAAAGCAGATGGGAGTATAGACAAATATAAAGCTAGGCTAGTTGTAAAGGGGTATTCGCAGAAAGAAGGTATTGACTTTGAGGAAACCTTCACCCTATAGCTAAATTAAACACAATCAAAATGTTAATTTCTTTACCTACCAAACATCGTTGGGCGATACACTAGCTAGATGTGAAATTTGCATTCTTAAATGGGGAATTAAAAGAAGAAGTGTATTTAGTGCAAGCTAAGGGGTTTGTTAAATAGGGGCAAGAACATTTAGAATGGAGATTGAAGAAAGCATTGTATGGACTAAAACAGGCACCGAGGTCATGGTATGACAAAATTGATTCATTTTTCCTACAACATAGTTATAAAAGAAGTAAGAAGGACCCTTATTTGTACACCATGCTTGACAACGAGGGGTGAATTGTTTTGATTTATTTATATCTAGATGATATTATCATTACAGGAAATGCAGATGAACTCATTAAATAAATCAAAGAGTAGATGTCACAGGTTTTCGATATGAAATAGCTTGGAGAGATACACTACTGTTTGGGTTTGGAAACCTAGAGGGATGTTAGCTAGAATTTTTTGTCACAGGGTAAGAATGTCAGGAGCTTACTGGAAAAGTTCAGAATGGATCAATGCAAAGTTGCAGCAGTGCCTTTACAGCTGAATACCAAACTTCAGAATGATTATGGTTCTAAGGAGGCAGATGCAACATTGTATAGACAACTAGTTGGGAGTCTAATCTACTTGACTACAACTATACCAGATTTGGCTTATGCAGTCAATGTATTGAGCCAATTCATGTCAAAGCCTCTTCAGAGTCATTAGGTTGCATTGAAAGGAATCTTAAGGTATGTGCAAGGAACCTTAAACTTTGGTATTATTTATAAATGATACATTTGATGTTATATTGACATTTTTTTCAGAATCTGATTGCGCTGGAACTGTAGATGACAGACGATCCATAATAGGCTATGAATTTAGCATTGGGTCCGAGGTCATTGCATGGAGAACCAAAAAGCAGAACATAGTATCCTTGTCTTCATCAAAATCTTAGTATCAAGCTATGTGTGCAACAATTTCTGAAGTAGTTTGGTTGAGGAGACTTCTCCATGATGTTGGAGAAGAACAAAAGGTTGAAACAGTTATCAAATGTGACAACCAGAGCTCTATCAAACTAGAAAATAATCCACTATTTCATAAAAACACAAAGCACATTGATACATAGTTTCATTTTGTTAGAGAGAAAGTCCAGTCAAAGGAAATCCATATTAAATATTGTAATATATGTGACAATGTTGTTGATATTTTCACTAAGCCTCTTGGTAGAATCAAGTTTTAATTGTTTAGGGAAATGTTAGGAATACTTGTGAACCCATTTCTCCATTAAGGGGGAGTGTTGAAGATAATGGAGAATATGTAAATCTGGAGAGATTCGGTTCAACATAGCCTTAGATTAGGAATTAGTTCCTACTTCTTAGGCAACTTTTCTAACTTCCCTAGATGTGTGAAAACTATATATATTTTTGATTGTAAGATGATTGAGGTAGAGCATTCAACCAGAGGAAGTCTCCAGGTGGAGTTCCTCGTCTGTGAGCTGCTCAATTTATCAATAAATTTGAATTTTTAGTTTTTTAACAAACTTGCACTAGGAAATCCATACCATAAACATAACTTCAATTATTACAAATTTGCAAAAGGTAGAAGAAATTTTTTGACAACAAAATATAAAATATCTAGAAAGTGTAAATGGTCATTCTGTCTATTCTCTAGTATGATGCTAAGACAAGAGAATATTAAAGAAAATAAAAAGTAGGAAGGAATTTTCACATGCTATTTATTTTTTAGAGTTCATGGTTTCAACATGTTTGAGTTCCTTATTGTTTTCACGTGTAATACCCCTTTGTTTCTATGTAAATATATTTTTATTCTATACTAAATTATATTTAGTTGTGACAGCTAGAAATCCATGTTGGAATTGAATTAAAATCAAGAATAAAGTATGATGATGTAATAAATGAATTTTATTAATGAAAAGAAAGCATAGAAAACAAAAAATTACTTGGTAAAGAAACAATGAAGTGAGAGATTCTTGGCAAGATCTGGAAACCAATGTTGGTGGATAGATCAAGACAATATTCCCTTAAATCACTCCTAAAAATCCCTAGGAAATGATTAATAAGATTTAATATGATGTGAGAGAAAATCTATTAAATCACATAGTTGAAGAAAAACACTAAGTAAGGGAACGAAAAAGGAATAGAAAATATATTTCTTCAGAAAAAAGGAAGGCCTAGGCCAGTAGGTTGGCAAATCCATGAAAGGTGGGAAGTCGCTAAGGAAAAGTCTTTTAGGGAAATAATGTATAAAATACATTACCTGGAATCACAAGAGGTGTTTGATTCTTTGGCAAGCCTATCTTAGCTTAGGTGGAACTAGAGGATTCAGTTCAGGGTTAGGAGGATAATGTTTCTCAAGAACAATTTCCAGTAGTAGATACAGTTAGACTTTTCAGTATATTTGAGTTTGAATTTTCTAGATGATTACTGGTTCTTGTAAATGCTTTTATGATTGTGCTTAATAGTTAATGGAGGAATAACTAGATGCAGGTGATAAATAAGCCATTAATGGCGATTAGACGTACGGGTGGCGGGAGGACTAGCCACATTGATGCCTGTGTCTTCTCCCATGCCAACCTGAATGGCATTCATAGCACCTTGCAGGTGACATTAAAGGGGTGCTGTAGTCGAGACTTCACCATCATGCTCATAGCAATGGCATCCATGTGTTCCTCCTCCCCTGATCCACTGCATTTGCCCTCCTCAAGCCGTGGAGCCTCGCTCACGCACAATCACGGGAAGCCGCTACTGGTTGTTGAGCTGTATAGACCTTGGTAATGGGTTTCACTTCTCCCACACCAGGCGTTGCAACCTAACTCCCACTCAAACTTCCTTCGCTCACTCTCTGCTCAGTCATTCCACCATTTTCCCCACTGATAGCTTTGGTTTGAATCCCGTCATGGCTCACATCCGCCACCGAATGCATAGCAGGAGAGGGGCACTCGTGGTGGAGGCATATGTCCTCCTACGATTCCTAGCCTTGATTCTGCCTCCCCCTCCTCTTCTCCTCACATCCTAAATCCTTATGGCTCCTTCTCTGGCTAGTATCCTGATACCTGCAGTGGCAGAGGATGAGCCCAGCTCCATGGTGCAGGAAGGAGGGACGTCGTTGTCCATATAGCCAATTTTCCCCTTCCCCCTCACCCCGCTCCCCACACAACACAATTTCAATTCCACAGCACCCTGCATAGACTAGTTATCACCACCACTGTCACCATCACTTTCTTTGAGGAAAATGACCCGCAGGAAACTCCGCCAGAGAACAATGGTGAGCAGTAGAGGGCCACACAAAGAAACAAAAGAAATCACAATCCAGGCAAGTAAGGGCTAGATGAGGATGTTGTCACCCCGCATGGAAAAGCGTTGTTTGGCAATCAGTAGGCTGCTGAAGGCAGAATTGGTGACATGCAGGTTCCAGGAAGCAGAGCAGGAGACACGTTCGACCCGCATGCAGCTGAGGCAGCTCAGCTAGCGCTCATCCAGCTCATGGAAGTGGCACATCAGCAAAGGAGGAGGAATGGTACCAGTGCACGTGTCTGATCGAGGAAGAGCCTATCCCAGACAATCTCTAGAATTGGCACTTGGCAGCCAGGTGTCGCCCTTCTGCCAGTTGGGTGTTTTCTCTACTGACTGGATAATTTTGGTTATGTTTTTGCTTTGTCAAAACATTCCTGGTTATGTTTATGTAATGTTCCTAGTTATGTTTCTGCAATGTTTTGATATTCTTTTGGTTAAAACCGATAACCCTTGTGTGGGTTTTTTTGCCTTCATGGATTGGTTCCCCCGGGGCAGTCAAGGTTAGACAATCATATTTTTTGATAAATGATGTTCAGCACTACTGAGGCCTGAGCCTCAATGTAACTATATTTTGTTTCATATTAATACAATAGTTTTAGTTAGAAAAAAAAATAGTTAATGGAGGAACCTATTATCTGCACTTGTTGGTTATTTTAGTTACAAAATTGTTGAATGATGCTTTAATATAGGTATCTTATCTTGAAATTACTGGAAATATTGATTCAATGAGCAAGTTTTATAATCACCTCACGTTTGTCTTACAATTGTTATAAGAAAACAAAAATTTTTATATATCTAATTCTATATAGATATGTTATGTTTCATCATTATGTATAAACAGAAAAAGGAATTACAAGATGATTAAGGAGAAAGAAATTTGGAGACCCTTTCTCTCCAATTTATTTTCAATCGGGATAGAAACTTATGAAAGAGACTCGCTGCATAAATATCATGCAAGGTGAAAAACTTGATAGCCAATGGAAACATATATTCCAATGTTAGCTTTATGGAAGAATATATACTGAACATAACTTCTCATAGGGTAAATCAGTGAGTCATGTTCCTATGGCCAAACGAAAAGTAGTGCCGATGATGTGCTTGAATAGAAAGTGAGAAGTAGATAATAGATGTGTTAGATTCTGGGTATTGCATGGAGTATGGGTATTAATCTGAGGAATATGTAATAAGTGTGAAATAATAACAGAGACTAATAGTACCAACATCATTAATTTACACCAATATCATTAATTAATGTTGGATAGTCTTAAGGATTGTAAGATGTAAGTATAATAGTGGGGATGTTATGCTCTTAACCTACAAGACGATACATGAATACCAAATATGCGAAGAAATATACCTAGAACATAGAACAGTGAGAAATAACAGCAGGTATTTTATTGTTCAGAAAGTAATGTTCACTTGCCTCTTCGAGAGGGCAACCTACAATAGAGCAGAGCTTGATTACAAAATAAGGCATGATGCTCTTCGCAGGGAGTCTCTATCCTTTATATATGACTCATACATGTAATACCATGGAGCAATACCATGGTTCTTATTAATACCATCTATCTAATACCATGGCCCATTTGCAACTAACTGTGGCCCCATCATTAAATGCGGGTTAACCACTTACAATTATTAATATGGGCTTTATTGACTCTTTACTTAACTATAACTATGACTTGATCCTACTACATAAATAAGGGGGCTAGGGTGGGACCCTAACATGCCCTCCCCCTTAAGAAAAGCCTTGTCCTCAAGGTTGAAGCTGCTAAGACTGCTGAAGAATAGTGGCTGGTTCCCAAGTTTCATCTTCCGGAGAGGTGTATTTCCACTTGACGAGGACTTGATCATGCGGCCATGTAGGTGTCGTTCTCGTGTGTCGAGGACCTGTTTAGGTTGGAGCTAGATTGACCCTTCATCATCCAATTCAACTAAACTGGTTTGAATTCTGCAATTGTTCCCAATGACTTTCTTGAGGCATGAGACATGGAAAACTAGATGGATTTTTGTAGTGGGTGGCAAAGCTAGCTTGTAGGCCACTTCTCTAATGCGCTGAAGTACTCGATATGGTCCATAGAATTTTTGCAGATAGTTTCTGACAACCCTTGTCTTTGAGTGATGTTTGCTTATATGGTTGCAGCCTAAAAAATACCTGATCCCCTTCTTGAAATTGGCGTTCTGAGCAATGTTGATCTACCTATTGCTTCATATGGTTTTGAGATTAATGAAGATTCTCTCTAAGATGGGTGGGCATGGTTGTCTGGTTTTGTAGGAGTTGATCCATTGCTTGTGCCTTTGAGAACCCCTTGATATAAGAAGTAGGGGAAGGAGGGAGTTAACCATAAACTGCTTCATAGGGAGTCACTTTGGTAGTGGCATGATAGTTGGTGTTATACCACCATTCAGCTAGAGGTAAGCACTATACCCAAAGATGTTGTTTTTTTAAAGTGAAACACCTAAGGTAGGTTTCAAGACATTTGTTGACTGCTTCAGTTTGACCATCCGTTTGTGGATGATAGGAAGTACTGAGTTTTAGTTGGGTACCTTGTAGCCTGAAGAGTTCCTGCCAAAAATTACTGGTGAAGATCGGGTCACGATCAGACATAATAGAAGTGGGCATGCCATGCAATTTGAAGATCTGATCCAAGAAAGATTGAGCGACCAAAGTCAGCGTAAAATGGTGGGGTAGGGCGCAGAAATGAGCATACTTCAAAAGTCGGTCCACAACCACCATGATGACTGACTTGTTCCCTGACTTTGGAACACTTGTAATGAAATCCATAGAAACCTTCATCCATATTGATGCTGAGATGGGCAATGGTTGTAATGTGCCTGGTGCTTTGACTGTCCCGCCTTTGTGGCATTGATAGACATCGCATTCCGCTACAAAAGTAAGAATGTCCTTTTTCATGCATGTCCAAAAAATTGATCTTCTAGTGCGAGCATACGTCTTCTGAAAGCCTGAATGTCCTGTAGTGGGGTATGAGTACAACTCCGCCAAAATGCAGCTTTTGAGGGTGGATGTTGGTGATATTACGACTCTGTCCTTGTAGCAAAGAATCTCATCCTGCCACAAGTAGCCCTTGGTGGAATTTGGATCCGCCTGCAATTGAGTAATGAGTTGGGAGAGCCAGGGATGTGAAAACTATTCCCTGTGAGCCTCTTCAATCCATTCTAGAATGGGAAGGGAAATTGTGAGCAGGGTACTTTCCTCCTCAAATTGGTGAGATAATGCGTCTGATACAATATTTTCGTGCCCTTTTTTGTAAATGATCTCATAATCATATCCCAACATTTTGTCGAGCCATTTATTTTGTTGTGGTGAGGATAGGCATTGCTCCAAAAATATTTAAGACTATGATGGTCTGTGCGGATTTGGAAATGTCACCCCAATAAGTAAGGTCACCAGGTATCTACTGCATGTAAGATGGCCATCATTTCCTTCTCATATGTAGATTGTCCCAGATTCTTCCCACTTAGTTGTTGGCTTGTGAAGGCCAAGGGTCGACCTTCTTGCATTAAGACCACCCCAATACCCATACCCGAAGCATCACATTCAATGGCAAAAGATTTGGTGAAGTCGGGTAGTGCTAAGATTGGAGTGGAACACATGGCATTTTTGAGAGCTGTATAGGCCTGTTGGGATTCATCATCCTAGAGGAATGAATTTTTCTTGAGTTGAGTGAGGGGTTTTGCAATGCGACCACAATTGCAGAAAAAATTGTGATAGTAGCCCGTGAGACCCAAAAATCCTCTCAGGCTCTTCAAGGTCTTAGGTTGAGGCCAATCCTACATTGCTTGGATCTTTTTGGGGTCCACCCTAACACCTTCACACCCCACAATGTGGCCCAAATACTCAACTACCAAAAGAACACTTGGACATCTTAACAAATAATTTATGCTTGCGGAGAAGTTGCAAGAGTAGATCTACATGCTGAAGATGTGTAGCCCAAGTGCAACTGTAGATGAGGATGTCATCGAAGAAAACAAGGAAAACGTTTCTGAGATATGGTTTGAGGAGGTGGTTCATAAGGCTCTGAAAACTAGATGGGGCATTACAAAGACCGAATGGCATGACCAGGAACTCATAATGGCCTTCATGAGTTCTGATGCAGTATTTGCAATGTTGACTTCTTTCATGTGAATTTGGTGGTAGCCTGAGCGAAGATCCAGCTTAGTGAAGAATTGAGTCCCATTTAGTTCATCGAGAAAATCATCAACAACTGGGATGGGAAATTTATCTTTGACAGTCAACTTATTGAGGGTCGTGAAGTCTGGACACATATGTCATTCCCTATCTTTCTTGAGCACCATGACCACCAGTGATGAATAAGGACTAATGTTGGGACGAATGACTCCTGCTTCCAAAAATTCCTTGATTATTTTTCTATTTCATTCTTTTCAGTGAACAGATATCGATATGGGTGCACATTTGGTGGTTGGGCCCCTGGGACCAAAGTGATGCTATGATCATGTTACCCTCTCGAGGGTGGAAGCTCATGAGGCTTGTCAAAGACTAGCAAATGGTTATTTAAAATCTATTGCATCTCAGGATGAACCGGAAGAAAATTGGGTTCGATGGCCTGGATGGCATTAAATTGAGCTATAACTCCATGATGGCACTTTTTTAACAATTTTCCATCCTATGTGAGCTGATGATAGAGGGAGCTCCCACCTAGAGTCCGCGGAGGGTATGTGTGGAGTTGTTCTGCTTAAAGCTCATATATAACTCCTAGAAATCCATTGTGATTGGCCCAAGTGTGTGAAGCCATTCAGCACCGAGGACAATGTCACACCCTCCCATGTGTATGGCAAACATGTGGGTCTTCAATTGATAATCCCCCACTTGAAGTTTGACATTTCCACAACGACCTTCACATTTCATTGTTCCCCCATCTGCAATTTGGACTTGGAAGTTAGAAACGGCTCATACAAAACAATGCACTGCTTCCGTGACTCTTTGATGGATAAAATTATGCTTGCTTCCACTATCAATCAAGACTACTACTGGGCGGTGCTTAATAAAACCTCTGATTTTGAGAGTTTGAGGTGAAGAAATCCTTGCCAAAGCATGCAGCGCAATAACTGGTTCATCATGGATGTTGTCCTTCGGGTTGTCCTCTTCATCCTCCTCAGGTTCCTCAAGTGGTGGGGCTTCCTTCAATGAGTTGTAATCAGTAGCATCAATTTGAAAAAATTTGGGCTCCTTGCATTTATGATCTGGGGAGTATTTTTCATCACAGTAGTAACATAATCCATGCTTTTTTTTTTTTTTTTTCTACAGGTGACACCTTTTGAACCTTAAGTGTTTGAGTAGTGCTTTGATCCTATGGGGGGCGACCCTTGGCGGTGAAATTTGGGTGATTGGACTAGGCCGGGGGGTTTCAAAATTTATTTTTTTATTTTTTATTTTTTTATATTTTTCTGAAAACTCCTAATGGAGTTTCACTCCTTTCTTAGGAATATCGCAGCAGCTGAATCCCTAAAATGTCAATGCTACCAAAATTCCTGCGAAAATCATGCCCTGGTATAGGAATCCACACAACTACTTAGATCTAGATGGCGGCTCTAGTGGATCTGAGAGATCTGAATGGCTAATCGGATAAATCTGAGTGGTGGAACTGATTGTTGCTATAGATCTGATGGATCTCAGCTATGGGACTGATTTATGCTTCTGCTGCAAACCCCACTTGTGAGATCTGATCTAGCAGAGATTATGCATGCTCCAGAGATAGAAAATGGAACTATGGTCTCGAGGAGTGTTAGGTGCTACAGATCACAATATACATAAGGGTCTGACAGTAGTACTCGGCCCAATTTTTCAGGGCACTAACCAAGGAGGATCAACCGTACCCTTAGCTGTACAACCTAACTACCCTATTGTACAGGTGAGTAATCTCTCTGAGTGTTGTTCTCGGTGTACAGTAGCAGCCAGACGGTCGATGTTTTTTCTATGGCAAGGTTTCAAGGGAGCTAGGGAGCTTTTGATATACTAGAGGGTACTTGGAAGAGAGTCCATGTGCGGTTTTGTCTAATGCGCTACTACTCGAAGGGGTACCCACAAGGGTTACAAGGGAGTCCAACAAGCGTGACCACCTCTTGTATTTCCTACGTGCATGCCTCCCCAAATCTGTATGTTTATGCGCTCAACGACAAATCCCATGGTTTAAAGACGCCAGAACAGGTCTCTAGCCAAAAAAGAATTTGCTAAAAAATCAAGATCCCACCAGCCCTGGAAAGTGCTCTGATACCACTTGTTATGCTCTTAACCTACAAGACGATACAAGAATACCAAATATGCGCAGAAATATACCCAGAACATAGAACAGTGAGAAATAAGAGCAGGTATTTTATTATTCGGAATGTAATGTTCACTTGCCTCTTCGAGGGGGAAACCTCTAATAGAGCAGAGCTCGATTACAAAATAAGACACGATGCTCCTCACAGGGAGTCTCTATCCTTTATATATGACTCATACATGTAATACCATGGAGCAATACCATGGTTCTTATTAATACCATCTATCTAATACCATGGCCCATTTGCAACTAACCTTGGTCTCGTCATTAACTGCGGGTTAAACACTTGCAATTATTAATATGGGCTTTATTGACTCTTTACTTAACTATAACTATCACTCGATCCTACTACATAAATAAGGGGGTTAGGGTGGGACCCTAACAGGGGAATACCCTCTTAGGGCTAAGTGTGAAAAATCTAGATACATTATTGTTGGTAATATAATATTATTTAAAATCTAATACAGCCATTGAAAGTTAGCAAATGAACCATATATCATTGTAATCAGAGAGCATAACAGTCTTATGACTAACCTTTAACTATACAAGAATGGCTGGGCAGTTGGCAACTGCCAACTGTCTCATTCCATTTAACCATCAGAAAAAGGGAAAATTTGAAAGAAAATAATACAGAGTGTCATGGAAATGAGCACTAAAGAATAAGCACACCTAGAAAAGGTCGAAAAATCAGTCTTTGAGTGAGACACTCGGGGTAAAAATAGGGTACCTTTATAGGTTATAATATACAAACAAGACAAATCAGTAAGGAAATGCAATTCAGATATAAATCTGTTGGTGATGATTATAAACTACTAAGGGAGATATAAATTAAGTTTGATAACCACCATGGGTGGAAAACAAAATGAATGAAATACTTGTTAAACAAAAAATACACAAGAACGAGAAAAAACGTAGATACATTTATATTTTGTCGTAAAGGAGAAGAGTCAATATGGTTACCATCACCATCGCAGAGAAACATAACTGAAAAATAATGATCTAAGTATGTCAAATTTCAGTAATTGTGAAGTAATAGACACAAAAATAAATGAGAATAATGGTCTTCGAGTAACTTAGATTCAGAGATGAATCACTTAAGAAAAGAATGATATATATATATATATATATATATATATAGATATACATATATATATATATAGATATACATATATATATATATATATATGTATATATATGTATATATATATATATATATATATATATATATATATATATATATATATATATATATATATATATATATATATATATATATATATATATATATATATATATATATATATATATATATATATATATATATATATATATATATATATATATATATATTCCATACCTATTGAATAACTACCCAGTCCAATTAATATATATATATATATATAGAGAGAGAGAGAGAACAAAAATTCCAAGTTTTAAGAAAACCCATAATGGAGTTTTGTTATTTCATATACTGAATAGACAAACCCACATAATGTATTCTAGGAATTTCACTTCATGATACAACCCAGGACTCGAATTACACCCCACATAAAAAATAATATAGGACACCGGTACCACAACAAGACCCTTCTAAGTATATAGGAGCACTTACCTATGGAAAGTAGTAGAAATCATCAAAGGTTCAACATAGAATCCAGTGGACTGAAGCAATACAATTGAAGATCCAACTCTTACATGCACGTGATATGTCAACCAAAAAAATACCAGAACTAACTGACACTTAAGAGAATGTAGAATATCAGGTATGAATGTGGAAAGAGAAAAAAACCATGGAAGTGAGATACCCTGGAAATAAAATCTCACCTAGTTGTAGGGGAGGGGTCGGCAGTCTGTTGCTCAGAGGCTAGGGAACATGGAACCCGGGCTATGAATAAAAGGAACACAAAGAAAAAATAACTAAACAGAACCACAACCAAACCAAAGGTTAACCCTACCACTAAAAGAGAATGAAATGTTAGATTATTTAACTATGAATAAGGAATCATAATGTGAATAAGTGTTGGTGGAGGCATGTTTACTGGTAAATTATGAAAACCCCATTTTTTTCTTGTAGCATGTATTAGTTCATCCATTATGGAAGGCTTGTCTGAGCATTCACAACATGAAGCAGGGGAACTAATGTGGAAGGATCGTTCGAGCGTTGATGACCTGAAGTAGGGGAACCATAGTAACATTAATTATTTTAATAGATAAAGTTAAAATTCATAAATTAAACGACAACAAAAAGCAAGAAACAAAACAATGGAATTCTTATTGCTGGTTGGGAATTATCACAAAGATTTCCTGTAGAGAAATACATGGAAACTGGCCCAAGCATAGTGCTCGTTCAGAGGAGTCATGTTCCAAAGTCCTGGGCATAAGCCAAGGAAGATGGGGGTTACAATTTATCAAACACAGGTGAAAATTAAATAGGAACAATATCATGTAAAACTAAAAACCCCAAAGTAATACAGTAACTAAGACTCCATTCCAACATTTGGCTGAAATCAACTACAACCAAATGGATTTGAGGTTGTGGATTAGCCTAGTAACGTAACAACTCTAAAAGGGTTTCCAAAATGAATTATGGAAAGAGAAGAACCCCACAAAGGAGTTAGGTTTTCTCTTCTATCAAGTTTCCATTGTCAAATATCGACGTAACATCACCACTGTTCAATTACCCTTGTACTAGAGGCCATGTAAGTTCCATGTGAATGCCACAAAGTCGACCAATCCCGGGTGGGACATGTCACTGAAGAGTACAAAGCATTGGAAATCAAAACCCTTGGAATTTTAAATTAATAGTCAACAAGGGAAGTGGATTAATAAACCTTCCAGAGAGTTCCATATAGGACTTAAGGAGGTGAATTCTAGCATTTCGATTTCACATTAACCACATAGTTATAATGTCATGACTTTAAGTATGGAGATTAAATCAAACGAAATGTAAAGTGCGTGCATAAGTTCTAGCATGTGGACTTAATATGTTATAATTAAGGAGACCAAGTTATAGGTCACCAAATTAAATCCTTACCATGAAACTTTTCCAACCCATATATTGACAATAAGACAAAGGTCGGGAATGTGTATAGGAGCTAACATAAGTGGGAATAAATAAAAGGATAATACCATCTTGACATTGGTAATTAAATGAAATAAATGAAGGAGGTAAGTCTATTATAATAGTATCTATGATATTTATGTTAGTTATTTTAATAAAGATCTTTCTGCCAGTCATGATCATGTATGCTTTTCACATAGTCTTAGTATGTTTGTCACACAATTTTTCAAAAATAAAATAAAAAAAGTTGGCAAGAGTTGTGAAATAATGGTATTAGAGGCTTAGTTTCAACACTAGGATTAGAAGCGACATCACACGTAAATGCAATATGGGTAGAAGATTAATTATGAATACTGATAACAAACTTATTTTTCATAAGGTACGAGAGGGAATCTCACCATAATGGAATTGCGGAAAATTGCCCACCAATAATTACAATTAGAGAAGAGCTATACATTGAGTTGGGGAACGAAAGTACTCTACCAATCTCTCAGTTTATGGAAGTTATCAGAAACCTACAACAAGAGTTGACTTATCTCAAAAACAACACTGAACGCCTGCTAAAGGCTAGTGAGGAACAAGAAAGGATGATAAGAGAATTGACTGAAAAGTCTAGCCATAGAAGCATAGAAATAGAAGGGATGAAGAGGAAAAAGGTGGAAAGAGAACCAGATAAGTATGAGGGTGGAGGTGAATTGGATACACCATATCCTAAATCATAAAAGGAAAATAATAAAATGGAGTTAAAATGAGATTTTAGGAAAATTAAACCCATGATTTTCGATGGGGAAAAGGAAGAAGATGTGGAAGCATGGCTTCTTAGCATGATAAAATATTTTTAGGTGTATGAGTATGAGAGTAACTTAAAGGAGAGACTAGTTCTTTACCAACTAGAGGGAAATGCTGCTCTCTGGTGGGAAGAGTCGAAAAGTGGACATGTTGGAAATAATACTGAGAGGGGGGAGGGGGGGGTGAATCAGTATTAGCAAGTCAATAATATTTCATTTCCATAACCAGATTTATATATGCTACTTCAGTTAATGAAACTTCCGTGTATACGCAACTATATTTAAGGCAACTAGCGTATACCCTACAAACTTATAACTTAGTTAATTCATCATATGTTGATCTTTAATCTGTGCATCAGAGTCATTTAAACAGTAACTAGGTGCAGTAAAAATAGAGCAGATAATCACACACATGAACACAAGATATAAGGTGGAAACCCAATGTGGGTGAAAACCACCTGCTGCAATCGTCTCTATCTTCTTTTAATAAGAATTTTTTTTTTACAATTTTTTACTTCTATAGTCTTATACCAGGATGCAGGCTTCTACCTGTAGAAGGCTACAACGTTCTCTCATTCTCCAGTTTCTCCTGGAAGGGAGCTAAAACCCCCTAGCTCTTGTACTAGCTGATGTGTTTACTTGTATGTAGGTGCTGGCCTACAGAAGGCTACAACCTTCTCTTTTCTTCCAAGGACCACGTTTCATGAATTTTCAAATTGGATCCATCAATAACATCAATCAACCATCAAATATATCTGTATCAACAAATCTCTTTGCATCAACCAAAACTGAATCAATCAATAACTTCTTAGAATGTTGTAACCAAAATATAGTAACAGTAACCAGTACCTAAGCCAGAACCCAGAACACTACAACAACAAACAGAAGTAGCTAAAGCATATTTTATTAGGTATACGCTACTTCAATGTGTCAAACCTGTCTACATACGTTGTTTTCTCAAGGCAAACCTACATATACGCTGTTTTGATATGTAGAACTAGTGTGTATACGCACCTTTGATAAAGTGAACCAAATACATTGGACCAAATACCTTCGAACAAATACCTGGGTTCAACACTTTGGACAAGATACCTTGGACCAATACCATGGATCAAAATACCATGGACCAAAAATATTTTTTCCAACATGTACGTGCCTTTCCTTCTGTGAAAGTGTGTGTGTATGCTATATGTGCCTTTTGTTCTAACAACCTGTGTGTACACACGGCTTGGTCAATGGGGAACCTGCATATACCTCTCTTTCTTCATTCTGTGAGTCTGAACTGTGATCTGTCATATGAGTAGTTGCCATCAAGGACAACACCTGTGTCATAGTGCCAAATCTGTATCATAATGCCAACAATCTCCCCCTTTGGACTTGATGGCAATCCCAAGTCATTCTCCCCCTTTTTCATCAAAGGAAAAGGGTTATGCTCCCCCTGAGTACATGCTGAATTATCTAATATGTTGAAGTGTGGTGTCCATGCTCCCCTTGAATAAAAGGAAGGTATGCAAAAAGATGACTCTATACATACATCATAAAAGACCTTCCTATCACCAATGACTCATACATACATCCATCTCCCAACCAAGTGGGGATATACCAGGATTGACTCATCCACCCAACCAAGTGGGTATATACCAAATGTTTATACATGTCAAAACAAGAACATTACATCATCCATCCCATGCATAGTGGGGAAACAAAATAGGTTATTCCATGATCTTGACATTAAAATATATACATGACATAGAGACCAAATTTCTAAAACAAGACAATGATAGTTATCAACAACTATTATCAGCAGCATCTTTCAATCACCATCCAGACCAGCAACCATGATCTCCCTTTGAACCTATTCCACCTGAATAAAAAACCACTGTGAATTTGTACCAAGATTTTCTAAGATAATGCCAACAATGCATTATTAGAAGTCTATGCTCCCCCTGAACCTATGTCAGATGATCACTGTCAGACCCATATTAGACTCTTTTAATCCTAAGTCTGACCCACTATTTTTCTTCAAACCAGCATATACGTGACTGTATCCACAGAAACCAGTGTATGTACGCGGATACGCTTCATGAAACTCGCGTATAACCACTTTTCTCTGAAACAGATAAGTTTCAATAGCAAATTGATGCATCAACTACTCGCAGCTTCTATCTTAGATATTCAAATGTCTCTCTGGGCAATGGTTTGGTGAATATATCAGCAACCTGTTCTTTGGAGGGAATATACTCCAATTTGACCTTTTGTTCAAGCACTTGTTCATGTAGAAAATGATATTTGATGGGTATGTGCTTGGTCTTGGAATGCATGACTGGATTCTTTGAAATACTGATTGCATTTGTATTATCACATAGAATGGATATGGGTGGAGTACAGGTGATTTGAATGTCTTGCAATGTTTGCATCATCCAAAGGAGTTGTGTGCAGCAAGATGCAAAAACCACATATTCTGCTTCAACTGTAGATAATGCAATTGAACTTTATTTCTTGTTGAGCCAAGGCATTGATCTGGAACCCATATAGAATGCACCACCACTAGTGTTATTTCTGTCATCAACGCTTCCTGTCCAATTTGCATCTGTATATGCATGAAGTGTAAGATCTGTATATCTGGGATATCGTAAACCAAAATTTTGTGTTCCTTGAAGATATTTGAAAATCCTTTTGACTGCCTGAAGGTGTGATTCCTTTGGATTGGCTTGGAATCTTCCAACTATTCGTACAACATGCATGATGTCTGGTCAGGTACCTGTTAGATAAAGCAAACTGCCAATCATGGATCTGTAAGTTGGTTGATGTACTGCTGCTAATTCATCATTTGAACTGAGACTGCATCCTGTTACCATAGGGGTACATACTAGTTTAGAATCTTCCATGCCATATTTTTTCAAGATCTGATTGAGATACTTGGTTTGCGACAGAAAAATACCATCTTTCTTTTGTTGAACTTGTAGACCAAGAAAATATGTGAGCTCACCAAGTAGGGACATTTCAAATTATTGTTGCATTACCAAAGCAAAATTTTGACTCATGGCTTCTTCATTGCTACCAAAAATGATATCATCAACATACGAAACAAGTATTAACAATTTATCATTGTCGATCTTTGTATATAAATTGCTATCAGCTGATCCTTTTGAAAAACCTTGTTGATGGAGGTATTTGTCAAGATGGTAATACCAAGCCCTTGGAGCTTGTTTTAGAACAAAGAGAGATTTTCTAAGTCTGCACACAAGTTTTGGATGATTTCCAATTATGAATTCGTCTGGTTGCTCAATATATACTTCTTCTTCTAAGTCTCCATTAAGGAAGGAAGATTTTACATCCATTTGGTATACTTTGAATTTCTGAAAACTAGAAAGAGCAAGGAACATCCGTATGGATTCAAGTCTAGCAACAGGCGCAAAATTTTCTTCAAAATCTATAACTTCTTGTTGAGCATATCCTTTACAAAGAAGTTTGGCCTTGTTTCTAATAACTTCATCATTTTCATTCAGCTTGTTTTTGAATATTCATTTGGTTCCTATGATATTCTTATCATGAGATCTAGGAACTAACTCCCAAGTATTATTCTTTTCAATTTTCTTAAGTTCTTCATTCATGGCCTTGACCCAGCATTCATCTTTGCATGCTTCATTTACATTTTGAGGTTCGAAGGAGGGAAGCAATGTTAGATAGCTTGAAGCTTCTATAATAGCTCTTCTTGTCTGCACACTTGCCTCTTTTTGTCCCAAAATTTGAGTCTCTGGATGATTTTTCTAAACATACCTGGATGGAGTCTTTTCTTCTGCCATTATCTGTTCTTCTGGTGCTTCATTGGTTTCTTATTCTTTAGAATTAGTCTGAATTGATGTGGAAGGATAATCCTCATCTTCTCCACAATCTTTGGTTTTTACCTGCATTGAATTTTTTCCTGCTTCATCAACCACAACATCAATACTTTCAATAATTTTCCCAAGTCGTTTATTATAAAACTTATATCCTTTACTTTGGGAAGAGTATCCAAGGAGAATTCCTTCATCTGCTCTGGGTTCAAACTTGCCAAGTTTTTCATCAATCCTTTTGATGTAACATTTTCTTCCAAAAACTTTGAAGTATTTTACAGTAGGAGTCTTACCATATGAAAGTTCATGTGGAGTTTGAGTGTTGTTTACCTGAATGTTTGCTTTTTTGAGAATAATGATAGCAGCAAATGTAGCTTCACCCTAGAAGGTTACAGAAGTTCCAAATTCCTCTAGAATGGCGCGAGCCATTTGTTGAATAATTCTGTTCATCCTTTCTACCACTCCATTTTGCTGAGGAGTCCTTGTGGTGGAAAATTCCCTTTTTATTCCATGTTCTTCACAAAAGTTGAAGAATTCATCCGAGGTAAATTCCCCTCCTCGATCAGATCTGAGGCATTTTATTTTGCGATCTAATTCATTTTCAACCAAAGCTTTGAAGGCTTTGAACTTTTCAAATGCTTCATCTTTATGCTTTATAAGTCCTATCCAACACATTCTGGAAAAATCATCAATTAACAATATAAAGTATTCTTCTCCACGAGGTGACTTTTTTCTTGATGGAACACATAAATCAGTATGAACAAGTTCAAGAGGCTTACTAGCTGATCCTTCCTTCTCAGAGAAATGTGCTCTAGTTTGCTTACCAAATTGACATGATTTGCATATTGTATTTTCTTTGGAGTAGCGTAAAATGGCTTTAGAAACTTCGTGAGTTTTTGAAGTCTTTGACTTTTAAAGGTGTTGTTGGGTTAGGAGGGTGTTTTTTCAAAAAATATTTTTTTCAAATTTTTAAAATAAATAGCTTATGGGTTTTTATGTCGAAGAAGAAAAAAAAAATATACCCCTAAGGGGGTGTGGCCGAGGAGCCGAGGTGGGCCTCCTAGTTCAGGGAAAGTATAGGATGCAATGGCAGATTAAAATATAGAGATTTACAAAAAAGATAATCCAACAAGGTTGGTGGATGGTTGGAAGGTAGGGCCCCCGGCCCCACCCCCTTAGGGGTATCTTTCTTTTTTGTTCCTCGACCCGGAAACCCTTAGGGGATTTTTGTGGATGGTTGGAAGGTAGGGCTGGAATGTTGATGAAGCTTGGAAGGTTGGTGGATGGTTGGAAGGTAGGGTGGGGAATATTTTAAAATTTTATTGGAACATTTAGATTATAAAATTTATAATATATTTATTTAATTTTAACTAAATTTAACTAAACAAAAACATCAATACTTATAATAGTGAAACTACACCATTTAAAAAGGTTTATAAAATATATAAAATATATATATATTTTTTTAAAGTTTAGTTAACTATAATGAAAATTTAGTCATTCGAAATTATTGTTTTAATTTTTAATTTATTTTTAAATGAGTATAAATTCAAATTTAAAGAAAAATTTGTTGGAAAGGCGGAGGAGACAAAGCATGAATTTACCAAATAACATGAGCTACTGCTCTTCTATTGATCACACAAAACATGATGCTTACAATGATACTTTTCTAACTATCTACTCGTCTTACATGTATCCACATGCAACCACCTGTCTATTACTTAACTCGACTTGACTAACACTCAAATACTCAATCACTCCATCACTTTCTTAACTCATTCTCTTTGTTTAGCTAACTCCAGATGCAGGAGTAATTACAATTTCTAACACTCCCCCTTGATTACGACCGTATGGCTCAACATAACTCAACATGACTCAGCTATATTCGCTAGGCTTACAATACAAATTGATTCAGCTATCACTTAAACTTGTCTGCTGGTCTCTGTCTCAACTAGGCTTACAATGACTCAAGACTTTCACAATTTTGCATTTTTTCTTGTCTTCCAAATTTTATATCCTTGAAATTCCTTCATTCTTTGTTGCGCTTTATTGTTGTAGGCTCCATATTCCTTTACTTGTTTTTGCATCAATTTTTATTTTACTTTTCTTGAATTTGTGCTGAAACACATTATGATCTTGTCTACTACACCTTCCTCTTCAAATATTCGTCCAACTGCCAAAACATTGCATCTTCAAACTGTCTTCTTTTCTCTTCTTTTTGTGTTTCATATTGATGACTTTCTTTCTGCCATATTTCTTGATAGAAAAATCTTCTCTCTTTTTGACTCCATTGCTAAAAAATGGTTTCAATGCATTCATTTTTGTCTTCAAAAACATCCATATCATTCTTTTCACTTCCATCATCAAGTAGTACTACTTTTTTCCTGTAATCTGCACACTTATGATCATTTTTCACCATTTCATTCATTTCTTTTATTCCAGCTATTGCTTTAAGACTCACATCAATTTGTTCTATTGGTTTTTGAATCCATTCTTCAATGAGCTTCAAATCTGCATCAAATTTATTAACAACCTTGTTTTCAACCTCTTTTCCCATGCCATTCTGAACACCTGCATATTTAAAAACAATGTTAAAAACATCTTTAATATGGCTCTCTTTAGTGAGAGCTTCATGCTCTACTTATACATATGCCTTCTTTTCAACTGCATGGAGGTTGTCTTCCACTGTTACACTGTTAGCGAAAATTTTAATAAAGCACTCTTCAATCACTTTATCATGTTCTTGATCATCAACTCATGCTAGATGACATACTGCTTCATGAGGAGTTCCAATTGCTTCATATGCTGTTGCTACAGTGGCAACGTCAAACTTTCAATGTTTCATCAAACATTGCACTTACCATATTGTCACAGTCGATCCCTGTTTCAAAAAAGAAACCATACATATCATCAACATAATGATCATCCACACTATGGTGGGATCAACATAATGATCATCCACACTATGGTGGGATATCGCAGTATGCATGTGTTCATTGCCAATTTCATTGACAATTTCAACTTCACCAAATCCATCAACTGCGGCTGGATTCACCAATTCACATATAAATTTTCAGTCATCATCCACATGTGTCTCATCACAGTAGGATTCACCATCATCTGTATCATCCACATTATAGTAGAGTCCTTGAGCATTTCTTTTCTACTGCTCTATTTCACACATGAGGCTTCAGCTTTTCTCTCTGCAATCTTTGTTGCATATCCTTCATCCATATGCATGCTTGCATAATGAGTTTCAATTTTATGGTTTTGACAACTCAAAAATACTCAAAACCACAAAAAAGACTTTCACTCCACTCTTCTCGGTAATAAACCTTTTTATTACCATAAGCCTGTGTTTCTTTTTTTTTTTCTTAATAAAAAAACTTATCTCTAACGCACTCAAATAATCCTTTCATAAACCTCCATAATCATTTTTTCTTTTAAAACTAATTTACATTTGATTTTTCAAAGGACCATTTTTTAATACCACCCTAGGAAAAACACCACGTTACTTCAAAAATATATCTGAATAATATATTTCCAAATCGGGTTCATGAATACATTACCCATACATGAAACTTAAAAGGATACTTGGCTTGTTATAGTTGTGGTTGCGGCCTTTTTCCTCTGGATTTGACTACCACATGACTTTCAACAAATACCACAATGAATTTGCTGTCACAAATTGGGTAGAGCGCTGCCAAAACCGAAAGAAATCAGCGCAACGTGCTTGCGCTACCAAAATGGAAGGAAATCAGCGTGCTCTTAATTTTTTCTGATGTGACTTTTCTCTGGTTCTTTCTTGTATCGGCTACAACAGGTGCGGATCTCTTTAATTAGCAACTCGGACTCACTACCTCTTCCTCGAGGATTGGTTGTGATTGATGTTCTCTCATAGCGTGTCTATGCAGGCTGAGGCTGCGACTTCACACGCGCTCGAATATCTCCTGCGAAATATACTCACACAGCGTGGCTCCTCCAGCTCTAATAATAAACAATTAACTTTCTTTGCAGACTTTGGCTGCATTTCTCCCATATTTAGGGTTTGAAATTTTTAGTTTCACTTTGCTTTGATATTAACTTGTTGGAAAGATGGAGGAGACAAAACATGAATTTATACAAATAACACGAGTTGATGCTCTTCTATTGATCACACAAAACACCAATGACCCTGGTGAAGAGTAATTATACGTTTCTAACTCGCCACTCGACATGCATCCACATGCAAATACACATCTATCACGTAACTCGACTTCACTAACACTCAAATACTCCATCACTCAATCACTTAGTTAACTCACTCTTTACGTTTAACTAACTCCACATGCAGGAGTAATTACAATTTCTAACAGAAGTGTGTATACACTTTCATAAAATGCATCATTATAAAATAAAAAATATTTAACATAAAATGTAATTTTAAATATTTATTATTAATGGTTAAATTGAAATATAAAATATGATGTTAATAAATTAATTATTATTAATAAAAAAATAATATTAAATAATTTATTCTTAAAATAAAATTGAAAATTGCATTTACTATAAAAAATAAAATTGAAATTTAAAATAATATTGAATATTTCTTATTTATATTTATAATTATCTTACATTATATTACTAATTCATAATTATAAATTATAAATTATTTAAATTTTAATTGAAATTTTAATATATTAAAAATTAATTTAATTAAAATTAAAAAAATAATATATCAATAAACAATTATTAAAAACACAACATTTAAAAATGTAATACTTTTTCTCATGCAATATAGTTAATTTAAAATTTTATATAAAATTAATAAATAAAATATATAAAAAATATATTAATCTAAATTTATTTTAATATACCCAAAAATAGATCTAAATTAATCCCACAATAATTTCACTCTGAGTAAAAAATAATAATGATAATATAATTTTTTGATTTCCTTACTCTGATTTAAATCTAACCTTAATAGTGCTTACACTCTACATTAACCATACTCTAATTTAACCTTAATGGTATTACAATTTCATGGTTTCCCTACCTAACCAAGCCAAGAGCTCAATGAATGCCTCTGAGAACTGCTGATAAAATTTACATTCACGAATATACATACACTAAATACATACACTAGTTGCCTCTTCTAGCGTATCTTAAGGGTAAAAATCAAACATCATAGAATATCACAGTGGGGTCCATCTCCATTTTGACAAACGACCAATTGAAGATGAAAATGAGAATTGAATCTTAATGAGACGAAGAATTGGAGCATATATAGACACCCACTCGAATATTTAAAACGGAAGTTCCTCGGCTGCCTCCTCGAAAGAAACACAAAAGCCCTCTCAATATAACCATGCAAATTTCTGATTACATGTTCATATTCGATTCCGAAGCTTCAGAAATTTTATGTTCATGAGAGAAACATTTAACCGACCTAAAAGATACAGAGTCTAAACGGACAAATCTCACGATGCTTGAGAGGGCGGAGGGTATCAGAGAACAAAATCACACGAAAATCTTGATGGGTTCATTACTAAACATGGCAATTTATACACAATTCTAGCTATGGATGAATAATAACTACGCCGAATGACATTGACACTAACCGCTTATTGAAGAGTGATCAGCGCTGTCTGAATAGTGAGCGGCGTCGTTCGTGATTAATACCTGACACCTCCCCTTAATCACGATCTACATGTTAACTTGCCTGCTAGTCTAAGTCTCAGCCAGGCTAACAACATAATTTGGATTTTCTACAATGCACAACTTACTTCTACACATTTCAAATTTAGCCTTTCCAAGAGGCTTGGTGAATATGTCAGCCACATTTTCATTTGTATTACAATATGATAAGTCAATTTCTTTTGATTGCAATTTTTCTCTTACAAAATGATGTTGTGTGTCAATGTGTTTTGTCCTTGCATGATATATAGGATAGTTTGCCAATTTGATAGTGCTTTGATTGTCACATCTGATCACTGTAGGTGCTTGTTGTGTTTCTCCAACATCTTCAAGTATCCTTCTAAACCATCTTGCTTCACAGGTAGCATTGCAAAATGCTTTATACTCAACTTTAGTGGATGACAATGAAATAGTTGGTTATTTCTTACTGCTCCATGATATTGGTCCTGAACCAATATTGAACATGTATCCAGTAGTAGATTTCCTATCATCTAGATTTCTAGCCCAGTCAAAGTCAGAATAACCTACCAATTCAACATCAAATTCATCAGTATACATAATACCAAAATTAAATGTTCCTTTCAGATATTGAAGGACTTTCTTCGCTTATTTCCAATGGCTTTGACAAGGCTTAGCCATGAACTAACTAAGTATGCTGACAGAATATGCTATATCTAGTCTGGTAGTGGTGAGATAGTTCAGACTTCCCACCAGCTGATGGTACATAGTTCCATTCACCTATTTGGTTCCATCATCACTGCACAATTTTACATTATGTTCTAAAGGAGTAGATGTTGCCTTGCATTCAGTCATATTAACCCTTTTAAGGATTTCCCTTGTATATTTTCTTTGTGTGATTAGTGTCTTACCAGATTCCCTTCAAACTTCAAGACCTAAACATTAACGCAATTCACTAAGATCCTTCATCTCAAATACATGTGACAACTGACTTTTAATTTCTTCAATCAACTTGCATGCATTTCCTATTATGATAAGATCATCAACATATACAGATATTAAAGCAACATTCTTTCCTTCGTCTTCCTTGATGTACAAGTTAGGATCATTTTTGCTTCTCATAAAACCTTTCTCATAAAAGAAAGAATCATTTTTCACATACCATGATCTTGGTGTTTCTTACAAAGCATATAAAGCTTTCTTTAACCTGCAAACCAGATGCTCCTGTCCCTGTTTTACAAACCCTTTAGGCTGAACCAAATAAACTTCTTCTTTTAACTCACAATTCAAAAATGCAGATTTGACATCTAACTGATGCATTTTCCAATTATATGTTTTAGTTAATGCAATAATGATTCTAATTGTGTTCAACTTAGCTACAGGTGCAAAATTATCTTCATAATCAATTCCCTCCTTTTGTGAATATCCTTTTGCAACCAATCTAGATTTATGTTTATCAATACTTCCATCAACATTAAACTTGGATTTATAAAGCCATTTTCATCCTATGGGAACTTTATTTTTAGGCAATTCTATTAATTCCCATGTGTCATTCTTCATTATAGAGTTATATTCTTCATTCATTGCATCTCTATATTCCTCATATTCTTTAGCTTCCTCATAGCTTGAAGGTTCTACAACATTGATAACAAGAGACATTAATGCATAATCTTTATACGTTACAGGTACCTGACTTTGACGTGATGACCTTCTTGGAGTTTTACTACTTTCATCTTTCTTTCTGCTTTCCGGAGTATCCTCTCCTATTCTTGGAGTGTCATGACTAGTTGATGCTCCTTGCTCTTGAACTTGTACCTGTTCCTTTGCTTGTTCCTGTTCTTGTTCAACACTTGTATCTAATTTGACATAATTATCAGTATCATGCATTACACCAGTATTATTCATTCTATCACCTTCATTTGCATTCTCATGAAACACGTCATCCCTACTTGCAAGCAGTCTATGAGTACTGGGATCAAACAACTTGTATGCTTTTTGATCATCACAATAACCAATAAATATGCACTTAATTGACTTTGCATCAAGTTTTCTTCTTTCATGTTTTGGAATATGAACAAATGCCTTGCAACCAAAAACTCTTAAATGACTCACTTTTGGTTTGTACCCATAAAATGCTTCAAAAGGTGTTTTAGGCTCTAAACTTTTGGTTGGACCCCTATTTTTCAAATAAACAATAGTATTAATAGCTTCAACCCAAAAACCATTAGAAAATTTTTTACCTTGAAGCATACTACGTGTGCATTCAACTAATGTTCTATTTTTCCTCTCAGCAACTCCATTTTGCTAAGGTGTATGTGGCATTGTAAATTGTTGCAGAATCCCATTGCTTTTACAATATTGATTAAATTCTCTTGATTTGTATTCTTCCCCCTGATCAGATCTCAAAATTTTGATGTAATTACCAGTTTGTTTTTCCACCATACTCTTAAACTCTTTAACGTACTCAAAAACATCACTCTTCTTTCTTATGAAATAAACCCATGTATACCTAGATCTATCATCCACAAAAATAAGAAAATACCATGCTACACCAATAGATCTTGTTTGCATAGGTCCACATACATCAGTATGAATTAATTCAAGTATTTCCCTTTGCCTTTTTTTTCATTATGTATAGGAAATTCCTCCCTATGTTTCTTGCCAAGTACACATGCTTCACATTCAAAATGATCATTCTTCAAGACAGGAAGACCTTCAACCATTGTGTTCTTTTGAAGTAGCATTAAATCTTTGTGATTTAGATGTCCATACCTTTGGTGCCATAACTCCATTGTTGATATTGTTGTAGATGCCAACGCTTGATGACTTTTCTTGCTGACATCCAACTTATACAAGCCTCCAACTCTGGTACCTATGGCAATAACCTTGTACTGATCTTGAATATCTTTCACTACACACTGTGATTTAACAAATTCCACCTTCAAATCTTGGTCAGCAATAGTAGAAACAAAAATTAAATTATTTTTGATACCAGGAACATACATCACATTATGGATCTATCTCTCTTGTCCATTAGGCAAACTCACACATATTACTCCATACCCTTGGACTTTAAGTGATCTATTATCTCCTAGATAAACATACGTTCCATCAATGTTTTCATAATATTCATCAAACCACTCCTTATTACAAGACATATGGAGTGATGCACTAGAATCAATGAACCAAGAATTCACATCATCATTTTCCACAGACAATGCAGCATCAGAAACAAACAATTTTAGATTCTTAAATCCATCATTGATTGAGGTGTCTTTGTCCACAAAATTACCATTATCCCTTCTATTTATTTGCCTAGACTCATTATATTTCCTTTTATAGCAATCTTGACAATGATGCCCAAGTTTGCTACAATAATAACAATCATCATTTTTCTTATCATGGATTGGAAATTTAGATTGTGTCATACCTTTCTGTTTTGCTTGAAACTTGCCTCCTTTTCTCTTGTCCCATGGTTTGCCTCTATATGGATATTTGCCCTTGGCTACCAACGCCAATCTGAACTACTAGAGCCCAAATTAAAGCTCTTCATCCTCTCCTCCTCTTGTAGAAGAATTCTTGTCAATTCATCAAATGTAGGGGGTTTCTCTCTGGCTGAAAGACTTGAAACAAAAATTTGATAATCTTACACTAAGCCATTTAATATGATGGTGACTAAGTCAGTACCAGACACCTTTTCACCAATATATCCTAACTTATCACTTAAATCTTTGACACGAGATATGAAATTTCTTATATTTTCATTTGCTTCCATTTTTAGAGATAAAAGCTTAGTCTTCAAAAACAAGATCAGGTTTGTATTTGTTGTTTCATACAAACCCTTTAGCGTATCCCATGTTTCTTTTGATGTCTTGCAATCTCTGATGTGAGGAATAATGTTGTCCTTTACAGACATACACAACAACACCTTTGCTTTAGTCTCCCTTCTCTCCCAATCTGGAATAGAAGCTGCAACAATGAGTTTGGGCTCATCCCCACTCACAATGGACCACAAATTATAACCTTCCAAAATAGTCAGCAACTTGAATTTCCAATTCACATAATTTCCTCCATCAAGTTTGGTGGATTCATTCAAATAAGTATCAGGCAACAAATTTGACATGATGAAAAAATCTTTCTCTAATCACCAAAATACCACCAAATCTAAATCCAAATGCACCCAATTTCACTAAATCCCAGAAAACTTTCACCACACATGCACCATAAAAATATTTATTAACTCCTTTTCACTATTAAAAATTTCCAATTTTTTTATTTTATTTTTTATTTTTACTTTTCACCACATTAAACAAATACTAAAAACCTTATCACTCCATGATAATCTTCTCATTAAAAACAAACACCTCTTTCTGAATTTAGTCTCAACACTTAAAATAAATCAAATCTTTTAAAAACTTCTCCCAACAAAAAAAAACAAACCAAACTTGATTTGCTTTGTTTTAAAATAGGTAAAAAAAAAATGGTTGAAACCTTATAACTCAAATCGCTTTCACGATTTTCAAGCAACATGAAAATTGTTTGCTTCAATGCTGTAGCCACTATGATATTTGCAACACAACAAATATTAGAAACAACACCCAATGACAATCAAATTCACTTACAACGAGCCTCACACTTGCAGCTTTCACCTCAAACAACAAAACTCCACCAGATTAGCATCTGTTGCACTAATCTTCCATGCTATCACTGCGACCTGCTCTGCGTCTTCAAATGCACACAATTGCTACTCTCAAGAATGAGACTTCGCACTTTCTGCAGCCCCAAACACACGCTTACAGAAACTTATGGCATCCGTAGCATGCACCAACCATCACCAACCACTCACTAGCAACCACCACCACACTTGTCGATGTTGTGCTCAATAGTCTCGACAAGTCACATAGACAACACAATAATGGGTCACCAAAAAACGCAGTACCTACCAAAAAGTGGCTTCGAACAACACTCCACTTGAGCTTACTTGACTATGGCCAAACACAACTCTCGATCTTCAGCAGCCACAGCCGAAAACCTTAGCTCCGATACCATATCAGAGAACAAAATCACACGAAAAGCTTGATGGGTTCATTACTAAACATGGAAATTTATACACAATTCTAGCTACGGATGAATAATAACTACGCCGGATGACATTGACACTAGCCGACTATTGAACAGTGATCAATGTTGTCTGAACAGTGAGCGGCGCTGTTTGTGATTAATATCTGACAGAGGGCACCACTAATTTGATATTCTAAGGCTATCTCTAAATACCTGAAACATTAAACACACACTTGCATGCTACGGGCATAAGATTCAACTACTAGGATATTGAAGATTCAATTAGCTTTTAGGCGAACATAGTCCTAAATTGGACCACAAGACCAAACTCTCCATTTAATCCGCGTGACTGCACTATCCTATTCGACTAACTTATAACCAATCCAACACCAAGGTCAACTCTAATACTTATATATAAGACAACCAGATTCATATAATTATATGTAATAATACAACCAGATTTATAATTATATGTAATAATATAACCAGATTCATAATTATATGTAATGCATATCTTGAAGATGACAAATTAGTTTTGCTTCCCAATTTTATTTGTTTTTCTATTACCAAATTTTTATTGTTTTAGAATTTTAATTATGAGCAGTTTGATGAAACTAACATATATCCAAAAATGAATTTTATGATTTCTATTACATAGACCGTGTACCTACAGTGAATATTTATAGAAACTAAAATTGCCATAAATGTTAATTAATACACACATACAATAAAAACTTAAAGTGATATTAATTTTAGACAATTGGTTGCCTCTTCAGCGTATAAAAATCACACATAATCACATATCACAATGGGTTTTAATTTCATTTTGACAAATGTCCTCACTATAACAAAACAAACAAAAAAACAAACAAAGTTTCTAATAAATGCCCAATTGAAGAGGAAATGGGAAGTAAATCTTACTAAAAGCAAAAATTGGAGCATTGACAATGCATACTTAGTTGCTGCCCCAAAAGTTGGAGCATTGACAATGTATCCTTAGTTGCATCACAAATTAACCACAAAACCCTCTCAATTACAATGGAAAACTCTGATTGGAAGTTTATTTTTCCTTCTCAAATTACATAATTTTTTTTTTTTGACAAATTCAGTTGCTATATTAAAGGCTGAAAAGAAAGAGGAGTCAGTTCTCCTTGAATACAATATGTTCTTGGTGATTTGGATCAAAGGAATTACAAAATGGGATCTTTCTTTGATCCTTGTTTTGCTGGTTTTTCCTCTAAAGCTTCCTTAGCTGCTATAGATTCTAACATATTGTAATGACCAAAATTTACAACTGCATAATATCTTTAATCTATTTCTATGTGGCTATCTGCCTTACCGTGGACTCTTCCGGATCTGGGTCCGGTTCGCTGCTGCCTTGTTCTTTTTGTCCATCATGTACTCAAATTACATAAATTTTGAAATTAAAGAATTTTTTTAATAAACCTAGAAATTGAAAAGAATCAAATGAACATGAAAGATATTATTGAAAATGAACACATCCAATTTTGCTTCCCCAATCGCCAAATTCTAAGGTATAGAAGAGATTGCGTTCAAATACTACTCAAAACACCATCCAAAATGCAATAATGATAATAGATTTTATTGTTATATAAGTTATCTTAAAGAATCATGCTCCTAATGGAAGATGGAACAAAAAGTTATATAACTATGGTATTAAATAGAAACATAGTTAAGAAATCCTTCAACTATAAAAGATTATTTCTTCTTAAGTCAAAAATTTAATATAAATAACCTATATACCTAATCATAATGTCTTTAAACTTTAAAATTATACACAAAACTAGGGAGTAGATACAAACACAAAACTAGGCCACAACAAGAAATTTTTTAAGTAAAAAAAAATAGCAAAAAAAAAACAATACAAAATTACATACTTGTATATAATAAACAAGACACAGATGGTGTATGGATCGCTGGAGATGTTATCTTTAGTTGTTTTCATTCCACCCTCACCTTCAAACCCTAAATATACAAATCTAGTGATACAATAAATATAGTACAGTGATTAGATTCTCCCAATACACATTTTAGAATCTAATACATTTTTTAAATAGATGGGTTATGAAATATTATTTATTTTATTGTTAATTATATATTTTATGGATAATAATTACTAATTAATTTTATTTTAATATTTATTATAAAATAATTATATATGTAATATAAATATGATTAATACTTTTTATTTTTATTTATTAAAAATAATATTTTAATTAAAAAAATAAATATTAATCATATATGTATATATAAATAAATAAATAATTATTTTAATTTTGTATTTATTAAATATATATGTACACATTAATTTAATATGTAAAACAAAAATATTTATATAAAATTAAATGTAAAGCCAAAAACAAATCAAAACCTTATGAGATCTCCAAAGAGAGAGGAAAAAGGCCAGGGATCTATAACCAAATAAATAAAAATGGTGGAATTCACCAAATTGATAGCCCTTTATCTTGCAAGAGCCTCCCACTTCCCGCTTGTTGATCAGGTCAGCGCAATCCCACTTCCCACTTGTCGATCAGGTCAGGGCAATCTTCGGTAGCATGCCCGCTAGAGTAAATCGGGGAAAAAATTATTCATTCGATCTGGCCTCCGTATAGGAGGAAACGGACCTTATATAATCGTACCGAGAAATGGAGAAGTCGATGACATGGACCCGCACAGGCCGGGATCGCACCATTGGAAGTTGAGAATTAAAATAATGTGAATAGGATTAATATTAAACATTTTGTAAAATATAAGTATTACTAATTATTATTATTAGTCATAATAAAAATATAAATAAAAGTGTAGGTTTATTAAATTATTAGTTATATCAGAAGTGAGTTAATGGATACATAGAAAGTAATGATGTAAAAATGGATGAATAAAGTAATATTTGAGTTTTTTTAATTAGGTAAGAAATCTAATTTAATAATTAGAACATTAAATTTTATTTTGACAAGATATAAATTTAAATATAAAGAAAATAATCGCTGTCATTCAAACTGTCCTCTTCCCGCCTCTTTACCCTACATTCTATATAACGGTGCCATTTTCATAAATTTACTCTATAATATTATAATAGAAAAGATTTAATATTAAATGTAATTATAAATACATATTATTAATAATCATATTAAAATAAAGATGATATTGAATATATTATACTTATATTTATTAATTTATAATTAAATAATTATTTAAATTTTCAATAAATTGAAAATTATTTAAATTTTAATGTACTAAAAATTAATTTTAATTAAAATTTTAAAATTAATTTAATAATAAATAAATTATTATTAGACCATTATGGATACACGTTAAAAACCCAATATTAATAAATATAACACTTTTCTTTTATACAATATATTTAGTTCAAAATTTAATATTAAATTAATAAAATAAAACATATATAAAATAAATTAACTTAAATTTATTTTAATATTTTAATTAATCTCACAATAAATACATCTAAATTAATTAATCATAGAATAATTTCAGTGAATTAAAAACAATATAATTTTCAGCTTACATACTCTAATTTAAATCTAACCCTTCTTTAATTTAATTCTAATAGGGTTTATAATCTACAATTAACCATACTCTTATTTAACCATAACCCTACTTCCAATTTCATGGTTTCCCATAGCTACAGATTGTAGCTATCTAACCAAGGCAAGAAGGCGGTGAATATCTCTGAGAACTGCAGGAATTAGCACTTCAGAGTAAGCATGTACATACGCTAAATACGTATACTGGTTGCCTCTCCCAGGTTATCTGAAAGGGATCTTTCCCACCGGGTATCTTGGGCAGAAGCAGCTTTGATTAAAAGGATGCAAAGAAGTGAGCGAATTTGAGCATCCATCGGCAAATGAAATTTAGATAGGTAATTCCACGGAGCTTCATACCTGAACTGAAATGGGTTCGTCCATAGGCAAATGTAATTTAGGTATTGGCCATTGTCCATTCTTCCTCCTAAATTTCCGCCATCTGAAGTGTCTCTAACTGCACAAAACACTTTTCACGATGCGACAAATAGCCACTGATCTACCTGATTGTCCGTAATCATTCAGTATCACATATAATGAATTTCTGTAAAAAATGTACAACTGAACTAAAAATAATTAACTGCAAACCGAGATTTAAAGAACACCTGTCACAATGATAAAGAGAGAAATACTGCTGACAGGTTTTATGTACCTGCAACACGAACATCGTAAATAAGAGAAGATTGCCCTACCTACTTATACGAAGGATTCAGGATTAACACATTGAAATTTGAATGTAGTCTTTATCTTAAAGATCATGATTTCAGCTCGTCTCTATTTTTTAAATAAAGATCATGATTTCAGCTGCTATCTATTTATTTATTAACATTTGGCAGCAAAATAAAATTGGTTGGCCGAGCAATTCACAGACAAGAAAATAAATGAAAGGAAAAAAAACAGAAACAACCAAAACAATCCATACCACCAAAAACCCATAAAGAAAAAGCAAGAGCATGGCCATGCTACTGAACCACCAAACATCAAACAAAAGGCAAGCCAATACAAAAGCCGCTGCAGCCTGCAAAGAAACCACATGAAACAAAAGCCAAGCCAATACAAAAGACGCTGCAATGAAACCACTGCGGTGTTTGGTCCAGGAAAGGGCATTAAATACGCTCCATCTCCAACGGTCACTACACCTGCTCGGTTTTAAATTAATTTAACGCTTTTTTTTTAATGAGCGACGTTTTTACACATCAAATTAGGTAGGTGATACCTGTTGTTTGTTAGGGAAAACATTGCGGTCATGCTACACATTTAACCAACTTTAAATCTGGTTGTTCTATTTAAATTTTAACACTCGGAAGTTATTATAGGTGTACTCTAAGCCTCTACACCATCAAATTAAAAATGATCTAAACTATTACAATACCATTAAATTAAAAATATCTAAATTATTAAAATAATTTTATGTTGTTTTAAGTTACAAAGTTATTTTATGTAAATTTGGTATTTAGTCATACATAATATATATATATTTTATTATTATCATCTAATTTTATCTTTTATGGTTTTGAACTTCTCAAGAGAAAATACATGTTTTTAATCATTAAATTCACTCAAGCTATTATTTTTAAAAGCATTTCTACCTTTTTTATAAGAACATTTTTATAATGTTTTTAAATTATTATTATACAAAAAATGGAAAAAAAATTATGTAAAATTGAAAATTTAACTATGCAAATTGAGAAGTGTTTTTTAGTTAAACTTAAAAAATAATCATAATAGAATAAACCATGTAAAACTAATGAAATTCAAAGTATTTTGATAAATTTTGGTATAATTTTTAATTTAATTAATTATTAATATTTGATATAAAAAATATATTATTCAAAAATGATAATTGAAAAGCCAAAGTACATTTTATGGGGAAAATAAAAGTGTTAAAAGAGAAGACAGTTGATCAAGTTTAAAAAAAAATAAAAATTAAGAAAGATGTTACATGGCTAAATATGTTGTTTTAGAGAAGCATTTTTAACATTCAAGGTTATAAATAAATGTGTGGTGGGTGAGAGGTTACGACAACCAGTATGTCTATGACATAGCTCTATCATGTGAGTTTGGAAATTGGCCATGGTGTCTCTTCCCATATTAGTGTCAAAGGGTTGGAAGTAAATGTGCATGTCATTTAGGGAACTAAACGTCTGATAGGAAGAGGGAAAAGCATCTCTAGTCCTTATAATCCATGAGTGCCCAAAGAGACTAAAGTCAATATATCAAGAGATAAAGATATTGTCATCTAATCTTGTATATGGAGAGCATCGAAATACAAAGTCCTTGTTGTAAGGCTCTAAGGATCAAATATTGAAAATATGATGCTCCCAAGGAATAGATGATCTATTTCTATGCAAATTTGTTGGGAGCAAACTCTAAGGTAGGTAAAAGGGACCCTCAAGTTGCAAGAAAACTAAGTCTACTATATCTTAGCGATAGAATGGACCCATCATTGCAACGGAGATACAAAATATGGGTAGTATTGGATTTTTGGAGAAATCAATTTTCTAAGCTATGGTATGCCAGAGTAGTTTATCATTGTCAAGGTTAATGAGGTGAAGCAACAAAGGGCCTTTCACATACCAACATGAATTGATCCCATGTTCTCCTTGATACATAGACAATCTCAAACCGAGATTTGATATCTAAGAAGACCACGATAGGAAAAATCATAAAGGTATTGAATGGGGTTGTGTCAACTTTTGCAAGAATAATATCATGATGCATTAATTTCTTCGCACAAAAATGTTTAAAAACATTGTAACAAACATTCTCTCTATCTTGTTTCAATTTACTACTAGAATATATATAGTTTCCAAACCCCGCACCCATATAAGAGAGTGGTTGTGATCGGTGATAGATAGAGTTAGATCTTGAATCAGATATCCAAAAATTAATGCTAAAAGCATTGATTTTCAATAGTGGTGATAAATACATATTATTTATTAGTATAATTTGTGACCAAAATAAGGTTAAAGGACACCATACAAAAAACTAGTGTGGATCCATCTTAACTTAAGAAGTATCAAGTATCTAAAGTGATCAAATTCCTTGACATGCAAACTTTTTTTCAAATTTCTTCAATCTAAAAATGATTTTCACCTTGAGAAATTTGATCTCTATACATTTCACTAAGCTAAGCCTGGATTTACACTAATATACTATTTAAAGTGCAACACTTTAAATGAAAGCATTGATTTTTGTCTTTTCAAGAAAAAACAAATCTAGAATTAACTCTAAAATTTATTTTATTTAAAACATTTAAATATTTTCGTTTTTACACATCCCATCTCTTTTTTATAAAACTTGAATGGTTACCATATTAATATTTACATTTTTGTATGTCTAATATTTCATAATTATGATTATTATATATCAACAAAACTTTCAAGGAATTGAATTGAATTGAATTTTGAAATCTTTATCTTTTAATATGAGTTGTGAATTCTCATATAAAGGGAAATTGACTTCAAACAATTTTTTCCTTGGTTTTTTTTTTTTTATTCCGTGTATCTAGTCTATATGTGAACCCATGTGCACCCTATGGATGAATCACAAAGCTTTTAGTGGAGATTTGAATTTGAACCACACACTTCACAAAGACTTCATATCATAATGATCACCAAAGAGCTACCCCTTGAGACTTTATTATTTATAAATTAAATAAAAAATATTACTATATTTACAGTTTTGAATTTCTAATTTTTTTTATAAATTGAATAACTAACATATTAATATTTACATTTTAATGTTTTTCATGAATATTATTTATCAATATCTGCAATTGAAACCCGCACATTAAAAACACATTAGAAACAAAATGCACATTTTATACTTAATTAATGCTACACCATACTTTTAGTTATAAAAACAAGGTCTAACTTATGGGTGAATATAAGTTTCAATACATTCATTCGCTAATTTACACTCCACCATACTTTTAGTTACCATAAAAGCAAGGTCCGAGTTATACGTGAATATAAGTTTCGATATATTCATTCGCTAATTTACATTATATCATGAAACTTAGTAGCACAATTTACAATTTACATTTATAATATTTCATCTTTAAAATTTATTGATATTATTCTATAAATCAAAAAGAGGAATTATTATATAGATTGGTATTGATTATTTTTAATATTTTGCATGATGTATTAGCATTTCGTAATTTCTTTATTAAAACCACAAATGAATAAACATATAGGGTAAAACATTATTATTTTATTTTGTTTGTTTTGAAAGTGCTCTATATCATTTCTATTTTTATTTTGAATATGCAAGGAATTTCATCCAATTGTGCATTATTTATCTCTTTAAATTAGAATTTAGAGTTTTAACCTAAAGGGAAAAATGACTTGAAAGAGTTTTTGCATTTCTAAGATTTTATTATAAATTAAATGAGTTAACCTGTTGTATTTTTTTGAATATCTAGCCTTTTCATGAATACTATCTATTAATATTAATCCAAAAGAATTAAATTATTAAATTTTCCTTTTTTTATTCTTTTTAAAATTCAATCACTATTGAAACTCTCACATAGAGTAGCATTAGAGACAAAATTGCATTCTTTATCCTTAATTAATACTTCAACATACTTTTTATTATGATGAAAACAAATACTTTAACTTTAATTTGGACATCCAATTCTTTGAGTAATAGATAGGTATAAACTAATACATCCATTCTCTAATTTACACCATGGAACTGAGTAAAACAATTTAAAAAGAGATAAATGTAAACAAAGTTTCTAGCTCGATGCAAGGAATTTCCTGCAACATTTGTGATATTTCATCTTTAAGAATTATTAATATTATTGTTTAAATAAATGAGTGGGATTCCCTCCCCAACACACAGTGTGCAACATTTTAATTTTTTTTTTTTTTAAAGTGTCATAGGTTATTTCATGTCAAATCTTAAAGTAATTGAATTGAATTAAATTAAATTTTGAGAGAATTAAATTTTGCAATTTTTATTTCTCTAAATATGAGTTGAGATCTATGAATATTAACTATTAATACCATTTGAGGGAATTAAATTCAATTGAATTTTTCATATTTTCCTTTAAATCTTAATCAGGATGAAGCTCTCACATAAATTAAGACAAAAATCCATACACTATACTTAATTAATACTCCCTCATATTTTTCATTACAATCAAAACAAATATGTTATCCTTAATTAATACATCTAATGCTCATTAAACGAATTTTTAGCCTAAAAGCGCCCATGGAACTTTCACGTACATAATATGTAAACCAATCAAAATCCTTTAAATTTAAAAAGAGGTACATGTAAATATTTTAGAGGGAATTTTATTTTTTATTTATTTTTTAATTGTATTTTTTACTTATATCTTTATAGGTTTACTAAAATTTCAAGTGTAGATACTCATTGGATGTGGAATTAAATACCACATCAAACAAGTACCCATTATGCATAGCTCTAAGAAGACCTACATTGATAAAAATTGAAGATACATTAAATAAACATGTCAATGAGTACCCATTATACATACTTCTTAATAGATCCACATTGATAAAAATTGAAGATAAATAAAAAAAAAAAATGTATTTCTGAGCAGACCCACATTGATAAAAAAAACTGAAGATACATTAAAAAGGTGTGTTGAACACGTTTTTTAATGTATCTTCAATTTTTATAAATGTGAGTCTTCTCATAAGTATGCATAATGGGTACGCGTTGGATGTAGAATTTAATTCCTCATCCAATGAGTGTCTACACTTGAAATTTGAGTAAACATATAAAGAAATAAGCCAAAATACAATTAAAATATGTAGTTTTCTTCCTTTCCTTCCAAAATTTAAAACTTTTATTCTATTATTTTATTACTTTTACTTAGAATGCCACTTTTAGGCTGAAATTTCCTCTAATGTTTAGCTATTGGTGGGTATAAACCAATACATCCATTCTCTAATTAACCCATATCATGAAACTAAATAGCACCATTTAAAAAAGGTAAATTTAAACAAAGTTTTTAGCTAGATGTTAAGAAATTTTTTCAACAATTGTAAGATTTCATCTTTAAATCTTATTGATGTTATTGTTCAAATCAATGAGTGGAAACTATTATTTAAAATTTAGAGTTCATATTGGATTGGTATTAGATTTCTTTCATAATTTGCATGATGCATTAACATTTCATAATTTCTTTATTATAACCATACACTCACAAACACATACAGTGCAACATTGCATATCTTGTGTTGGTTTTTGAAGTGCCATATGTCATTTCCATATTGAACAGGGAAGGAATTGCAAATTTTCATTATGTCAAGAATCATACCATATAAATGTTTTGTCTCTCTCTCATATCAATTCAACTATATATATATATATATATATATATATATATATATCTATATCTATATCTATATCTATATATATATATATATATATATATATATATATATATATATATATATATATATATATATATATATATATATATATATATATATATATATATATATAGATATATATTATATTCAAGGATTATGATTATTATTATTATTATTATTATTATTATTATTATGTTGTTGTTGTTGTTGTTGTTGTTGTATCTAGAGGAATTGGCAATCAGTCCAGTCTCATACACGTGTGACATGGGGTCGATTCCAACAACTACCACTATAACCTCTAGGTGAACCATGTCGCCCCCACCACATGACCCACAGATAAACTCAAGGGGATTTGAAGTTGGAACCTCTTGCAGCATAATAGTTCATCTTCAACCCGGATGCGGGTGACAACCGAAGCAATTAATGAAGACTCGACGGAATGATGGCGTTCGGACCAGACAGATGGTGGCCAGTGCACCACCCCAAGTCCACCTGAAATAAGAGTAGGCTAGCCTACATAGTGCATTAAATGTCCGCTCAGGCCGAGATCCAGACAATGTTCGATATAACATGGAGTCCTTCAACCCCTTAGCTCGCCGTCCTTCCCTCACAATTTCTCCGCCCCTTGCTGGAAATCCCTGTAGCAGAACTGTAACAGGAAGACATTGTTAGCTTCTATGCTGTATTAACCTTGGAAATGGACATCATTATTTCCATTCCAGGCTCTGCCCTCTGAATCCCGCCCAGTCGCCTATTGTTCATACTCTGCTATCCTTCCAGGCTTTCTCTCCTGCTGAATTCCAGACCCACCACAATGATATGGTCCATCACCGAATGAGGAGCAACAAAGGTGGTACCTGTGGTGGCAACACTCACCCACAGGCAACACAGAGCTTGGAACCAACCTCTCCACATCCTCCCCATGAAAATTCTCCCCCTCCCAGCTCGCCACTCTGACATTATCCTCAGACATGTAGTGGTCAGGGTCATGGGCAGGCTTCATCTGATGAGCATAGAGATTTCAGGCTTCATACAACCATTTTTGCTCTGCACCCTAGTTCGGTCCCTCCCTCAACTCAGTCAATGTTCCAGAGCAACCTGAACATAATTATCATCACGACGAATGTCACCATTGTCTTCTCGGAAGAGAACGAGTAGCACAACGCTCCTGTGAGAAATTATGAAATGCAGCTTCAGGAGGAATGAGGACAGGGAATTGAACACGACTCTCAGTTGCTCCCGATGGAAGAAGGCAGGGGAATTCAGCGTGGTGGTTTGCATGCTGGAGGAGGACACACTGGAGACATTCAGCCACTAGGTGGCAGCTTAGTTGGTGCTTCTGTTCTGGTAGCTATGACCGGCAACTCGAATGGAACTCTTCCTGTGAGGGAGCCACCAAGTGGCGTGGAGGAAGGCGGCGTGGTGGAGGCAGATGAAGTTTGGTACAAATACGCTTGTCTTATTTTTGAGGAGACTCCTAACCAGCATGAGCCCAGGTGAAGCCATGTGGCATCCACTGCCACCCACGCGCCATCTCAGGTCTTTGATGCTGACTGGTGTGGTCCAGTCATTTGATTTTTTTTTCCTTGCTAATTAATCAGTGGATCTGTCATACTTTCAACTGTGTCATGTTATGCTGTGTCGAAACTTCTTCTGGTTTCTTTGGTGACTGGGTCCAGGTTATCTGTATGGTTTTTAGTTATGGCAAACTAGTTTCCCCAAATATGGGGCAGTTCAGATACTCCTGATGGACTTCGATGCTAACAACTGAGGCTGTGGCCCCTTTGTAATTATATTTTTTATTTCTTTTAAAAGAATTAGCATTACTAAAAAAAAATAGTCCATCTTCATGATCATCACCAATTGAGTTGCCCTTGGTGGAGTTGGGGGGTCACTTAAAATTTTTTATTAAAAAAAAAGGTAAAGAATATATGTTTTGAAAACAAATAGTATGCAAACAATTATATGCAATTATGAAAACAAAGATTCACCATTTTAATTTAAAACAAAACAAAAAAAAAAATACAAAAAAATTGTATATGATTGGGATTGGATCATTATATTATTTTCATCCATCTCAGTGTATTCAAAGTGGAAAACTTAGAAGAATCAATGTACAAGGCCATGTTTTACTAGCAAGTCCTAGTTTGGAGAATTGGGTGTAGAAATTTTGTATGTTGTATCCCCAACCCAGTGTCAAGTTTTTGAATGAGGTTTAATGCCCAAACCCAACATAATATAAGCTGATATAAATGTTAACTTTTCATTTAACTCAAAATATAAGACTATGGATGTGGGGATTTTCCATTCATTAATGGCTTTAATTTTGCTAGGATCTACCTTAACTACTTCATGAGATACAATATGACCCAAATGTTCCACCTCCTGGACTCCAAAGAAACATTTGGATCTTTTTGCATATAATTGTTTCTCCTCCAATAGTTGTAGCACCCTGTCAATATGTTCAACATGATCCTTCCAAGACTTGTTGTAGATTAGTATATCATCAAAAAATACTAACACAAATTTTCTAAGGAATGGTTTGAAAATCGAATTCATCAAACCTTGAAATGTTGAAGGTGCATTGGTAAGGCAAAAAGGCATGAGTAAAAATTCATAATGACCCTCATGAGTTCTAAATGATGTTTTCGGAATGTCTTCAATCTTCATTCTAATTTGATGATATCCTGAACGAAGATCCAACTTGGTGAAGTAAATTGATCCATGCAATTCATCCAGTAATTCATCAATGACAGGAATGGGGAACTTATCTTTAATAGTGAGCTTGTTGAGCTGCCTATAATCCGGACACATGGGCCATGATCCATCCTTCTTGTGCACCAACACTACTGCAGCAGAGAAAGAACTTTGACTCGATTGAATTATACCAGCCTCTAGCATTTCTGCAACCATACATTCAATTTCACTTTTTTGGACATAGGGATATCTGTACGGCCTGATGTTTGGAGGAACACTTCCTGGAATTAGATGAATAGCATGATCATGATCACGCATAGGTGGGAGACCTTTGGGAGTCTCAAATACCCTGGAATGATTGTCCAGGACTTTTTGGAGATCTGGAGAAATAGATGATTCTGATGTGGAAACATCTAGCGAACATAATTGTGCACTTACACCTCTTTGCTCCTTTTTTAGAAGCTTTGTCATACCATTAGAGCTGATTATCTTTCCTGGTTTCCCTGCAATACCCCTTAATTCAACTTCCTTTCCCTCCATAGAAAGTTTGATGAAAAGTTCTTGAAAATTAAAAGCTATTGTACCCAAGGATTGTAGTCATTGGACTCCTAGTACAACATCAGCACCTCCCATTGGAATGGAAAGCATTGGGCTAGTCAATATATATTCTCCCATCGGTAGCTTGATATTATGGCACCTTCCAGAGCAATTTATTGTTCCTCCATTTGCAATCATCACTTGACACTCTGGTGCTGGATATAGGAAGCAATTCAATTCTTTTGCTACCCTACAATGAATAAAATTGTGGGTGCTTCCTGAATCAATCAACACTATTACCTTTTTCTTCTTGATTTGTCCTTCTATATTTATGGTTGGAGGAGTGGTAATTCCCACCAATGCATTACAAGATATGGTCAGATTTAATTTTTATTCATCTAGGCTTTGTTCCTGGAGTATATCCTCTTCTTTTGACCTTTCTTGCTCCTTTTCTTCTTCCTCTTCACAATCTATGTAGAATAATTTCTTCTCGGCACACTTATGACCTTTAGTGTATTTGCTATCACAACTGTAACAAAGCCCTTTTGCTCTTTTTTCTTCCAATTTTTGTGGTGTCAACCTTATAGGTTGTGGAAGACTAGGGGCAACAACACTTCAATATTTATAGTTGTGAGTGGTATGCTTCCTGGTTGCCATAATTTTGCTTTCCATTTTTCTTGCTAACCTGAATGCCTTCTCTAATGAATCAGTTTCCCAAAGGTGAACATCATGTTGGATATTATCCTTTAAAGACCCTACGAACATATCAACCCTATGCTCCTCTGGAATATCTTTTACCCTTATGTTCAATTTTTGGAACTCCTCAATGTGCTCCATTACTGAACCCTTTTAATGTGCTCCATTACTGAACCCTTTCTATCCTCATAATGTGCTATCAATTCTTCCGTAAAAATTTCCCAAGTGATAAATTGTTTATGAGAGCAAAGCCATTGATACCATACAAACTGATTTGGTTCCAAATATACAGTTTCCATACGTACCTTTTGTGTGTTTTGCACATTATTGAGATCGAAGAATTGCTCCATCTGTAATATCCATGTGGTAGGATCCTTGCCATCAAACTTCCTCATATCAATTTTTGAAATATGGTGAGTCTTCGATCCAACATTAGCATCTATGGAATCATTATTAACATTTCTTTTATTCTCATCATGAGTTTCCTTTAGTACCCTTTCATCCTTAGTGCCCATTTCTTGTAGCAACTTATTCATATTTGTCTTCAATTCGTCCATGTCTGTCTTCAAATCTGTCTTCAAATCTGCCATGTCTCTCTTCAAACCTGTGTTCCAATCATCCATCTTAGCTTCCATGCCCTTTATTTTAGATTCCACGCCATTTATCTTAGCTTCTGTTAGCTTTTGTGAGTGTGACATTTGTTGCACTTGTTCTTGTAATTTTGATATATCATGTAGCATTTCTTCCTCTTCTTCATTAGTCATGCTAGATATTTCAGGGTCCTTACTAGGTGTTTGCATTTTCTTTCCTCGGGGCATCAGTTACTGATAATAATGCTTTACTTTGCCCTTTGAATTCCTTCAAACCAAGCTTATTCAAAAATTAAAAAAAAAACTACACACCTTTTTTCACTTTGTAGAAGCCTGATATTGAATCTGATGTGTCTCTGTAATTTCAGATCATTCAGTTCTGAAATTTTGACCTGTAGTAGCCTTATGAGTCCTCTTTACTATGCCACAAGTCTAACCCAAATTGGTTTCTCCAAGGAAGAGTTATGCGAAATCTCCCACAGTGACTTGCTTATAGACTAGTTCAGTACAGAAAACTTGTATGACGTGCCACGAGTCATTGTTTCGACCTATGGATCTCAAAAATGCATAAAGGAAACTACAGTCCGTCCTCTTTCTGTACCTTCTTACGAAATTTCAATCCGATCCTCAGACAGAAAGTTATGACGATTTTCCCAGGTCACCTATTTTGAATGTAATTCAGGAGTCTGCAAAAAGACCAACTTCCTCACATCATATCTCTCAAAATATCACACGACAAGATCTGAAATTTGGACCCACGGTTCAACGCGATTTCTTCTCAAATGGGTTTTTTTTGCGACATCTGAAAGGTAATAAAAAAGACGTTATAGCGAAAATTCCACGATGACCTGTTTGGAGCAGCGAAACCCTAGAATCCAAAGCTTTGATACCAAATGTTATGAAACCAACTCAAGAAAAGATAGAAAATATAGATCAACGCCTTAGAATTCAGCCTCTTCGAGGGGGCAACCTCCTTTACATTACATAAATGAACAATTCTTCGATGATTCAAATGTCAAAACCTCCTTTCTATATATAGGAGTCTAAGGAGTCACAATATAATCCAGCCGACCTAACAATAATAATATAAAGCCACACAAATAACAATAGAGGGATTCTATGGGGCACAGAAATAACAATATGGGGGTAATAGGGGCACAACAATATAAATAAGGGCTATAACTATAATGGTAATAGGGTAATAACTAGTATTATAGGGACCCAACATCGAACCTCGTGCATTGGTGTCATTATGTTGGTATCATTGTTGTAGCTATTGGAAGTCACTCATACTTGCATTATTTGTTTTACAAGAGGAAACTAATTTCCAGATGACTTTAGTGTGGACGAAGATTTCATCACAAAAGGAAAGAGTTAACATTTTGTATTTATTCTAGCTTTTGTGACCAAGTCTTCTCACAAAGGATTGGTTCCTTGTTCTTATTTTGCACATGAGCGTTGAAGATTACATTGATATGCCTCAACTTCCTTGAACGTGTGCCTGTATAATCCGGTGTTCTCCATAATGCAGTACTCTTAGTGCTTTCCCTATATATATATATATATATATATATATATATATATATATATATATATATATATATATATATATATATATGATTCGGTGAAACAGTTTGCATTATATACACAATGTTTAAATCATTGAACATAAACTTCAACGAGTGTGGAAGTCAAGTTTTCTTTCTCAAGCGCTCTGCATATTTTTTTAGATATATATTTCTTCCATTAGGAAGGCCAAGTCACACGGGCATGAGTATGTGGGAGCTTCTACAACAGTGAAGAGGTTGGGTTTCTTGCTAGTGTTTACACCAATGAAAAAGGGCTGAGCATAACAAACAAAAAATTATTTATTCTTGGCTCCATTTGACTGTCAAAGGCCGAGATCTTTGTGGAGAAATTACACCAGATTTAATTGTGCTCTGAAATCTCAAGATGTCAAGGGCAAGTTTGTGTTCCAAATATATTTTTGATGCCAAATTAATTAAGGAGTCAAATTGGAGGTTGAAATACTCATTATATCCATAGGTGATCTGTATCTAAATTGTATTCAAGTACATTAAAGAAGTGAGTCATTTTATACATTGAAATTGGTACTGTGTTGTCTGGTATCTTGCTACTCATCTAATAGTTGCAATTATTTATCATTTTATAGACCAATCTGTAGCTGAAGATAACATCATTTCTCTGATTATATTGGTCTGAAATGGATAGAATAGATGATGTATTGAAACTACTGAATAATTTAATACTTTCCACTGTTGATGAGATGGTTAAGATCAACAAAACCTCTCTTTCCAATATTAAAAATTGTCTCCAAAATGCACATGAGAATATTGAGTTTTTGCAGCTTGAGACAAAGCTACAGCAAGAACAATTAAAACTGAGGAGTCATCATTGTGAACCTGTTTCTATTCATAAGATTGAAATATACTCCCATAAAGCATCAAGGTTTCATGCAGATGCAGAAACTCAGTCTGCACTTCCCAAGCCCATCATCAGACCTTGGGAACAACTTGTCCACAACAAGCATAGAACTGGTCTTGGATATGACAATGACTTGTCCTTTCATATTCCAGACTACTCAAAGCCCATTCAGTTTCAGAGTGCTGGATTCATTCATGACAGTTCACCTCCAGCTGTTTCAGATTCTGCCACTCTTCCACAACAACAACAACAACAGATCGTTAAATGCCAACACTGTGACCGAGTTGGCCATTTGAAAGATCACTATTTTGATCTTCATCCATGTAAGAACTGTCATCAAACCACCCATTCTTCACACAGATGCTTCAGAAATAAACATCCTGCAAGAACAAAGATTCATCTTGGATGGATTGCTTCTTGGCAATGGGCATCAACAGCCAAGAAGATATTCCAAACACATGTTAGAACTTGTTCTAGAGTATTGAACAGTCTTGTAGTTGAGTTTTCTCCATCATCTCACCTTGTATTTGACAGGGGGGAAATGATGGTCATCTACAAGCTTCAAAGTCACATCAAGTGAGCCTGAGCCACAACCTGCCACACCAGTCTTAGAGTTGTAGCCAGAGACAAAGATGCCCGTGAAGATGCCTTCACTTGGTAATCTAGAACACTTCCTCTAGCAGAAGACTTCAGCTTCTTGCCAGTGTTGGAAGACTTCTAGGAACAAAATTGAGAACACTTCCTCTAGTAGAAGACTCTAGCTTCTTGCCAGTTTTGGAAGAGTTCTAGGAATTGCATTAAGCATTCCAGAGTTGTTGGTCATCCTTAAACCGTCACAGGTTGAGACTTCCCTTTTCAGGTTGAAATTCTCCCTTTCATGCGAGGTGAGACCTCCCTTTCATGGTTGAAGGTTTCCCTCTTCAAAACAATTGGAGCACTTCCTCTAGCAAAGGACTTCAGCTTCTTGCCAGTTTTGGAAGAGTTCCGGGAACTGCACTAAGCATTCCAGTGTTGGTGGTCATCCTTAAACCACCACCCTTTATACCAACATTTCAGAGAGCACATTCAACCTAGTGCTGCCATGCATTTTTGCACATTTTTTATTACAAATCTCTTCTTGGACTCATACATAACCCTTCGGATTAAGGGGAGGAATGTTGGACACCTAATCCTCAATGGGTTAGTGTGGAAGCCGAATGGAAAAGAGGAGTCCAAGAGACCGTGGGATGTGAAACCCAATGGTCACATATTGTACTATAAATGTAAATCATTTGTTAATAAAATTGTACTCTCATGATTTATCTTTAATATACTTACAAAGGTTGTTATTAGTGCTTTTAAACCTTTCTAGCCACTACGATGAGTGACTTTTCTCTTGGTTAACCTCACCTTGGATGCCTTGTCCTTAAACATAAACTAATTCAATTTATTTTCACACAAATACATGTCTAAGATACTTATAAGTATTAATACATTCTAAATAACATTTAATGAAAAATTCAATACGTGAACGCTTTCGTCGTCGGCCTTTCTTTGTGCATCCAACTTCTCATATGATTTTACAAGTTCTTTCCATACATCGAAAGGTATGTCAAATGGTTTTTGTTCCAGTCTTTGTTCTTGAGGCATTTTTAAAATTTTTCTTGTTTGGTTGTAATGAAACCTCTTATAGTTGAGTGACATTTGCAATTTTATGTTCTTAACCGACCAACCAGTACCAAATTCATTCCCTATGTCCTGTACCACCATCTTTTTTAGGTGAAGTGGAATCTTAGAGAATGTGAGGTGAAGATGATCTCTAAATCGTTGAAGGCGTGAGTCCTTTAGCCTATTTAAAAATTGTTTGCCTGCATCTATCCTTCTTATCTCCCCTGAAATAGGGTCATACTTTATCTTGGTACCTAAACTACCATTAGATGATGCATACACTGAGGATGAACAAGAATTTTTGGCCCCGAGAGTTGTCATCACACAAGATGTCTCAACACAATGTTCTTCATTATTGGAGTTTGATGTTAATGACACTTTTTTCGATTTTTTTCTTGATCCGAGAGAGGAGGGGGAATTTATCGATTCTCATAAATCTTGTTGATTACCTGGACCTAGTTGATTAGCTTCAGGGGATTTTGTCTTAAGAAAATGGATTACGGATTCAACATCCAAAGCATGAAGTTTTTTAAGTCCTTCTGTGCTAAAAAAATCTTCAAGAAAGGACTCCGTTATCAAATTCTTTCCCTGTCCAAGTTTCATTGATTTACCACAAAGTATAATTATAAAATTATAATTCTAAATTCAAACCTAAAACAAGTAATACAACATATTATATTATGTAATTATTCTATAAAAACAAAGAAAGCTTACCTATTTCGATCCACTTGCACCTCCTTCTCCACATTCCATATCCTCGAAGTAGAAGAGATCGATATAAAAGGATATTCTCCCTAAAAAAACAAAGGATTGTAGGTGAATAATCTCAGAATGGATCTCTAGCACGGAATTTCTAGATAACTTAGTTAAAACTCCAAGTGAAAATTTATGTTTTGACAATTTCTTCCTTTCTTGGAATCAGATTCTCCAATCCTAGGTGATAAAATGGTTCAACTCTTATGCTCTCATGTTTATAAAGGACCTCATGACATTTTCCCCCCTTCATGTTTTTTCCTAAAAAAACCTTACCCTTTTTACATAATTACAAAATATAAACAACAACGGATTTTTACATACTTACATAATATAAACAAGAACAGATTTTTACCAATTAGAAATTAGATTTACCAAATTTCTAAATGTTTTTCTTTTGTCTAATTACAAACTATGTCACAGGGTTCGCCGAACTTGAACCTTGACGTTTGAAATTCGGCGAATCTCAAAAAAAAATTGAAATTCATTCACGTTCCCCAAACTTGAAAGTCTAACCTGAAGGTGAACCTCATTAAAATGCGAACCCCATGTGAACCTAAACGAATTCGAACCTCAACGTGAACCTTAAGGCGAACTTTATCGAATTTGAAAAAAAATGAGGTTCGATCTTAGGGTTCGTAGGTTTTATTTAACGGTTTAGTAGAAAAACCATGGGCACACAATGGTTTTTGGAAACCCTGTTCCCACCAATTTTTTTTATTTATAAACCATGCCGCTCAAAGGATTTTCCACAAGATGTGAGTGTGATCCTATGTGATTTTCCACTATCAAGCAGAGTGTGATTTGTGCAGCGTGAATTTCTGAGTGCATGTGTATTGCTTCTGAGTGCTTCTGTTAGCCGTGAGGATCAATCTGAAGACTACAGTTTACAGTTAGCTCGTAGTGTGACTTTGTGTGCATCTTGAAAACTTGTGTAGTCGAGCGAGTGTGAGTAGTGACTGTGTGTGCATCTTGAAAATTGGTGAACTGGTAGCCTGTGCCCGACACCGTGTGACTCGCGAGTTGTAATTTTGTAACGTAACATGTGTGTTACAGCTAGCCTCGTGTGACTCGCGACTTGTAAGTTTGTAATGTAATTTGTGTGTTACAACAGGCACTGTGTGAGCTATTGGAGGCTCGAGAGTTTACACAAACTGTAACAATAAGTCTAAATTCCATCGCTGACTGTGCCTGGACAGGTGGCAAGCCTCAACTTAGTCATGAGTTTGTGGCATGTGTGTTGTGCAAGTTGCAACTGCAAACTCCATGTCAGTGCAACCGAGTTCGAGCTGAAGACAATTTTGGAGTGTCAAGTTCCACTTCCAAGTTCCAAGTTCCGCCTGGCCAGGGATATTTGACCAACAACAAGGTCATTTGGTCAGTGTGCGGTGTTAGAAGGCTTCAGGTTCAGTTGCATTGTAAATTTGTAAGTTCAACTAAATCCTTTAAGGTTTGAATAACCATTTCTTTCATGAAGGATTTTATTTATGTTTATTTTTCTTAAACCCTTTAGGCTTTGCATGCTAGAAAAAAATATGTTGATTCTATAATATACATAATACAAATACATGGTAGAATATAGATTTATGAAGACTAGCGAGAGATTATTGACATTTTCTAGAGTTTATGGGTTTTAACTTTTGGAAGTATGTATCAAAAGACAAAATCTGAGTAGTTCATCCAGTTCTGCTTCTATATATCTCCTGCATTTCTTACCTCAAGGCTCAATGTAGATGCCATTTTGACATGCACAGCCAAATTTGTGCCTCTTTAGCTTCTTCCTCTAAATGCACACCTTGAACTATTCTTGGTTTTGCACTTCACTCTTGGAAACTTTCTCAAGGCTCCATTTGTTAAAATATGTTGCAAATAAGTCTCTCATGGAGTGGAATGACACCATATCTAGCTCATGACACTCCCTTTTCCATCTTATCTTTCCATTAGCACTTGAAAGTTGATTAATACATTATAATTTCATTTTAGTTGTTAGAATTTTGTACTACTTTCATTTCAATTGTTAGAACTTAGAAGTTAGTATTATTATTCTAAGCTCTATCTATTCCCGTGCTTTGTCCTGAATCTAGATATGGTTTTAAAATTTTACAATATCTCCCTCTTCTTTGTACTCCCTATGTTTTTCATTTCTTGTTTGTTGTACTGTCTTCCATTTTCTCGTGAGGCCTCTGAAAATTTTCGCAATGAATATGGAACATTGAACTTGTTACCAGACTATAGTTTTATGTTGTTATGTTCTTTCACATCTACAATTCAGTGATAAACAGGTAGTTTTGAGTTCATGCATGGTATGGGTCAAATTTGGACTTGCTAAGTACTTGTGTAATGAGGGTTTTAGGGAAGGGTAATGAGGTTTCATGAAAAAAGAAAACCCAGAATTCCCAAGCAATAGAGGAAGTGATAAGGATCCTACCCAACTATATAAAAGCACATAAGAAAGGAAACAAATAGTAATTATTATCAGAAAAATACACTATGTAGCGTTATAGTATTCGGTTTAAAACGGGTTAATGATTATTTTTCTCATTAATAAATTAGTGAAAATTTCTATATTCAATGATCAATCATACATTTAAAAGTCAGAAACATCATATGGTGAAATGAAGATTGTTTGCCTACATACATATCCTTGAATGTATTATGGCATGACCAAAAATTAAAATGATCAATCATGATTCTAGCTTGTCAATTGGCACTAATATATTTTGATATAATCGAAGTGGCTAAACGAGAATTAAGGTGTTGGCATAATATCTGACTATATGCAGTAGTAAGTTTGAAACTGTAATTTGTTCTTCTTGGGACACTAACATACCAAGCACTATTTCCTCTAGATGTTGTATGGACACAATAAGGTCCATGATATTTTTCTCTTCATTTACCTATTGGTATAATTCCTGCCAATGGTATTCATCCAATTGACCAATTGTTGGTGGTATTCTTCTTCCTACTAAATTTTTAATTGTTTGAGTACAACAAGTCTCCTACATTACTAAGTTAGAAATTATAATTACTTTTCCAAGCTCCATTAAAGAAGTTTCATGGAACAAACTCGTCAATCTGCAATCTTCCTATCCACCTTGTTGGTTTAAGACTTACTACTAAACTACAAAGTTATAGCTCAAAAGTTGAAACTACAAAACCTTTTGTTTATCAAACCATTTTTTATAACATTTATCAATAGTAGTGACTCAACCTCCTATAGTTGTTGAGCATAAAAATAGTGAATTAGAAAATGTGATATGTTTTCCTTAGCAGCCTTATAGAGGAGACAGATAATACTTGGATGTGGCCACCCCCCATTCTGGCTGTTCTCTCAAACATCTATCTTAGGCAGATGTGTTCCAACCTCTTTTAATTCTTGTTTATAAAACCATTTTTTTTATAACAGTCATCAATAGTAGTCTAGTACGAATCCAAATTTTTGAACAACATTACAATTATTCCTACAAGGAAGAAGTCTATGCTCGAGAGGAGTTGGTGGTGCCAGCTTGTTGGTTGGGAGGAAAAAGAGCTCTCCCATGGATTTCGTAAAGGAATTTGTAAGTTTTTATTTGTGCTTAATAACGGACCTAAGCTTATTTTGAAGTGCTATATTGGTTTTTTTTCATAGCAAGGTTATTTTGGTTAAATCATTGTTGTGATATCTAAAATTACATGAACTTATATGAGTTTAATATCTACATTAGGATTCCTTGGAAATCTACCCATGTGAAAACCTTAATGTTGTAATATCTACCCATTGTGACTTGAATTAATGTTTGGATCTTGATGTTGAAATGACACAGTTGTGTCTTTGCCTACAGTTAAACATATATATTTTGTAATATTTTACAACCGCTTCTGGGGTTATAAAATTTTGTCTCTCCACCCCTGCCAATGATGTTGGTATCCAGCTATGCCAATGATGTTGGTATTGGAGTTGCCCAACACAATGCTAGTTGTTATGCATATCTCATCCATATGGATTATTAGGAAGCTGTTCCACGGGTTGTGGGTGTCAATAGCCCACCAATGGTGTTATGGGTTGCAATCTGATTTAGTCGTTGTTGATTCACATGGATGGGGAACATGAGCCTCTATAGCCAATCGGAAGCATGACCTCACTAGGGAAAACTTCCTTATCTACTCTCCACTGTGTCTTGAGTAGTTTGCACCAAATATTCATGGTCCAATGTTGGGTGATCTGTAGTTGTTTTGCTAAACCTATTGAAGGCCAACCCTTTGTTATATAAAAAGGTGATGCACTGAATGATACAAAACCAAGCATACTGTAATTCCCGTTTATGTTTGGCTGACAATTTCCATAAGTTGCAAGAAGTACTTATTTATTTGCGGCTTGTAAGTCACTCATTGTCTTTATTAGATGAAATATATTTTATATCTCGTCCTGTAGAAATAGTACTACATCCATGGTTTGTAAAATTATCAATGATTTATATCAAACCTCAACACTCTTGGAGAGCAATGGAATCTCTCACTTTGACTTTGTTCTTGTAATATTATTAGAATAATGTGTGGAGAGACCTTGTTTGCTAATGCATTGAATAAATTGTTAAAAAATAATTATTTAAAATTGATTAATTAATGAAGGATTGCCTTATGGATCCACATCTTTAGGGAAAAATTGCTTGCTTACTAGCGTGCCATGAAATTTGAGCCACCAGTTGAAGGCCAATAGAATCTCCTAGAAAGGGTATAGTGAGATAAGACTAGGGATAGTCTGTTGCATGTTGTGGGCAAACTATAGCTAGCTGCATTGATTAATTGATGAAGGACTGCCTTATGGATCCATAGCTTTAGGGAAAACTTGCTTGCTTACTAGCATGCCACGAAAGTTGAGCCACCAATTGAAGGCCAATAGAATCTCTCCTAGCAGAGGTATGGTGAGATAAGACTAGGGGTAGATTGTTGCATGTTGTGGGAAAACTATAGCTAGATACATTTAAATTCCTAATGTAGTGCGATTTAATGCGCCACTTTATTTTGGATTATCTGACTTGCTTAGAAGGTCAAGAATGTTTTGGATCAACAGAAACAATTTATAAGTAGAAATTGAACATCTCAGTATATTATAATATAAAAAGCTAGTAAAAGTTGGTGGACCAACAAATAGATAAATTACTTAATAAAAAAACTTGAACCAAAACCTTACCTTGATAAGATGTTGGTTTGTTTGAACAAGACAATTAGACATGCTTGTGGCACTGTGAAATAGAAATGAGTTTGCAGAAGCATAACCTATAGAAAAGCCTTTAGGATCTCCTCCTCCTAGATTTTCTCTTAAATTCGTTCGTAAATATGAATTTAAAACGTCCTGCAAAAGAGACAATTACTTACTACAAAACGGCTACAAACAAATCAAGCATATGATATCAAAAATCTAAGCATGAAGTGTTTTCAATTGATATAAAAGGACACACATTACTGACAAATTGAACTTCTTACAAGGATCCACAATTTTCATAGATTAGATATTTCTTTCAAGTCCAAATAGACTGAATAAATTTAATACCTCTCTCGCATTCATACTACTGTTTTGTGAGCATGTGCTAACTACCTTTGACTACACAAAGTTTTCCTGTTCAAGAGTCTTTTTTCCCTTGAGAATCCATGTTCACTATTCCTCTCAGAGATGAGTCCTGTTTAACATTTTCTACATGCCACTGGTTCATTGAATCCATTCCTATTGCCTGTGGAGCATGTGCCTAGGGGGCATTCTCAACATATCATTTCCAAAAATTTCACTTGAACCAATATTCATTTTACTTACTCGGCCATATCACCATTGATTCAGTCATATTGATCGATTTCAGAGATCTGCGGATGTAACAATTCCCATTGATTGTACTATATGTCAACCATTACTACTGTTTAGCATTTTATATGCAATAGTAAAAAATTCAAAGATGTCTTCTGCATTGCTTGCTAAAAAATGCTACATATTAGAATTTCAATATTTAATGAAGATAAGATGATGAGAAAAAAATGGGAGTCATACTTAACAAATAAACAAGGAACAATTGCTAGATAATAAGTAGTCTCTATGATCATGTTGTTACCTCATTATATGTGGTCTGACACTTTCTCTCAACATTCTGACTAACTAGACATAGTTAAATAATCGACAATAAGTGAAACAAAACCCCAAAGGCAATGTGAAATACAAATATAATTACAAGCATGCCCTAAGGTCACCATGTATAACAAATAGAAACATTATTTGCCAGTGGATCAAGATTTTTCTTAAGCCAGTCAACCACATGGATTAAACAGAACTCCACACATATTAGCTACCCACATTCTCTCCATGGTTGGAAAGGTCCACACCTGGCTTGCATTTGAGCTCTCTCTATGCCCCATGACTGCCATTACGAGAACAAACACATACGAATCTACTATCGATTTATATCAATTCCATTACCTACAGAAACATAAAGACGTGCATCCATCAACATGTACCAAAAGAAAATTTCAATAAGAAAAAGAAAGAGAATAGGAAAATTGTGACGATACACCTTTCATGCTGAACTGTCGGAGTCCCCTCTCACCCTTCTCCCCACCATTGACTCTAGGAACTCTTTTTCTCTTCTTTGTGTTGTTCAAGTACAAAGGTAAAACCAATCAGTAATGCTCTATCTCAAACATGACAAATACACAACAACAAGAAGCCAGCAACATAGAGTAATGAATGAGACTCACCCTGCAGTATCTGAAGAATCTATGTCATGCTGATGAATAGCTAAACATTGTACCATTGCGATATAATTGCTTCTGGAAGGTGTTGCAATTGTTGCATCACTACCTTTTAATACAACACTTCCACTTTCCACAGAAATTGATTGCCCTGGTGCACTTTTAGAAGTTCCTAAACATCTATCAACAATTGCATTTGAAGGATATTCTCCCTCCCCTTGTTGTAGAGTTGATTTATTTTCTTCAACATTCATTCCTGCACAGAATAAAGTTAAAGATTTTCTCAAATTAAGAAAGGAATTAAATATCTAGAACTTTATTAGGAAAGAAGACTAAAAGACATTTACAATCCAAACTGCCATTAATAGTTGATAGTAATTGGTAAGCATGATCCTTCATTTGCAACTTTTCTCTTCTTATTAAATCCAAACATGTTTCTATAAATAGAAGGCTAGCCATTTCAAACCTTCACTAAGCTGGTAATCAGTACTATGATCCGATGTATTTTTTTCCCAGTGCAATATTATAAAATAAGTTTGTATTGTTAAGACCTCATGTCTTCTACAGGGGCAGAGGGGAAGAATTAGGAGGTAGGAGTAAATAACAACTGAGGAGAGGCCTAACTTATTGAGCTTTATTGTATCCAAATATATTAAACTTCTGAAACTTCATTGTTTTTCCTAATTCTGCAATTTCTCGCTATGATTTGGATGATAGTAATAAAATCATGTATTTGCTTCAGAATATCTCTCTCAGAGGGGCTTACCTCCTAGAAAAACCTTCAGCTAAACTTCAATTTCAGCATCTCCAAATGAGGCATGAACAACTGTTGAAGCAAACCGAGGTTACATGAGTAAAAGTAAAAGACCTAGAGTATCATTTTGTTTCTGTCTATTTCTAATCCTTGGCACTGACTGAAAAAATTCCAGAAAAGAATTGGGACCAAATAACTTGCCTTCAACATGTTTCTGTATGGCTTATCTAGATTCTAAAATACAACAACAAACACATATTGATCTTCTAGAAGTATAGAAAACATGACACCATACTTCAGTAGATTAGTAATTTACCAAATATGAAGGTAGATATTTCTCATCGTAGTTTGCATTATGGTCCAAGTTCAATTTAAGTAGCATGTTAGTTTTAAATTTCTTATGTGGAGAGGCATTGTAGATTGCTATACTGTTCTTTTGTTTTACAATATATTATCATGTCATCTCTGAAGGCTATTTTCACTAATTCTACACTATTAGATATGTGGAGGATAAAATGTTTCAAGAGGTCAAACTGGCATCTACATGACTTCAATAAATATATAAAGTATTTTATTTATTGTAAGTGAAGAGTTTCATAAGTTAGATGGCCTCCTTACAATAAGTTTCATATTTGGATACAAAATGAAGAATTGAGTAGATTTGGAGTTTCATAAGTTTCATAACTTATAATACATATCTTTTATGTGTCCTATTTAAAAATTTATACCAATGCCTAGTTTACATTGGGTTTCTAGTTCTCAATGATGAAGGCCAAATGGTATTAGAAACCTAAAGCATTTTTCATACCTAAGCCAAATCACTAAGATTTGGATAGATAATTGAATACCTAGTAAGGTGAAGAAACCTATCTTGGGGAAGCGAGAGGTAATGGGTGGATAAGGGTGGAAGAGTTTCATTATCTACCGAGGAGGATGACTGATAACTAAGTTCACTTGGAAGATTGAATCAAATCCAAAAACATGGCAAAAAGGTTGGCATTAGGCATTGGTCTACAATTTTCTTAGAACTCAAGCATCAAGTGCCATGGGGGTTCAATGGTCATCTTAGGCATTATGAATAAGGTCATAATCCCAAGAGAAATTAATATCAATAGGTTAAACCTTTGGAATAAAGAAGTGATTAAATCTTTTGAAATCATTTATTTTACACATTTAAGGGGAGGTATAATTTCAACCGATGTCTGTATTGATTCAGTATTTGAAGCAACTTCTGGCAATGGCAGGTTTTAGACTTTGGCTCAGGCATACGGATGACAAATTATGGAAAAAAATGAGGCATGCATTGAATTTGTCAGTAAAAACAGTTGCAAAGATTGTGAGATAATTTTTTTAGTAGGATTTTTCCTATTCACAGTTTTTCTCTTTTAACCAAATAACTCCAGGTAAACTCCACTTCATAACAATTGTATGGCTTCCCTGTCACAAGAAGGGTCCAAAAGTGGTTATTGTAACTCTGGTCATACAGCTGCCAATTAGCTTCTATGAAAAGCAGATTGGATAGTATTGTTTTATTCATTTGAATTCAAGGTAAAACTCATCCAAATTGCAAAAACATATACGAGATATCAATTTGTTATAAACACTACATCTTCAGCTCCCTCTTTTGTCTATTGTGAACTTTTGCATTTAGCTAGCCAACCTATTATTTAGCTAGCCAACCTGTTAGGTCAAATTAAACTGACTCAACAAGAAATTTTCTAAACTGATCCTTAAATGTCAACAAGAAATTGCTAGAAGAAACAACTTTAACCAGACATTCCTTCCTCTTCTTCTTTCGATGAGCCCAGTTTATTCCAGCACCAATGGAAGTGGTGGCTACAGCTTGATGATTGGTAACAGGAAGGGTACTTTCATTCTTTTCAATAGTATCGTGGACTACCTTTGTAGCCTTTTTTTTCGCAGCTTCTTGATGAATTACAGAGGGATCAATGGCCAGTAGGAGCTAATAGTAGAGCTAATAATAGTTTTCTTTCAATTTAATGAAATAATCTGTAATCCACAAGGTGAAACCCAAGCAGGAACTACTAGAATAGTCACCATTGTCACCAAAGCAACCTATCCTCTCATTTTTCGTTGACTCTTCCCCAACTTAAGGACTACATACCTTTGTCTTTCATGATCACTAGAGGCTGCTTCAAAGCCTTCTTCTTGATCTCACAATCTTGGGCATTGTTACTAAATTAAATATTTAATTGTGGGCTTGCTTCAAATGATCCAAGACACTTAAAAATGCCCCTGTTCAGGATGCCAAGCTAGAATAAGGCACTGGTATATTTTTATTTTTTAGCCATAAATCTGCGATTTCCACTCTATGTTTAACAGGTTGAGAGGCTTGGTTTGATTTGGATATCTAAAGGGCTTTGTAATGACAAGGAAAATTCCCTCTAAGTTTAAGAGGCAGCGAAGCTTGGTTTAATTAGGATATTTAAAGGGCTTTCTGTTGCCAAGGACAATTTCCAGCTTGCCATGTCCATTAAAAAAGGGGCAGTGGTCTGTATTTCTGAGGTGAAAACATGTTGGGTTGCTTGACATCAGTGGATATATTGAATCACGGGTTTGCTGGGAGGATGCCTCTCTTGCTGCACATTTAAAACAACACATACAAAACATTTCTTTGGGCTGCTATAATAGATATATTATTGCTGTGCAAAGTTTGTTTCCAATGTGTTTGAAAATAAACTCATGCTTGTGTAGTAGTTTTTGTTGATTTGCTTGAATGAAAGTTTCATCTGTGTGTCTGTGAACAGTAAACAGTCTGTAATGCTTGGAAATATATTCCAGTTGTTCTTATGTGCATTATAACCATGTTATGTGAGTTTTAGCACTGAAATGCCTTATTATCTTTGGCATGAATAGATGAGTAGAACTGCATTCTAAATGGTTGATAAAATGGTGTGCATAAGTTATTCTTCACAGTTTATGCCCACTTCAACAAGGAAAATGAAAATCTTGTTTTTCATAGCAATATTTGACATACTATTTGTTTTTCTCATTCAGAACCAAAAGTGGAAATTCCATAGTATGTCTGGAATAACTTGAAAGACCTGCAATACTTTTTCATTAATTCAGATGAAGTGTGACTATTATCATTAATGGCCTTCGTCAACCTTTATTCATTCACTGATTGTAAAATATTTGAAGAATAGTCACTTAGAATTAATTCTCTATTTCATGCTTCAACCAAATAGGATTAGGGTCTTTTCATAATAGTTGTAATCTCTGGATATTTTCAATGATTACTCTTTCAGATTTAAGAAAATAAATGCATGAATGCGTTCAAGTGTTGGTTCTGAAATGTTGTTATTTCAAGCTGAAACTTAGATTGGCTGTTTGTAAAGTTATTACATGCATTTCACATCCAAATAGATTGTACCTTATCACTTGGAATTACAACATAAGAAAGTCTTGGTTTTGTCACTTAGGTTTCCAAGTAGTTTTCCTATGAGATATATCATTGAATGTATGAATAGATGATGTAAGAAAAGCACCTAGTAGATGTCTTGCTGAGTAATTTGCAGAAATTGACAGAGCCAAGTGTTGCCTTTATAGGAAGTATAAGATACACATAGAAACTTTACTTCCTTTTATGGTTATCACCATCAGGATATATAAAAAGAGTCTTGTTCAGGGAAGCCTTCCTTGTGGTGATAAGATAAACCTTGAAGAGTGTTATCTACTAGGTTGCATCAAGCATAACCTGGAGAACCCATGGCCCAATGTACAGGGCACACATCATCTTTTTCAGAAGACCAGGAGTCAACATGTACCTATTGACCATTTCTCTCTCCTCTCTATTATTCTCCCTCAAATTTCACAACTTTGTGGGGAATTGTATTAAATTTCACTAGTATGATGACCTTTTGTAAAAGGCTTAGACAACTTGGGACTCGATCGTCGAGTGAGTACACTCTAGAGTGTTTTTTCACCTAGCTAGTTATTCTTGCTTTTCAACAATGAATAATTAATTGAGTTTTTTCAATCACCTACCTCCAAAGTTGGAGTGACGGCTTTGATGATTGAGCCTTGGGTTCATCCTAATGCTTAGAGTCGACGTATATTACCATATTAGGACATATCTAAAGTTTCATGAAATTCGATTAGGTTTTGATAGGATTTTTTAATTTATTAGAAATTCCCGCAGAATGTGATTGTTAATTAAATTGTTCAATTTTTTTTAAATAAATGATCCTAAAAGATGTTAGGTCTCGAGGGCTTATAAGTACTTAAAAAATATGCTTTCCACCCCAACATTCTTCTAGAGTCCACTTTGAGGGTCAAAAGATGACTTTTGGCCCCTCAAAATCCATTTTTGATATTTTAGTGGTATAAAGTGGTGACAAAAATTGAAAATATTAATAAATGGGGGACAAAATAAATATGTCACCAAGTGGAAATGATGTGGAAAAACAAAGTGAATTCAAAGACTAAGTTAATGATGACTTGGACAACCACATAAGAGGGCCAAATCTCAGTGCCAAGTGGAGGGGTGAATTTGCGCATGCTACAACAGTTTGGGGTGACTAAATCCCACCAAATGTGGTCCATCTTCAGTTAGAAAGAGGGTCGAGTCCATCAAGTTGAGTACTGGTAGTCAAATGGAAGTAAACATGGGAGTTAACTCCCCCCATCTAGCCATGTGTTAACACATAGCTGGAGACCATCTAATATAGCCCACGCAGGCTAGCCAAGGTCCTCCACGTACATTCCTGTACATATGTCATTTATTGGAGGATTATTCACAACAGTTAAGCACAAGTTTTGAGGGAGTTTGTCTCCCATTATCTACACTCATCTCATATGTGGCTAGCATCTACACCAATGCACATATCTCAAGAAGAATATGTTGTCGGCAGAGTAGATGATAAAATAGTTTCACTTCACACTTGGGAAGCCCTTGTGCCACATGGAGAATTCAACCCTCATTAGGATTTCCACAGCTATGCCACTTGTTGGATCACTTCTTCATTGGGCGTTTCCCCCAAATATGCATAAATAAACCCACAGACCTCTCAATATCTCATGGTTGGGAAGCTAATGCTTGGGTATATGCTATGATTTTATTATTGCACATGATAATAAAGAAACGTCTTTGAAGGTTTTACCTTGGCATGATGTTGGTGATCTTTTCTTGATGAAAGGTATATTTGTGTTCTTTTGTATTAGTTTTGTTGCATTTCTTTTGGTCGAGCAAGGTCCAAATAGGGGTAGTATTGCCTAGGAAGAGGTAGACAAGTATTTGACTATCCTCTAATGGTTGTACAAATTTGAATAGATTTCATTGTGTGTTTGTGAATAACACAAGTTATTTTTTTCTCTTCTGCAAATCTATTCCTTGAGTTTATGAATTGTTGGATGCAAGTATCCTAAGTGAAGCACATGTTACTTTTGAAAGATTGAAGGTTTGGGGAAATTGTTGGTCATATCAACCAACCTTCAAGAGCAAGTCATGATCTTGCCATCATTAGGGGCAGCCAAAGACATCGAAATGGAGGACATTGATCTAAAAAATTCTTCCCTCAAAATTCTAAATTTTTTCTCTTGGTTACCTTATTTATGGATTCATTGAAAATTTAAGCTATTTGAAGGCTATTTAGTCGCTGACCTAAAGGCCACAAATCAGCCAAGAAGATTTGGTTTAACCCAACATTTCTTGGCTGCCATAGGGTAGAGTTTTACTCAAGTCTTAGTATAGTTAATTTTCTAATTTCTTCTAATTGAGTTTGATCACTAATCTATTGGATGCCCAAGTAAGCTTGGCCTCTTTCACATTATCTTTTGCTAACCTTTTTTGCAGGTATCAAGTGTCTCCTAAAGCTGATTTGTCTCTCCCCTTTTGGACTGATATTGGGCAGCAAGGAGCTTGCTTCTTGGCAAATTTCCTCTACCTAAGAAAGTTGACTTTCATTGAATTTGAGTGGCCATATTTTCCCTTTTTTGGATTGATATCTGGCAGTTGTACTAGAAGACCTAAAACTTCATTTTGAGATGATTTTGGGGCAGATTTTGAAAGGGAAAGAACATTTGTGGATTTGGACAACAAGGACAAGCAAACTCTTTAACTATTAGACCCTTTCATTGTACCTTCCAGAGTGGTTCTACATTCCAAGGATTCTTCATGGATTCCCTATTCTGTAACTCATTTAGACTTATCTTCTCATCCATAAAGGAAGTTCTAAGTTTTACTGGTTTTTGATCTTATCATTGAGTGAAAGATAAAACCAAATTTTGTAACTATTTCTAATTAACATCTAGTTTGATTTTATAATCACTTCTAGCTATTGGAAGGAGGTATCTCTCCCTTTTGAGGGATCATTTGTAAAATTCCTCCAAAAACAAATTCCTTTCCATCGCTCATTTCATAAGAGGGAACCAATATAATACAGAGGCACTTGTTCTTGGGAGTTTGGTGAACTTTTCCCTTTGGCATCCCATTCTTCCTCATTTGCAGAAGGTCTCCATGTGATTTATTGATTGGTTTGTTTTTGTCACTTAACACTAAGTAGATTAAATGAAAACCAATTACATTCCTTTTCATTCTCTTTCTTTCTTTCATTTCATGCATTTTAGTTCATATGCTTTAAACTTCACATGAAAAATACTTAGAGGAGTCTTGTGAAATATTTTAATTTATTTTGAGCATTCCATTTTCTTATAATTTGTATCTTGCTCTATTGCAATTCCAAATCCATTTGATTATTTGAGTAAGTTTCTCTTGTTCCTTTTTTAAAGGCATCATTTATTTATTGAGGCATCTTTATCAGTAATTTGGCAATTGCAAATCCTTTCATCTCCTTTTGAGCAATTAGTAGATTTGAATTTTTTTGAACTTAGAGGAAATTAACCTCTAGCTTAACTGTTGTCTAGTTTTATAGGGCTCCTCTTCACCCATTTCTTTTCCAAGCTTGGAAATGGTAAACACTCGACTTGCTAAATTAGTTTGGGCATGCCCAATGCTGGATCTACTTGCGAGTGGGTTGACTTGAAAAATTAGTTTTATACTCATTAATGAAGCTAAGCTTCTCCCTATTGGATCTCCTTGCAACCATCCTTATCTTTTCTTGGATAAAGTTTTGGATCCTCCATCCTCAGTTCAATTAAGAACCATAAAGAACCAACCGGCAACTATGTCTAATGGGAGGCAAAAGGTTCCAAGGTATTTTCCAATGTTAAAGGATACAATACCTGTCTCAGATGATCTCAAATTTCTTCTACTAGAAGTGGCTAGCTTGGCTTCTTTCACATTGGCTTTTTCTAAACTGTTTTGCAGGTATCAAGCATCTCCTAAAGTTGATTTGTCTCTCCTCTTTTGAACTAATATTGGGCAACAAGGAACTTGCTTCTTGGCAGATTTCCTCTACCTAAGAAAGCTGATTTTCATTGCATTTGAGTGGCGAAATTTGCCCTTTTTTGGATTGATATCTGGCAGTTGTACTGGAAGATCTAAAACTTCATTTTGAGATGATTTTGGAGTAACTTTTGAAAGGGAAAGAACATTTTTGGATTTGGAAAACAAGGACAAGCGAACTATTTAACTATTAGACCCTTTCATTGTACCTTCCAGAGTGGTGATACATTCCAAGGATTCTTCATGGATTCCATATTTTGTAACTCATTTATACTTGTCTTCTCATCCATAAAGGGATTTCTAAGTTTTTTTGGGTTTTGATCTTATCATTGAGTGAAAGATCAAACCAAATTTTGTAACTATTTCCAATTAACATCTAGTTTGATTTTTTAATCACTTCTAACTATTGGAAGGAGGTATGTCTCCCTTCTGAGGGATCATTTGGAAACTTCCTCCAAAAGAACTTCCTTTCCATCCCTCATTTCATAAGAGAGAACCAATATAATATAGAGTCACTTGTTCTTGGGAGCTTGGTGACCCTTTCCCCTTGGCATCCCACTCTTCCTCATTTGTGGAAGGTCTCCATGTGATTGATTGAGTGGTTTGTTTTCTTCACTTAGCACTAAGTAGATTAAATGAACACTAATTACTTTAATTTTCATTCTCTTTTTTTGCTTTCATTTCATGCATTGTAGTTCATATGCTCTAAAATTCACATGCAAAATACTTAGATGAGTCTTGTGAAGTATTTTAATTTATTTTGAGCATTCCATTTTCTTATAGTTTGTATCTTGCTCTATTGCAATTCCAAATGAATTTGCTTATTTGAGTAAGTTTCTCTTGTTCCTTTTCTTAAAGGCATCATTTATTTATTGAGGCATCTTTATCACTAGTTTGGCAATTGCAAATCCTTTCATCTCCTTTTGAGAAATTAGTAGATTTGAATTTTTTTGCACTTAGAGTAAATTAACCTCTAACTTAACTGGTTGTATAGTTTTATAGGGCTCCTCTTCACCCATTTCTTTTCCAAGCTTGGAAATGGTAAACACTCGACTTGCTAAAATGGTTTGGGCATGCACAATATTGGATCTACTTGCAAGTGGGTTGACTTGAAAAATTAGTTGGATACTTATTAATGAAGCTAAGCTTCTCCATGTTGGATCTCCTTGCAACCATCCTTGTATTTTCTTGGATAAAGTTTTGGATCCTCCACCCTCAGTTCAGTTAAGAACATTAAGGAACCAACTGGTAACTATGTCTAATGGGAGGCAAAAGGTCCCAAGGTATTTTCCAATGTTAAAGGATACAATAACTGTCTCAGATAATCACAAATTTCTTCTGCTAGAAGTGGTTACCTAACAGAATGTCTGTAATTTCTCTGCCCTAGGATAAAATAATGTTAACCTAGCAATAGAAAGTTAGGGCTTATAATAATCCATTCATTAACAATACTGAAAAATAACTCTACACACAGAAAGTTTAGGGTATTCCACCAGTTGTTCACATAATGTGTATAAACAGTGTAGACAATGTCAAAGTTGGTGAGGGTAAGTTCAGATGGATCAAATAACCTCTGTGTTGCGTCTTTCTAAACCATGAAGATTTATCCCACTACCTCCTCGACCCGTACAATTTCCTTCTCTCCTGCCACCAATAGCTTCAATCAATGGATGATCTGGTATTGTTGGGCTTTTTTCGTTCCCACCATGTCATTTTCTGCTTCTGGTTATCCTCCCAAGTCCCCTCCTTCCACCTTTTTTCCTATTCCAAATCGGGGTTTTCCCAGATCGAATGATCTATGGTCAACATATTGAAGATGGGAATGAGATCCATAGGTTCTAGCACTGACCCTTTTCGTTCCCACCACATCTTTTTCTGGTTATCCTCCTGATTCCCCTCCTTTCCCCTTTTTTCCTATTCGAAATCGGGTTTTCTGGAGCGAATCGGGGTTTTCTAGAGCGAATGATCTATGATCAGCACATCTAACATGGGAGTGAGATCCATAGGTTCGAGTGCTAGCCCTTTTTCATTCCCATCACATCCTTTTTAAGTTATCCTCCCAATTCCCCTCCTTTCGTCTTTTTTCCTATTTGAAATCGAGGTTTTTTGGAGCGAATCGGGGTTTTCTGGAGTTAATGATCTATGGTCAGCGCATTGAACATGGGAATGAGGGCCATAAGTTCCAGCATAGTTAGGGCAAGCCAAAAAAAAAACCTATTTATTGGCCATGTATATTTATTTCTTGAAATTAAAATAATCCCTAGTAAATATATAAATAAATATATATACATATTCAACATGTCCAATTAACAACTACACATTAAGAAAGTTCATGCACTCTTATATGGATAAACATGTTTATTATCATTCATGAGTTTCATCAAATATTTAACGTATTATTCATCAACTTTGGATATTCATCATCTTCAATTAACAAATATACATTAAGCAAGTTCATGCACTCTTATATCGATAACAAGCTTATCGATTATTGAATTTAGGCTTCGGTGATCCATATCGATAATAAGCTTATAGATATTTTTAATAAATTTCATTAAAGATTTAACATATTATTCATCAACTTTGGATTGGGCGAGGATGAATTCTAGTATATTACCAAGTGTTTGTTTTATTTTCAATTGCAGTTTTTACTTTCATGATTAATTTGGTTGTAGTTTTTACTTCCACGATTAATTTAGGCTAATTTATCTAGGTAATCATTAATGATCTATTTGGTGCTTTGTGGGGGTTTTACTTTTCAACAAATCTGAAGTACCTATGTTGCATTGAGGTCTGGTGACCTTGTTCAAAAACTCTAGCAAACATCTTTGAAACCATCTACTAGCACTAGTTGAACTTGAGATTTCCCAAAAACTGAATGGAACAAATAAGGGTTGCTTTGCCAATCCACTCATAACCTAATCCACTTTGGTGATGAAGGGAAACCAACTATAAGATATCAAACACCTTTCCTCATGCACAGTGTGCATAGAGGCTCTACCCCTGTAAAGGTTTGAACATGTGTTGTTTACATTGTAGTGCCCATAGTTGTAACATTTATACTTTTCTCCTGTCTCCTTGGGAGGAATATATCACTTAGGCATCATTTTAGGATTTATTGATTTATGCAATAATTATTTTAGTCATTATTGACATAGGTTGGAAATGCCATAGTGTTTTTTTCTAATTAGAAAAAAAATATCATTTGTGTATTAATATTAATGCAAAGGTGTAATTTAGATCATCTAACATATATTAAATATGCTTCACATGTATGACCTGGTAGTATAATATGTTCAAAATCTAATATTCAGTAAATATCGGAATCTCCAGAGGATTCAAACAATTTCATGAGAGTCTAGTACCACTATGTTCCTACTGTACATTCAAACTAGATAAGCAACTTGATATCCATGTTAGAAACTAGTATCCAAAATTCAATAGATATGACCCTAATAATCAGAAGTGTAGATCTGCATGAAAAGTTAAGACTTCAATTCGGGTTCAATCATTATCATAAGAGTGTAACAACAATGGTGGAGAATTTCATAACTGAAAATGCAAACAGCTAACATGAAAATTAGAATGGTTAAAATAATGGAATAAGAAATAAGACTATAACAATTCCATAGATGACTTTCATAAAAAAAATTATCATTGTTGTGTATTGCAGGTGCTAGGAGAGGCCATGGAAACAAATGAATCTATCTCCAATGAAGACACACAACATGATTTAGGGCATCAGGTACTTAAATATTACATTAATTTATGAAATATAATAAAATGAAATTTAGTTTCCGATCCTTGTTTTCCTAAACCTAGTAATTTATATAGCTTATTATTCAAAATTGGAAAAAAATAATGCATATTGATTATTATTTTAGGTGGAAAATGTATTTGCAACAAATACAAAGTTGAACCCTTTTACTGTAAAACAACCAAAATATGTACACAAGGGTGGCCCCATACTGTTAAAGCACATCGCATGAGAAAGTGGGTGGAAGAAGATATGAAAATTGAGTCTGCAAATAAATAGAAATTGGTGGCAATGAGCAAGAGGTTAGTCATGATGATAATACATGGAATGAATAATTTGATACAATTGTTATACTTTGTGGGTGTTATAAATAAGTTCAGCTATAAATTAATGGACAATATAAGTACATTATATAGTCTAATCTCTAACCTTGGAAAAAATAATGCATGTATCAATTATTTTAGGTTGGAAACGGAATCAGAACAAATGAGGAGTTTAATCATTTTGATAGACCGATACAAATACGTGCATATGGACGTGGCCTACGCCGTACAATTAAATCACACAAAAAGAAATGGGTGGAAGAGGATATGACAATGGAGTTTGTAAATGCAATAGAAGATCAACACAATGAACAAGAGGTTGGTAATGATGATACTACATGCATGGATGAATAGTTTGAGACAATTGTTGTTTTTGGATGTTCCTATGGTATAAAATCTAAGAATATGAAATTGTTGTGGCTTGTTTTTAAAACAATGTGTTCAAAAATAATATTTTTAATTTATTGTATATATGTATAATATTGTTTTGTTGAGTGATTTATTGTGTATATCTTTGAAATGGATCCATGTTTTATACAGTAATTGCTATCTAACATTCAATAATGGTTGCATTTAATTATAGGTAAATGATGTTGATGATACACCTACTAATGATCAATATCCAACTAGACCATTAAGAATTCAATGAGATGATCCAATTCATCCTTTAAACCATACTAGGAGAAGAAGCGAAGCATTGAAGATAGAACTACCACGTGAAAAATTTGAGGAATTGATGAAATTATCATACACTGATGACATGCCATCCACTGCTCAGAGTATAGATGTTGATGGAAATGTAATGCATGAAGAAGGATTGAACGAAATGCTCACAAGTTTCTTTGGGGATGGAAACAATGATGAGGGTGATGATCCTATGCATAATAATGATGATGTTGATATAGAGGGAAATTACCACCAACATAATTATGATGATATCAACATCAATGAATCAATTAAGCAAGCAACAAAGACAGTGGTGTTCAAATCGGGTGCAAGTATAACATCCAAGCTTTCATGCACATTAATATTATTGGAAATCAAGTCATTATTTGGTTGTTCAGACAAGAGCTTCACTACTTTACTAAAGTAATTTGAATTATTTTTCTAGTTTTGCATTGTCAATTTGTGTCCTCTATTATAATATAAGTACTAAATTCATTTAATTTAATTTGAGGTGGATTTTACATTATGGTATATAAACAATGTTATAAATGACATTTATAACATGTGGGTTTGAAAAAAAACTTATAGGGCTCTAAAGGATAAAATATACCCTGAAGATAATGTGTTGCCATCAACTTGTAGAGAAGCACGTCAATTGTTAGTCAAGTTTGGGATTGAATATAAGAAAATTCATGCATGTAAGAATGATTGCATCTTATATAGACGAATATAAAGACAATGAAGAATGCCAAGTTTTCAAATAAAAAAGATATCATACGGATGTTTCGTTGTATATCTCTTGCGCAATTGATGGATTGGCATGCAAAGAATAGGAGTAAAGACGGATTCATGCGAATTCCTGTGGACTCAAAAGCAATGGAACATATAGAGGAAAAATGGCCAATAAAATTCAAAGATGAACCTCGCAGTATTAGGTTAGGACTTGCAATGGATGGAGTGTGCCCTTTCTATTTCCTAAACACAAATTATAGTGTTTGGCTAGTTGGAATGATAGTATACAATATTCGCACATGGATGAGTGTTAGAAAGGAACACTTTATGCTAACTCTCATTGTTCGAGGAAAACATCAAGTGAAAAAAATGGATGTTTACATCGCACCTTTTATTGATGAGATGCAATTGTTATGGAAAGGCATATGAATGTATGACATATCACGTTCTCCATCAAATAGGTCCTTCATGTTTAATGGCATACTATGTTGGACAATTCATGATTTCCCAGGACTTGGTGTTTGTTTTGGTAAGAGATCAAATAATTTGCATATTTGTAGTACATCATAATTTATTTTCAATTCACGTTGTATATAAGTATTACATTATTATTTTTTTCTTATGTAAGCTAGTTATTGATTATAGGGCTACAAATAAAAGGGATTTTTGCATGTCCAAGATGTGCAAAATAATTTGAGGGGCGATATTCTAAAGATCTACACAAAGTTATTTATGCAAACAACAAGGCTTTTCTACCACCTGACCATAAGTTCAGAAACCGCCTAAAGAATCAATTTGATGGAAAAATTGAAAATAAATCTCCTCCCAAGGTTGTGGGTATGTCCAGCTGATTGGCTTAAAATGTATGGAGATTCTGAATCAAAAGCTTGGAACCATTTTTTTCATCATGATCATTCAATTGAGGACCCAGAACAAGTTATGGTTGAAATGCCAAAACGAATGAAAAGGAAATCCATATTTTATGATCTCCCTTACCGGAAGGATCTATTAATATCTCATTTACTAGATCCTATGCATGTTTTCAAAAATGTCCCTGATTCTATTTTTCAACATATATCTAGAAAAGATAAAGACACTTTATCATCAAGGAGGGATATTTCTCTTTCACGTACCAAATTTGATAGATGATATTTGTCGCCATGTAAGGAAAATGAATCATATGCAGAAGCTCCATGGATACTAAAAAGGAAAGAGTTAGATCAACTAAAAAATGTGATTCGTTCAATAAGAACAATGGATATGGATCATCATTGAATAAAGCTTTTACAGTAGAGGGACATATCATAGGATTCAAAACACTTGATTATCACAATTTTATGAAGGTATTAACATCAATTAATTGTTATTCTTATCATTTACTTACTAAAAATTATTTTGATATATTATGATAAATCAATACTAATGAGCTATAATAATTTGGTTTGATACCATATCATGCCACTAGAAATAAGAGGGGATTCATGCCTTAGAACTGACTTAAGGAATGCCATATGTCAATTGTCAACATTTACGAGGTATGTGGTCGCTTGATATTTACAAGGTTTTACGTGGTATGAAATTTTCCTCTATATGATACAATGATATATTATATCTCATTCTAAATGTCACTAAAAATTCATACTAAGTTAATGACAATATCTAATTAGGTGGGTGACCTCTAAAGATATCCATGAGTCTAAAGTGCCAATATGGAAGAAAGAAATCACAGAAATTGTATGTGTATTTGAAAAGGGGCTCCCTACAAGTTTCATGGACCTACAGGTCCATTTACTTATACATCTAGTTGATGACATTGAAATGGCAAGTATCGTTTCAACGAGATGGATGTTTTTCTTTGAGAGATAAATGAAAACCCTAAAAAGATATTTTTTGAAGAAGGCACATCCAGGGGTTGCATGGCTGAAGGGTATGTACTGAATGAAGCATTTTCTTCCTATGTGAATTCGTTGGTAAAAATTTTGAAGATGGTGCACAATTTTGGGATCAAGAACGTGCATCTGATATTATAGATGGAGAAAAGCCTCAAACTAATGGTGTTCAAGAAGTAATTGGTATGTAAAATATTCATTATTATAGTTATTTTAGAATCATGTACTAAATAATTTTTGGCTTCCTGAATTCAAAGAATAATAGTTTAAGTTTGAATTATACATGTTGATTTTTAATAGGTGTTGATGAAAGTGTTGTGCTCAAAAAGTTTGTCCTCTGCCAAATGGAATTCATGAATAAATGGATTGATATGTATGATATAAAAAGGAAAGAAGTGTTAGAAGCAAGGAAAAAATTTAACATATCAAACCCAAGGAATACTCCACTTCCCACTAATATTTTCGGTCAATGGGGAAAAGAATGCACAATAGAATGGGTTTCTAAACAAATTCAAAACTGAATAGATGAGGAAGGAATAGATGCAAACATAATAGAAGATGAGATCAACATGTGAAGAGGATGTGAAAAAAAGGTAAACTTTGAATTATTACAAAATGTTGCTTGAATACATTATTCACACTGTTAACTATTTAACTATGCACAATCATATTTAATTTCACTCAAGTAAATGGCTTGCCACAGGTGACGAAGTATCCTGCAATATGGACATACGGTCATCATTATCATGTAGAAAGAGTAGTTGCAACAAGATGATCCTTCGATTGTGGAGCCATGGTTGATTTCAAGCAATCATGTCTAGCAAGTTCAAAAGATAAAAATGTTATTGAAGGGAATCTTCAATACGTTGGAAAAATACAAGAAATTATTGAGTTAGATTACCGCTCTTTCAAATGTAATATTTTTAGATATAAATGGTATGAAGCATTTAACAGGACACGGAGACATGATATCCATAGTGGATTGTTTTCTATAGACTCATCAAAATACCTACCACAGGATAAGGAGCCTTATGTTATACCAATTCGCTGTGAGCAGGTATATTTTTCATGAAAAAGATATAATAAATATAAGAAATAATGGTCTTATGTAATTTTTAATTCATTTTTTATTGTGGATATATACATTCTCATTGATAATAAAATTTGATACCACCGGGGATCTAATATAGTTATCTTCTTCACATGTAGGTTTTTCCTATGAAGATATTTTGGATCCAAAATGGATATTTGTCATTCATTATGATCTAATATTAAGTCATATCTTCGAAGATGCCTCAATAAATACAAGGAAAAGTAATGATGACCAACCAAATATAGTTCAAGAATCAAGGAACATAGAACAAATTGGCATCAATGATGACGTTCAGCCAAAAGACTGTGAACTAGATGATGGTGACAACATTCCTTTAGTAGTATGGAGAAGTGGGGCTAGAGGTCTATTTTCACAAAATGATAAATTAGATGAGGCAACTCACCATGCAAGCCAACAATTTCCAAAGGGAAATGATGTTATAGAAGAAGGAAATATTGATGATATACAAAATGAAGATCAAATTAATAGATCTGGTAACATTGTTATTTTTGATCTAGAAACAACTTTTATTGATACAGAATATGACAAAGGTGAAGATGAGAATGATCACAATATGACTTTAGCAGAATGGTTTAGGAAGAGTAATATTAATTTCCTGCAAGAACATATGAACATTGACAAGGAAGCATTGGAAGACATAGATGTAGATGATAACATAAATGAATACTTCTAGATAATTTACAGGGTATGTAATTCATATTTAAATAAGGACAATTATTATGTCCCATTTTGAAATGATTCATTGTTATTTGGTTGTAATAGCCATTTAATTACCATGTTTAGAACTCATAATCTAAATTGGTGTTTTGAATATTCTTATAGGTATACTCATTACTTGATGCAATTAATGTCATTAAAATGTATGTTAATTAATATGGTTTGTTGGTTGGAAATAACAAGCTCAGTTAGTTAGTTAAGAGTTACTATGGTTAGTTTCATTTATTAGTTGAAAATGGTTAGAAATGATATGGAGTTATGACCAAGACAAAATGAAAATAGTTTATGTGTGTATAAATTGTCACATATTGTGCATATAGACAAATATAACTTAACACACAAATATAACTTGTTAAGTTGAATTTATGGAATTAATTAACACAAATATATTAAACTACACTACAATAGAAAATTGAATTATTAAGGATATTTGGATGAGTAATGAAGGTGAATTCAAACTATCTAATATGTTTATTCATTTTTGTGTTCAATAATAACTTTCCCACATGCAGGTAATATTTTCCCCATATAGGGAATCCCTGATGGCATAGGGACCCTATCATTGTATTGCTGTCATTGTTATCATCATTTAATCATCATCCTCATTGCCATTGTCAGCATCATCATATTCACCATCGCCACCACTATCATAGGTCATTTTTTGATGAGGATTATCATCTATCTTCCTTGGTTTTTAATATATATATGATGATGATGATGATGATGATGATGGTGATGAGAAAAAAAATCATTCGCCATAAAAGGTTACCATACATAGACTATCTTTAAAGGTAGATCAAATTATTTTTTTGCACACTTCCAAAACATATGGTTTCTATTCCAAGGTAGATCTTGAACACATTGATGAAGCCAATTTTTTCTTGGATGTATCATCCAAGAATTTTGTATATTTACAAGTTCACCTATCATTTTCATTGTTTTTTAAAATGTTAAATATTTTCACACATGATATACTGAATAGTTAATGGACAATAAAAATAGTTTCCACGGTTGATATTATTCTACTTATATGCTCTTTGTAACTGAACAAAATTATTAATTTTGTCTTGAGAATTAGACTTGTAGCACAAATAAAATGGTTTGGAATCTTTTAATGCCTACATCAATTCACAACTACTAACCGTTGGTTTTGCTTTCTCCTTAAATTTTACAACCCAATTTGACTTAAACATGCTTAACTGTGAAAAAACCATTTGTCAATACTTCGGGTTTTACAAAATTTCTATAAACAGCTATCTATACTTGGTAATCTAAACAATATCAACAAATTCACAATCTCACATATTGGTTAGAAGAGGCCATCGTCAAAGTGAATCAAATACCAAGAATGATCTATGTCTACTAAAACCTATAATCACATTGTTTCCCTAATAGCAACTAAAAACTTCTATACCGAGTTGTTGAACTTTTGCAACCAATTATAAACCTTCAAAAAGAAGTTGTTTTCTAATGAGGATTATTGCCATATCTTCCTTGGTTTTACAAGGAAAAATAAATAAAATTTCATTGGTTATCAAAGGTAAACCAAATTAATTATTTGCACACTTCCAAAAGCTATGGTTTTGTATCCAAAGTAGATCCTAAGCACATCAATGAAACAAACTTCGTTTTTATGTATCATCCAAACATTATGTACAATTAGAGACTCACCTCTAATCCATTGTTTCTAAAAATCTTGAATATTCTCATACATAATATCTTGAACAGTTGGACAATACAAATAGTTGCCATCGCTATTCTTCCATTTATATGCTTTTTGCAACTTATTTGAAAGAGAAACTTTTTCCCAACAATTAGACTTGTAGTACAAAGAAAATGGTTAATACATATGATTTGACCAAAAATAGTTACTACCAAAATTCAACCAAAAAAATATTATTGCATAAAAATAGAATTAAAAACAAAAAAAAAACAAAAACAAAAATTTCCCAAATTAAAGATAAATAAATAAATTATCAACTTTTTTTTTACCAAAATTTAATGATTTTTTTAGTGCTAATACTAACATCACCATTACAACAAGATATTTTTCTAGTGCTAATACTGCCATTACAACAAGATATAAGAGGGATATAATGCAAAACATTTAATAATAATATGTATGTAGAAGATGGTCTTCAAGCTAGTGAATTCATGATAATCAATGGGACTACAGTCAAAATAATTGTATGTTATTTACTTTTTTAAATAGATTGTCAAAATAATTGCATAAATCAATTTTTTTAACCAAAATTTAACAAAAACTTTGTTGGTGCTAACATTAGAACCACCATTACAACAAGGTATCTTTCTAGTGTTGACAACACCATTATAGTAAGATACCTCAAGAGAGATAGAAAATGTAAAACGTATGATAGTGATATGTATCCAGAAGATGGTATTGAAACTAGTAATTGTTCACGAATCCATAAGATATCTAAGGTAATTCTCATTATCATAATCATTGTCATCATGTTGATTGTCATCATCATCACTATCATCCTTGTCATCGTTATTGCCATCATTACAGTATCATCATAATCACCATTCATGCCATCATCGTCAGCTCCATCATCATCATCATCATCATCATCATTATGGACATTGTTTGCAATTATTCATAATTATAGATGTTGTAAGAAATATCGTCAACCCAAAAAATGTGATCAGTGCTAGAAAAGGGTTGTTTAGGACACATTGATATATGTAAGAGAAATAACAACTCTATTTTTGAGAGATGATCGATGTTAATCATCATCACCACCGTTATCATTGTCATTGTCATTTTTATCATCCCCATCATTCATTAATGTAATTTCTATCATCATTGTTGTAATCGCCATCATGGACATTATCATCATTCATGCCATTATTGTTTTTGATGATGACATAGATGAAAATGATGATGATGATGATGACAAGGATGATGACACCAAAGATAATGCCTATGATTATGGCAATGACAACATTTAAAAATTGGGAAGATTTGCCAAGGTCATTAGCATCATCATTATCATAATCATTGCCATCATCATCATTTTCATTGTAACCACTATTGTATTTATCATCATAATGACAAAACCTGTCAACGCCATCCCCTTCATTTTCATCATTGTCAAGATTATTAACATTGTCATCAATTGTTCATAATTTCCAATGCCATAAGGAATACCATTAATGCAGAAAATATGATGTGTTGTAAAAGTGATGCAAAATCGAACATAGAAATGGGGGCAACAATAGATGTAAAATTGGATGAAGAGTGGATGCAACATAAGTAGATTCACAACCACATGAAAAACCTGACACAAAAGTGGATGCAAAAGTAGATGCAAATGTCGATACAAACTTGGATGCAAACATGAATGCAAAAGTGGAAGCAAACATGGGTCCAATGGTAGGCGTAAAACTTGGCACAAGTTTTGGTGAAACAAATGTGTATGAAACAACGGACGTAGAAAAGGACGAAAAATTAGATGCAAAAAAGAGACAAACTTGGATACAAAACAAGGTAAAAAAAGGGATGTAAACATGGACACAAATATGGGTGCAACAGTGGACACAAAATTAGATGCAAAAATGGATGAAACAAAAGTTGATGCAATAGGGGACGCAAAAACATACACAATATTCGATGCAAACTTGAACACAAAAGAGGGTGCAAATGTGGATACAAAGGTGGAAGCAAATGTGGTTGCAATGGCAGGCATGAGATATGGCACAACAAAAGTGGATGTAACAATAGACAAAAAAAATATGCAAAATAAGATGCAAAAAGGGATGTAAAAGTGGAAGAAAACATTGATGCAATAGGTGAAACAAAAGTGGATGCAAAAAATGGATACAATGGAAGTAAATGCAAAAGTAGATACAAAACGAGATGCAAAACCAAATGCATAAACCTAACACAAAAGTGGATGCAAAAAGAGATGCAATATTTGATGCAAAATAGGATGTGAACATGGATGCAAACTTGGAAGAAAACATGGGTACAATAGTAAGTGAAAAACATGGTGCAAATTGTGCCACAACAAAAGTGGATGTAGAAGTGGATGTAATGATAGATGCAAAAAAATAATAAAACTATGATGCAAATGAAGATGTAAAAAGGGATGCAAAAGATGGACTTTAAAATGGGTGCAACAGTGGATGCAAACGTGTATGCAAAAGTGGATGCAATAGAAGTCAAGGCAAAAGTAGATGCAAAATGAGACAGAAAACCTAATACAAATCCTGATCCAAAAGTGGATACAAAAAGGGATGCAAAAATAGATGTAAAAGTTGATGAAAACCTAGACACAAATGAGGATGCATACGTGGATGCAAAATTATAATCAAAAGTGGGTGCAAAAGGAGGTGCCAAAATAGGTGCCAATCGTGGCACAAAAATATTAGATGCAATATTGGGCACAACAATAGATGCAAAAGAGGATGTAAATATGGATGCAAAACAAGATGGAAAAGTGGATGCAACAAAAGTAGATGCAAAATTATATGCAAAACTAGACACAAAACTTGATGTAAAACTTGGCGCAAAAGGGATGCAAAAATGGATCCAAAAAAGTATGCAAAAAATGATTTAAAAAAGGGTGCAAAAAAGGGTGGAAAAGTTGATGTAAGTGTAGGTGCAAAAAGTGGATGCAAATGAGGATGAAAAAGTATGTCAAACAAAATTAGGTGCCAAAGTTGATGCAAAACCTAGAACAAAACCTGGTGCAAAGGATGACACAAAACTTGGCATAAAATTTGGTCCAAAACCCGATGTAAAACCTATTGCAACACCTAGTGATAAAATTGGTGTAAGATTTGGTGCAAAACTCGATGCAAATTTTGTGTCAAGTTTTGCACCATATTTGATAAATGGATGCAAATAACACCAAAAATGGGCTCTAGATGCAAAAAAAGATGTAAAAAGGGCGCTAATCACAGGGATTTGTTGTAGTGGGTAGAGTTCTTTAAATCTTATTGTGTAATTAAAGAGATGATGGATCGGATGAAGTCCATTGCAATAGGTGTACGTGTAGGAGGATTGTATAAACTGGATGTTAGGAGTGCGTCACATCAAGCATTGGCATCATTAATCATGTCTGCAGAGAATCTCTGATATTAGAGATTTGGGCGTATAAACTTCAGTGACCTGCTACTTCTTCAGAAAAATGTTATGGTGAATGGTCTTCCTATTTTGAAGAGTATGCATGTTGACTGTGAAGCATGTTCCCTTGGTAAATTACACAGAGATGAATTTAATGTTATTGTTGATAGGAAGCATAGGGATATACTTTAACTTGTACACACTGATCTATCTGGGCCAATGCAGACAAGGTCGTTAGGAGGGGAATACTATTTTATTATATTTGTTGATGAATGTACAAGATTCACTTGGGTGTATTTCCTCAGGCAGAAAATTCATGCTTTTGAATACTTCAAGCAATTCAAAAGTATGATTGAGAAGAAAACAGGAAAGTTCATCAGAATTCTTCGCTTAGACCAAGGTGGAGAATTCAAGAAGGGTGGATTCATCAAATATTGCAAAGAACACAAAATACATCAGCAATTCACAACACCTTACATTCCTCAGCAAAACGGTGTTGTGGAAAGGGAAAATAGAACCCTCATGGAGTGTGTCCGCAACATGTTCAAAGGTAAGAATTTGACCAATGGTTTTTTGGTAGAAGCTGTGAACACTACAATGTATCTTAATAATAGGAGTCTTACTAAGTGTTTGGATTATAAAACTCCTTTCAAAGCACTGTTTGGCCTCAAGCCTGTAGTAAGCCATCTTAGAGTCTTTCGATATAAGGCTTTTGCTCATGTCTCAAAAGAAGATAAGAAGAAGTTAGATTCAAAAGACATTAAGTGTAGTTTTTTTGGATACTGTAGTGAGTTTAAGGCTTATAAGTTGTGTAATACTTATATTCACAAGGTGTTTGCAAGTAGAGATGTGGTATTCCATGAATAGGTATATGATGGGAACACTGTTCGGAGTGATGAAGAATGGCATATTCCTCTAATTTTAGAAAAAGGTGGTGAAACAGGGGTCGATGAGAAACAATAGCAATAACAACAATAAAAACAACAACAGAAGGAGAAAGAAGAAGTGGTCGATCAAATTAGATTTTAAACCAGTCTGTAGAGGGGAGATCAGAATAGGTTTGAAGCCACTCCACTAGTCAGGAGATCAAGTAAGAAAACTCAATTTCCAACAAGATATAGGGAGAATGATTTTATAACTAGTATGTTAAGTGTTTTTGAACCCTCTAGTTATAAAGAAGCTAGTCAATATAGTGAATGGACGGTAGCCATGGAAGAGTAATATGAATCAATACTTAAAAATGAAACGCAGGATCTAGTTGAATTACCTAAAGGAAAACAATCCATATGATCCAGGTGGATGTTGGAGGCCACCCACCTATCCCATTTGGACCCCCAAAACTATCTCTTTTATTTTTTTTAGTTTCCTAAATTGTAGCACAGTTTACTAATTTAGCAATTTTTCGGGTCCTGAACTTCCGGAGCCGTTTTGAGACCCTAAACGATGTTTTTTTGGAAATCTAGGGACAACATGTGTCCATAGACCCATGTTGCCCTTCCCAAAGTAGTAGTGCTCGGATAGATCTTTCTACCAAGCTATTGTATGCATCAAGCGAAGATTGTATGCCAGAGCTACGAACCCCAGAAATTGATGTACCAACTTACCCAAATGGGTCCCACAATTTGGCGTTTCATCTTCTAGGGTTAGGTTTTGGGATGTAAAGGGTTTTCCATTGTTTCTCAACAATAAATAGGCCTTTGAGCCTCATTATAACACAGTTCAGAGGCATGTAGCCCCCACACCTCTTCTCAGAGATAAGCTACCGTCGCCCTAGCTGGTTTATTTCCATTTTTGGTTGTAAGCATATTTTAGTAGTTTCCATTAATAAAATGAAGCATTATTTCCATTGCATCTTTGTGTATATGGTTATCTCTATATTTTTTTTCGTTCATGTTTAAATCTGGATCAGTGGTATCAAAGCGGTCTGCTTTTTCTCTTTTTTTCTTTGCATGTCCCCAACAAGGTCGGGATATAAGGAGTTAGGGCTTGAACTGGTCGAACCTTTGCAAGACCAGCCTTGCAAATCTCGACGACCTCCCATGGCAGATGAGAAGAAAGATGAGGCGGTAGGAGATCCTATCAAAATCTTGCTCGAAGAAGCCGTCGAGCGACAAAGGAACACGATGATGGATAACTTTGCGCATATCCTTTAGCAGCTACCTAGAGACGACGCATCTACTTCCAAGAGCTACTCTGGAAACACCACACCCTTTAAGGTACAAGTTAATTTTTAAATCCCCATCTTCGAGGGTTAAATAGATGTAGATGCTATAGATAAATGGTTAAATCTACTAGATGGATATTTTTCTGTTCATGAATTTTCAAGTGGGGAAAAGATTGTTTTTTCTCTTCTCAAAGTAGCCCCCCATGTCAAGGACTAGTGGGAAACTTACTGCGAGCAAAAGGATGAAAGTACAGGCTCATTGTTTTCAGCCTCACCCACTTGGAATGACCTTTGGGATGTCATTAAGGAGCAGTACTACCCTGTCAAAAGCTATGAGGACAAATACATCAAATCGACCACACTGTGGCAGAGATGAGACCAAGATGTCCTAGAGTTCACAAACATTTTTCATACCCTTCACACACAGTTGGGTATCAAAGATTCTAAGCTGTATCTAGTACTCAAATACCACTTCTCCCTACATAGATACATCCAGGAAGAGATGGAGTTCTTGAACATTTCCTCACTTGGCACAACATACCGATACGCTGTCAAAATCGAGCAAAAGTTCAAACAAAAGAAGTGAGACTTTGGATCTGCAAATCTGAAGCCCAAAGGAGAAAGCCAAGGTGGGGTGACCCAAGACAACCTCTCGAAGCCACAATAAAAGAAAAACACCATGAAGCCAAAGAAGGACACATGAAAGTGGTGTGAGTTCCACAAGAGTCCCACTCATAACACTAGTGAGTGTCAGACCATGCAGTCGCTGGTGGCTGAGTTGAAGGCTTCCGAATTAGATGCATGTTCCAACCCTGAGCCAGAACCTGACAAGGGGAATGGCAAAGCGAAGCAGATAATTGATGCAGAGCCCAGCGCCACTGTTGCCATCGCCAAGATCCACAAAAATGACATGAAGATCCAGAGGAGGGGGAATGTCTTCTGCACTCATAGATGTGGGTGAAGGGTTCGCCGCTAAAATTCATTGTTAATAGTGGTAGCCAAAAGAACCTCATTTCAGCAGAGGTTATGAAGCAGTTGGGCCTATCGACTACACCACACCAGCAGTCGTACAGTATCGGGTGGCTTCACGAAGGGCGAGATCTCAAAGTTCGCCAGCAGTGCCACCTTCCCTATAGCATCAAGCCCTTCATAGACGAGGTATTATGTGATGTTACACCATTGGATGTTTGTGACATATTATTAGGCCAGCCATACTTGTGGAGGCGACATGCTGTGTATGAGTGAAGGCCTCGTACTGTCATTATTTCTTTGAATAACTCATTATACAGGATACCAGAGGTAGCTCCACCTAGCACAACCTCTTTGATCACCAAAGTAAGGGGATGATCATTGCTACATCCATGACCCACGCAAAGGGTTCCTCCTCGCAGTAGCAACAGAAAATGGATATGGTCATGACAGAACACAGGATCAACTTCTCCCCACCCACAGGGGTACCACACAATTTTCAGGTGGGCGACAAAGTTTGGTTACATCTGCAGAGAGAACGCCTTACCAGAACCCATCAGAAACTCAGACCACTCGGACATGGTCCTTACACTAGTAGCAAGGCTACGGGCAACAATGCTTTCAAGCATAGCATTCCTCCATTCCTTCACTTGCACAGAGTGTTCAATTTGGACCGTCATCGACCATGCTTCCCACCATTTCTAGACACATCAGAGATTGCAAAACAGCTCACCAAAAACCCAGCTAACCAGAAGCTTCCTCATCTCAAGGAGGAAATAAACACAATTGCTTCCTAAGGGAAGATGTTGGTGGCCACCCATCTATCCCTTTTGGACCCCCACAACTGGCTCTTTTATTTTTTTTAGTTTCCTAAATTGTAGCATAGTTTACTATTTTTAGCAGTTTTTTAGTAATTGAACTTCTGGAGTCGTTTTGAGGCCCTAGGCAAAGTTTTTTAGGAAATTTGGGGGTAACATGCACCCATGGATGGATGTTGCCCATCCCAAAGTGGTAGTGCTTAGATATACCTTTCTAACGAGCTATTGTACGTGTCAAACAGAGATTCTATGCCAAAGTTATGACCCCGAGAAATTGATGTACCAATTTACCCAAATGGGGCCCACAATTTGGCGTTTCATCTTCTAGGGTTAGGTTTTGGGATGTGAAGTGGTTTCCATTATTTCTCAACAATAAATAGGCCTTCAAGACTCATTGTAACACAGTTCAGATGCATGTAGCTACCACATCCCTTCTCAAAGATAAGCTACCATTGCCCTAGCCGGTTTATTTCCATTTCTCGATGTAAACATATTTCAGTATTTTCCATTAATGAAATGAAACATTATTTCCGCTGGATCTTTGTGTATATGGTTATCTCTGTATTTTGCTGCATTCTTGTTTAAATCTAGATCACCATAGGTTGTAAATGGTTATACAAGCCTAAATTTAAAGCAAATTGGATTATAAACAAATATAAAGCTAGGCTAGTTGCAAAGGGGTATTCACAGAAAGAAGGTATTGACTATGAGGAAACCTTCACCCTATAGCTAAATTAAACACAATTAGAATGTTAATTACTTTAGCTACCAAACATCATTGGGCAGTACACCAGCTAGATTTGAAATTTGCATTCTTAAATGGGGAATTAAAAGAAGAAGTGTATTTAGTGCAAACTAAGAGGTTTGTTAAATAGGGGGAAGAACATTTAGTCTGGAGATTGAAGAAAGCATTTTCTGGACTAAAACAGGGACCCAGGTTATGGTGTGACAAAATTGATTCATTTTTCCTACAACATAGTTATAAAAGAAGCAAGAATGACCCTAATTTGTACATTGTGCTTGACAACGAGGGGCAAATTGTTTTGATTTATTTATATGTAGATGATCTTATCATTACAGAAAATGTATGTGAACTCATTAAAGAAATCAAAGAGCAGATGTAACAGGTTTTCGAGATGAAATACCTTGGAGAGATACACTACTATTTGGGTTTGGAAGCTTGGAGGGATGCTGGCCAGAATTTTTTGTCACAAGGTAAGTATGTCAGGATCTTATTGGAAAAGTTCAGAATGGATCAGTGCAAAGTTGTAGTAGTGCCTTTATAGCTGAATACCAAACTTCAGAATGGTTATGGTTCTAAGGAGGCAAATGCAACATTGTATAGACATCTAGTTGGGAGTTTAATCTACTTGACTACAACTATACTATATTTGGCTTATGAAGTCAGTGTATTGAGCCAACTCATGTCAAAGCCTCTTGAGAGTCATTGGGTTGCATCGAAAGGCGCCTTAATGTATGTGCAAGGAACCTTAAACTTTGGTATTATATATAATGATTCATTTCATGTTATATAGACAATTTTTTCAAACTCTGATTGGGCTGGAAATGTAGATGACAAATGATCCATAATAGGCTATGAATTTAGCATTGGGTCTGAGGTCATTGCATGGAGAAGCAAAAACCAGAACACAGTATCCTTGTCTTCAATATAGGTTGAGTATCAAGTGATGTGTGTAAAAAATTGTGAAGCAGTTTGGTTGAGGAGACTTCTCCATGATGCTGGAGAAGAACAAAAGGTTGCAACAGTTATCAAATGAGACAACCAGAGCTCTATCAAACTAGAAAATAATCCACTATTTCATAAGAACATAAAGCACATTGATACATAGTTTCATTTTGTAAGGGAGAAAGTTCAGTCAAAGGAAATCCATATTGAATATTGTAATACATGTGAAAATGCTGTTGATATTTTCACTAAGCCTCTTGGTAGAATCAAGTTCTAATTGTTTAGGGAAATCTTAGGAATACTTGTGAACCCATTTCTCCATTAAGGGGGAGTGTTGAAGATAATGGAGAATATGTAAATCTGGAGAGATTCGGTTCAATAGAGCCTTAGATTAAGAATTAGTTCCTACTTCTTAGGCAACTTTTCTAACTTCCCTAGATGTGTAAAAACTATATATATTTTTTATTGTAAGATGATTGAGGTAGAGTGTTCTGCCAGAGGCAGTCTCTAGGTGGAGCTCCTCACCTGTGAGCTGCTCAATTTATCAATAAAGTTGACTCTTCAATTTTTTAACAAACTTGCACTAGGAAATTCATACCATAAACATAACTTCAATTATTACAAATTTGCAAAAGGTAGAAGAAAGTTTTTGACAACAAAATATAAAATATCTAGAAAGTGTAAATGGCCATTCTGTCTATTCTCTAGTATTCTCTAGTATGATGCTAAGACAATAGAATATAAAAGAAAATAAAAAGTATGAAGGAATTTTCACATGCTATTTATTTTTTAGAGTTCATGGTTTCAACATGTTTGAGTTCCTTATTGTTTTCACGTGTAATACCCATTTGTTTCTATGTAAATATCTTTTTATTTTATATTAAACTATCTTTCATTGTCATGGCTAGAAATCTATGTTGGAATTGAATTAAAATGAACAATAAAGTATGATTATGTAATAAATTAATTTTATTAATGAAAAAAAAAGCAGAGAAAACACAAAATTACTTGGGAAAGAAACAATGAAGTGAGATATTCTTGCCACGATCTGGAAACCAATGTTGGTGGATAGATCAAGACAATTTTCCCTTAAATCACTCCTAAAAGTCCCTAAGAGATGATTAATAAGGTTTAATATGACATGAGAGAAAATCTATTAAATCTCATAGTTGAAAAAAAACACTAAGTAAGGGAACATAAAAGGAATAGAAAATATATTTCTTCAAAAAAAAAAAAAGGAAAGCCTAGGCCAGTGGTTTGGCAGATCCATGAAAGGTGGGAAGCCGCTAAGGAAAAGTCTGTTAGGTAAATAATGTATAAAATGCATTACCTGGAATCACAAGAGGTGGTTGATTCTTTGGCAATCCTATCTTAGCTTGGGGGGAACTAGAGGATTCACTTCAAGGTTAGGAGGATAATGTTTCCCAAAAATAGTTTCCAGTAGTAGATATAGTTAGACATTTCAGTATATTTGAGTTTGAATTTTCTAGATGACTACTAGTTCTTCTAAATGTTTTTAGGATTGTTCTTAATAGTCAATGGAGGAATCGATTATCTACACTTGTTGGTTATTTTACTTACAGAATTGTTGAATGATGCTTTAATATAGGTATCTTATCTTGAAATTATTGGAAATATTAATTCAATGAGCAAGTTGTATAATCACGTCGTTTGTCTTACAGTTGTTATAATAAAACACAAAATATTTTTCTTTTGATATCTAATTCTATATGGATATGTTATGTTTCATCACTATGTATAAACAAAAAAAGGAACTATGAGATGATTGTGTGTAAGGAGAAAGAAATTTGAAGACCCTTTCTCTTCAATTTGTTTTTAATCGGGATAGGAACTTACGAAAGTGACTAGCTGCATAAATATTATGTGAGGTGAAACACTCGATAGCCAATGGAATCATATCAGTCAGTGTTAGCCTTATGGAAAAATTTATACCGAACATTACTTCTCATAGGGTAAATCAATGAGTCATGTTCCTATGGCCAAACTAACGGCAGTGCCAATGATGTGCTTGATAACCAGGTGAGAAATAGATAGTAAATGTGTTAGATTTTGGGTATTGCGTGGAGTGTGGGTATTAATCTAAGGAATATGTAATAAGCTTGAAAGAATAATAGAGACCAATAGTACCAGCATGATTAATTTATACCACTATCATTTATTAATGTTGGATAGTCGTAAGGATTGTAGGATGTAAGTACAATAGTGGGGAAATACCCTATTAGGGCTAAGTGTGAAAAATCTAGTTACTTTATTGTTGCTAAGATAATATTATTTAAAATCTAATATGGCCATTGAAAGTTAGAAAATGAACCATATATCACTGTAATTAGAGAGAATAACAGTCTTATGACTAACCTATAACCATACAAGAATGGTTGGGCAGTTGGAAACTTCCAACTGCCTCATTCTATTTAACCATCAGAAAAAGGGAAACTCTGAAATAAAATAATATAGAGTGCCATGGAAATGAGCACAAAATAATAAGAACACTTAGAAAAGTTTGAAAAATCAGTCTTTGAGTGAGACACTCGGGGTAAAAATAGGGTACCTTTATAAATTATAATATACAAAGAAGACAAATTAGTAAGGAAATGCAATTTAGATATAAATCTATTGGTTATGATTATAAATTACTAAGGGAGATATAAATTAAGTTTGATAGCCACCATGGGTGGAAAACAAAATATATGAATTACTTGTTAAACAAAAAATACACAAGAATGAGAAAAAATGTAGATACATTTATATTTTGTCATAAAGGAGAAGAGTAGATATGGTTACCATCACCATCGCAGAGAAACATAACTAAAAAATAATGATCTAACTATGTCAAATTTCAGTAATTGCAAAGTAATTTCAATAAGTGTTGGTGGAGGTGTGTTTACTGGTAAAGTATAAAAACCCCATCTTTTTCTTGTAGCATGCATTGGTTCATGGTTTCAACATGTTTGAGTTCCTTATTGTTTTCACGTGTAATACCCATTTGTTTCTATGTAAATATCTTTTTATTTTATATTAAACTATCTTTCATTGTCATGGCTAGAAATCTATGTTGGAATTGAATTAAAATGAACAATAAAGTATGATTATGTAATAAATTAATTTTATTAATGAAAAAAAAAGCAGAGAAAACACAAAATTACTTGGGAAAGAAACAATGAAGTGAGATATTCTTGCCACGATCTGGAAACCAATGTTGGTGGATAGATCAAGACAATTTTCCCTTAAATCACTCCTAAAAGTCCCTAAGAGATGATTAATAAGGTTTAATATGACATGAGAGAAAATCTATTAAATCTCATAGTTGAAAAAAAACACTAAGTAAGGGAACATAAAAGGAATAGAAAATATATTTCTTCAAAAAAAAAAAGGAAAGCCTAGGCCAGTGGGTTGGCAGATCCATGAAAGGTGGGAAGCCACTAAGGAAAAGTCTGTTAGGTAAATAATGTATAAAATGCATTACCTGGAATCACAAGAGGTGGTTGATTCTTTGGCAATCCTATCTTAGCTTGGCGGGAACTAGAGGATTCACTATAAGGTTAGGAGGATAATGTTTCCCAAGAATAGTTTCCAGTAGTAGATATAGTTAGACATTTCAGTATATTTGAGTTTGAATTTTCTAGATGATTACTAGTTCTTCTAAATGTTTTTAGGATTGTTCTTTATAGTCAATGGAGGAATCGATTATCTACACTTGTTGGTTATTTTAGTTACAAAATTGTTGAATGATGCTTTAATATAGGTATCTTATCTTGAAATTATTGGAAATATTAATTCAATGAGCAAGTTGTATAATCACCTCGTTTTTCTTACAGTTGCTATAATAAAACACAAAATATTTTTCTTTTGATATCTAATTCTATATGGATATGTTATGTTTCATCACTATGTATAAACAAAAAAAGGAACTACGAGATGATTGTGTGTAAGGAGAAAGAAATTTGAAGACCCTTTCTCTTCAATTTGTTTTTAATCGGGATAGGAACTTACGAAAGTGACTAGCTGCATAAATATTATGTGAGGTGAAAAACTTGATAGCCAATGGAATCATATCAGTCAGTGTTAGCCTTATGGAAAAATATATACCAAACATTACTTCTCATAGGGTAAATCAATGAGTCATGTTCCTATGGCCAAACTAACGGCAGTGCCAATGATGTGCTTGATAACCAAGTGAGAAATAGATAATAAATGTGTTAGATTTTGGGTATTGCGTGGAGTGTGGGTATTAATCTAAGGAATATGTAATAAGTTTGAAAGAATAATAGAGACTAATAGTACCAGCATGATTAATTTATACCACTATCATTTATTAATGTTGGATAGTCGTAAGGATTGTAGGATGTAAGTACAATAGTGGGGAAATACCCTGTTAGGGCTAAGTGTGAAAAATCTAGTTACTTTATTGTTGCTAAGATAATATTATTTAAAATCTAATATGGCCATTGAAAGTTAGCAAATGAACCATATATCATTGTAATTAGAGAGAATAACAGTCTTATGACTAACCTATAACCATACAAGAATGGCTGGGCAGTTGGAAACTTCCAACTGCCTCATTCTATTTAACCATCAGAAAAAGGGAAACTCTGAAATAAAATAATATAGAGTGCCATGGAAATGAGCACCAAATAATAAGAACACTTAGAAAAGTTTGAAAAATCAGTCTTTGAGTGAGACACTCAGGGTAAAAATAGGGTACCTTTATAAATTATAATATACAAAGAAGACAAATTAGTAAGGAAATGCAATTTAGATATAAATCTATTGGTTATGATTATAAATTACTAAGGGAGATATAAATTAAGTTTGATAGCCACCATGGGTGGAAAACAAAATATATGAATTACTTGTTAAACAAAAAATACACAAGAATGAGAAAAAATGTAGATACATTTATATTTTGTCGTAAAGGAGAAGAGTAGATATGGTTACCATCACCATCGCAGAGAAACATAACTAAAAAATAATGATCTAACTATGTCAAATTTCAGTAATTGCAAAGTAATTTCAATAAGTGTTGGTGGAGGTGTGTTTACTGGTAAATTATGAAAACCCCATCTTTTTCTTGTAGCATGCATTGGTTCATCCATTATGGAAGACCTGTCTGAGCATTCACAACATGAAGCACGGGAACTAATGTGGAAGGATTGTCCGAGTGTTGACAACCTAAAGTAGGGGAACCATAGTATTGTTAATTATCTTAACAGATAAAGTTAAAATACATAAATTATATGAAAACAAAAAACAAGAAAAAAAAACAATGGAATTCTTATTTCTATTTGGGAATTATCACAAAGATTTCTTGTAGAGAAATACATGGAAACTAGCCCAATCATAGTGCTCATTTAGAGGAGTCATGTTCCAGAGTCCTAGACATAAGCCAAGGAAGATGGGGGTTACAATTTATCAAACATAGGTGAAAATTAAATAGGAACAATATCATGTAAAACTGAAAACCCCAAAGTAATATGCTAACTAAGACTCCATTCCAACATTTGGCTGAAATCAACCACAACCAGGCTGAGTTGAGGTTGTGGATTAGCCTAGTGACGCAACAACTCCAAAAGGGTTGCCAAAATGAATTAGGGCAAGAGAAGAACCCCACAAAGGAGTTAGGTTTTCTCTTTTATCAAGTTTCCATTGTCAAACATCAACGTAACATCACCACCATTCAATTACCCTTGTATTGGAGGCCATGTGAGTTCCATGTGAATGCCACAAAGTCAACCAATCCCGGTTGGGACACGTCATTGAAGAGCATAGAGCATTGGAAATCAAAACCCTTGGAATTTTAAATGAATAGTCAATAAGGGAAGTGGATTAATAAACCTTCTAGAGATTTCCATATAGGACTTAAGGAGGTAAATTCTAGCATTTCAATTTCACCTTAACCACATAATTATAATGTCATGACTTTAAGTATGGAGATTAAATCAAACAAAATGTAAAGTGCATGCATGAGTTCTAGCATGTGGAATTAATATGTTATAATTAAGGAGACCAAGTTATAGGTCACCAAATTAAATCCTTACCATGTAACTTTTCCAACCCATATATTGACAATAAGACAAAGGTCGGGAATGTGTATAGGAGCTAACATAAGTGGGAATAAATAAAAAGATAATAACCTCTTGACATTGGTAACTAAATGAAATAAATGAAGGAGGCAAGTCTAGTATAACAGTATCTATGATATTTATGTTAGTTATTTTAATAAAAATCTTTCTATTGTCCTGATCATGTATGCCTTTCACATAGTCTTAGTATGCTTGTCACACAATTTAAAAATAAAAAATAAAAAAAAATTGGCAAGTGTTGTGATAGAATGGTATCAGAGGCTTAGTTTCAACACTATGATTGGAAGCGACATCACACGTAAATGCAATATGGATAGAAGATTAATTAAGAATAATGATAAAACTTCTTATTTTTCATAAGGTACGAGAGGGAATCCGACAATAATGGAATTGTGGAAAACTCCCCACCGATAATTAAAATTGGAGAAGAGCTATACATTGAGTTGGGGAATGATATTACTCCACTAATCTCTCAGTTTATGGAAGTTATCAGAAACATACAACAAGAGTTGACTTATCTCAGAAACAACACGAAACTCCTGCTAAAGGCTAGTGAGGAACAAGAAAGGATGATAAGAGAATCGACCAAAAAGTCTAGCCATAGAAGCATAGAACTAGAAGGGATGAAGAGGAAAAATGTGGAAATAGAATCAGATAAGTATGATGGTGGAGATGAATCTGATGGGCCGTATCCTAAATCACAAAAGGAAAATAATAAAATGGAGTTCCAAGGAGAGTTTAGGAAAATTAAACCCTTTACTTTCGATGGGGAAAAGGAAGAAGATGCGGAGGCATGGCTTCTTAACATGATAAAATAATTTTAGGTGTATGAGTATGAGAGTAACTTAAAAGAGAGACTGGTTATTTAACAACTGGAGGGAAATGCTGCTCTTTGGTGGGAAGAGTCGAAAAGTGGACACTCATGGGAAGAAAATACACTTTCTTGGGAGGAATTCCAAAAATAGTTTAAGTTGGGAAGAAAAGAAGCACTTAGTAACAGTTTTTAAAAGTATAGGCTACAAAGAAAAAGAAATTAGGATGGCTATAGAAAGGGCTGAAAGAAGGGTGTTATCTTAGGAGGTGAAAGCTCGAGACCAACCTTAGGGTGGGAAAGTGTTTCTACCTTATATTCAAGGTGTTACAGACAAGATTGAAAGAATCCTGAGAAAGAAGGATATAATCACTCAGTTCTCAGCCCCAGAAACTATTAGACATAGTATGAGGTCTATCAACTATTGATAAACATCAACTTAAAGGGGTTTATAAAATAGATTTCTAATGTGGGAAAAGTTACATTGGTGAAACAGGTCGTTCCTTGCAAACAAGACTGAGAGAACATGTAGCTGATATTAGGAATGATAGATCTCGTACCTCGGCCCTGGCAGAGCACTCCTCTAAAACTAATCACCATCTCTGTGTGGAAAATGCCTCAATTGTCACAAGAGAAGACCAACATCATAGGCGTAAAATTAGAGAGGCTCTTGAGATTATGAAACATCCACATAATCTCAATAGGGACGATGGCATTGAGATTAGTAGTAGTTGGTTTCCCTTAATCAGAGAAATTGGGACCTCCAATGCTTCCTAGGTTTGCCCTCAGTAGGTATTTTCTCTTTCTTCTTCTTTCTTTCTTTCTTTTTTCTTTTAATCAAACTCAAGGCATTAATAATTAATATTCAAATATAATAATTATTAAAATTATTAATAATCAAATATAATAATTGTTAATCTACTGAATTATTAATAATAATTAAGTAGTAGATAATTCATAATTCGTACTATTATTATTAACTATCAATTATGACTCTTTAGTGTCAGTGATATTAATTAATTATCATTATAAAATTACTACTTATGATTATTAAAAATTATTATTAATTATCACTAATTATTATTATAGATTATATACTATTAGTATTATCATTAATTCATAAAATCAAGAATTAATCCAATTAACCCCTAAAATAATCTAATTAATATTGAAATGAATAAAATTTCATTAATTTTAATAAATTAACTCATTATTATTAATATTTAGTATAACATAACACTTATTAATTATTACTATTATTTATTATTTATTAATAACTTTTAACAATAATTATTTATAACAATTATAATACTTACTATTTATTATTATTATTATTCTTATTTTTATCATAAATTATTATTATCGATTATTATCTTTTAGATGATTAATAAATATTTAACTACAAGATATTATTATCATAAATCGTTTCAAATTATTGTTGCAAAATTATTATTTACTAAAAAGAAAAATTATTAATTATTAAGAGAAGAAAATATTTTACTAAAAATTTTACCTCTACTATTTATTATTAAAATTAATTTATTGTCAAAAATTAATATTATATAATTAAAATTAAAATAAACCTAATTTAATAAAAACTTAAATATTTTGATATTATTAATTATTAAACAGCCGACCTTCAAATTTTTTCCTTAAATCAAAATAGCTTACCACATAACTATTTATTTCTCGCTATCAAGCTCTTCTTCTATCAGCACTCAATAGTAGTCCTAATGATGGATCCCCATTCAGATTTGAAACATTGACAGAAATAATGGTTTTTACTATGGGTTCTTCGGTTACTAAAGAAGATACCTGAGTGATCGATATTATGATGATTGTGCCAAGGTGTTTCACGAGTTAAGGCTAGGATAACTCACTATGGATTAATTTGTAGAAAAATTAAAAAACTTATTACAATATGTTCCCTATATTAAAGAAAAAAAGCCAAGGTACATTAATTCCTAAACTATTTACCAACCCCTTGCAAAGAGAGGATTTAGTTCGACAAACCTAAGTAAATGGATGAGGCACTAAGGAAAGCCAGATTGTTTTAATAAAAATTTAATAATAGAGATGAAGGCTTAAAATCATGGAAATGTAAGCGAAAAAACCAATTTTGTGATGAGTACAAAAAGACAAAAACCTCCTTACCTTAAGAAGTTTGGAACAGATCATCAAAGAAAGAAATTCACGAAGGGAAATGTAAATTAGCCTACACAATCTCAAACTAGGTCAAAAATCATGGAAATGAGCAGTAAAAGGAGAAGTGGGGCTAAGGAAAGAGAATCATTTAAGTGTCGGGGCTGTGGAAAACCACACTTATTAAGGGACTTGGCATAATCCATGACCTATTCATAATAGTCAAGAAGTCCACGAAGCAACAACAATGAATGATGTTGCCAAAAGTATTCCCCAGAGGATCAGTGCTGCATTGCAGGACAAAGAGGTTAAGCATCAACCTATATGATTCAGATTGAAGGTACCATTTTAAACCAATAGGTTTTTTTTTAATTGATCTAGGGGCTAGTTTAAGTTAAATTAGTCCCCAAGTTTTCGAAAAATGTGAATTAAAATCTGAAAAATTCAAGAATGTATGCTTGGTATAGTTAGAAATTGGTACCAAAAGAAAGGTAACCATTCAAATAAGCCATTTTTTAATTGAATTAAATGGTTATCTCAAAGAAGTAGATTTAAATATCCTTTCCTTAATATCCTATGATATATTAATATGCATGGACTGGTTGGAGAAACAAGGAGCTGTTATAAACTGTTTGGAGAAAACAATGAGTTTTTTGAGTGAAATGGACAAACTCGGGTAATTAGAGGTAAACAAAAACCAATATTGGTCTGAAAAATTTCAACATTAAAATTGAAAAGGAGTGAAAGAAAATGATGTTAGCTATACATCATGTGGGTGGATACAAATAAGAAACAAACAACAAAGGAAAAATTAGAGACTCTACCAGCCATTAGTGAATTCCAAAATGTTTTCTTAGAAGAAACCCCAAGTTTACATCACTATAGAGACATATATTTCTCCATTGATTTAGTACCTAGTGCCACCCTAGTGTCTAGAGCTCCTTACCAAATGAGTATACCAGAATTACTAGAACTGAAAATGATTTTACAGGAAATTGTTAGACAAAGGTTATATCAGACAGAGTGTTTCACCATGGGGAGCCCCTATACTATTTCTCAAGAAAAATGATGGCACATTTATAATGTGCATTGATTATCACCAATTGAATAAGTTAACTGTCAAAAATAAATATCTATTGCCCTGAATTGATGATCTGTTTAACCATGTAAGGGGAGAAACTATATTTTTAAAGATTGATTTAAGGACAGACTATCAGCAACTGTGGGTAAAGCATGAAGATCTTCATAAGACACCTTTTAGAACCAGATACAACAACTATGAGTTCGTTGTGTTACCCTTTGTTTTCACTAATGCACCAGCAACTTTTATGTTTTTAATGAACAATGGACTCCACAAATATCTTGATAGGTGTGTGAATAACTGTGGGTAAATCATGAAGATCTTCATAAGACACCTTTTAGAACCAGATACAACAACTATGAGTTCGTTACGTTACCCTTTGTTCTCACTAATGCACCAGCAACTTTTATGTTTTTAATGAACAGTGGACTCCACAAATATCTTGATAGGTGTGTGATGGTATTCGTAGATGACATTTTAGTGTATTTCATAAATGAGGAAGACCACCAAGAACTTCTGAAGTTGGTATTAAAAACTTTAAGAGAACATCAACTATATGCTAAACTATGTAAGTGTGACTTTCACAAAGACATAATACAATATTTGGGTCACGTCATTTCCAAGGAGGGACTGTCTATTGATCTTGAAAAGGTTAGGGCTATTATGCATTGGCCCATACCTTGGAATGTGTCAACAACTCGCTCATTTATGGGAATCACAGGATATTATCAAAAATTTATAGAGGGCTTCTCAAAATTGGCTTATCCCATTACTTGCTTATAGAAGAAAGGAACAAAATTTAAATGGACAACCAAATGCCAAGAATGTTTTGGAAAGTTCATCAACCTCTCACAGTAGCTCCTATACTAAAAATTATAGGCCCAAATATAGAATTTACTGTTTGTATTGATGACTCTTTGGAAGGCCTTGGGGGTGTTGAAGAAAGAAAATGTTGTAGTAGCCTATGAATCTAGGAAACTAAAACCCCACGAGAAGAATTATGTTGTATATGATTTAGAATTAGTTGTAGTGATACATGCAATACAAGTGTGGAGGCACTACCTTTTAGGAAAAAAAATATTTTGGTGACATATCATATTAGCTTGAAATATTTGTTCAGTCAACCAGATCTAAATGCTAGACAGGCAAGCTAGTAATTGGCTTTCCTCAGTGAGTTTGAGTTTGATATTAACCACATAAAGGGTAAATAAAATAAAATAACAGATGCCTTAAGAAAGCATGCACGTGTTATTAGGGGTATATGTGAGTAGTATTAGTACATATTTTGTAGACAAAAAAAAGAATCAATACAACACGATCCTAAATATTTGGAAATTCAACAAAAATTACAGCAAATGGAAGTTCGAGGATATGAAACATTTGAAAAATTACTAATCTATAAAAAGAGACTGTATATTCCCAATGTGATTGTTTTAAAACAAATGATACTAGATGAATAGCATAAGAAACCATATGCAGCTCATTCAAGATACCAAAAGATGATAACAACATTAAGAAAATAATTGTTTTAGCCAGGCATGAAGAAAGAGGTGGCATAATACTTAGCAAAATTTCTAGAATGTCAATAAGTGAAGGTGGAACATCAACATCCTGTAGGATTGCTAAACCCATTGCCCATTCTTGAATGGAAATGTGAAGTGGCGTCATTGGATTTTATTACAGGATTACCAAGGACAAAACAAAAACATGACTTCATCATGGTGGTGGTGGATAATTTGACTAAAGAAACACATTTTATACCACTACAATCAACTAATGGAACCACACAAATTGCTAAAATTTTCATGAAGGAAAATTTTTGACCGCATGGGGTATTGAATATGGTAGTGTCAAACGCAGATGCTAAATTTACCTCCAAGTTTTGGAAATATATGTTTGGAGGCATGGGGACCCAATTAAATTTCGGCACTGCATATCATCTTTAAGAGGATGGATAGACCAAAAGAGCCAACCATATCTTGCAGGATATGCTTCAAATGTACGTCATAGACCAGCCTACTAAATGGGAGGATTTTATGCATTTAACAAAATTTGCATATAACAATAGCTACCAAACATCCATAAACCTGAGACCTTTTGAGCCTTTGTATGGAATAAAAAGCCATAAAATGCTAAGTTGTAGTCAAGAGAAGACAGATTGATCCTAGGACTGTATGCTTTGAAAGAAATGGAATAAGTAGTATAGAAGATTTGATGGAACATTAAGATTTCACATGTGTTGACGGTGCTTGACCCGCCAACATGTCAGGGGATCTACTCGGTAAGAAGTCTCAATTAGACCTCAATCTGTTTGGTGTAGGAGTCCCAGCAGTGGGTCATACAGTGATTCCTTAACCTCGATTTCTTATAGAGGCAAGTAAGATAACTATGTTGGTAGTAAGGGTGTGACATATGCAGTGAACCATTGAAGGTGACTAAGAGGTTCTAACACATGGGGGTTGACATGAGTGCACCCCTTCGAAACCTGTGATAGCACGATGTAAGAAGGAACACACTAGCAAAGATGCATCACAACATGGAAAGAAAGTTAGCTAGTAATCCAAAGTGACAGTTAAACCAACAACACATTTTAGAAAGATTCATACATACATACACAGATAGTTACACAAGTATGTGTAAGAAGATAGATACATATATCATTTAGAGTAAACCAAATAGCATAAAATCCAATACAACATATGCATGAAACGTGTTTGCTCTTGTTATATTAAGAAGCATAAGTTCCAGTCATACAATGCATCCATGGCCAACCACTAGTTCCGACAGGGGAACATTACAACCACAACTATCTGCTCCTCTAAAGAGATGTACTAGCTCTCCGTAGTGGAGAAGACAATGCTTGTTACAATATTGTCCAAGCTCTCTCTAAGATAGTCTTATCGGAAGCTTGGATGACCAAAAACCTTTATAATGATTTATGAGGGACTATTTATAGCAAAGGGTGGGGTGGCCCTAGACATTCCCCTTTGTGACAGTTCATCTACCCTCATGACTCTTCACCTACTCTATGACTGTTACATCCAACTATTGACACTTGAACTTACACTTGACAAGACGTTACATTACAATGCACATGTACCCATGTGAGACAAAATGGCTTGCGTAAGCCATGCTAGACATCACTATGACTTAGACAATTGTGTGAAAACCAACTCTTCAACATCTTCATTGTGGTTGACAGTAGCAAATTGGTGCCAAGATCAGTAGTCTGCGATGGTGTCCATGTGCTCCAAGGTGACATCCTTCTAGAACCTGACTCTTGCCTCCATAGCATCTAGGTACACTGCTTGGGCTCCTTTGTCTAGCTTGTTTGAAAGTATGCACATCATTGTCTTCAATGCGGCCGGACCAACAACATACTTGTGCATGATGTCTGCACTAATGGGCAAGTCTAGGCTGGTGGCAATGCACATTAACCTGTCAATGTACGAGTCAGGATCTAGTCAAACCTGTGCCTTTCTCTTCACTTGCGTGAGAGTCCCAATAGATGGGATCACATGTGCATACATCACAACATCCATACTCTTGAATACACATGCATGGGAAGCCTATATACTAGTGATGAGCTGTGGGAGCTCTTCATAGTTCTTAATTTGATTCCGGATACATCGCTTCAACTTGACCATTTTGGGCTTCATCATCTTATACAAGTGAAGTAGGGCTCCCTTGTATATCATCATCCATGTTTGCATGTAATCGACAAAAACACGCACATTCACCAAGATACGTACTCTTCTAGCACATCAGTGCTGCCATCCATTGAGATGGATGACTACCTTATGCATGATACCAAAAATTTAATTTAATACAATGCTCACATAACTATGTCAAGGGAAAATACTTCATCTAATATTGCATTCTTCAGTTTAGATTGGGTAGACGCTGTCACCAACTCTCCTCCTTGCTTGGTCATCTATAGCTTCTTAGCCATTCACTCATTCTCAGCTATCAGAAAGCGAACACTTGAGCTAGTGGCTTCGGCATACACTGGTAGAATTAGCCAAGGTTTCTAGACATTTGTGCACATCAGGCAGGGCCACTCATTCCTCAACTTGCGTAGGAGATGTATGGTCATCCAGTGCTGACACTCTGCGAGACTACACAACTCTATGTTAAGACTCGTCGAATGAGATGTTGTGCATCTCTCCTTTCAGTTGACCTCCAAGGATATCAATGTCTCCTAGGTTGGTTGGGACTTGCTCCTCTTGTGGATGTGGTGAAGCTGGTAAGTCGACCTCTCAGTGATTAGGCATGAGGTTGATGTCTTGTTCCAATTCCTCTTGCTCCGTATGTGTCTCCAACTATTCAAGTGCTTGTTATATCTCACGAGTGAAGTCCTACTCCTATAATGGTTCACCCTGCTCGCCTAATGCCAGCTATTCTAATAAGTCCACTACCTGTACAGGTGGTGTTTCATCCGTTTGCACATGTTGCACCCCATGCTATACCTGTTTCTACTACACTTCCCTCTCATGTTGCGTAGCTTCTGTTCATTTCAGAGTTGCTCCTTCAACTCATGTAAATCCTTCTTTGTTTCCTCCATTCCCTGTTTCTATCTCAACCTTTGCATGATTCGCTTGTCACGCTATTACTTCTTTGCATCTATAGCCATAAATAATTTCTCCACAAGTGGATCTACTTGGAACTTGTAGCTTTTGTCTTCCTCCATGCGATCGACAATCTTCCTCTTGCCCTTATCACGCACTGGTATGTTCTCCTCTGCCGCTGCTGCTTATGGTGCTCTCCAAGATGTTGCTTCACATTGCTTTTCTAACCATTACATAGCGAAGCTGACCTATTCATTGGGTCTAGAGACACTGTAGCAATATCTCCATGGGTCCTCCTCCTCCAAATGAAATTCCCTGTTGATCCAGTTGAACTGTACTCTTGTGTAGTGATCTTTCGTAAGACAATGTGGGTCATACGAGTTGTAACTCCAGAGGTTGAATGGAGACTTCTTCATCTGTTCTGCTTTGACATTTGGTTGCTTGAAACTTTGAATCTCGTATTACCCAATCCACAATGGAAGAGTGGGCCAAGGTGCCTTCTTCTTCTTGTGTATCCTAACTGTCAATCCTACTGAGATGTGATATACTACTTCCTGCATGATGAGTATGTCCAAGGCAAATTTCGATAGAACATGTGGAGGCTTCTATACGCTGTACATTCGTATGAAGGTGCTGGACGGTGAGGCATACCAATTAGCTATGTCTACTAGTGCCTCGATTGTTTCCTTCGACATGCAGGGTGGATCCTGTTTGAATATCATCTTGTAAACTAGGGTGACAAAATGATTAGACAGTTGTGTGATAACTCCTCTAAAGCTACATTCAAAAAACAACTTACAATAAGTGTTTACTGCACTATCCACCAATGACCATGCCCACTTCAAGTTCGGGAACTCCTTTCAGGCATAGATTTCATACAAGATATAGGAGGACATGTAGATCTTTGCTTACATACCTTTGGGTGGTTGTCGAGCCCTTGTTACCTATTCCTTTAGCTGATGAGCAACCATGTTGGACCAGTTACATGGTTTTCTCTCTCTGGCTAGTTGGCCCAGCGTGATCACCGAACTCTGTGGGAAGGTTTCCATGCTTTCTTGGCCATAAAGTCGACATGAAAATATGACCAAGTATTGATATGCCTTCCACAGTATCTTTGTCTTGTAGATCTGGTTGGGTGTCATCTTGAATCTAGATGGCTCTTTTACCTAGTTCTTCAAAATGTCTTTGGAGTTGGCATTGCTATTGGGTAAGCTGAAGGGATTCTCCATGATAGTGATGGGCTCTGACATCTAATACATCTCATCATAATCCTATGCTCTGAAGGTTGCAATATTTGTCCCACTGACACTACTCAAAGTCATCATCTTAGCATCAGTGTGCGAGACGATCTAGTGTATCATGTCCACACATGGGAATGCGAGGTATCTACATGCAATCTGGTAAAATCCAGACTTGTGAATGTTCACATATACTTAGAAGTCCTTGAGGTCTTCCTCAAAAGTGCATGCAAATGCATCATTGAACTCTTACCATTTCAGCTTGATGTCGTTGTCTAGAAACAACTTGGTATCTTCATAGATCGGTAGAATTGAGGACACTTGCTCAACTGCTACTCCAGTTGCACGTCAGTTAGTGTCCTTTGATCCTAATCTCTTGGAGGCTATTGATCCTAAACTACTAAGAGGTGGATGAACACTTGCAAGATCTAGAGACAAAGCGACATGCATGGCAAGAAATCTGTCAGCAAAAACCAAAGCAAATTCAGGGAACAACATAATGCATACCTGGGGAAAGACTAGAAGGGATTGAGCAATTTCTTCTAGGAGGATGGGAGACTTGCTGCTAGACTTGCGCAAAAAGTCAGTCTAGGCTATCTCAGGAGGCTGACTAGCTACTGGATTTGTGCAATGTGAAATCCAGACTGACTACTAACTACTGGATTTACCTAATGTGCAATTTCAATTGGAAATGAATGCAGGCTCAATGACTTCATTGCGCAACTTTTAGGGCCAACAGTCACTGTCCCTCAGAATTGTGAAAAAAAAGCCTGGAGGATAGTTGTCGGGAGCATGAATTTCTGGAGAGGAAGATAGAGACTTCCTTCTCTGAATTTCACAATGTTAGCTTAGTGAGGCAGAGTCCAGGCTAAGGCTGCCCAGACTCACTGATGCGCAACGGAAATAAATTGTGAAGGTGAATGAATGGCGATACTAAGTGTAAGTATAAGAAAATGATCATGCAGGCAAATAGTGAATGATAGATTTAGAAAATGGAACAACATGAATGTGGGTGAAGCGAGTCGCTGAATCCGCAATGTTCATGCAAAACAACTTTATACACGCGATAATAGTGATATGCTAACAAAAACTGAAACAATGCTAGTACATGCTAGTATGCATGTAAATGACAACAAGCATTCAAAGAAATCTTGCAAACAATACTCATACAAGTGAAAACACAAAAAGTGACATAAATGTTGAAAAAGACAAGTTGAGACCATTTACCCATGAATAGCTGAGCTGGATGTGTCGAAGAGTCATGGATGTGTTGTGGGATGTTAGAGCTCCAAGATCGATGTGAAAGAATGAGCCCTGATGTGTCGAATAAATAAGTTTGGTCACGTGACGTGCATGCCACATATCTAAGAAAAAGCAACACTTGGAGGAAACATTCTAAAATGATCTTTGCATGTAACCTCCAGTGGCTAAAAATAGCTCCCTGAATCAAGGGATTCCTTTTGCATTTTTCCTTTTTCTATTCTAGGAAAATGAAAGCCATGCATGTAAGTCAAGTTTCCATGGTCTCGAGTGGAACTGGTCAACCCAACTGTACATGCAAGAGGCTGCTTAACTGTTGGGAGAAAATGAACATTTCTGGAAGGGAGATGGGCTCGCTGTCCAGGATATTTGCACAATTTCTGGGAAATGTAGTTGACTGCTGCCCAATATTGTGCAATCCTTGGGCTAAGAAGCCTTGTAGGGAAGAATTGCATAATTTTCTAGATGAAGCGTGACTGGCAGAATTGCACAATTCTGGAGCCCAGCAGGCTGCCAGAAAGAATTACGTGATTTCTAGAGGGAAGGCTAGTTTCCCTATAGTATTGTGTAATTCCTTGAGGGAGCTACTCAACATGTAGTTGGACCAAGTCTAGAGGAATAACCTGTGAGGGAAATGCATCAAGATTTGATAAACATGTTGTCTTTCTATAAGAAAATCACTGAAGCTTGTGACAAAGAAAGACATGGTGCTGTGAAAGGTTGGTAGGGAGGTTCTAAAATGAAGCTAAGGAAAAATTTTGGATAATGGTTGTAGCTGCTACAAAACTTGGTGACACACTAGTAGAATTCCAGCTCTTTGAATGGACCTTGTTCATGAAAAGCAACTCTAACACCTCCAAAAGTATTGTTTAGTTCTCAATTCATCTTGGTTTCACACTATCTTGATTGTAAGATGTAGCATCTGCCAAGCTCTTAGTCGATTGACACACATTCCAAGCCAAGGAAACACAGTTGCTTAGATTTGGGTTGAGGGGTATATTGGTGCACAAGCAGTATAGTCGTCAGAGTCTTAGTTTCATCTCTGGTGTTGCTCCGTTGCCAACAGGCCTAGACAATACCCCGGCAGAGTCAAGGAGGAACATAAGCATCTCTCTGCTACCAGCAAGCCTAGTCAGTATCCCAATGGAGTTACTTGCATCACTTCTCTGCACAGGAAGGCTTTCTCTTCTTTTGCCTTATTTATTTTGAAATTTTGAAATTTTTCAGTTTTCATTTTTTCATTACTATGCATAACACTTATTCATTTTAGAGGCGGAAAAGGTATCCTGACTTATTAAGAGCAAAAGAGGTTGTTCCTTCAGAGAAGTAGTTTATTATATACCTCTGACATGCTTGTTAAGTTTTTTCCCCTCACCTTACTCTACTTGACTGAGCTGACAAGGATTAACCCAAAAGCAACCAACTAGAGTAGGTGACACTAGTTAGCATACAAGTGTCTTGTTTCACTAGGTTTCACTTCGAATAGTACGTACTTTCCATCGATGTATCATGGACTAAAAGTAACAACTTCTTCATATAGAGGTAGGATGACAGATAACCAAGTAGTGATAGCTGCACAAGGCCTCTTGTAATTTACCCAGCTTGTTTCAAGAGTCATACATGGTTTCATGCGAAACTAACCTATGAAAAAAACAAGCAAACAAACAACAAAGCAAACAATAAGTAAATGCGAAAGAAAAACAAATAAGCAAGCAAACAACAAACAAGCAAATAAAGTAAGAAAACAAGCATGCAAGTATACAACTGAAAGAAAACACTACTCCTACTCCTAAACTAACACTGCATGGGCCTGATCATGTGATGTGATATTTCTAATGCAGCCACCGATGCATTGGTTGACTCATGTTGGTGAAGACTTGGTTTGCAAGCAAGCCAGTTGTGTGAACTAGCAAGCAAGAAAGATATAACAATGAAGACAAACATGCCCCATGATTCAATGTGTCCATAGGACATAAGTGAATGCATGTACATGACATGTATTCCATGGACTTATCATGGTCTTTTGCAACACTGTGTGCAACTTTGAAGCATATGCACACTCTTGACTACGACATGCAAGCAAATGAATGAAACAAAGACAACTTGTGTCATGCACGTGTACTTTCAATGTAATATTCCTCCAATACATGAGCGATGCGATCATGCAGTTCAAGTGGAGGAAGCATGATCTATGTCTTAGATTGATCTTCAATGCATACAGATGAGTGATAAGGAGCCTTGGGTGATTGAACAATTTCATGATTAGATGTGAAACTAACCCAAAGAGAGTGAGGGCCTGATATAACCATCAACTCGGGCTGAAGTGCCTCAATAGTCTTGGGTGTTTGAACTTCATCGTCAGATAGATCATCATAAACTGGTAGCTTCGAAAAGTCAACTGCGATAGAAAGATGATTATGATTGAATATGGAAGTAAGTGGATCATGACGGCCACGATTACAAAAATCAATGTTTCCTTGGCATTCTCATGATCTGATGAATTAAACAGAGGGTAGATGAAAAGAAGAAAAAATCATTCTTTTTGTTTCCCGAAAAGGTAGATGGAGGATCAAGTGGATTTTCAATGAAGAACTCATCATCTCCATTGTCAGATGATGGACTGACATCTAATGTGTCCTGTGAGTGATCAATAATGGGTACCTCCATGGATGGAAGGTTTACCAAATATGTTAGGGAAGAACAGAGGAGGCTCGAATGGAAGGGAGTCATCCTTCCCCGAGTGTTGATGCTCAAGATCCAAGTCATATTCTTCATGAATGATAACACAAGTTGGTTGTGGAACAATAACTCTATTAGTGGCTTTTTCCTCATTCACAACAAGTGTAGAGTCCAAAATGGAAGAACACAAGACAATATCATCCAGAGGATTAGCCAAGTATGAAGATAGAGGTTGTGGAACAAAATGCATATGAAAACCCAATGGAGTCACAACCAAATCTGCATGAAAATAAAGCGAAATGATGTTGGGAGGATGTGACAGTTGAACAGATGTGTGAACATGATCTTCTGCATCACTCTGCAGTGGTGGAGTTGTTTGATGAGGGAATGGAAGACAACCACTTGTGATAGTGACCACATCCATCTATGATTCCATAGCTCCATCACTGGAGAATACTAAGCGAGGCATAATTTCAAAATTCTTCTTGGGATGAGCAACTTTCTTAACGCAATGCTCGAATTGATCCCAAAGATAGTAAAACTTCATCTGCCTCTTCGGAGCTTGAAACTGCAAGTCACGCAAGCACTTCCAAAAATCCATAGGCGATTCATGTGGAGCCTTTTGTTGCTCTAACAATTTTTGTTCAAGATGTTCTAGATCAAAATGATAGAAAGTGTCTTCAATGAGATCATAGAAGTGCTCAAGTAATAGCATGTTGTCTGCTGGTAGGCTACACAACCACTGATGTGGAGATTTGTGAAATGTGTATGCAAGCAGCCAGTAGGCATGTTCGTCATAAAATCCATCTTCCTCATGAAGCATGGAAATAAATTCATGTAAGAACTTAGGCCAGGCCACTTTGCCTTCACCATCATACATGTAAGTGGACAAGTGATCGAAAAACTCCCTCATGATGGTGACAGATTTGGGATTGGAAAAACATCACAGAGGGAGAAGAGTGAAAGACTCCATGATAGATATGCAAAGGTTGAAAACAGGATCAGATGACACAACTTATCACCTGGCCCTCCTTCTAGCACTAGAAATGTTGACGGTGCTGGACTTGCCAACATGTCAAGGGATCTCCACAGTAGGAAGTTCCAGTTAGACCTCATACCATTTGTTGTAGGAGTTTTTTTATGGTATTGGACTCGCCAACATGTCAAGGGGATCTCCCTGGTAAGAAGTCCCAATTAGACCTCAAACTGTTTGGTGTAGGAGTCCCAACAGTGGGTCGTAAGGTAATGCCTTGACCGCGATGTCGCATAGAGGCAAGTAAGATAAGTCTGTCAGTAGTAAGGGTGTGACTGATGGAGAGAGTCAAAGAATGTGTATGAGAGATTCCAACACTTCGAAGGGAGAGGAAGGTGAAGGTGAGTTCCAAGTTGAAAGGGATCAGCTCCAACTCAACTAGGAAAATACCACACAAAAGACATGCACATCTTCTGGTGGAGTAGTCCACTTGGATGCGGCAGTCACAACATACAAGGTAAGATATCATGAACAACACTCATGGATTAGGCTGAGAGGAGTGTGACGATTGATATAACAAGGTTCATGAGAAAGGTTTGTTTGATTTTCGAGAGAGTATTCGACGTAGATGGTGACAACATTCACAACATATGAAACACATTAATAACATGATTTATATAATTACATACAAATCAGTTCATATACAAGTACGTAAGTTATACAACATATATCATTAAGGAAACCAGAACAATCCAACTACAATAACAACATATGCATGAAAATGTGTTGCCTCTTATTATTAAAGAAGTGTAAGTCACAATCATACAATACACCATGTAAACCTGATAGCCCCAACAGTGGAACGCTACAACCACATTTTCTTGCTCCTCCAAAGAGATGTACTAGCTCCGTGTAGTGGAGAAGCCAAGGCACGTTACAATAATGTCCAAGACTTCTTCAATATAGTCTTAGTAGAAACTTGGCTGACCAAAAGCCTATACAATGAGTTATGAGGTACTATTTATAGGAAAGGGTGGGGTGAACTTTGACATTTCCCTTTGTGAAAGTTCAACTACCCTCATGAATCTTCACCTACTCTATGACTGTTACATCCAACTGTTGACACTTGAATTAAAATTGACATGATTCAACATTACAATGCACATATACACATGTGAGATAACATGGCTTGAGCAAGCCTTGCAAGGCATCACAGACACTCGGTCCACTATGAGGAGACCAACTCTTTGACATACTTCTCACAGTGAAGCTGGTGAGCTAATGCCAAGCTTGGTAATCAATGATGGTGTGCATGCACCTCATGGTGACATTTTGCTGAAGCAAAATCTTGCTTTAGTTGCAACTGGTGCATTATTTTAGCCACTTCATTCAACTTGTCTGCTAAGATGCACATGGTCTTCATGGGTGTGGTTGAATCAATAGCAAATTGATGCATAGTTTCCGTGTTGATCTTCAAGTGTGTGTTGTTCGTCAGGCACATCAACTCGCTGAAGTACCTATTCGGCTTCAGTTGGAATTGCTTCTTTTCTTCACCTTGTTGAGTGTGTTGAATGGGTTGGATTGCATGCATGCACACAATGATATGCATGCTATTGAATCCATTGCATGCGAACAACCACACTGCTCAGTAGGTTTGCTCCATGTTAGCTGTTGGGATGGACCTTTAACTTGTCCAGGCACAGTTTCATCCATGAGCAAACGTTGTGCCCACTATTGTTCCTAATCTTGCTGCAACTCTTTGAATGTCTATGCAGCTTCATGTTCTTCCTGGGTTGTTGCCTCAGCACATGCAACTCCTTCTTTGTTCCATATTCAATATTTTCATAATCTTCATGTTCCGTCGTCACGTCATAGCCTCCATCTCCGAAGTTGATTTCATTATCAGTGGATCTAGTTGATCTTGTAGCTTTGCTCCACCTCTATGTTGTCAACAACCTTCCTCTTACATTCGCTGCGTTCCCTGCATTTGCTGTGTTCACTGCATTTGATATGATGCCTTCAACTGCTGTTCATGATTTTGCACATTGTGATGCTGCTACTAGATGTCATTATCCATGAACAACTTGATGTCTTCATGAGTAAGAAAGCTCACAAACACTTGATAAACTACATCCTCAAGTCCATTGTTGATGAGGAATGCAAAAATATGGAGAGGAAAGTGATCCTTCCTTTCACAAATTATGCAACACAGCCTTGGTGAAAGCAGAGCCCGGGCCAAGGCCGGCCCGACTTGCTGACAGGAAAATGAAAGTAAGTAAATCAATGAATGCATGGTGACACTAAGTGATAGCAGAAGTGATCGACAGTGCATACAAAACATGAATGAAATATTTAGCAAACATTTGAACATGCATGTGGGTGAGGTAGTTCACTGGTTGGGCGAACATCTGTGCAAAATAGTTTCATGCATGTGACAATAGTGAGATAGAAATGAAAACTAAAACAGAGATAGGAAAAGATAGTATACATGTAATTGATAGCAAAAATTCAAAGAAATCAAGCAAATAATACTCCCATAAGAAAAAACGCAAAAAGCTACAGAAATGCAACATAAGGCATGGGAAGCAAGCTTACCCCAAAATATTTGAGATGAATGTGTCGACTGCTCCTAGATGTGTTGTGGGATGTCAAAGCTACAAGGTTGATGTGAGGAATGAGCTTTGTAGTGCTCGGCTCATGAGTTTTGATAACATCGTGGTTGTGACATGCATGCCATAAATCTAGGGGAAGCGACACTTGGTGAGAGGTTTCTAAAATGATCCTTGCATGTAACATCCAACTCTAAACATAGATCCCTTAAAAAAGGGATGAATTTGCATGATACCTTGGGAGAAGCAACCTATGCATGCAAATCAGTTTTGCTCAATCCCATAGGGAGCCAGTCAACTCAGTTGCACAAGCAAGAGCTTGGTCGACAGCTGGAGAAAAATGTGCATTTCTGGCTTGGAGCTGGGATGGCTGCCTAATATATTTGTGCAATTTCTGGGTAGAGAAGCTGACTGCCACCCAGATTTGCACAAATCCAAGGCTAAATAGCCTGTTGCTAGGAAAATTTGCGCAAATATTGTTGGGAAGGTTGGCTCGTAGGATTGCACAATCCTGGAGTCCAACAGGTTGTTAGAGAGGATTGCACAATTTCTGGAAGGAAGGTTGGTTTCCCTCCAAAAATGTGTAATTTTAAAGGGGAATTTTCTCAGCCCGCAGCTGGATCAAGTCCAAGTGAGCAGCCTGTGAGGGGAAAATATCAAACTATGGTCGACAGGCTTCCTTTGAGAAAGAAAGACACTAAAGCTTGAGGACTTGACGAAGCAAGGCGAGCTGCTATGAAGGTTAGTAGGGAGGCTCCAAAATAGGCTAAGGAAAAATTTTGGAGAGTGTTTGTAGTTGCTACAATACTTGGCGACACACTAGTAGAACTCCAACTCTATGAATGGACCTTATTCGTGAAAAGCAAGTCTAACACCTCCGGAAGTATTGTTCAGCTCTTAGCTGATCTTGGCTTCGCACTAATGTGATTGTAAGATGTAGCATCTTCCAGACTCTTGGTCGATTGAAACACATTCCATGCCAAGGCAACATAGTTGTTTCGATTGGGATTGAGGGGTATAGAGGTGCACAAGCAGTATAGTCGTCAGAGTCTTAGTTTCATCTCTGGTGTCGCTCCACTGCCAACAAGCCTAAACAGTACCCAAATGGAGTCACATATGAACAAAAGCATGGCTCTACTACCAATGAGCCTGGTGAGTACTCCGGCGGAGTTACTTGCATCACCTCCCTAATCAAGAAGCCTTTCTCTTCTTTCGCACTATTCATTTTTCATTTTGAATTTTTTGAATTTTCATTTTTTTTTTCATTTTTCATTGTGCATAACACTTATTCATTTCAAAGGCGGAAGAGGGATCCTAAGTTATCGAGAGCAGAAGAGGCTGTTCCAGTAGAGAAGTAGTTTATTGTATCTCTAACGTGCCTGTTAAGGTTTTCCCCCTCACCTTACTCTACTATACTGAGCTAACAAGGGTTATCCCAAAAGCAATCGACTAGAGAAGGTGACATTAGTTATCATGCAAGTGTTATGTTTTCACCAAGGTTCACTTGAAACAGTACATATTTTCCTTCGATGCATCATGGAATAAAAGTAACAAGCTCATCATACAGAGGCAAGATGACAGATAACCAAGTAGTGATAGTTGTACATTCCCTTTTGCACTCTACCCAACTCGTTCCATGAGCACACATGGTTTCACACAAACTAACCTATGAATAAAACAAGCAAACGAACTAACAATCAACAAAGTAAAGCAAGAGCAAAAGCAAAAAATGAAAGTGAAGCAAGTAAACAAACAAACAAGCAAAGAAAGCATGTAAGCAAACAAGCATGCAAGCAAACAACTGAAATAAAACACTACTCCTACTTCTACACCAATGGTGCATGGGTCTGATCACGTGAAGTGATACTTCTAATGCAGCCACTAGCGTATTGGTAGACCCATGTTGCTCAAGGCTTGGTCCACGAGCAACCATGTTGTGTGGACCAACAACCAAGAAAGATATAATAATGAAGAAAACCACACTTCATGTTTCAAAGTGTCCATGGGACATAAGTGAGTGCATGTGCATGATGGGAAATCCGCAGACTTATCATGGTGTTGTGTTTCACTACATGAAACTTTGAAGCATAAGCATTCCCTTGACTAAGAGACACACGCAACCGAATGAAACAAAGATAACTTGTGTCATGCATGAGTGCTCGCAATGTAAGACTCCTCCAATGCATGAGCAATGAGATTGTGTAGTTCGAGTGGAGGAAGTAAAATCTAAGTGTTAGACTGATCTTGAGTGCATACAGATGAGTGATGAGGAGCCTTGAGTGTTTGAACAATTTCCTGATCGGAAGGGAAACCAACTTCAAGACAGCGAGGCCTCACATAACCATCAGATTGGGCTGAACTACCTCGATGGTCTATGGGGTTTTGACTTCATTGATAGATGGATCTTCTTAGACCAGTGGCCTAGACGAATTAACAATGAGTGAATCAACATCGTGATTGAATGATGAGGTTAAGAGATCATGACAACCAAGATCAGACAATTCAGGATGTTGGTTGGCATCCTCATGAGTTGATGAATCGCACAGAGGGGTAGATGAGAAGGAAGGATTCTCACCCTCCATGTTTCCGGAAAGAGTAGATGAAAGATCAAGTGGATTTTCAATGAATGATTGGTACTCTCCATTGTTAAATGATGGGCTAACATATGGTGTATCCTGCGAAATATCAACAATCAGTTTATACATGGATGAAGACACACATGCAAAATCATGGATGGCAGGTTCACCAACGATGCTAGGAAAAAAAAGAGGGGGCTCGGATGGAAGGGAGTCATCCTTCGCCGAGTGTTGATGCTCAAGCTCCCACTCATACTCTTCATCAATGATAGCGCATGTTGGTTATGCAACACCAATTACATCAGTGGGTTGTTTCTTGTTCAAAACAAGTAAAGAGTCAAGAAAGGATGAACACAAGACAACATCATCCAGAGGAACACCCGGGTGTGAAGACGGAGGTCGTAGAAAAGAATGCATATGAGAACTCAAAGGAATCAAAACCAAATTTGTGCAAAAATTGAGTGGAGTACTGTTGGGAGAGTGAAAAGGGTGAATAGGTGTACAAGCAAGTTCCTCAACATCACCGGGCAATGGTGGAGCTATTGAATGAGAGGGAGGTAGACAGTCAATTGAGACAGTGCTCACTCTCACATGAGATTCCGTAATTCCATGAATGAAGAATGTTGAGCAAGGATTGATATCAAGATTCCTCTTGGGTTGGGCATATTTCTTAAGGCAGTACTCAAGCCAGTCCTAGAGATAAGCAAACTTCATCTAGCTCCTCCGAGCTTGAAACTGCAAGTCGCGTAAGCACTTCCAAAAATCGAAAACGGATTCATGCGAAGCCCTCCATTGTTGTAACGGTTTTTGTTCAAGATGGTCTGCATCAAAATGATTGAACATGTCTTCAATAAGATCATATAAGTGCTCAAATGAGTGCATGGTGTCCACCGGTAGGCTGAGCACCCAATGAAATCGAGATTCAAGAAGTGTGTATGTAAGCAACAAACTGGTCTGTTCGTCAGTAAACTCATCTTCCTCATAAATCATGGAAATAAAGTTATGTAAGTTCTCAGACCAGGCCACTTCGCCTTCACCATCATACGTGTGAGTGGGCAAGAGATTGAAAAGCTTTCCCGAGATGGATACGTCTTCATAATTTGAGAAACACCTCGGGGGAAGAAGAGTGCAAGAATCCATGAAATATATGCAAAGGTTCAAAACTGGATGAGAGGACGCAGCTTTTCATCAGGCCTTCCTTCTAGGGCCAGAAATGTTGATGGTGTTGGACCCGCCAACATGTCAAGGGGATCTCCCTGGTAAGAACTCCCAATTAGACCTTAGATCATTTGGTGTCGAAGTCCCAGTAGTGGGTTGTAAGGTAATTCCTTGACCGCGATGTTGCATGGAGGAAAGTAAGATAACTCTGTCAGTAGCAAGGGTGTGACTGATGCAGAGAGTCAAGGAATATGTACGAGAGGTTCCAACAATTTGAAGGGAGAGGAAGGTGAAGGTGAGTTCTAGGTTGAAATGGATCAGTCCCAACTTTGCTAGGAACACACCGCACAAAGGAAATGAACAACTCTCAGTGGAGTAGTCCACATGGATGCGACAGTCACAACATACAAGGTAAGATAACACGAAAAGCACTCACGGATTAGTCTGAGATGATTGTGATGGTTGATATAGCAAGGTTCATGAGAAAGGTTAGTTTGATGTCCAGGAGAGCAGTCAACGTAGACGGTGACAACATTAAAAACATATGCAACACATTAACAACAAGATTCATATAATTGGATACAAATCAGTTCGTATACAACCACATTCGCCTGCTCCTCCAAAGATATGTACTAGCTCTGTGCAGTGTACAAGCCAAGGTGTGTTACAATACTATCCAAGCCTTCTTCAAGACAGTCTTAGTAGAAGCTTGGCTGACCAAAATCCCATACAATGAGTTATGAGGGACTATTTATAGCAAAGGGTGGGGTGACCCTTGACATTACCCTTTGTGATAGTTCAACTACCCTCATGACTCTTCACCTACTTTATGATTGTTACATCCAACTGTTGACACTTGACTTACACTTGACATGATTGAACATTACAATTCACATATACTCATGTGAGACAACATGGATTGAGAAAGCCATGCAAGGCATCACAGACACTCGATCCACTGTGGTGAGAGAAACTCTTTCACATGCTTCTCATGGTGAAGCTGGTGAGCTGATGCCAAGCTTGGTTGTCCGTGATGGTGTGCATGCACCTCATGGTTACATCTAGCTGAAGCAAAATCTTTCTTTCGTTCCAACTGGTGCATTAGTTTAGCCTGTTCATCCAACTCGTCTACTAACATGCGCATGGTCTTCATCGGTGTGGTTGAACAAATAGCAGACTGATGCATAGTGTCCATCTTAATATTCAAGTGTGTGTTGTTGGTCATGCACATCAACTTGCTGAAGTACCCGTTTGGCTCCAGTTGGACTTGCTTCTTGTCTTTGCCTTGGTGAGTCTGTGGAATGGGTTGGATTGCATGTGTGTGCACAATGACATGCATGCTGTTGAATCCATTGCATGCGATCAACCACACTACTCACCATGTCTTCTCCATGTTAGCTATTGGGATGGATCTTTAACTTATCTGGGTGTAGTTTTATTTGTGAGTGAACGTTTCACCCACTTCTATTCCTGATCTTGTTGCAACTCATTCAACTGTCTATGTAGCTTCATGTTCCTCCTAGTTTGCTTCTTCAACACATGAAATTCCTTCTTTGTTCCATTTTCTACCTTCACATGATATTCATCTCGCGCCGTCACTTCATAGCCTGAGTCTCCAAAGTTTCTTTCATTATCAGTGGATCTGCTTAATGTTAAAACTTTTCTCCGCCTTTATGTTGTCAACAACCTTCCTCTTGCATTTGTTACATTCTATATGCTGCCTTTAGCTGTTGTTCATGATGCTGCTCACTGTAATGCTATTGTTGGATGTCCTTGCCACAGACAACTTGATGTCATCATGAGTAGGCAAGCTCATAGACACTTGATCAACTACATCCCCAAGAATTCTCTACATGGCGTCTTCATCTTTGCTCTCCTGGAAACCATTGTACCTGTACTGCTGAGAGGAAAATGAACACCTATGATACATGGAGGCATGGAAACACTCATAGCAAGAAATCTGTTAGTTGAAAACCAAAATGAACATGAGAACTGAATTGCAACATACCTGCGTGAATGATCATGAAAGTTGCACAATTTTGGCTAGGAGGTTGGGAGACCGAATGCCAAGACTTCACAAGGCACAATACAAGTGGCTGAGAGACTACTGGAACTATGCAAATCATAGTCCAATCTGGCTACTGACTATTGGGATTGTGCATTACGCAGTTCCAACTAGGAAGGCCTGCTGGCCCAGGGACAGATTTGTGCAATTTCTTGGGCCAATCAACCATTCTCCTCCAGAAATATGCAAAACATTCATGGAGGCCATTGTTGAGCAAGAATGCACAAATCTGGAGAGGAAGGTGAGCTTTACTTTCCTAGTTTGCATAATGCAGCCTTGGTGAAAGCAGAGCCTAGGCCAAGGTTGGCCCGACTCGCCAATGGGAAACTGAAAGCATGTAAGTTAGTGAATGCATGGTGACACTAAGTGATAGTACAAGTGAATGATAGTGCATGCGAAACATGAATGAAAGATTCAACAAACAGATCAATATGCACGTGGGTGAGGCAGTTCGTTGGTTGGGCGAACTTCTGTGCAAAACAATTTCATGCATTTAACAACAATGAGATAGTAACAAAAACTAAAAACAAATATGGGAAAAACTAATATACATGTAGATGGAAACAAGCGTTGAAAGAAACCAAGCAAACAATACTCCCACAAGAGAAAACACAAAAAGCAACAGAAATGTAGCACAAGGCATCCGAAGTGAGCTTACCCCAAAACAATTGAGCTGAATGTGCTGAATGAGCTTTACAGTGTTCGGTTGATGGGTTTTGATAACATCGAGGTTGTGACACGCATGCCACAAATATAAGGAAGCGACACTTGGTTGGAGGTTTTTGAAATGATCCTTGCATGTAACCTCCAACTACTAAACATAGATCCCTAAAACAAGGGATGCCTTTGCATGTTTCCTTGGGAGGAGCAACCCCTACATGCAAGTCAGTTTTGCTCGGTCCTAGAGGGAATCGGTCAAATCAACTTCATATGCAAGAGACTGCTAGGCTGCTGGAGAAAAATTCTCATTTCTGGCTGGGAGTTGGGCTGGCTTCCTAAGAGATTTGTGCAATTTCGGGGTAGAGTAACCAACTGTTGCCTAGATTTGCGCAAATCCTGGGATGAGTAGCCTACTTCTGGGAAAATTTGTGCATATCCTGATGGGAAGGTTGGCTAGTAGGATTGCGCAATCCTGGAGCCCAAGAGGTTGTCAGAGAGGATTGCACAATTTCTGGAGGGAAGGTTGGTTGCCCTCCAGAAATGCACAATTTTCAAGGAGAAGCTACTCAGCTTGTAGCTCGACCAAGTTCAGGTGAACAGCCCATGAGGGGAAAATATCAAACTGTGCTCAATAGGCTACCTTTGAGAAAGAAAGACATCAAAGCTTGAGGACTTGATGAAGCAAGGCGAGCTGCTGTGAAGGTTGGTAGGGAGGCTCCAAAACAAACTAAGGAAAAATTTTGGAGGGTGGTTGTAGCTGCTACAACAGAGTCCTAGCAGTGGGTTGTATGGTAATGCCTTGACCATTATTTCACACAGAGGCAAGTAAGATAACTCTGTTGGTAGAAAGTGTGTGACATATGCAGTGAGCCAAGGAAGTTGCATGAGAGGCTTTAACACACAGGAGGGTTGAGATGAGTGTTCCTATTTGGAAACCTGTGATAACACAGAGTTAAGAAGGGAAAACATGAGCAAAGATGCATCACAACATGGAAAACAAGTTAGCTAGCAATCCAAAATGATGGTTAAACCAACAACAGATTTCAAAAAGATTCATACATACACACACATATAACTATACATGCATGCGTAAGGAAACATATACATATACCATTTAGAGTAAACTAGATAGCATAGAATACAATACAACATATGCATGAAATGTCTTGTCTCTTGTTATATTAAGAAGTGTAAGTTCTAGTCATATAATATATCCATGTCCAACCACTACTTTCGACAGTGGAATGTTACAGCCACAACCACCTACTCCTCCAAAGAGATGTACTAGCTTTGCACATTGGAGAAGCCAAGGCCAATTACAATACTATCCAAGCTCTCTCCAAGATAGTCTTATCGGAAGCTTGGATGACTAAAAGCCTTTATAATGCGTTATGAGGGACTATTTATAGCAAAGGGTGGGGTTACCCTTGACAGCCCCCTTTGTGATAGTTCATCTACCCTAATGACTCTTCACCTACTCTTTGACTGTTACATCCAACTATCGACACTTCAACTTACACTTGACAAGACATTACATTACAATGCACATGTACCCATGTGAGACAAAATGGCTTGAGAAAGCCATGCTAGACATCACTATGACTTAGATAACTGTTGGAAGACCAAATCTTCGACATCTTCATTATGGTTGACAGTAGCAAACTGATCCCAGGATCGATAGTCTGCGATGGTGTCCTTATGCTCCAAGGTGACATCTTTCTGGAACCTAACTCTTGCCTCTATAGCATATGGGTACACTGCTTGGGATCCTTTATCCAACTCGTATGAAAGCATGCACACCATTGTCTTCAAGGTAGCCAGACCAACAACATACTTGTGCATGATGTCTGCATTGATGGCAAGTCTAGGCTGGTGGCAATGGGTATCAACTCGTCAAAGTATGAGTCAATCTATAGTCGGACCTATGCCTTTTTCCTTGCCTGGCTTAGAGTCCCAATAGATGGATCTCATTTGTATGGACCACAACATCCATACTCTTGAATACATGTGCATGGGAAGCCTGTATACTAGTGATGAGCTACAGGAGCTCTTCATGGTTCTGGATCTCACTCCAGATATGTGCCTTCAACTCAACTGCTCTGGGCTTCATCTTCTTAGGCAAGTGAGGTGGGGATCCCTTATATCCCATTGTCCATGTTTTCATGTAATCAACAACAACATGCACGTTCAACAAGATATGTTCTCTTCTAGCACATCATTTCTGCCATCGGTTGAGATGGACGACTTCCTTATGCACCGTACCAAACTTGGAATACAATTCTCGCATAACTTTGTCAAGGGACAATATTTCAACTAGTATTGCCTTCTTCAGTTGAGCTCAGGTGGACGCTATCACCAACTCTCCTCCTTTGCTTGGCCATTTGTATCTCCTTAGCCATTCGCCCATTCTCAGCTATTAGAAAGCAAACACTTGAGCTAGTGGCTTCGGCATACACACTAGTAGCATCGGCCAAGGCTCTCGGATGTTTGGGCATGTCAGACATGATCACTCGTTCCTCAATTTTTCCAGGAGATGTGTGGTCATCCAGGGTCAACACTATGCGTGACTACACAACTCTATGTTGAGACTCATCGAATGAGATGTTGTGCATCTCTCCTTTTGGTTGACCTCCAAGGATCTTAGTGTATCCTTGGTTTCTTGGGACTTTCTCCTATTCTGGATGCGATAAAGCTAGTAATTTGACCTCTTGGTGATGTGGCATATGGTCAATGTATTGTTCCAATTCTTGTTGCTCCATATCTGTATCCAACTATTCAAGTGCTTGTTCTCTCTCAAGAGAAGTCTTGCTCCTACGATGGTTCACCCTGCTCACCTGATGCCAACTATTCTGATAAGTCCACTACCTGTACGAGTGTTGTTTCATCCGTTTGCACATGTTACACCCCCTGGTATACCTATTACTGTTGTGCTTCCCTTTCCTATTTGCGCAGCTCCTATTCCTTTTGGAGTTTCTCCTTCAACTCATGCAACTCGTTCTTTGTTTCTCTGTTTGCATTTGCATGATTCTCTTGTCTCATTGTTGCTTCTTTGCCTCTATAGCCATATATGCCTTCTCCACAAGTGGATATGCTCAGAACTTGAAGCTTTTCTCTTCCTGCATGTGATAAAAAATCTTCCCTTACACTTTTCACACACGAGTATATTTTCCTCTGCTATTGTTGCTTCTGGTTTTGTGGTGTGGAGCGTGATTATCTTCTTTATTCAGAGGTATCAATGAATTGGACCTAAGTTCTTAATGTGGTGGCAATGCCACCCATAAATGTGCGCCACCAAGGGGGTCCAGGGGAGGGTAATGTCGATTATTTGGAGCCCCCCTAGTGGGGGATTAAGGAGAGTTCCCTCGAAGCTAAAAATAGATGTAAAATTGCCTTGTAAAATGTTGTGATTTCATAGTCAATTTGAGTTGTTCATTAGGAGGAGATCTAATGGTAGAAGTTATTTTTAATTTAGGGTTTTTTTTTCCCTAGAGTGAAACCCCTCACTATATATGAGGGAATTGTATTGTGTATATGTAGATCTATATTCTGAGTGAGAAAGAGAGAGGAGACTATGTGAGAGGCTAGAGGGAATTACAACGGATTTGCTATAGGTTGTATCTCTTCATTTTGTTGGATAATATAAAAGGAAGGACTGGTTGTTTCTCCGTGGACATAGCCCAAATTAGGTGAACCACATATATATAGCCCAAATTAGGTTGTTTTATGTGTTTTATGTGTTTGTATTTCTACAATATATTTTGTGTGTTCCATTGCTTTATATTATATAATTTTCTAACAACTGGTATTAGAGCTAAAGTTCTATTTGGCTAAAAAACTTGCAGGAGAGAATGGTTCCTGGTTCGAGAGGGAGCAATGGTAGAAGATGGTAGGTTTAGGGTCGAAAAATTTAATGGAAAAAACTACCAGTTGTGGAAGATGCAGATGGAAGATTATATGTATCAGAAATATTTGTACCTACCATTGAGTGGAAAGACAAAGAAGCCGACGAGTATGAAAAACACATAATGGGATATTCTTGACATAAAGGCACTTGGCACAATACAGATGTGCCTAGTGGCATTGGTAGAATTTAATATTTCAAAGGAAACGAAAATATGGGGTTTAATGTCAACATTGGCCAAACTATATGAAAAACCCTCGGCCTCAAATAAGGTATTTCTTATGAAGCCCTTATCTAATATGAAGATGTCAGAAGGTTGATCTGTTATTGATCATTTAAATGAATTTAATATAGTTAATAGTCAGTTAAGTTTTGTAGGAGTAACTTTTGATGATGAAGTTAGGGCTCTGTTATTTATGTGCTCATTGCCAGAAGGTTGGAATGGTTTAGTTATGGCCATTAGTAACTCTGTCTTTGGACATAGTAATTTAAATTTTGATGATGTTGTCGGTGCAATCCTTAGCGAGGAAATGCAATGGAAAAACTCCCGTGAGACATCAAGTAATGCTTTGACTGTAGAGACTAGGGGAAGAAAAATGGAAAGAGGAAAGAGCCGAAGATATCACAGTAAGTCAAGGAAAGGTAGATGCAAGTCTAGATTGGGGATAATGTGTTGGAAATGCAGGAAGAAAGGACACTTGAAGAAACACTGCAAGTCTCGAAAGGGAAAAGAAGGAGACGTGCAACAAGAAAAAAATCATGAAGTGAATGTGACAGGTGATGTGTTGCAAGATGCTTTGATACTTTTATTACAAAAATTATTAATGTCTGGGTGGTAGATTCAGAGGCCCCATTCCATGACACACCTAATAAGAAACATTTTCATGATTATGTTTGAGTTTTTCTACAGGTTCGATTGGGCGATGATAAACCCTGTAAAACCAATGGAATGGGTACAATTTTCATAAAATAGAAGAATGGAAATCAATGGCTATTGAAAGAGGTAAGGCATGTTCTAGATATGAAGAAAAATATGATTTCAATAGGGAAATTGGGAGGTGAAGGCTGTGTAACTACTTTTATAGATAAAATCTGGAAGGTCACTAAAGGACCCTTGGTAATAGCAAAAGGAGAAAAGGTTGGTACATTGTGTTTATGCAATGGTATTTCTAATTCTGTTAATGCTTTAACCTATATAGGATAAAATACGACATTGTGGCATTATAGGCTTGGGCAGATGAGTGAGAATGGGATGTAGATTCTCCACTAAAGAAATTTGTTGCTAGGTTTGAAGCATGTTGATTTGGAATTATGTGAGAATTGTGTTTATGGAAAACAGAAGAGAGTCAGATTCCTCGGATTTGGGAAGGAAAATAAGAGTGAATAATTAGAGCTTGTAAATACAGATATATGGGAACCTTCTCAGGTATCATCTCTCGGTGGCTCTTGTTATTATGTTACTTTTATTGATCATGAAACCAGAAAAACCTGGATTTATTGTATTCGAAATAAATATGACGTCTTTGATACTTTCAAGAAAGTGAAATCTTTGGTTGAAAATGAGATAGGAAAAAGGTTGAAGTGTCTCAGATCAAAAAATGGATGTGAATACTGCAGCAAAGATTTTGATAGGTACTGTTCAAAGAATGGAATTTGCAAACAGAAGATATTTCTAAGAACACCACAAGAAAATGGTGTGCCAGAAAGGATGAACATGACAATCATGGAGTGTGCAAGTTGCATGAGATTGCATGCAGGATTTCCTTTACAATTTTGGGAAGATGTTTTAGATACTGTTGCTTATCTAATAAACAGAAGGCCTTCAAGTTCCTTAGATGGTAGTATTCCAGAGGAGGCATGGACAGGTAAAAAGGTAAACTACACATTTTTTAAAGACTTTTCGTTTTGAAGCCTTTGTCCACATTAATAAAGAAAATAGAACAAAGCTGGAGGACAAATCAAAGAAATGTACCTTTATTGGATATGGTGCTAATGGCTTTGGTTATTGCTTTTATCATTATGAAAAACAAAAAATCATTTGGAGCAGAGAAGTAACATTCAATGAAAAGGTTTTGTATAAGGATGAGATGAAGGAAAAGAAATAAGAAGAAGAAAACAAATAATATGTAGTGCTTGACGAGATCACAGAAAAAGTGAAGGTGCCTGAAAATCATAATGATCAACAACCACAATAGCAGCAAGCACCTCAAACACTTGAAAGTGGTGTTAGAAGATCTACCAGGATAAGTAGACCCCCTAAACAATACTCTCCTTCATTATATTATGTATTGTTGACTGATTTTGGTAAACCAAAATGTTACGAAGACGTACTACAAGTAGAAACCAGGTAGAAGTGGTAGAAAGCCATGAAATGGACTCCTTAGTACATAACCAGACTTGGGACTTAGTCAGGTTGCCTACAGGTAAAACAACATTGTAGAATAAATGGGTTTATAGGTTGAAGGAAGAAGATGGAGGTAGAAAAAGTTATAAATCTACACTTGTGGTGAAGAGGTTTGCACAGAAAAAGGGTATCGACTTTCATGAGATATTTTCTCTTGTTGTTAAAATGACTTCAATCATAACTATTTTAAGTCTAGTAGTAGCTAAAAGCTTGCATCTTGAGCAGTTAGATGTGAAGACAACCTTTCTCCATGGGGATTTGGAGGAAGAGATATATATGAAGCAACCATAAGCATATGAGGTAAAAGGGAAGGAGAAACTAGTTTGTAGGTTGAAGAAGAGCTTGTATGGTTTAAAACAAGCTCCAAGGCAGTGGTATCTAAAATTTGACAGGTTTATGTTTGAAGAAGGTTATATTAGATGTCATTGTGATCATTGTGGTTATTTCAAAAGGAAAAATTATTGGAGCTATATTATATTTTCATTGTATGTAGATGACATGCTTGTTTCAGGTTGTAACATGCAGGAAATAAATGGGATCAAAAGAAAATTGGCGAACTCATTTGCAATGAAGAATTTGGGTGCTGCAAGACAAATCCTTGGGATGAGAATAACTAGAGATAGGAATAATAAAAAATTAACATTGTCTTAGAGTGAGTACATAGAAAAGGTGTTGAAAAGATTTAATATGTGGAATGAAAAACCAATTAGTATGCCTTCGGCTAGCCATTTCAAACTAAGTAAGGAGGTGTGTCCTAAGACTGAGGAAAAAGTGGCTTATATGTCTAAAGTTCCATATGAATCGACAGTTGGAACCTTAATGTATGCAATGGTCTGAACAAGGTCTGATATTGCACATGTAGTGGGAGTTGTAAGAAGGTATATGAACAATCCAGGAAAAGAATATTGGATGGTGGTGAATTTGATTCTTAGGTATTTGAGAGGTACCACAAATCAAGCATTATGCTTTGGTGGTTCAAACAATGCTCTACAGGGATATGTTAATGAAGATATGGTGTGTGATAGAGATAACAGGAGGATCACAACAAGGTATGTGTTTACTATTGGTGGAACAACTGTCAGGTGAGTTTCAAAACTACAAAGTGTTGTTGCACTCTAAACGACGAAAGTAGAGTATGTTGTTGCTATAGAGGCTAGTAAAGAAATCATTTGGTTACAAAGGTTTCTAGATGAATTAGGTAAGAAGTAGGAGTTGGGAAGGTTATACAGTTAAAACGAGAGTGCCATACATCTTGCAGAGAACTTTGTATTTCATTCCAAGTCTAAACATATATATCTCAAGTACCATTTCATATAGTTAGTGTTGGAAGATGGACAATTGAAGCTGGAAAAGATACACACTAGCCAAAATCTTACAGATATGTTAACAAAATTTGTAACTAGGGAGAAACTGAGATTCTGCTCGGTTTCAATTGGCCTTCAACTATGATGATGAAGATGAGAAACAACTAGGTCCAAAGTGGAGTCATTGTCCAGCAAATGAAGCAGCGGTGGAGTTTCTATAATTAGTCTCCAAGTGGGAGATTCTTGGGTGTGGAGCCTGATTATATTATTTATTTAGAGGTATCGCTGCATTGGATCCCAGTTCGTAATGTGGTGGAAATTCCGCCCTTAAATGTGCACTGCCAGGGGGTTCTAGCGGGGCAACAATGATTATTTCAGCCCCCCCTGGAGGGGGATCAGGGGCAGCGCGCGTGAAGCTAAAAATAGATGTAAAATTTCCTTGTAAAATGTTGTAATTTCATAGTCAATCTTGGTCATTCATTAGGCAGAGATATGACGGTAGAAGTTATGTTTAATTTAGGGTTTTTTTTCCTTAAAAGGAGACCCCTCGCTATATATGAGGGAATTGCATTGCGTCTATGTAGATTTGTATTCTAAGAAAGAAAGAGAGAGGAGATTGTGCGAGAGACCAAAAGGAATTACAGCGGATTTGTTGTAGGTTGTATCTCTTCATTTTGTTGGATAATATAAAAGGAATTATTGGTTGTCTCTCCTTAGATGTTGCCCAAATTGGGTGAACCACATATATCTGTGTCTCTCTTATTTTATGTGTTTTTTGTGTTTGTATTTCTGCAATATATTTTATGTTCTCCACTGCTCTATAATATATAATTTTCTAACACTAGTGCTCTTCGAGATGCTGCTTCACGTTGCTTCGCTAACCATTCCATAGAGAAGCTGACCTATTCATTGAGTCTAGAGAAACTGTAGAAATATTTCGATGGGTCCTCCTCTCCCCAATGAAATGCCCCTTGGATCCAGTTGAATTGTACTCTCACACAGTGATCTTTCACAAGACAATATGGGTGATATGGGTTGTAACTCAGAGGTGAAATGGGTACTTCTTCATCTGTTCTTCTTCAACATCCACTTGCTTGAAACTCCAAATCTCGTATAACTCGATCCGCAACAGAAGAGCAAGCCAAGGTGACTTATTATTCTAGTGCAATGTAGATGTCAATCTTCCAAAGATGTGATGTGCTACTTCCTACATGACGAGTATGTCCAAAGAAAACTTCGGTAGAAAATGTGAAGGCTTCTCTGCACTGTACATCGATATGAAGGTGTCAAATGGTGAGGCATACCAATCAGCTATGTCTATCAGTGCCTCCATTGTTCCCTTCTACATGTAGGGTGGATCCGGTTCGAATATCATCTCGTAAACCGAGGTGACAAAATGATCGAACAACCATGTGAAAACTGCTCTGAAGCTTCATTTAGACAACAACTTACAATAAGTGTTCACAACAGCCTCTGTTGATGACCATGCCTACTTCAAGCCTGGGAACTCCTATCAAGCACAAATTTCATCCAAGATATAGGCAAACATGTAAATCTTTGCTTGCATACCTTTAGGCATCTGTCGAGCCCTTGCTACCTGTTCCTTCAGCCAATGAGCCAACATGCTGGACCAGTTACATTGTTTTCCCTCTTTAGCCAGTTGGTCCAGTGTGATCCCTCGACACTGTGGGAAGGTTTCTATTCTTTCTTGTCCATACAATGATCTGAATGGAAAATGGCATTAACCAATGGTATTCATCCACCTATGTTATTCATCCACCCATGCAATTTACCCATGGTATTGTAATTAGCATCCACCCATGGTATTATAAGTGACATCCACCCATGGTATTGTGGCATCCACCCATGGAATTGATTCGTGGTATTGTGACATACACCCATGGTATTCATTCACACATGAAATTGACCCGTGGTATTGTAACTAAAAATGACTATAAGTAACAAGTCACATTTTGTAAAAGGACAGATGGTCTGCCACAATGTAGCCTTTATAGTTATTATTGGTTTTAATAAAAAGTTTTTATGTGGTTTTATTTACTATGTGTTTTGTCATTTTCTTTCTAGCATTGGAATTCGTGACATATTGGGGGCCTCCCCCACAACATCCATTTCAATCTTTTAGATCTTGGGGGCCTCCTCCCAAGATCCAGATTAGTGGTATTAGAGCAGGTTATGATTCCATGGGAATGAGGGTCTGATGCATATCTCAATTTCAAATTTTGCAACAATTTTCAACAATTTTTGGTCATGTGCTACGTCTTCTATAGAGCATTTTCTTGGGCCAAGTGGGAAGAATTTTTCTTTTTTGATTTTTTTTTTGCAGGAATGTTATTGGGAAGCGATTTTGCAGATTACATTTGAAATTTTTGGTGAAAAATTTACAAAAAAAATAACATATCTAGATTCCTTGTGAAAAAATACTCCTAAAAAAAAATCGGCCGAATGAGAGTCCAGATGAGGGGGATATAGCTGATTTAAAATCAGCTATGTGGCAAAAATGTTTCTGACAACAATCCATTGATGATGCTCTCCTACCTTTTTTTTGAAATTTTGGTGTAGAATTTCAAAAAGTGATTATATATCTGAGCTCCTCTCAAAAAATTTCTCCATTTCAAAAAAAAAATGGGTTGAATCAGAGTTCAGATGTGGGAGATATCACTGATTTAAAGTCAGCTATTTTTTTAGAACTTTTGTGATGGCAGAAATGTTGCAACGTGAATATGAGATTCTAGAGTGTCCAGATAAGGATTTCCAACACATGATAAGATGAAAAATGTTCCTTCTGTTTCCAAAAATAGGTTTTAATAAATATTCTCAGTTATATTGACTGAGTTATGTCTATTTTAATTTTGGAGCAGCATTCGGAGTGGGTTCCCTTTGGAGACGTTCCCTCCCACCCCGCTTTAGTAGGCACCTGCTTCACATTCATCGGTTTTAGCATACAACATTCAACTTGGGTTCTTTGGAGATGCGCGCTCTCACCCCAGGCTATCTAGGCACTATCTACTTCATTAACAACCAACATCATGCTTATGGATCAACTGCACAAAATCCTTGTCATCGAAGTCCATTTGCTAGGCCACACACTGTTAGCATCACAGTTGGTCATAAGCATTACAGGGTATCTCTATCCTCAGATCTTTGTTTGTCATGGTTATGGGTCATATACAAACCCGCACTTCATCAAAGTCCATTTTCTAGGTTGCACACTATCAGTATCATAGTTGGTCACAAGCACTATAGGGTATCTCTAACCTCAGATCTTCGTTCATCATGGTTATGGGTTAACCACATAAAACCCTTCTCTTCAGTGGCTCTTCATATTCAACAAAGGCTTTGCAGGTGGGAGCCTCACACAATGGGGACCATTGCTTCTTAAGGAGGGAGGAATGATCTGAATGGAAAATGGCATCAACCCATGGTCTTCATCCACCTATGTTATTCATCCACCCATGTAATTTACCCTTGGTATTGTAAGTGGAATCCACCCATGGTATTTATCCATCCGTGGTATTGTAAGTGACATCCACCCATAGTATTCATTCACCCATGGTATTGTGGCATCCACCCTTGACCCGTGGTGTCGTGACATACACCCATGGTATTCATTCACCCATGGAATTGACCCATGGTATTGTAATTGAAAAAGACTATAAGTAGCATGTCACATTTTGTAAAAGGACATATGGTCCACCAAAATGTAGCCTTTATGGTTATTATCGGTTTTAATAAAAAGTTTCTTTGTGGTTTTATTTATTGTGTGTTCTGTCATTTTCTTTCTAGCATTGCAATTATTTAGATCTTGCGAGCCTCCCCCACAACATCCATTTCATTCTTTTAGATCTTGGGGGCCTCCCCCCAAGGTTCAAATCATACATTCGACATGAAAATATAAACAAATATTGATACGCCTTCCGCAACATCTTCTCTTTGTAGATCTGGTTGGGTGTCATCCTAAATCTAGTCGGCTCCTTTACCTAGTTCTTCAAAATGTCTCTGGAGTTGGCATTGCTACTAGGTAAGTTGAAGGGAGTCTCCATGATAGTCACGGGCTCCAAAATCTGATATATCTCATCATAATCCTATGCCCAAAAGGTTGCAATCTTTGTCCCACTGACACTACTCAAAGGCATCGTCTCAGGATTAATGTGTGAGACGATCCAATGTATCATGTCCATGCATGGGAACGCAGGGTATCTACATGCAACCTGGTACAAGCCAGACTTGTGAATGTTCACATAAACTTGGAGGTCCTTGAGGTCTTCCCTAAAAGTGCCTACAAATGCATCATTGACCTCTTTCCATTTCAGCTTAATGTCCTGGTCTAGAAATAGTTTGGTATCTTCATAGATCAGTAGACTTGAGCACACTTGCTCAACTGCTACTCCGATTGCACTTCCATATGTGTCATTTGATCCTACTCTCTTAGAGGCCATTGATCCTAAACTGCTAAGAGGCAGATGAACACCTGCAAGATCTGGAGACAAAGCGACATGCATGGAAAGAAATCTGTCAGCGAAAACCTAAGAAAATTCGGGAAATGCTGTAACACACACTTGGCGAAAGAATGGCAGGGATTGTGCAATTTCTTCTGGGAGGGTGGGAGAGTGGCTGACAATCTTGCACAAAAAGTTGTCTGGGCTATCTAGGGAGGCTAATTGGCTGCTGGATTTGCGCAATGTGCAATCCAGGCTAACTGTTAGAATTTCGCAATGCACAATTCCAGCTGTTAATGATTTTAGGCTGAGTGACTGCATTATCCAATTTTCTAGGTCAATAGTCATTATCCCTAAGAATTACACAAAGCAAGCCTAGAGGACAGTTCCTAGCCAGAAATTCACATTTTTGGAGAGGAAGAAAGAGCCTTCCTTCTCTAGATTGTGCAATGTTGACTTAGTGAGGAAAATTTCAGGTGAAGGCTACCTAGACCCACCGACGGGCAACTAAAAGAAAATTTGAAGGTGAATGCACGGTGATACTAATTGTAAGTAGAAGAAAATGGTTGTGCATGCAAAAAAATGAATGAAATATTCAAAAAACAGAACAACATGCATGTGGGTGAAGTTAGTCACCGAATTAACAACCGTTCATGAAAAACAGTTTCATGCATGCGACAATAGTGAGATGCTAACGAAAACTAAAATGGTGCTAGTACAAGCTAGTATGCAAGTAAATGATAGCAAGCATTCAAATAAATCAAGAAAACAAGACTCATAAATGTGAAAACACAAAAAGATACATAAATGTTGAAAAAGAAAAGTTGAGACAACTTACCTATGAATAATTGAGCCAAATGTGTTGAAGAGTCCAATATGTGATGTGGGATGTCAGAGCTGCAAGGTCGATGTCAAAGAATGAGTTCTAATGCATCGAATAAATAATTTTGGTCTCATGATGCGCATGCCATAGATCTAGGAAAAAAATATGCTTCGGCAAAATATTCTAAAATGATCTTTGCATGTAACCTCCAGCTACTAAAAATAGCTCCATGAATCAAGGGATGCCTCTTGCATGTTTCCTTTTGTTATTCTAGGAATAGGAAAGCCATGCATGCAAGTAAAGTTTTCTTGGTCCTGGTGGAACTAATCATCCCAACTACACATGCAAGTGGCTGCTCAACTGCTGGAGAAAATGCACATTTATGAAGGGAGCTAGGTTGGTTGCCCAGGAGAATTGTGCAATTCCTGGGTAGAGCAACTGACTGCTGCCCAATATTGTGCATCCTGGGCTAAGCAGCCCTACTGGGAAGAATTGCATAATTTTCTAGATCAAGCATGACTCGCAGAATTGTGCAATTCTAGAGTCAGAAAATTTTAGGGGCGAATGTTCGCCCTTTGGCGAAATTAAGGGGTTTTAAATTTTTAGTGGGCGAATATTTTGTATCATAGTACATTTCTACAAATCACCTCAAATAGCCCACCTTATTTTAAGGGAGAGGGTAAAAAAGGTAAATTTAGCCCTTGAAATTAGGAGTTACAACCTTCCATTCGCCCATTTTCAAGAATAGGTTTTATTTAAGTGAATCCATTCACCCATTTTCAAGAATAGGTTTTATTCAAGTGAATCCTATGGGCCAAATACGATATTTATAAAAGAGTTATGGTAAATTAATAAAAATATAAATAAATAAGAGGTATGGTAAATAAATAAAACATTTTTTATATTTACTCCATAAGTTACCTTATATACATGCAAGGGTGTAAACAAATAAAAATATAAGTAAAGTGGAGGTATGGTAAATAAATAAAACGTCTTTTTATACTTACTCAAAAGTATGGTAAATAAATAAAAATATAAATAAACTAGACGTATGGTAAATAAATAAAACCTCTTTTTATATTTAGTCCATAACCCTCGTTCTATTTATGAAGGCTCAAGAAAGAGGTTTTATTTAAGTGAATCCTATGGGCCAAATACCATATTTGTAAAAGAGGTACGGTAAATTAATAAAAATATAAATAAATGAGAGCTATGCTAAACAAATAAAACATTTTTTATATTTACTCCATAAGTCACCTTATATTTACGAACACTCAAAAATTGTGTTATATTGGTGAAACCTATGGGGAAAATACTATGGGACAAATACCATGGATTAGATTGTTATTAATACCATGCAAAAAAACATTATTAACCCTAATATAAGTATTAATAAAAATAAAAATGGCACATGGTATTGACCCATGGTATTCACCAAAATGGCACATGGTATTGACCCATGGTATTCACCTGGAATGTTGTCTATTTAAATGGGGGAATTAAACCAGCATAGATCCATCTTTACTCTGGATCTACTAACCCCCGAGAGCTATCAAATATCGTGATATGCAAACTAGCATAGAGTGAAAAAATATTTGATCCCTCTGGGGGCTTGGTGGATCAAGAGTAAAGATGGATGTTGTAATTTAATGTATGTTAAACATTTTAGCTTGGTTAAAAAAAAATAAAAAAAAAAAATCAACTATTAATTTTTATAAATTACTAATAGTAATTTTTAAGCTCCACGTTTATGATAACCCATGGTATTGACCCATGGTAATACCAAGATCTTACAAGATTTTATAATTGAGTAAAATATTCGCCATGCTTGGTGAGAGATTCGCCAAAAAATTATATATACATATTATATTATTGATAAAATCGCCTTCCATTTTTCCTATATACCATGGAAATTCGTCCATTTGTTATACATATAAATTTAGGGGGGGTTCTTAAAATTTTCCCTGTCTAGAGTCTAGTAGGTTTCCAGATAGAATTGCACAATTTCTAGAGGGAAGGCCCGTTATCCTCCATAATTGCACAATTTCTTGAGGGATTTGCTCAGGCTGCAACTGGACCAAGTCCGAAGGAGCAAATTGTGAGGGGAATGCATCAAGCTTTGATAGACAAACTAACTTTCTGTAAGAAAATCATTGAAGCTTCTGTACTTGACGAAGCAAGACATGGTGCTATGAAAGGTCAGTAGGAAGGCTCCAAAAAAAATCTAAGGAAAAATTTTGGAGGGTGGTTGTACTTGCTACAACAACATGATAGAAAAAACGTTATGGAAACATGAAATGATTCCATAACTAATTTAAAATTGGATACCATGTTTACTTAAGAGTAAAATCTGGGAAAATTACATTAAGAAACAAGACCTATCCAAAAGTGGTACCACGATTCGATTGGCCCTTTGAAATATTGGACAAACTTGGTCCAATAGCTTATCAACTGGCCTTGCCTAAACATATTAAAGCTCACAATGTCTTTCATGTGTCTTTATTAAAGAAACATGTTCATCATAATTCTCACGTTATTGAATGGAATTTGATACAGGTGGAACCAGAAGGAGATTTCCTGCCATAACCATTCCACATCTTAGATCAAAAAGAGATCTTGCTCCAGAATCTCACTCAGGTTAAACTACAATGAAGGTACTTTACACCTGAGGATGCTACTTGGGAGTGAGAGGATACAATTAAGGAAGATTATCCAACATTGTTCAAGAATGAAGCAAAAGAGAAATAAACATTGAGGACGATGTTAATTTAAAAAGAGGGGGAAAATGCAATACCCCTCTGTTTGTATATATATATATATATATATATAGATATATTAGATTGAACTATTTTTAATTTTGACGGCTAGAAAGGCATGTTTGAATTGACTTAAAATGAATAATAAAATATGATGATGTAATAAATGAATTTTATTAATGAAAAAAAAAACTGAAAATTACTTGGGAAAGAAACATTGGAGTAATATATTCTCGCCAAGATCTTGAAACCAATGTTGGTGGATAGATCAAGACAATTTTCCCTTAAATCAGTCATAAAAATCCCTGGGAGATGATTAATAATATTTAATATGACAGGAGAGAAAATATATTAAATCATTGAGTTGAACAAAAACATTGAGTAAGGGTGAATAAAGAACTACAACAGAGAAAAGCAGGTTTTAAAAGAAAAGGAAAAATAAAAATGTATTCTTAGAAAAAAGGAGGAAAACCTAGGCCAGTGGGTTGGCAGATCCATGAAAGAGGGACACTACTAAGGAAAAAATATGATATGGAAATAATGTATAAAATACATTACCTGAAATCACAAGAGATGGTTGATTATTTGGCAAGCCTATCTCGAGGAATTGGAGGATTTAGTTCAAGGTTGGGGCAATAGTGTTTCCCAAGAATAGTTTCCAGCAACATATACAATACTTTTAAGTATATTTGAGTTTGAATTTTTTAGATGACTACTGGTTCTTGTAAAGGTTTTTAGGATTGTGCTTAATAATTAGTGGAGGAATCTATTATCTACACTGGTTGGTTATTTTGGATACTAAATTATTAAATGGTGCTTTAAGATAGCTATATTGGCTTGAAATTACTGGAAATCTTAATTCAATGATCAAGTTGTATGGTCACGTCATTTTTCTTACAATTGCTATAAGAAAACACATTTTGTTTTCTTTTGATATCTAATTTTGTATAGATATGTTGTGTTTCATCACTATGTATAAACAAAAAAAAAGGAAATGCGAGATGCTTGTGCGTAAGGAAAAATAAATTTGGAGACTCTTTCTCTCTAAATTATTTTTGATTGTGGCAAAAGCTTAGAGAAGCAACTCGCTGCATAAATATCATGCAAGGTGAAAAACTCAATAGGCAATGGTAGCATAGTTGCCAACGTTAGCCTTCTGGAAAAATATATACTAAGAAAAAATTCTCGTAGGGCAAATCAATGAACCTCGTTCCTATGGCCAGCCTAACAGTAGTGTCGGTGACCTTCTTGATTAACAAGTGAGGAGTAGATGATAAATGTGTTAGATCCTGGGTATTGTGTTATGAGTATTAATCTGAGTAATATTTAATAATTGTTAAAGAATAGCATAGAAAAATAGTACCAACATCATCGATTAACACCATTATCATTAATTAATTCTAGACAGTCTTAAGGATTGTAGGATCTAAGTAAAACAGTGGGGAAATACTCTGTTAGGGCTAAGTGTGAAAAATCTAGTTATTTTATCGCTGTTAAGATAAGATTATTTAAACTCTAATATAGCCATTGACGGTTAGGAAATGAACCATATATAATTCTAAACAGAGAGTAGAGTTGTCGTTTGACTAGTCTATAACCATAAAAGAATGACTAGTCAGTTGGCAACTGCCAACTGTCTCATTCTATTTAACCACCAGAAAAAAGGGAAACTCCAAAATAAAATAATACAAAGTGCCTTGGAAACTAGTGCCGTAGAATAAGCACGCTTAGAAATGGTCGGAAAATCAAGCTTGGAGTGAGACACTCGAGATAAAACGATGGTACCTTTATAAATTGTAATATATAAATAAGACAAATCAGTAAGGAAATGAAATTCAGATATAAATCCTTTGGTGATGATTATAAATTATTGAGAGAGATATAAATTAAGTTCGATAACCACCATGGGTGGAAAAGAAAGTAATGGTCGTAAAGGAGAAGAGTCGATATGGTTACCATAACAAGAGAAACATAACTGAACAATAATGATTTAACTATGTCAAAATTCAGTAATTGCGAAGTAATAGACACAAAAAAGAATGAGAATAATGGTGTTCTAGTAGCTTAAATTCAGAGAGAAATCACTTAAGGGAAAATGGTATATACATCTATATATATATTCCCAAGGAAAAAAACATAATTTCCGTGATATAATATTGAAAAGTACATGTTGTATCAACTGCATAAAGTGTTATGCGTGTATGAGAGATGGACCAAGCCATCTATCCAAGAAAATATGAGTTCATCGTTTATATAAAATTAACATATAAGGCTGAAATATATACATACATGTGATGTATATAGTATCTATCTGATGAAAAATTGCAACAAAAGATGTATAATAAGATATGTTGGTGATCATGTAGTTTGATCAATTGGTGTTGTCTCTCCTGTATGCTCAATGAAAGGCCTATGGTAATGTTGGTAGCTTCCTTGATCTGATTGTTCCTATATTAACCATTAATGTTGGGTTGTTGCGCAACTTCCTTGGAAAGACTGTTAGAAATTTGGTTCCTTTCCCTATAAATTTGAGAGCAAACAATAAAATCAAATTGTCACTTTAAAGCTATAGTATATTCTAATAAGACTCTAAGTGTGTGCATGTGATAATGAGAGACAAAGTTGAAGCAGTCGATGAAAATTTTTCAGTCTCGAAATATTTGAATTTGGTTACAATTCTTCTCAAATGAAAAGTTTAGGAGTAATCTAAGGGTATTTAGTTCTGCATAATTATTTGTGCCACGGATTAAACTCAAATTTATTTTGTAAAAATGATTTTCAGAGAGATATAATATTTCTCCTACCCCACAATCAATTTCTTGTGCAAATCCATCGAAATATTCCCAAGGAAAGGATTTATCGATGGCTTCAGGTATAATGATCCGGATCGAGTTCTTGGGTTCTTCTTCAGGGATCTGATGAAAGAGAGCATATATATTGGGACATATGTTTCTCCAAGGGCAGAGGGAATCCTAGAAGATAATTATGTTCCTAGCTAGCCAAATTCCCCACCAAACAATAAGAGGGAGGTCGCGGATTTTATTTGTCTGTACAGAGTGCCACCAAGATTGCCAAGCAGATGTGAAATTCCTCCCCTGACACCTACTAGTAATGTCAAGGGAAATTTAAATCTAATGCCAAATTAGTTGGGTCACTGGACACGATAGGAAAATATGGTCTATGGATTCTGATTGTTCCTTGCAAAGGCAACATCGTGAAGGGCCATGGATGGATCTGTTCTATATGTTATCGTTAGTAGGTGCTTTGTTGGACAGTAGGCACCACATGAACAATCTTGTTTTGCGAGGCGCCTTCAATTTTTAGAGGGGTCACCAACACTAATCGATAACCTCAGGTTCATGCTCAGAAACTATGAAATTATATCCTTCCTTGGGGGTGTATTGACAACGAGAGGAGGTTGCCCATATTAATTCGTTTGCTCGATCTGTAATTCTGACATGAGACTCTTCAAGGGAACTGATATATCTGTTCCAATCATTTTTCCAGTTATTCGGGATCATGAGCTGTTGTGCCGATTTCCAATCTTGTGAAAGCCAAGTTGTATTTCCATCATCTGCAATCTGGGATATATCTTATGCTAGTAGATTCAAGGACTTGTTTGAGTTCAACCAGAAGGAGATGGGCATTCCCACTCCCCCACCAAGAATCTTGGCCAATACATACATGTTCTCCTAATCCAATTCGCCAGGCCAATCCTTTTCTTATAACTGATATGGACTATGTGATTAATTTCAAAATTGTGGAACATATAGGTCCATGCCTTATTGCGCTACAAATCCATTCAAAAATTGTTTTGAAAATATGTACTTGTGATATACCACCTCTTTCCATAAACTGGTGGACAAGAGGATCTGACAACCCATCTTTTCTAGCAAGACCTTTTGCAAAATAGTTTAGATCCTTTAGTTCCCATCCTACCCATTTATCTGGTTTCTCTATATGCTCCCATTGGACCCAAGCAAAGGTCCTTCCATCATGATTCCCTCTCCATAAGAATCTATGGAAAATTTTTTGTATTCTGTAAGTGATACCTTTGTGGATCCAAGCTATTGCCATCCAGTATATTGGTATGCCCTCTAACAATCAATTAACAAGGACTAATCTGTGTGCTCAAGATAGCCATCATTGCTTCCATATGTTAATTCGACAATTGAGTTTTTCAATCATCCAAGTCCAATTCGCTATTTGGTCGTTGTTTGTCTTCAGTCTATACCCCATATACTTGATTCTCTCCTCCAGGTCCATATAAGTGTAATGAAATTTATGAAATGCATATCTTTGTTCATTGAGAGAGTAATTTACAGTCATAATGGTGGACTTGCTATGATTTGAAATAATTATGGTAAATTAAAAAAAAGGATAGAATTTGCATGATATTTGTGGAATCCCTAATTGATCCATCAAGAAAAATGAGGAAACCATTAACAAATAATAGATTCAAAAGAAAAATAACATCAGTCATTTTGACCCCTGATATTTCCCTAGATGCTCTAGCAGTGGAAATGAGCCTACTGAGACCTTCCATGATCAGAAGGAATAGTAGGGGAGATAAAAGAAAACATTGTGTAAGTCCCCTCTTAGCATGAAAATTTTTTGATGCAACCTTATTGATGAGAATGTTGTAGGAAGAAGATGAAATACATCACATGATCCAATGATGAATGAGTGAGGGAAGGTGATGTGGGTGAGAATAAGATGGATGTATGTCTAGTTGGCTCGATTAAAATATTCGGATAAATCAATTTTAAGAATGATGTTTTTGAGGATCTTGATCTTGATGGAGTGGAGGCCTTCTTGTGCAGTGCCTATGACTTCATGTATCAGTTTGTGGTTAAGGAAGGAAAATTGTTCTTTGGATATATGATGGGATAAAATAGGTTTGACGCAATTGGAAATGATTTTGGAGATGATTTTGTATATACATTTCCATAAGGAGATAGGTCGATATTCATCAAATGATTGAGGATGGTGAGATTTAGATATTAGACCAATAAAGGTGGAATTGAAGCACTCATACATTTTTTCTGATAGTCTATAGTATTCGATTTCTAGGAGAAGGTCCTGGTCTATTAGATCAAAGAAGGTAAGATAGAATCATCCAGTACTGAGCTTTTACCCCTTTTGAACCATTTTAGGACTGCTTCGATTTCCCCCAATGTGACTTGCTTATTTAGGCTATCCAAGTCATCTTCTTCTGTACATCGAGGCTGTTATGGAAATTCAAAAAACATCTGACATGGTTTCTTCTTAGGGGCCCTTGAATATTTGATTGAAGTATCTAATTCCCATATCTACTAACTGACCAAAGGCAGAGGCCTCCCTTCCAGCTTGATCTCTAAGTGTCCATATGGTATTGGTTATTTTCCTCCCCCTTACACATTGCTGAAAAATATTTGTATTGTCGTCCCCTACTTGGAGCCATATGGCTCTGCGTTTTACTCTCCATGCTTCCTCGTTTCAGCTTCCAGTCTTATTAATTGATTTTTTTGTTCCAAGGAGTAGAAGCGAGAGTTTTCCGAGTCCATTAGCATAGAGAGTTCAACTTCAATCTTTTACAAGGTGGATTCATCCCTTTCCTTATTTTCCTTGGCCCACGCTATCACTCTATGCTTAAGGCGCAATAAATTATTTTCAATAATAGAGGCTTATGGGGAATTTCTATCCGAACAGTAGTGAATCCAAGACTTCTTTAAAATTTTGTGGAGGTCATCCTCCTTGAGCCAGGCCGAGTTGAATTTGAATGGGGATTTGGGCTTACAAGAGGAATTTAAAACTTCTAAGAATATGGGGAAGTCATTCAATATAACCCCAGAACCAATCCATTGATGGATTCTGTCCAGGTGCTCCACCAACTGAGTCTTTATGAGAAATCAATCAAGTCTTCTAGTTGGTGAATCAACCTCAATCCTCTGATTACGCCAAATGGGTTGTAACCTAGACGTGTCAATATTAAAAAAGTTGTGTTGATCTAATAGATGCTCAAAGTATTTAGTGAGAGAGTTTATTTGAGTGTGATTTACCAGGGATTTTACATGACCCGGGGATAAATTTAGATCTCCACCAATGATAACATTATCAATATCCATAATGGAAGATGACATTAGGTTATCCTGGAAAGCTTCTTGATTATGGAAAGGCCCATATATGTTGAGAAAATGAAGAGAGATACCAAGATCTACATATATGACATCTTCTCCTAGAACTCCTTCCCTTCCCCAGTAATTTTCGAGCTTCATAGTTCTGTTTTTTTGAAACTAGTAGTACATTATCTATACTTCCCTCTCACATCCAAGGAATGAAAGGTCCAACTAGAAAGGATAGTATGGATAAAATTGTTGATAGTTTCTCTGTCTCCTAGTGTCTCTTGAGGATATATGACATCCAACCTTTGTACTTCAAATAACTGCCTGAGGGATAATTTTTTGCCAGGGTTGGCCAAGCCCCTACATTTGAAGGACATGCACTTCATGAGGTAACCAAATTAGGATTTCCTCTTGCTCAAAGAACCCGGTCAATGGAGAATTGTTTTCCAGATGCTACATCAATTCCAGCTTGGTGGATAGCTTTTGATATGTTGGAGTGTCTTCCTCAGGTGTTCCTCGGAAGTTTTTGGGGGAAGAGTTCACCAATTCCAAAGGGAGGGAAATTCTTGGGGGCATGAACTAGTATCTGATGACTTTGTGCCTCCAAGAGGTTGCAATAAGGGACCTCCTTCTAGAGTAGTAGGGACAGGGGTAGAGTTGCAGGGGGGATTCATGGCCACAAGACAAGGGATCGGGTTCAAATTAGAGGAAGATAAAAGAGGACTGGAACTAGATAAAGACACATTTTGAAATAAAATTATGAGATGTTATAGGGGGAGAGGAAGAGAGAACAGTACCCAAAAGTGGACTAGTTCCAAAAAAGTGTGATCGGGTAACCCTTGCTGAATGTGGCCAAGCTAACGGATGTTGCGCGTTCTTTCCAGTGTCCTTCTATCTCCTCGGTGGTTTGGTGGTTGCATTTGTCTATGTAGCTACTTCTTCTTCAACCTGAGTTTTGTAACAACTGATTCTTGCCTTTTAGTTGATTCCTTGTGCACCATATTGTTCAACGGGCAATCCCTTATAGAGGTTTCCTACTTCATGGCATCTCTTGCAACAGAAGGGGACCCCTTCATAGTCCATAATCTTCCATCTTATGTGACCATGGTATTGGAGATGAAAACTCTCCACAAGGCCTTCCCTGGTGTCCAAGTGTACTAGTATTCTAGCAATGGCTACATTCCTTGTTTCTATGAAGGAATGATCTTGGTATAAATATATCTCTAGATCATCCCCTATGCATCTGAAGACATCCTCGAACCATAAATGGAGTTTTAATCTTGGAATCCTGACCCATATTGGTCCTACCACCACTTTTTCTTTGTCTGGATCAAAGAGAGGAATCCAATGCTTTAGAAGGACCAGAGTCATTTTGATATGCCAATATTTGGAAAGGACCCATTTCACCCATTTAGGTAGAGCAAAAATGAGGGAAAACCACCCTCTTATCATAGTGAGGACCACAGATAACTGGTCAAGGGTATTGCCCCAGATTTACAATACCCATATCTTGAGCTTGGTTGTGGAGTAGTTACGGCCTCTGATCCTGCCGACCAAAATTGAGCTCTCTGTATCTGCGACTTGATCCATGCTAATTCCTTCACCAAATAATAGTAATCATTTGCATTCCCTTAACTTTGTACACATTAACTCCCCCCTGTTTTTTGGATAGTTCTTCACTTGATTTCCCTAAACCTTCTCAGTCTGCTTCATCCGAGTTAGAAGCCATAATTTCTTCTTGCTTTGAGTTTTGATGGGCGATGCCCTCAAAGAAACCCAAGGTTTTTTGTTATGCGATGGTCAAGGTACAAGAGATCCAGGGTTTTCACCCTCTGATATATTAAGCCCCAATCACTCAAGTCTGAAAGTTTCTGGTTTAGATATGGGAAAACATATTGTTGCACAGATGCCTCACCTGGTCGAGATGATAACATTGAAAACTACTCGAGCTTCGATAACTAGAGCTCAGACGAAGATGGGATAGTAAGTGTTGCCTAGGGTTGATAATCTACTAGAATGAGGTCGATATCTACACAAATTGAAGAGGTAGGATGGGTTAACCTAGGGTATTGAGAGATGTCACACCATCTTCCATATAAGTAATATAGGGATCGACCTAGTCAGCCGGTACCCTAGAGATCCTCGGTGAGTGTGAGTAGGGTTGTTGAGGTGGATCGTCAATCCATATCGGCATGTTATCCATAGAGTTTGTGGAGTAGTCAATGAGCTCCTCATCCATATCAACAATGTTGCAAAAAATAGTTGCATAAGGGTTTCGTTGAGAGTGAAGAGGTCAACTATCATTAGATTCACTGCCCAGCATTGATGCTGCATCTTGTGCCATTACCCTACAGATATTTCAATTTCCCCTCCAGGCTTTGTCTCCAGGAATCAGATCCCTCAGACCCTATCTGTGCCCTAGTCCATCTCTAGCCTTCGCGACTCTGCAGAGCTTCAAATCCCTATCCATCCTCGCTCGATACCCCCATTGAATTAATTTTTTTATATGGCTCCCTCTCTCTCTCTCTCTCTCTCTCTCTCTCTCTATATATATATATATATATATATATATAGTTACAAGTTTTGAGTGAAACGCATAATGGTGTTTTGTTATTTAATATACTAAATAGTTAAGGCCACATAATATATTGCAGTAATTCCACTTCATGATACAACTAAGGAATGGAATTACAACTCACAAAGAAAAAAATATAGGACATTTTTGTCGCAAGGAGACCCTTTTGAGTATACATGAGCACTGATCTATGGAAAGCAGGAGCAATCGTTAAAGGCTGAACACAGACTCTAATGGATTGAAGAAATACAATAGGAGGTCCCACTCTTACCTGCACATGACATTTCAACAAAAGAAAAAACCCAAAATTAATCTACATTTAAGAGAAAATGTAGAATATCGGGTATGAATGTGGAAAGATAAAAAATCCCTAGAAGTGAGATACCCTGGAGATAAAATCTCACTTGGTCATAGGGGAGAGGTTGATGGTCAATTACTGAGAGACTAGGGGACATGTACCCCAGGCTACAAATAAGATGAACACAAAGAAAACATAACTAAATGGAACCAAACCAAACAAGAGGTTAAACCTACCACTAAAAGAGAATGAAATGTCAGATTTTGGAACTATGAATAAGGAATTGAAATGCAAATAAGTTTTGGTTGAGGTGTGCTTCGTGGTAAATTATAAAAATCCCACTTTTTCCTGTAGCATGCCTTGGTTCATCCACTGTGGAAGGTGCATCTGAGAATTGATGACCTGAAGTAGGGAAACCACATTAAAATTAATTCTTTTAATAGAGAAAGGGAAAATTCATAAATCAAATGACAGAAAAAAATAGGAATAAAAAACAATGGAATTCTTATTGCCAGTTGGCAATTATCACAGAGATTTATTGTAGAAAAATGCATGGAAACTGTCCCAAGTGCAGTGCCTGATTGAAGGAGTCACGTTCTAGAGTCTTGGACATAAACCAAGGAAGATGGGGCTTAAAACTATAAACCCCAAGGTAATACCCTAAATGAGACTTCATTCCAAGATTTGGTGGAAATTGACTGTAGCCAGATGGAGTTGAGGTTATGTGTTAGCCTAGCAACACAACAAATCCAAAAGGGTTCCCAGAATGAACTACGGTGAGAGAAGAATTGTTCAAAGGAGTTAGGTTTTCTCTTCTGTCAAGTTTCCATCATCAGATCTCCATGTAGCATCGCCAACATTTAATTACCCTTATAATAGAGCCTAGGTGAGCACCATGTGAATGTCATAAAGTCAACCAATCTAGGGTGGGACATGCCATTGAAGAGTACAGAGCATTTCCTTGGAAGTTTAAATAAATAGTCGACAAAGGTGGTAGATTAATGAACCTTCCAGAGAGTTCCATATAGGAATAAGGAGGTAAATTCTAGCACTTTAATTTCACATTAACTGCATAGCTATAATGTCATGACTTTAAGTATGGAGATTAAATAAAAAAAAATGTAAAGTTAAAGTATAAGTTATAGCATGTGGACTCAATATGTTATAATTAAGGATACCAGGTTATAGGTCACTAAATTAAATCCCTACCTTGAAACTTTTCCAACCCATATATTGACAATAAGATAATGGTTGGGAATGTGTATAGGAGAAATAAATGAACGAGTTAGGTCTAGTATAATAGTCTCTATGATATTTATAATACTTATTTTAGTAAAGATATTTCCAATAGTCATGGTTATTTATGCTTTTCACATAGTCTTAGTCAGTTTGTCACACAATTTTTCAAAAGTAAAAATAAATAAAATATTGACAAGGGTTGTGATAGAATGGTATCAAAGACTTAGTTTCAACCTTGGGCTTGGAAGGGACATCATATGTAAATGTAATATGGGTAGAAGAGAAATTGTGAATACTGATAACAAATTGCATTATTCATAAGGTACGAGAAAGAAGGCGACCATAACAGAATGGCATAAAATTCCCCACCAATAATTACAGTTCGAGAAGAGTTATACATTGAGTTTGGGAACGAAAGTACTCCACCAAACTCTTAGTTTATGGAAGTTCTTAGAAACCTGCAACAGGAGCTGAATTATATCAAAAAGAACAATGAACTCCTACTAAATTCTAGTGAGGAACAAGAGAGGATTATGAGAGAATTGACTGAAAATTCTAGCCATAAAAGCATAGAACCAGAAGGGATGAAAAGTAAAAATGTGGAAACAAAACCAAAGAAGTCTAAGAGTGGAGGTGAATCAGATTGGATGTATCTGAAATCACAAAAGGAAAATAATAAAATGGAGTTAGAACGAGAGTTTAGGAAAATCAAACCCCTAACTTTCGATGGGGAAAAGGAAGAAGATATGGAAGCATGGCTTCTTAACATGATAAAATAATTTCAGGTGTATGAGTACGATAGTAACTTGAAGGATAGACTAGCTTTTTGCCAACTAGAGGGAAAGACTACTCTCTGGTGGGAAGAGTCCAAAAGTGTACACCTGTTGGAAGAAAATACAATTTCTTGGGAGGAATTTCAAAAACAATTTAATTTTTGATACCTCAGCAATAGATATTATGATTATCATCCAAAGGAGTTTCGTTAGTTAAGGCCGGGATAACTCACTATGGATGAATTTACAAACTTATTATAGTATGTTCCCTATATTAAATAATAAAAAGCCAATGTTCAATGATTCATGAACTGTTTACCAACCCCTTACAAAGAGAGGATTGAGCTCAACAATCCTAAGTCAATGGATGAGGAGGTAAGGAAAGGGAGATTGTGTTACCATCAATTTAAAATAGAACAAAGGCTTAAAATCATGGAAAAGTAAGGACAAAAAAATTATATAATGAGTACAAAAAGACAGAAACCTCGTTAACTTGAGAATTTTGGAAAGGATCATCAGAGAAATAAATTTAGAAATGGAAATGTAAATTACCTTGCATAGTCTCAAACTAGGTCAAAGCCCATGGAATTGAGTAGCAAAAAGAGCAGTTGGGTTAAGGAAAGAGAATAGTTGAACTGTTGGGGTTGTGGTGAACCACACTTATTAAGGGAATCTTCGCATAATCAGTGACATGTTTAGAATATTCAAGCAGTCCACGAAGAAGCAAGAGTGAGTGATGTTGCCAGAAGTATTCCCAGGATTAGTGTTGCACTAGAGGACAAATAGGATGACCATCAATCTACCATGATTGAGATTGAAGGTACCATTTTAAACAAATATGTTTCTATTTTAATTGATCCATGGGATATTTTAAGTTACATTAGTCCCCAAGTTGTGGAAAAATGTGAATTAAAATCTGAAAAATTCAATAATGCATGGTTGGTACAGTTAGCAACTGGTACGAAAAGAAAAGCAACCAGTGAAATAAGAATGTGTCTAATTGAATTAAATGGGTATGTCACAGAAATAGATTTTCTAGGCTTTAACATCATACATAAATGACCTGCATACAAATTCTAAAACATAGAAAATAAACAATGTGAGAGCATAACACATAAAACACATATACATAGATATTTTCCCTTGGATCCGAAAATCGGGACTACTAGATTGAGTTTTCATTATTTTCCTTTCAATGTTACAATACATATTTATACATGTTGAAGCATCTATCAGCAAGGATGAGACTATTTCATCAAAATGCAAGGCAGTTACATTGCTACCTATTGCAATAAACAAACTACCCCATGAATCTAGTAGAGAACACAACAAACTAATACACTTATCTTCATCTGAAGTTTTAATATCAACAAACAATAACTGACTTACCACAATATTAAATGCATTCAGATGCTCTGTCACCGAGTCTCTATCTTTTATCCTCAAGTTATACAGATTTTTTTGTAGGAACATTTTATTCACTAGAGAGTTATATTGGTAGAAAGTCCCTAACCTTTCCCACAAAGCCTTCATTGTAGCTTCCCCTAATAGATTCAACAATACTAAATATGAGAAACACAATCGTATTGTTCTCTTTGCCTTCTGATCTAACTTCTTCCATTCTTCATCGGACACTCTCGTTGGTTTAGTACTTGGATCAACCATGATCCACTGATATTTATCCACCAATAGATCCTCCATCTTCAATTTCCATAACTCAAATCTCTACCCATTAAATTTCTTGATCTCTATCTTTCCACTGCTCACCATATTCTTTCACCACCAGAATCGATCACATAGATCTCCCACTAAGCAGGCTCTACCATAGGCCCAAGTGAAACCTCAGTAACAAAGGCGTCCCCTTGAAGCCAAAATAGCCTCGATACCAAATGTAGGCTTAAACCCTGTATAGAAATTACCTGCATACGAATTCTAAAACACAGAAAACAAATAATGCCAGAGCATAACACATAAAACACATATACATATAAAAGGTAAATAAAATAAAATAGCAGATGCGTTAAGAATGAATCCACATGTGTTATTGGGGACATTTGTGAGTAGTATTAGTACATATTTTTTAGAGGAGATAAAAAAATTCAATACAACATGATCCTAAATATTTGGAAATTCAACATAAATTGTGGCAAATCGAAGTTCCAGGATATGTAGAAAATTTTGAAATATTACTAACCTACAGAAATAGACTGTATATTCCCAATGTAAGTATTTTAAAACAAATGATATTGGATGACTACACAAGAAACCATATGCAGGCCATCCAGGACACCAAAAGATGATAACAACATTAAGAAAAGAATTTTTTTTTGGCCAAGCATGAAGAAGGAGGTGGTGGAATACATAAGAAAATGTCTAGAATATCAATAAGTAAAGGTGGAACATCAACATCCTGCAGGACTGCTAAACCCATTGCAAATTCTTGAATTGAAATGGGAAGTGATTTCATTGGATTTTACTATAGGATTACCAAGGAGAAAATGACAACATGACTCCATCATGTTGGTGATGGGTACTTTGACTAAATAAACACATTTATACTGGTGTAGTCCACTTATGGAACCACACAAATTTCTAACATTTTCATGAAATAAAATTTTTGACTGCATGTGGTACCGAAGATGGTAGGTGAGATAGAGATGTTTAATTTACCTCCAAGTTTTGGAAATATTTGTTTGGTGGCATGGCGGTCCAATTAAATTTCAGCATTGCATATCATCCTTAAACGGATGGACAAACCAAAATAACCAACCATATCTTGGAGGATTTGTTGCGAATGTATGTCATGGACATGCCTACTAAATGTGAATATTTTCTACATTTACTAGAATTTTTGTATAACAATAGCTACCAAACTTCCATAAAACTGAGCCCTTTTGAGGCTTTGTATTGCAGAAAATGTCATACACCACCAAGTTGGAGTCAACCGGAAGATAGATTGGTACTAGGACCTGATGCTTTTCTGAAAAAGGAATAAGTAGTACAAAAGATTCGAGAGAATATCAAGATTTCACATGATAGATAGAAAATTTATGCGGAGAAGAAACAAATCCATAAAGAATTTATAATTGGAGAGCATGTTTAGTTAAGAGTAAAACCGAGGAAAAGTACATTAAGAACCAGGAGCTATGCAAAATTTGCACCACGGTTCTGTGGACCTTTTGAAATCTTGGACAGAATAGGTCCATTAGCTTATCAACTAGCCATGCATAGCCATACTTAAGTTCACAATGTCTTTCATGTGTATTTATTAAAGAAATATGTTCATGATAATTCTCATGTTATTGATTGGAATTTGATACATGTGGAACTAGAAGGAGATTTCTTGCCAGAACCACTCCACATCTTAGATCAGAAAGAGATCTTGCTCCAGAATCGAGTCTTTGCTCATGTTAAAGTACAATGGAGGCGCTTTACATCTGAGGAGGCTACTTGAGAGTGAGAGGATACAATGAAAAATCTTATCCAACATTGTTCAAGAATTAAGAAAAAGAGCAATAAATGACGATGACGCTATTAATTTAAAATGATGGAGAAAATGTAATACCCCTTTGTTTCTATGTAAAGATATTTTTGTTTTATATTGAGTTATTTTTAGTTGTGACAACTAGAAATCCATGTTGGGCTTTACTTAAAATGAACATTAAAGTATGATGATGTAATAAATGAATTTTATTAATGAAAAAAAAGAGAGAAAATTGGAAATTAATTGAGAAAGAAACATTGGAGTAAGAGATTCTTGCCAAGATCTGGAAAACAATGTTGGTCGATAGATCAAGTCAATTTTCCCTTAAATCACTCCCAAAAATCCCTAGGAGATTATTAATAATATGTAATATGATGGGAGAGAAAATCTATTAAATCACCCAGTTGAAGAAAACCACTTAGTAAGGGTGAATAAAGCACTACACGAGAGAAAAGTAAGCTTTAAAGGAAAAAGGAAAAGAAAAATATTTTTAAAAAGAAAAAAGGGAAAGCCTAGGTGAGTGGGCTGGCAGACCCATGAAAGGCGGGATGACACTAAGGAAAAATATGCTAGGCAAATAATGTATAAAATACATTACCTATTATCATAAGAGGTCGTTGATTATTTGGAAAGCCTATATCAACTCGGGGGGAACTAGTGGATTCAGTTCAAGGTTGGGAGGATGGTGTTTCCCAAGAACAGTTTCCAACAGCATATATGGTTAGAATTTTAAGTAAATTTGAGCTTGAATTTTATGAATGACTATTGGTTCCTGTAAAGGTTTTTAGGATTTTTATTAATGGTTAATGGAGAAATCTATTGTCTTCACTTTTTGGTTATTTTGGTTACAAAATTGTTGAATTATGCATTAATATAGGTAGCTTAAATTGAAATTACTGGAAATCTTAATTCAATGAGAAAGTTGTAAGGTCACCTCGTTTGTCTTACAACTGTTATAAGCAAACAAAAATTATTTTCTTTTGATATCTACTTCTATATAGATATGTTGTGTTTCATCACTATGTATACAAAAAAAAGTAAATGTGAGATTCTTGTGTGTAAGGTGAGAAATTTGGGATCCTTTCACTCTAATTTATTTTTAATTGAGATAGAAACTTAGAGAAGCAACTCCTTGAATAAATATAATGTGAGGTGAAAAACTCGATAGTCCATGGAACCATAGGTGTTAGGCTTCTCTAAAAATATATATTGAACAAAATTCTTGTAGGGAAAATCAATGAGTCTTGTTCCTATCGCTAGACTAATGGTAGCATCGGTGACTTGCTTGAGTAGCAAGTGAGGAGAAGATAATAGATGTGTTAGATTCTAGGTATTGCATGGAGTGTGAGTATTAAACAGAGGAATCTTTCATAAGTTTTAAAGAATCATAAAGATTAGTAGTATCAACATCCATAATTAACACCATTATCATTAATTAACACTAGATAGTCTTAAGGGCTATAGGATCTAAGCATAGTAGTGGTGAAATACCCTATTAAGGATAAGTGTGAAAAATTTAGCTACATTATTGCAGCTAAGATACAATTATTTAAACTCTAATATAGCCATTGAAGGTTAGCAAATGAACCATATATAATTATAATTAGAGAGAAGAGTGGTCTTATGACTAGCCTATAGACATATAAGAATGATTGGGCAGTTGGAAACCACGAATTGTCTCACTCTATTTAATCACCGAAAAAACAAAAAATCTAAAAGAAAATAATAAAGAGTGCCATTGAAATGATCACCAAAGAATAAGCACACTTAAAAAAGGTCAAAAAATCATCCTTGGAGTGAGACGCTCACGATAAAAACAAGGTACCTTTATAAGTTGTAATATATAGACAAGATCAATTGGTAAGGAAATGCAATTTAGATATAACTCCATTGGCGATGATTATAAATTTATGAGAGAGATATAAATTAAGTTCGATGACCACAATGGGTGGCACATCAAATACACAAATTACTCCTTAAATAAAAAATACACAAGAATGAGAAAAAAAATAGATACATTTTTATTTTGTTGTTAAGGAGTAGAGTCGACATGGTTACCATTACCAAAGCAAAGAAACAAAACTAAACATTAACTATCTAACTATGTTAAATTTCAGTAATTGCAAAGTAATAGACATGAAAATAAATGGGAATAACGGTCTTCCAGTAACTTAAATTCAAAGAGAAATCATTTAAGAATATATATATATATATATATATATATATATATATATATATATATATATATATATATATATATATATATATATATATATATATATATATATATATATATTTGGAGGGTTTAATGAAATGACATTGTTATAGCACCTTGAAAAGGCTTGGGTAACTACCCAATCCATTATATGTCTATATATATATACATATAAAACATAAATTATGAGTCTTGGGTGTTCACACAATTGTGTTTTTTTATTTAATATGCTGAACATACAAACCCACATAATATATTCCAGGAATCCCACTTTGTGATACAACCAAGGAATATAATTAGACCCCACACAGAAGACAATATAGGACACTGATGTCACAAGGAGACCCTTCTGAGTATGTAGAAGCATCGAGCCATGGAAATCAAGAGCAACAATGAAAGGTTTAACACGAAATCCAGTGGCTCGAAGTAATATTGGTGGAAGGTACAACTCTTACCTGCATGCGATATGTCAACAAACAAACAAAAAAACAAGAATTAACTAACACTCAAGAGAAAGCCGGGAATATCAGGTATGAGTGTGGAAAGAGAAAAAAAACCCTAGAAGTGAGATACCATGGAAATAAAATCTCACATGCTCACAGGGGAGGGGTCAGTGGTTTGTTGCCGAAAGACTGGGGAACATGAACCCTGGGCTATGAATCAGAGGAACACAAAGAAAACATAACAAAATGGAACTGAAACCAAGCTAGCAGTTAACCCTACTACTAAAAGAGAATGAAATGTCAAATTATGGAACTATGAATAAGGAATGAAAATGTGAATAAGTGTTGGTGGAAGGTGGGTTACCTTGTAAATTCTGAAAACCCCATTTTTTTCCTATAGCACGCACTAGTTTAACCACTATTGAAGGCTCATAAGAGCATTGAAGAACTGAAGTAGGGGAACCATTATGGAAGGTTTGTTTGAATGTTGATGACCTAAAGTAGGGGAACCAAAGCAACATTAATTATTTTAATAGATAAATGGAAACTTCATAAATCAAATGATAGAAAAAAATAGTAAGGAAAATAATGGAATTCTTATTAACAACTACGAAGCACCATAGATATTTATTGCAGAGCAATGCATGGAAACCGACCCAAGCACAGTGCTCATTCGAAGGAGTCAAGTTCCTGAGTCCTAAACATAAATCAAGGAAGATGGAGGTTAATAATTATCTAACACATGTGAAAATTAAATAGGAATGCTATCATGTAAAACTGAAAACCCAAAAGTGATACCCTACCTAAAATTCCATTCCAACATTTGGCACAAATCAACTGAACCATATGGAGTTGATGTCCTGTGTTAGCCTAGCAATGCATCAACTCCAAAAGGGTTTCTAGAATGAATTAGGGTGATATAAGAACCCCACAAAGGTGATAGGTTTTCTGTTCTGTCAAGTTTCCATTTTCATATCTTTAGGTAGAATCACCATTGTTCAATTACCCTTATACTCGATGTCAAGAAAGTGGCATACAAATGCCATAAAGTTGACCTATCCCAGGTGGGGAACATGATTGAATAGTACAAAGCATTGGAAATAAAAACCCTTGGAATATTAAATGAATAGTCGGCAAGGGTGGTGGATTAATAACCCTTCCAAAGAGCTCCATATAGGACTTAAGGAGGTTAATTCCAACACTTCAATTTCACATTAACCACATAGTTATAATGTCATGACTTTAAGTATGGAGATTAAATCAAACGGAATTTAAAGTGTAGGCATGAGTTCTAACATTTGGAATCAATATGTTATAATTAAGGATATCAGGTTATAGGTCACCAAATTAAATCCTTACAATGAAACTTGGCCAGCCCATATATTGACAATAAGATAAAGGGCAGGAATGTGTATAGGAGTGAACATAAGTGGGAATAAATGAAAATGTAATACCCTCTTGACATTGGTAATTAAATGAAATAAATGAAGGATTTAGGCCTAGTATAATAGTATTTATGCTCTTATGTTGTTTATTTTAGTAAATGTCTTGCCACCAGTCATGGTCATGTATGCTTTTCACATAGGTTTTCAAAAAAAAGAAAAATTGGTAAGGGCTATGACATCAGGAGATTAGCCAAGATGAGGTGTAGGTCCCAATCGTCATTCAATTCTTGCATTCCTATGGTCCATCACCATCTAAAAATGTTGCATCTAATTTAGAGAAATAATGACATCATTATTGAGCTCTGGAAGTCTACCAAGAATCTTACAAAAAGGAGTTTGATATGTGAGAAGATAACCGTTGATATACTTGTATTGATTATGACTACCCCTTGTATGGATATCATTGGATACCCAATTAGCAACCTCAACAATAACCTCAGTGTTTCTGATGTTGCATATCTCGTTGGAGAGCTCTCATTCAACCCGAGTGATCTCTTCTTGTATTGGTTTTGGGGTCAATTCCTTGTAGTGTGTTGTTAAAGTCTTAGTTTTAGTCAAGGCTCTAAAATTCCCTTGCTATTGATAATATGCAATGTTGTGCTTGACCTTACCCTACTACCAAGGCATGTCTTTTAGTGAGTGAAACGAGAGGGAGAGGTGTCACTATAGAGTTGACTAGAGTAACCATGATCAAAATGCATCTTAGGTATCTAACTAATGTAGTAAACAATGGTTAGGGCCATTTATTTGTTTTACTTCCCAGTGGATACCTAAGCTCCTTGGTTGAATTCACTACTTTGTGTTTACTTTAGAACTAAAATTATGAACTACACACTCTCTCACACTCCAAGATTGGGTTTTCACTGCAACACAACTCTTGGTAAAGATGACAAACTCTTTAATTGTTTTATGAACCCACACCTTAGTTTTGAGCTCAATCGCTACTGAACTCTAGAGTATGTGGGCTACATCCTTACCTGAAACGTTGGCAATAATATAAACTAAAAAAAATCATTAAATGTTATAAAAGCAAAAGGTATGAAGTGGGTATAGTGGGCTTGATCAACAATGGAAGGTTTACATGGATATGGACGGTCTTGATCTTGTTAAGTCAAAAACTTTGACCCTGATCCAAACTAGCCTTGTAACGTGATGGGCCTCTGCTTATGTAGTTGATAGTGCAATCGGGTGCACAATATGGTCTTAAGAAACTCACCTCTCGGAGCCTGATGGTCAATGACTAGGTGAGATTTTTAATGGCTAAGATCACGTTTCAAATGATCTAAGATGAAGGTTGAGTGTGCTTATACTCCCTCATTCTCGTGGTAACTCACCAATTGAAGAAACTCCACATTTCTTTGTTTTACCTTTACTGTAGTGTTTCCGACCCTTGTGATTTCATCTCGTGCTTGAATTATTGAATTCTCTATCTCAATAATAACAAATCCAATAAATATAACAATGGGTATCAATTTTAGGAAGGCCACATGTTCTCCAGCCTTTGAATCTATCATATTCCCATAGGCCTTTCCAATGCCAAGGGTTTTAAACAAAAACCATTGAATATGGTCCTATTATTAGCTTGAATAGAAAATTGCATATGTGATAGTAATTCCTACACTAGAAATAATCTAACCTCTCAACATTTCACAAGCTTGAAGACACAGAGTCAAAGCAAAGACACATGGTATGATATTTAGATCCATAGCTTTAGATAATTACACAAACAAGGTTGGTTATTCACAAGCCTAAGCAAGGAGAGCCCTATGTACATGATTTCTTCTCTTCTATATGCTATCTCAAAACAAAATATCCCCTTCAAATAAAAGGGTTGTATCTAATAGCTTCTTTGGTAAATTTATAGTTGTCATTAATCCTAGAAGCCAGGGGACACCTCAAACTTATCAAATATTTACATCTATCCTCTAGGACACCTAAAAAAATTAATAGATTCCTAGGTGAAAATATATTCTATGGAAAATGTTATAATGACATAAAAAAATAAAGATATTTATGGGGGGATGATTCCGCATGAGACTCCCTTAAAACAAAATATTTCATCGGATCTTGTCCATGAGTTCTGCAATAATATTGTCATGTTTCGAGATGTATTCATCATTCATCTAGAGTGCATATTCAGTAGGCAAGTGCTTCGATTTGATGAGATATTCCTAGTAGTACTTATTTCTAGACTTCCTAGAAACCCTTTAATCAAGAATCCTTTCCAAATATGGAAATTTTGTTGTAGGTAGTTGAGCTTCCCACTGAATCCTCTCTTGCTCATTGTGCTTCTTGTCTCTAGGTTCCTTGTAGAGGTATAGGTCTACAACATTAAATATAGTGGAGATCCCTATATCGAAGGGTAGCTTAATATCATAAGAATTTGATGAGAGATTTGTCATTACCTTATAGGGACCAATCTTCTTTCATTTCAGTTTATTGTACTCATTCCCTCGGAATATTTCCTTAAATGTGCTAAATGCCTCCTTAAAAATAGGTTTTTTTTTATAAAATTTCAATTTTACAATGTTGTACGCAGGAAGATTTCTTAAGAGATATGTACATACGTGAATTTATAGTGGGTATAGCACATATATATTTTGAAACTTGTTTTTTTAAGATAAGGACGAGTATGCAGAGGAAAAGGGATCTACACAGGCTAATTAAGAGCATTTCTTGAATAGGAGTGGCGAAATATTCAATAATAGATGCTCCTAATGTATGAGGTTAAAATGGGGTCTAATTTCTGAAATAAATTAATGATATAAAAAGAGGAGACATTCAAAATACCTAGAAAGAAATAACCAAATTCCAATCCCATCAAATACTTGTAGAAGGAATTAGAAAGAAAACTCATATTTGAGGCAGGCATACCCATGCTTAGAGGAAGGAGAGCATGGTCACCAATAAATTAAATTTGTGATCCATGAATTTTATAAAGGTATGATGATGAGTACGAGAATTCATAGTGGATCAACATATCATAGTCACGAAAAGAACACAATGATTCTATGTCTTAGCAATATGTAGGAGGATATCTGTGGAAAGCATAATGTAGAACTGATCCCCCATAGAAGTATTGTGAAAGTCATATAGGGAGTGGTGGTAGTATATATAACTTAGGTGAAAGCATATAAGACACTACTAAATGAGAATAAAACATATAAGAGTGAATGTCGCTTGCCAAAAAGATGGAGGAATTTTAAAGTGAACATCAATGTTGACACAACCCGATGTCTTCACTTACTGGTGATGGTGCATTTCCACACTATGGGAAAAGATGAGCTGAAGTTGACCATTTAAGAAATCATTTGATTACTGATCATTAATGTGTACCACTAACAAAAATAGGACAACCCACTAATAATGATAATAGCTGTCAAGGTACCCAATACAATCTAAAAATTGTGAATAAAGAAGTTGAAGTCAAACAGTGGGAAGAACCTATGGATTATGGTACAATGATGTATCCTAACTATAAAAAGTGAAGTAATATGAAACTAATGATTGAAAACCCCAAGGTACTTATAAAGGACTTGAGATCTTAATCCTAGAGAAATGAGATGGAGTCGATGGGAAAAGATCTGCCCGAAGGAAGGAAGTAGGGAATCCGACATCAGTCGCCACAAGTGTAACCTGATGACTAATAATTTGAAGGAACTTATGGAATAGGACTAAAGAAACAACCTCCAAGTATGTCTATCATATGTACCATATGGAAGCAGTGCACAGAAGAGATTCTCTAAACCAATCAATAATGGAAGATGACAATTGAGGTGAGGAATCCAAAAATAGGGTGAAATGGAAGCAAAGGTACTGCAGGAATCCTAATGTGTAATAATATAAGCTGATGTTGAACACAAGGTAAACCACCTAGTCAAACACTAATCATGAGAATAATTGTTGGGCACAAGATCACGTATCAATAATAGAAAAAGGGTCAGATTCCAACTTTAGGTCTACTCAAAGACTCTAGAGAAATTTGTTAGAGGTGATAAGAGTAAATCCATCAACACAAATTCAATGAGGACCTTATATACTAACACAAGTATATGATTGAGATTTCAATATGATACTGAGAGTTACTTGAATAACCAGGTATAGCCAACACAATGATTCATGAGACACTGCATAATGGTTGGCATATAGTTTTACTTCCATTGGAAAAAAACATGACACATTTTGTGGTGTAGGTAGCATGGACCGTAATGAACTTTGTATAAATTAGAGCTAATACATGAGGCATGAAAAAATTGTCCATATGATTGGAAGGGTAACAAACCTAAGGAGTAATGAGTCGATAAAAAGGTTTCGCTCCTAAAGGCCATACTAAATCCCAACTCAATGAGGAAAAGACTCATAAATAGGTGCTTTGTTCAAGGGTGACACAATCGACTCTACTACTATGATAATGAAAGAAACGCTTCCCACCCCCTCCTTTTTTATGGAACATTTTATTTCTTTGTCTTTTTAATATTATAAAAAGCCTAAAAAATAATAAAATAATTCTTATATTATAGTGGTTGGAACTAGTGTCACGAGCAAGGAAACTAGTTCCAATGTTTGGAACATTCCTATGCTCAATGCAAGGTAAAGCATGCGAGATATCGACACTCATGGGTGTTTTCCTCCAAGGATAATGGCATCTAGTTGGAAAGGCTATAAATTCATCGCTTAAACTTTCATAAATAGCATTGGAAAAAGTAGCTTACACAATAGCAAAGATGGAGTCGGCTTGAGGCCAAAAGTTTAGGTGGTCAATATGTGATGCATTAGTACAATTCAACAAGTGGGAGCCTCTAGTGTATAAAGTTATAAACTATGGATAAGTACTGCAGATAAGGTCAAAATGCAATATGCAATGCTAAATTTCTAACCTATATGTCAATTTAGGAAAAATACCTCCCATGATAGGTCAAACATCATGGAAACATGATGACAGAAAAATCACTAAATGACAAAACTCTTCATCACCCTAAAAATGTATTTGAAAGCACTCATACATAGGTTAAAACATTATATAATAATCGATAAAATGTATAAACCATAGAAAAGTGGGTTAAAATTTCATATATATAAGTTCAAAGTGAAATATAACTCACCATTTGTGTTTTTATTCATTTTAGTGCTCTAGGCATTTTTTTACCTTCGAACTAGCAGGACATAATTACTAATCAAGCAGGCACTAAACCAAGTTATCACTTTTTAGAAGTAGCAAAAAATCATTCGATTTTGAAAAGCGCTGATTTAGAATACACCTTTTTCTTGGAGCATATTTTTGAGACTTTAAATTTTCTTATGTATTAAGTATGCACATTTTTTTAAAATATTAGTGATTTTCATGCCGATTTAAAAACTGTTGATGCAAGATCAACCCCCTTTTTCTGGGCTTAATTTTTACACTTTAAATTTTTTGACATATTAAGTATAGGTAATATTTTTAAAGCGTTGGTGATTTTAATGTGGACTTTGAAAAACATTGACCCTTTTATTTTAGGCATATTTTGGACACTTTAAAATTTCTTATGTCCTAAATATGTAGTTTGTTTTTTAATGTTGATTATTTAACTATTTTCAAGTTGAATTATTCCTCTTCATCATTTTCACCATAAGATGTTTGCTTTTTAGGGGTTTTCCAAACTTGTTTTTTTTTTTTCTTCGCAATGTGCTTTGACGTTAGGATTTTTTATAATATAATAAAATTAATATTTTGAGATTAGGATTTTTTTGTATATTTTTATATCATTAATTAATACTTCAACACGCACAAAATAATTGTCACTAAAAAATAATATTATTAAACACTAGACAAAAATTGCACATTTTGCATATAGATATAATTAAAAAAATAGGTATTTATGGACTTTTTCGCTAAAAAAGACATGTTAAATAAAATAATTATATGAACAAACTGAATTAAAAAAGTTCGAAAAATAATAATTCGTATGAAATTTTTATGAATTTAGTATCTAAAAATTATAATATTAGAAAAAATAAATCCAAACAAAATGATTGAAATAAAATTTTAAGTAAAAATAACAAAAGAAAGAATTAAAGCATACAATTTAAAAAAATAAAAAAGTCTTTAAAAATAAAAATCACAAACATAAAATTTCAAAAAATATAAAATATAATTAATTTTTACAATAATAATAATAATAATAATAATAATAATAATAATAAACAAAAACAATTTTTTTTTTAAATAAAACGAATGAAAACAAAAACCTTAAAAAATAGAAAATAATTTAAAAAAAACATTAAAAAACATTAAAAAAAACAATAAGTCCAACTTGACTAGCGCTCGCCCAACCACCATTGCACATAGTTCCCCCCCACCCAAGCCCTTGACCCCTCAAGCACTGGGAAGTGGCTTGGTCGATTTTTGGAATCGGCCAAGCCCCCACTGAGAATTGTTTTATTTTATTTTATTTTAATGTTTTTTTATTTTTTAAAATGTTTTTTAATTCTTATTCTTATTTATTTATTATTTTTATTTATTTTTATTATTTATTGTTTCTAATCTTAATTTTAATATTTTTTTTTGTTTTTTTACTTTGTTTGTTTTGTTTATTGGTGTTAATTTTAATTTTTTTTCTTAAATTATGTTTTTTTTTCTTTTTCTTTTTTATATTTTCTTGTTTTTTCTTTTTCTTATTTTTTTTATTTTTTATCTTTTATAAACTAGTTTTATTTTTCTTTTACATTTTTTATGTTTGATTTTTGTTTTGTCTCTTTTTTTATATACTTTTATATTTGAGTTTCTTTTTTTTGGTCTTCTTTTATATGTTTTAATATATCTTTTAATTTACTTCTTATTAATTTTTTCAATGTTTTAAATTTTGTTTTGTTTTGTATTTTTAATTTATATATATATATATATATATATATATATATATATATATATATATATATAATTTTGTTTATTTATTTATTTATTTTTTCTGCAAGTCCATGTTGATCCTTGACTAGCAACCGAACCCCATTATGTGTTAACTTTATAGTTGATTTTATAGTTTTTGTTATATCAGATTGAACCCACCCTCGCAATGTTTCAATTTCATGGTTGGTTTTAAGTTTTCATTGCAATGTGTCGAGTTCATATACACCGCGTGTCAATTTGATGGTTGATTTTTAAATTTTTGTTGCGATGTGTCAAGTTATCTTAGCCTAAGATTTTAGGTTCTTTAAAATATAAATTACTCTTGGTATAATGACACTTTCATTTAGGTGTTCATTTTTAAAGTTTTTTTAGTCATATAATTTTTCCATAATGCCATGGTTGAAATATATTTAAAACTTAAGGTTTTCTGTAGTCATGATCTTTCGTTTTTAATTCCATGGTTGACGAATTATCAAAATTTTAAGGTTTTTATGAGTCATGATATTTGATCTTTAATGCTATGGTTAGTTGCAAGTATTTTATCTTTAAAACCATGGTTGAAAGTTGTTGGAATATTAAGTCTTTTTAGAGACGTGATATTTTATCTTTATTTCCATGCCTAAAAATCATTGGATTTTAAAGGTTTTTTAGAGTCATGATATTTTATCTTCAACGTAATTGCTAACAAATGTTGAAAATTAACATCGAAAGAAAAATATGTTATTCTAGCACCAAAACATTTAGTTTTTAGGGTGTTTTTTACACGAAAATGGCTTTTATTGGCTTTTACTACCATTTTTTAAAAATGTTCAAAATTTACCCCAAAAAAATTTGTTGATGTAGCATCAACACCTTTCATTTTTAGACTGTTTTTCATGATTTTTTTGGGTTTTTTTGCTAGATTTCTCATTTTAAGTTCATAGTTCTGGTTTGATCGATAAATTTGATGTAGTTGATTAAAGGAGATCTAACCAACAAAACTAAGGTCCACAAAATATAAGAAATTATAAACTTGATTCTCTTCAATTTGATTGTATTGTTAAATATTGCACTATATATTTTTTTTAATCTTCAAACTTTAACAACTGATTATGCGAGATCTAACCAATGAAACCAAGATCCATGAAATACTGGTAGTTCTAAACTCATTTTCCTCAATTTGATTGTATTGTTAAATATTTTGATTAAAATTTAGCCATTAAAGGTTTAGCTTAAAAGTGGGACTACACATGCACTGCCTTTGTTCTCTTGCGGTGCCTTGCTAGAATAAAGGTTGTGTGTACATTCGACTGTACAAAACAAAAATATGGGTACACACATACTTAAATTTGATGATTTGATTTGGTAAACATTAGTAGAGTGGCTATTATTTGATGTGAAATGGAACATGAGGTTGATAACTTGGTTTTAGGAGACGAATAGGAAATGGATGCCTTAAAACGTTGTGGATTTCTCAAATTTTCTACGTTGTCGAATATGCAAGGCCAAAATAAGTTATTAAACATGCTAAACAATTACTATTACCCTAATCAGGGATGATTTATGATTGACTCCGTGCCTTTTAAACATGATGTGGAGTATGTCTACTTCATTATAGAGTTATCTTAATGAAGAGAAGCAATAAAACTCAAAGGAAAAGAAAGTAGATGCCTTAACATGGATGAATAAGTAACCATAAATTACATACCTAGAATATAGAAAGTGGGATTGAAGATACCTGTTGGAAGAATAGACAATCCAATAATCAAGTTTTTTTCCCAATTACTAGGGTATTCAAATCAAATTCCTTGCACCAGGCCTCTTAACTATCAATACTTTTGACAGTGGAATGCCTCAGACTGATAGCTTATGAATAGTCTACCACACTTTTGTTTAACACGAAGAGCTAATTAATGGCACGTAAATAAGGAAAAATTAAGAATTTTGGTTATGGAAGTATTCTATGCCCATTCTTCTTTAAGCGAATTCTAGCCTTACAACCACACATAACACCCCACATAAAAAATTCAAGAAATCTTTGAATGGTGAGGTTGGTAGAGATGATGGGCAGGCTTAGAGGAGGTCAAGTCACATAGACTACCTTCAACAACGAGTTCTACCAATAGTGGGAAAAAAAAGTCGGAGTTATATAGGATTACCCATACCTAGGACTAGACTTCTAAGGGGATCCAAAGCTAGTACTTCCTAAGGAAGTTCATGGTGCGGTCTCAATAAGATTTTTATGATTTTAAGATGTTTTTATTTTTTTTGTTTTTTATGATTAAAATATTCTTAATAAACTAAAGTTTTTTTCATAGAAAAATGTACTAACAAAATTTAATTATCATGATACAAATGTTGGACTAGTGAGACCATAGGGACTAGTGAGGCATAGGCATCGAGGCATGGATTCCAAGGGAGAAGAAGAAGCCAAGTTTAAGAGAGTTCCTTGAGCCATTTAGAGGAATCTGGGAAGTTTGACTCACCAAGTTCCTGTGGCACTCATATAGGATCTACTAGAGGTTATACAAAGACATGTGGTAGGAGTACCAAAAGATTTGGTGTGACCTTTTTTACCAGTGTAAGATACCATCGTCCACTATCATGACACATATCTAGGGTAGGTCCCTTAGTATTATATTTTTGTATAAGTGACTGATCAAATTATGATATCATTAGGAAAGAGCCCTAATTTTGTAGGACATTTTTCTCCATTTTGTAAAATTGTGAACACTATTATATTTATGTTCAAAAGTTTTGAGATTATTTGATCGTGTATACTATTGATTGATGTTGTATTTTTTATGCATCTTTCATTGTGTTGAATGATTGATGTGCCATTCCAATATATAATTTGCAATAGAATTGGAAACCTAATTAGTTGATCATGGAACATGAACATAAGTTATAAAAATAAATTATCATTGAAGCAATCTCACTCTAAAAAATTGTCGATATAACAAAGGATATATCAGACAATAAATGTTAATAAATTGAGACACCACTAGTTAGGAATCCAATTAAACTACCATTTAATGAATGCTGTAAGATATTTCCGCTAAAAGTAATTCAATAACAACATTGTATTGAACCATATTATTGGAAGCAGGACCTAGACATGTGCCACTAGAAATGACCAACTAGCCAAATGTTTAATGGCATCTACAACCCTAAGTAAATCAAATCACCATCAAAAATTACCAAAACATGTTGAGAAGACCATCAAGCAACTTACCATGAAATCTAAAAACAATAAATAAAATTACTATTTACAATATCTACAAAACAAACCAAAGGCTTGAACACAAGCTCAGGCATAAAACTTCTTGAGATAGATCCCATTCGAGGGATTAAATAATGAATTTTCTTCAAAATCAATCAATTCATATGCACCCTTATTCAAGAAATGTTTAGCATTATAAGGACCGTACCACATAGGTTTAAAATTTCTTTCCCCTATGGCATCCTTGTCTTGGTCGTAAACCAACACATGGTCCCCTTTCGAGAAACCCTGCAGTGTACAAACTTATCATACTGAGATTTTACTCACTTTTTATCGGCCTCATTTTCCATAGTAGAATATTGATGCTCATCATAAAGATGTTGTAAATGAATAAGAAACTCTTCTAAGCTCAATGTATTAGGAAGAATTTGGAGTGCCAACTTAAGAAATGGAATCTCACATTTTATAGGGAGAATCAATTCCATCCCATAAACCAATTGAAAAGGAATAAATCCAGTAGTAATCTTAATAGAAGTTCGATATACCCATAGAGACGGATACAACATGATGTGCCAATTGGATGTAACTTGATTAATAGTTCTTTGTAGAAAGTGTTAGCACTTTTTAATGCTTCCAGACTAAGGAGAGGAACCCAAAGGTAACAACAAACCGCTTTGAAACTCAAATCTAGTGCTTCGAGTTTGAGAGAGGGATCTCTTAGTCTGAAATATTCAGTATTATATATTAGGCTAGATATTGGAGAGAGTGTAGCCGTTTTCTCTTTCGAATAGTAGTGTGCATCTAAATAGTGCCTGCTAGGAGAGAATTGGGTATTAAAAACGGAAGATAAGAACCTACGTATGGAGCATGTAAAAGCCCTACTTCCCCATCTTCTTTCTAGTAGAATTTTCAATTTTTTTGGGTAGAAATAAACATTTGAGTTGTGTATATGACTAAGAAGAAAAAACCTGAAGTAATCCAAAACAACTACCCAAAGCTAAGGGACCGGTGACCCTTGGTCGATCAACCTTCATAGACGATATCATTAAGTAAGCCAAATCTCAGCCATCAGTGGGCCCTAGAAAAGTTGCTTCTAGACAACCTACTATCTCCCTTCATGCCATAGGCTCACCATCTATAGCTTTTGCTGAGGTGCATAGCAAAACAGAAGAGACTGAGCAAGATTTTCAAGAAATTGTGAATTCTCACCCAATCTCTTTACAAGAAGGGAATTCTAGTAATCTTCACGAAGGAGGAGGAGAAACAGGCGAAACAGAAGAGCTAAGATCCCTTATCAAAATAGTTCAAACACTCAGCAGCCCAAATAACGGGAGTGCTATCAAGATCATCCAAAACAAAGCAGAAGAACCTGAAGAGCCAAAATGCCCCCAGATAGTAGTTCAGCAAGGAACACTCATTATCCTAGGCCAAGGAAGTGTTGCTAAGATTATCCCTACACCTTCTAGTCAACATAGGAATAACTCCCTAGAAATCCCAGAAGGGTATTGGCACATATTTGATCAAATGGCCTAGAACTAGCAAACACCTCAAACCTCCACGGTGCAATATCCCATTGTGCACACTACAGTTAATGCACCTATGAAAGCCATTCTTCTCCAGAATATTCCTACATTCCATAGCCTAACATCAGAGGATACGGATGCATTTTTGTTTGAGTTTGATGTATTATGCCGAGGGTATGACTATACTGCCGATCCCCAAAAACTGAAATTATTTCCCTCCAGATTAAAAGGAGTAGCTTTACGATGGTTTATGGGGTTAGGTGGAGGTGTTATAAATGACTGGGATCAGATGAAACTGCTTTTCTAAAGAAATATCAGGATTATTGTAGATCTAGAGAACTAAAGGATGAAATATTTCAAAGGATAGCAACACCTAGTGAAACACTAGAGGAATATGTATAATGCTTTCAATACAATCTCCAAAGATCTCCTTATGCATATTTACCCTTGCCTAACAGTGTGTTAAAAACTACTTTAATTAAGGGGATGAAAGAACAATGGGTTGAAACATTAAACATTATGGGAAAAGGTGACATATGTTAGGAAAATTTTGTTGATATCATTGATTGGTGGATCAGGAGTTCAAGAGGCAGCACAAGACTGAAGCCAGCAAAAAGTGACATGAACAAAAGGGATAACAAGATCTCCAGTGGAGGTATAACCTGTGCAAAAATCGGAAAACTACTGGAAGATTTCAAAACTGATATTCTAGGGACTCTGACAACAAAGCTCAACATTGTGCAAGCTAAACAAAAGCAGTTAGAAACAGAACAGAATTTGGCAATATTCTGCCCTAGATGCAGAAATAATCATAGCCACAAAGAGTGCCCGCTAGATACAATCCAAGTCTGCGCCATTTGCACGAAAGATTGCTCCATAGAAAGCTGCCCCTCACTCCCAGGATTGAAAGTGGTCTACAAGGAAGCACAAGAAGAAACAGAACCGATTTACCTACTAAATCAGCGCCGCCAGTGGCAGCCACGTCAAACAAGTATGCCCATTGATCCATCCTCTTCTTTTCAGTCTCCTCAGTACAATGCTTAGTAATATAATGGAATGTGGGAGAATCAACCACCTTTTCCTAGTTGGTCACAACAGCCATTCCCCATATCCCCATGGCCAAATCAAACAAATCAAACCAATTGGGTGAACTTTCCTTACTGTCCACCATTTTGGAAAATTAATGCGTATCCAATAAAATGGTCACCCTCCACCTTGCAGAGTCAAACATGACAGTCGAACTGGAAAAGACCTATGAATCAGCCAGCTGGAACGATTCCTCTCCCTCAACCTACACTACTAACACCTTATATGTTGCAACAAAATCCCCAGAACAACCTAAGGCCACAACTCCCAGCCCAACCCAACCCGAACCCCAACAATAGATCGGTCAAATTTGTACAAATAATCGAAGGACCAAAGCTAGAAACCGAGTTAAGGGAGTGCAACGACCTTCAACTAAGATCTGTTAGTATAATAGAATCAGAGGAAGAAAAAATGTTCAAGTTGAAAATTCGTTACTTTTAGAACAAACACTACAAGAAGAAAATTAGGTTAGAAAACAAACTCATGAAAAAGAAACCACCTCTTCTCCACCATTACTAGAACGAGTGATCATACCTCACCCAATAGAACACCCTGATTTTGATCTTCTAGGAGAACTAAAAAATTTGTGTATAAAAATTCCACTCCTTCAAGCTATCCAAGACATCCCAATTTACACAAAAACCATCAAAGAATTATGTATAAAAAATCCAAAGAGGAAAATAACAACTAATTCAACTGTCCAAGTAGTCGGTACCCTATCTGGCTTACTATTAGGAAGGGAAGCACCTGTAAAATATGAGGACCCAAGGAATCCTATAGTCATGGTGCAAATCAATGGATGCTCCTTCCCAAATGCCTTAGTTGAATTAGGAGCTGCAATCAATATTATAACAACCTCCACTTGTCAAAAGCTTGGCATTACATCATTAGACCCAACCACAACCTTATTGGAGTTGGTTAACCGATCGGTAGTCAGACCAGAAGGCACACTACATGATGTAATGATATCTAGTAGACTCCTGGGAGTACCCTATATATTTCCTGATCATTAATCCGAAAAACCAACTAGATGGACACCCCTTAATTCTTGGTAGACCTTGGCTAGCAACTACTGACGCTTGCATTGGTTGTCGACAAGGCAACATGACGATAGCAAGAGGAAGCAATGTAAAGAATTTAGCCTTATACCCTCCACCCCAACCAAGCTTGACAATAATCAAAACAAAAAAAAACCTGTATCATACCTAATTGAAAACATTAGATCACCACTAACCATAGAAGATGCCCTCGAATTTAAAGACCAAACAGAGGACGACATCATTAACAGCTTCATTAACCAACTAAAAAATAGATCCCATCTACCATGTCACATGATCGAGGTAGCATTTGATAATGAAGTGGAAGAATATCCCTTAAGAGATACTCATTATCAATCAATACCAACCACCTCTGTTTATAACAGCAAAACCATAGACATTGAGTCAAGAAAAACTTTGAACATTAACAAAAACGTGACTGCTAAACAAAAAGAAAAATTGGTCCAACTATTGAGAAAATATAAGGAAGATTTTGCATGGGATTACCCAGACATGAAAGGAATTGATCCCCATTGTGTACGCACCACATATATATAGAAAAGGATGCTAGACCCGTTCACCAACCCCAACAGAGATTAAACCCTCATCTTAAGGATATTGTGAAAGCTGAATTGCAAAAATTTTGGATGTAAACTTTATTTACCTAATATCTGACAGCAAGGGGGTCTCTCTATTAGTAGTGGTCCCAAAGATGAATGGAAAGTGGCGGATATGTGTAGACTATAGAGAATTTAACAAAGCAACCTAGAAATACCACTTTCCCCTTCCATTCATTGATTAGGTATTAGATACATTAGCAGGAAAGAAGTTATTTTCTTTCCTAGATGGCTTTAGTGGATACAATCAGATTCAGATTGCCCCTAAAGATCAGGATAAAACTACATTTACTTATCCTTGGGGAACATTTGCTTACAGGGTCTTACCCTTTGAGCTATGTAATGCCCCTGCCACGTTTGAGAGGGATGTACTCAACATTTTTTCAGATTTAATAAATGAAGGGCTCAAAGTATATATGGATGACTTCACACCTTATGGAGATGATTTTGAGCCAGCATCACAAATATTAGAAAAAGTGCTGGAGCCATGAAAAGTGTCATATGATGATGATCGAGGGACTCATCTTAGATCATTATATCTCAGCAGCTAGAATACACGTAGATCCGGGTAAAATTCAGATAATTTTATTAATACCTACTCCTACCACACAAATAGAGGTATGCAGTTTTCTGGGGTTTTCTGGTTATTATAGAATATTTATAAAGCATTTTTCTCAAGTTGCTACACCTTTATATGCACTAACAAGGAATATTGATTTTATTCATGGACAATAAGTGTGACCGTGCTTTTGAGGATCTAAAAAAGCTGGTATCAACAACCCCAGTGCTAAGGGGCCCAAATTGGGATTTGCCATTCCAAAGTTCATTTGATGCCTTAGAAACAACAATTGGAGCAGTTCTTGGGCAGGAAGAAGATAAAAAGCCATATGCAATTTATTGTATTAGCAAAAATCTATCTCCTGCTGAATTAAACTATACTGTGATTGAAAAAGAATTTTTAGCTTTATTATATGTTGTAAATAAATTTAGACATTATATAACTGGGTATCCTGTAGTTTTATATAGACATCACTCTGCCATAAAATATTTAGCAAATAAACCTATTACAAATGGAAGAGTGACAATATGGTTGATTCTCTTGCAGGAATTTGACATCACAATTAAGGATCGACCTAGAAAAGAGAAACATGTAGCTGATTTTCTCTCACGAATGCCAAAGTCAGCGGACGTAGCAACAATCGAAGATCAGTTTCCAGATGAACATTTGTTTGTTGTTACTATAAGAATGCCATGGTATGTCGACGTTGCAAATTACTTAGCAGTAGGAAAATTACCCACGAATCTAACGCCTAATGAACAAAAACAAATAGTGCAACGTAGTACCTGATTCTCTTGGATTGCGGGCTACTTATTTCATATACGGGCAGATATACACATCAGAAGATGCATCCAAGAAGATGAAGTATTTGACATTTTGAAAGCATGCCACGATGGGCCATGTGGTGGACATTTTGCAGACCGTAGGACCGGTCACAAAGTTTTAAAAACAGGCTATTACTAGCCCACTATTTTTAGAGATGCTAAAATGTTTGTTCAAGCCTGTGATAGTTGCTAGAGGGCAGGATGCCCTGGACAATGTGATGAAATGCCTCTGAAGCCCTAGTTAGTAATCGAGCCATTTGAGCGATGAGCTATTGGTTTTATTGGTCTTATTAACCCATCATCAAATTGGAAAACATACATACTGGTTGAAACAGAGTATGTTACCAAATGGGTTGAAGTAGAGGCGCTTCTGAGAGCTACAGAAGATTCAGTAATACATTTTCTTTTCGAAATATTTGTACGATATGGCCTTTTGAGGGACATAATCACAGATGGAGGACCACAATTTGTAGGTAATAACATTGTTGCAACATTAAGAAATTACCACATTCTGCACAAAATTACAACTCCATACCACCCACAGGAAAATGGCCATGTAGAAAGCACTAATAAGGTGACTGAGGCAATACTCATAAAAATAGTTGCATCACATAGACGTGACTGGGCTTCAATATTACTGGAAGCCTTGTGGGCATACCACACAACATGCAAAAACACCACTGGGTATTCACCATATCAATTGGTATTTGAAAAAGAACCCATCTTCTTGATTGAATTCAAAATTCAAACATTAAGAACAACGCAGGAGGTGGGTTTGAATTTAAATGTGGCCCAGACCAATAGATTACAACAAATCAATGAGTTTGATGAAATCAGGCTCTCAGCTCTTTAACACACTTCATTAATTCAACAATAGAGCGCAAAATGGCATGAAGCCCTTATTAAAAAGAAAATCTTCCACGAAGGATATTGGGCACTCCTATACGATTCCAAGTTCGAGGATTTCCTCGGAAAACTCCAGACATGATGGCTTGGACGTTATGAGATACAAAAAGTGCATGACAATGGCACCATTACATTGACTACCATTTATGGATCTAGACATTTTTTCAAAGCGAATGGTCATCAAGTGCGGCTTTATCACAAACCACTTACGATGGAATCCTTTTACCAACAATTATAGGAAGAATCCACTATGAAAATTCTTGCTGAGGAAGATAACCCCTCCCCAAAATTAATTCACTGAACAACTCCTTTGTTTTTGAATTTTGTATATAAACTTTTCTCTTTAATTTTTCTTGTAAAAATAGTTTTTTTATACAGATTTTAGTGCTATTCCATTTAAGGAACAACTGTTTTCCTCTTAAGGAACAGTAGTTGTTCCATTTAAGGAACAACAGAGGTTTCTTTATTTAATTTTCGTGTTGTTCCTCTTAAAAAACAGCAGCCATTCCTCTTAAGGAACAACACTTTTGCGTATTTTTATTTCCCCTGTTCCTCTTAAGGAACAACTATTGTTTCTCTTAAGGAATAACATCCATTCCTCTTAAGGAACAACACTTTTGTGTGCTTTTATTTTCACTGTTCCTCTTAAGGAACATCACTTCTGCGTGTTTTTATTTTCGTTGTTCCTCTTAAGGAACAAAAACCGCTCCTCTTAAGGAACAACAGTCGTTCCTCTTAAATAACAACAGTCGTTCCTCTTAAGGAACAACACTTTTGCATGTTTTTATTTCTGCTATTCCTCTTAAGGAACAATTATTGTTCCTCTTAAGGAACAACACTTCTGTGTGCTTTTATTTTTGCTGTTCCTCTTAAGGAACAGCAGTCATTCCTCTTAAGGAACAACACTTCTGCGTGTCCCTATTTTCGTTGTTCCTCTTAAGGAAACACTATTGTTCCTCTTAAGGAATAGCAGTTTTCCCTCTTGAGGAAAATTTGTTGTTCCTCTTAAGGAATAGTAGTCGTCCATTTTAAGGAACAATAACTTTACGTGTTTCTATTTCTGTTGTTCCTCTTAAGGCACAACTCCTATTCCTCTTAAGGAACAACAACTTTCCCTCTTCAGGAATAGCAACTCCGCGTGTTCATATTTTTGTTGTTCCATTTAAGGAACAACAACCTTGCGTGCTCTTATATTTGTTGTTCCTCTTAAGGAACAACAATCCGTATGTATTTCATTTTTGTTGTTCCATTTAAGGAAAAACTGCTATTCCTCTTAAGGAACAATAGCCACTCCATTTAAGGAACAACAATATCACCTATTTACATTTGCGTTGTTCCTCTTAAGGGACAACTGTCGTTCCTTTTAAAGGAACATCAGTTTTGCTATTTTTTTCCTTTCTGCCATTCCTTATAAGGAACAACAGTTTCGATTTGGAGTGTTTTTAGGTTGTTCCGCCGAAGGATCAGCACTTTATTTTGCATCTATTTTACTTGCTATTCTGCTTAACGAACAACTTTTGTTCCTCTTAAGGAATAACAATTTCGTGTGCAATTTTTTCCCTTTTTGCCATTCCTCTTAAAGGAAACACAGTTTTGTGTGTAGCTTTTCTTTTTTGCTGTTCCTCTTAAGGAATGACAACTGTTCCATCTATGGAATAGAACTTTTTGAGTACATCTTTTCACTGTTTACTCTTAAAGAACAACACTTTTTCGAGAGTTTTTGTGAATAATGTTTCACTCTTCATGATCCTTTCAAGGCAAAGATACAAATAGATGCAAGGACACAAAAATTATAGGTTATTGAAATAAGGAAATCAAAGAAAAATTGTCATCTTTAATGAGATTGCTTTGTATTGATAAAAAAAAGGAAAGGACACAACTATCTATATCACTTTGTTGTCCTTATTTTCACTAAAACTCAAATTGATTGATTATTTTTATCATGTTGGTTCTTCCCTAATTCTCATAATCCTCTTTGATTATTATTATTGAATAAGAATAAGGGCATATTTTCTTCTATTGAGATGTTCAGACTTTTTCCACCATCGCTACTCTTAAGGAGTGTTGAGCCATCCTCTATATATAAATAGGAAGTGCTATATAAAAGAAAAGAAAAAGAAAGAAAAAATATATGTATATGATTACTAACAATTATATGATTTGTTAGATGGAGGAAAGGGGGTCTCATTAAGAGCCAACCTACCATGATCATAAGGAAGCAGTGAAGTGGCATTCCCAATATGGCCACCACACCAGGGATATGATCCAATGGGCACATCAGAAAAATAAAAGTCCTTGGAAAAGGAGGTCTCATCACGAGCTGGCCTGCCCACCTTTCACTCCTTCCTGGAGAATGGAATTATGATTCATCTAGTTACCAAGCTAGCATAATGGCCTCCATTCTGACATCAAAAAGCACTTTCCTAGGCATACATAAAGAATTATGCCTCCAAAGGGTGAAAAAGTAACTTTGTCAAGGTTATAAACACTTGTGGGCAATAGAGCTCTGCTGATGGTATTGGAGTCATATTTTTCAACATCAATAGTAATTACAAACCCTTTTCTTACTTCTTTATCTTTATTTCAAAGAGATTATGCTCCCAATTCCTTTTGAACCTTTTATGCATGAAATATTGTTTAAAGAGTCAATCATAACAGTTTAAGTGGAATAATGACCACAAAAGCATTTTACCTATGTCAACTATCATTTTCCCTTTTCTGCATCACTGCATGGCATCTCCATATCTATTTACAATTTTCATCTTAATCCTTGATTTCAGCAACTCGATACTTTTTGTGATCTTGTCGTGAATATGTACACCTTTCCCTTTTTACACTGTACGATTGTCATCCGATATGTTGCTCCTCCATTTAACCGGTCGTGGACGAACTATCATATTTCAGGGGGGCACGGGTGACTTCAAAAATACTCCTACATATCTGTCAGTCTTTTATTTGGATGTACTAGACCACACTAGATCCCTTAATAGCAAGTTTTAATGGTATTGATGTTAAAATAGGGGTATTATCCAATATGCACAGTTTGTTGTTCCATTGTTATTTCTATGTATTTTTGCTTAAAAATAACAGTGTGCAGAACTTAGATGAAATGGGAGGTCGATCAGTACGCTGCAAGCCACAGGTAATACTAGTGTCCGATGCTGCACGAGAAATTTTCGTAAGGGATGGATGGATGGCATATCTTACACGACTACGAAAACCCCACGAAATTGTGGCTATTGGATTTTTGCAGAATTTGTAGGATGATCATTCCATAGTAAGAGGAACATGAATAATAGTGATAGATACAGTAATTGCTGAGGTATCTGGACTACCAGCAATCAGACCCATTTCGACACATAAAAAATTGAGGCTTCAAGATTCCATGGCTACCTTTTGAGATGAGGAAATGAACCTAGTTGTCAAAGGAAAAGGAATCTAGCCTTCATCTTAGGGAGAACCATGGATAGAGCTTGCTAGAGTAGTCCAGAGCTACAATACATGCGATGGGAGAAAGGATGTGGTAATACCACGCCACCTCAAATTACTAGCAGTACTAAAACAGAAATGTATGGTAAATTTGCCTGCACATTTAAATTTTTTGCTGCATGATGCTGCTGAGAGCATAAAAAAATCTTGCCATATAGATGCTGTAGTGAGTTGCCATTATTCAATTCGATTGATAGTAAGTTACAGCCCTACTCAGCAACAGACTAGTTGGGAAGAATTGGTGTTTTCTATAGACGGGGGATTAGCCTTACCTGCCCCAAAAAGAAAAAGGACCACCAGCATAGCAAGCAGACCACAAAAACGTAGACACCCTTCTAGATTAAGAACAAGTAGGGGAACATCTGAGAACCTCCAGGGTAGCAGCAATAAACCCTTAGAATTACATAGCTCTGAAAATGAAAAGCCCTTACAGTTGGAAGGAGGAGACAACCAGGAATTAGATGGAGGAAGAAATAGAGCATACTAGTGAATAAGAGAGGAAGGAAGAGGAGCTTCTCTTAACCCCCAGCACAAGTCCACCACAAAACCCATTACAAGAGGATGAATTGGCCTAGATTTTGGCCAATATGAGTGAATATATTCAGCCCCAAAGCCCGCTCAACCTTAATATTGAAGCAGACCAATCACAAGAAAACTCTGCCCACATCAAGAGTATATTAGAAGAAATAAATGATGAAGTAGAAGCAGGAGAAGAAGCCACTTAGGAGGTGGCAGACCAAACTAGGGTTACCTCTTCAGAGGAACCTGGTTAGGACAATGCGAACATAGAAGATATGATCCAAATAGAGGAAATGGAAACTAGCCAGGGAAAAGGTGCAGCCCTTGAAGAGAAAAATCCAACTGAGTAGCCGAGTCCAGTAAGAATAGAAATAGCTAGGGAAATAGTTTTTCCTCTAAAAAAGAAGAAGATCCAGATTAAGAAGTTGCAAAAGGAACAGCAAAATATGCAAAATATAGTAAAACAACTCAGACAAAAGAGAAGGGCACTAAAAGGGGGAAAATCACAAGAAGAACCACACAAACAGTGAATACAGCTACTCAAACTGAACTCCATGATACAAGGGCCACAGAGACTCAAAATGAGCCCATACTAATTCAAAATGATAAGGAACAACATGCAGCACATACCTCATGCATTCCATTCCAAGATAAAGGGACGCAGACTATAGGCACTCAGTCTTGTAATAAGAGTACCTAGATAGATCTTCAACCTAAAGATGTTTTGATAGGAAACAACCCTGATATAGCAAAACTCCAAGAGGATCTAGCACAAGCTCAGCTCACTATAGAGAAGCTTGAAGGAGAGGTTGTTCGTCAACAAATATACCAGAAATTACAACAACAAATGAGGGACATCAATGCATCAGAAAATGAAGTCTTCGACAAATATAGGAGGGAAAAATAAAGAGTTGAAGAGATAAAGAATAGACTAAAAATAGTCATGTGTCAAATGGATACTCTTTCTTCCTTATATACAGATGCTTTAGCATGCAAGTCCCCTACCAAAAACTGTGCTTTATTTTTGTTAGAGTAATATTTACAGTTAAAGATTAAGGCTGTTAGGGTAGGGAAACCTATCGAATTAAAAACTCTTGAGGATTTTATAAACTGTTGTAAACACCATGGAGTAAAAGTTCAATGATTACTCTGTGAGTTTTATTTACATAATTTTATATTGGAAGAAGAAATGGAGAATAATCCCAGTCATTTTGTGGGTGATATACAATTTCAAGCATTCATTTCATTTGCTGTTAACTAGTTGAAGTGGCTCAAAGCCCATAACACTTTTCAGAGGCAAGAAAATGGGTTAGACCTTTGGGTCAGGTGAACCGAAAAACCCATTACAACTGCTGGCTAATCATAAAAATCTAATGCAAAAGGAGGGAGTAATCCAGACCTTGGGACCTATCCATCAAGGAATTGTCTGTTGGGTCCCTATAATACTAGTGATTACCCCATTACTATTATAGTTATACCCCTTAATTATATTGTTGTGCCCCTATTATTCCCTTATTGTTATTTCTGTGCCCCATAAAATCCCTCTATTATTATTTTTGTGGCTTTATATTATTATTGTTAGGTCGGCTGGATTATATTGTGACTCCTTAGACTCCTATATATAGAAAGGAGGTTTTGTCATTTGTATCATCCAAGAATTGTTCATTTATGTAATGTAAAGGAGGTTTCCCCCTCAAAGAGGCTGAATTATAAGGCGTTGATCTATCTTTTCTATCTTTTCTTGAGATGGTTTCATAACATTTGGTATCAGAGCTTTGGATTCTAGGGTTTCGCTGCTCCAAACAGGTCATCGTGGCATTTTCGCTATAAATTTTTTTATGTAATGTTTCAAAAGTCGCAAAAAAAACCCATTTGAGAAGAAATCGCGCGGAACCTTGGGTCCGAATTTCATAGCTTTTTGTGTGATATGTTCGGAGATATGATCTGAGGAAGTTGGTCTTTTTGCAGACTCCTGAATTACATTCAAAACAGGTGACCTGGGAAAAATAGTCATAACTTTCTCTCTAGGAATCAGATTACAATTTCGTAAGAAGGTACAGAAAGAGGACGGACTGTAGTTTCTTGTATATCATTTTCAGAACTAAATATCAAAAATTGTACACGTGGCACTTCATATAACTTAGTTCTTCTGGAAAGGTCTATAATCAGGTCATCTTGGGAGGTTGTGCATAACTCTTTCTTGGAGAATCCAATTTGGATCAGACTAGTGGCATTGGAAAGAGGACACAGAGAGATACTACAGGTCACAAATTTAGAACTAGATGATTGGAAAGTACAGAGATACATCAGAGGCAATATCGAGCTCCTACAAAGTGAAAAAAGGTGTGTAGATTTTTTAAATTTTTGCCTAAGCTTGGTTTGAAAATTTATTTTGAAGGAATTCAAAGGGCATAGTAGAGCATTATTATCAGTAACTTATGCCCCAAGGAAAGAAAATGCAAACACCTAGTAAGGAACCTGAAAGCTCTAGCATGACTCATGAAGAAGAGGAAGAAATGCTACATGATATATCAAAATTACAAGAAAAAGTGCAACAAATGTCACGCTCACAAAAGTTAACTGATGCTAAGGTAAATGGCGTGGAAGCTAAGATGGACAATTTGAAGATAGATTTGAGCACAAATTTGAAGACAGGCGTGGCAGATTTGAAGACAGATTTGACAAATTTTCTACAAGAAATACTTACTAATGGTGAAAAGGTAGTAAAGGAAACTCATGATGAGAACAAAAGAAATGTTAATCATGATTCCATAGACGCTAATGTTGGATCGAGGAATCAGCATATCCCAAAAATCGATATGAGGAAGTTTGATGGCAAGTATCCCGCCACATGGATATTACAGATGGAGCAATTCTTCGATCTCAATAATGTGCAAAACGCACAAAAGGTACGTATGGCAACTTTATATTTGGAACCAAATCAGTTTGTATGGTATCAATGGCTTTGTTCTCATAAACAATTTATCACTTGGGCAATTTTTACAGAAGAATTGATAGCACATTATGAGGATACAAAAAGCAACACTTTTTTTAGCCAATTGATAAGTCTCAAACAAAAGGGTTCAATAATGGAGCACATTGAGGAGTTCCAAAAATTGAACATAAGGGTAAAAGATATTCCAGAGGAGCATAGGATTGATGTGTTCATAGGGTCTTTAAAGGATAATATCCAACATGATGTTCGCCTTTGGGAACCTGATTCATTAGAGAAGGCATTCAGGTTAGCAAGAAAAATGGAAAGCAAAATTATGGCAACTAGGAAGCATACCACTCACAACTATAAAGACGGAAGTGTTGTTGCCCCTAGTCTTCCACAACCTACAAGGTTGACACCACAAAAATTGGAAGAAAAAAGAGCAAAAGGGCTTTGTTACAATTGTGATAGCAAATACACAAAAGGTCATAAGTGTGCTGAGAAGAAATTATTCTACATAGATTGTGAAGAGGAAGAAGAAAAGGAGCAAGAAAGGTCAAAAGAAGAGGATATATTCCAGAAACAAAGCCTAGATGAAGAACAAATAAATCTGACCATATCTTGTAATGCATTGGCGAGAATTACCACTCCTCAAACCATCAAGATAGAAGGACAAATCAAGAAGAAAAAGGTAATAGTGTTGATTGATTCAGGAAGCACCCACAATTTTATTCATTGTAGGGTAGCAAAAGAATTGAATTGCTTCCTATATCCAGCACCAGAGTGTCAAGTGATGATTGCAAATGGAGGAAAAATAAATTGCTCTGGAAAGTGCCATAATATCAAGCTATCCATGGGAGAATATGTATTGACTAGCCCAATGCTTTCCATTCCAATGGGAGGTGTTGATGTTGTACTAGGAGTCCAATGGCTACAATCCTTGGGTACAATAGCTTTTAATTTTCAAGAACTTTTCATGAAATTTTCTGTGGAAGGAAAGGAAGTTGAATTAAGGGGTATTGCAGGGAAACCAGGAAAGATAATCAGCTCTAATGGAATGACAAAGCTTCTAAAAAAGGAGCAAAGAGGTGTAATTGCACAATTATGTTCGCTAGATGTTTCCACATTGGAATCATCTATTTCTCCAGATCTCCAAAAAGTCCTGGACAATCATTCCAAGGTATTTGAGACTCCCAAAGGTCTCCCACCTATGCGTGATCATGATCATGCTATTCATCTGATTCCAGGAAGTGTTCCTCCAAACATCAGGCCGTACAGATATCCCTATGTCCAAAAAAGTGAAATTGAACGTATGGTTGCAGAAATGCTAGAGGCTGGTATAATTCAACCAAGTCAAAGTTCTTTCTCAGCTCCAGTAGTATTGGTGCACAAGAAGGATGGATCATGGCGCATGTGTCTGGATTATAGGGAGCTCAACAAGCTCACTATTAAAGATAAGTTCCCCATTCCTGTCATTGATGAATTACTGGATGAATTGCATGGATCAATTTACTTCACCAAGTTGGATCTTCGTTCGGGATATCATCAAATCAGAATGAAGATTGAAGACATTCCGAAAACGGCATTTAGAACTCATGAGGGTCATTATGAATTTTTGGTCATGCCTTTTGGCCTTACCAATGCACCTTCAACATTTCAAGGTTTGATGAATTCAATTTTCAAACCATTCCTTAGAAAATTTGTGTTAGTATTTTTTGATGATATACTAATCTACAGCAAGTCTTGGAAGGATCATGTTGAACATGTTGACAGGGTGCTACAACTATTGGAGGAGAAACAATTATATGCAAAAAGATCCAAATGTTTCTTTGGAGTACAGGAGGTGGAATATTTGGGTCATATTGTATCTCATGAAGGAGTTAAGGTAGACCCTAGCAAAATTAAAGCCATTAAGGAATGGAAAATCCCCACATCCATAAAGCATCTGGAGGATTTCTTGGGTTGACAGGGTATTATCGCAAGTTTGTTAAGAATTATGGGAGAATAGCAGCACCTCTAACAACATTATTGAAGAAAGATTCATTTTCATGGACTCCAGAAGCAACAAAGGCCTTTGAACATCTTAAAGAGGCAATGTGCCAAGCACTGGTCTTAGCTACACCGGACTTCACAAAAACCTTTATTGTGGAATGTGATGCTTCAGGAAATGGAATTGGTGCTGTTCTAATGCAAGATGAAAGACCCATTGCTTTTGAAAGTCGTCCAATCAAGGGAAAGTTTTTAAGCAAAGCTATTTATGAGAAGGAAATGTTGGCAATACTCCATGCACTTAAGAAATGGCGACCCTACCTAATGGGAAGACACTTCAAGGTAAAAAGGGATCATGATAGCCTTAAATACTTTTTAGAACAAAGATTATCCTCTGAAGAGCAACAAAAGTGGGTCACAAAGATGTTGGGTTATGACTTTGAAATCATCTACAAAAAAGGGAAGCAAAATGTGGTGGCAGATGCACTCTCAAGAAAGGATGAGGATGTGGAAGCATTGTTGTGTGCCATTTCTATTATCCAACCAGATTGGATAAAAGAAGCAAGGGAGGAATGGAAGAATGACGAAGAAGTGTGGGCACTTATTTGAAAGCTACAACAAGATTCCAGTACGTCTGATACATTTAGCTGGAAAAATGATTCGTTATGGTACAAAGATCGCTTATACCTCTGTAAGAATTCCCAGCTAAAACAAAAGATTCTTATGGAATTGCACACTTCTCCCTTTGGAGGGCACTCAGGATTTTTAAAAACTTACCACAGGGTTAAGAAGGAATTTTTTGGGATGGCCTTAAATCAGATATTCAAAAGTTTGTGGCGGAATGTTTGGTTTGCCAACAAAATAAAGTTGAAACAATTAAGACAACGAGTCTATTACAACCTTTATCCATTCCAAGCCAATGTTGGGAGGAGGTTTCAATGGATTTTATCACAGGTTTACCCAAGTCTGAGGGAAAGAGTGTCATCATGGTGGTAGTTGACAGACTTACCAAGTATGCACACTTTTGTGCATTATCACACCCATTTAAAGCCAGTACGGTTTCTACTGCATTTATGGAAATAGTTCAAAAGCTACATGGAAACCCAAAGATTATTGTAAGTGACAGAGATCCCATTTTCACTGGAAATTTTTGGACAGAATTATTTTCTTGTCTTGGTACTCAGTTAGCTCATAGCTCATCTTATCATCCTCAATCTGATGGGCAAACTGAGATAGTAAACAAATGTTTGGAAGGATATCTTCGTTGCTTTGTATCTGATAAACAGACACAATGGGTCAAATGGTTGCCTCTGGCTGAATGGTGGTATAACACTTCCTTCCATACAGCAACAAAAATGACCCCATTTATGGCACTTTATGGGTATCAACCACCATCCATCACATCATATTTAAGAGAAAATTCTAAGGTTCAGGCAGTGGAACATCACATCGAACATCAACAACAAGTCCTCCAACTCTTAAAGGATAACCTCGTGTTGGCACAAAATAGAATGAAACAACAGGCAGATCAACATCGCAGCGAAAGAAGTTTTGATGTAGGGGATTGGGTATTCGTACGGCTACAACCATATAAGAAAATGTCCCTAAAGCGTGCTAAGAAGGATAATAAACTATCACCAAAGTATTATGGTCCGTACAAGGTGCTGCAAAAGATTGGTACTATGGCATACAAATTGGAGCTTCCTGCAGCTTCTCGATTGCACCCAGTTTTCCATGTTTCATGTTTAAAGAAGGTTATAGGCGACAAGCTCCCAATTCAAACAATATTGCCAGAACTTGACGAGGAAGGAAAAATTATATTGGAACCGGAAGCAGTCACGGAAACAAGAACTCGACAACTACGAAATCGATCAATTTCAGAGTATCTTATCAAGTGGAAGAACTTATCCGCTGAAGATTCCACATGGGAGGATGAGAATTTTATGCAGAAGTATCCAAAATTACTCAAGTGTTGAGGACAACAATTTTTTGAAGGAGAGGGGCATGTTGGGTCCCTATAATACTAGTGATTACCCCATTACTATTATAGTTATACCGCTTATTTATATTGTTGTGCCCCTATTACCCCCTTATTGTTATTTCTGTGCCCCATAGAATCCCTCTATTATTATTTTTGTGGCTTTATATTATTATTGTTAGGTCGGCTGGATTATATTGTGACTCCTTAGACTCCTATATATAGAAAGGATGTTTTTTCATTTGTATCATCCAAGAATTGTTCATTTATGTAATGTAAAGGAGGTTGCCCCCTCGAAGAGGCTGAATTCTAAGGCGTTGATCTATCTTTTCTATCTTTTCTTGAGCTGGTTTCATAACATTGTCCAACAAGGAATATAATATTTCTTCTCTATCAAAGACAATTCCTTCACAGCAACTAAATTCATATGGAATACTTCCAATCGGAATATCGAGGAAAAAGATCCATTCAACTACAAAACCTTTAAATTAGTTGCAGATTGCCTAGTTACCTATAGTAACCTCATCTTGAGGGAAGGCTCGTATTGGCTAGGTTGTAGGTTTCGAAGCCCTATTATCTGTTATCCTGCAGAAGGGTATAAAGCCATATATCAATTTCCTGAAGGGCGGACAGGGCCCATATTTGAAGTTCTGGCTAAAAATTGTGGTTTTAGACCACTTCATGACATCCCCTCTCCAGCCTATTCTTTCACTGCTTTGCACACAAACTAGATGGTTTTCATGAGGGCATGAAAAAGGGTAAGCAAGGGATTGTGTTGAGCTATGGAAAAGGTATGAATTTGACATTTATTTCCTTATCTTTCTCCTTAATCATATCTCCTTTATATTCTAAAGATGATAATATATCAAAGAATTCTAGTGAAAACTAAGGAATTAGTGATTATTGCAATTTAGTTAATTATTGTCTTTTCTCATGTAGGAATGAGAAGAAATGGAAAATTACCATTCTGGAGGAAAAGACAAAACATAGTAACTACTATTCCTTCACCAGGAAGTTGTATCCAGACAGCACGTCAAGATTGGAGTGCACAGTTAAGGATAAGAATGCAAAGGATCACGACATCAGCGCAAAAAGACAAAGAGTTGACTGGAGTTAGAAGATTGAGCGGATCCCTCAAGATCTCTTGATCCTAAGGGATCGTTGTTTCAAATTCTATCTATTATTCCTGTTTTATCTGCCTAGCAATTATAAAAGGGACAACACTTGTAAATATTGGGGATTCATCATGCATCATCATTATTCAGAACTTACTATTGTATTTTCACTTTGATCATTGACTCTCATAGATTAAAACAGAGTACGATTGGCTATAACCATTTTCACATATGATTAATACATAATCTGGTTACTGTTCCTTCTTTTATACTGAAGTAGTTCGGTGGTGCTTCAGTAGTGGCAAATGGCCCGGCCCTGGTGGATCCACTTGCTATTCTGTGCCATTAGTTTACAATTGTAGTTGTGTGATGATTTGGTTTTATCTTCGTTTATTGAATCACATTTCTTTATTGTTCCTTGTTTCAAGAATTTCTGAATTGTCTCATTATATATGCTGTAACTAAATTGAGTTGTCATTCCTTCTCATCATAATAATATTATTATTCTTTGCAACTATATTGTTATGTTCATTTGGATTACAGAGCTTCACTATTCATTCCAGTAAACTGAATTTGTTGTTCATTACAGTTTTATAAGTTCCACTGTTCCTTTCAACTAAATAGCATTGTTGATCATTTCCTTTCTACAAGTATTTGGTTGTCTTTTGGCATTGTTACAGTTAGCATAGTTATCCCATTTCTATCAGCAGCATTATTGATTTAATTCATTGTCATTTGGTGTGGAGTGTGAGATCAACAACTGTAAAGGACATTGGCTATTATTGTTAGAGTTCTCAAATTGAGGATCTTATTTATGTTTGATTTCATTTACATCAATTAAAAGAGGCAAGAGTTATTGCTACTGTATCCTTGACTGATAATTGTTGTTAATTTCCTGAGTGAATGATTTAGTTTCAGAGCATTGAGTTTCTTTGAATTGCAAGTAAGTTTTATTTCAAGCATTTGTTTACTCTTGTATTCGAAAGAACTGTATTGTAATTTAGAAACATTACTCTTGGATAAAATTGCTGCCACATACTGTGTACACTCTTTAAATAGAAAATATTACTTGGATTGATAATTAATGTAGGATAAATAGGAGTTAAACAACAATCATTCCTGTTAAGGAACAACACTTCTATGCATATCTATTTTCGTTGTTCCTCTTAAGGAACAACAATTGTCCATCTTAAGGAACAACTATTGTTCCTCTTAAGGAATAGCAACCATCCCTCTTAAGGAACAACAACTTTCCGTGTTTCTATTTTTTCTATTCCTCTTAAGCCACAACTGTTGTTCCTCTTAAGGAACAACAACCATCCTCTTCAGAAACAACAACTCTGCTTGTTCATATTTTTGTTGTTCCATTTATGGAACAGTTGTTGTTCCTTTTAAGGAACAACAGTTGTTCCTCTTAAGGAACAATAACCTTGCATGCTCTTATATTTGTTGTTCCTCTTAAGGAACAAAAATCCGCGTGTATTTCATTTTTGATATTCCATTTAAGAAACAACTATTGTTCCTCTTAAGGAATAACATCCATTCCATTTAAGGAACAACAATATCGTCTTCTTAGATTTGTGTTGTTCCTCTTAAGGGAAAACTGCGGTCGTTTTAAAGGAACATCAGTTTCACTATTTTTTTCTTTTCTGTTGTTCCTTCTAAGGAACAACAGTTTCGATTTGAAGTGTTTTTAGGTTGTTCCGCCGAAGGATCAACACTTTATTTTTGCATTTGTTTTACTTGTTGTTCCGCTTAAGGAACAAATGTTGTTCCTCTTAAGGAATAACAGTTTCATGTGCAATTTTTTTCTGTTTTGCCATTCCTCTTAAAGGAACCACAATTTTGCGTGTAGCTATCCTTTTTTGTTGTTCCTCTTAAGGAAAAACAACTACTCCATCTATGAAATAAAACTTTTTGAGTGCATTTTTTTTTGCTGTTTATTCTTAAAGAACAACACTTTTTTGAGAGTTTTCATGAATAATGTTTCACTCTTCATGATCCTTTCAAGGAAAATATACAAATAGATGCAAGGACACAAAAATTAGAGGTTACTGAAATAAGTAAATCAAAGAAAAATTGTCATCTTTAATGAGATTTCTTTGTATTGATAAGAAAAAGGAAAGGACAAAACTATCTATATCACTTTGTTGTCCTTATTTTCACTAAAACTCAAATTGATTGATTATTTGTATCATGTTGGTTCTTCCCTAATTCTCATAATCCTCTTTGATTATTATTACTGAATAAGAATAAGGGCATATTTTCTTCTATTGAGATGTTCAAACTTCTTCCACCATCCCTACTCTTAAGGACTGTTGAGCCATCCTCTATATATAAATAGTAAGTTCTATATAAAATGAAAGAAAAAGAAAGAAAAAATATATGTATATGATTACTAACAATTATATGATTTGTCAGATGGAGGATAGGGGGTCTCATCAAGAGCCAACCTACCATGATCATAAGGAAGTAGTGAAGTGGCATTCCCACTATGGCCACCACACTAGGGATATGATCCAATGGGCACATCAGAAAAATAAAAGTCCTTGGAATAGGAGGTCGCAGCACGAGCTCTCCTGCCCACCTTTCACTCCTTCGTGGTGAATGGCATTATGATTCATTTGGTTACCAAGCCAGCACAATGGCCTCCATTTTGACATCAAAAAGCACTTTCCTAGCCATACATAAAGGATTATGGTTCCAACGGGTGAAAAAGCAACTTTGTCAAGGTTATAAAAACTTGTGGGCAAAAAAGCTCTGCCGATGGTATTGGAGTCACATTTTTCAACATCAATAGTAATTACAAACCCTTTTCTTATTTCTTTATCTTTATTTCAAAATAGATTATGCTGCCAATTCGTTTTGAACCTTTTCTGCATGAAATATCGTTTAAAGAGTCAATCATAACAGTTTAAGTGGAATAATGACCGCAAAAGCATTTTACCTACATCAGTTGTCCTTCTCCCTTTTTCGCATCACTCCATAGAGTCTCCATATCTATTCACATTTTTCATCTTAAGCCTCGATTTTAGCAACTCGATACTTTTTGTGATTTTGTCATGAATATGTAAACCTTTACCTTTTTACACTATACGATTGTCGTATAGTACATTGCTCCTCCATTTATTCAAAAGCACTGTATTGCAATTTAGATAGATTACTCTTGGATAAAATTTCCACCACATACTGTGTACACTCTTGAAATAGAAAATCTTACCTGGATTTATAATTAACGTAGGATAAATAGGAGTTAAAAAGACACCTTTTATCACTCAACACTCTTGTTGATGGAGCTTCTAACTCTTGAATGTCATTTGTTACTACCTTCTCTTTACCTTTAGATTTGGTGACATATGGAATTAGCGTTATCACTAGTTCTGTTTCAACAATATTAGGTGTCCTTTCTAAAGCAGTCTTCTTCACTTCTCTATTGCCATGCTGTGGTTGGGAAATGACCAAGTGTGCCTTATGCAGTTGTTCTTGTAGTTCTAAAATATCTTTAACCTTATCATCTAGAAAAATATCCTCTCGCATGGTGTCTAAAACTTTAGTTGGATGCTCAAATGTTTGTTCAAAAGGAAATTTATTTGTGGTATCTCTGGCCAGTGACTTCTTTGGAATCTCCACTACCTTAGGAGAAAATTGCATCTTTTCACCCTTTTTCTTTTCTAATAAATCAATTTAAGTTGATGGCCTTTTTATTAAAGTTTCCACTCATGATTGCATATCTCTTGCCATAGATGAAGGTGTATCCTTCTTACTCCAAGGACTTGTTAGTAACTTTGCTGCCAATTTTGATGAATCTAAAAATGCTCCCCATGATTGATTTATTTTCTTTAGTTCTTGTACCACCAACAAATTAGTCAAAGAGAAAAGGAAAAGACTCGTCTCCACTTGGCTTTTCTTACCTTGAACCTTATCTGCCATTTTACTAAGGCTTCTGAACAAATAGAAAGAAATATTCAAACAAATTTTTCCTATGAAGTTCATCAATAGTCTAAAATGATACTGATAGATTCTCCCACATCTACCTTCACAAGTGAAGTATCTATAGATTACCTTTAGAAGTTTGTTATAGGGTTAAAGTTGGTATTCTCTAGGTACAATAGCTCCATACCCCTTTGTTGGGTCCCTATAATACTAGTGATTACCCCATTACCACTTTAGTCGCCTCCCTTATTAATATTGTTGTGCCCCCATTATCCCCATATTTTTATTACTATGCCCCATAGAATCCCTCTATTGTTATTTTTGTGGCTTTATATTATTATTGTTAGGTCGGCTAGGTTATATTGTGAATCCTTAGACTCCTATATATAGAAAGGAGGTTTTGTCATTTGTATCATCCAAGAATTGTTCATTTATGTAATGTAAAGGAGGTTGCCCCCTCGAACATGCTGAATTCTAAGGCGTTGATCTATATTTTCTATCTTTTCTTGAGCTGGTTTGATAACATTTGGTATCAGAGCTTTGGATTCTAGGGTTTTGCTGCTCCAAACAAGTCATCATGGCATTTTCTCTATAACTTTTTATGTGATGTTTCAGAAGCTAAAAAAAAAACCATTTGAGAAGACATCGCGTTGAATCTTGGGTCTGAATTTCAGAGCTTTTCGCACTATATTTGCGAAGATATGATCTGAGGAAGTTGGTCTTTTTGCAAACTCCTAAATTACATTCCAAACAGGTGAACTAGGGAAAATCGTCATAGCTCTCTCTCTAAAGAGGACGGACTGTAGTTTCTTGTAGATATTTTTTAGAGCCAGAGGTCTAAACATTGACTTGTGGCACGTCCTACAAGTTCGCTCTACTGAACTAGTCTATAATGAAGTCATCGTGGGAGATTTCACATAACTCTTCCTTGGAGAATCCAATTTGGGTCAGACTGGTGGTGGGAAAGAGGAAACAGAGGGCTATTGCAGGTCGTAATTTCAGAACTGGACGATCAGAAAGTACAAAGATACATTAGAGGCAATATCGAGCTCCTACAAAGTGAAAAAAGGTGTGTAGATTTTTTTAAATTTTTGCTTAAGCTTGGTTTGAAAATTTATTTTGAAGGAATTCAAAGGGCATAGTAGAGAATTATTATTGGTAACTGATGCCCCAAGGAAAGAAAATGCAAACACCTAGTAACCAACCCGAAAGCCCCAGCATGACTCATGAAGAAGAGGAAGAAATGCTACATGATATATCAAAATTACAAGAACAAGTTCAACAAATGTCACTCTCACAAAAGCTAACAGAAGCTAAAGATAAATGGCGTAAAATATAAGATGGATGATTTGAAGATAGATTTGAAGATAGACATGGTAGATTTGAAGACAGATTTGACAAATTTTCTACAAGAAATACTTATTAATGGTGAAAAGGTAGTAAAGGAAACTCATGATGCAAACAAAAGAAATGTTAATCATGATTTATTACGCTCTAATGTGGGATTGAAGACCCACCATATTCCAAAATTCGATATGATTAAGTTTGATGGCAAGGATCCCGCAACATGGATATTACAGATGGAGCAATTTTTCAATCTCAATAATGTGCAAAACACACAAAATGTAGGTATCGAAACTTTATATTTGGAACCAAATCAGTTTGTATGGTATCAATGGCTTTGCTCTCATAAACAAATTATCACATAGGCAAATTATTACAGAAGAATTGACGGCACATTATGAGGATACAAAAAGCAACACTTTTTTTAGCCAATTTATAAGTCTCAAACAAAAGGGTTCCATAATGGAGCACATTGAGGAGTTCCAAAAATTGAACATAAGGGTAAAAAATATTCCTGAGGAGCATAGGATTGATGAATTCATAGGGAACTTAAAGGGTAATATCCAACATGATGTTTGCCTTTGGGGACCTGATTCATTAGATAAGTCATTCAGGTTAGCAAGAAAAATGGAAAGCTAAATTATGGCAACCAGGAAGCATACCACTCATAACTATAAAGATGGAAGTGTTGTTGCCCCTAGTCTTCCACAACCTATAAGGTTGACACCACAAAAATTGGAAGAAAAAAGAGAAAAAGGGCTATGTTACAATTGTGATAGCAAATACACTAAAGTTCATAAGTGTGCTAAGAAGAAATTATTCTACATAGATTGCGAAGAGGAAGAAGAAAAGGAGCAAGAAAGGTCAAAATAAGACGATATACTCTAGGAACAAAGCCTAGATAAAGAAGAAATGAATCTGACCATATCTTGTAATGCATTGGCGAGAATTACCACTCCTCAAACCATCAAGATAGAAGGAAAAATCAAGAAGAAAAAGGTAATAGTGTTGATTGATTCAGGAAGTACCCACAAGTTTATTCATTGTAAGGTAGCAAAATTATTGAATTGCTTCTTATATCCAGCACCAAAGTGTAAGGTGGTGGTTGCAAATGGAGGAACAATAAATTGCTTTGGAAAGTGCCATAATAACAAGCTATCAATGGGAGAATATGTATTGACTAGCCCAATGCTTTCCATTCCAATGGGAGGTGCTGATGTTGTACTAGGAGTCCAATGGCTACAATCCTTGGGTACAATAGCTTTTAATTTTCAAGAACTCTTCGTGAAATTTTCGGCAAAAGGAAAGGAAGTTGAATTGAGGGGTGTTGCAGGGAAACCAGAAAAGATAATTAGCTCTAACGGTATGACAAAGCTTCTAAAAAAGGAACAAAGGGGTGTAATTGCACAATTATATTCGCTAGATGTTTCCACATTGCAATCATCTATTTCTCCAGATTTGCAAAAAGTCTTGGACAATCATTCCAAGGTATTTGAGTCTCCCAAAGGTCTCCCACCTATTCGTGATCATGATCATGCTATTCATCTGATTCTAGGAAGTGTTCCTCCAAGCATCAGGTCATACAGATATCCCTATGCCCAAAAGAGCGAAATGGAATGTATGGTTGCAGAAATGCTAGAGGCTGGTATAATTCAACCAAGTCAAAATTCTTTCTCTGCTCCAATATTATTAGTTCACAAGAAAGATGGATCATGGCACATGTGTCTGGATTATAGGGAGGTCAACAAGCTCACTATTAAAGATAAGTTTCCCATTCCCATCATTGATAAATTACTGGATGAATTACATGGATTAATTTACTTCACCAAGTTGGATGTTCATTCAGGATATCATCAAATCAGAATGAAGACTGAAGTCATTCTGAAAACAACATTTAGAACTCATGAGGGTCATTATGAATATTTGGTCATGCCTTTTGGCCTTACCAATTCACCTTCAACATTTCAAAGTTTGATGAATTCCATTTTCAAACCATTCCTTAGAAAATTTGTGTTAGTATTTTTTGATGATATACTAATCTACAACAAGTCTTGGAAGGGTCATGTTGAACATGTTGACAAGGCGCTACAACTATTGGAGGAGAAACAATTATATGCAAAAAGATCCAAATGTTTCTTTGGAGTACAAGAGGTGGAATATCTGGGTCATATTGTATCTCATGAAGGAGTTATGGTAGACCCTAGAAAAATTAAAGCCATTAAGGAATGGAAAATCCCCACATCCATAAAGCATCTGGGAGGATTTCTCCGATTGACAGGGCATTATCACAAGTTTGTTAAGAATTATGGGAGAATAGCAGCACCTCTAGCAACATTATTAAAGAAAGATGCATTTTCATGGACTCTAGAAGCAACAAAGGCCTTCAAACATCTTAAAGAGGCAATGTGCCAAGCACCAACCTTAGCTACACCGGACTTCACAAAAACCTTTATTGTGGAATGTGATGATTTAGGAAATGGAATTGGTGCTGTTTTAATGCAAGATGAAAGACCCATTACTTTTGAAATTCGCCCAATCAAGGGAAAGTTTTTACACAAAGCTATTTATGAGAAGGAAACGTTGGCAATACTCCATGCACTTAAGAAATAGCGACCCTACCTAATGGGAAGACACTTCAAGGTAAAAATGGATCATGATAGGCTTAAATACTTTTTAGAACAAAGATTATCATCTAAATAGCAACAAATGTGGGCACAAAGATGTTGGACTATGACATTGAAATCATCTACAGAAAAGGGAAGCAAAATGTGGTGGCAGATGCACTCCCAAGAAAGGATGAGGATGTGGAAGCATTGTTGTGCGCCATTTCTATTTTCCAACTAGATTGGATAAACAAAGCAAGGGAGGAATGGAAGAATGACGAAGAAGTGTGGGCACTTATTCGAAAGTCACAACAAGATTCCAGTACGTCTGATACATTTAGCTGGAAAAATTATTCTTTAATGGTACAAAGATTGCTTATACCTCTGTAAGAATTCCCAACTAAAACAGAAGATTCTTATGGAATTGCACACTTCTCCCTTAGGTGGGCACTCAGGATTTTTAAAAACTTACCACAGGGTTAAGAAGGAATTTTTTTGGGATGGCCTTAAATCAGATATTCAAAAATTTGTGGCAGAATGTTTGGTTCACCAAAAAAATAAAGTTGAAACAATTAAGATACTGGGTCTATTACAACCTTTATCCATTCCAAGCCAACGTTGGGAGGAGGTTTCAATGGATTTTATCACAGGTTTACCCAAGTCTTAGGGAAAGAGTGTCATCATGGTGGTAGTTGACAAACTTACCAAGTATGCACATTTTTGTGCATTATCACATCCATTTAAAGCCAGTACAATTTCTACTGCATTTATGGAAACAATTCAAAAGCTACATGGAAATGCAAAGATTATTGTAAGTGACAGAGATCCCATTTTCAGTGGAAATTTTTGGAGAGAATTATTTTTTTGTCTTGGTACTCAGTTAGCTCATAACTCATATTATCATCCTCAATCTGATGGGCAAACTGAGATAGTAAACAAATGTTTGGAAGGATATCTTCGTTGCTTTGTATCTGATAAACAGACACAATGGGTCAAATGGTTGCGTCTAGCTGAATGTTGGTATAACACTTCCTTCAATACAGCAACAAAAATGACCCCATTTATGGCACTTTATGGATATCAGCCACCATCCATCACATCATATTTAAGAGAAAATTCTAAGGTCCAAGCAGTGGAACATCACATCAAACATCAACAACAAGTCCTCCAACTCTTAACGGATAACCTCGTGTTGGCACATAATAGAATGAAACAACAGGTAGATCAACATCGCAGCAAAATAAGTTTTGATGTAGGTGATTGGGTATTCCTACAGCTATAACCATATAAGCGAATGTCCCTCAAGCATGCTAAGAATGATAATAAATTATCACCAAAGTATTATGGTCCATACAAGGTGTTGCAAAAGATTAGTACTGTGGCATACAAATTAGAGCTTCCTGTAGCTTCTCGATTGCACCCAATTTTCCATGTTTCATGTTTAAAGAAGGTTATAGGTGAAAAGATCCTAGTTCAAACAATATTGCTAGAACTTGACGAGGAAGGAAAAATTATATTGGAACCGGAAGTAGTCACAGAAACAAGAACTCGATAGATAAGAAATCAATCAATTTCGGAGTATCTTATCAAGTGGAAGAACTTATCCTCTGAAGATTCCACATGGGAAGATGAGGATTTTATACAAAAGCATCCAGAACTACTCAATCGTTGAGGACAACCGGTTTTTGAAGGAGAGGGGCATGTTGGGTCCCTATAATACTAGTGATTACCCCATTACTATTGTAGTTGCATCCCTTATTAATATTGTTGTGCCCTTATTATCCCCATATTGTTATTACTGTGCCCCATAGAATCCCTCTATTGTTATTTTTGTGGCTTTATATTATTATTGTTAGGTCGGCTGGGTTATATTGTGAATCGTTAGACGCCTATATATAGAAAGGAGGTTTTTTCATTTGTATCATCCAAGAATTGTTCATTTATGTAATGTAAAGGAGGTTTCCGCCTCGAAGAGGCTGAATTCTAAGGGGTTGATCTATCTTTTATATCTTTTCTTGAGCTAGTTTCATAACAGCCTTATTCCTATACTTTGGTTTAAGAAATCCTTGTAATTGATTATGCCAAGAGGCATACCCTTCAACCACTTTTATCCTTGTAGTGGAATCTCTGTAGCATCTGAAATAATGACATCTGACACTGAAAAACTCATCTCTCAAAACTTAACATCCACCCTGGTGAAATTCAAAGAATATTCTTTAGGGAGATACACATTGTATCCCTGTATCTTCTCACAAAATATGATGCAAATACCATGTTCAAAAGAAACTGTAATTTATAGGTCTAAGTTAATTAAGGTAATATATTGGGACTCAAACCTCACAATGTCTCCTCCCTTGTGCTTCTTTCTATCTAGAGTTGTCATTAATTCACAACAAAGATGATTCCTAAGGATTTTTAAATGAAACTTCAATATTTACCATTTAGGAACAACAATAGGGTAGGAGTTATGAATTATAGAGATTTATATGAGGGTTTTATGGAAATTTAAAATAAGAATCCCTATAATAATAAACTCAAACAACAAAAATTATTTCTCATACCTAACACGGAAACTTGTTGTTTTTTCCCGCGGTGGAAAATTTGAAACATAAGCACAACGATAAAGGGCCATGCATGAGGAAAGAAAAAGCTTGTTGATCTTTGAGGGAAGAAAAAACAATATGTGACGCCCTAGACCAACTAAATGGTACATCAGGCTTAAAAATATGGGTGGCAAGATTTTTTTTGAATTTTCGATGCAGGTGATAACATAAAATGCAACGAGTGATAGAAAGAAAAACCTATTTTTCAGGCTGAGCAAAGTTGGAATTTACAAGGTTTTCTTAGTGTTTTCTTCAACTTGTAAGGACAAACTGTAATACATGCAAGACAAAACATCCAATAGAATGAGGAATTATAACCCAGGAGTGGTGATAACCATTTGTCTTGAAGCAACACAGTGACTATCTCTGAACACAATGCCTCCCTTATTGACTTCATGCAGTGAACTTTCAAATGATGTATAGGTTGCTTACGATGGAATAAAAAGTGGATCTCCTATTTCTTGGATGCTAAAAAAAAATGAACTTCCAAGATGAGCTAAGCCCACCTTCAAGAAGAATGATTACAATTTGAAACTCCAATCATGAAACACAACAAATTAAAAGAAGTGCAACACATGAATCTTAATTGTTGTACTCGTGATGTCATATTATTGATATCATTATAACAAACTAACTGATTAAATGCCCCTACCACTTTGTCCCAATGATGAGGAAAAGGCGAATGACTATGACCCCACTCATGATTTTGTAAGAGACATGACCTAGACTCACTTAACTCAATATTTATGGAATCAATGACTAATTTGGTATTATCACTCACATACTCTAACATAATTACATCAATAATGATTTTTTTCATTCTTTACTAAGACTAAGAGCTTGATCTCTAAGAGATCATAACCAAACCTTTACATATCAAAAAAAAAAATTTAAAGACTAAACTTAGTTTTGACTACTATAACATAGGACCCTAACAAAAATGTCTTCAACTACATATTGAAAACTTCAACTTAAACATTTTCTTGGGGATAATAAGATGAAGAATTTTATTTTCTAAATCCCAACTTGGATAAAGCCAATTCAAACATCATTTTATTCTAAAAGTGACTGTCATGGTTAGTGAAAATATCCCTATGGATACCAAAATGTGAAATGGTTTGATTAAATATGAATAACACAACAGTGCCACCATCATTATTATAGGTAAGCATAGCTTCAACCCACTTGGTAATGTAGTCAACAACCACAATGATATACTTGTGCCCCCCTAGTTGAAGCCAAGTGACAAGTTGTAAAGTCCAGTCACCACTTAATAAATAGATCAAAGGCATGAATGGGGAAAGAAGAGTCGGATAAGCATGCATTCTCTGAGTGTATACCCAACAAGGATGAGATTTATTGACTACCTCAATATATTTTTTAAAAGTTCAAGGTCAGAAATATCTTGCACACAAAATTTTCTATGTTTTCCCTACCCCAAATAAATCACCACCATAAGCTCCACTATCACAATCATTAAGTACCTTCTCAATGTCTTGTACAGTCAAACAATGTTATAGAATTAATTCAACCCCATGATGGTAAAAAATATCATTGATAATTAGATAATTCTTAGCTAAGTGATGCAACCATTGACAGTCATCCTTAGAAAAGGACTGAGGAAACTTCAAAGTATGGAGATATACTAGGATGTCTCCAGAAAAAGGATCTTGTGAAGAGCTAATAAAGAGGTGTTCATGTGGAAACGATTTATCATAAATAGGATCTCCTTCACAAGGCAACTCCGAGATCAATACAATGAAAACCAAGGATTTCTTAGATTTTGCTAACATAAACCCATGGTAAAATTCTTGCAAAATCACATTCCATTTATTGACTTTTCCCTCAATCACCCACCTATGAAAAATGTATCAAAAAGAATAGATATCAACAACTATGATGGTTTTTCTCAAGAAAATGTAATGACAAAGTCGTTGGATAGCATGAACTACCACCAATGCCAATTTATCAACATGAGAATATTGAAGTTTAGGACCTATTAGGCCACGATTGAGTTCATAGATAACATGTTCCTAGAACAAATTGTCTTCCTAAACTAGAACAATACTATTGGTAGATTCTACTACTATGAGATATAAAAAGAAGTATCTACTATAATCAAGTGGACTTTATAAAGGAGAAGAGATCAATTCATTTTTCAAAGCATTGAACAAGAGTTGAGAAAATTGATCCAAAATAAATGGGACTTATTCAAATCCAGGCTTCTGTGATCCATATCTTGAATATTTGAAACACTTTCGGTAGAAATCAAATTGGAAAATTTTGGTCGACACGTTTTGAACAAGCCAGTGTGGTTCAATAGGAACTTAAATCCCTTAGTTATCTCAATGTAATTTACAATGAATATTTGTAAAAAATTAGCTTTACCTTTGAGACTTTGAAGTTGATGCACATTAGACGGGGGAGGAAACGAAAGAATTTCCTCAACATTGAAAGGATCAACCCTAAACCTATCATTAGACATGATGAATCCCAAGAATGGATTTGATATTATGACAAGCATGCACTTATGAGGATTCAACTGGGTTTTATAGTAACAAAATCTTTTAAATAATTGGCAAAGGTGCTTTGGATGTTACACTCTCTCATGAGAGTGAGTAGTTATATCATCCAAATAAGATTCTACAATATGTTTGATGTCATGGAAAGTGTAAGACATGGCCTGTTGAAAGGTACTCCCTACATTTATAAGGCCAAAAGGAATTTTCCTATATCAAAAATTACCCCAAGGACAAATAAACGTTGCCTTATGTTGATCTTTAAGACTGATTGTTATTTGATTATACCAAAAGAATCCATACCTAAAGGAAAAATATCATTTCCCATAGGCTCATTAATAATTTGATCAATAAACAATGTAGGGAAGTTGCCTTTCGGAAAATATTTATTATGTTCCCTATGTTTCTAGGAAAACTAGAATTCCTAAATAATGCTAGCCCTTTAGGTTTGGTAACTACCCTATAAACAACAGTTTAAAGAAATCCAATGATTTCTTCTATGTGTAAAAAATAAGAGAAAGATAACGGAACCAACCTGGAACTTCCGCTTAATCCCTTGCTTGATTTCTCTCCCCTTTGATAGATCCTCCAACTCCTCCCCATACTGAACACGCTTGGAGAGTACCTGCACAAGTACAACAAGAAAGAACTATCAAAGCATCGTGATCTATTACAACATAAACATTTCATAATTAGATATATAATGAACAAATCATAGCATTCACAAATGATAACATTCACAATTGCACAATCATATGGAAGAAAACTTGAAGAGCTTTATTAATAGAAAGGAGAATTACAACCTAGTTGCCTGATCCAGCATCATCCTCCCAGCTTCAATCATTCTTTACCTCGTGAAATAGTAAGATCACACTAACAATACAATGCTCTTTCTGCAATTACAAACTACCAGCACTTCCTTGCAATTCACAATATTCCAGCCTTCGGATCTCTTAGATGAGGGATCCATGTAGAGATGTGTGCAAGGGTGTGAGTCATCCATGTGGTTTGATTAGTTTCATTCCACTTGTTACAGTTGATTCCATAAGAGAAGTGATTGGAGATTTTATTACATCCCTTACTCATCCTTGGGTGAATTCAGAGAGGTAAGTGCCATAGGATATGTTTCTAGAAGACTCCATGAGCAACCACCTAGAAAATTGCCTCAGACATTTGTCCAACTTTTCCCATCACACCCTATAAAAGGCCTAAATAGTATGCATTGCACCGTGTTGGCATTATGATTCAAGTGTTGTCCTTGATGGCAACTCACTCAGAGGTTGGTACAGGTGCTCAGAGGTTGGTACAGGTGATGGCAACTTAATCAGAAGACAGATCTTAGTACAGCATGCCAAGGAAGTTCATATACGCAGGTTCGTTAAGCCCAAGTCGCGTGTACACGCTAGTTGGATTCAGAAAAAGCACGTGTATGTGGAAAAGCACCTTTTGGTCCATGGTGGTTAGTCCTTGGAAGTTGTGCCTATGGTTTCAGACCATTGTGTCTCGACGGGCGTGTCGATCCCTAGTTTTGAAGTTGATGGTATTGTGTTACTATGGTTTTGGCTCTTGGTATTGAGCAAGGCCTAAGGCTATATAAGGAGAAGAAGATCATTAGGCAAAATCATCTTTCGACAGGGCTTGAATATCTAAGAAAGAAAGAGATCTGATATGCAGGGTCTGGGTTGCTTGATATGAGCTAAGGAGAAATCACATCGGTGGATGGAAGACTAGATCTAAGGATAAATCGGGATCTAATGGTTTGAAATGCACTATTATGATATGGTTGATTATGCGTATTTCTAGATCTGCATACTGTCGCAATATTATGTTCTGGATCTAACTGATGTCTGGTACAGCTGCAAGTTGAGAGAATCTATTTTTAGATCTGTACGCAGGTTGGCTTAGGTAAAAGCGCGTGTATACGCGGGTTTCGCTCATTGAAGTAGCGTATATCTTTTAAAGCTTGATTTTTGGGTTTGCAGTTGGATCTGACTATTATTGCAGAGTTCTGTAGACTGCTCTGTGGTCTGGTATCTGGTGATTGACAGGGTTCAGTGGTTCAGTGAATCAAAGTTTGATAATACTAGTATTGGTTGTTTTATGCTTCAATGATCTGTTGTGAAAGTTGAATGAATTGGGGTCTACAGATTGTAATGTTGTGCTTCAGGAATATCCAGTCTGAAAATGTATGAAAGGTGGTACCTGAAGGAAAGAAGGTTGTAGGTCAGCACCTACGTACTAGTATCTTGGCTAGTACAAGAGCAAAGGGGGTTGGAGCTCCCTTCCAAGGAAGTTTGGAGAACGAGAGAAGGTTGTAGCCTTCTGCAGGTTGTAGCCTGCGTACTGGTATAAGGCTGCACCAGTACAAAAGATTGTAAACTGAAGTTTCATATTAAAGAAAGATAGAGACAACTTGCAGCAGGTGGTTTTCACCCACATTGGGTTTCCACCTTATATCTTGGTGTTCATGTGTGTGGCTTTTGATCTGTTCTGTTATACTGCACCTGTTTACTGTTAATGTGGTGAATAATGTCTTGATGAACTTAACTGAAGAATAAGCTAACTAAATTATGAGTTTTCTTCTTATACGCTGTTTTATTTAGTCACAGTAGCGTGTACACGCTGGTTCACCTAACTGAAGTAGCGTATATGTTTCTGAGCATTGAAAAGTTTGATTGATCTGATAATACTGATTCACCCCCCCTCTCAGTATTATTTCCAACAATTGGTATCAGAGCAGGTCCTTCAGAGAAGCTTGATCGCTTGAAGGTAGATCATTCATCATGAGCAACTACGAGAAAGAAGCATCAATCAGGCCACCGATTTTTGATGGGACAAATTTCAATTATTGGAAGGTAAGAGTTACTGCATATCTTCAATCTCTTGGTACAGAAGTTTGGAACATTGTAGAAACAGGCTATGCTTTTCCTTCAGCTACTCCTACAGATCCAGCTGAGAAAAAGCAGTATGAAACAAATGCAAAAGCAGTCAGTACTTTATTAGGAAGTATATCCCAAACAGAATTCATGAAGGTCATGCACTTCAAATCAGCAAAAGAGATATGGGACAAAATGATCACTAGCTATGAAGGAGATGAACAGGTAAAGCAAGCTAAACTTCAAACTCTCAGGATTCAATATGAGACTCTCAAGATGTATAATGATGAAAGTGTGGCTAATTATTTTCTTCGGGTAGATGAGATTGTTAATTGTATGAAAAATTTGGGTGAAGAAATAAAAGAGACTATAGTAGTTCAAAAGATTCTAAGATCATTATTCCCCAAGTTTGAATCTAAAGTATCTGCAATAGAAGAAAAAGAAAATCTCCGTGTTCTCACTATGTCTCAGCTACATGGAATTCTAACTGCTTATGAAATGAGAAAGGGAGGTCCATTTGACAGAAGGGAAGCTGCTTTTAAGGCATCAGGAAAAGAAGATTACTATGAAGCAAGCCATGTTCCAGAAGAAGAGGAAGAAGAATCAAATTTTGTCAGAAATCTTCAAAGGGGTTCTGGAAGGTTCAGAGGTAAGCTACCATTCAAATGCTTTGCTTGTGGAAGAGTAGGTCATTATGCTGCAAAATGTCCTTATAAGGATAAAGGAAAAGAACCTGCTAGATGGAACAAGAAACAAAGTGCAAATAAGAAAAGCTACTACACCCATGAAGATAGTGATGGCTTATCAAACAGTGATGAAGATGAACAAGGTAATAAATATAAGCTGTTAATGGCATTTGAAAATGATGATTATGAGGATGCTGTAGATGTGGATAATCTCTATAATGAAATTACTAGACTCAAGAGATGCATAGAAGAAAAGAATGTGATCATTGATACTTTGCAATTTCAAAATGATGAAAAGGAAAAACATCTTGAAAAACTAGAAGGTGAAATTGTTGGTCTCAGAAAAGAAATTGAGAAAACAAAAACTATTAATCTTAAGTTTGTCAAAGGATCTGAAACTTTGGATGAGATTATCAATGTGCAGCGGTCTCCTCTAAACAAGACAGGTTTGGGCTATAATGGAGAAACCTCTCAAGCATCCACCTCAAAAAGCTATCTTGATGCAGCAAGAAGAAATGAGCAGAAGAACAATGAAGATAATCAGGTAAAGCAGGGACGAATTACAAACAGAAACTATCAGGGACAATCCTTCTTAAGGGTGAACAAAAGCTACAACCAACCACAGGTAAAATCTTCTCAGTTTGGCTCAAGAATAGATGAAAATAGAAATTACAATCAGTTGGCTGGTAGATTCAATAACCGCAGAAGCTTCTTCAATGGACAATGCTTTTCTTGCCATAACTTTGGTCACAAAGCAGCTCAATGTGTTGCATATAAAACAATCATGACTAGGGAAGCTCAAAAACAAAGAAGTATGACAGGGATTACTAAAAGGACCTATAACAACTTTTCGGTTCTTGAAAATGAAGTTGAATGTTCTATTTGCAATAATTTTGGTCATAAAGACTCTGAATGCAGGAGCAGGTTTCAGGAGAAAAAGGAACAAGCCACGAGCACCAAAACATGGAGAATAAAGGAACCTCAAACAGAAAGATGTGGGATAGCATTTTATGCAGAAGGACAGGAAAATCTATGGTACATTGACAGTGGATGTTCGAAACATATGACAGGTGATAAAGAAAAACTTGAATCTTATTCTACTTTAGAAAAGGGAAAGAAAGTTTCTTTTGGAAATGATACTCCTGCAACTATAAAAGGAAAAGGTATTGCTCCTTTGAAAGAAAAGGTCAAGGCTGGAAATGTTTTGTATGTTGATGGATTGAAGCATAATCTACTAAGTGTCAGCCAGATGTGTGATCAAAAAACCGAGGTTATTTTCAGATCGAATGGATGTCTTGTTCGTGATCTTGATACAGGTAAAACAGTTCTCAAAGGCAAAAGAACTCCAAATAATCTGTACATATTTGAAGAAGGACAACAACAATGCTATCTTAGCAAGGATGAAGAGCACTGGTTATGGCATCGAAGGTTGGGACATCTAAGCTTCTCACAAATAAGGAAAGCATGCAAATATCAGGCAGTTCGCGATCTTCCAGATATCAAAATTCCAGACAACACCATATGCAAATCTTGTCAGTTTGGAAAGCAAACCAGAACTAACTTTCCAGAGAAGGAACGATCAGCTAGCTTGCCTCTTGAGCTAGTCCATACAGATGTATGTGGTCCATTTAGGAAAAGGACACCTCGAGGAGAAGAATATCTAATATTATTCATTGATGATTTCTCAAGGTTTGTTTGGTTAGGGCTTATGAAGCACAAAGATGAAGCATTCGAAAAATTCAAATCCTTCAAAGCATTGGCTGAAAATGAATCAGGACACAAAATTAAGTGCCTCAGATCTGACAGAGGTGGGGAGTTCACATCAAATGAATTTTTCGATTTCTGCGATGAACATGGGATAAGAAGAGAATTCTCTACAGCTAGAACTCCTCAACAAAATGGGGTTGTGGAAAGAATGAACAGAACTATCCAACAAATGGCTCGTGCTATGCTCGATGAATCAGGTACTCCTGCAACCTTCTGGGGTGAAGCTGCACATGCTGCTGTTATTATTCTTAACAAAACAAATGTCCGAGTAAACAGCACTCAAACACCTCATGAGCTTTGGAGTGGTAAAACTCCTTCCGTGAAGCACTTCAAAATCTTTGGGAGCAAATGTTATATTAAGAATACTGATGAGCAACTTGGCAAACTTGAACCAAGAGCAGATGAGGGCATTCTTCTTGGTTATTCTCCACATAGCAAAGCATACAAGTGCTACAATAAAAGACTTGGCAGAATTGTTGACAGTATTGATATAGTGGTTGATGAGAAGGGATATATTCCTAGGCAAGTTCATCATGAAGACATTGAAGAAGATGAAGGTTACTCTCAAAGGCGAAATGATGAAGAAGAAGAACCTCAAGAAGAAGAAGAATCTCAAGAAGAACCAGAGGAGCAGACAAGAATAGAAGAGAAGACTCCATCCAGATATGTTCAAAAGAATCATCCAGAAACTCAGATTGTGGGGCAGAAAGAAGCAGGAGTACAAACAAGAAGGACACTTGCAGAAGCTTCAAGCTACTTGGCATTACTCTCCTCCACTGAACCACAAAATGTGAAAGAGGCATGCAAAGATGAATGTTGGGTCAAAGCAATGGATGAAGAACTTGAGAAAATCGAAAAGAACAACACTTGGGAATTAGTTCCTAGACCAAAAGATAAGAATGTAATAGGAACAAAATGGGTCTTCAAGAATAAATTAAATGAAAATGGAGAAGTAATTAGAAACAAGGCCAGACTTGTTTGTAAAGGGTATGCATAGCAAGAAGGAATAGATTTTGAAGAGACCTTTGCTCCTGTGGCAAGACTTGAGGCCATCCGAATGTTTCTTGCTCTCTCAAGCTTTCAAAACTTCAAGGTATTTCAAATGGACGTGAAATCAGCCTTCCTGAATGGAGACTTAGAAGAAGAAGTATATATTGAGCAGCCAGATGGTTTCATTCTTGGGAATGATCCAAACCTTGTATGCAGATTGAAAAAGGCACTCTATGGACTCAAACAAGCTCCAAGGGCTTGGTACTATCGGTTGGACAAATATCTTCACCAACAAGGCTTTTCAAAAGGATCAGCAGATAGCAATCTCTATATAAAAGTTGAAAATAACAAATTGCTAATTCTTGTTGTTTATGTAGATGATATTATTTTTGGCAGCAATGAAGAGACTATGAGTCAAAACTTTGCCTTGGTTATGCAGAAAGAATTCGAAATGTCACTTCTTGGAGAATTGACATATTTTCTTGGATTGCAAATCCAACAAAATGAAGGAGGTATCTTCTTGTCTCAAACCAAATACCTCAAGCAGATCTTGAAGAAGTATGGCATGGACGAGTCAAAGCCAGTATGTACACCCATGGTTACAGGATGCAGCCTCAGTGCAAATGATGAATCAGCAGCAGTTCACCAACCCACTTATAGATCCATGATTGGGAGTTTGCTTTATTTGACAGGTACTCGACCAGATATTACACATGCAGTAGGAATGGTTGGAAGATTTCAAGCCAACCCAAAGGAAACTCATCTTCAGGCAGTCAAAAGAATCTTCAAATATCTTCAAGGGACCCAAAACTATGGCTTATGGTATCCTAGAAATACAGATCTCACTCTTCATGCTTACACAGATGCAGATTGGGCTGGAAGTGTGGATGATAGGAAAAGCACAAGTGGTGGTGCTTTCTTCATGGGTTCCAGATTAGTATCTTGGTTCAGCAAGAAACAGAGTTCGATTGCCTTATCTACAGCTGAAGCAGAATATGTGGCTGCAGCATCTTGTTGCACACAACTTCTTTGGATGATGCAGACCTTGCAGGACTTTCAAATCACTTGCACTCCACCCGTCTCTATCTTATGTGATAATACAAGTGCAATCAGCATTTCAAAGAATCCAGTCATGCACTCAAAGACCAAGCACATACCAATCAAGTACCATTTTCTTCGGGAACAAGTGCTTGAGCAGAAGGTCAAGTTGGAGTATGTTCCTTCTAAGGAACAAGTTGCTGATATTCTCACAAAACCACTGCCCAGGGAAACTTTTGAATATCTCAGACAAAAGCTGGGAGTAGTTGATGCTTCATCCTGCTGTTGAAGCTTGTCTGTTCTACAGAAAAGTTGGTATACGCAAGTTACGAAAGGTATATACGCGTATACACGCGAATTTATGCTGGGAAAGTCGCGTGTATGGTGTACGCACGTTGCAGAGATTATATCCGCGTCCATACGCTGTTTCATGCAGGAGAAATCGCGTATATGAAGTTCTGAACAGCAAGGGCAAACTCTGGAGTTCTGAACAGCAATGGGTATGTCAGAATTCTTCAGGCATGGTTTCAGGGGGTGCAGCAGGCACAGGTTCAGGGGGAGTAGCTTAAAAGTCTCATAAAGCATTGTTGGCATTCAGATGTTTTGGTTGTTGATTTCAGGAAAAGGAGCTCAGAAAGAAATCCTGGTTGCTGATCTAAAAGGATGTTTATCATATGCTGCTGATGACTTTCATAAGTCTTGGTCTAGATCTGTTGTCTCTATGTCATGTATCTCTCTTGTGATATCTCTTTTATGGTGTCAAGGTCATGTAACGGCCTATGTTGGTTTCCCCACTATGCCTGGGATGAATGCTGTAATATAATTGGTTGTTTCTGATATGTCCCCTCTTGGTAGGGAGTATGGATGTATGTATTGAGTCTTTTGGTGATAGGAAGGTCCCTTATGGTGTATAAGTCTTGGTTCTTGTTGAAGAACATCTTTTGCAGATCTGGCCTACTGTCAGGGGGAGCATGAGTCAGCACAGCCAAGTAGAGGTATCAGCATGTCCTCAGGGGGAGCACAGCCCTTTGCCCTTGATGTCAAAGGGGGAGAGTGACTTGGTGAGGTGGTTGCCATCAAGTCCAAAGGGGGAGATTGTTGGCATTATGATTCAAGTGTTGTCCTTGATGGCAACTCACTCAGAGGTTGGTACAGGTGCTCAGAGGTTGGTACAGGTGATGGCAACTTAATCAGAAGACAGATCTTAGTACAGCATGCCAAGGAAGTTCATATACGCAGGTTCGTTAAGCCCAAGTCGCGTGTACACGCTAGTTGGATTCAGAAAAAGCGCGTGTATGTGGAAAAGCACCTTTGGTCCATGGTGGTTAGTCCTTGGAAGTTGTGCCTATGGTTTCGGACCATTGTGTCTCGACGGGCGTGTCGATCCCTAGTTTTGAAGTTGATGGTATTGTGTTACTATGGTTTTGGCTCTTGGTATTGAGCAAGGCCTAAGGCTATATAAGGAGAAGAAGATCATTAGGCAAAATCATCTTTCGACAAGGCTTGAATATCTAAGAAAGAAAGAGATCTGATATGCAGGGTCTGGGTTGCTTGATATGAGCTAAGGAGAAATCACATCGGTGGATGGAAGACTAGATCTAAGGATAAATCGGGATCTAATGGTTTGAAATGCACTATTATGATATGGTTGATTATGCGTATTTCTAGATCTGCATACTGTCGCAATATTATGTTCTGGATCTAATTGATGTCTGGTACAGCTGCAAGTTGAGAGAATCTATTTTTAGATCTGTACGCAGGTTGGCTTAGGTAAAAGCGCGTGTATACGCGGGTTTCGCTCATTGAAGTAGCGTATATCTTTTAAAGCTTGATTTTTGGGTTTGCAGTTGGATCTGACTGTTATTGCAGAGTTCTGTAGACTGCTCTGTGGTCTGGTATCTGGTGATTGACAGGGTTCAGTGGTTCAGTGAATCAAAGTTTGATAATACTAGTATTGGTTGTTTTATGCTTCAATGATCTGTTGTGAAAGTTGAATGAATTGGGGTCTACAGATTGTAATGTTGTGCTTCAGGAATATCCAGTCTGAAAATGTATGAAAGGTGGTACCTGAAGGAAAGAAGGTTGTAGGTCAGCACCTACGTACTAGTATCATGGCTAGTACAAGAGCAAAGGGGGTTGGAGCTCCCTTCCAAGGAAGTTTGGAGAACGAGAGAAGGTTGTAGCCTTCTGCAGGTTGTAGCCTGCGTACTGGTATAAGGCTGCACCAGTACAAAAGATTGTAAACTGAAGTTTCATATTAAAGAAAGATAGAGACAACTTGCAGTAGGTGGTTTTCACCCACATTGGGTTTCCACCTTATATCTTGGTGTTCATGTGTGTGGCTTTTGATCTGTTCTGTTATACTGCACCTGTTTACTGTTAATGTGGTGAATAATGTCCTGATGAACTTAACTGAAGAATAAGCTAACTAAATTATGAGTTTTCTTCTTATACGCTGTTTTATTTAGTCACAGTAGCGTGTACACGCTGGTTCACCTAACTGAAGTAGCGTATATGTTTCTGAGCATTGAAAAGTTTGATTGATCTGATAATACTGATTCACCCCCCCTCTCAGTATTATTTCCAACACACCGTGGTAGTGTACCACTTAGTATGCATCACACTTTGCTAGTGGAGCAGTTAATATGGTTCAATTTAGGCAATTTCTGGATGGTTTCTCAGATGGAACGTTTGGGGAATGATGTATTCAGATGACTATGTTCCTTTAGGGTATGAAACAAATCTTTTATGGGTTGATGAGCCCTAATACATCGACATATAAGTTTTGGGGTTGATGTGCCCAAACATGTCTATAACAATTGCCCCCTAAAGCATGAGGTCATAAATATTCATGTCGGGTGAAATGATTTATCATGAGGATCCGAAGTTTTGAGCTGGAAGGTGAACTGCATAAGTTATAATACAATACATCATCATAATATAATTTTCATGATCTAGCTAAGGTAGGCTTTCCCATGCTCAACTTTATAAATTCATTTCATGTACATAGATCAAATAGTCGTCTGCAGATACAGACTGGTGATTCTTTAGATATAGAGTCATCATCCATGGTTAGGATGACCATCTGTGCAGAGCCTTTATACATTTGATGTTTTTATATCCCTAAATATGTCACAGCCCAAATGGATGAAACTAGATCCGGGGTCTTCAAACTTGTTCAATCTTCGCTCGATGTACAAGTCAATCCATGTGAGGAGATGTTCTGAAGTCAAACATGGAAAGACATTGCCTCATTACTAGCCAATGATGTGAGCTATTAAGGTGCGAGAGGAATCACCGATAATGATAATGACCCTCAAGGTACTACAGTACAGTTCACGTGGTGTGAATATATGATCTGATGTCAAACACCACGCAAAATATTTCAGTTGAAGGCCATTGATGTCAACCTATTGCTGGAAGTGAGAAACTTGCCATTGATGTATGCAAGTTTCAAAGCACTGAAAGGGTTGTTTCTAGGTCAACTTCTTCGATAATGAGCTGATGTTGGCAAGAAGCAACTTGTCGTAGGAGGGCCTTGATGTATCCCTCATCTACGACACGAAAATAAGAAAATGATTTCTGGAGGTGAAACTGGACTGACGACGCAAGGTTCAGGAATGGTGGTCATGAAAAAATGAAGGTTGGAGGTATTACAGTGGATGAGACATTAACTGGATGGTGATTTCTCAACTGAATGACTTCTCTTAAACATGTTGGTGACACTGAGATGAATTGGTAGCGTTAACCCCAAAAGATGGATGGTATGAAAGACCAATTATGAGATGACCTGTAAACGGAATAACCCAACCCAACTCAATAATGGTGATGAAGTGAAAGTGTCATTTTCAAGAGCGACTTGCTACAATAAATTCTTCAAGTTTTTTCCATTTTTCCTCGATCATTGCTGACCAGTACCTCTTTATTTTTTTCAAGCTTAAGGATGATAACATATGCTTTTTCTATAATTCTCCCTTTGGGGAAACCTATTGTTATTTAATATTTTAACGAGTCTAGAGATAGTGAAACTTGGTCTCGTCTAGATGGACACAATTGTTGCTATTGTTTTAACGAGTTTAATGACAAGGAAAACTCGGTCTTCTTCATGTTTAGAGAGTTTGAAAAGGGATGAAAAGAAAACTCCATAAGTTCTCTTTCTTAAAGTAATCCCTCAGGTCCGAAAAAGGATAAAATAATATAGGAGGGATGACATTTCCAATCACTTTAACGAGATGGAAAAGACAAATGCTGGATAATCTTTTCATATTTAACGAGTTTGAAAAGGGTTTAAAGAGGACTCTATTTTGAGGAACGGGTGGTGTCCAGGGTAGCAACTGGTTCTGGTGATTTTGGAACTTCTCAAAACATGTTGATTTCTGTGAAGAGGCTGGCTAATAACACCACTCATTGAAACTATTCCTCAAAAAGGGTAAAACAACCAAGTGAAAGTGTATGATCAGCTAAAGAGATGGTGTTGACGGGATGTACACAACCAAGGTTTAAAATTTTGATAGAATGGGAATCACTAAGGTTAAAAATTACAAATGAGTTCACTTTTAGACAAGCTTGAACCATGGGGAAATATGCTTGGATTCGGTTTCATGTTTACACAAGCTTGAAACAAACAAACTATGCTTGGCTTTAGTTTATTTTTTACAAAAGCTTCAAAGGGAAAAAATATGCTTGAATTTAGTTTCATTTTTACAGAAGCTTGAAATGAAAAACTATGCTTGAATTCAGTTTTATTTTTACACAAGCTTGAAATGAAAAACTATGCTTGAAAAAAGGTTTGCATGCCCCCAGCATGATGAAAGGGAGAGTCTCTTGTAACTAGATGGAAATCAGCGCGATGAGGTAGGATGGTTATCCAACACCTCTTTTGCTTCATTCAGATAGACAAAGGTGAATGGTGTGATACACCAATCACATAACCTATAGGGAAACTTATCTTTACCATTAGGTGCATGCCCCCCAAGCTTCATTTCATTCACCTAAGTAGACTACTCATGGAAATCAGGTGGGTGGAATGAAGGTTCTTTTACGAGATCAACTGAAAGACTCAACTTGAACCTTTGGACCTCGCTTCATTTTTTAAGGAGCTTGACACAAGACAAGGAATTATGCTTGTACTCCTTGGTTTCATTTTTTAACAAGGTTGACACAAGAGAAGGAACTATCCTCGACTCCTTGTTTCATTTTTAAATGAGGTTGACACAAGACAACAATCCATCCTCGGGGACTTTTATCACGACTCATAAGTGGTCATGAAGGAAAGATCTGGTTCCAATGCCCCCAGTACATGATGTAAAACATCCCTGAATTGATCGTCAGTCGATGTAGGTAGGAACAAGTTTCCACATAATTAACTCGTGGTAGGGATGATACCATTGGTATGAATGGACCATTTAGGGATGATGGTCGACTAGGAGCTATATTTGAACTGGGAAATGAAAGCTGGTCAATGGTGACAATTTTGCCTTCACGTGGGAAACAAATCACTCGAAAGAGTGTTGAAACAATAGCTCCCATGTGATAAATGTAGTTACGCCCAATAAGTAAATTGTAATCTAAAGGTCATGAGACTACCATCACATTCAGATAAATGGTTTTTTCTCCCAAAGTGATAGGTAACTAAGGAAGGATCCCTAACAGTCAACTGGTTCCTTTGTTAAATCCCAACAAATTCTATGTAACAGGTACAAGCGGTGGTGAATGAAGCACTTGCCGAGTAGTTGAAGAAAGGATACTTACTGATGCACCTTCATCTATAATAGTGCCAAACACAATCATTTTACAAATTTGTACTATGATTTGGAAAGGTACATAGGAAGGAAGGTGGGATCCTTCCGGTCGATTCCAATCAAAGGAAGTGACTAGACTACCTGGAGAGGGTACCGAAAAACAGGAGAATTAACCCCTTGAGTTACGAGAACTGGAGTTTCCTCCTATCTTGGTGGAGCAGGCAGATTTCCCCCAAGTTCATTAGAATTTGAAGTGACAAAAAGAACTTGAACAACATCATTTTCAATGTCTTTAGGAAAGGTACGATTAGCTGAAGGTGAAATTAGGTCAACTGTTACCTAAACTTGTTGATTTTGTTCAGGGATGGACTCATTGGATTCACTTTCAGAGAGAGTGGTTTCAGCTGACGGTTGATTTTGGCCAGTTGGTTCTTTAACTAGTGAAGGATCTAGGGAGGGTTTCCTGTAACTAGATGGAAGTCGTTGTGGTGAAGTAGGACGGTTATCCAACAATATTTTGGCTTCATCCAAATAGGGACAAAGGTGAAAGGGTTGTAGACCTTCACATAACCTACATGGAAGCTTGACTTTTCGCTTCTGTCCATGAACTATTCTATCACTAGTTGATGGTGTGTTGCCAACCCGATCTCCAAAGGTTGATGACATGCGATGGTGTGAACGGGAAGACCATTCTTCCAAAATCCGAGGAAAGTAAGGAAAATCTCGTTGAAAATGGTCTCCCGCACCAATTATGCATGGATATTTGGCTTTAGGAAATTTAATGGACGGTTTTTCATCAGATGTTGCATTCTGAGCAATGGTTGCTTGGTTGCCCCCTTGATGAATTGGCTTCTTCTTCTTCTCCTACCCTTTCTTCTTCTTCTTAGCCACCTGGTTACTAGTATCACTACTTTCACCAAGCGAAGAGGCAGGAGGGGAGGGAGAAAGAACTGAGGAAGAAGGTGAAGGGTCAACTTCAGGATCAACTGGAGGTTGATTTTGTCCAGTTGAAGGTGTACTCAATTGTGGAGAAACCACGACAGTTTGAACCAAATAGGTTGAAAACAACCATACTGGCAGGCCAATGGTAAGTGTCAGAAGGGATAATGTAGCCATATAAGGAGCACTAATATTTCCGAAAGAAGGAAAAGGACTAGGAATCCCATCAAAAGGGATTCCTTGATCAGTGGACTCCAGATTTTTCTCCATATATCTCAACCTAAGATCAACTAAGGAACAAGAATGTTATTCCAAATTAAATTAATTTTAATGACGCTTAGACACAACTTTGCTTTTTTAGCTTTTAAAAGTCGAGAAAAAGCTAAAGATGACTCTAGTCTCCTTTGATTTTTAATGACCCTGAAACGATATGTGCTCAGATAGACCTTTTCTTTAAAAGAGTTGAAAAGGAACGAAAGTGACTACTCTGGAAAATCTAGACAGAGGGATTACCAAACCAATCACAAAACTGCAATATACACCTTGGTGGTGAATTAAGAAGAAAGTACCAAGGACTTATGTATGACAGTCAATCTTCCCGAATGCTATGTTTAGTGCATTGCGATCAATAAGGCGACAAACTCAGATTCCTATGGATAGAGGATTTAAGCCTATTGTGATCTCCCAATATATACGTGACGGTACGTGCAGCACAAGTCCATGCTAGCACTTGTCGTATCAAGAAGGAGGAATCACCCAACCTTCAATAAAAATGATAGCCACTAGTTTTAACAACGCTGGAACACGTCTCTAGCCTAGACCTCTAGATATGTTGCGTTAAGTTCTCACGCGTTGTTAGGTTCATTGAAATAGTGCTTTTAAGCAAAGAGTAAAGAGCACACACTAGTGCATTTCCCTAAATCATATTTTCACACACAAACAAAAAAATGCTAAATGCAAATGCATCATAGAAAATTTTAGGGGTGAATGTTCACCCTTTGGCGAAATTAAGGGGTTTTAACTTTTTAGTGCGCGAATATTTTGTATCATAGTACATTTTTACAAATCACCTCAAATAGCCCACCTTATTTTAAGGGAGAGGGTAAAAAAGGTAAATTTAGCCCTTGAAATTAGGAGTTACAACCTTCCATTCACCCATTTTCATGAATAGGTTTTATTTAAGTGAATCCATTCGCCCGTTTTCAAGAATAGGTTTTATTTAAGTGAATCCTATGGGGCAAAGGCCCAAATACCATATTTATAAAAGAGGTATGGTAAATTAATAAAAATATAAATAAATGAGAGGTATGGTAAATAAATAAAACATTTTTTATATTTACTCCATAAGTCACCTTAAGGGTGTAAACAAATAAAAATATAAGTAAAGTGGAGGTATGGTAAATAAATAAAACGTCTTTTTATACTCAAAAGCTATGGTAAATAAATAAAAATAAAAATAAACTAGACGCATTGTCAATAAATAAAACCTCTTTTTATATTTAGTCCATAACCCTCGTTCTATTTATGAAGGCTCAAGAAAGAGGTTTTATTTAAGTGAATCCTATGGGCCAAATAACATATTTGTAAAAGAGGTATGGTAAATTAATAAAAATATAAATAAACGAGAGGTATGGTAAACAAATAAAACATTTTTTATATTTACTCCATAAGTCACCTTATATTTACGAACACTAAAAAAATGCGTTATATTTAGATGAAACCTATGGGGAAAATACTATGGGACAAATTCCATCGACTAGATTGTTATTAATACCATGCAAAAAAACGTTATTAACCCTAATATTAGTATTAATAAAAATAAAAATTGCACATGGTATTGACCCATGGTATTCACCTGCAATGTAGCCTATTTAAATGGGGGAATTAAAGCACCATAGATCCATATTTACTCTAGATCTACTATCCCCCGAGAGGTATCAAATATCATGATATGCAAACTAGCATAGAGTGGAAAAATATTTGATCCGACGAAGAGTAAAAATGGATGTTGTAATTTAATGTATGTTAAACATTTTAGCTTCGTTAAAATAAAAAATAAAATAAAACTCAACTATTAATTTTATTAATTTTTATAAATTACTAATAGTAATTTTCAAGCTCCAGGTTTATGATAACCCATGGTATTGACCCATGGTAATACCATGGTATTCATGTGAGCATAGACTAGTTAAAGGGGAAATTCTATCATCTTAGATCCATCTTAATTTTGGGTCTACCATGTGCTCAGAGGGATAAATAGATTTCATCCCCCTAAGAGTGGTAGATGTGGAGTTAAGATGGATATAGGTAGGTTTTTATGATAATGAAGATATTAAATAGACTTAGGAAATTATATTGTAAAAAAATCTTAAGGTGAATGGTTAAAGCATAGACATTGGACAAGTATATTTGTATACTTCTGTTTTAAACTGAAACAAATCCTGGGGTAAAAGAAATGGATTGATTGCACTAGTCATCCTTCTATAACTTTCCAACATATGTTGGAGTAAACAAATTGTAATTTGGGTAATTTTTCTAATTGCAAACAGGAACATACTTGTGTATTGGCAGGGTGGTTACGAGGTCCCTAAAAGTGATGAATTTGAATTTTTCTTGGTTTTATATATAGTATTAGGTTTTTTCTCATGCTTTCTATGAATGGCCCGGGTGAATTTTATCCTACACCCACTAGGTTATCGATATGTAATTTCAGTAATTTTGATTTCAAAAGATATTTTAAAGAAATGCAATGATTTCATTTGTGTAGTCAATAAACACAAGATTTTATAATTGAGAAAAATATTCGCCATGCCTATTGAGAGATTCGCCAAAAAATTATATATACATATCATATTATTGATAAAATCACCTTCCATTTTTCCTATATACCATGAAGATTCGCCCATTTATTATACATGTAAATTTAGGGGGGGTTCTTAAAATTTTCCCTTGTATTTGTTTTTGTTCTCCTTGATGTGAAAAATGCCATAGAGGAAAACTAAATGCAGCAAAGATTTGAAATACTTCACTCAAAGTGACATTTTCTACAATTTCTTCTTCAAAAGAGAAAGGAAGACTCAACAACACTTTCCAATTTTGAATAAAAATGCTTTCAAAACTTTGAATATAAACAAATCAAACCAAATACATGAAGAAAATTTGAATCGATTATCAAGGGAAGGAAGAATTCATGACACTTCTCTTTTCGACACAAAACGACAATTACAACACTTTTTGCATCAAAGCGACAAATCGACTTAAACAACTTTTCAACAAAGGATTGTAAATGATGAACAAATACACAAAAACAATCACTAATCCTAATGTAATTGAGGCTGATCTAATTGATGCAAGTGAGCTTCAGTAAAGAGGCACTGTTCATATGCAACAAAACAACTAAACAAAACTGAAAACAAGGTCAAAATCCCTCAATTTCTAGAATGGAAAAAGATTTCAGTAGGTCATTGCACTTGGGATTCACAGAAATAGAGATGCATCACACATACTACATTCGGGAGGTGCGATGCATACTGAGTTATAGTGGAAGAGAGTGCGATGGTCCAGGGAGCGCAACTGAAATGGGTTTTGTCTCAAATGTGCAGTTGTTTTCAATGAGTTAAGCTGAGTGTTGATGAACAATAAAGAGCAAAGTATGAAGGAATTACTTGAGCGGTTACTGAGCTACCAAAAGGGCATCTAGATTTGCTTGTAAGTCAAATGTTTAATTGATAAACTAAGCTAGAGATTAATTGAAGCAACATTCATCTACTATGAAATTGCAAAGCAAGAGTAGTTCGAAGGCTACCTGGCTGACTTCAGACTCTATAAAACAAACAATAAAAACAAACAAGCATCTATTCATCCACAGTATGCTCACCAATTTGTTTCTGTGAAAACTAGTATTCCTAAAGAATGCTAGCCCTCTAGGTTTTGCAACTACCCTAGAAACAACAATTTAAAACAATCCAATTATTTCTTCTATGTGTAACAGATAAGAGAAATATAATGGAACCAACCTGGAACTTCTGCTTAATCCATTTATTGATCTATCTCCCCTTTGACAGATCCTACAACCCCTCCCCATACTTAACATGCTTGGAGAGTACCTGGACAAGTACAACAACAAAGAACCATCAAAGCATTGTGATCTGTTACAACATAAACATTACAAATTCAGATATATAATGACAAAATGATAGCATTCACAAATGATAACATTCACAATTGCACAATCATATGGAAGAAAACTTGAAGAGATTTATTAATAGAAAGGAGAATTACATTCCAGTTGTTTGATCTAACATCATCCTCCCATCGTCAATCCTTCTTCACCTCATGAAATAGAAAGATCACATCAACAATACAATGCTCTTTCCTCAATTACAAACTACCATCACTTCCTTGCAATTCACGATATTTGAGCCTTTAGATCTCTTAGATGAGGGATCCATTTATAAATGTGTGCATGGGTGTGAGTCATCAATGGGGTTTGATTATTCGCATTCCACTTGTTATATTTGATTCCATAAGAGAAAGGATTGGATATTTTCTTAGGAGAAGTTTCTAGAAGATTCCATGATCAACCACATACCTCGGACATTTGTCCATCCTGGCCCATCGCACCCTATAGAAGGCCTAAACAGTATGCATCACACCCTAGAAGTGTACCACTCAGTATGCATCACACTTTGCCAATGGAGCTATCAGTATGGTTCAATTTAGGCAATTTCTGGATGGTTTCTCAGGTGGAACTTTTGGGGAATGATGTATTCAGATGACTATGTTCCTTTAGGGTATGAAATAACTCTTTTAGGGGTTGATGAGCCCTAATACATCGACATATAAGTTTGGGGTTGATGTGCCCAAATATGTCTATAACACCCTATAGTTAATGCACATACAAATTGTCCCTTGCTTATTATCAATAGAAATGGGGTTTGAAACCCATTCGATTAGAGGAACGAGGTAGATGAAGCCTCCTTTGATTATTTTCTCTACCCATGCCTTAATTACTGCATATTTCCTAGGGTTTATTGTTCAAAGCTTATGGAATATCGATTTCACATATTCACAGCCCTTTATCACATTTTGTACGATGCTTGGATCAATTCCAAGAATTTCCTTGTAAGAACATGTGAATACATCACAAAAATACTTAAAGAGATTAATATAAATGGTAGCTTCTTCAGGAGTGCAATAAGCTCCTATAAATATATTTTCAAAAATATTGGGATCCATATAAATGTTCACCAACATAGTCTTCAATATATTAGCCATGCTTCCTTTAACAAAAATATAAGTTGATAGAAAAGGGTTGAAGGGCCTATGAACATTTCCATGCAAAGTGGAATAATACAAACTATACTAAACTCTCTCCAAATATGGCAGGAAAATAAGAAAGATGATGTAAATCATCCCATGGCCTTTATACATTTGTCATTTCTTCTAGGATTGCTTCATTTCATGGATAGAATATATAGAGGGAATCCATAGTCATGGTTGAGTTATTTTCACAAACCAAGACCATATCATCTTCCAAATATTTTGGAAGAACGAATATTGGATTATAGTGTATAACATTATTAACAATAGCTTGATATGAAAATATTTGTTTCAAGCATAGGATAATCCATTCCAATGACCTACCCTTCTTCTAATGTGGTGCTACGAGAGGAAAAAATTTATGGTTCCTAAAAATAATTGGTCCAAAAAGAATGATCAAGAGGGACCACCTTGGATGTCGAAGAAACAATATTAATATCCATCTCTAGAGGTAGAAATTGAGAAGTACCCATCAATTGAGAATACATTCCAACCCCCAGATTCTTAGCAGGCTACTGAGAATTGTTCACCAATGGGATAATAGAAGCTGACAGAGCATTTGGATCAGGTTGGCTATAAGCCAACTGATATAAGGTCATGATCTTCATTTCATGATAGAGACAAAGTATGTGGAATAAATTTGACACAACAACTTGTAAAGCATAAACCAAATTTCATCCTAACAAAATATTATAGTCGAGATTTGCATCGACTACCTCTATTTCCACATTGACTTCTTCCCCCCTACTCCAACTGGGAAGATGGGCACAATCCCATGCGGCCTATGAGAATTCCCATCAAATTTGGTTAAAAGAATTAGAGATGAAACCAACTCTGGAGATCTTATCACTTTTCAACATGTCATCGACATGATGGAAGTGGAAGCTCCTTCATCAACAATGGTCTGGTAGATATTCTTCTTCTGGTATATCACTTGAATTTGAAAAGATACATGATGAGGAAGTCTAGGATTGACACACATATTATCAAAGATAACCACTTGAGAATTATTTCGGTCAATTTCTTCAATTTCAATGAGTAACATGCTCCTTTTTGTAGGACACAAATGGAGAACCTATAACACTAGCATAAGAAAGGGAGTTTGAGAAAAATCTTCCACTATGGAATAGTTCTAAGTAGATGTAGTGTTTGGATCAAAATTAAAGCATTTCGAAGATCCTTTCAGCATCTGATGCATAAAATCAATATAAACCACTCAATATGTAGAGGATGTCGTGAATAAGAAGCATATTTTACTTGGAAGACTGAGGCCCTCCATAATCAGAGGTGCTAGTTGATAAATCAAATTGGATGCTAACCATATAGATATTCAACAAAGATTTCCCCTTAAACTAGGTTCCCTCGAAGTGGGTCCAATATTGGTAGTTTCACCAGCAAGTAATTACTACCCTTGGGGGAATAAATTGTTTATAGCGTAGGAACTAGAAGAACCTTACCCAGTTTACAAGAACTAAGCATCCTAAATTTTATGGAAAAAATTACTAAGATGGTCCCCCTTTCATAACTTGCAGGGGAATTTAAATTTCTTCTTATACTCCTTCTTGAACTTATTGGTATTATTGTTAGGTTTAGTAAAAATCTCCTTATATTCCTTGTTCTTATTTTTAACATGTTTTTCTTTTTCCCTCTAGATTGTTGGTTTCCTTTGAGATTTGACAATTGGACTAAATTAACCACAACAAATTATGAAGGAGGAGAGACACATGATTTAACTTTCCAAACAAAAGTAACTTTCAAAGTCATATGCTACAACTGGTTCACTAATAGACTAATTGTATTTGAACTGATTGATCCTACCACCCCATTAGCATGGGGCCCTAGTTTTAGTTTGTTCAATTCCATCTGAGGTATTGATGCATCAAGAAAAATTTTGTAAAGGACACAAGATTGAGAATAAATGAGAACCAATTTTTGGGCCCTAAATATAGCTTCTTCTTCTCTGAATACTCCAAAAAGTGACACATATTTACAGATGGTTGGTTGTAGTGGCCTCAAAAACCATTCAAGAAAAAAATAACTGGGTATTTCTACTTTGATCATTTTGTTTCTTCTCTGCTATTATTGGATGTGGTTGAATATGTGAGTGGTCTTGTCTTGCTTGAATTTTTCTAGGACCTTAGTATTGACATTGTATTAGATAGGTAATTGAAAGTGGTTAGGAAACACCATGAAAAATCATTAAATATTGAGAATGATCCTCATTTCAATTTAACAAACAACTTTGTAGCATTCCCAATCAAGATTGATTGAAAAAAACTCAACCTAATTGAATTGTCAATCAAAGAGTTTGGTGAACACCATATGTGACATATGGTTATATGATTTGCAGGATCCTCACACAAATTTACTTCAAACTTTGGTAGGTATGAAGGAGTTTTAGTAGGGGCTGAAGTCCAACTTGGATAATACCAAACTTGGTAATTGGTTAATTTTTAAAAATATAGAAAATTGAGAGTTTCTAGAAATAGTAAGCATGGAGTATCTATGGGATTATACCCCCTATAATGAATACTTCCAGAAGGACCATAGTTCAAAAGAGAATACCTTGGATTTTAATTAGCACCATGTTGATAGGGATTACTCATAAAAAGTCCTATATTATAATATAAACCATGCTATCATGGAATATACAAAGGATATCCTTGACTCATTTCAGAATTGTGAGAAAAAGAGGTTTTACCTCCTGTCATAACATTATAACAAGGATAAACCACTTGGCCAGGAAGGATAAACCACTTGGGAAAAGTCCCACTAATCTACAGCCAAAATTGAAAGGAATACTCCCCTAGTGACAAAACACTTAATAAGGGATGCCATACACTAAACCACTCACTGAAGGAAATACCATAGTCTACCTCCTTGTCCTTAAAAAGGATTGGTATATGTTGTAACCGCTACAACACCCTCCAAATTTTTTCCTTGATTTAAATTTTGGAGCCCTCTAAGGAACATGTCAGTTTTGTTTCAAGTCATTAAGGTCATTTAATGCTAGGCCAAGTTTTGCTATGTGTTCAGGTTTCCTCTTAGAAAACACTAAGTGTCAACGTACTTTTCTTTCACAAGCCTAGGGAAACTTTTCTTCGTAGTGAACTTTCAAAACAGAGGCCTAGCGTACTTTCAAAACACAAGACTAGCACACCTTCCAAACATATGCTAGCCCACTTCTTAGAACAAATTCCAACACAGTTTATAGAGGTAGAGATAGTACATCTTCAAAACTTTTCTAACCCTTCTTGTTAGAAGAACATTTGTTGGGCACATTTCCTTGATGTAGTGTTATCACAATCTCTAGTGGTAGTCATATTCCTTGTCACAATAACTTGTGCTAGGTGCACTTTTGACCTTTGACCTACCCACACATGTGTATCTTCCTATATAAGGACTTCATCACAGGATCTCATTCCACACTTATTTCTCTCATTGGATCTTTGTGAACTTTTGGAACACAAATCCAGCCTCTCACCCTTGGTCGCAAGTGTGTTATCTTCCAGGTAAGTCCCTCCTCCATTACACTTTAAAATTTCACTCTTAAATGTGTCGCTTCAATTCTTATATATTAGTTTTTAGTGTCCCTTCACATTCATATCCTATTGGTATTCTTGTCATATGCTAGTTATATATATGTATGTGCATGACAAATATTTTCCATTTATATGTGTCATTTTGCTTAGTTTCACCTCACACTTAGTCAATTTTTGAACAAACATTTGTTTTCATGCCCTTCTCTAGTTATAAACCCTTCAATCTAAGAATAAATGCATTGTTATCTCCTAACCAATATATTATCAAAACCTTGTCTCCTAAGCTTGTGACATGAAGCCATCACAAGGCTATTACCTATGCAAGAGTGCATAACACACTTCCCGAGCACAGTCCCTACCCCTTTTCTCTTTGAACTTATGCCATGTTACCAAACTAGCCTTATGTAGCACATAATGCACATCTAGTTGACAGGCATGCCAAACCTATGTTCCTTGCAAATGTGTCATGCGCTCAACCCATAGAACCTCTTTCAGTAATGTTGTATTGCACACTCTCAGTTTCTATACCTCTAAACACTGTGTAGGTTTTAACCCTGTACAGAAATTACCTGCATATGAATTCTAAAACACAGAAAATAAACAATGTAAGAGCATAACACATGAAACACATATACACAAGGATTTTCCCCTGGATCCCAAAACTGGGACTACCAGCTTGATTTTTCATTATGTTCATTTCAATGTTATAATACATATTTATACATGCCGCAGCATCCAATACCATGGACCAAAAACCATCGCATCCAAAACCATGTGCCAAAAATCATGCACAAAACCATAGGTAGGTTTGCCCAACCTAATATAGGGTCCAAAAACAAAATTTTCAAGGGCATTGCCTTAGACCCCATAGAGTGGGTTTAGTTGCACCCCTTAAAACCCTGTGACTCCCCCTGCTATGCAATCAACGCAATGAAGGGGAGGCTCTGGCCCCCATCTAACATCCTAATTAACTACGTGGGCTAGTCCTGGAAAGAATATAACACAACCCAACATTCTCCCACTTGTTGTTTTCTTTACATAGCGAGCCACAAGAAATCTTAGTCATTTATCTAGCTCTACAATGTCCATTGTTTCTCTACACCAAGAGAACTTCTCAGAGCTCGCAGATTTGGTCAATGCATCTGCAGTATTCTTCAAGGTGTCCACCTTTACCAGCATCACCTTTTTGTCTTCTATCATATCCCTCACAAAGTGATAGTAAACATCAATGTGCTTTGTCTTTGAATGATATGTAGGTTTCTTTGCTAAGAAAATTGCACTTTGGTTGTCACAGTCTATCCTTATAGCTCCCTGTACTAATCGCATACTTGAACACAATATTTGCAACCAAACTACTTCCTTGCTTGCATTAGTGGCTACCATGTATTTTGCCTCTGTAGTTGATAGTGCCACTACATACTATTTCTTACTCATCCAACTGACTGCACCTCCAAATAGGTTAGACACATACCCACTTGTAGATATTCTTTGGTCCAGATCTCTAGCCCAGTCTGCATTAGCAAAGCCACAAATATCCAACACTTTGTCCAATCTTGGTCTTCCTTGGTAGCACAAACCATAATCACTAGTGCCATGCAATTACCTGAAAACCCACTTCATTGTTGTCCAGTGCTCCTTCCCTGGTTTTGACATAAACATGCTCAATACTCCCACTGCATGTGCAATGTTTGGTCTAGTACAAACCATTTCATGCATCAGGCTACTCACTGCACTTGCATATGGAACATGGGACATGTCCTCTTCCTCTTTTTGTGTCTTGGGACATTGTTCAATAGATAACCTCACACCTACAGGAATAGGAACCTTCACTGGTTTACTATCTTGCATAATAAACCTCTGCAGTATTGTCTCGACATACTTCCTCTGGTTTAACTAGAGCTTCCTCTTTTCCCAGTCTCTTTTAATTTCCATGCCCAAAATATAGTTTGCAACACCAATATCATTCATGTCAAATTTGGAGGAAAAATGGGTCTTCAAATACTAGATAATTTCTTTTTCATTTCCAACCAGCAACATATCATCCACATACAAGACCAGATAAATAACATGGTCACCATTTAATTTAAAATACACACAATGATCTTCTTTGCTTCTGGTGAGGCCAAGTCCCCATATAAATGTATCAACTTTATAATACCACATTCTTGGTGACTATTTTAACCCACAAAGAGACTTGCTTAACTTGCATACCAGTTCTTTCTTACCCTTCACCGCAAAGCCTTCAGGTTGCTTCATGTAGACCTCCTCTTCTAGATCCCCATGAAGAAATATTGTCTTCACATCCATCTGCTCTACCTCAAAATCAAAATTAGCAGCAATAGATAAAAGTAATCTAATAGAAGTTACCTTCGCAACAAGAGAAGAAATATCACCAAAATCAACTCTCAACACTTGGTAATAACCTTTTGCTACCAACCAAGCTTTGTATTTCTACATCTTTCCTTCTGCATTTGTCTTCTTCTTGAACACCCATTTGCTACCAATGGGTTTCCTTCCAGCGGGCAACTCCACTAGATCACAAGCCTCATTTTTGTGCAAAGATGCCATTTCATAACCATGGCCTCTTTCTAGAGTTTTCCATCCTCTGAATCTACTGCTTCCTTCACAGTTCTGGGATCATCATCAGTGATAGATAAAGCGAAATTTTAACAAACAGTAGATGGACTATACCTTTCTAGCTACCTTCTTTCTTGAACTAATCTTCACACACCCTGAGTTTGTGGCTATTCATCTTATGATTCCTCCTCTGCTGTAGAGTCTGATTCTTCCTCCTTTAGCTCAAACTCTATCTTCTCAGGTTCCTTTGGTTGGACTTCATGTTTAATAACAACTTTTGCCTCTCTAAGCACTACATCTCAACTATACACAACCTTCCTTGTTACTCGGTTCCAAAGATTATAACCCTTTAAACCATCCTTATACGCAATAAAGATGCACTTTTTATATTTAGTATCCAACTGGTTCATTTCTCCTTTGGAACATTTACATATGCATCACATCCAAATACCCTCAGATTTGAAAAAGAGGGTTTCTTACCAGTCCATACCTCTTGTGGAGTCTTATCCTCCAACGTTGATGAAGGTGATCTATTGACCAGGTAACATGTTGTCTACACCACCTCTTTCAAAAATTCTTGTCCTAACCCGACATCACTGAGCATGCTTCTTTCCCTTTCCATCAACGTCTTGTTCATTCTTTCTGCAACTCCATTTTTATGAGATGTATATGGAGTAGTCTTATGCTATGCTATACCACACTTCTTACATAATTCTTCACATTCCTAACTACAAAACTCTCCACCGTTATCTGTCCTCAGCACCTTTATCTTCTTCTCTGTCTAGTTTTCCACGAGAGCCTTAAATTCTTTAAACCTTTCAAAGACTTCAATTCCAGAGAAGAAGATGAAGATGCAACCTTGCATCTTGTACATAGTTCCAATTCGAGCTCCCCACATCAATACTAGTGTCCCCCGAACCATCTTGCAGTATCCTTCTCGAACATTGTTTTTACACTTGCATCATCCATATTTCTTACAGAAATTAGATTTTTGGTTAATGCAGGAATATGCAAAACACCCATAAGTGTTCTAACCCTTCCGCATTGCAACTTCAACTTTAATTTTCTACGACCAATGATTCTCATCTTCCTGTCATCCCCCAAGAAGACATCACCACCATCATATTTCTCATACTCGCAGAACCACTCTCTATGGGGAGTGAAGTGAAAGGATACACCTGAGTCAATCAACCATGCCTCATGATCTACATGTGTACTTGAAGAAGCCGAGTACACATCCCCACCTTCATCTGAGGTGGTTTTCACCTCTATAGAAGGAGCATCATCAGATCCCTTTCCTTTATCAAGAGATTTAGATTTATAGTCCCTTCAGTAGTGCCCTTCTTTTCCACATTTCCAGCACACCACCATTACAGGTGTTCTTGGAGAATTATATGTACCTCTAGATTTATATCTCCCACTCGATGACATATTTTTGTTTATGTTCTGGGATTGTCCTTGATATACAAGGCATCACCATTCTGGCTCTCCATATTTTTCCATCTCATCTCCTCCATTAGTAAGGATGAGAATATTTCATCACACTACAAGGCAGTTGCATTACTACCTATTGCAATAACTAGACTATCCCACGAATCTGGGAAGATGCACTTATCTTCATCTGAAATTTTAATATCAACAGATAATAAATGACTTACCATAGTATTAAATGTGTTCAGATGTTCTATCATCGAGTCTCCATCTTTCATCCTCAGGTTATACAACTTTTTCCATAGGAATAGTTTATTCACCAAAGACTTATATTGGTACAAAGTCCTTAACTTGTCCCACAAAGCCTTCGCCTTAGCTTCCCCTAATACATTCACCAATACTGAATTCGGGACACACAATCTATTATGCTCTTAGCATTCTGATCCAACTTCTTTCATTCTTCATCGGACACTCCCATTGGTCTAGTACCTGGATCTACCATGATCCACTAATCTTTATCCACCAACAGATCCTCCATCTTGAGTTTCCATGACTCAAAACTTTGACCATTAAATTTCTCGATCTCTATCTTTCCACTACTCACCATCTTCTTTCACCACCAGAATTGATCCCACAGGTCTTCCACTGAAAAGGGTCTACCACATGCTCAAGCGAAACCCCTTAGCAAGAAAGGCATCCCCTTGAAGCCAAAATAGCTCTGATACCAAATGTAGGTTTTTAACCCCATACATAAATTACCTGCATACAAATTCTAAAACACAAAAAATAAATAATGAAAGAGCATAACACGTAAAAAACATATACATAAAGATTTTCCCCTTGATCCCAAAACAGGGACTACCAGCTTGATTTTTCATTATGTTCTGAAAACCATTGCATCCAAAACCATGTGCGGAAAATCATGCACAAAACCATAGGTAGGTCCGCCCAACCTAATATAGGGTCCAAAAAAAAAAATTCCAGTGCCCCTGAAACCACCTACTACGCAATTGGAACAATGATGGGGGGGCTCCGCCCCCATTCTAACTCCCCAGTTAACTAATACTTTTCATAATTAAACAAGGTAGAGTAGGTGTTTTGTGGGATTAATTATGTGCTTTTCCATGAGTGAATTTATTTTCCAAGTATTGCAAATCTGGAGCCTATCAGTTTATCATCTTCCATTAAAACTATGAATCTAGTTACACACAAAGGACCAACAAGAGAGACCTCTGAAAGAAGTATTGAAGTTGTTGTGGATAGAACGAAAGCCAAAGTACTAGTCCGTGTGAAGACAAGGTGCTTCATAGAAAAGTCCACCACCTTGACATGGAAAATTATATTTAAACATTTCGTCAAGAGTGACTTATCATAATGGCTAGATCACATGGAAGTGTATATCAATGTTAAAAGATCTAGATTCTTCAAGATTGTTAGTTGGTATCCAATTTTACCTTGTGTAGAGGTAATTAGGTGGATATTATAGCATATTGACCTTAAAAGCATGTTCCTCATAAGTGAAAGTAGACAAGAGCTCGCCACATACCATCCCCAGTATATTCATTTACATTATAATATTCTAAAGCTAACAGAATACCTAAATTTGAAATTCCATGTTTCTTTATTTCTTTAGTATTCCATAAAGGACATCCTCAAGACATGGTGGCAAGAGTCGATAAAGTTTTGCCAAAAGCCTGAAGGGATTTAAAGAACTAAGTTATTGAGGAAAGTATATGAAAAGCTAATGGATATGTGTTGGAAGCTATATGGGCATGAAAATGAAAAATTATTTAAAGAAAGATGGGTCTATATGGTCTACCCTTTCACCGTTGAAGGAAATATTTCAATTGGTTTGACCTGATAGCCCAATAATTGCAGAATGTTACAAAGGAAAAAATGTCTTGCAAGCTGAGAAACCTTATTTTTACATGTCAACCTACTTTATATATGGCATCTATGCCAAGAGTGAATTCCCAGGTCTAGAGTGAAAGTGGACCAAGTAACAACCACATATGCACACCTTCTATAAGATATTGTCAGAGGTTAGCTATAGGGATTAGTATGAGAAGATAACTTAACACTTCATTGTGACATTATACAAGATGATATTTGGAGTTTAGGAACCTTGCATAATTGATAAGGTCAAGGAAGTTGTTGTTGAAGTTGTAGAATGGTTCACATCTTCTCATTGTACATTCATTAGGGTGTTCAAAACTTATAAGATTCCACATCTTATATCGAAGTTTGTAACAAATAAAGTGGTCATGCGAGAGGTTGGTTACTGACTTTGTACATGATTTTCACAACAATTACATAAGTCAAAGAAGTCACCATGGCCTATCTTCCCTCTACAAATATGGTCATATGAACTGAAGAGTTTGAATGTAGTAGAGGCCAAAATTGAAGAACCTAATCACCTCATATTCGGCGAGGTGAGTTTTCATCGATATGACCCTAAAAGTATATCCAAGAAACATTGTAAAAATCTAAGGTATACATGACGATATTATTTTGTCTACTAGGAGGAAGAAGAAAAGGTTAAGAACCACTATAATGCCTCTAGATCATTTCAATTAGGTGAAGAAGCGGGTCCTTCTCACACAATACATGTGTTAGATACTAATCAATATGGGACCCAATAGGGATTGGGCAATTAGGTTAATGATGAGTTAAAGAGGAAGTAGGAAAAAGATGTTAAGAAGGAGAGGAGTAAGAAGTTCAAAGATGATCCACCCACTAAAGGGGAAATTAATGCGGAAAAGTGATGGAAAGAGCTTGAAGAGGATAGTAAAAGGAGATAAGAGGAAGAATGAAGTTAGAAAGAGGAGAATGATAAGAAGAAAGAAGAGGATATACATAAGAGAAAAGAGGAATAGAAGAAAAGGAAAGAGGAAGAAGCCTTGAAGAGATAAAAACATGACTCTCTTAGAAAAATAGGGAAGAAGAAGAAAAGAGGAAGACATAGGAAGAATAATTTTCAAAGTAGTTAGAGGAATATTTCGAGGCCCAAGGTATAGATGATGAACAAGAAGAGGAGAACTAGGTAGAAAAAACTGATCCAGTCATAGAACCTTTGGATATTCGACCTCTAACTCCTCTAATTGGTGGGCACCCTCCTTTCAGTGAGATGGGGATTCCACCTCCAAATGATGATAGAATTATGGACATCTCCAATTTAAGCTTTAATGAAATGAAACACAAGATCATTCAAGAAAGAAGGAAGTACTTCCAAAATGAACTAGATCAACTTATTTCCATTCATGAAAAAAGGGTTATTCTGTCAAAAACTAAGACCACTCTTAATGAAGTTACTTCAAAAATTGAAACCTTTTGTAGTGGACACGAAAAATAACATTGATTTTATGACATAGAATAATATACAATTGGAGAAAGTATTGACTAGTGTAAAGAAAAAAAATTGATCACCTCTTTGTCAAAATCAAAGGATGTCTTCTTACATCCCTAGTAGAGAGGGATTAATGTAAGTTATACTTGAGGAACTCAAGCATTGGAGGACACAATGAAGAAATTTTTTGAAGAGATTATCATTTTTCGTAAGGCAATGGTACCTTTGTATGAAGTCCATAAGGGATCAAAAGAAAACATGAGGATATGAAAGTTAGCTCATACAACTATAGTTACGATCCAGGAATAGGGAACCAAGTACTTAAATGCATCTGGATCATTCACTAGAAATGAAAGGGTTGAGGCAAAAATGGATATGGCGGAGACGAGAATGCACATATAGATTTATGATCAACTTAATAATAATATAGGAAACGTTATGTCAACATATACGTGGTTGAACAATAGATTAGATGCCTCAGTGTGAGTATGCAAGGTGCCTTGTATAGGTGCACCTATGGGGTGAGACACAAGGATACTATTAGGTAGGTGTTAAAGCAATTTTTTGACTAGATCAGATAGGCGACTACCCAGAATGACTTAAAGACAATGTTCTACAATATGTAGTTGAGCTAGTCCAACGACATATGAAGCTAGTAATGTTGTGGAACAATGTGTAATGAGGTTCCAAAACCATATATCTAAGTTCTCTGGAGGGAATTATGAGATACAATCCGGATCTACCACAAAGAGTTGAAGGCATAACAACAAAGTATAGATCTTGGTATCAATATATTACAATAGAGATTCATGTAATAGTCATCGAATTACAATTTCCCCAAAAATGAACACAAATATGTTTATTTTTCTTTCACGAATCTTTTCTAATTTTTTTTTTTGAAATGTAAATTTTGTAATCAAGAAATGAAAAATGTAAAAATGTGTGTGGAAATCCAAAAGGCACATGTGGAATGTGAAAATTCACTACAAAGTCCAAAGGACATATGGAACCTCAAGAGTCATGAGGGAGCTCAAGAGTCACTTGGGAGGTGAAAGGTCACCTATTTTATCATATATAGACCCTCATGGCTGAAGAAATTTGACTTAGAGCCTTGGCTTCTCTTGTTAGAATAGGAGAGAGAGATCATTCTTTTGAGAAGCAAGTTGTGGATTTTCGCTCCACTATTGGAGCAAGTGAGATGACATTATAATTGTGTACTTTTGCATTTTCACCTAATCATTCAAAGATCTCTAAAGTCAGAAAACCTTTTCATGCATGTATCATAAGCATTATAAGACTTATATTTTCATGGTTGTGTTATATGTTTGAGTTTACATGTATTAAAGAGAATGGACTACTTTATTTTTTTTAGTACATCATAGGGGCTTCACCCAATGAAACTTTGACATATCATGTGCGTTAGTAGCATACTAAATAATACCATTAATTTGATTACATATTGGAAAATACCTCTAAAAATCACATTATTTAACCCCCTACCAATATGAACCCAATATGCCTTCACAATTTAAGAAACCTCTACTTTCACTAGATATTGTAGGTATCCATTTTTAATTAACATTTTTTATACCTCTTTATATTTGTTCATTAACTTTGAGTTCCATTTTTTAGACCTCCCAATATAAAAACCCTTTACCCCCATTTATATGCTCAATATATTATCTCAACTTTTCCTCAATATATATCCCCCAATATGAATGCACGTGGTATGGTATTGCTCCCCCAGTGAATCCCTCATGTAGTACATATTATTATTATTGAATTTGCATGTATTAATTGGTTTTCATGATCTTAATTATTTGAAAACTATTTTTCAAATGTACCAATGATTATTTATGTGTATGTGCGTCTTTATTAAATTAATTTAGTCATTTTTCTTCTAAAGGATCACATTCTTTACTATGTTCATAGAAGCACCTTGTATTCATTATAATTTTTTGCCTCATAAAGCTAACATTTCTTTCTTGCCTCAAAATTAATACAAATTCTCTCTTATGTTGTGGTTCCTTTCCAAGCAATATCTTTAAGTTCATCACAGTGGAAAATGGGCCTATTCCCCAGATGTGACTCCTACAACGAACTATATAGAATCTAATTAGGACTTTATACCAAGGAGATCTCATTCATGTTGGTTGATTTCCAATACCGTCAACACTTTTGGTGCTAGAAGGAGGGCACTCAATGTATCGTTGATCATTCATCAAATTCACATCCCAAATATTTTCATCAAGGTAACAATTGTCTGAGTCCAACTCTGTCAAATATCTCTAACACATTTAACACAGTTCTCACTTTTTTAGAGGTAGCAAAAAATCATCTAAATTTGAAAAGTGTTGATCCAAAATACACCTTTTCTTTGGAGCATATTTTTGAGACTTCAAATTTTCTTTATGAACATTTTATTTTAAATTTTAATGATTTTCATGCCAATTTTGAAAAGTGTTGATGCAACATCAACCCTTATTTTCGACACTTAAGATTTTTTGATATATTAATGTTGTGGGGAAAAGTATCCGATGCGGATGACCCTATCCCTACTCTAAAGGTGACAGTCTTTAGCAACAACTGAAAGTAAAGCTTTGATGTTTTCCTTTATGAAAGTACAGAGAGAAGGATGAAAAGATTAACCAACCTGGTGTCCTTCGCTTAGTTGATCCTTGTCCTCTCTCTTTGTCTCTTGTTCCCAGCTCCTTGCTCTCTTTGCCGGTCCAGCTACACACAGATCCTGCACAAAACAAGAGAGGAAACTACAAGATACATGTACTCATAACTGATGCATGGATTAGAGTGAATCAAATATACAAGTAAATACAATCCATCAATGTAATACAAGTATATAGGAGAACATGCAAAACTTTATTGATAGAAGTAACAGGGTTCTGAGAAGGTTACAACCAATGATGGCTCCAATCCAGCAGCACCTCCCCAGCAGCAAGAACTCTCCTCTTCACCTCTAGTAAAACAATCACCCAATAGCTCTAACTGTAATCCAACAGCACCTCCTTGCTTTACACAAAATTCCAGCCTCCTTAGACCCCATAGAAGAGCTCTATATATAGGAGAGAAGAAGAGAGGATGAGTCAGCTTGAGACTGACATAAAGCTGCTTTGTGTCCTCTCCCTCTTCAGTTAATCTTCAGTTCTTGAGTCCACTTGGAGATGCTTGCTTACACATGGTGATCAAGTACCTCTTACTCATCACAGGGCGAATCTCATGAACCAAGTGTCAGTTTGGAAGCTTCCTGGGCAATTGACACCTTGCAGAATGACTGTGCCACTTGGCCAATCTCGCCCAGCGCAGGTAGCCTTCATTGCTTTTGACTTTCAGCGCAGGTACAAGGAAGAGCAGTTGACATTCAGCGCAGTTGCTCAGTGGAGCAGCTGACATGATCCAAAATTAGCCTGTTTTGAAGTGTTTTCAGGTGGAGAACTGATTGGAAGTGCTGTTGTTTGATGACCTTGTTCTTTTAGGGGTAAGAACAACATGTTTAGGGACTGAGGACCCCTGTAATTATTGACATTTCATGCTCCATGCTGCGAGGCACAAAAATGTCTATAACAGTTGCCCCCTAAAGTATGAGGCCATTTATCGGGTGAAATGCTTTATCTAGAGGGTCCGAAGTTCATCCCAGTGCTGAGGAGGCGCCCTCTAATACAATACAATACAATACATTATTTTTCATTCTATTTTCATGATCTAGCTGAGGCGGGCATTCCCATGCTCAGCTTTATAAATACATTTTGGTACATATAACAGACGATCGTCTGATGGTAGACTGATAATTTTCTGCTGAAATTATCATCCTTTGAGTAGGATGATCATCTGCTGCAATGATGTACATGACAAATGCTTTTATATTTCCTGAATATATATCGCAGCCCGGATGGATGAAACTAGATCCGGGGTCTTCAAACTCGTTCGATCTTCACTCTAAGTACAGGTCGATCCATGCGAGAATTTCGCTGAAGTCGAACATGGAAAGACATCGCTTGATTACCGGTCAATGATGAAAACCGTTAACAAGCGCGAGAGGAATCACCGATAATGATAATGACCCTCAAGGTACTGCAGTACAATTCACGTGGCGTGAATAAAGGACTTGGCGTCGAACGCCACGCAAAATCTTCTGGTCGAAGGTCATTGATGTATACCTGTCGCCGGAAGTGAGAAACTTGCCATTGAGGCATGCAAGCTTCAAAGTACTGATGGGGTTGTTCTTAGATCAACTTCTTGGATAATGAGCTGAAGTCGACAAGAAGCGATCCGTCAAAGGAGGGCCTTAATGAATCCCACATCAATGACACGGAATGGAGCTAATGATTTTAGTGGAGGTGAAAACAAACTGTGACATATGATTCAGGGTGGCGATCATGAATGGATGAAGGATAATGTATGGCAGTGGATGGGACACGGTTGACACTTTCAGAAAGACCTCTCTTGAACATATAACGACACTGATGCGATGGATCGGTAGCATTACCCCAAAAGTTGATGGTTTGGCGAGGACCATGGTGATGAGACCGGTGAATGAAACAACCCAACCCGATGTGGAGGAAAAGTGTCATGTTCAAGAGTGACTTGCTACCATTAAGTTTTGATGTTCTCCAAATTTTTCCCCAGTCATTTCTGACCAGTACCTCTTTATTTTTGTCAAGCTTGAGGAGGATAACATATGCTTGTTCTATAACCTGCCCTTCGGGCAAGCCCATCGCTATGATTTAACGAGCCTAGCGATAGGGAAACTCGTTCTCGTCTAAAGACAAGTTTGTCGCTATTTAATCATTTTAACGAGTCTAACGACAAGGAAAACTCGGTCCTTTTCATTTTTAGAGAGTCTGAAAAGGTACAGAAAGTCAACTCCATGATTCCTTTTTCGTCATCTAATCCCCTAAGTCCGAAAAAGTATAAAACAATACAGAAGGGATGGCTGTTCGGTACTTTTACGAGCCGAACAAGACAAGCGCTCGATCCTTTTGTGCAATAATCCCTCAGGTCCAAAAAGATTAAAATTTAGAGGAGGGATAGCGTTCCGGTCATTTAACGAGCTGGAAGGCCAAAACTCGGCAAACTTTTCATATTTTACGAGTCAGTGAAAAGAGCTGAAAGAAGACTCGTCTTTTGAGGAACGAGTGATAAACAGGGATAGCATCAGATTCCAGGTACAGGTTGGAATTTTCCAATCACGGCAGTGTTACGAGGATGGCTAGGTGGAATCACTCTTCGCAGCTGTTTCTCAAAAGAGGTAAACACTCAAATGGAAGTGAATAATCGGCCAAATGAACGGTGGAGGTGATGGATGATAACACGATCAAGGTTCTTATGGCTAATGAATTTACGATCTCAAAAGGTTATTTACCGGTTCATTTTTTCCATGAGCTTGAACTCTGGGGGAAACTTTTGCTCACACTTTTCTATTTTTTAACAAGCATAGATTCAGTCATAAAACTGCTCGAATTTTGCGTTTATTTTTTAACGAGCATGAACTATATGCTAAAACTGCTCGATATACCAGTCGTAAAAAGAACGCCTCCCGTAAGGACCAATTTTTATAGAGCTTATGCCTTACCACAGCTATGCTCACTTTGGCAAATTTTACTTCTGCCCCACAGGCTTCTTTCATGCAAGTTTGGAAACGGCTAATCTTAAAACCAGATAAATAACCACCCCTAGCTTGCCCTCCAGAAGGTTTGCATGCCCCCAGGTATAGGATAGAATTTCGAGGCTGCCCCTCCTCTCCCCTACCTCTGCTTTTCTTTGGGTGTTCACAGTTACTTGTCATCTTGCCAATCTAATGCTAACGATACTTGTCTTCTCGTTATTCTAAGGGGTCTTGCCCACTTTTAATAAACAGCTATTTGTGACAATAGAAGAACACTACTCAAAGACAAAACATTGGTATTATTGAGGGAGGCTTGCCTCTTTCTTATTATTCCAAAGACGGTTCGATTTGCTGCCGCAAATCAATCTCTTTCTTCGGCGGTGTCTATCATTGGGTTGTCCAAAGATGGTTACCCTCTGTCACAACAATACGGTCTCCTTCTTCGTAGACTGCCCCTGCTTATCCTTCAAAAACATATGTTTCGATGGGCGAGGCTTGAACTCAAAGATGGTTACTACTTGTTGCAATAAGGGAATTCCTACTTGGGCATTGCCCACTTTTCAGACAAAGGTGAATGACTCTTTGGTCAAACACATAACTTTAACAAAAGATTATTATTCTAGAACAACCCCACTTCCTTCGGACGGGGTACGGACTAGTCATATTCTTCTGCGGAAATTCTTTCTTATACCCGGGGTTTCTTCTGCCCGAAGCAGACCAGGGTGCATGCCCCCTGGGTCCTAGTCTTTCTTTCCGAATCACTCGCGCTCATCGGGAAGGAGGACCGGGGGTGGAGGCGAATCTTGAGTGAACAGACCATTTAGGATTGGTATTTGACTATTTGCGATGCGAGATCCCGGAAATGAAAGTTGGTCTACGAGCTTGACCATCCTTCCTTCGTGTGGAAAACACATTACTCTAAAGAGTGAGGAGACTATCGCTCCCATGCAATAAATATAGTCGCGTCCAAGGAGTAGGTTATAATCCAAGGGTCCTTGAACTACCAACACGTCATCCTGACGGTCTTCCCTTTCAATGTAACAGGTACATCGGGGAGGATCCCTAATGGTCGACTGGTTCCTTTATCAAAACCTGAGAGATTTCTCAACTCAGGTAGAAGCGCTGGGGAACCCAGTGCTTTCCAAGCAACAGAGGAAAGGATACTCACAGATGCCCCTTCATCAATGATAGTACCAGCCATAATCATTCTATAGATCTGGACAATGATTCTGAATGGTATACTGGCTGGTAACCGGGGTCTGCCTAGTTGATTCCAATCAAAGGATACAACCAGGTTGCTTGGTGGTGGGACCGAATATACGGCCGGATATGACTCTGATGATGTTCCTTCCTGCGATAAAGGAATGGGCGCATTGCCCTGATGCTCATCGGAGTCGGTGCTGATGAAAAGAACCTGGATGGTGTCATCCTTATTCTCTTCAGCGAGGGTGTCGCATGAAGATGACTCTTCGGCGACGGTGTCATTTGAAGACGGGTCTTCAATGACGGAGTCATTGGACGATGAAACCTCTGAAGGAAGAACCGGGTCAACTGCCGTTTCGACCTTTAGACTTTCGTCTGGTCTGGATTCAGTAGGTTCATTCTCAATGACCGACACTTCAGCTGACCACTTGAGCGGGTCAACTGGATTTTCAACTATCGAGGGATTAGGCGCGAGTTTTTGGTATCCAGGAGGAAGTCGCAATGGTGAAACCGGGCGATCTTCCAAAACTCTCTTTGCCTCATCTAAGAGTGGACATTTGTGGATGGCATGATTGCCTTCACACAACAGACAGGGTGATCTTGGTCTCCTTCTTCGTCCTTCACTCTCGCTAGTTGACGGAATGCAATCAACTTGACAACCAGAGGTTGATGCTACCGGATTGTGCAACCTTGGGGACCAGTCCCTCAGTATCCGGGGAATACAAGGACAATCACGATGGAAGTGGATCCCTTTGCAAATGACACATGGCGATTTAGGCCCGGTCGGTGCAGTGTGTGGGCTTTTGTCAGCTTTCTTCTGCTTGCCCCCAGTCGCCTTCGCCAGAGGCTCCTTCTGCTTCTTTTCTCTCTTCTTCTTTTCCTTCTTCTCCTTGGGAGGCTGACTTTTGCCGGCTCTACCTTGGGAAGATGAAGGATCAGAGGAAATATCATAAGAAGTGGAAGGCTGGTGGGTAGTTCTAGATTGTTCTGACTGTTGATTCGACTGCTCAGGATTAGTGGCGATCTGGACTACATTAGTTGAAAAGAGCCATACAGGGAGGCCGATTGTCAATCCTGGAAGTGACAATGTAGCCATATGAGGCGCACCAACATCTCCCCAAGAGGAGAAGGGGTTTGGACTTCCGCCAAGGTTATTTCCTTGGTTGGTGGGCTCCATACTTTTCAACTGAAAGATCAACGTGGGAATAACAGGTGATTATGTTCCGCTTAAAATAAATTTTATTAACGACGCTTTTTAGACACAAACTTGCTTTTTCATGTTTTAAGAGTCAAGAAAAAGCTAAAGATGACTCTAGTCGCCTTCGATGTTTTAACGAGCCCGAAGTGACAAATGCTCGGTTGGACTTTTTTAGTTATAGAGTTTGAAAAAGGCCAAAAGAAACTGCTCTGGAGACCTAGGCAGAGGGTGTGCCAAACCTTTCGCGAAACCACAGAATACGTTTTACGGTACGGGTGGTCGATCTTCGTGAATGCTGTGTTCACTGCATCGCGATCAGTAGGGCGGCCGACACGGTTTCCTAAGGATAAAGGATAAAAGCCTATAGGGGTCTCCCAATATACGCGACGGTACGCGGGAGCTCAAGTCCGTGTTAGTGCCACCGACTCTCAGGAGGAATCACCCACCTTCGTAGAGATCGACAGTCACTATGTTTAACGACGCCGGAACACGTCTCTACCTAGACCTCTAGATGTTTGCGTTAAATTCCAAAGCGTTGTTATGTAAATTGAGTTTATTTTAATGTTGATCTTTCTTAACAGTTTGCCTTTCAGGTTCGCCACGAGATGTATATATACAACTTCCTATATGCAATCTAAGAATGAGAAGCAAATCTTTTCAATCTTTCAACTTTGAAAACCTTAATCTACTTGAGGGAAAAGAAAGACACAACTTTTTCCACAGATCAAAGAACACACACTAAAATGCACATCTTCTTAAATCGTCAAGCATACAGTCAAATGCAAAATGCACAATGCATGTATTTCTTTTCGTTATCCTTAATGTTGATGCTAGACAGAAAGGAAACTGTTGTATAATTTTGAATCTAATTTCAAGTAGAAATAAACAAGCTTGTCCACAATCAAAAAGACACCTTATGATAGACTTGTTTAAAACACAGGAAATGTATAGATTCAAACCATGAAATGAAAAGCAAACAAACTCAAACAGCCATGAACAGTAATAAAACTAGCTCATAAGATCACAAAGACACTTTTACAGTTCAAGATCTAAGAGGTCACAGCTATACTGGTTCGCTTTTCACAATGGGAAACTGTAACTGAAACAAGAAATACTGAAAGAACATTCACAGTTTCATCACACAACTGAGGCGGAATAATGTCAAGGAGAAGTGGTTTACAGCAAGTACAATGACCAGCAAGCAATCAGCAAAAAATCAGTGAAAACAGGGCCAAGACACAAAGGGAAAACTGAGCAAGACAAAGGCTAACTGGACCAGCGCAGGTTCTAGTCTGCCAGTTTGACTCTCAGCGCAGTTCCCGAAGGGAGTACCTGCGCTGTAATGCAGACTGCCTGTGGACAGCCTGCACTGACTCACGAGAGTTTCGTCTACAAAGAATTCCGGGTCATAAAAAGCTCAAAAATGCACTGTTTTTGCTGAAATAAAAAGCTATAGGTCAAGTACAGGCTAAGGGATGATCAAGAGGATGAAGATCTATCACAAAGAGTAAAGAGTCTTTTGTAGATAGGCTCTTCAAATCTTGAATTTGCTCAACAAATGAGCAAGAGTAGAAGTCCCTCTACTTCGCTTTTGATATAGTCAAAAGCTTTTCGATTTGGTACTCTTTTCTTCAAGAAATGAATAGCAAAATACTACAAACACCAACAAGATACTAGGCTCCCCAGTGGAGTCGCTAGTTTGTTGTGGGGAAAAGTATCTGATGCGGATGACCCTATCCCTACTCTAAAGGTGACAGTCTTTAGCAACAACTGAAAGTAAAGCTTTGATGTTTTCCTTTATGAAAGTACAGAGAGAAGGATGAAAAGATTAACCAACCTAGTGTCCTTCGCTTAGTTGATCCTTGTCCTCTCTCTTTGTCTCTTGTTCCCAGCTCCTTGCTCTCTTTGCCGGTCCAGCTACACACAGATCCTGCACAAAACAAGAGAGGAAACTACAAGATACATGTACTCATAACTGATGCATGGATTAGAGTGAATCAAATATACAAGTAAATACAATCCATCAATGTAATACAAGTATATAGGAGAACATGCAAAACTTTATTGATAGAAGTAACAGGGTTCTGAGAAGGTTACAACCAATGATGGCTCCAATCCAGCAGCACCTCCCCAGCAGCAAGAACTCTCCTCTTCACCTCTAGTAAAACAATCACCCAATAGCTCTAACTGTAATCCAACAGCACCTCCTTGCTTTACACAAAATTCCAGCCTCCTTAGACCCCATAGAAGAGCTCTATATATAGGAGAGAAGAAGAGAGGATGAGTCAGCTTGAGACTGACATAAAGCTACCTTGTGTCCTCTCCCTCTTCAGTTAATCTTCAGTTCTTGAGTCCACTTGGAGATGCTTGCTTACACATGGTGATCAAGTACCTCTTACTCATCACAGGGCGAATCTCATGAACCAAGTGTCAGTTTGGAAGCTTCCTGGGCAATTGACACCTTGCAGAATGACTGTGCCACTTGGCCAATCTCGCCCAGCGCAGGTAGCCTTCATTGCTTTTGACTTTCAGCGCAGGTACAAGGAAGAGCAGTTGACATTCAGCGCAGTTGCTCAGTGGAGCAGCTGACATGATCCAAAATTAGCCTGTTTTGAAGTGTTTTCAGGTGGAGAACTGATTGGAAGTGCTGTTGTTTGATGACCTTATTCTTTTAGGGGTAAGAACAACATGTTTAGGGACTGAGGACCCCTGTAATTATTGACATTTCATGCTCCATGCTGCGAGGCACAAAAATGTCTATAACAATTAAGTATGGATAATTTGTTTTAAATGTTGGTGATTTTGATGAGGACTTTGAAAAGCTTTTTTTTTAGGCATATTTTTGACACTTTAAATTTTCTACTGTCCTAAGTATGCACAAATTTTTTAAATGTTGATTATTTAACCATTTTTCATGTTGTCTTATTCCTTTTCTTGTTTTTCATCCTAAGATGTTTGTTTTTTAAGGGTTTTCCAAACTTGTGTCAAGAGGGATTAAATCCCTTGAGATGCAAACCTATTTTATAATAAAAAAATATTTTATCCCTCCCTAATCTTATCAGATACGAAGTTAAGGTGGATCCAGGGTAGTTTAGTACAACAAATTTAACAACTTTTTAAAGTGGGTGAATTACATACTTTAGAACTTGGAATAAGAACTAAAATGAATTCAAATATATTATAAGAAGTTTAAAAAAGTGGGATATGTAATAAGTTAATCTGTAATGAGTTAATGTTTTCATATGAAATTTTGGGAAACTTTTTTATGGTTATATTTATTATGATTGAAATTTTTGCATAGATAGTGATTTTAATATTGTAGATTAAGTTATGGTGAGGATAAATTGGTTATTGATAAATGCATTTAAATTTTCAAAAAATAAAATAAAATAACTTTTCATAACTATGAAATTATATGAATTCATTTATATGAGTAACTTTATGTGAATATAAAGGTTTATTAATACACATGATGAGATTTATATGATTAAGGAAGGGACAAGAAAGGAATTTGGAACTTGGCAAGGAAATATAGATATGACCAATAAATCAGTACAATGTGTGGGTAAATAAATCTTAGTAATTATTATATATACTATTTTTCTTTATAAATGTCTTCATAATGTAATTTTATACTTGTGCTCATAATATAATCTTTTGATACAATTAATGAAAGTAGCAACCTAGCGAGAATGACATAATTTGAAAATCAAAATCCAATTGATATGAATGATGGGTTGAAATGTAAAATGGATTCAAGGCAATTGTTGAACCTAAATCCTAATTAATGGTTATTGTGTTGTCTTTCTTTGAGGACATTTCATCTTAAGTATGGGAATAATGGTGATAAAATCCTAACTATGGACATTAGAAAAAGACCATTAGATATGAGGTAACAAAAAATTACATAATGTGCTAAATTGACTGACATAATGTGTGGAAGTAAAGAAGACAATAGCCATTTAGCAAAGATGTGGAGATGATCAATAAATTGTCTTAGGTATTCCATTGCAATAGTTCAACATAACAAAATTTATAAAATCTTTATTATGAATGTTAATTCCTTTTAGATCTTAAATTCTTTATTTACTTTCTATATGCTTAAAAAATAATTAGCTGAAATGTGAGGAATATAGAATGAAAATAAATATACACACCCACCAGAATAGGCACAAATTTTCTGTACAAAACACTTATGGGAGAAAGCCTATCTAGAAGGTGTGGTTGATTTGCTCTATATTCTCTAGTATGGAAAAATGTGCAAATACAAAGAAAAATGAACTCTCTAGAGAGTTTCCTAGGACATGTGTCTTGTAAATCTACTACCAAATATCAACCCCCTTTGTTTATCTCTATAAATTCCCACTCTCAGTTTCTTTGCTCAAATATGGAATAAAATACAGTAGCATTGAACGAAACCCCTACTCCTAGTGGCCCCATATGCATGAGAATTGGGTGTTTGATATGATATCCAGTTATACCACAGTGGTCAGTACAGTAGGTTAACTTTCAAGAGGCATAAATATTTGGTATGAACTTCGACCACTAGAGGCTCTTACATAAGTTGGAATTTTTTTACATTAAAAAGGTCATTTAATGCCTAAAAATCACTCTAGATCCATATTTCCAAATTGGGGCCTGTTGATAAAAATGACCCTACAAGTTGATTCCCCTAATTACTCCACTCTAGAAGCATTGGGATAGATGAAAATAATATAATGATCGAATCCATATCAAAAATGAGAAATAGTATTTTGATTCCGTAAACTACATGTGAATGGAGTGAAAATTGGAAGAAACTTTCCCCTCAGAGGATGGTAAACCTATACGAAGGCAGAAAATAAGTATACAAAATGAGGATTTTAAGAAATAAATGATGGTATTCTATTATAGTTCTCCAAACCATGACCAATCGAGAATGATGATATGAATATGAGAGAGTAATAAATAGATACATAAAGTGAATATGTGGAAGTTTCTCAAAAAAGTGTATGAAATCAACTAGAACATGATGGAAGATTTTGGAATTAGGGAATAGTCATCATCTAATAACTTAGCACTCGAGTTGTATCTTGTAATGAATAAACATGTGGTAAGAGGTTGTGGAATTACACAAGCCATGTGTGAAAAATACTTCATATGCGAAAAAGGAATAAACTATGTAGCATAATGGCAAAACACCTAGCATGAATTGTGTGAAGAAATGTTGCAAAAAATTCTATAATGAGACCTTGAGAAGGAGTATGAATAACTGAGAAATCGTGTGAGAATCAACTATTGGAACTCACATGAAGATGATTGTCCCAAAATCATATCAAATTTCTAATAATACAACTGAAATAATGACGGTTGATATAATAATACACATAAATACAATATGAAATTTAATTTCATTTTGGTAAAGGAGATAATTTCTCCCACGCCTAAACTTTATATATCCTTACTCTTTTGATAATGCAATAATTTTTATTTTTATTTTTATTATTTAGCATGTAACACTTAGATCCTTACCATAATTTATAATATATATATATATATATATATATAGTTCTTCCTAGTCTAACTTTAATATCCACGAATACAACTATTGATTGGATTCAATAATTCATACATATTTTAATCCCCCTCTCAAATAGAATCATTCATTAATACATTTACATTCTTATTACTAACAACACCATTAATTATTTATGTATACACATAGTTCTTTTACGCATGCAGGCAGACATTTATAAATAGGAAAAACAACAAAATATATGAAAATAGTTAGTCTATGCATGCAGATTAAATTACTTACAATTGAGTACAAATGTATATCATATCTTGTATTTTTCAACATTCCATAGCCCTAGTAAAATAGGAGAAAAATTTCATTTAACCATAATTATCACCTAGGAAATATTCAAATGTGTCCTAATTCCAAAGAAAAACAACAAAATCCGTACCAAGTTACAAATATGATAATGACTTAGAAACCAAGCATGCAAAATTGGGTAGTTACTTAGGAATGCAACACTCTCTTCCCAACCATGAACCAAATCCTTTAGTTCTCCCCAAAGCTAAGATTTTGTTTCCGTGAGAATCCCCCCCTCATTTGATTCCTCAGTTGTTTTTTTTATAGATTTCTTCCTAGAAAATATTTTTAGTAGCGTCATGCTTTAATGTCCACAACCTTTTTTCCTAGGCCTTTCTATTTTAGTTTTTCTCTAAAGCTTTCTTTTCTCTCCTGCATTGCTTTATGCCACCCCACTTAATATTTGTCTCCAACTAAGTGATCAACATAATTTTTCTCCCCCATTATGTTAATTTAATTTTATTTTTCTCCTAAGGATTTTTAGGAGACCTTTTAGGGAAGGTCCATCATGTGGACTTGACCACCACAACTTTTTCTAAGTTGGGAAGAATACTTCTACAATCTAGTGCTTTTCCTAAATACTCCCATTTAATTAATATATTAACTCTTAATTATACAAATTCATCACAACATTAGTCTCATCATGGCTACCCCCTTTCCATTAATTCTCACAATATTTAAGTGTCTAAACATAGTAACTATCTAAATAAAACAAATTCATAGGGGTCTTACGTCTTTCCCCACTTTTATAAAACACATTCCTCAATGTTCCCTCAATTCCTTCTTCTCTTAAGACAGAAAGGAGATGCCTCATCTTTCATTTCTACACTCGTTTCTTCAATACCAAGCGTTTCCACTTAAATTATTCCAAGCGATAAATCAAATCTGAAGCACACCTACCCTTTATTCATTTCGTGCTCCTTCTATAGCATGTTTCCATACATGCTAAACATGCATTTCCTATTTTGTATTCCACTTGCACCCAAAAGAACTATCCACATGCATCCAAACAAGGTTAGTAACATTGATATAGCATCAGAACAATACCTTAGATTATTTTTCATATATTTATTCACAACTATAGCAAGTGAATCTATGGGTATTATTTAATGCAACATTTAGAATATGGAATTGCCACTATTACTTTCATATTTATTACAAAGAAGGAACAATAAGTGTTGGACTACTTGCATCCTCTTATTTTATGACATTACTATGATACCATTATATCAAATATGCAACTATCATGCATACTTAAATGTAATACAATCTATTATCATAACTACTTCCATGATGGTTATATTTTTCCACATTCATTTCAAAGTGGATCTAGTCAAGTCCATTGTGATGATTCTACTACTTATTTCCATATCCTTCCACAAACCAATATAAATATGAGGGTAGAATTTAGAAATTCACAATACCAACATAGATAATTAAGCAATATTTTTATACACTTAAACACTACTTTTATGTTTTACACCTATCCACTATTTTATTTTAACTCACTTCCTTGAGTTTTCTAGTTTGGCCTGCAGTATATGTTAATTACGAAAATTATGTGGATCTTACTCCTGTGTATAACCATGTAGCTTTTCCTTTTTTTCATTTCTATGTGCACCATCACAGAATATGTTAGTAAAATTGTTTCATTTGTTCCAGACATCTTCACTTCTATGTGTATATATTTATTTTAAAACAATACATTACTAAGAAAATTTAATTTTAGGGATTTCCTTCATGGTTTCTCTACACCATTTAGAAATTATCTTCTTTAGGTTTCGCCACTTTCTTGGGCTACTCCAGGACTTCCTATAAATATTTGTAGTTTACCTAGTGACATCATTATAATCCTCCACTTTATAGTCATTTATTTTCAATAAAAATCTAATTTGTGATGTTTCTAACGAAACTACAATAATTCTCTCTCATCCCACAAAGATTTTGAGGCCATTTTATCTTTAATATTGATTACCTTTCACGTTTTACCTCTTGATTTTATCTTTGGTCCATTTTAGCTTTACTTATTTTTGTGTAAGGCTGATGATTTTTGCTTCGTTCTGCATTATCCTTAAGTGAGTTCATGTTTTTCTAGTTCCTTGGAGCACTTAAAATACCAATTTTACAATTATTTTCAACTTGATAGTCTCTAATTATTCTATATACTTTCTTATTTTTGTGATTCGTTTTCCTTCGTTTACCATTTATGGTGACATTCTACATATATATCACATATTTTGTAGGATTTTCACATATGTGACTATCCAAATTTATTCTGTTGTCTTCCATATATGTATCGAAGGACTATTTCATCCTTCACATATTTCCCATCAAGAAATTATTTTCCCTCTATAGGGCCATTGAAATTTCCCCTGAAGAATTTTCCTATATTTTTACTTGTTCTCCTACTTAAATTCCTACATTGGTTATATTCTATGTTCCAGTTATTGCAGTATTCAAATATCTAAACCTAGAATTTCTAGTCCAATATGGATTAAAGTTTCAAGTGTCCTCAATCAAGGAGGTCACAATACTATTTATCTAGTCCTTTGTAACATATTAGCAGTTTCTCCATAAATCATATTCTTGGTGATAAGTGTATAACATTTAACTCTCTTGATCTTTATTTATCTTTTTAGGGTCTATTTTCTTGATATAAATGGTTCAGTTGCTCCTATTTTAATATTTCAATAGGATCAAGGATACATGGTATTGTGTCATATTACTACTTATTAATTCCTCTTTATGTCATTCTCAGTTGGTCTTTTATACCTTAAAATGTTTTTTTTTTCTTTGTATGCTCTACATGCTCCTCGTCCCTAGGTCAAATATTCTCTTATCTTATTCTCCACAGAAATACATATTTATATATATTTATTCATGTCTATATTCTTTCCATAATATCCCAATTTCTACTAAACGATTCTTCCTATTGTATACAAAATTCCTTTTGGTACAATGGGTTCATATAGAACATTTTATTATAAAGTTCTAGTACCACTTGCTACTTCTTATTAGCCTCTAAGAATTACTCAAGCCTTTTACAATAATATGATCTACATTTCCCTTCCATTGTATCTCTTTTTAGAGCAGAATATTAGTACACCCATGAGTATGTGCAGTTCTATATATTACTTTCCTACAATTTTAAATACATGGTTAGTTTTTCAGTTTGTAGTTGCAATTTTTTTGTTTTTTTACCTCTCTGACATTGTCTTTATCATAGTTTCTTCTACACTCTTGTATCACCCTTGTTGGAGTTCAGATTTAATTCATTTTAAAGTCTATTGTCACCAATTTATATTACATCCCTTGATCTTCATGTAACAACCTTTATTTGGTTTCTCTTTGTATTATTTAGAGTCACAAAATGAAATCACTTATTCTGTTATCATAATTTATTCACCTTAGTTGCATGCTCAAAAGAACCGAGAAAAGGTTAGTTGTCTATAACAGGTCATGTAGGGGGTAACATTATTGAATTTGTATTACTTAACACTAGTATTTGGACAATCTCAATACACTTGTTGCATCTCTCTTCTTCCATACAATGATATTTAATTCTTCTTAGATATGATAAGGTACTTATATATTAGTAACTTTTTTTCCTATTTTCTTTGTATAACTGCTCTTTCTAGCTATCATCAACACATGTTTTTATTTTTTTATTTTTAATTTTTTACCATGGCTTTCTGAATATACACTTGATCCCTTAATATAATATTATTTTTAAATAGTCATACCTTATCACAACACTCGTATTCTAGCTATATCACTATCAAATATAATGTTACTAACATCTCTCATCCCCAACCTTTTCATCAATTGATTTACTACAAGTTAGTTTAGGTTTCTAATCTCTTACTCCTTCCAACATTCATGTTGTTGGGGGTTGCATTTCATCTATTTTCACACCTAGGTATGATCTATCTGGTTCTCATTCCTATCTTCTAACTGTGGATTGACCCATAGGCCTCAATTTTGAACCCACACCTCTCTCATATCTTACACTTGTGGGTTGGCCCATAGGCCTAAATATTTGAACCTATAGCTCTGATAACGTCTGTAACATCCCCGATTTGTTATTTTTATTTTTATGTTTTAATTTTTTTTTAATTTTTATTTTTTTTTAAGTTCTAGTCCAACTATATCAATTATTGATGTTATCATTATAAATTAAAGTTAAAAATGAAGGATTGGTAAAATATTCCTCCTTTACTCATAAAATTCTCACTGCTACTATTTCTTTATAGTTGTCATGAATCTTGTATCATATTTATTTTTGATAAGCAAGAGATGAACCTTCTATTAATCTAAATCGAATTACATAGTTTAAAAGTATCCCAATCAATAGGGACTGTAGAAAACTAGGGACCGAGGCCCACAAAGCCTTACAAGCATCCCACTAGGGGTCAACAAGGGGACCCACGATCTACCAAACTGCACCCAACAAAACAAACCCGATGACAACTAAAGAATGGGTCCACTAAACAAGTTCAGGTCTAGAACCCTTCAACAACACGCACGAACCAATCCCTGCCATTCAATACATAACCCTAATCCAACAACCATCAATGATATCGCGTGGACGAAAAGCGTGGAGGTTAACCGCTTAGTGAGGGTGGTTTCCTCTCACCTCTCGTGGCCACTTGTCATACACTGAGTGGAATTAGAGGCAACTTCCAAAAAACCAGATACCATCTATGTCCTGAGTAATGTACCATTTGTGATTTTGTACCCTACTACACCCAACAAAACGGGCCCAACAGGAACAATAGAATGGGTCCACTAAACAAGTTCGGGTTCAGAACCCTCCATCAACAAGCACAAACCAATCCCCGCTGTTGAATACACAACCCCAATCAAACGACCATCATTAATATCATGCGAACGAAGAGTGTGGAGGTTAACCACCAAATGAGGGTGGTTTTCTCTCACCTCTTGAAGCCACTTGTCACACACTGAGTGCAATCGGAGGCAACTTGCAAAAAACCAGATACCATTTGTGTCTTGTGCAATATACCATTTGTGGATTTGAGTCTATGGTTTCACGAAAAAACCAGAACACTCTATCACCAAATAAAGACTCTCCGACCTTTCTAGCTGACAATTCTGAGCCTTCCCCCTGGAGTCTCCATCAAAAACCTGTTGAGCCAAAAGCACACAGTGCACCAAATCTTTGGCGCTGCCCGAAACGTAACCTTCATCCTTCATCCAAAAGTAAACAGAGAAGTGGAGAGTAGACAAAACCAACAAACATAGATGACTTAGGTGATGCCATCCTCATGCCTATCTCCTGACTCCCTTTTCTCAGTATTCTTCATCCATAGTTCCAAATCTTGGTGGCTAGGAAGAAACAATCATCTCGCAGTTTTCTGTCTGGTAACGACTCCAAAGCACACCAAGAATCCTTGTCCTTATTGACCATTCCTTCCTTCGCCAACTGATCCACTAGCATGTTTGCCTTCCTTCTAGCCTATACAAATCTTATTGTTCTAATGGTTTGCAAGTGAGAATGGATGCAGTAAAAAATCTGCAGTAGCTTCTAGTGCTTCGACACTTTATCTAGAAAAGTTCATTGTGAATATTCTTGGCTGCTCTAATGATTAATTTTGAATCTTCTTCAATGATAACATTCTGTAGATTTTCCTCCACCAGGATCGCCAAGCATTGTTCTAATGCCATATGTTCAGCCATATTGTTGGTACCCTTTCCCAAGTGGCCATGGAAGATGTACTTTGTGTGCCCCTGATGATCTCTTATCGCACCCCAAAGCTAGCTACCCCTAGATTACCCTTAGAAGCTCCATCAATGTTTACTTTGAGGAAGCCTTGTGGAGGGGGTTGCCAACTACTGGCCCCTGCATTTATTGATCTCACTTCCTTTCTTGTTCCTTGAGGACTGATGGATTGTAGTCCTAAATTAAGAATAATATTCTCCTTGTGAGGCAAAGGAGGATCCTTAGGACTTGACCTCAAAAGGCTTTTAACTATTTCTTTAAGTTTCTTTTGAATTTGATTGATTATGTTCTGGGTCTCACTAGCTTTATTTTTGAAGATCCTCCTGTTGCGTTCTTTCCAGATATTCCAAATGACAAAGCCTGGAACTAGCATCCAAGCTTTGTTGATGATCTCATTCTCTAAGAAGTTCTTCCTCTAGCTTTTCAAAGTGTTGGTTATGTTGAGACTGTCCCTATCAGTTTGTCTAAAGCTTGAGGCCACCTAGTTCCATACCATAGCAGAGAAAGGGTAAAGGTTGAGAAGGTGTTCAATTGTTTCCTCATGTGAGCCACAGAGATGACATTTGGAAGGGCCAATGAAGCCTTTCTTTAGAAGGTTTTCCCAAGTAAGGATCTTTTTTTGATGCACCAGCGAAATGAATAGCTTTATTTTCATCTAGTGAGGAGTTTGCCAAGCTTCTTCCAAACTTCTTCTGTATTTACAAATTTAAAACCTATTACTACCTGTTTTGCTTCTTTGAGGTTAAAGTTACCTTCATTGTTCTTCCGCAATCTTATTTGGTCAGGTAAGGAGGAAACCAAAATTTTTCTATGCTCTAAATCCTGGGTAAGAGCATTTGCCTTGGCCCTCAACGGATTCTCATCGCTGTAACCTAGGTCCTTCCATTTTCTCCATTTAACATTATTACTTCCCTGGTCCCATAAATCTTTTACCAATAACAGACCTTTATTCTTTGTGTCTCTTTTGAGGGTTGCTAAGCCATTCCTATTTAGGATGGGTTCCTATTGCCAACTTTCCTCACAAAATCGAGCCTAATCCCCTGCTCGTATTTCCCAGAAACAGTGCTTTTGAAATATGCTTTTATTCTCCCAAGCAAGTTTCCAAATGTGTAAGCCTCTAATCTATCTTGACATCCTGATATGATCATTCTCCTACCAATCCTTGGCATATTTTTGTTTCCAAAGTTTTTCCTAGGGGGCATTCGGATCCTTGATCCATCTCCACCAGAGCTTGGCTCCTGAAACTTTACTAAGAGTTTCCGGGTCATGCAGCCATAAGTCACCATGGCTTTTGGGCCTACAAAGCTTGTCCCTGGCCACTAAATCCCACTTCTTCTTCTCCTCCCCTTTGCCCCGCAGAAATTCCCTTTGTATGCTCCTTATTTGTTATTTACTACCTTGAGGTGTAGGGAGAGCTGCAAGCATGAAAATTGGAATGGCCTGTAGGACCACCTATGTGAGCACAAGTCACCCTCCTAGGTTTAAGGATCTGTATGTCCATTTATTGATCTTATCCTGAAGCTTATTTAAAGTTGGTTCCCATATTTTCTTGCTTAGAGGTTTGTCAGTAAGGGGAATGTTGAGATATTTGGATGGTAACTCTTCCCTTTGAAAACCAAGAATCCTAGTAATGTTTCTTTGTATAGAAATATTGGTATCAAAGAAAAAAACTTTTGACTTGTTGAGGCTTACCTCTGTTCCTACTACCATAGCAAAGTCGTCTAGAATGTTTTTGATTACTCTTGCTTCCTTAACTGTGGGGATGCCCTGCAACATAGTATCATCCACAAATTGTTGATGAGTGTTAGCCTACCCATCCTGGGTGAGCTTAATACCCTGAATTTGACCAGTAATATTTTCCATTTTGATTACCCTACCTAGACTTTCCATCATGAGGATGAAGAGGAAAGGTGAGAGCGGATCTCCTTGTCTGAGCCCTATGGAAGGTGAGAAGGTACTTGAAGGCACTCCATTAAGTTGAATGGAGAAGCTGGTTGTGGTGACTAGTGCCATAATCCATCTTATCCAGTTATGGTCAAAGCCATAGGCTTTTAGAATAGCTCTGATATAAGACCAGCTAAGTTTTTCATAGGCTTTTGCAAGGTCCAATTGAATGATCATGCCTGGTTGCTTGTTGCAATTAAGAGAGTGTATTACCTTATGTTCTTGGATGATGTTGTTGAGAATTTGTCTTCCTTCCACATAGCCTATTTGTTCTTCTGAGATGAGGGAAGGTAGCAGGGGCTTGAGTCTGTTAGTTATCACTTTGAAGATGATTTTATACACCACATTGCATAATGCTATGGGCCGAAATGCATCCGAAGTCATAGCATTTTACTTTTTGGGGATTAAGGCTATGAAGGTGGCATTTAGTGCTTTCAGAACCCTTTTGGATTTTCTCATATCTTCTACAATCTCAAGGATGCCCTACTTGACTGTATCCCAACGGGCTTTGAAGAAGTCTACATTGAATCCATTCGAGCCTGGTGCTTTTCGACTTTGCATTTCCTTAATCACCTCACTGACCTCCTCTTCTGAGACCAGTCTGTTGAGATTGTGGTTGTCCTCTCTGGTGACCAGCTTGGGAATATACTGGGAGAATTGATTAATGTACCTGGATCTATCCTCCAAAGGCTCCTTTGCAATATTGGAAAAGTGTTTAACTAGACCCAATTCCATGTCACTATGAGATACAAGTTCAATACCTTGAGAATCCTTAATCTTTGTGATTCTGTTGTGTGCCCTGTGTGCCATAGTGGATTTGTGAAAGAACTTTTTATTTCTTTCTCCCTCTTTGATCCATTGAATTCTAGATTTCTATCTCCAGAAAATTTCCTCTTGCAGACAACGATCTTCCCTTTCTTCCTGCAGAGAGTGAGTTAGTTTTTTCCTCTCTTCATTGAAGCCATCTGTGATATTGATCTGATTGATTTCCTATAATTTCTACTGATTTTCTATTCGGGCCTTGAGGATATCCCCAAATTGCTCTCTGTTCCAAGATTTGAGTTTGGATTTGATATGTTTGAGTCTCTGCTGGAGGATGAACATTTTCGTCCCCTGTATATTTAACTCCTCTCTCCACCATTTATCAATGTTATAGATGAATTTTGGGTGAGAAAGCCAAGCATTTTTTAACCTGAAGGGCCTGTATCTCAGAGTGCCCATAAAGGTAGCTTCTACCTGAACTGGCCAGCGATCTGAACCACCAAAGGGTAGAATGGAAGCGGTGACTACCAGTCCAGTGAGGAGGAGATCCTCAGAAATAAGAACTATGTCAAGTTTGGTAGCCACTTAAGAAGCCCATCCCCATTTGTTGTTCCAAGTGAAGGTTCCATTTATAGTTTCAGTATCCACTAGTCCCATGTTCCTAATGAAATCCTGAAAGGCTAACTCTGCCTAGCTATCTAGTACCTCCTTTTTTTTCTGAAAGAGATCTTATCATGTTGAAATCAGATATGGCTATCCAAGGGATATTAGTATGTCTTTCTCTTAGATCTTCCAGAGAGATAAGAATCTTGATTTTATTTGCTTTCTTCTAAGGCACATAAACATTTGTTATCATGTAAGTCTCCTTATCACCCACAAGACTACACACCAAAGATAGATAGTTACTAGATGCTTCAGCCTACAAGATTCCAAATTCTTGTGGATCCCACAGTGTTAGAATCCCCCCTGCCGAGTTATTTGCCTTAACCTCTAAATACTCATACTTGATTAACCATTTACTATGAATTTCTCTTATTCCTTCCATTGAACATTTAGTCTCTTGAATAAAGACCATATCTAGTTTTTCCTCTTTTATTCTATTACTCAGATTCCTTTGTTTCCTTCTACTACCTAAACCTCTAATGTTCCATGTTGTAAGCTTCATTAAGAAAGGTTAGTGAAGGAAGAGCTAGTAAGATCTTTCATCTTACCTGAGTTAATCAGTAGTTGTCCACATTCGTTTAGCAGTTCATTCTGTCTTTTCCTTCCTTGTTTCCTTCTTGAGTTCTTTGGAGATTGTAGCAGTAACTTCTCCATCCTTTTGACCCAACTCTACTCCTAGCTTTCATGGTTTCTCTTGACACCAGTTCCCTTTGATTGAGACCTCCATAGAAAGAGCCATTGAACTCTATCGTAGTCTTCTTTTGGCAATGAGTCCACTCCTTTGTTCCTGCCTTGTTCTAGAAATAGTTCTAGATCCAGATTTTCCTTGTCTAGAATCTCCTGTAGTTCATGGTCCTCTATTCCTGCCTCACTTCGAGTCATCTCATAGCCTTTCCTTATCTCCATGCTACTTGGTAGATCCTCCTTTGGCTAGTTGTTTATTGTGATATCCTCCATTTCAGCTTTTGTTTCCTGCTCCTTATATGCATTCTCCCTATAGTAGACAATCTCCACATTCTCCTCTACTTCCTCTAGGATTTTAAAACTATTGTGTCTGGTATTTCTATCTTCAAATATTTTCTTGTGTGGTTGTTTACCCCATTTCCCTTTGGCTCCAACCTTGGTAAAACCCTCCTGATCTTTATCCATAGAGGTTTTCCCATTGCCTTCCATATTGTTTGTTGGGGATTCTCTAAATAGATGTCCATGTTCATGACATTTGCGGCATCTAAAAGGTATGTGCTCATAATCCACCGTTTGCACCCAATCTTCATCATAAACCTCTAAAATGATTGCTTCTTGAAGGGCTCCTGATAGATCCATTTCCACACATATTTAGGCAAAGGAGGTATATTTACCTTTGAGAGTTGCCCCTGATATCATCAGAAAATGCCCCAGCTTGTTACCTATGGTTCTCAATGATTTTGGTAGCTAGTAATGCAGAGGTAGTGAGTATAATCTGATCCAAATTGGTACAGATGTAATTTTTTCCCATTTCAGGACAAAGTTCATCATCCATGGCCACATGTAGAGTCTTGCCACAACATAGAAATAAGGTCCCCTTTCAAACACTCTGTCTTTGTCCTCTAGGTTTGCGAACACCATTGTGAGGAAGCCCCTAGAGCCCGGATGTAAATGTATTTTTCCCTTTGGCTTCCAGTGGCCTCTAATCCAGATATGTAAGGCTCTCTCCATTGGCCATAGCACCATGAACTTGGAGATAATTGCATGCTCTTTCATATGGGCCGTATGTGCTTGAATCACTGGATCACTCAATATGACCGAGGGGATGATGCTCGATTTGGGTTTGTAGACTCCCTTGGTTCTTGTGGAAGTCGTTTTTCTGCTTCCACCTTCCTTCTCCTTTTCTTTACCTGTTTCCTATTGGTCCCCTTCTTGACCCTGAGATTCGTTTCTTCCAACTGTCTCCTTACCTCTTGCTTCTGAACTCCTTTCCGCCGGTTTTATAAAATGCCTCCCTACTGCTTCCTTGCTCCCTTCTGTGACTACCTGACTATAGGAAGGAGTAGCTCTCCCCCCTATGTGTCCCACCATGGAATCCTAATACAAAACCCTAGCATCAACTTTGATCCTTGTTCAGGTTCTTCCTCCTAGTAACATTTGCACATTTGAAATGTTGAGCACTTTTTTATAATCAATCTCGTACCATATTTTACTGACCTAGTTATTTTCCTAATTTATGTGTGCCATCTATCCCTCTATAGTTTTAATTCACCGACTCTTTAGAGGAGACATATATATTTTGGCATATATGGCTATAGCACTGAAACTATATAGATCATTAATGCGTATCATTAACATTTGAACATTAAGAATATGGTTTTGTCCCCATCTCTCGGTACACAATTTATTTTTCCTTACTTTTTATAATACCTTCTATTACCCTTTGTGGCATTCCTTAAGACACCATTTTATTTGTTTCCTTGTATGAATCTTCACTATACATTATAATGTGAATAGGGTCCAATGTTATTTTAAATTTCTTGTCAAAAGAGAAATATTGGATGACGAACTACACCTAGTTATTATTTGGGTGATAAGACTCCCCACCACAAGTTTATGCTTCGAACATTGGTTCAACTAATTTCCACATGCCTCTAATCCATTATAAACTCATGGATATCTAGATTAATGATAAAAAATTTGGGTTACATTAAATGCTCCCAATTCATTTATTGTTACCCACTTATCGATGGAATGGGCATTCCTTGGTTTTCACGAGACTATTTTTCCCAATTTCACATATGTTAATGAGGACCTATTGAAGCCTCAAAATTCCATTACAACAACATGGGGGATAACTACCCAGTCCGAACCTTCAAAGCAGTTCCTTTTCCGTTTGGTGTGGTGGATCCGACTGGGGATAATGGGACCAGTTTCCCAACAAGAATTGATATGATGATGATGTTGGGTTGATATAAGATATAATGGAAAATGGTTTAGCTAAAATGAGCTGTTTAAATAGTAAAACACATTCATCTATCTATTCTAATATTATCTTCATATATACTCAAGAATAACTTAACTCTTGTGATCTAAAAGATGTCTTAAAGAAAAAGGTAATACAGATCATTCAATTGCTATAAAATATGAAATCGTTTAAAGATAAGTATTTTAACTAAATAGTTAGGAAAAATAATTATGGAAAATATATCAATATATTGATTGATCATGTATCTAATAAGGAATTTGATCACGTTTAACTATAATTCAGATTTCCTACATAACAAAATATAAGAAAGATTACTACTAATTCATCAACTAAACACAATCATAAAGATAGAAGTACCAAATATGAAAGGTCCTACTCATGAGATCAACAATATTGATCCGTTTCTCTTCAACTAAATATACTCTAAGAGTACATAAATGAAAATTCAGTAGAATATGCTTCACTATCCAAGAAAATTAGATCTTGTTCCAATTATCTCATAAAAACATTCACAATAGTACAGAAGTGCAAGATCTTGCAAAGTGTTTTTGATAAAATCCTAGACCTTCTTGCCTTGTCCATATTCTTTCCAAGAAACGAATTCTAATATCTTCTTATTTAGCTCTTAATATTCTAATATTGGATCAATAACTTGATTGTTTAATTGTCACTTGATTCACAATAGGGATTGATCAATGAGATTCTTTCACAGAATATTTCTTGTTGATGTGCCAAAAGAGAATTTAATTCAAGTGCCTCTTTAATGAATTCATCTATTTGAGGACTGTCTTTGAATTTATCCAGTATAGCCTGCATTTGGTGAATCTATGTGTTCTTCTCTACAATGTATGTCTGATGCTATATTGTCATTTTATCAAAATATTGTTCAAGTTGTGCCATTTGTATTTCTGCTTACCTATTGGTGCTTTGTCTTTCGTACTCAAGTTGTTGTTAAAGTACCTAAACTCTTTCTTCCTTTTCTTTAAACAAAAGTCAAACATCTGCTACCTTATCGATTATTGCAGTTGCATATGAACCTACAAATTGCGATATATTTGTAAGTTTTTCTAATGGATCAATGGGGGTGTCTCTCCACACTATCTCCATTGATTCACTTCCAAGAGTTTTTGCTGCCGGTACATCCAAATTTGTTTTCTTCCTTTGCATTTTTATTACAGCCTAATGTCTTCGGTTGTAGAATATGTCCATTGGTGGTATTTATTCAATATTTATAACAATTTCTGAAGTTAGGTGTTTCGGGATGACTTCAATATCTTGAGTAGTTATAATATCTTCTATTGTTGTTTCTGGATTTATAATCTGTTGAGTGTGTTGTGGAGTCTGAAATCCAGAAGTCCCTTCAAGATCGATCTATGTTTGGAGTTTTTTATTAAATTTCTCCCACTCCTATTCTATATTGATGACTGGGATCTTTTCTGTTTCAACCTGTGGGGAACTAGTCTCCATGTGCTCTTCAGTTGAGACCTTCTCAGTCGTTTCTTCAAGATTTTCCTCTGTGTCCTATTCAAGGTCTGCCTTGGGGCTTCCTTCTTTGTTCTCGGATTGGTGTTAAGGGTCTTTTGAACCTTTAACTAACCTTTCTTGTGATTCCTCATTACAATTGTGCTTGGAACTCTCCTCCACGCTTACGCTGGGAGTAGGTTCTCTTACTTCTTCAATTTGTAACAGATCCAAAGGGACCTGTTTGAGTCTTCTATTTTTGTAATTTTCGAATTATTTGATGTCCGTTGGGTCTAGTATTATTGATGCTAAATGTAAAACCTGTGAAAATGTCTCAGCTCGCTCAAAGAGATCATCAAACTTATCATCCTCATGAATGAATTGCCTGATTTTGACCATAGCAGTGAAACTCTTGTTCATCTTGTTGGGGTGATATTGTCTACCTGACATGGTAGCTAGGTTTAGAGATGTGATGTTCTGTATTTCTTTTGTCACATGTCCAAGATCATGCAATGCGAAAGAACCACATTGCAAAGGAAGGTTGGCTAGACGGATTTCTGCTGCTCTTTGAGGGTTTTGGTTATACCATCACCCATTGTTTGATAAGCAATCTATCATGTCAATAGTTTATCTGGAAAATAATATGGAAGAAAATGGGGAGTTGTAATACACCAAAAAACTGTGATATAAGAAAATAATTCCTCACCAAACCATCGTACGGCCGATAAGATGTCTATCTTTTCTTCCTATGAAATCCAAGGGGATTTCTTATTAAAAATGGTATGATAAATCAACAACATGATTCTATGAAATTTTTTATAATAATCGAAGCCAAACTGTGATTCCCACAAAATTTTATGATAAACATCGATAGGTGTAGGATCCTTTGAAGTCCATTTCTAGCCCATGTTTGGAAAATGTGAAAGAAACGTATAGCATCCATGACATAATCGCTCATGTAAAAGGGAGGGATAACCGGAGTGGAGAGAATTCTATTACGTCTCTATTATCAAATGGCCATGGCTAAATTATTCGACAAAATAGTACTCCAGTTCAAAATCATAGCATTTACAATTGCATCAATCAAGCGAACCCATTCAATGGCAAACTTGGTGGTATCATCTTTTCTAAATAGCCTACACAACATTGCAGCTGCAAAATTGTGTGGGGCTGACAGAGGTGCAATGGGGTACATACCTATTTTCTCGCATTTCAACTTGTTGGAGCCAGACCTCCAATTCTGCATAATGTCCCTTGGGTCTTCATTTTCCTCGGAAAAACGTTGAATAAGGGCTTTATCATAGATCTTTTGTGGTTGTCGTAGGTGGTACATTTGGCTCAAATTGTCTCGTTTGAATGATACCATGACATCTTGCCTGGAGTTTCTGAACATTTTGTCTGAAACATCCACATCATCAATAATCCATCTTAACATATCCATGTTTGGTAAGATTTTTGGCCTTGCAACAATCCTATGTAGCAATGAACATGTTGCTTCGAAGTAAGAAGCGTCAGATGAATCCGTGGCATATGTTGTTGCTTTAGTTTACATGGGCCTTGGATTTTCTTCCTCTAGTAAATGATACATTGCCTCCCAAGATGTAATCACACCATCCTTGTTATAGGTGGTATCAGAGAAGAGTGGTTGCATGTCTGATAGCTCAGGAATAGTAGCCTCTATGGTCTTTTTCCCTTTCTTAACCATTTCTGTGAGTGTTGTGTTCTTCGAAAACTTCCTGAAATTTGGGCAAATGGAGAAAACAAGATAAAAACACATAGCAGTAAATGTAAGCCAAAAAAAAATTAACACAGTAAATTCTATCAGAATGTAAGGATAGAGATTTTATTTCAAACATGAATAATAAAGATATCTATCATCTCGAGTTGTTAAACAAATAAATGCATTTAAACCTCACTAACTATGCATTGAGGCCTACACAAGATTTTCTTTATGTCTTCTCAAAATATCACATCACATGATTCAAAATTATATTTCCAATTGGTTTGAATTATGCGTGATACCGATTTTGCAATTGCAATCAATCACAATATCGAAAATAGAAAATTGCAAATATTGCAAATCACAAATCGCAATATCGGGAAGATCACAAATCACAAATCACAAATCAGGAGTAGACCAATTTAAAATTTCTTCTTTTTTTTGCGATTTGCAACTAGCGGCATAATTTTTAACTTTTAAAGCATGTTTCCTTTATGTGGAGGCTTATTTTATTAAAATATATATTTACAATATGTTGGACCTGAATGAAGTTTTATAATAGTTTTAATATTCCATCAGGTCCGAATCACATCACATTTCACATTTTCTTGTGGTGTGTATGTTTTGCACTCTTATAAAAGCTGCGATGTGATTGTGATAATTACTTTAAAGAATATCTTAAGCCTTAAGTATTATAAAAAGGTTGATGTTATCTTTGAGTCTTATAAGGGGGTTTCTCTTATCACATCTCGTGGATTTCGCCTCATGACTAACCTTTGTTACTTCAGATCCTGTGATTGGCGATAAAGTGGGAATGCCTAATCACAAGAAGACTTGGTTTGATATCTTAGTTTGTCTTTATTCCGAATGGTTTCAAAATGAAGCTCTTATTAGCTAAGTTTTTTGAAAAGAAATTAAAGGGTCTCCATTTATTAATACAATACTAACTATTAATATAATAAATGGTGGGGTCGTTGAATAGTACAATAATTGGAAATTCACTGGAAGAACCAGTTATCTCTCATAATTTTGAAATTTCTAAAACTTTCAAAATAAAGATAGTTCAGGAAATATAAATTGCATGAAATTTAAGATAAGTAACATTTCTCCAAATAAATAAAAAACTAACCTAATTATAATTCATTTGATATCCTCTTCAAAATGAAAATTCCTTTGTCTATATCAGTCTTTACTTAGTTTTAAAGATAAAGTAGAGCGATCTTTCAGATCAACTTTTAAATGTACTCTTTTGTCACAAGTAGAGCTTCTGTTGCAAGCAAGCATCCATAGCCTCAACAGGGTTACCTTTTAACCATCAATGATTCAGTGTCCCATCCAGATAAGAGTGCACTTTTTAGAGATAAATTCATAATCATATACTTATTCTCTTCTTGTTTCCCTTTTTTAAACCGTTTATTTTTTTCGATTTTTCTTTTTCATTTTTATTAATTAAAAGTCATTGTCTTCGTTTGGTGGCCAAATAGTGACAATGGCATTCACTAGTTGTAATTCAACTGAACAAGCTATCTCATGATGATACCCCTTGTCTTTTGATTAAAATAATGTCAAGCCGTTACCTTGTTTTGATATTCAGTATTGGTAGTGTTAGTATATTATTTCCCTATGAACATGGTAAGCAAGCTCTTAATGAGACCTCTTATCTTTCTAAGTTTTAGTATATTTTAGAATTACACTCTAAAAAGATAAAAGCTTACTGGATGGGGAGAATCATTGACTCCTTAAGACTTATGGATGGCAATTATAGAGTTGCAGATGCTTATTTGTGAAGAGTCTTTAGTTTGTTAAATATACTATTCTTGATTGATAATAGAACAAAAGTCCTTTTATAAAGTTGGGGTTTCACAAAGAATAAATAATTTTGGTGGAAACAAGTAGATTTTAGAGAGATAGAACCTAGTTAATTTTCAAATGTTATAATTATTTCCTCAACAATCTCTACTTGTAAAAGCAAAAAATAAAAATATTTCAAGAGATTTTTTATTTTAAGGCCAAAAGTAAATACTATTTAAATTTTACTTTCCTAGGAAAATTAAAGGCGATAGTGTACAAGGGATAAAAGAGGTTATCTCCTATAAAAAATATTTCTTCAAAATCTTCCCATTCACAGGTAGAGAATCTCTCTTAACTAATAAATCTTTCAATAGAAACATTGATGGGCTGGTCTTTTCTAGAATGTGAAATGGTTTAAGATAGATTCTTTGGAATTTGGTATGCTTACCTTTTTCCTCATGTGCTTTATCCCACTTCAATAAAAGGTCTCCAAGTTGAAAAGTTTTGCAATTATATAATTTGCATCAAAGGAAGATTTAACTAACTGTTGATGATGGACATGTATGATTTTGGTTTTCTCTCTTTCTTCTTCAAGTTTGAGGATTTGTGATTGCCTTAATTGCAAAGAAGAAGAAGGAGTTTCTTGAATAAATTGAACTAGGGCTAGAGAGGGAATAGATACATTTGTAGGAATGACAACTTCTTTCCCATAGACCATATTAAATGGAGAAGTGCCTATTGAGGCCTTCTATGTTATACAATCTTCCCATAGAGAAAATGTTAGAGATTTATACCAGTTTCTTTGACTCTGATCAATAGTTCATTTAATGATCCTAGTGAGGTTCTTATTTATTGATTCAGCTAAACCAGTTCCTTGAGGATAATAGTTAGCAAAATACTTAAGTTCAAAACCTCTTTTGACAACGAATTTTTTCATAGTGCTTCATGTGAAATATGATGCATTGTCAAACATCAGGGCAGTTGTTAGCCCAAATCTGGTAATGATAAATTGATCAATAAATTCGATAATGTTCTTAGAATTGGTCACCTTTAGTGTAATTGCTTCCACCGATTTAGTAAAGTAATTAGTTGTTGTGAGGATGTATCTATGTTTCTTTGAAGAGTGAGGAACGATCTCACCTATTATGTCCAGTCCCCATTGCTCAAATGGTTGTTCAATGTTGACCGGTTGTAATGGAAATGTGGGTTTCCTTTGTCTTCCAGCAGAAGTTTGACATGTTTTTCATTTCCTTACATATTGCTGTGCATCTTTGAACAAGGTTGGTCAGTAATAGCCAAAATGCAGGATTTTATGTGTTGTCGTTTCTCCTCCAAAATGTCCACCAGCTAGTCCATCATGGAGTTCCTGCAAAACCCTTTTTGCCTCAAATTTTTCAAGGCACCTTAGTAAAATAGAATCATAATTGTTTCTAAACAAAACATCACTGACAAATTTTATTTCTTTGCTTTTAATCTCAAAGCCTTTTTTATTTTGTAACTGAGCTACATAGGGGCATATCCATTTTTAAAATAAAAGATGAGATTAGCATATTGAGATTCAGTATCGTTGAGACTTACCTTAGATATTTGTATATCATCACCTGAATCTTCTTCAGCTGGAAGGTTGGATGCTCTAGCTAACATTCTGTAGAAACCTTCATCCCTAGCAATTTTAGTTGGTCTGATTTCAACATCATATTCTTGCAATGTTGTTACCCAGTTGGCCCATTTTTCTCCTACTTTTATTTCAACAAATAATTTCCTTATCGTTGAGAATGAAACTATGATTTTGGTGTGAGTTTTAAGGATAAATGGTTTGAAGTGCTTTTTTGGCTTAAGAACAGAAAAGGCTCATTTTACCATAGCAGATTAATTTAGATCGAAACCTTGTAGATTTGAACTAAAACACAAAATTGGTGATTCAATTTGTTTATCGTTGAGCTGTGTCAAAATGACAAAATATGACGCTTTTGATGCAATTGTATATAAAATAAAATGAGTGGAAAAAATGAGAGTTTTCAGGGAGGAAGCGTTGATAATAGCTTGTTTGATTAGATCAAATGCTTCTCTCTAATTCTGACCCCAATTGAAAACTAAATTTTTCTTAATCATAGATTTTAAAGGTAAAACTATCTGTGAAAAGTTAGGGATAAATCCTTTTACAAGGTTTATTTGACCAAAGAAGGGCTGCATGGATTTCTTATTATGGGGTAAGGTGATTTTGTCAATTTCCTTAATCCTTTCTAGATCAATATAAATACCCTTTTTTGATATGACAAACCCTAAAATCTTACCTTCACTTAAGGAGAAATAAGACTTCTTTGGATTGAGAGAGATCCCATGTTTTTTACATCGTTCAAATATCTGCTTGAGGTTGTTCAAATGGATACTTCTCTTCCTGGAATAGACAGTGATATCGTCCACGTAAATAAAAACTAATTTGTTAGTGAGTCCTTTAAAGGCTTTATCCATAGCTCTTTGAAATGTGGCACCTGCATTAATCAAACAAAAAGGTATTTTCTAATAAGCATATGTTCCTTATTTAGTTTTGAACGTGGTTTCTAATCTATCATCTAGATGAACCAAGAATTGGTTATATCATGAAATCCCATTAAGAAACGATATGAGCTCAGCACCATCTATTGACTGCAACACTTGTTCTATGGTTAGCAAAGGGAAATTGTCTTTCTGATATGCTTTATTCAAATTTCTGAAATCTATGCATATGTGAATTTCACCATTATTCTTTCTAACAGGCACTAAATTGGACACCCATTTGAATGCCTAACGTGAAATATGATTTTAGCCTTTAGGATTTTATTCAGCTATGATTTGATTTGAATTTCAAGGTTCGGGCGAATCTTCCTTAGCCTTTGCTGCACTGGTTGAAGATTAGAGATAATAGGAATGGTATGTTGTATGAAAAAAATATCATAGGTTTTGAGATCAAAATAATCCCAGGCAAAGATACCTTTGTATTTCTTCAATAATTGAATGAATGATGATATTTAACTAGAGGATATACCAAGGCCTAGATTAATGTTTAGAGGCTTTTCATCAGTTCCAAGCTTCAGTAATTCAAATCTTAGGGTCGAGCTTTGGATTTTGGCATTATTTACCTTCTTAAATCTGTCTTTGAGATCATAAAGATCTTTTAATTTGACTATAGATTTAGGTATCTATTTTTCTCAACTTTCTGCTTTAATTGAAGGTCATGCTCATTTTCATCTATGATTTGGTCATCGTATGACCCCTCTAATCTTATAAAATTTACAATATGATAATCATCATTAAAGACTCACCAATTAGTGACATTGTCACAAATGTATGGTCTAAAAATTAACTCAATTGAAAACCTATCAGGACTATAATCCTTAGATGGTATGAGTTTTGATGAAACCTTAGCCAATAGATCTACACTGGCATTTTGTATTCCAGGTAAAGGAGAAATATTCAATGCCAAAAAATGAGATGTAATATTTTGGACTAATGATTAATAATGCTTAAGATGCCCAGAAAGGCAATGAATAGTATTTCTTACGTATTTAATGATAATTTCTGAATCTCCAAAAACCTACAGATATTTGATGTCAAGGCCAATTGTTTTGTATAATCCTTGAAACAATGCCTCATATTCTGTAGTATTATTTGTACATTTGAAATCTAATCTGCAAGCTAACATTATTTTTTCTCCTTCTGGGTTGATTAAAAGGCAACCACCTCATGCACCATCATTAGATTTGGAACCATTAAAGTATAAAGTCCAAAATAAAGTACAATCTACATGTTTATTTACAAAATTTTTACACTTGGAAGTATCTGCCTGTGAGAAATTTTCAATCTATGAAGTGATAACATTATCAAAAAAGGGAGACCAATGTGCTTTAAAGTTACCTAAATATGACTCAGATGAATAGTTTCCAATAATGTTATTATTGAATCCTATTGACTCATTATCACCTCCAAATTCGGTCACTGTGTGTTTCATATGTTTTTCTCGGTCAACTCAGATTTAATTTGGGTTTCCATTATATGGCAGCCACATGTGAGACCAGTCCGTAGAAAAATATCCATGAAGTTTCTCACACCAATCTCTACATAGAATTAGACCATAGAATTCAAGAATGTTAGAAATGAATATATCAATTATTTGACAGACTTTAGGATTTGAGGAAAGTCGAATGCTAATTGAATTTATTTCTCATAAGACCTATACCTTAGTTCTGTCAAGTTGAACTATGTGAACAACAAACTTTTGAGGAGTGATGTTAAACTTATCACAGACTGTTGTCGGCATTAGATTAGAAGAGGCTCCCAAGTCAATCAAACAATTGTGAGGGTTTCTATTGAAAATTTTGTAAGTTAAGAGGAAAGGAGGTGTGTGAGAGAGATTGGTCACCGACAAGGATATCGTTTGTAGGATCAACCCTATTTGAGGGAGTAGGGGGTTTACGCATGCCTTTAGTAGCTTGAGATACAACAACAAGAGGTAGGGGCGAAGTAGGAACTTCGTTTATTTCTCTAAGAAAAAATTTCTGCTTTTGCTTTAGTTTTCTAAGTTCATGTAGCGAAATATTGGCCCTAGTATTCTTCATGTCTTCCAAAATATTATACTCCATGGTATCAGTAACTATTAGGGTCTTTGATGTAGATGGAAGGTTTCATGAAGATGGATTTGGTTGTGAACCCTTAGGAGAAGAATTTTTGCTGATTTCCTTTTCCTTAGCGATAGGAGTTGAAGTTTTCTTCTTTTGGTTTGACTAAGTTGTATCAACAAGCCCTTTACTTCTGGTGCTAACAGGAAAAGCTTCTTGTTTTTCTTTGTTTGGAAGGATAAAGTTCCACATCCAATTTAGTTCAACCGCTTCTTCTTCAGTTTCTTCATTGATCATAGCGTTCTCTTCTTCCTCTTCTTTTAAGTCAAACTGAACATTAGATATGGTATTTGGTGGTTGAGAACTAGAAGAATGATTCCTCCCAAAAGATCTGAAAGGTTTTTTATCAGAAGAGGATTCAACAACTTATTTCTTCATTTCAACCATTTCATTAGACATGGCTTTCAATATGTTTTGAAGGACTTCAATATCAAAAGGATATTTTGGGGCTTTGTTTTTAGAGTCGTCTCTAAAAGTAACTTTTTTATATTTTCTATTTTCCTGAGAAATCTTATTTTCAAGAAAAATTATGTGTTTCTCTACAGACAGCGCTTCTTTCATGTTCTTGGCTAATGTGGCCAAATTCGCTCTATCTACAAAAAGGGATATATTGTAACGAAGGGAAGATATGTGCCACTTAATTTGAACATCAACACTAGGGGCTGACACAGTTGGAATTTTATTGAGTAGTTTGTTGAATTGAGAGTTGAAATCTTTGACCTTTTCTTCTATTTTAGCCTTAATATTAGACAATCCATTGATGAGTTATGAAATGGTTCGGTCATCTCCAAACTTAGCTGGGAATTGTTCTTCGAACATATCCCAGCTAGTTATGGAGCAAGGAGAAAACAAAAAATACCAAGATCTTGTTGATCGTTTAAGAGTATATCAAAATAATCTAACGACATAGCCTTCTTCATCGAATCCACTTAAATTGATGGCCAACATATAGTTATGGAGATGTCCCTCTGTTGCTAGTCTATGATCAGGATTAAATTTGGGCAACCATCTTTCAAGGTGCTTAGGAAGAGGGTGAAGAGGAGCTACCATTGCTACAACACAGGGACTATTCCATGGGTGTACTTGCAGTGGAGGTTGTTTTCCTGCCATCAGTTTTTGAATGGATGAGATGATAAGAGTGGTTTGAGTGAATGAGGATGTGGATGGAGTTTGAGTTGAAGAAGAGTTAGGTTGGGTGCTTGGATTAGAAGAAGTAGCACTAGTAGTTGTAATGGAAGTTGTTGGAATGAGTGGAGGGAATGAAGGGGTTCAAGGTGGGGAATTGGACAAAACCTCACTAGTGGATGTTTGTAATTCACACTTCTTGGTTTTCTTTCAGAAAGAAGATATGGGAAATTCAAAAGGAGGAATTCTAGTCTTCTTGCTTTGAGAACGAGTCAAGATTTGTCTTGGTTGTAAAATAGAGGAAATACTTCCTTCGTATGACTGAGAACTTGTAGGCTTTACAGCTAAAACAGAGATTTTCTATAACTTCTCTATCAAATTTTGAACTTCTGTGGATTCAGGGATCTAGTCTGAAGAAGGTATTCTCTAAGATTCACTAGGAGATTTAGGGGAAGTTTGTTCAACTTCTGATCTCGAGATGGTAGTTCTTGATGGGGATCAAGAAGTTAGAGGAGATCTAGAATGGGAGTGACTCTTAAGATGAATTTTTGCTTTATAATCATTTCTCTTTGCCATTCACAGTCAAGTGCTCCGTTTAGCACCAAAATGTTGAAGCCCAAGAATTCCATTGCAACAACATAGGGGATAACCACCCGGTCCAGACGTTGAAAGAAACTCCTTTTCTATTTGGTGTGGTGGCTCTGACTGGGGATAATGGGACCAGTTTCCTAGCAAGAATTGACATGATGATGATGTTGGGTTGATATATGATATAATGGAAAATTGTTTAACTAAAATGATCTATTTAAACAATAAAACACATTCATCTATCTATTCTGACATTGTCTTCTATATACCAGGGAATAACTCAACTCATGTGATCTACAACGATGTCTTAAAGAAAAAGGTAGTAAAGATCATTCAATTTCTATAAGATAAGAAGTCATTTAAATATAATTATTTTAACTAAATAGTTAGGAAAGATAATTATGGAAAATATATCGCATTTATCAACTGATCGTGTATTCAATAAGGAATTACAATTGAAACATTTATACAAAATTTCTTTGATGTTTAACTATAACTCATATTTCCTACATAACACAATATAAGAAATATTACTGCTAATTCATGAACTAAACACAATCATAAAGATAGAAGTACCATATATGAAAGGTCCTACTCATAAGATCAGCAATATTGATACGTTTCTCTTCAACTAAATATACTATAAGAGTACAGAAATACGAATTTAGTAGAGTATGTTTTAATATCCAAGAAAATTAGATCTTGTTCCAATTATCTCATCAAAACATTCACAAAAGTATAGAAGTTCAAGCTCTTGCAAAGTGTTTCCTGATAAAATCCTGGACCTCTTTCTAAATTCATGAGAGAGGTTTAAATAATACACATATGTTTAAAAAATAGATTATTACATAAAAAGCTGGGCAGGATTCAAACAACCTTGCTCAAAATAAGTGAAACAAAGACTAAAATAAAAATAAAATGATGACAAACTTCTTCAAATTGAATGGTCCTATTCAGCCATTTGGTTCTTGAGCTAGCAAATGTCTACCATTGGCTTAACCTAGAGAGGTTGGAAAATTCTAGATCTCAATTGTCCCGTGAATAGATCATCAGTGAGAGGTGCAACCATGTTTTGAGAAGAATTAGTTAAACAATGTAGAGTCATCCAATGACTTTGTGGTTTTATTAAAAACCACCAATAGGTTTCCCAGTCAAGCTTAGACATTTGCTTGATTCCCTCTGCATTTGTCTGGGTGGTTTTTTTCCACTATTCTTCTAGTTGTTTAATGTCTAGGAGAGATTTTGTATTCCATTCTCTGATAATAATGACAGTGTGGAGGTTTATGTTGAAAGCCTCAATGATGTTGTTTGTTGTACTAGTTTCTCTTGTTGTTGCCCTTTCTGCTTGTTTTAATTGTATGTCCCAATCTACGAATAAGATTTCCTTTTGGGACTCTTCGATCTTTGGTAGATCGACCTTTTTCCTTATTTAGATTCTTGCTAAGAAATGAATTACGATATATTCTTATTTAGATCTTCATATTCTAATCTCTGATCAATAACTTGATTGTTTAATTTTTCACTTGATTCACAATAGGTATTGATTAATGAGATTCTTTGACGGAATATTTCATGTTTCTATGCCAAAAGGGAATTTAATTCAAGTGTCGCTTTTAAGAATTCATCGGTTTGAGGATTTCCTTTGAATTTATCCAGTATAGCTTGCATTTGGTGAATTTGAATGTTCTTCTTTACAATGTTTGTCTGATGCTCTAGTGTCATTTGCTCAAAATCTTGTTGAAGCTATGCCATTTGTACTTCTGCTTTCCTATTGGTGCTCTATCGTTCCTGATCAAGCTTTTGTTCAAGAAGCTGAACTCTTTCTTCATTTGCTTTAAGCAAATGTCGAACTTCTATTGCCTTATCGATTGTTGTAGTTGCATAAGTGCCTGCAAATTGTGATATCTCTGTAAGATTTTTTGATCGATCAATGGGGGTGTCTCTCCACACTACCTCCATTGGTTCACATCCAAGAGTTACTGTTACCGATACATCCACTTTTTTAGTCCCTTGCCCTTTTGCTACAACCTTATGTGTTGGGCTATAGAATATGTCCAGTGGTGGTATTTCTCTAATCTTTAAAAAAAATTGAATTTGGGTGTGCCTAGATGACTTCAATATCTTGAGTAGTTACAATCTCTTATATTGTTTTTTTTGGATTTATAATATGTTGAGTGTGTTGTGGAGTATGGAATCCAGAAGTCCCTTTAGGACCGATCTTTATTCGGAGTTTTTATTAAATTTCTCCCACTACTGTTTCAGATTGATGACTGGGATGTTTTCTGTTTCAACTTGTGGGGAATGAGTCTAGATGTGCTCTTCATTTGAGACCTTCTCGATCATTTCTTCAAGATTTTCCTCTTTGTCCTATTCAGGGTCTTCCTCGAGGCTTCCTTCTTTATTCTCGGATTGGTGTTCAGAGTCTTCTAAACCTTGAACTGACTTTTCTTGTGATTCATTATCATAATTGTGCTTGGAACTCTTCTCCAGGCTTACGCTGGGAGTAGGTTCTCTTACTTCTTCAATTTGCAACAGGTCCAAAGGGACTTGTTCGAGCCTTCTATTTCTGTGTATGTGGAATTCTTGAGGTTTTTTGGGTCTAGTCTTATTGCGGCTAAATGTAAAACATGTAAAAATGTCTCATCTTGCTCAAAGAGATCATCAAACTCACCATCCTCATAAATGAATTTCATGATTTTTACCATAGAAGTGAAACTCTTGGCGATTTTCTTGGGGTTATACTATCTACTTGGCATGGTAGCTAGGTTTAGAGACATGATGTTCTATATTTATTTTGTCGCATCCCCAAGATCATGTAATGCCAAAGCACCACATTGCAATGGGAAGGTTGGCTAGATGGATTTCTTCTACTCTTTGAGGGTTTTGGTTATGTCATCACCCATTGTGTGATAAGCAATTTCTCATGCGAGTAGTATATCGAGAACATAATATGGAAGAATACAGGGAGCGGTAATACTCAGGAAAACTCTAATATAAGTAAATAATTCTTCACCAAACCATCTTTTGACTACCAAGACGTTTATCTTTCCTTCCTATGAATGCATGGGGGCTTTCTTATTAAAAATGGCTTGATAAATCGACAACATGATGCTATGACAAATTTTATAAAAATGGGAGCCAAACTGTGATTCCCACAGAATTTTATGATAAACATAGGTGGCTGTAGGATCCCTTAGAGTCCATTTCTAGCCCATGTTTGGAAAATGTGAGTAAAAAATTATAGCATCCATGACATAAGAACTCTATTCTCTAATGGCCATGGCTAAATTATTTGGAAAAATAGTACTCCAGTTCAAAGTTATAGCATTTCCAATTGCATCAATCAAGGGAACCCATTCAATGGAAAACTTGGTGATATCATCTTTTCCGAATAGCCTACACAACATTGCAACTGCAAAATTGTGTGGAGTTGACAGAGGTTTGATGGTGTACATACCAGTTTTCTTCCGTCTAAACTTACTAGAGCTAGACCTCCAATTCTGCATAACGTCCATTGGGTCTTCATTTTCCTTGGAAAATTTCTCAAAAAGGCTTTATCATATATCTTTTGTGGCTATGGCAGGTGGTACATTTGGCACATATTGTCTCCTTTGAATGATCCCATGACGTCTTGCCTGGAGTTTCTGAACATTCTATTTGAAATGTCCACATCATTGATAATTCATATTACCATACCCGTGTATGGTAATATTTTCGGCCTTTGAACAATCCTATGTACGAAAGGACACGTTGCTTCAAAGTATGAAGTATCAGATGAATATTATGGCATTTGTTGTTTCTTTAGTTTCCAAGGGCTTTAGGTTTTCTTCCTCTAGTAAATTATACATTTCCTCCCAAGATGTAGTCCCGCCATCCTTATTACAGTTGTTATCATAGAAGAGTGGTTGCATGTCTAATTGTTCAAGCACAATAGCCTATGCAGTCTTTTCCCATTTGTTAACCATTTATTTCAGTGTTGTGTTCTTCGAAAATTTCTATAAATTCGAGCAAATGGAGAAAATGGGATGAAATCACAGAGCGGTAAATGTAAGAGAAAACACAATTAGCACAATAAATTGTGAAAGAATGTAAGGATGGAGATTTTATTTCAAACACAAATAAGAAATATATCTATCATCTCAAGCCGTTAAATGAATAAATTCATTTAAACCTCATTAACTATGCATTAAGGCCTACACAAGATTTCCTTTATGTCTTGTCAAAATATCACATCGCATGTTTCAAAATGATATTTCCAATTGGTTTGAATTATGCGTGACACTGATCTTGCAATTCTGATGAATCATAATATTGCAAAGATCACAAATCGTAAATCACAAATATCACAAATTGCCATATCAGGAAGATAGCAAATCAGCAGTAGACCAATTTAAAGTTTCTTTGATTTTTTGCAATTTGCTATGAGCGGCATAATTTTTACCTTTTAAAGAACATTTCCTTTATGCAGAGGCTTATTTCATTAAAATAGATATTTACGATATGTTCGACCCAAATGAAGTTTTATAATAGTTTTAATATTCTGCCAGGTTCAAATCACATCACATTTCACATTTTCTTATGGTTTGTATGTTTTTCGCTCTTATAAAAGCTACGATGCGATTGCGATAGTTACTTCAAAGAATATCTTAAGCCTTAAGTATTATAAAAAGGTTAATGTTATCTTTGAGTCTTTTACGGGGGTTTCTCTTATCACATCTCGCGGATTTTGCCTCATGACTAATCTTTGTTACTTCAGATCATGCGATTTAGGATAAAGTGGGAATGCCTAATCACAAAGTGACTTGGTTTTATATCTTAGTTTATCCAAATTTTTATTCCAAATGATTTAAAAAGGAAAACTTTTATTCATTAAGGTTTTTGGAAAAAAATTAAAGGGTCCCCATTTATTAATACAATACTAACTATTAATATAATAAATGGGGGGTTGTTGAACTAAGTAAATATATCCATATCCATATAAACCCTTATGTACATGATTACATTGACATTATAATGGTAATTACATATCTTTCACAGCCTTGGTTTTGAACAGATAGTTTTAATGTTAAATTAATGATGTATTAATGAGGCTCCGAGTTCTGTCACACTTGAAACTATGGTCACTTACCACGTTTGTTAGCCCATGTGATCTTCACATGGAATGAGAAGTACATCCACTATGGACGTCTTAGATGAACTTATTTTAGTGTGACATCGACCTCTTTCTAGGGTTAACCAAGACCACTTTTCTCCTATATTGACACACCATTTCACTTATGCAACATATTTGAACATGGCTAGAGTGCCATTCAGAAAATTTGCAAGGTGTCTTGGCTTCCTTGAGCCACCCATTTCAATTTCAAATGAAGGTTCGACTATTACATGGGTTATCAACCAATATTTCCTCCATCGCTTATGAGGTAAAGGTGTTACATTGTTTATTCTCTTCATGGTTTTGCTTGTGTTCCCTTTTAGGATAAACCTTGTCGTAAACAAAGTCTTTCGGTAGATATCACATGAGAAAATATTTTGGCCAATGCGTTTCAAACCAACAAGTGTGGTTCATCATCAAGACCAGATGAAGAGGTAGACCATTTCTCTCTATTTAAGCCTTTGCTATGGTCTGCCTCTTCATCTAGTGCTGATGATGAACCGCACTTGTTGGTTCGAAATGCGTTAGCCAAAAAATTCTCTCATGTGATTTCTACTGAACGACTTTGTTTAATTCATTATGTATCACAAAAGCTTGAATAAAAAAAATCTTGTATTATTCATTTGTTTTCTTTCTTCTCATAGGTTCGTCTATAATGTCAAAGGCACATCCTTCTGAGTACTTTGCACTTATTTTCTTACAGAGACGATTGTCCTGGATAATTATAACTTATTACCTTTAAACTCTCTTGAAATCAGTATTAATTTCATTCATTAAACATTGATTAGTCAATTTGTTTTTTATTTTCTATGGTAAAACACATTACTGAAGTTTTATTTGCAATCCATAAATAGAGTAGTGTTATCATTTCTTCCACAAGCTTATTATGAAGGGGAAGAAAGTCAAACTTTTGTATCAGGATGAATTTTTAAGTTTCATCCCTTCCTTTTCAGGGTGGGATTATGTGTTTCAATCCCTCATTTTCGTCTTTCATTCCGTAATCGTTTAATTTTTTATTTCCATAATCATTATATTTTTATACTTCTAATGCCAAGTTTTCGTTTTTGGATGAGGGATTATATCGATATACCTTCATTCTTTCATCCTGGTTATATTCCTCTACAAATTTACCTTATTACTTGTTGGCACAGGTTGCTCTAAAGAAGATGCATCCAATTCTTTCGTGTATATTCATAATGGTAGAAACCCATCTCTATTTTTTTAATTTTTTTTTTTAAATGTATCCACTTCCACTCGGCTTTTCTTCAATATACACACTCAATTACAAGTTATTTTTGGGATCTTACTGAGTTTTTACATATAGCTTATCAACAACTCACTTAAAATCCAACGATTTGAGTTGATCTCGATGCTTGACTATGTATTTTCTTTGGTCATAGGTCGTCCTTTTCTCACACTCTTGTATTATGAGTAACTACACTAGAATCTGGCATGCAGTTTCAACTCAAGTTTCAGAGTCAAATACTACCTTTTGTTAAAGTTTTTCTTTGTTATATATATATGGTTTGGCCCTAGCCTGATTCAACACAACCATTATCGTGAGGGGCTTGAAGTGTAAAGAGTACGACCTTGGCCACGACTGAAATAGGCTACCATTAAATTTCGTAGCCTGACTCCTTTTAGACATGCGAGAGATACTCATAAAATTTGTTAATGGAACTAACATATAATTCCTTTATCATAAAATAAAACGGTTCTATGTTTTTCGTATGCTTTCCAGTTTTTCTGGAATTTGAATGCGTTACTCGTTTTTATATATATATATATATATTTTGTTGCACCGGTGTACATACTTTATCTATGGTTAATGGCACCTTTCGTGACCAGGGTTTTCAATTTTAAATTGACCCCTATTTCTTTTTTTGCATTACTAATATCCTATATGCTCAGTGTGTTACAATATTTGATAGAATTAGTTTAATCTCTCTACATATGTGTGTGTTTTTTTTTTAAAGATATTACAAATCCCTTAAGACCCAAAACTAGTCCACTATTCATACTAGATATATCTAACCAATGTGATTACCACCTTATGACCGTACCCCTGATTTTATTTTACTTTGTAATGGAAATCTATTCAATGGAGCGTAATGTTCGGTAAAGTATTTTCTTACACTTCCAGCTTTAGTTTGTTCAAGAAAATTATTTCTATACATCTTATGATAACTCCTTTTTCATTTTTTCACTTATTAATGATTTCCTCAACCCTTCGTTCCTTTTCGACCACTTTCTACAACCATTTTGTTTACATGAATACATGTATATACTACTGCAATTTATTTGGTTCTGGTACTATACATCTTATGATAACTCCTTTTTCATTTTTTCACTTATTAATGATTTCCTCAACCCTTCGTTCCTTTTCGACCACTTTCTACAACCATTTTGTTTACATGAATACATGTATATACTACTGCAATTTATTTGGTTCTGGTACTACTCTAGTTTATTTTTAGTTAGACTTGTTAACAAAAGCTTCGATTTATGTACCAAATTAGAATCACATAAATACTCCATGTTTTATTACTAAAAATATATATATGTAATTACATTCCATTTTATAGATATTTAGTTCACAGATTTGAATGAAATATGTTACGTTTTTAAATCAATAAAATAATGACTACAATAATACATAGTTTTCTCTTTGGAGGGGTAGCGTATATTTCAAATTCACTCTTGCTCTGATAATAATACACATAAATACAATATGAAATTTAATTTCCTTTTGTAAAGGAGATAATTTCTCCACACCTAAACATTATATATCCTTGCTCTTCACACAGCGCAATAGTTTTTCTTTCTATTTTTATTATTTAGGATGTAGCACTTAGATCCTGACCAGAATATATATTGCTCTTCACCAGAATATATATATAGAGTCTAACTTATTCAATTAATGACTAGATTCAACTATTCATAAATCTTTTAATCCCCTCTTAGATAGAATAATTCATCAATCTATTTGCATTCTTATTACTAACAACACCATTAATTCTTTATGCATACACATAGTTCTTTTATGCATGCACACAGGGATTTATAAATAGGAAAAACAACAATGTATATGAAAGTAGTTAGTCTATGCATGCACATTAAATTACCTAATGTTGAGTACATACATATATTATATCTTGTATTTTTCAACATTCGATGATTATTACCTAGGAATTATTCACATGCGTGCTAATTCCAAAGAAAAATACCAGAATCTGTACAAAGTTACAGATTTGATAATGACTCAAAAACCAAGATTGCAAAATTGGGCAATTACTCAGGAACGTGACACTCTCCTCCCAACCATGAATCAAGTTTTTTAGTTCTCCCTCGAGCTAAGATTTCCTCGCCATCAAAACTCTAGTCCTAATTTGATTCCTAGGTGGTCTTTTTTTTTTATAGATTTCTTTCTAGCAATTTTTTTTTAGTAGTGTCCTGCTTTAAGATATGCCAAAACAAATTCGTAGGCATTTTTGTTTTAGTTTTTCCGAAAAAGATAGTTTTCTTTTTCTTTAAACGCTGTTTTTCTCACCCGTGGTGCTTTATTCCACCCCACTTAGTACTTCTCTCCAACTAAGTAATCACCATAATTTTTCTCTCCCATTATGTTAATTTCATTTTATTTTTTCCTAAGGATTTTTAGAAGACTTTTTAGGGAAGGTTCATCATGTGGACTTCACTACCACAAATTTTTCTAAGATGGAAATAATACTTCTACATTCTAGTTCTCTTCGTCAATACTCCCAATTAGTTTGTTTATTAACTCAATAATAATAATACAATTTCATCATGACATAAGACTCATCATGGCTTCCCCCTTTCCATTAAATCCCACAATAGTTCAATATCTAAACATAGTAACTGTCTAAAAAAACAAAGGCATATGGGTGTTACAATGGGGCCATCAGGAACACTTTCCCATAGCAATGTGTTCTCATTCCCAGGAATGCACACATGTTCCTAAGAGTATAGGTTTAGCAAGGCACAAGCTTCTGAACAGAACACCAGCGAGGCCACCATCTTGGCATGGCTCAGAAGCACGTGTGTGTTTTTAGGAGATATAATTATGCAATTTGAAAACCCTATTTTTTTGCAATATGAAAACCTTACATTTTGTCGAATTTGAAAACTCTATTAATGTTGAATGTGGAAACTCCAACATAGTGAGTTCAAATTTGTGTGCATAATTAAAAAATGTAAGCAAACACACGATATTGACTATGCATCGCAGCTTAGAATGTTTAAAGATTTATATTGAAGTGGCATTTGAAAACCATAGCTTTGTGCAATTTGTAAACCTTAATAATTTGGAATTCATTGGAATGGAATTATATGGATGGAATTATTATTTATACCATTGTGACTAATTTATACCCAACACTATTTATCTCTATATTTCCATTTACATGTTTGTATCTCTCTCTCTTTTTCCTTCTTTGTCTCTATCTGCCCTCCTCCCTCATTGGCTTGCAAGCACTTCTTCGACTCTCATTGAAGTAGTTCTACGAGCATTCTCATGGTGTAAGCATTCACCCTAAAATAGTGAATAGTTTAGATATGTCAAATATATCTTATTGTAGTGTGGGAATAACATTATTTATTGTAGTGTGGGAATAACATTATAAAAGGTATATGTAATGAATCTTATTACCAATAAAATAAATTTTTTTTTTTTTTTTTTTTTTTTTATATTTATTTAAAAGAAGGTGAAATGAAAACTCTCTAGGCATGTTCACATATAAAATGTTTTGAGTTCTACGGAAATCACATTATAATTCGTTTCTCGACACATTTCGAACCAACAAGTGTGATTTATTGTTAGGAAAAGTTGAATAACCAGATCATGGTTGCATGCTAAATAGAGAGAGTAGATCATCCAATAGCTATATTTGACTAGGAAATGACTATAATAGACTAGAAAAGAGTTATATAATTAGTTTGTTAATTTATAAGTTAGTTATGTTATATTTATTACAATAATTGAATAAAAGTATATAGATAAATAAAAACTTATAATATTAATAGTAGATGAAATGATAAAAATCAATAAAAAATTATTAAAACTATGACTAATTTAATTAGTTAATTAATGTAACGATTTATTCTAATTAAAAGTAATTTATTGTATTTAATTATATAGATAGATAAAATTTTATAATATCAATAGTATATAAAATAATAAAAATTAATAAAGGATTAATAAAAGTATGGATAATTTAGTTAGTTAATTAATGTAACGATTTCTTCTAATTAAAACTACTAGGAAAATAGATTCAAGTCATTGAAGAATTATTGAGAAAGAATATAGTTGTTACTAGTTAGTTAATCCATAATTAACTTTATTTAATTATATTCAAAGGCATAAATATTAATACTATAATTATAATAATATATGAAATAGTAAAAAATAATAAAAGTTCATTAAAAGGGTAACTAATTTAGTTATTTAAATGATTGAAAAAGTAACAATTTCTTCTAGGAAACAACTTGTCCTGAGGATGAACCACACTTGTTGGTTCGAAATGCGTAGACAAATGAATTATAATGTTATTTCCACCGAAAAATCTTCTCAAAATATTGATATATATCACAAAAGCCTAAATTCAAAAATATAAAAATGTATCGAAAATAAAACTTCAACTAATTCTAATTCTATAAAAACACATACTAAAATTGAGCTCTCTCAGTTCCCTTTCCTTAGCATCTAACTTCAATTTAGATGACTTTATTTCATCCCTAAGATCATTAAGTTCAACTTTAGAATGCATTTTTTCAGCCATGTTCATGTGAATCTCATAGTCCATCGTTGGATCCCATAGTACATCAGTAGATTCCCCTTTAGTATTTCATTCTGGAAACACATGCGACTCAATAGGTTCATAGATATATGTAACTAGCCATTGAATTTTACCTAGAATATATATTTCTCATACAACTCAAGCAATAAGTGAAATAAATACTCCGCAAACTCGCTATTTCAGACATTAGAAGGAATACTATTTAAAGTCATTACAAGAATGATCAACCATGCCAATGAAAGCTTGAGTATTAGCAACAAATTTTTGGGTTATTATAAGTCTCTAGCTCTTTAGTGATCATGAATGTAGTTTCGATATTAATAAGTTTGTATATGTTTAGTGATCATGAAAATAGTGTGTTGTACCTCACAACCAAAATAGTACCAAATAATACCAATATGTGAAACATTTAGGGCTTTCGCCACCCTTCACACTTTTGGTTCATTTGCCACCTTTGAATTGTTTAACTTTATCACACAAAGAGCATTAATTGAATATTTGTGTTAAGCTACCAACCTCTTATTTTCATGTGGCATTGATCTATCATGTAAACAAAAATGAATCGATGTTAGAATTTCTATAACATGTAAACAAAATAAAGACAAATGAATTTAGAAATTAATGTCGAAAAATTATTGAGATTAATTGTTTAAAAACAATAAAATAGAGTTTCTAGTAAGATGATTTTGGTTATCTTTTGGTTTTATATATTTTTGAAAAATCTCAAATTAAATAGCTTTGATGATTTTGTAAGTGCTTTTAGTAGAGGTTGAATTTTTAAATTCTCCTAAGGAGATGTAAGGTGGAAAATGATCGATTAGTTATCTAATTGCTATGCACATGGAAAATCACAAAGTAATCACTTATGACCCACAGCATTTTTAGTTGAGTTGGTGTAGGGCTAATATGTTGTCTGGATTTGGTGAAGCTTCAAGTAGTTTAGAGTCCCAATGAGAAGATCATTTTTTCCCATAGTGGATAATTCTCAATTGGAAAATATATGTTAGATGGTACAAAAGTGCATTTTAATGTCAAAGCACATGCATACATTAGGTATTTGTTTTAATTTATTGGGGAAATTAGATAAAATTCTCAGGTTTTCAAGATAAAAAAAATATATCAAACAACCAATTTTCAACTATGACAAAAGTTCAAGACCATGGCTTGTAATAAAATATTTTGGTATTTTTGCATGCATTATGATAAGCATAGACATTTTTCACACAAAATTTCACAACAAATAAAGGATGAAATTACAATGAGTCTAAATATGTAAGGTCAATATGTCTATGGATAACAGGTTAGGAAAATGTTTTGAGTCATCACCAACCATTGAGTTCATGATAGATTTATTTTATTCCAACCATTAGTCAAAATGACTTATGATTTTTTAGATAAATGGAAACATTACTATATTTTGAATCTCATTTTGTAATCCCATGGCCCTTAAAGGGTAGTCTTGTGTTGTAGTAAGAAAATATGTACCATATAAGTTTTGATAATTTTTTGAATCACTAAACTCTATTTATGGTATAACTAAAGTAGGATATGGTAGTTTTGAGCACCATTATAAATATTATATATATGGGATAAGAGAGCTTGTTAATTTTGTACATTAGTTTTAATGTAAAATTCTTTTAATGTACTAGAAACACACTATATCATTTTCCTTTTGTTACTATTTTATACAAGTTAATGCAACATGGTAATGACATGAAGAAACATTAGTTATGCTTATTTATAAATTTTTAGAATGAAGAACAAGATATAAGGGAGAATAAACATTGGCTCATAATATTTCACAATCTCTCTACCTCTCTTATTAAAGTTGCATGAGTGGTCTTCACCAAATTTTGATTAAGTAAGCCTCTCTAATCCTAGTGCTTAGTTTATTCATAGACCTAATCACAAGAAGAGGAAAATTAGTGACAAAGAGTTACTTGGAAGCTTGGAGAGAATGGGAGTGGTGGTGGATTAGGGTGCATATTAAACTTATGCAATTTAGTGTTGTTTGGCTTGACGAGTGCTTAGTGCTCATAAGGGTTCAAAGTTACTAGCTAAGAGCAAGCAAAAATCTATTTATGATTCTACCATTTTTTATTGTCATTTGTTTAGGGTTATGTTGATAATGTTTGAAAAATTTTTGTAAATGTGTTTTATAAAAATTTAAATGTTACATATTTGTTTTGAATTACCACAAACAACAGATTCACAGCTACTTTATAGATAATTATTGAGAGTTTATTTTGAAACTTATTCTTTTTAGGTCCATACACATAAAACATTTCTCTTTATATACTACCATTTTCAGTAATACAACTAGATATATAATAATTAGCCATTTTATTAAAGTTATTATATAGTATTACTCATTTATACACAATTAATTTTACAATATTTATTAACTACACTTTAATGAAAAATAATATTACATTTTTATTATTCATAACTATTTTTAATTTTCATATATTTCAAATCATATTGTATTACTTATTTTATTTTTTATATCATTTTATTTCACTCTTTATTATTAATACATATATTACTCCATTAATTATCTCTCTAGCTTCTCTTTTTTTTCCATCCCTATTTGTAATTGTACATAGCTAAGTGGGGAAAGAACCTTTCCGTGCTCTTTTATCCTCAAATCTGATTTCTAAACTCATTTTCTCACCCCAAAAAAAATAAAAATAAAAAATAAACAATGGTAAACTAATCACTAATGTTTAATTTTAATTATTTAAACATAGATTTATCTTCCCATTTAGAAAAAAGAATACTATAATGAGTAACTTTTACATAGCACACACATTTCAAAAACTATATTTTATATTTCAACTTACAAACTACAATTAAAGATACTTTTATGTAAACATGGTTTAAATGTAGGAAGAGTGGAACCACTCCAAGAAAAGAGTATTCAAATTGAACCATGCAATGAATAAACTTCAAAATATTAGCGACGTGGCTAATTTGTTGATCACTGGACATATGCGATGCCGATGGACAACACACATAAATCACCTTGAATTCACCTCTATAAATTGACCCTCTTTTGTGAATTGTTGCTCACCTGGTATGCAAGCCATTTTGTGAATTGTTGCTTACCTCGTACCCAAGCCATTTCACATTATTAGTAGTTCTGGCTTGTAACACAGTATTCATAGCTTCTCCATACTAGAATACTTTCAAATCAAATTCTCCAAAAGATTCCAGGTAGCCCCTAGTGTCAATTATGGTTGCCTAAAACGAGCTACATGAAAATTGTCCACAGCCTTCCAATATCGGACTTGTCCACAGCCTTCAAATATCGGAATGAGGTCCGCATCCACAACGATAATGTGTTTATGAACGCAGGTTCCAGTGTTCTGGTTGGGATGGGATTGGATCCATTTTACACGGTGATCACATTTTTGTTATTTGTACTGGATTTTCATAAAGTTACAGTGCAACTCTAAAATACTATTCTGGCATTCCCATATATGAAGTCGATGCTCAAAATATTACATCCCTACAGAATTGGTGAAGGGAATGCTTATAACACTGATTGACTTTATACTTTTCTATGACGAATGCCATGTCTTGAGCCATAAATCCCCTCCCTACCGTAGATATGTTCAAGAAAATGCCATGCCTTGAGCCATAAATCCGCTCCCTAACGCAGATATGTTCAAACATTTCATGCCTTGAGCCATAAATCCCCTCCCTACCGTAGATATGTTCAAACATTTCATGGATATCAATTTTGAAAGAAACAATTTGCTAAAAATAATTTTGGTGGTATTGGAACTAATGTTTCTATGCGTTTCATGTTGTTATGTGTTTCATGTTGTCATTCATTGTAACTGTGGATTTTTAGGTTATTAGTTGACCTAGTTATTTTATTAATCTAGACAAATTATTCTCCAATCTCCAATCTAGAAGTTTAATGTATTCTTATATATGTAAGCTTTGTGAAATCAATAAAATAGAAATATGTGATTTGTATGTGAAAATATTCTCTTTAAATTTCTAACATGGTATCATAGTCTATTCTGGCTTAATTCCTTTACAGAAAAGCCATCAAAATGTCAGAGAGTCCTGAATGTTATTGTTCTATACATAGATATATTAATATAGGTGTGTGAGAATTGATTTCTATTGTGAACTTTATTTCTTCCTGTTTAGAATCTGTGATATCTGTGTGTGAGCGTAAATCAAATACACCTCTAAGTATGATCCAAGGCTGTGCATGTATATCAAATTCTGTAATCCTTGGTATCCCGTTTCGACTATTTTATTCATATGCGTGGACTTAACCAGGATCGTTCTCGAGACATCTAGTTATGTCATTGATCGGGCTCATGGGAACAAAATTATTGGTATACATCGATAAAAGGTCATGAAAGGTCACGAGATCGAATCTGGGCCGCACCAGCAAAGATGACGGGCGTATTACATGAATCAGCTGGCACATCAGTCAGATGCTCATCTCTACAAGATGGAGATTTGTCCAAACTTATGGCAACTCTTATATGGCATTGCTTTTTATTTGTATATCAAGGAAATCGTGGCAGCATAGATCCAACGTTCAAATTATTGCCTCGTGATTATTTAAATTAAGGAGAAGATCCTTTTTGCATGGATCCTCACGATGAGATGAGAATATGATATTGTATTCACTGCATGGGAGGCCTTGCCCGGAATTGTAGACTCATGCCAAGGCAGAATGAGAAAGAAGATATTTGTGCGTTTCTGGTTGAAGAAGTGGTTAATTGGTTTGGTTGTCAAGGGTTGTGTCCTCTTTATTATTAAGTTGTTTATTTTCCATTTTTAGTCCCTGCCATCTGGCATCTGGCAGGGACTATAGTAATCGGTATGACCCCTACTTAACATTACTTCACCCCTGCCATTCTCTGTTATACGGCGGTTAGATCAAGTTTATATCAAAGTTTCAAGGCTGTCTGCCCTCCCCGCCAGGATGCCGAAGGACTGCCATCTTATTTGGCCTCTTGCCGAGGCGGAAGAGGCCCGAACATAGGTTAACTTGCCATTTACGCGCAGTTTGATTATCCCTGACCGTTAACGGTTTCGTATTAATGCTAGCATTATTTGGCCTTTTTTCGAGCAGGAAAGAGGCGGAAAGGTTTATAACATAGGAACTTAAGGCCTCTCAATTTCAGATTGACTAATGTCAGCGTTGCTGTAGCGTTAGTTAACATGTGGTGGATCTTCTGGTACACGTGTTTTCTGGTATACTGTTACCCTGCTATCTACATCAGAAGTGCCTAGTAGTCGGTTTTCATTGGAATTTTGTGGACCGATGAAACCTGCCGGTAACTCAGTGAAACTCTGCCGTATCATTCACTGAATTGATCTCGGCCCGATACTGAACCCTGCCCACATCCATCCGGTTGTTCTGATGCCCACATCCTGTCGCTATTCACATCATGAAATTTCTTACCTGCGAATGCATTACTGCAATGCCTGTACCTGCTTTCCATCACATCATTTGTTCTATGGACTGGTCTCGGCTGCTTCAGGCCTCTGGAGTCTCTACTCCTCAGCAGTTCGCGGTCCCACAACAGGTCGAGGGGCTCCCTGGCTGGGTTATGACTCTGCCATCCGAGAGCGGTCACGGTAAGCCTGCGCATCCTTGTGCTTTTGGTGTTTACTGCACAGTGGTTCATCAAAAAATCATTCAGATACTTATTCCATCTTTAATATGCTGTTCTCTTCTGCCGCAGGTGCTACGCTATGGCAACGAAACCGGGTGGGCAACCCTTTCAGGCTTCATCGCCCGAGCCGCCTTCCGGGTAAGAGAATTTCTCTAAGGATGACTTTAAGATGGAAAGATTGGGTCCGTTGAATGTCCGAACTGGGTTTTCCTTTTTGCAGGCTTTTGCCTGAGTCTGGTTCTTCTTGAGAGAATTATTAGAGAGTATGAGGCCGCAGGCCAAACTATTTGGGTTTTTTGCTTGTAATTTTCGTGCTGCCTCACGGTAGCTTCTGGCTGCAAGACCCAAACTGGGTCGCGCCGGTTTATCGTTTCAACTATAATGTATATTGTTGCTAAACTAAGAGCTGAATCCTTCCTGTGGGTTGTTCCCAGGAATGGAGTTTATATAACAATTTAATCGGTGGGTCTTTAACTGTTGTTTTCTCTTTAATGAAATTCTGCATTTCTGGCTAGAGTCACACAGTACAGGCCAAACTATTTGGGTTTTTTGCTTGTAATGTTCGTGCTGCCTCACGGTAGCTTCTGGCTGCAAGACCCAAACTGGGTCGCGCCGGTTTATCGTTTCAACTATAATGTATATTGTTGCTAAACTAAGACCTCAATCCTTCCTGTGGGTTGTTCCCAGGAATGGAGTTTATATAACAATTTAATCGGTGGGTCTTTAACTGTTGTTTTCTGTTGTTTTCTCTTTAATGAAATTCTGCATTTCTGGCCACAGTCACACAGTACAGAGGAGAAAAAACACTCAATACTCCTATTCATTTTGTTATTATGCATGGAATTGTCGATTGTTTTTTATACTTAATGAAAATTCAATTTCTGACCAAATCCGTGACATGCTAGTCTGTGACAAACTAAAGGTACCTTCCAGATGGGGTCTGACATGTAGCTGGCCCACGAGCAGCAATTATTTGCATTTGGGTCAGTTGGCCACCACAGAAACAGTTGCACTGGCCTGTCTCTTCTGCAAGTCAAATAAAGCAGTAAAAAAATGGATTTCGTTAAAGTCAGATAAGATGGAAAACAAAGAATATGTACCTGTAAACTTAATAAATTACTGCTCTCCATGATTATCTAGCTAGCCAGCTTTCAATTCGCTGTACAGGAATCTGATTTCATTTCCTTACGCCATCATAAAAATGTGAACTTTACAAATTAGTACGGGCTATATGAATAATCTAGCTAGCTTGCCAGCCAGCTTTCAATTTGTTGTACATATCCATAGCTGGATTCGAACCCAGCTGCTGAAGCTGAGCTCGCTGAAGAACCGGCAGGTGGTTTGCATGCAAGCCTCGAGTAACATTTGTCGCTACCAAAAATTATTTTCCAAAAACAATTTAAAATATAGCTAAGATATGTTTATATATATATGCTGGATGAATTGACACGTGCTCTTGTATTATGCTCTAATTCAAATTATGCAAGTCTCCGCATTTTATAAAGTTATATTTACCATATTTATCGGTCCAACTGGGGTTTTATAATTTGCATTTATTTGTTGCATACTGGCCTGTCTCTTCTGCAAGTCAAATAAAGCAGTAAAAAAATGGATTTCGTTAAAGTCAGATAAGATGGAAAACAAAGAATATGTACCTGTAAACTTAATAAATTACTGCTCTCCATGATTATCTAGCTAGCCAGCTTTCAATTCGCTGTACAGGAATCTGATTTCATTTCCTTACGCCATCATAAAAATGTGAACTTTACAAATTAGTACGGGCTATATGAATAATCTAGCTAGCTTGCCAGCCAGCTTTCAATTTGTTGTACAGGAATCTGTTTTTTGAAAGACACAAGCTTTTTAGTATGCCACCATAAAAGTCAGTCTCTGCAATGACCACCCAGAGACATTCCACCAGAAGAGTTTATCGATATACTATGGTTTTGTTAGTTTGCTTGTATTGAGTCATAGCTCAATGGCGGGCTACCAAAAATTATTTTCCAAAAACAATTTAAAATATAGCTAAGATATGTTTATATATATATGCTGGATGAATTGACACGTGCTCTTGTATTATGCTCTAATTCAAATTATGCAAGTCTCCGAATTTTATAAAGTTATATTTACCATATTTATCGGTCCAACTGGGGTTTTATAATTTGCATTTATTTGTTGCATATGCGCGGCAGCAAATTATTTTAAAATAGCGTTTGACTCTCGTTTTCCTGTTTTTCTACGCAACCACAATAATTAGGTATATGTTTTTGTCACTGTTTTTCTACGCAACCACAATAATTAGTTATATGTTTTTGTCATATAACTTAAGCATATGGATTGTTTTTCAAAATTTTGCAATTTTCTTTGGCATCTAAATTTTCAACAGTTTTCTTTCTGACTAGCTACTGAAAGTACAATGCTGTAAATGTCAACTTGCAATTTTCTTTGGCATCTAAATTTTCAACAGTTTTCTTTCTGACTAGCTACTGAAAGTACAATGCTGTAAATGTTAACTTGACGCAGGGACTCGCTGCGTCGCAGCTCCCCTTGTTTAATATTTTAGCTAAAGTTGTGTGGGTTCGATATTTAGAGGTACGCTATTGTCCAATGTATTGTACAAAAATCAAATGATAGAAAACTATAAAGAGCAGGTTAATTATTGAATAAATTAATGTGACTTTTCGTGTTTACAGGTAGTTTTTAGTAAAGTTAAGCTGGTGTAACTCTTCGTGTTTTGGGAGTATAGTATGGGTTATTTTATACGAGATCAAGTTGTAAAATTCTCCGTTAAACACATTTTGTACCCACATTGTTATCCTAAATAATAGATGAACACTGTGGAGGGCCATAAATTCACCAGAGGTTGGCAGTTCCATAGGATGATTTAGTATTGAGGCATCATGCATCAATTCTGCAAAGTACGAGCTTATTTGTTATATAGATCAAGTGGGAAACTGAAAATTGGTGAAGAAAAAAGACAATGAAATTTTAGTGGGTGTGAACATTAGTGACGACCATATCAAAAAAATGTGATAGAGATCCATTTATTGTTACAATAAGTATTACATGTAAACATTAAGAAATGTTATTATAAGTGATGATTCCATCAGTTTTAAGTTGTCAATCCTTGTGATTGTGAGTTACTAAATTATTAATTTTAGTAATTATTTTTAATAATCTAGTTGCACTATTCTATGATATATGATATAAAAATTTAATGTATCCATATATATACACTTTGTGATATCAATAAAATACAAGTATATATATACACTTTGTGATATCAATAAAATACAAGTATATATATACACTTTGTGATATCAATAAAATACAAGTATATGATTTGTGTGTGAAAGTGCTCTTTTCAAATTTCTAACGGGTAGAACACGTTACTTAAAATTAAACTATCTAAATAGTATGAGGAACAACAACCAATAGAGTAGCCACCGATGAAAGTGAATCGTTCAACTTCATCCAATTCCCTTTGTGCCTCAGTGTGAGAACGAACGAAAACAAAACTTCCTCTGGCATGGCTCCCTTGCGGCTCCTCTTTTGCGTACGATATTTGAACTTGGTCATTCCAAATCCATTCACATCAAAATTACAATGAAATGGTGGAAAAAATCAAATTAATCAAATTTAAATTTTGAAATTTAAAATTAGTTTAAATAACATCCATAAATATTGTATGCTTGAGTAAGATTGTTGAGCTCATGGATGCATGGTTCTAAGGGTGGATATGCATAATTGGCATGTACATCTGCATCAATCCGACTCCATAACATACATAGTTTCGTATCGTCATCCTTTGGTTTGTTATACAAGTATTGAATTGATTTTAAATATTTGATTTAGAGTGTTGAATTTGTGTGGAGTATAAATTTTTGGAATATTTCACAATTTGATCGACTTTACTATTATTAATTTGATTTTAAAATATTTCTAAAATATATTATCTATCATAATAATTAAGAATGCCATCATGATAGTGATGAATTTTTTATGATAGTTAAGCATGCTTATTGATGGATTGTTTGTGATAGTTAAGCATGCCCATCTTACAATGATAGAGATAGTTAGATTGTTTGTTTTTTTGGGATAGTTTATTAATGGATTTTTGTTTAGTGCTAGTTAGTTAGTTAGGTTGGTCCACTTCTTAAACAGCCACTTGGGAGTGATGACAATTTTATTTTTACGTGGACAAGTTTTGTAATGTGTACATGCGATAAAGTGATTGAGAGTGAGATTTCGATTGTTATTGGACGTGAATGTTTTGTTTGTTGTGTTGAAGACGAGGAATCGAAACGGCCAAGGCGTGTGCCGGACGTGGCGTGTGGATTAGGAGAGAATTCGAGGTATTTGGGTAGGAAGTATGGAGCCCACGTTGAGGGCATCACCATCAGCGAATGGCAGGTTGAAAGGGCCGCCGCCCTTACTGCCACCGAAGGTCTCAGCTATAAGGTATATGCAAATTTTCAACTAAAGGCTAACCCGAGAAACATCGCTGGTAAGGAAGATGTTTTAAAGTCTAACCTAATTATCATATAGGTTATCATAGTAAGGAAAATGTTGGAAAGGCATAAAAGTATTTACACATAAATTTTTTTATTGATTACATAAAAATTTGATTCTTACAATGAACCTTGTGAAGGGTATTTAATTTTTTCTAATTAGCTAATTGTCTAAAATACTTTGACATGCACCCAGACACTAAAATTCATCTATCACTTAACTTAACTTACTCAACATTCTGCACTTCAACACTCAATACTCAAAATTGACTCTCTAATTGTAGCCAACTCCTCATGCGAGAGTAATTAACTTCTTTTAACACTTCCCTTAATTATGACAGCTAAACTAAAACATGACTCATGAGAACTCAAACATGCCTCCTGGTCTCAGCTAGGCTTACACCACCCAAATTCCTTCTATGAAATTCAAAAACATCTTTTGCTAATGACTTAGTAAATATATGAGCCAATTGATCACTAGATTTACTTCAAGTTAACTTCTTCATTGCTTCTCTAATAAAGTGATATTTTGTATCAATATGTTTGCTCCTCCAATGAAACACACTATTCTTTAATAGTGCAATCCCTGAGGTGTTGTCACAATATATTGTTGTTGATATTTGTTGTTTCTGCCTCTTCTTAATGAGAGTGCGCAACATGTTGCTGCTACATATTCTACTTCTACTGACGAAAGTGTTGCAATGGGTTGCTTCTTCGATGCCCATGAAATCACACCTAAACCAAGATGGAACACATAACCAAAAGTTCCCTTCCTATCATGAAACTTCCTGCAAAATCACTATCTGTGTATCCAACCAAATCCTTCTTTTATGTGCTTGCATACATTATTCCACAATTTCTACTTCCTGCTATGTATCTCAAAATTATTTTTCCAGCACTCGAATGTGTGCCTTTTGTAGTCTCCATAAATTTGGAAATCAAACTCACTCCTTGCATAATATCCAATCTTGTAGCTGTGAGATACATGAAGTTGCCAACCAATGTTTTGAATAGAGTTGGATTGACATATGATCCTTCATCATCCTTTCTTAACATTGTACATGTTGCAAGTGGTGTAGGGACAAGTTTGCAATTTTCCATCCTGAGTCTTTTCAACAAATCTTTGGCATAATTATTTTGACAAACAAAATTTCTTTTTTTACATATTTCTATTTATATGCCAAGAAAATATTTCACGAGACCAAGATTTGTCATCTCAAATTCTTTCATCATGGTTGCTTTAAATTCATCTAACTCAAAATCACCTGTAAAAATCATGTCATCAACATATAAGGAAACAATCAAAATCTGTCTATGCTCATTTACCTTTGTATACAAGGTAGGCTCAATGTTACTTCTACAAAATCCATTCTTGATCATGTAGCTGTCAATTCTGATATACCAAGCTCTAGGCATTTGCTTTAGTCCATAGAGCGTTTACTTCAACCTGTAAACTCTATCTTCTTTACTTTCAACTTCATATCCTGGAGGTTACTGCACATAAATTTCTTCTTCTAGAATTCCATTCAAGAAGGCTGATTTCACATCCATTTGATATAATTTCCACTTGTTGTAAACTGTTGTGGCTAGAACAGCTCTTACAGTATCCAATCTGACTATTGGAGCAAATGTTTCTCCAAAATATATTCTCGACTGCTACAAGAATCATTTTGCTTCACGTCGTGCTTTAAATATGTCAATTTCACCTTTCTCATTTAATTTTGTCTTGTAGATCCACTTCACACCAATGATATTTTTGTCCTTTGGTAAATCAACCAAATCCCTTGTATCATTCTTTTCAATAGCTTCAATTTATTCATCCATGACTTGCACTCAATTTTCATCTCTCATTACCTCTTCAAACGAAGAATGTTGGAATGACAATAATGCAAAATTTGAACTAACATCAAAGCCATCATAAATATATTTCAAACTTCTCATATTTCTCTCATGATTGCTTGATTCATCACCTAATTGATGGTTAGGATAACCTTGATTTGTTGATCTGCTTGAAGTTCTAGGCTACTCAGAAAATCTTGGAGTCCTTGTTGGTGTGTCTCTATTTGGTGTCTTCATTTGTGATTCTTGCTGCTCCTCTGCTACATCATCATCTTTCATCAGCGACACTTGTGCATCAACTCTTTTATCTATACTACCATGCCATGACTCTTGTTCTTTGAACACAACATATCTGTTAATTATGGTCTTCTTGGTGACAGGGTCATAAAATTTGTAAGCTTTTGATTGCTTACTATAACCAATAAATATGCATTTTTCACTTTTATCATCCAATTTGCCTCTTCGCTCTTTCGGCACATGTGCATAATCTACACATCCAAATACTATGAGATGATATACGCTACAAGACATAGTTGACCATGCTTGTTCTGGTACTTTGTTCATCACTCTTTGTAGGAGATCTATTGATCACATAAATAGCACATGGAACTGCTTCTGCCTGATGCTCATTAGACAAGTTTCTGCCTTTCAACATGCTTCTTTCCATGTTCATAATTGTCCTATTCTCTCTCTGCTACACCATTCCGCTATGGTGTGTACCTGGTTGTAATCTGTCATTTGATTCCATGTTGTCTGCAGTAATCATGGAATGTCTTTGAATCATATTCTCCACCATGATCTAACCTCAATACCTTGATTTGTAAATCTCTTTGGTTCTCTGCTAAGGCTTTGAATTCTTTAAACCTTGAAAAAGTTTGAGACTTCTTCTTCAAGAAGTAAACCCAACTATTTAGGCCATAGTCATCAATTAAAGTGAGGAAGTAACTACTTCCACCAATCAATTGTATCCTTATAGGTCCACACAAGTCTGTATGCACTAGCTCAAGAGGTTTCTTTGCTCGGTATGCAACTTCCTTTGGAAAAATTTCACGATGTTGCTTTCCCAAGATGCAACACTCACAAGTACTAGCAGGTTCTTTGATGGGACGTAATCCTCTGACCATCTGTTTCTTCTATAGCAATCTTAAACCAGAAAAGTGCAAGTGTCCAAACCGAAAGTGTTATAACCAATAATCATTAGAACATGCAACTGTAAAAGAACTAACCCGATGACTGTAATTCATAACTAGAGGAAAAACTATGTTCCTCATCATCTCCACCTTCACTATCAATTGCTTGCTTGGGAGCTTTTCATATATAACACGTTCTTGACCTTGAAATATAACTCTATATGCTTTCTGTGTCAATTGACAACCACTTACCAAATTATTTTTGAGACTAGGAACATAATATACCTCTGAGATTGTCTTCCACTCCCTCTACTTGGTCATAATGTTGACCACTCCTTTTCCATCTACATCGAGAGCCTTGTTAATCCCCAACTTTATCTATGTTTTCATAGATTGATCCAAATTTCCAACCAAATTCTTGTTGCATGTCATCTGGTTACTGCAACCATTTTCTAATAGCCACACACTATTAGAAGGTTCGTGATGGTATGAAAAACTAGGAACATGGAGTTAGTACTCTTTGTAGTGACATTATCTCTCTGGTTTCCTTGATCAACTATCTTCTTCCTACAATAACGAGCATAGTAACCAAATTTATTGCAATAATAATATCTCACATTTTATTTGTAAAATCTTTTATTATTGCTAATGTTTCTACAGTTTCTTCCACTTTCATGTTAATGCTCTTCTTGGCCATCTCTCTGACCACCATATCTTCTGCCTCGTCCTCTACCTCTCGATCTACTTTTGCCTTGACCTCTATCTCTTGAAATAAAAACTTGACTTCTGAAAGCAATCTCCAAAATGGAATTCGTATTTCTATTTATCCTTGCCTCATGTGATACAACTGGTCCCATCAATTCTTCCACTGTTAATGGTGTAAAATCCTTGGCTTCTTCTATGGCTACTACCACAACATAAAATTCTGTAGACAAAGATCTGACGATGTTCTCAACCATTGTTTTATCATTAATTTCCTCACCATAGATTTTTAACTGATTTACAATAGTCATGACACGATTCATGAAAGAATCAATGTCCTCTATCTCCTTCATTTGCAAACTTTCAAAATCTGTCTTAGTGTTCTAGAACTTAACAATATTGACTTTGGTCATACCTTTATAGCTTGTCGCCAAAGTATCCCATGCTTCCTTTGCTAAAGACATGATCATAACCTTCTAAAGCACCGATAGGTCCACTCCTTGTTGGATAAGATGCAATGCATGTGCATTCTTATTTTTGTCTTTCTTCCATAGTTCCCTCTCTGCATTAGTGAGAGCTCACTCTTTTGCTTCATTCTTAGGTTCTGAAAACCCAAACTAGACAATCCCAAACATCATGAACCTGCAAAGTGGTCGCCATCTTAATGGCTCACACATCATAATCCTTCCCTGTAAATGGTGAGAACTGGGGTTGGAAATTTGAGAAAGCCATCTTTATTCAAAAATTTCTCTTCAAAAAACCCCTAAAATTTCTCCTTAAAAAAATTATATTTCTCCTTTTATAAGCTCTAACTCTACAAATATAAGTTTGACCCATGTGCTTCAAAAAGCGTGTAAGTTTTCCTCTTGTAACGTGGTGGTTGTTGATATCCTTATGAATTATAATTCCCTATATAAAACCTACAAGGTGCGTTATAGAATTAACCACGAGAAAAATTATATTTCTCCCTTTTCACACAGACTGTGGCTAATCCATTCTCCCTCGCTCTTTGTAACCTCACTTTGATATCAATCTTTTAGAAAGGCATGGAATCTTAAACACAAATTCACACATAAAATGCATGAGTTGTGGCTCTTCTATTGATCACACAAAAACTTGATTCCTATAATGAACCAATGAAGGGTATTTAACCTTTTCTAACTAGCGACTCACCTAAAATATCTTGACATGCAACCACACCCTAAAACTCATCTATCACTGAACTCGACTTGACTCAACACTCAGTTAACTGACACTCTAATTTTAGCCAACTCCTCATGCGGGTGTAATTAGCTTATTTTAACAAAAAATGCTGAACTTTTGTCAATCCTAGATTTAAGTAATATTTTGGAATCTAATTACATAGTCTTAACAAGAATATTCCCATTTAGATCTTAATTATTTTATGCTGGCTCCAATATTTTCAGTTTTCTAGACTAAAACTGCATTTGGATATGTAGATGTTTACTAAAGTTTTTGTTCAACTCGCTAATGCATTAGACCTACATTTTCCAGATGGAAAATTTGATAAGGTATGGACAATGGAGAGCACATGCCGATAAAGAAAAAGTGAGCTAAGATTGTTTTGGTTTTTTTTCTTTCTGGTAAGTTGACATGAGTCTGAGTTTAAACATAATTTCAAGTATATAATGTATTACTTATTATGCAATTCCAAAAATAGAAAGTGATGTCTATGTCTCAATTTATTTAACAGTTTATGAAGAGTCGACACGAGTAGTTGCTCCTAGTGGTTCAATTTATTTAATGGTTTATGAAGAGTTGGCACAAGTAGTCGCTCCTTGTGGTTTGATAATAATGATGACCTACTACAACATAGACCTCTTGATAGTGGATACCTCTCTACAACTTGGTGAGCAGGTATATGAATAATCAACTGCGAATTGCATTTGAACTAAGGACAATATTGCAACTATTTTCAGCTTATCTTAATCATTTAAAATGTTACAAGGCCACTTTGGGGGAAGGGTAATTTCATTTAGTTATAATCTACATGGTGAGTAGGTATATGAATAATCAGCTGTGAATTGAATTTGAAAAAAGGGCAATATTGCAACTATTTTCAGCTTAGCTTAATCATTTAAAATGTTACAAGACCACTTTGGAGGAAGGGTCATTTTGTTTAGTTATAATCTACATGGTTACAAATAACCCATATGGATTGAAACTAGGCTCTCGGTCTACTTCAACAGAGGCATCAATTAAAACCCATGTGAATATGAATTTCCAATAGACGCTATGGGGTCTACAATGGACAAAAAACTATTAAAAATAGTTTGCAACAATTTATAAAGGCTAGAAACCACTAGATGTGCATGTATAGCTACCTACATAAACTTTTCCAGTGCATCAAGAGGCATGTTTAAGTGTTGCACTCGGACATCAAAAATTTTGAGTTAACATGAGGAGCCCTTGGACAACAGTAGTCATGCATGTTTCATTCCTTCTTGGTGTTCCACTGCTTACTATGTGAGGATGGAACAAGCTTTGTCACTATAGGTGAATTCATAGTTTTGCCTTTAAGCAAATAACGTAAGACAGTTGACAATAAAAGAAACTTTACTTTGTAGAGTTCTCATTAATTGAAGCTTTTTTGAGTAGAATATCAAAATTGCATACTCGTCAGAAAATGTAGTTCCTTTTTTTCTATAATAATAGACAAACTCAGTCTAGTTCTCCAACAAGCTCGTAAGGTTCCTTTTACGCCAATATACTATGATTGATTGTCCTCACTATCCTTTGATTTATTTTTATGTTTTATTTTTTGGCAAATATATTAAGATACGAACATAATCTCATTCATGTGTACAAATAATCTAAAGAGGGATTCAGTTACCTAAATATATCATTCTCACGTTGGATGATATACTAAATCAATAATCGAAATTTGGATTACTTTTCTGATTATTAGATTGCCCTGAATTTCACACTTGATTATTGTTTAGTCATTTGGCTTGGCTTGTTGGACAAAATTCAAGGGTATGAAAGGTGTGACTCCTATTCATCTATGGTTAGATGGCTTCAACCACAAACTAGTAAAATGTACAGTTATCACTATTGATAAGCTTGCATGAAGAACTTGCAAAATATAACTATGGAGTCATTATTTCTCTGTAATGTGCATGAAAGAAAAATAAAGTTATTCCACATGTTTGATTTTATGAAAATCCTTTGTTGAGAGTGCTAGAGGCATAGTGGTTTAAAATGTTATTAGTGGAAGTAGTTGCACAAGTATATGAATTGTTTTACTTGCAATTTTGGAAGTACTTTTCCAAGTATATGCATGGTTTGACTTATAACCTTGTTAATTCAATAAGAATATGATTTGTGTTTCAAGTTTATTTTGGTAGTAGTGGCCAACCCAACCTTTCCTATAAAGAACATAATATAAAATGTGAATATCGATTCACAAGGGTATTGTTATGTGATAAAATTAGCTAAAGTGTAAATGTGCTTTTCTTTGGAGTAGGGTAAAATGGTTTTCCAAAATTAGTGTTTAAGTATTTTTTGATTTGTTGGTATGGAGAGTTTTTGTCTTTTAAATGTATAAATAGATTCAACACTATGTGCTAGATATGCTAATTATTTTATGGTTGAATGGACAGTAACGCTTCCACTGCCTCATCCCATTAAACTTCAAAAAGTAGCACTGCTTCAGGTGGGTTCGAAGGGGAAGACACCTCCACAACTCATTGAAATTTGAAGAGGCAGATTTAATTATATAATTTAGTTAACCATTTTTTTTAATATAAATGTGGATTATTTGGATAGAAGAAATATGCACAAACGGTATTGCAATGCAATTGTAGTTGTTAGTTGCTCACTCTTCATAGTTTTTCATGTTTTGTTGTAGATTTTTCTTTGGCGAAGACAATGTTGTGGAGACATGAATATTCTAATTCCATAAGTGACAAGATCAATGTTTGTTGAGAATCTTATTTATATTCAAGAAGTTCTTCTCATCTAATACAGTCTGCACATAATTATGTTGTAGATGGCATGGTTGTCTTTTATTATCTAGAAGTTTGTTTTTTGTTTGATCTCAAACATCAACATATCGTTTTTTTGTTAAATCAAATGATTTTTCAAGTTGGAATATTATATAATTTATCCCATCCAAGTTGGACTCAATTGTCCATTCTCTACACTCTATGTTTCATTTTGGAGTCAGAGCCTAGCCTAGGTGTGTAACCTACATGACAAGGTCTGTGTTGGACGCCACAAAATATATTGTACTGGAGCTGCATAAGTATCAGTGTAGAGTTGTGGAAGATTCATGTTGGATATGAATTGGAAAAGTGATTGTTGTAGTGTCGAGAGACTAGACCATATTTGTGTGACAAATCTGCATTGACTTGCATTTGAATCCATATATTGTTGTGCACGTTGTAGTGTGAGTTTATTATTGAAGTGCATGAGTTACAATAAAGGATAATATTGTTGTATATGTTAAAAATTGAGGTGAGTTGTATGCATATAAGAGTTGTATGGAGGGAATTATTGAAGATGCACCACCATAGTGTAATGTTTGTACCAACAAATTGTCTACATTGTTAGAAAATTATATATTACAGAGCAATGGAACACATAGAATATTGCATACATATAAACACAAAAAACACATAAAACCAAAGAGACACAGATATACATGGTTCACACAGTTTGGTCTACATCCACCTTGAACAGCCAGTCCTTCCTTTCTATTATCCAGCAAAATGAGGAGACACAACCTACAACAGATCTGTTGTAATATCCTCTATTTTATCTCACAGTCTCACCTCTTTGTTTCCCACTCGGAGAATACATATCTATTACACAGCCTCAATACAATTCCCTCATAAAAAGAGAGGGGTTGCCTTCTAGGGTAGAAAACCCTAAACTAAACATAAGTTCTATTGTCAGATCATCCGCCTAATGAATGACCTAAATTGACTAAAAATTACTATACTTTTACAAGGCAATTTTACATATATTTTTAGCTTCAAGGACGCTGCCCCTGAAACCCCCGCCAGGGGACTGTTGGCCTGCAGACCCCCCAGTTGGGGGGCATTTCCCCGCCCCGAACCCCCATGGGGGGAACAAGTCCGCCCCGCACCCCACTACATGGAGTGGTGTACAAACTTCTTGGAGTATACATTCGGCTGAAACAAATACCTCTAAATAATCATGCTCCACACCCAACATACATGGCATGTTGGATGAGAAATCCATGATCCTACAAAGCTATGGACATATTGAGAAGGATAGTTCATGCATATCCTCTGTCACCATAGATTGAGCCAAGGAAGAGTCCCTGTGTATTGGAGGAACTAACCTTATTAGAGTGTGAAAGTGCTCTTACCCTCCATATGGAGATTTAGGTTGACTATGAGAGATGACATCGAGTAATAATATTTCTCAATCATAGGTTCCTATTATGACTGAGAAAATTTATGATTCCTAGTATATTAGAATGAGAACATTGTTATGTTCCCATGATCTTTCGAGATACGTTATTGATGGGTATCCAAAGATTTCTAATTAGGCAAAAAAGATGGATCTAACAATGCTAATCAAATGTTGTTGAGGGAGAACATAAAGAAGGATAGAAAATCTCTTAGCCTTATTCAATAAGGCTTAGCCGATGTGACATTTTCAAAGGTGGTGAGTGTAGAGTCTTAAAAGAAGGCACGAGACACTCTCGAATCCTATTGCCAGGGTGTATCAAAAGTGAAGAATGCCAAGTTACAAAATTTAAGAAGAGATTTCATGAATCTGAAAATGAAAGATAGTCAAATCATGAATAGTTTCTAGACTAGGTCATGAGTATTGTTAATCAATTCAGATAATATGGAGAATACCTTTCAAATAAGAGAGTGATTGAGAAAGTCCTTTGTAGTTTTCCAAAGAAATTTAAAGTTGTGGTTGTATACATAGAAGAGTTTAAATAGATGAGTGAAATGCAAATTGATGAGTTGACTGGCATACCAATTTCACATGAATTGAAGATGACTAGAAATGATGATGGTGCATTAGAACACCTTCAAAATTAGCTGTAATTTACTGAAGGAGGAGGCAGAAGAAGCTAGAGTAATAAAGGAAGAGGTGGCAAAGTAGTTGTTCAAAGAAATACACAAGATAATTCTGAGCATGAAGATAAATCTCAACAATTCCCTTCTAATTGAAGGGGGAGTAATAGTAGAACCTAACAACAAGCAAACCAAAGGTACAACAAGTCTAAGGTTCAATTTTATTATTGAAAAAAATATCATCATTTTTCTAACAAGTGTTGGAAGAAGCAAGAAGATGCTAGTAGGAAGTGTGCACACATCACATAAGAGTCTCAAAATAATCAAAAGGTAATACTTTTGACCTATGATGCAACTCAAGAATGTTCAAATGTTGTTTTTTTTTTGGACATCGGTTGTTGCAATCACATTACTAGAAACAAAGATTTGTTTGTTAGTCTAGATGCTAGTATTCAATATAAGGTCAAGCTAGGCAATGATAATAAGATATGCATTAAAGGTAAAGTAGTGGTTGTTGTTTACACTAAAAATGGTGAAAGAAGAAAAATTAATGATGTGTATTATGTACCTAGTTTAAAATGCAATTTTTTAAGCATTGGATAATTGATAGAGAAAAGGTACAAAGTGTTATTTAAGAATAGATTTTGTACAATCATGGTAAATATCCAAGTAAGCATCTGATAACAAGAGTGGAGATGACAAATAATATGATGTTTCTTCTTATAATGAGAAATGAATTATCTCCCTTTTTGAATTCTTATAAAACTAAGGATCTGGATGAAACTTGGTTAGGGAATTTAAGATATGGTCATCCATACTTTAGGGGTATAGATTTGTTGTAGAAGAAACAAATGGTAAAATGTTACCTAATATTCAACAACCAACAAGCTCTTATGAGAGTTGTATACTTGCAAAGAATCACAGAGATAAATTTGTATATGGAGTTTCTTATAGGGAGAAAGTTGTTGAAGAAAGGGTAACTAGGTTCGGTGTTCATAATGACATGATCTGTGTAAATGATGAAATAAAAGAAAGAAAATTGTCTTTTGTATGCCTTGTTTCATGGGTTTCATGAGCAAGAGGTTTATTTGTTAATGGTTCCCATTGAGAGCCTTGGGATTTATTATTAAGTCAAAGAGTTAATGTCATGTACGAAGGAGCTCTTCCTGAGCCTATGTTTAATGTATGCAAGTCTACAGAGATGTCAATAAGCCCTGCAAATGACAAGCACAATCCTCTTCATCATGTCCGCCTGCAAAATGAATAAAAAGGTAGTCAGGTCAGCCCAAGTAAGGAGAAACAATGGTTCACTGTCATGTTGGCTTATATTCAAGGCTAACCAATATATATAGGTGTGCAGAGAATCTGCATTACAAGTAGAACAGGAACTCAGATCCTCTAAAATCTCGGAAAAGTATAGTGGCTCAGAAATCTTGGATGAGTACATAAGTTCAGCGTTGCGGGGGGAGAAGGATCTCTATGTTTTTCGGTAATGTCTCATAGTCTTAATGATCATTGTCTTGACATACTAAGATGTAGTCCTAGTCTCAACATATGTGCGATAAATATCTCTCATTATTGCACTCTTGGCATAATTAATGATGGAGAAAATACAATAACAATCTTGACATACCGATGATCAAGAAGAGCTCAGTGCAGGAAGAAAAAAATAGTCTGAGCATAGTTGTTATGATCCCATAGTAACACACTCTATCTTGGAATCCACTCTAAACATAGTCATGATCTCGACATAATGATAATCATGATGAAGACATAGTGACAAGGTCATGATCTAGATGTATATCTCGATGCATCTCCCATATATATAGAGACCTCGTTGACATGGTGATAATCTCAATGAGAGTTAAACAATGATCTAGGTGAAGGTACAATAATGGTACAACTGTAATGAAATAATCATTACCTCGATGAAGCAACAATGATGAATATTATCTCAGTAGTGACAAATAAGAGGATTGACGTCTTGGTCTTCGAGTGGCCTAATAGGTCAAGGGTCATGGTCTTGGTATTCATCAATCAAAATCTCTATCAGAAGAATTTTGTGTGGGTTTTCCTCTCAAAGAGCCAGAGGTTTTGGCCCTAGCAGAAGCTAACATCTTATGTCCTTGTATCTTTTGTTTTGGTAGATATTTGATGACCTAAGAAGACACACTCTAATATTAAATATTGTGCTAATAATAAATATTAAAACCACCTCAAAAATAGTTATCATGTCAAGAAGAATCTTATTAACCTTAATTTCCTTAGATTCTTCAATATGGTTTCAGAGTTAAGGTTTTGAAGTCAAAGGAAGGTCAGCAAAGAGACATTCAAGGATCAGTCTACAAAATAAATATACAATGAGAAGGAAATTTTGTCTATATAATAAAGGATATAGTTTACATCAAAACATTCCCTTGATTTTTTTCATAAGATAAACTCAAATCTCTTTTGAAACTTGGACCACAGTCAGAATTTTGGATTACAGTATCCCACAAATTGAGGGCATATACTCAGATTTGTCCCACATTCTTAGCCTCAAGAAGCTCGTACAAAAGATGCAAATGATCATAGGAGTAAGACTCGGTTACGAGAGATCATACAACAGTTCAGTTTGGATATACACAATCATATGACATTTATTTCATAGTCTCGGTGGTCATAGTGATCCAAGTAATCACAATGCAGGTTCAATATCAGTGCTACAAATAACCATAGTGCTCGAGTTTCTTATAAAGTGTTGAATAGGCATTACAATAAAGAAATAACTTGAAGATCCTATAACATTTCTACATTGTGGTAAGGATCTCATCGTTACCCTTGGAGAATATCATCCAGAGGAAGAATTAGTGCATATTCAATGTGATCAACGTTAATATTCTATCTTCTCTTTCCAAATAATTATCTTTCATTTTATAATAAAGTCTGGTTGAATGACTTCATGTTTGCAAGCAGATCGATAAATTGGTTGGCTCATCAAGATTCCTTGCATAAGAAAGGATGATAGGTATATTCCCTAGAAGAGAAGTCATTGATATCTATGGAAAAAAATCTTTGAAGGTCAAGAATTATTTGAATGCATGGAAAAAGGATCAAGGGGCTCATAGGGTTCTTATGAAATCACCCAAAGGTCCTCTCATCCCTATGCATTTGGAGAGGAGACATAGAAGAGATATATGAAATGTTAATGCAGTGAAGAAGGTCATATCACTTAGACCTAATTGAAGGTATCAAAGAATGAAGGGATATCTTCATGAGATCTCAATTGGGACATCTGAGAAAGGTGATAAGAAGATATCATCATTATTCTAAAATGTATTAACTAATAATCAAGGTAACAAATGCCAATGAACAAGAAGGTTACATTATTCAAAAACTTGTGGTGTCTATGTCAGTTAGAAAACACAAGTTGAGGGAAAAAGTGTTGAAGGTTAAAGGACTCAAACAGGTCGAGAAAGAAGAGGAAAATTTGGTCCTCAAACAAGACATATTAGTATAGGTAAGATTCAAAGTTATGGAAAGATTATGAAAACAAGCTCATATCACTAGAAATATGGAGGACGATAAAGAAAATGTCCAAGGAAAGAGGGAGTAATAGGTCCCTACAATGATTTAGATGGTATCCCTCACAAAAGGGTCCTATCATAAGCTCCTAAATATTGTGTTATGGATATTACCATGATAATCAAATGCATCTTGGCATCATGGAAGAAGTAGACACAAGATATCGTAACATCACCATGGGAATCATGAAGGAAAAAATCCACGGTATTCAAACATGAAGGATATAGCTCATGTGAACCTCATTGGACATTGCATGAAAGGAATAAGTCATCCAGGACAAGGCTCATCATACATCAAGTCAAAAAGGGTAAAAATCCGCCTAATGGGGATATGCAAGATCCTTAATATTCTCTCATGGAATCCTCATTGGAGGGTTCACTAATTTAGAGAGGAAGAAAATGTTTCATCAGGGACTCCAACTTATGGAATTCATGGGATGATGGTATGATGAATTAGGTCAAAGGATTGAAGATCTTGTCAATCAAGGAACGTTCTGGAAGAAGCCTAGATTACCTAAAGGTAAAATGAGGTATGTATGATTGTATTTAATATTATAATTTAATTTCATATGGTTTCAGGTAACATAGATCATTCCTTATGTCTTGAGAAGCATGCTCAAGAAAAAAAGGATATCTTCCTTTGAAATGGTGTAGGAAGGCATAAGCCACACTAGATGAAATCGACATAATATGTACGCAGGTGAAGTATGAGGTGGTCGAATACAATTAAGAAACTTTGATTAAACGCTCCTATGAATGGAATGTGTGAGGAAGGAAGATATCATGATATATGCAACCATGATGAAGGAAATCAACATTCAAAGGACCAATAAGATTTGACTAGGAAATCTCCCAGAAAGATATGAAGACTCTAATGGAAGTCTTAAAAAGATTAAGACCCTTGACAATGGATATCTTTGGGAGATGTGTCAACATGTATGTAGGATGATGATACCTACAGGAAGATGTCATAATGAAGAGCCACATCGAAAGGTACAATTTCAATTAATGTTATGTTTTGATTTCTTGAATAATATCTAGATGAGTTCATGCAGGGCTACTAGAACAAGCATTATAAGTACACATACAACTAGCATTCATGTGGTGGATGGAAATTCCTGAAAGAAACATGATGAGGAAGAAGTAGCCATATGATGAAGGTTCTAGATATGTATCAATAAGGCCAATTTCCATGAAGAAAGGAATGACATTATGAACCAAGAAGGAAAGTGATGGAAGGCTAATGCCCTACAAAGAAGAAGCTCAACTGAATTTCATGACATCAAGAAAAGAAGTTAATCATGCAGCTGAAGGACCCATGAAGAAGAAGCTGCTGATGAAAAAGAGAGTCCCTTGTTAAAAGGGAGCTATGACGAATCCCCAATCAAGAGGGAGCCTTGATTGGGTCACCCCTAATTAAGAAGGAGTGACAGTTGTGTTTTTCTATATCATGTGTCATGCACCAGACTAGGACTAACAATCATAAGTTGTAGTGAATTACATGAAGAGAAACGTAGACAGATGATGGATGTATCCTTCCTAGTTGGGAGGGAGAGATAGACACAATATTATTATATTCATTTGGGAAGAAATAATGGAGGATTATGTAATCATATGGCATCCAATGCTCTTTAATTATGTGTAGGGCATCCAAGATAAGAATAGGCAAGATCACCAATATTATTTGAGGGTTGGGAACCCAATATAAGAATAGTCCTAGAAGGTCATACTTAGTGAACACCCGGGTGTGTATGTACCTTGAGAGACAATAATGAAGGTGTCTATAGTCATTGGTCTCATCAGCATTGTAGCTCATGGTCTTGTGGAGAGATGGAGTTGTAAGTAGATTCCTTGCACGGTGACAATGATGGTTGATATGATGCTATACAAATGGGATTATCAATCTGATTCTTCTTATAAGAAATTCCTTAGATTGAGAATGACCATGTACCATTATGAATACCTCCCAAGTTAGCATTGAAGAAAGGGTAACCAGGTTTGGTCTTGATAATGACATGATCTTTGTAAATAATGAAATAAAATAAATAAAAATAACTTTTGTATGCCTTGCTGCATGGGTTTCATGAGCAAGAGGTTTATTTGTTAGTGGCTCCCATTGAGAGCCTTAGGATTTACTTTTAAGTCAAAGAGTCAATGTCATTTATGAAGAATCTCTTATTGAGCCTATGCTTAATGTATACAAGTCAATATAAATGTCAAGAATCCCTCCAAATGACAAGGCACAATCCTTTGTTGGCCTGCAAAATGAATAAAAAGGCAGTCATGTTGGCTCAAGTAAGTAGAAAAATGGTTTATTGTCATGTCGACTTATAGTCAAGGCTAACTACTATATATAGGCGTGGAAAGAATCTGCATTATAGGAAGAGAATGAACTCGGATCCTCTGAAATCTAAGACGAGTACATTAGCTCAGAAATCTTGGATGAGTATAGTAGTTCATTGTTGTAGAGGGAGAAGGATCTCTATGTTTGTCAATGATGTATCATAGTCTTAGTGAGTACTATCTTAGCATACTAAGATGCAGACCCAGTCTCAACATATGTGTGATAAATATCTCTCAGTATTACACTCTCATCATAATTAATGATGGATAAAATACAATAATAGTCTTGACATACTTATGATGAAGAATACCTTGGTGCAGGAAGAACAACATGGTCTTAGCATAGTTGTGACGATCACATAGTAACACACTCTGTCTCGGCATCCACTCTAAACATGGTCATGATCTTGGCATAATGATAGTCATGATGAGGACATAGTGACAAGGTCGTGATCTAGATGTAGATCTCAGTGCAACTCTCATACACATAGATACCTTTTTGACATGGTGATGATCTCACTGAGGGTGCAACAATGATCTAGGTGAAGGTACAACAATGGTACAACTGTAATGCAATAATAATGACCTCGGTGAAGCAATAGTGATGAAGATGATCTTAGAATTTACAAAGAAGAGCATTGATGTCTTGGTCTTGGAGTGGCCTAGTAGGTCAAGGGTCATGGTCTCGGTATTCTTCAATTGGAATCTTTATAAGAAGAATTTTGTGTGGGTTTTTTTCTTAAGGAGTGAGAGGTTATGGACCTAGTAGAAAGCCAACTCTTGTGTCCTAGTCTCTCTCTTTTTGGTAGATATTTGATGATCTAAGAAGACACACTCTAATATTAAAGATTGCGCTAATAAGAAAAATTAAAAACACCTCACAAATAGTTATCATGCCAAGAAGAATCTTATTAACCTTGATTTCCCTAGATACTTCAATGAAAGCTCCACTAGATATTGTACATATAGATTTGTTTGGACCAATGCAAACACCCTCATTAGATGGTAATGTTTACTTTTAAAATTTTATTGATTAAAAAAACCTTGGGTTTATCTTTTGAAACAAAAATTTCAAATTTTTACTATATTTAAAATTTTTAAAGTTATGGTTGAAAAGGAATGTGAAAAATATATTAAAAATTTAAGATGTAGAACTGGTGAATATATGTTTAATTTTTTTATTGAGATTTTTTAGTCTCATAGAATCAAGATACAATTTACTACATGTTATACTCCATAGAAAAATGGGGTGGCTGAAAGGAAAAAATGAACTATTATGAATATGGATTGAGCCATGCTGAAGGAAAAGCATCTACCAAATGAATATTGGGGAGAAGTGGTAACTTCTGATTTTTATATTCTTAATAGAAGTCTGACTAAGAGTGTAAAGGACTGAGTTCCCAAAGAAACTTAGAGTGGTAAGAGTTTCAATACATCTCATTTAATAATTTTTGGGTGTGCTTCTTATGCACATGTACCTAGCGAGTTCAGAAATAAGTTAGACAACAGAAGTGAGAATTGTATGTTTATTGGATACAATGAGGACTCTAAGAAAATAGTCTCTATAATACCATCACCAAGAAGTATATTATTAATATAGATGTTTAGTTCAAGGAAGAAAAATCTTGGGATGGATACATAGCTAAATCTGTTGCAAAGGGAACTATATTATCTAATGGAGAGGGTGATGGAGATGAGTAAGAAGTACAAGGCGGAAAATTGATTTCATATACACCCGCTACAATAACTTTAGGAAGGCAATGACCATGAGTCAACCCATTACAATTGAGAACATCAAGAGTTCAAGAACATGGAAAACCATCAAGTTATGGTGGACAAAAATCAACAAGATTAGAGGTAAGTAATGAATCTAATCCTACATTAGCCACATTAATGAACATAATCAAAAGTCATAAGAATAGAAGTTTAAAAGAATTGTATGAGAATAATGATGAAATAGATCAAGTTTCAAATTTTGCATTAATTTCATATGATCCTTTAAATCTTGAAAAATCTATTAATGAAAATGTTTGGATAAAATCTATGGATGAAGAGATTGATCCTATAGAACGAAATAATACTTGGGATCTTGTAGATTTAATTTAAGGAAAAAATTGTATAGGTGTTAAATTGGTTTACAAAGCTAAGTTAAATGCTAAAGGTGAAATTGAGAAACATAATGCAAGACTTGTAGCTTAGGGGTTCAGTTAGCAACCCGGTATTGATTATAATGAAACTTTTGCTATTGCTGTAAAAAAAAAAATGGAAAATGCATTATATGGATGTTAAGTCCGCATTTTTTAATGGAATTTTGAAATAAGAGGTTTATGTGAAACAACTTCAAGGATTTGGAATTGATGGACCTGAAGACAAAGTTTACAATTTAAAGAAATAATTATATGGATTGAAACAATAACACCAAGTATAATATAGTAGAATTAATGAATATATAAATAAAAAAGTATTCAATTGGGGCCAAAGTGAGACAACTTTGTATACAGAGTTAAACTAGGAAGGCAAATTTTTGATTGTTTGCTTGTGTGTTGATACTTGATTTTCACTATAGATCTCTCAATAGATGATTTTAAGAAAAACTTTAAAATAGAGTTTAAGATGATTGAATTAGGGTTAACAAAATATTTTCTTGGTATTAGAGTAACTCAATCTAAATATGGTATTTCTATTTCTCAATCTACGTATGCAAAGGGTATATTGAAGAGATTTAGGATGGAGAATCGTAATCTAGTTATAATAAAAATTGAAATGATGAAAAAATTAGTAAGAAGGATCAAAGTTCAAATGTTGATTTGACCTTATATAAGAAATTGGTTGCAAGTTTCATGTATTTGACTACAACAAGGCCTGATATAATGTTTGTTGTAAGTTTAATTTCTAGATTCATGGAGTCTCTAAAGAGTACCCATTGGCTAGCTAGAAAAAGGACCTTGAGATATATTGTTGGATGAACAAATTATGATATCCTATATACATTAGATTTAGATTTTAAATTAATTAGATATACTAATACTAATTTTGCAAGAAATACTGATGACCAGAAGAAGATATCTAGGTATGTATTCAGTTTTGGATTAGGTGTAATAGCATGGGCATCAAAGAAGTAATCCATGATGACTTTATCATATGCTGAGGTAGAATATGTTGTAGTAATAACAACAAAATCTCAAACAATATGGATGAAAATAGTTTTGGCTGAGTTGTTGCGTGAACAGAAAGAACCAACTCAGATTTTTTGGGACAAAAAATATGCTATTGCATTATCAAGTAACCATGTTTTCCATAAAAAGAGTAAGAATATTGATATAAGGTATCACTCCATCTGAGAATTAGTAAACAATAATAAAATTTGTATTGAGTTCTGCGAATCAGAAGAGCTATTTGTAGACATATTTAGAAGATCCTTAGAAAAAAATTGTTTGAAACTCACAAGGAATTGTACGAGTATGTATGTGATAACAACACTTCAATATTATAGAAATTTTGAGTGTAACAATATTTTGCTGTAACAACAATTTTTTTTTGTATTTTTTTTCTTATGAAATAATTAAGCGGGAGAATGTCAGAGATACTAATCATTTCATGGTAGAAGAGGAAACACCACCTCCACCACCTCAACCCATCTAACTTAAAAATGACAACATGTCCACAACTCATTGAAATATGAAGAGGCAAATATAATTTTTTAATTTGATTAATTGACTTAAATTTTTTTATAAATATGGATGATTAGTACTGTAATAACCCTTCATCACTATAATATTGTTATGGTGAGAATAAGTAAATGGGATAGAATGGTTGAAAATCCATGAAAAATATTAGAATAAGTATGTAAATGAATAATTAGTAATAAATAAATATATGAGATACATGTACTTGGGAATGAGACACCTAGAAATGAGACTCTTGCCAAATAAAGTCTTATTGGTAAATAACATTGAGAATTTATTTCATGATAAGAAATATAGATGGAATTAAAGATGAGCTTAATGGTTGGGAGAGAAAAATCCATTAAGTTTCTTAGCTAGAAAAAGATTTTGAGGTTGAATAAGCATAAAAGCGATGCAAGAGAGAGAGAGGAGGGATTTTAGGGAAAATCTTAGGCAAGTGGATAAAACGATCCACAAAAGTGGGACACCGAAGAAAGGTATTAAATACCCATTGAAGAGATCAACAAAATTAAATACATAAATCCTTTGACAAGAACTCTCACCTTGAGGAAATAGTGATATATTTCATGGTTGGGCAACGAGTGGGTGCTCATCAAGTACGATTTGGTATGGTATTATTCCTGTAATTAATTATGAAATTATTTTTGTACCTCTAAATCATGTCGTTTGTTCTGAACTATATTAATCTGGTCATTACTTTAATACATAGAAACTTTTTTATGAACTTTGAGGATTGTAGATTTTCGAATTAACATGTAGATTAGATATATGGACCCTACAAGTGATTTTAGTACTTTTGAATTCTGGGTTTCTTAGCCTTTAACACATGAGGACGATTGTAGGTGAGTATTAAGGGAATATTTATATATTATAATCTAAAGAAATTGGATATATACGAATACAAAATGTAGTAAGGAATGTTACATTCACATTAGGGTATTATGTATGATTTGAGGATGGAATTTATTATGGGTAGATAATGCAAACATAAACATAAGAAAAAAGAACAAAAGTTAGTTAGCATAATTGAAATATTTGTACCCACAGGAACTTTATTCCTCCTTTTTATATGGAGTAGGTTGAATAGAAAATGGTTGGTCTCTCAAGGGACTAAAGCACTAAATAAGAACTTGTTATGGAAAATATAGTATAATGGTTGACATACATATATTGGATTTGGGAGATTCTATGAGAAAATAAACAGGATATCAGAGGAGTGTATTGTTTCCAAGTAGCCAAGTTAAAATAAAAAAAATATGCCAACACATATAATATGTTGGCAGCTTAAAGGAAATAAAAATACCATTACACATAAATGGGTGTGGTAATTCAAGCAATATAGTTGGCAGGTGTCATAAACACAATAGGAATCTGAATTACCTAACATAGAGGATAAATTTACACTATCTAAATATATAAATGTGTTGATACAACTTCCAAGAATTGGACTAGATTTCAAATTGCCTGAAGTAAGCTATAGTTAGAGCCTAGTTCATTAATACAATTAATTTTTCTACAAATACTAGGGGAGTGAACTACTCCTATTCTTGATTTCATAAGAGTCATAATATGAGAACCATGTTGGAAACAAAAGTAAACAAGGTTACACCAAGGCCATGAGGAGCCCCCTCAGTTGAGATTGGAGACAAGTCAAAAGCGAAGAAAAATATAATAGAACGACAAATATTAGCTAAGGAGTGACTGAACGCCAACAAAGTAACAACCCAATAAACTTCATATATATATAAATAATACTCCTAAATGGGATGCAAAATCTAAAATCGCTGCCCAGAAAGGGGCAAAGTGAGATGTAGCATTCAATGCATAGGGAAGATAGGTGAATGAACCTGGAAAACTAGAAAAATGTCTGAACCGATGATGGGTCCTCTTAGAGGCTAATGAAAAGGGATGTAAGCACCTAAAACAAAAACTTGAAAATTAAATTTCATAACCAAAACTTGTAACTCCGTAGAACGAGTTAAGATACAAAATAAAAATGAAAGAGAAAAAGGCGTATATTTATCTTTTTACTTCTGTATGATGGACGAACCATAGAAGAATGCTTGAAACCTTATATATGCCTTTCATGGTCGAATCCATGCAAGCATAAGGTATGGGGGAGAGCGCTAACGTCAATATAATTGGTTCAAAAACAAAAGATCTAAATTAAATTCGAGAAAAACGAATGAAAGTTGTATGAAATCCCTAAATCCTTACCAGTTTAAGTTGGTATGGTGATAGGAGAGGGTGTGTGCTCTTGGGTGCGACTCTCATGGCTACAATCTGGATGGAAACTTAATATATGCCAAGGTGATCACTACGTTTAATCCATCATTCTTTTTTTCAACCAGGGATTAGTAAAGAGAAATTATGAACTACCAAACCCAGGCACCCACGAGATAGTTGGACAATCCCCACCTCGTGATAGAGAATTATTGTAAGGCCAAGTAATTCACACATAATCATAAAAGGGAACAGTAAGAAAAATTTTAACCTTAACAATTTCAAAAGGAGAAGCTTGAATCTTACCTGGTCGCAATCGTCAACTCTAGACATTGTGGGTCACTTACAGGAGTTGGTGTTCCCCACCTAAAACCCAAAAAACTTTCAATCGTGTCTCAGAATCTCCACCCATGGTAGGATTGGTGTGAAGCAAGTTGCAAAGTCCCTGATTCAAAACAACAATTGAAGAGTATTATTACCTTAAGAGTCATCATCTTACCCCAAAGTATACAGGGAAATAATCGAGTAATGAGGATGAGCTAGGATCAAAATACAATCTATTTTGCTAGTAGAGATTACTTCTAGAGAGCAGCCCAGATGGTGTGTCGATGTTGAAGAAGATACAGTTTGTGGAACTATGGCTTTGTGCCATCTAATATGGTCAATACACTTGTGGTGGAACTAGGAAAGAGAAACAAAATAGAAGGGGAAGCTTCCAAGTAGAGAATGTAATACTAGGGTTTGCTGAATCCCCGGGTGGGTGTCAAATATAAAAAATAATTCCATGTTGTTCATATGAGTGGGACTGAAAATCCACGGGATAGTCACATGGTTGGCCTATCATGGCAAACAAACAATGATTCAGTTCCTCCGAAAATTTAAATGTTCAATGTACGCCTACTTCACGTCACAAAAAATTAAATAGGATGTATCAGAGAAAATAAATATGTGTACAGAGAATTAATATGTTGTGCTTGGAACCTATATCACAAAATACTTTATGATAATGGAAGTGGCCGCATCAATATGATACCCACGTAGGAGAAATATGCTACATAGATGATCACATAGCCATAAAGTTATTACATATAAGGGAGATCAAAATTGATGTTCGAGTTGTTAACGGTAAAGAGAATCAAACGATTTATGTAATAACTTGGATATCACTTAGAATAAATAGTAATTGTATATGTAAAGATAAACCAAGTTATTTAAGATAAGGATAAGAAATAAATAATCCATTTTTCCCATTCAATTCGAGTACTGCTCTCAAGCACAAGCAAATAAATCCTTATCAATATTGAACTACCATCGAGCAAGTAATTCACAAAACCCAAGTATAATAAATGAAAAAAAATGTAACCAATTACCATCCTATACCATATAGTTTTGATGTGAAAAATATAATCCTCTTACATATGCATTGTTATGTAAGCAAAGAATTAAGCTCCATTCCCTAAGGGAGAAGTGAGAGTAAGGAAATTTTCAACGACATAGGAAACCATATATCCCTTGTATGAGGCACATGGAATAAAAGTGTACTTATAGATATGTAGATGAACTCATATGTTTGAACTGGCAAGGAAGTCCATGATCATAGTGCAATTCATTATAATAATGCTAGAATATATGACAAGGAAATAGTACTGCTACTGCAAACCATTAAAAAAAAGATAATTTGGGTTATGATCGGGAGTTGTGACAAATGGTATCAAAGCCTAGGTTCAAATCTAGGACCAGATGGGCTTGAAAAACATGGTGTGATCAAATTTCATAGGAATGAGATATTTATCATTCCATAAATTTAACAACAATAATGGATGGCTTATTGTAAGAGGAAATACTTTTGGACTCGCTGTGAAATCAATATAAGCCTAATAAATTAGGTTCGTGAAAGGTTGAAATCTCAGACTTAGTGAGAAGAAAAGAGGGTGAGTATATGTCAGCAAAAATGAGACATGTAGAGTTTATCAATTCACCAGCAATAAAGATTGGTTACTGTAGGAGAACATACTTCAGTTAGTGCAACTCAAAATAAGATTATTAATTTAGGTGCATGGAACACACCTGGAAAGAGTAAGATGTATTACAATGATTGCGCTAAATCAAGTTAGCTTATACTAGTGGTTACATAACCAAACTATCAAATTCAAGGATAAATAAACACAAGGAAATTTTATTGGCAATTAACACAACAACATGCTAGACAGGACAGTCTAGTATTATATACAAAAAAATAATAAAGTTAAAATTAGCATAGAAATTTAATATCAGGAACCATTCATGGAAGAAAAAAAACGGTTACAACTGAAATATCTAAAATGAAAATGTTCAAGGTGCATATGACGAAGGTAGTGGAAAATACACAATTATTTTATATATATGCATAATATTATATTAAAGGTTAAAGATGTCATGGATACCTAGGCAATATAATTACTGATGGAAATTTTTATCTGTGGGTATTGAGAACATAAAAGGTGTCATATTTTACCGAGGAATTATAAATGTAGGGGAATCACTTTATTATGAAATAAATTCTTAAAGAGCACACAAGTCATTCTAAATGTTTGCAATTGATTATTCAAATTTGAGTCAAAATGACTATTGTGTAGAAATATATAGTCCTTTTGTTTTTCTGACTGGGTGTGCCATCCCACCTTTATGTGGTAGGTGGAAGAATCCCCTATGTTGACTTGGTTGACCCAACTGTAGAGGCGGATATGAAAACCTACAAGATTATTAGCTCTCCTTTGTGTAATTATTCAAAATTTTATAGAAAGATTGAAGTGGAAAATGGAAATTGTCAAAACAAATGAGCCTGGATAATGTTGATTTCCAAACCACTCTTCTCATTTGTCTAGTATCACCTACACTGTTCTTATGCCCACATGGTTACAATTAGTACAAGAAGTACAAATCAATCATCTAGATCTGCACAATGTATTGACATTTTCACTACATATTGACCATTACATGTCATTATTAAAAGGAAATGGTAACTAAGGTTCCAGAAATATTATAGGGAATAAGTTGGGTTATCTCAAAAGTTGGATGAAAATCCATAGATGGAATCTTTAACGAGATTCATAGTGATAAATTTGATAGTATATTAATATAATTACAATCAAAAGGGGGATACATGATGGACTTGAGAGAAAATTGATTCACACATGTGATAAAGCGATAGAAGTAGTTGGGGAGGCGTGATGATAACTTCTTGATTTTCTTATACAAAACCCAAATGTGATAACCATTAATCTTTCCGACATGACTAATGATGTATCTAATATGATAATATGGTCTACTTCTCATGTGAATAAGGGTGATCTGGTGATGACGGAAACATTATTACCAGGTACTAAGGTTAAGGGATTTGTGTGTCACTGTTCAAAGTATATCTATGTAACTCTAAATTGTTGGATTTTGATCTAAATTGACCAAAAGTGTATGCACCACAGTAAATGTGCTAACACCTACAGTCTTTAGTAGTGCAAAGATTATCAGTTTGGGACAGGTAATATAAGGCACACAATGTTGAAGAGTGGAGAGAGTCACTCAAACCAGCAACCCGTGCTATGGGGAAATTGTATTTTGAAAGAGAAAAGTGTATTGGATACAATTTTGCAGAATAAATGACGGTTGGAATATGCTCTTGATGCATAATAATTCTACCAGATATATGAACACATCATTAATTATGAGAAGAGGAAGATAAGAACTATAGTATTCAATACTAGGAACCTAAGGCAAGATAATTAATTGCAATGAAAAGTAATACGCGTATATTATCACTTTCACATGATTATGGGTAACACAAGAAATCCACTATAGGTTCTTAGAGTGAAATAAAGCAAGAATTTAATTTAGAAGTGGAGAGTACATAGTATTTCACTGAACAAATTTTGTAAGAGAGAAAGGAGAAGAAAATGTAGTGATAAAATACAAAGTCGTGATAATGTATATAAACATAAATAGAAAACAAAGCTTCTTGAGCTTAGATAGTATTCGTATGGATACAATAAAAATATTTCTAATGAGGAAAACAATGGCTAAAAGCATAAGAATTATAAATATTACAGCTTTAAGATTAAAAATTAAACTTCCAAGGATGTTCGAATATTATTGTTTTGAACAACTAATAAAGATTCTAATAAAATGGAACATGATACTAAGAAAGCATATAGTTGAAATAGGATGATTTCCTCAATTGGAAAGTTAGAGAACAATTTTGTGTGAAGGAACATTATAAATTGCTATGTTCGAATACCCACGATAATAAAAGTACAAAGTGTATCAAAAGGAAAATTACACAAGCAATCACATGGAAACACTATAAAAATGGACTTAATTAACTCCACCATGGGACAAAGTCAACAATATACAAAAACCATGAGTGGGATGTTCTACAACTGAATATGTAAGATATCTACATAGTGAATATAAGGATACCAAATTAATAATTACATATTATTTTAGCTCCCAAAAAGTAGTTAAGAAACTATGAATTAATAATGAAGTCTCTCTGAAAAGATTAAGAGTGGAAACATGTATTGATGAAACCAAAAGGAGGATAACAATGAAGAAAAAAACTCAAAGGATTGAAATAATGATGTAACACATTGTGAAGTACCTTCCACTGGTTCATCCATGAAAAAATTGTGAACTTCTATCAGTGGTTGTGAATAGATAAGAAAATAATCACAAAAATATATGGCTAAGTGCACATCAAGGTTGTGTTAAATATAACTTAGCAACTACGAGGATGGATAAACTAATATATGGTATCCAAATTTGTAGTATAAAATAGAATGCTATGAACAATCCCTTGAATTTTTTATTTCTATAAGAGAAATGTGAGAAAGCCATTTACAACTTCATACGTTGAAGTTTATAAATAAACAATGAACATATTGGATTTCAGAGATCTGTGGTTTGAGTTTTTTGAATTTTTGACCGGAGAACCCACAATATTGGAATTTTTACACCAACGTTTCGAATCCCAAATGGGATCCATCATCAGGGTAAGAGAAAGAGGATCGAATATGATGATGGCTCTTCTTTTTATCATATTCGATCCTCTTTCTCTTACCCTGATGATGGATCCCATTTGGGATTCGAAACGTTGGTGTAAAAATTCCAATACTGTGGGTTCTCCGGTCAAAAATTCAATGAACATATTGGTAGGCCTAGCCACATGGTCTGCTTTAATGATATGTTAATGATGCTGACCTTCGTAGATCACATGTGCATAAGATGTTCAATGCAGGTGGAAATGACAAAGCATATATTCAACATAAAAATGTGTTAAAAAAAGAAAAAAGTGCAAGAGTATGTGTGCCTCTGCATGAGCCATCATACCAAATTGGATAAAAGGATGACATATATAAGCGTGAAAGACAAGAAGCATCTACCCCTTGGTCGTAAGAAAAGATTAAATTTCTAGACAATATGAAGGGTTTTGTACCATATTATAGCTCCACTAAACCAACACAATTGGGACTATAGCACAACAATTAGTAATTTCCTGTTTAAGAAAAAAAAATTGTAATGTTTTTCATATATCGTACATAGGAAATAGGTATATAATAGCTTTCATCTAATTGATTCGAAACTGCTATAGTGAATTTTTTGGTAAAACTTCTGGCAGAACCCTGTGCAACTTAGACCAGAAAGAGATCCAACTCTCGAATCGAGTCTTCCCTTGAGATAAAAGCGTAATGAATATGTTGACCTATGATGAAATAATGTGAGAACAAGAATATGAAAGGAAGAAAAGTTATCTAGCAAGGTTTCAGGGAAAAGAAACTAGATAACGAACACCAAGGATGGTGTTAATAAAAGGGGAGGAGAATGTAATATCCCTCCATCGCTATAATATTGTTATGGTCAGAATAAGTACATTGGATAGAATGGCTGAGAATTCTTGTAAAATATTGGAATAAGTATGTAAACAAATAATTAGTAATAAATAAATAAATGGGATGAATGTACTTGGGAATGAGACACCTAGATGAGACTCTTTCCAAATAAAACATTATTGGTGAATAAGGCTAAGAAATTCTTTCATAATAAGAATTCTAAATGGAATTCTAGATAAGCTTAATGGATGGGAGAGAGAAATCCATTAAGTTTCTTAGCTCGAGAAAGATGCTAATCGTGAATAAGCATAAAATCATCACGGGAGAGAAAGATAGGATTTTATGGAAAAGCCTAGGAAGGTGGATAAAAGGATCCGCAAAAGCAAACATCGCTAAAAGGAACTTTGTCATGAAAGAAAGGTATTAAATACCTGTTGAAGGCTTCAAAACAAAAACTAAAAAGATCCTTTGGCAATAATTCTCAGCTTGGGGGAACTAGTGGTATAGTTCATGGTTGCGCGGCAAGTGGGTGCTCATCAAGTACGATTTGGTATAGTATTATTCCTGTTATTAATTCTAATATTATTTGTGTACCTCTGAATCATGTCATTACTTCTGAAGTATATTAATCTTTCCATTACTTTAACACATACAAATTTTTCTATGAACTTCGAGGACTGTAGATTTTCAAAATGAATAGCTAGGTTGGATGTATGGACTCTACAAGTGATTGTAAGAAGAACTTCGGGGTAAATCACATGTAGACAGACCTTTGTCTGTTTACATGTGATTTGATCTTAGTGCTTTTGAATTATGTTTTTTTTCCTTTAATGCATGAGGACAAATGTAGGTGAGTATTAAGGGAATATTTATATATATTTATGTATTATAATCTAAAGAAATTGGATATATACAAATACAGAATGTAGTAAGGAATGCTTCTTTTTTTTTTCACTTCAGGTTCATGAATATCTTTGTCAGTGGGTAGCTGCTATGTCCAGGGTTGTTCAACACTGAGTGGACCCCACCTGAAAGGGATCAACACCCCTCAGCCTATTTACTGACCTGACCCCAAGAGCTTTCGGGAATTGACCCTGTCACCTCCCGTTTGGCGAGGCACTGATTTGACTGATTGAGCTAACTCTTGGGGCTTGTAGTAAGGAATGTTAAATTCACATGAGGGTATTATGTATGATTTGAGGATGGAATTTATTAAGGGTAGAGAGTGTGAAAATAAACATAAAAAAATGAACAAAAGCTAGTTAGCATAACTGTAATATTTCTACCTACATGAGTTGTATTCCTCCTTTCAGTATGGAGTTGGTTAAACAGAAAGTGGTTGGTCTCGCAAGGGACTAAGGCACTAAATAAGAATTTGTTGTGGAAAATAGAGTAGAAGGGTTGGCATAAATATATTGGAATTGAGAAATTTTATGAGAAAATAAGCAGGATATGGGAGGAGTGCATTGTTTTTAACTAATTTAGTTAAAATAAAAAAATATGCCAATACAGATACTATGGTGGCAACTCAATAAAGAAAATAAATGCACCATTACATAGAAATGCATGTGGTAATTCAAACAATATCACTAGCAGGTGTCATAAACACAACAATAGGAATATGATCTACCTAACCTAGAAGATACATTTACACTATCTAAATATATAAATATATTTATACAACTTCCAAGGCTAGGATTACATTTAAAACTGCCTAGAGCAGGCTATAGTTAGAGTCTAGTTCATTAAAATAATTCATTTTTTGGAGTGAATTAACCATATTCCCGATTCCATAACAGTCATAATATGAGAACCACAATGGAAAAAAAGTAAAGTAAAAATGTTTATTCCAAGGCCATGAGGAACACCCTCAGTTGATCTTGGACATAATATCAAAAGTTGGGATAAATATAATGGACCAGCATATATTAGCAAAAGAGTGACTGAACACCAACATGGTAACAACCCAACAAAGTTCATATATATATATATATATATATATATATATATATATATATGGGATGAAAAATCTAACATCACTGCCGAGAAAGGGGAAAAGTGAGTTGTAGCGTTCAATACATAGCGAATAAAGGTGAACGAACCTAGAAGACTACCAAAATTCTTGAACTAATGATAGGTCCTCTTAGAGGCTAACGAAACGGATTGTAAGCACCTGAAACAAAAAACTGAACATTACATTTCATAAACAAAACTCGTAACTTTGTAGAACGCGATAAGATACAAAATAAAAATGAAATAGAACATGATGTACATTAACCTTTTTACATGTGTATGATGAACAAACCATAGAAGAAGGTGTGAAGCCTTATATATGTATTTCATGGTCGAACCCTCACAAGCATTAGGTATAGGGGTGAGCACTAAGGTCAATACAAGTGGTTGAATGACAAAATATTTGAATTAAAATTCAAGAAGAACCCATGTAAAATGTATAAAATCCTTAAGCCCTTACCAATTTAAGATACTCTGGCTAAAGGAGAGGGTGTGTGATCTTGGGTGCGCCTCTCATGGCTACGCTCTAGCTAGAAAAGTAACAGGCACTAAGGTGAGTGCTAAGGTTAATCTAGGATTATTTTTTTCAACCATGGATCAGTAAAGAGAAATTATAAATTACTGAACCTAGGCACCCATGAGAGAGTTGGAAAATCCCCACCTCGTGGTAGAGAATTAGTGCAAGGCCAAGTAATTCACATATAATCAGAAAAGGAAAAAGTAAGACCAATTTTAATCTTAACAATTTCAAAAGGAGAAACTCAAATCTTACCTCGTTGTAACACCCCTCCGTTGCTATCATGCCAGACCAAAGCCAGACTGAGTTGTAATAGAAAAGCTAGGCCTGAGGGGTAAAAATGTGACAAAATACTTTATTACCAAATAAATAAAGATAATTTAAATGCTTGGAAAATGAGACACCTAGAGATGAGATTATTTCCAAATTAAATCCCATTGGTGAATGGGAATGCATAATTATTTCATGATAAGAATTCTAGATCAAATTATAGATAAGATTAATGGATAGGAGATAAATATCCATTAAGTTTCTTAGGTAGAGAAATATGTTAAGTTTAGGAAAAACATAAAACCCTCACAGGAGAGAAAGGCGAGCTTTTATGGGAAAATCCTAAGCAAGTGGATAAAAGGATCCACAAAAGAGGGACGCCGCTAAAGGAAACCATATCATGAAAGAGGATATTGAATATTCAATGAAGAGATGAAGAAGATGTAATCAATCAATGGGAAAGAACTCTCGTCTCAGCGGTGAACTAGAGGAAGCCAATTCTAGGTTGGGTAGTGGTGCTTGATTTTCCAACTGATATTCTTCCAACTAATCTGGTTTGATCTAAGTGCATAGGATGTTCTAGATGTTGTTCATGATTTTAGAATTTAATATATTTTCATGTGATCTAATTGCCTATAAGATGATTAAATTCTTATGTATGTGACAACTACTGAATATAAATTTAAGGCGAAGTTAATTTTTACTGGTAACAACATAGTAAGTGGTTGTTAGTATTGTGTCAAGGAGGTATGTGACAAATGGTATCAAAGCATAAGTTAAAATATTGAGGCCTATGGGCCAACCCACATCTGTAAAATATGAATGAGTTGTAGGTTCTAAACTAGACCTAAGGGAAAACCACAATGGAAGAAAAACAAAAAAAACAAATAAGGTATTTCACTGAAAGTTTCAGTCATAAATTTGCTATAAGAAAAATATTCCAATGAGTTTTAGAGTAATGCCATAAGGCATTAGAATCCATAAAGGTTTAAACTAAATATTAAAATGATTATTGGAGGAGTACTTTGAAGCTGAAGGTAATTTTGAATTGAGGTTGTTTGATTTATGGATTCTAAAATAGCTATGTTTTGATATTTTATTGTGAAGAGTGAAATATCTATATTTCTTGACAATCATGTAATTATTCATGTTTTCAGTTGCACAAGGGATCACTTAACGATAGGATTAGTCAGAAACCTTGATTTGGACCAGGAAATTCCATGACTTAATTCAAAAGGAAAAATATTCCCTCAGGCAGTTAATTAGGAAGAAATTAATGCCAATATGTTGTAAACTAAGTGACCCAATCATAGAAGTATTAATTCAGATATGAAACCCAATCAACGATTACAAATTCATAATAAGAGTTATATTGTGTTGAGCAGCTTAAAGTCATGGTTATAAGTGCATTAATTCACAACCATATAGTTAAACCATGAATTAGTACAATGGTGTTTTGTGATTCTTCTCAATGATGAGCTCAAGAAAAGAAGCTCCAAAGCTACGAAGGCATAAGTGGCTCTACCCTGTATATATATCTATATATATATATATATATATATATATATCCTAACAACAAATCTACCAAAAGCTTAGAGAGATCAAATTTATATATTGGATTACTTATGCTATGGACTCGTAAATATCGAAGATAGAAGGGTAGAATAAAGTTTAGAAGTTATTATTTAGTAGTTTACATACCTATACTGAGTTCTTTTCAAGAAAACTAAATTAAACATAGATTTAATTGCAATAAAATACAAAATAAACATGAAATATCCATATGTTGTATGTTACAATGCAATAAATTTCATATGTTGGTAGATCAAATAAGGATGTCTCTCAATACTCCACATAGCTACTATAGTTGAAAATTGGATGGGCAACAAAAGTGATTATTTTTATTTCAGTTGGTGATAGATTAGCTAAAAAAGATTTTGATCTTTCATTGAAATCAGATAATTTTCTTGTGTTTATAGAAACATATACGAAATTTTAGAAAGTTACGTTAACGATGGATTTAAAATCGCTGAGGATGCTAAATCTTTAAAGATAGGGATTTGAGAAAAAGTCCTTTCCCAAAATCATAACAGTTAAAACATTGAGTGACTAGGGAAATTTGTAATTTTTTTGATAAAAAATATCGTTTCCAAAATGATCATATTCACAAAACCAATCTTGATTGAGGAAAATAGTATTTTATAATAAAAATCAATCTTTTGAGTGAATTCAAGGAATTAGAATCATAATAAAATATGGAGATTTAAATTCACTTAAATTTTCCCTATTGTAAAGATGTTTCTAAAAATCGAACGATGAATAGGTCACCGAGAAACAAGGAGGTGTTATATAATAGGTGTGCTCATCAAGTCCTATATGGTATCGTGGTGTCTGCTCAGAAAATTTGTTCCTAACTTCTTTTGTGATTAATTCTAAATTATGTTGACACATCTGAATAATGGTTTTGTTTTGTTACATATTATTATTGTAACCATTTTAACTCGTGTGAACTAGGCAATGAGGCCTGATGTCAATGGACTTCGAATGTTATTAATTTATCTTGCATGCATATTCTGTAATCATTTTCTGGTGAGTATAGTTTTTGGGTTTTGCTGCTCTAAATGATTATATAATTGATGGATAGATCACTATGTTTAGAATCACTTACACATACCATAGTCAAGATCTAGAAGTATATCTTACTGCTGAGAGTCATTGTGGCCATGTTGATCTTAGGAGATGGAGTCCATATGGAAATTAGATCACTGTAAGATTCCCCTGAAGGTTGTTAGTGAGATCATTTGAAAGTAGCTACTATGAATCATATGTCAGATCATTGTAACCATGAGTGATATTCGAGTAAGTCATGTAATTTATGTGCACATGAGTCTTGCATTTGTAGCTTTAATCCCTTATTCCCAATTATCAAGAGTGAAAATCCTGAGCCATACAATAGGCAATTGTATCAAGAGCGAGGATATTGAAGTATTGAGATTGAAATCGCCATTACTGCATTGTGAGTGTATTTCCATATGGGTCTTCCATTCACACCTATAATCATGTATTCCCAATTACGAAGATGAATGCCACCTTCACTGATTTCGTCTCCAACAATTAAAGTGTTGAAAGCCAAAACTATGATTGGCCCTTCAACTTCTATCTACAAAGAGCATGAGAGCGTGATTGTCGATAAACCCAGTAGAAGGAGATCACAGAGTGATCCGAGTTTACTCAACTCCCAGATTTAACCAAGATCTTTTGATTCTGTGATGTTGTTAGAATTGCATCTAAAATAGAATAAAGGAACATATATGCATGTTGTAAAGAATAAGGAACATGAAAAGAATCAGAAACATAAAACACAAGACGTTGATAACAAATTTCGTTCAGTGTGGACTACAACTCTGGGCCTCGATGTCAAGATGGTGTAGGCCATTGCATTAAGTGCTAGAAAGAGTGATGATGTACATGCATGTGTTTTCTCTATCATACAAGGAATATGCCCTCACGCAAGAGTGGCTCCAAGAGATGTCCCGCTATAGGAACTCTCATTCAAAAAAGGACTCCTATGAGCATGACATAATTTCACGTATGGTAATGATGAGCATCCCGCAACCATGGCATAATAGGAATCTCAATTGAAACATACATGGTGACACATGAGTATCCCGCCAAGATGGTGACAAAGGGATCTCAAACAAAACATGACAATAAGTACATCTCACATCAAGAACAAAACAAGATCCCACATCAAAACTCAAACAGGGATCTAAACAACACAATGCATCTAAAGCAAAGAGACAAAGAAGTACATGATCACACTACATATATCTCACATCAATAAGTTATATAAAGAAGAGGATAATAAACTTATGGATCTAGTTTCACCATCAATCTCATGGTGTCGAATCTCATGGAAATAACTACTCGCACATTAAATGCTGACACCTGCACTCAACTTTGAAAGGTGGAAAAAAAATAGGATGATCAAATGGAAAATCTGATTGCACCATCGGATTTGTGGCGTTGAATAGTGTAAAATTCACTGTCAAATTTATAATTTTTTTACAAAGTGGAAATCTAGGACTACAAGATGTTTTAGATTCCCCCTAGATTCCTAAAATATTCTTTCCTTCGGGTCATATAAAGATCTATTTCTCATATCAAAATTATGTTTGAGTCATCAGGTTCATGTCACTGAGAGGTGTAGAATCGACATAAAGTTTGTCCAATTTGGACACTGGAAAAATTTCGCCCCTCCTAAAAATTGGGCTCAATAATGGCTCTACCTACCTCTGCTCCACGCTCATGGTTCCACCTGAAATTAATTAAAAAATACTATCTCTAACTCCATGCCCTACCTTGGCCTCCATTTCGACACCGTTCGGTGCTCGCTTCTTCCTCGTGCAAATGAGAACATAAGTTGTAAATATGTTTTGGGGTTTGGCACATATTATTGGGCTGCCCATTGGGGGTCGGCCCACATGGGCTAGGTGGGCTCAACTCCCACTGGAACCCATTAATTCTTTTGATTAATAGCTTATGGTCATTGGGGGGTGGCAGGGTTGGTGACCTGCCACCATATAAAATATATATTTTTTGTTTTTTTATATAACAAAATGTTGTTTTTGAAAATTATCGAACGTGGAGGTTATTAGGCAAATTAAAGAGGCAACGATTTCTCCCACTGCCAGTGACTGGATTCTGATGACCACTGTTAGTGCAATTTGTAGGTCCATTAACCCTTCCACTTGGCAAAGTCAACCCTAAACTTTGATTGGCTCTATCTCCATTGTTCGAGCTCAGATTTGAATGTTGTTCACACCATTGGAATTAGGGTGACGAGAACTTCGATCTGGTGCTCTTTCGAAAGTGTTCTAACCACTTTGAATTTTCACCCTTTCTAATTCCTCTAGGACTTCTGCCTGTTTCTGGAGCCACCTGGATCAATCCATCCCACTGAGGAGCTTTTGGTCCTCCAAAAGCATGAAAAAATAATTTTCAACTTCTCTGTACCTTCTCTGCACTTACAATTATCTAAGATGTCACCATTCCTTCTCCTTCATCTTTGTCCTTTGGAGCCATAAACAATGAGCCAACACATGCAACCTCTACAAACTTGTAGTACATTTTTTTTCAAATTGCATGCTTGAATTACATGACCAGCTAATGACCCAAGAATCCCATACTTGCCATGAGTTTATAACACATACTTGATGGTGAAGTTTACATCAAAATGGAAACAAATGCCCTAGCTATGAAAACAAGGCCACAATATCATTATTGCTTCAATAAGTGATGGAAAACACATCATCATTGCAACACATTATTTACAAAAATATGGTGAAACATTATTGTTTCCTTGACAAGTGATGGAAACACAACATCACTTTCACAGTTTAAAATGCATCACAAAATAAGACAAGACATCATTGTTGCTTAAGAAGTGATGGAAAACACATCATTACTTTTACATTTTAAAATGTAACAAATGATTTACAAAAGCATCACCATGACAAGATAACATATCTAAAAACCATTTTTCACTCATTTATGTGAAAGGGTCATCCCCCTATGTTGGTTTTGCTTGTCGAACAATTGTTTCACCTAGTTAATGTAAGGATGCTTTGTCTTTAAGGTGTTGCTCTGGATGGAGCCTCCAACATGTCGCTGTTTGATGGCCACCTCTATTGCAATGACTGCAATAAGTCTTTTTCCTCCAGATCTAATTTACCTTCTTCTTTGCCTATTGTTGAGAGGGTCTTTCATGCCTCATCCTTTTTTGTGTTGTTATTCTTTTCCAACACTTTAACAAATGTATGGTTATGTAATCGACAAAAGGTACATGTTTCTCAATGTCGTGTTTTATGTTCATCATTAACAACATGATTATAATCAAAATGAACATTTGAATATCGAAACTGGTTATACCTTTCCTTGTCGTATCTGGGGTCATTATGGTGATGAGAGCTTGCCTCAGCTCTTTCCCTGCAATGGGCACTACCATGGGATGATGGTGATGAGTTCCCATCATTCTCTTTCCTCGACAATTTCGATGATGTATTGGAAGCATATGACACCGTTGAGCATTCTCCTTCATTGTATCCCAAGCCTACAAATCAAGGTTTCTACACAACCTCCAGTGGTTGAGTAATGCCTCGGCCATCAACACCAAGTTCTTCTTCTTTCTTGTACCTCATCCTGGTAAGGAGCCTCATGTTTGTCCCTGTAATTGGTATCTCCACATTTCCAACAGAAATTATACTATGTGAAGATGAATCTAAAGGGATGTCAACATCTTTTACCTTCACTGTCGAGCTGGAAAGAATTGATGAGGGCTTCTCATCCTCTGTTGCTGGTGGTTCGCTTGTTGTCATGGCACATTCCCCAACTTCTTTCCTAACATACCCAAGTCCTACCTGATGGGGTAATTCCTCTACTTTGATGGGGTTAACAATGCCTTGGCCATTAATACCCAATCTTTTCCTTCATGCACCATTTTCTTCAACATTTTGGAGCCAATTCCCATGGTATGATTTTCAAAAACAACGAAATAATCATGAGGAAACATACATGAATTCGAAGAACTACTTTTTACCTCACATGGGTTACACTGCAGCTTTTCCAAAGCCTCGTCCTTAGCTTGTAGTTGTCATAGAAACCTATGTTTCTCCTCTTTCTCTTTAGGTATAAGAATCCTCAATTCAGGGTTCTCTACTTGAAGACTGTAGCTACTTTGCTTCAGTTCTTCCAAGGACTCTTCCTTGGCTTGCAACTAAAGCTGTAATCACTACTTTTCCTTTGTCTCTTTTTGTAGAGCTTCATACATTATTTCCACCTATTTAGACACTCTGAGCATGTTCTTGTACATCACTTCGTCATCCTCCATCACTGCATGTTCCATTTTTCATGCTTTAAATTCACATCCATGCAAAGACTGCTCTGATAAAAAACTTGATCTGAGTTGACTCAACTCATGGATTTAATCAAGATCTTTTACTTCCGTGATGTTGCTAGAATTGCATTTAAATGTGCATAAAGGAACATATATGCACATTGTAAAGAAGAAGGAACATGACAAGAATCAACAACATAAAACACATGAGGTTGATAATGGAGTTCAACTAGTGTTGACTACGTCTTCGGGTCCCGGTGTCATGATGGTGTAGGCTACTAAATTAAGTGATGGAAAGAGTGATGGTGTACATGCATGTGGTCTCTCTATCATACAAGGAATATGCCCTCACGCAGGAGTGGCTCCAAGAGATGTTATGTTGTAGGAACTCTCATTCAAAAAAGGACTCTTATCACCATGACATAATTTCATGTATGTTAATGACAAGCATCCCGCCAACATGGCATCAAAGGGATCTCAATTAAAACATACATGGCGAAACATGAGTATCCCATCAATGTGGTGAAAAAGGGATCTCAATCAAAACATGACAATAAGTAGATCTCACATCAAGAACAAAACAAGATCCCACATCGACATCAAATAGGAATGTAAACAACACAATGCACCTCAAGCAAAGAGACAAAGAAGTACATGATCACACTGCATATACCTCACATCAAGAAGTTATCTAAAGAAGGGGATGAAAAACTGTTGGATCTAGCTGCACCATCAATCTCGTGGCATTGAATCACATGTAAATGATTGCTCACACATTGAATGCTGACACCTGCACTCCGCTTTGAAAAGTGGCCAAAAAATAGGATGATCAAATGGAAAATCTGATTGCACCATTAGATTCGTCACGTCAAATAGTGTAAAATCGACTGTCAAATTTCTAAATTCTGACAAAGTGAAAATCTGGGGCTATAGGAATCTTTTAGATGCCCCCTAGATTCCTCAAAGATTCCATCCTCCGAGTCATCTGAAGATCTACTGATCAGATCAAAATTTTGTCTGTGCCATTAGGTTCGTGTCACTGATAGGTGTAGGATCAAGATAAAGTTTGTCCAATTTGGACACTAAAAAAATTTCGCCCCTCATGAAAATTGGGTTCAATCATGGTTCCACCTACCTCTACTCCACACTCATGGTTCTACCTGCGATTAATTAAAAAATATTGTCTCGATCTCCATGCTCTATCTTGGCCTCTTTTTTGACTCTGTTTGTTGCTCGCTTCTTCCCTGTGCAAATGAGAACATAAATTTTAAATATGTTTTGTGGCGTTAATTTTAATGTTTAAACAACGATGTTAGTTGTGGTCAGGCACATATTACAGGACTGCCTGTTGGGGGACAACCCACATGAGCTAGGTGGGTTCAACTCTCTCTAGCCCCCATAAATGATTTCGATTAATAATGTATGGTTGTTCGGAGGGTGGCAAGGATGGTGGCCCCAAGAGATTCTTGTAACCCCAGATGTTCACTTTGTCAGAATTCAGAAATTTGGAAGTCGATTTTACACTATTCGATACCACGAATTTGATGGTGCAATCATATTTTCCATTTGATAATCTTATGTTTCAGACACTTTTCAAAGTGGAGTGGAGGTGTTAGCATTTAATTTGTAAGAAACCATTTCCATGGGATTCGATGCCACGAGATTGATGGTGCAGCTAGATCCAATAGTTTATCATCCTCTTCTTCAGATAACTCCTTGATGTGAGGTATATGAAGTTTGATCATGTACTTATTTGTCTCTTTTCTTGAGATGCATTATGTTGTTTAGATCTCTATTTGATGTTTGATGTGGGATCTTGTTTTGTTCTTGATGTGAGATGTACTTATTGTCATGTTTTGATTGAGATCCCTTTGTCGGCATGTTGAAAAGATACTCATGTGTCTCCATGTATGTTAGAATTGAGATCCCTTTGATGCCATGTTGGTGGTATGCTTATCATTAACATACGTGAAATTATGTCATCTAATAGGAGTCCTTTTTTGAATGAGATTTCATGCAGCAGAACATCTCTTGGAGCCACTCCTGCATGAGGGCATATTCCTTGTATGATAGATAAAGCACATGCATGTACATCATAAATTTTTCCAACACTTAATGTAGTGACCTACACCATCTTGACACTGAGGCCTGCAGACATAGTCCACACTAGATGAACTTCATTATCAACGTCTTTTGTTCTATGTTGTTGGTTATTTTCATGTTCCTTCTTCTTTGCAACATGCATATATGTTCATTTATGCTCTTTTAAATGCAGTTCTAACAACATCATGGAAGTAAAAGATCTTGGTTAAATCTGGGAGTTGAGTCAACTTGGATCACAGAGATTTGAAATAGTGTAACTCGGCTCCATTTACATGTATTCCTCTACTTTAATCATGCGCAAATCCGTGATCCTAGTTTAAATACCCACCTTCTCCAAATTCTCTATCACAATATATTTTCCTCTTTTTGCACATAGACGGGCTCAGAGAGAGTGAGGCGGATAATAGATTCAGACGAGACAAGTAGGATCAAAATGGAAGAAAATGGCACATTGAATTCTTTTGGTTTCTTTCTTAGACAACTCTTCTGATCAATAATAGCCTTAACTAAATACCACTTTTGTGGGTTAGATCTGTGAGAGGCTAATTATCTATAATATCAGTAGACTTTGTAGACATTTTAGTTATTTCTATCATCCTTGTTGTGACGAATTCCATTGAGGATGGAATCAAAGTGTTTATATCAATGTCAAAGGTTAAGTTTGTGACAATTATCTTCGAGTTTACGATGTCACATGTATAAGTGGAATGGATTCCAGTATTTCCCCATTTAAAGTATAATAACAACCTAAAGAAAGAAAATGTGGGATGAACCGCATTAAAGAGCCAACTTGTGTGTGCTTGGAAATTGTTATTTTAAAGTTTGAGTTTGATTTGGGAGTTTTCCCCGTGAATTTGGTCCTCCTGCAATCATTTTAACAAGGACAATAGATAACCAAGACATATCAGTTGTGTGTACTTAGTGGGATTATGACACTCACAGGAAATGGGTTATTCATGATAAGAGGGAGATCTTATTTTCTGACATTGGGGGTAACTGCGAGGCTGAAGAACTGCAACCCTATGGTGTGGTTGACAATCATTTAGTTTTAGCGATTGGTTTTCTTGATTTAATTGATGATAGTTTTGCAATTATTATTGAGATTCCCATCAGTTCTGATTTCATGGACGAGGATCCTTCTGGAAAAATTAGTATATGTGTGTGTGTGCGCATGCGTGTGGATACTCCAGTGATGGAGGAAAGGTTGGTGATGATGATAGATTCCTTAAACTAAATGCCTTTATTCAGTGGCGATGCAAGGCCATGCATAAGTGGTGGTAAGGCTTTGGTTAAAAAATGACAATACTATCATAGGATTAATCCTTTTTTATTAAAACCCCTTTTAAAATAGGAGAATTAATACATTCCTTTGACAAATTTTAACTACAACTAGCCGTCGCATGTGGATTGAATGCATTGGTTGACAAATGAATCTAACTCACTAATCTGGTTCAGTATAATGAAGCACGGATCATTTTGGGTCCTCTGGTAGTTGTTTCCAACGATTTAGTGGCAGGTTAAAATTGTTCTCAAAATGATTCAATTTGTAAGATTATGTATGTTATTTATTGATTTTTGTTATAATTTTCATGTTGGGATATATAATAGAAAGTTTGATTATGTAAACTATAATGTGTAGTGGGTCAGTGAACTAGCGATGACATTGTTTTGTGCAAAGGAAAATTCATGCATAAATTAATGGAAGGATGTAGCTAAACAGTAAAAAGGGTAGCTTTTAAAATACAAATTACCATCTTCACTTCCATATTTATATGAGGCTGAATTTTCCCATTTGTCTTTGGATCACCTGACATCTCTCATTGAGTTCTTCTACTCAGCCATAGTCGGGTGCGTTAGGCCCCTATACTACTAGTGTAACCCCTTATTGTTATTAGTACAACCCACTTATTATATTGATGTACCCATGTCATGCCCATATTGTTACTCTTATGCCCCATAGAAGCCCACTATTGTTATTATTGTGCCCTTACATTATTATTGTTATGTCGGCTCTAATTATGTTATGACCCCTTAGACTCCTATATATAGAAAGGAGGTATTTTCATTTGTATCATCGAAGAATTGTTCATTTATGTAATGTAAAGGAGGTTGCCTCCTCGCAGAGGTTGAATTCTAAGATGTTGATCTATCTTTTATATCTTTTCTTGAGCTGGTTTCATAACATTTGGTATCAGAGCTCTGGATTCTAGGGTTTCGCTGCTCCAAACAGGTCATCGTGGAATTTTCGCTATAACTTTTTTATGCGACGTTTCAGATGTTGCAAAAAAACCCAATTGAGAAGAAATATTGCTGAACCTCAGATCTGAATTTCAAAGCTTTTCGCACTATATTTTCGGAGATATGATCTGAGGAAGTCGGTCTTTTTGTAGACTCCTAAATTACATTCCAAACAGGTGACCTGGGGAAAATCGTCATAACTTTCTCTCTGGGGATCGGATTGAAATTTTGTAAGAAGGTACAGAAAGAGGACGGATGGTAGCTTCTGGTATAGCTTTTTCAAAGCCAAAGGTCAAAAAGTTGAGACGTGGCACTTCCTACAATTTGCTCTTCTGGAAAGGTATATAATCAGGTCATCTTGGGAGATTGTGCATAAATTTTTCTTGGAGAATCCAATTTGGATCAGACTAGTGGCATTGGAAAGAGGACACAGAGGGCTACTACTGGTAGCAATTTTAGAACTTAAATATCTGAAAGTATAGGGTTATAGTCGTTTCAAGATCGAGGCCCTAAAATCAAGAAAAAGCAAGATGAGGAAGTTTGATGGCAGGGATCTGGTAAATTGGATACTTCAGATGGAGAAATATTTTGATCTACATGGTGTACCACTGTTAAAAAAGGTATGTATTGCTTCTTCATATTTAGAACCGGATCAATTTTTATGGTATAAAGGGCTTTGTTCTTGTAAACAACTTGTTATGTGGTCAATTCTCACGGAGGAAATGATAGCACATTATGAGGATACAATTAGCAACACCTTTTTTGGAGCAACACCACAACAATTGGGAAGAGTAAAAGGGCTTTGTGACATATTGGAAAGTAAAATTATGGCAACAAGGAAGTATACCGCTTGTAACTATAAAAATGGAAGTGTTTTTTCTCCTAGCCTTCCCCAACCTACAAGGTTTACACCACAACAATTGGAAGAAAAAAGAGAAAAAGGGCTTTGTTACAATCGTGACAGCAAATGCACAAAAGGTCATAAGTGTTCTGAGAAGAAATTATTTTACATAGAGTAAGAAGAGGAGGAAGAAAAGGATCAAGAAACATCAAAAGAAAAGGATATATGCCGGGACCCAACCCCAGAGAAAGAAGAAATGAATCAAACCATATCTTGTAAACTATTGGCAAGAATGACCACTCCTCAAAATCTCAAGATAGAAGCACATATCAAGAAGAAAAAGGTGCAAGAAGTGAAATATCACATCAAGAAAGAAGAAATGAATCCAACCATATCTTTTAATTCATTGGTCAGAATTACCACTCCTCAAACTATCAAGATAGAAGGACATATCAAGAAGAAAAATGTTCGAGAAGTGAAAGATCACATCGAGCGTCAAGAAATGAATCTGACCATATCTTGTAAAGGATTGGAAGAAATTACCACTCCTCAAACTTTAAAGATAGAAGGACATATCAAGAAGAAAAAGGTTCAAGCAGTGAAAGATCACGTCGAGCATCAACAACAAGTTCTCCAACTTTTAAAGGATAACGCCACTTCGGTGCAAAATCAAATGAAACAACAGGTAGGTCAACATCATAGTGAAAAAAAATTTGATGTAGGTGATTGGGTATTTTTACTACTACATCTAAAGCAAGCTATTTATGAGAAGGAAATGTTGGCAATACTACATGCACTTAAAAAATGGTGACCTTACCGAATGGGAAGACTCTTCAAGGATGAGGATGTGGAACCATTGTTTTGTTCTATTTCTATTATCGAACTAGATTGGATAAACGAAGCAAGGGATGAATGGAAGAAGGACAAAGAAGTATGGCCACTTATTCAAAAGTTACAAAAGATCCCAATTCAAACAATATTACCATAAATGGAGGAGGAAGGAAAAATCATGTTGGAACCTGGAGTAGTCACAGAAACAAGAACCCGATAGCTATGAAATCTATCAATTTCAGAGTATCTGATCAAGTGGAAGAACTTACCTGCTGAAGATTCCACATGGGAGGACAAGGATTTTATACAGAAACATCAAGAACTACTCTAGCGTTGAGGACAACGCTTTTTGAAGGAGAGGGGAATGTTAGGCCCCTATACTACTAGTGTAACCCCTTATTGTTATTAGTACAACCCACTTATTATATTGATGTACCCATGTAGTGCCCATATTGTTACTCTTATGCCCCATAGAAGCCCACTATTGTTATTATTGTGACCTTCAAATATTATTGTTATGTCGGCTCTGATTATGTTATGACCCCTTAGACTCCTATATATAGAAAGGAGGTATTTTCATTTGTATCATCGAAGAATTGTTCATTTATGTAATGTCAAGGAGGTTGCCTCCTCGAAGAGGCTGAATTCTAAGGCGTTGATCTATCTTTTCTATCTTTTCTTGAGTTGGTTTCATAACAAGGTCTTTAATCTTTACTGTGCTCATGTATGCGAGATCTCAAAACCTATAATTATACATAGCGTTTTTATTTCCTACGAAGAGCTACCGACTCTCTAGACTTGAATGGGTATGGGTACTCTAGGTTAACCCAAATATTCTACCAGTTTCGTTGTGGAACCCTACCAGTTTTCCAAATTCTAATGAGGGTAGGACATCTGAGTATTGATTGAGGATATTAAGATGGGTAGTAAAGGAATTATATGGCCTTATCGCCATCAACATCCTCCTACCAATTACCTCTATTTGTCTCCATGTCATTTGAGGAAAATATTGGCCATAACTTTTGACACTGGGAGCAACATAAGTTTCTTCTTATTGATGTTAGTGCCTTTTCTTGGAAAAAAATATTTAACTGATGAAATTTGGGTGGTATGGATACCGAATACAGCGGTATGTATGAAACAAAAAATGTTGAAATAGCTAGTCTTCCTGAAGAATACCACGCCCATGTCCATCATGCTTTGCTATTTAACGATATGTTTCTCTCAAATTTTGATGCATAAACTTCAAAACCTAATGTTGGCAATCACCGATCCGTATTCTATAATTCCAATACATAAGTCCATTATAATACTTTCACCACAGGATTGTCAGTGCTCATCATATCGCTGGAATTTCTTAATAGCTATGCAATTACTCCATCTGCGAGTCTTCCCCCCTTAGACATTTGTAGGAAAAATAAAACTCCCACGATGTTTTCCATGCCAAACATTGACAATTAAGGAAAGGTGCAAAAAGCGTAACTAGGAAGTTGGATTTCGCATATTTTTAGATAAATGCATGTAGGGAATTTGCTTGTTAAGCTTTGTTATGAACTTAAGATGTTGTGGCAACGAAGTTATCCTATGTATTGTTTGGATGTTTAACATTAGCAGGTGGTAGTGCATATTAGGGTGGACATTTATAATTATATGACCTTGGTTATTACGATATCTCACTACTGGGCCAAATTTCACATATCTATAGGGAATATAGAGGTTCACCACTGACTAATGAGCTCTTAACATCTAGTCGCCCTTTTTTCAAGAAATTATGCTAGATCCTTTGGGGAAAGATGATTTGAAGAGTGTCTCAGGTTACTGGAATTGCTATGAAGAAAATTGCAAGATGATAGATCACAATGATTGAGAATTCATAAGAAATCAGTGGGGAATTTTCAAGCTATGTTTAGGAGATGGTTGCAGCATGGGAATGGAGTTACATTTGAGTTCCATCCTTGGCAAGATTGAAATAAATAATACAAATTCACAAAACACAAAGAATGATTTAGGGAGGCATTGAGACATAGGATGGAGAAAATAGCCAGCATGTTAGATGTACAATGGAGAAGATATAAAATGAATGACCAACACATAGATACAAGAATTATATGATCAACATATTTGAGAAAAATTGAAAAATATGTGTCTGGAACGAGAGTCGTGACACTTCAACAGAAACAGATTAATAGATCGTTTATGCTTGGTATGTTCGTTTATCAATTCAATTAGGAATATCATAACACTATATTGATTATACTCCATAATGTAGGACACTTATTGAAAGTCTTTAATTCAGAAGGGATTAACAGATGACAAAGGTTAATTCATGTGAAGAGAATAATTACAATGTATTATTATAATAACTCTTGATTATTCGCACAAAGAACTAATATTAACTCAGTTGAGTACATACATTGTCACCATTGGCTACGCATGATTTCTTTTTTTTTTGAAATGAGTGGACTTGGAGGGACATGAAAAGTGGTATAAATGATTTCCTGATATGGATATCATGCCTAGTTGTGTTTTAAAAATGCATAAAACTAATGGAGTTTACCTCTCTCTCTCTCTCTCTCTCTCTCTCTCTATATATATATATATATATATATATATAGATATATATATATATATCTATATATCTATATATCTATATATATATATATATATATATATATATATATATATATATATATATATATATATATATGTATAGATGTATACACACACACACACACATATATACATATATACATATACACATATGTACATATATATATATATATATATATATATATATATATATATATATATATATATATATATATATAGATATATATATAAACTTTCACCAATTCAAACTTGTGTAATAATGAACAAGCATAAAGTAAGTAGAGAGAGAATAACAAGCCATACAATGAGTTTGGAGGTGTAAGTAGGTACTTGGGATGGGGATTGTTGTGCGCAAGGGAAATTTGTTTCAATAAAATGATATCTAGAAATCTATTTCAATTGATTGTATAATCTAGGATGCCTATTTCATACAACTATTTCCTACCAAGCAATATTGGATAAGTTTCCCTATCAGATTGCATTAATATTATTGTCACGCTTTTAGTATGGCAACATAAAAATTGATGCATCAAATATTCTAGCATCTATTTTATTGAAAATTAAAATTGATCATATTCTTTTGTCCACCAGGTTGTGATCTAATATTTAGGGTGGGGGGTCAACATGTTGATAACCTAGGTTTAAACCCTAGTACCCATAGTGCCCTGAAAATTAAGAGGTTATGGAGTTGAGAACATTGTAACCTTTTCTTATGATTCATGTATAGGAGGTGTATGTATATGCACACTTATTTTTTAATTTGTTCATTGCCTAATCAGGCGTTGGAGTAGTGTTAGAAAGACAAACCATGAATTCATGAAAATACCATTGCAAGGGGATGAAATCATCTCACATAACGCGACTATGGGTGAGGTACTTTTGAGTAAAAATTAATTAGTTTCATGGCTAAGGACAAGGTTAATGTTGTCATCAAACTTCAAATATAAGATCAGAACCCAAGTGAGATTAACTATTAGTGACAATAGCCTACTTTATGATTGGATGAAGGTCATGGTCAAGGAAACTTTTATGGGCTAGTATTCACAAGTGGGCTAATTTTCCATGGTTTTTCCAAAAAAAAAAATCACCAATTTCAACTTTTTTCTAAAAGTTATTCGCCCAAATTTTATAATATAAAATTATTTTAGCTAAAAAATCACCAAAAATTTATATAGAATATTATCAAGTTATTATAGATATCAATATTTTTACAAAAAAAATCCCCAAACATTTTGGAATCTTCATATTGGGGACGAGTAAGATTCCCCAATGCTTCTAAACTTTACGATAAATTTCCATCCTTAAAATATTCCCTGGTCATGGTTCTTGTGTCATTAAGACCTTGTCTGGTGACAGATTCGATAACAAAACCTAAATTTATTGGTATTGTAAGTTGTATTATGCATGATTACATCTATGTTATCAGTTTCTGTCATTGTGTTAAATTTTTCTACAAGCACAATATATATGAACATGATTAGCTCAATAGAAGCACATAAATACTCTGACATGAATTTCTTCAGTTATGCTCTAGCTACAAATTTTAAACAAGTCCATTAATTCTCTAATCTCCAATAGACAAATCGAGCTTGGTTTGATTGGACTTGACAAAATGTAGTTGTGAATAAAAAATTGAAGGAACTTTTGTCGTTGACTTGATGTAATGTTAATAATACTAACATCATTTGAAAACATTGTTGATAATGTGACTAATGCAGGAAGCAAGTGTTCGACAAGAATACAAATGCATTGGAAGAACAAAAAATTATTCCTATTATGTAGAAATTGAAGGAGAGTTGATGGTAGAACTGCTTTCTAATCTATATTGCAAGAGATTTGATTCACATGGCAAGGCCATGGGAGTCTGTAAATTTAGAAACAAATACCTGGGAATGAGGAAATAAATTGTAAGATACATAAATACACCCTGGAAAATGTGAATTTAAGGGGGGGAGAGTATGTAACACCACTCCGTTGTTTTCGTGCTAGACCAACGCTAGACTGAGTTGTAATAGAAAAGCTAAGTCTTAGGGGTAAAAATGTGGGAAAAAATGTGAAAAAACACTTTATTACCAAATAAATAAAGATAATTTAAACACTTGGAAAATGAGACACCTAAAGATCAGATTATTACCAAATGAAATCCCATTGGAAAATGAGAATGAATAATTCTTTCATGATAATAATTCTACATAAAATTATATACAATCTTAATGGATGGGAGATAAATATCCATTAAGTTTATTAGCTCAATAAATATGCTAAGCTTAGGAAAAACATAAAAGCCTCATGGGAGAGAAAGATGAGCTTTTATGGGAAAAGCCTAGGCAAGTGGATAAAAAGATCCACAAAAGTGGGACGTCGCTTAAGGAAACCATATCATGAAAGAGGGAATTAAATATTCATTGAAGGGATAAACAAGAGGAAGTTCACCAAAGGGAAAGAACTCTCGCCTTGGGGTTGAACTGAAGGAAGCCAGTAGGTTGGGTGGCGGTGCTTGATTTTCCAAGTGATACTCTTCCAACTAATCTGGTTTCATTTAATTTCATAGCATGTTTTGGATGTTTTTGTCCATTACACTTTATGTTGTTGAAGATTTTAGCATATGAATATATTTGCATGTGATCTGATTTCCTATAACATGATTAAATACTTATGTATGTGAAAACTACTGAATATAAATTTAAGACAAAGTTAATTTTTACTGATAATAACATAGTAGGTGGTTGTTAGTATTGTGTCAAGGAGATATGTGACATAGGTCATAATCGTCGACTCCAAACATTGTGGGTCACTGAGAATGGTTGGTGTTCTCCATCTAAAACCCAATAAATTTTCAACGGTGTCTCAAAATCTCCACCCATGGTAGGATTAGCGCGAAGAAAGCTGCAAAGTCCCTTAGTAAAAAAAACAATTGAAAAGTATTAGCACCTTAAGATTCATTGGCTTACCCCAAAGTATAAAAGGACATAATTGAGTCATGAGGATGAACTAAAATCAAAATACAATCTGTTGCGCTAGTAGATATTACCTCTAGTGTGTGGGTCGGATGGTGTGTCGATGTTGAAGAAGATACAATGTGTGAAATAGTGGCTTCATATCAACTGATATTCTCAATGCACATGTGGTGAAACCAAGAAGAAGAATCAAAATGAAAGGGGGAAACTACCAAGTAGAGAATGGAATACTAGGGTTTGGTGAATCCTAAGGTAGCATTAAATTTCGAAAATAATGCCATGTTGTTCATATGAGTGGGACTGACAATCCATGGGATAGTCAAATGGTTGGGCTATTGTGGCAAACAATCAACAGTTCAGTGATGAGCCTCATCATTGATTAATTATATGGGCCTTAATTGGCCTTAATTCACCTCCTAGCTTAGTCAAACCAACTATTCTCACAACTTCTTGCATTCTTTTGATTATATTTTGTTTATGAAATGAGTTAGAGTTGGATATGCTTCTTTGTGGTGTAATGTCCATGAAATGTAGGAATAAAAGGATAAAAGCAAGGAAAATGGAGGTATAAAGGATAAAATAAAGAAAATATGGAAAAGAACTTGGTAAAACTAGAATGGGACAAGGGAGAGTAAGTATAGGAGGTAAATCCTCCTCATTTACTATCCCTCCATTCAAATATTCCTCCACCAACTCGGAGTGCAAATAACCATCACATTGAAGACTATAAGATAGTCGAGCAAGTGAAAAGGACAAAAACCAATTTTTCTTGAGTTAGAGTCAAAGCCTTCCTAGTGGGAAGGATGTCGTTAGAGACTTCAAATGTATAAATAGAGAGGCTTAGGACCTTAGTACGTTTCGGATTTCTATTGTAAAACTCTGTTTTATTTCCGAGCTACAAGAGACTTGTGACAATTTTCTCTGTAATCCATGGTTTTTATAATAAGAATTCGTTCTATTTAAGCCAGCTCTGAGTTAACTCCGAGGGCTAAAGCTCTTCGGTTAGGGCTCTACCCATGTTGCTAAAGCTCCTCTTTACTGTACATGTCTGCTATCATAGTTTCCTGGTTTTCATTGTTCATTTGCCTAAATAGCTTCCGAGTTCTATTTATTTTTTTAAATATCTTTATGGTTCTATTGATTTTCTTATGTAGGATTCATGGTTTTTCTGGTTATTTCCTTAGATAGCTTCATTTTCATTACAGTAGCATAGAGTAGATCGGTTGTGTTGTAGTTTGCCTCCATTTGTGCTATTTTTTAGTTACATGTTAGCTAGGCAAAAAAGATCACTATTAGGTTGTGCGCAGGTGTCTCAGCCTCATCTCCTCCCTTCAGGACAAGGACTTGAGGAAGGGACCCTTCAACAGCCTTAAAAACACAGGTTTCTAGTTCTCGCATGAGCTAGGGAGTTCGTTGGTTAATGTAGTTATTTCTTCACCAACACTAGTTTTCTCTATCATTTTCATTTGAAACTGCCTCCACCACGTTCCTCATGCATCACTACCTCATCGTCTGATCACCAACAAAACTTCACAATAACCATCTAATTCACTATTTTCTCCATCTCTAGCCTCGCGTGGAGTCCACCACTTACTTTATGAACTTTAATTCCCCACCATCGATCTGCCTCACCTAATCCGTCGACTATCGCGTTCCCCGATCACTTTAGACACTTTAAACCTCCACCGTCGATCTACCTTGCCAGATATGACGGTTTTCGCTTCAACCAATCGCCAACTAGCTCAGTTAATCTCCACCATTTATCAGCCCCGCCTGATCCAACGACTATCACACAATCTCACACAGATTAGTGCATGAACATTACCTGCTCGAGAGCATGTGAGAAAAGTGGTTTTCTTGTGCTATGTGTCATGTAGTAAGGCTAATCACATGAAATTTCCAAATATTGCATCTAGCCTGAAGGGCGCATGAGAAACTACTTACTGCCTTACAAAGTCGCTCCCTCAATTCCGCATGTTTCTTTTCACCGTGATATGACGTCCACCATCCATCTCTTGAATTCACCCATGTGATAAGATCTTATCCGTTCCTCGTCTGTCCATCTCTTGACTTCACCCATGCGATTAGATCGCAACCATTCATCTCCTGTTAACCTCATTCGTCCATCGACTCACCTAATCCCTCGCGACACAATCTCCACTGTTCATCCTGTTAGTTAACCCTGTTGACCCATCTATCTACGTAACCTCCTGCGATCCAATCTCTGCCATCCATTTTCCTTTCACCCGACTGATCCAACGGTTCCTATGCATTATTGCTCCCTCATGAACTCCTTTCACCGATTTTGACCTCCGATTTCTTTTTCCACTTGAAACCCGATTTAGCCTAAGTTTCTTTGTTACACCTTAGTCTAGTTTTTATGCTCTTTACTTTTGCAACTTAGATAATTAGCATTAGGTTAGTGTTAATTTAGCAACTCTACTTAGCATAGTTGTTTAATTGGTTAGTTCAGTTATGGTGTAAGTATAGTATTTCATGTTGTTTCCTTCATTACTACAGTATAGTAGTTCTCTCTTAGAATATGTTTTCTCTCCTTCCATCAAAGAATTAAGCTTCTTCTGACCCTATAGAAGTTTTGCGTAGAACCCCTGGGGTCTCTTTCTAGACAAACAATGACAACAGGCAGGACCTTCACTTCCCTTATGAATATGGCACTCTCACCTCCAAGTTTGTACGAACCTCGGGTTGATAAGTAAAGCTGGTAGTGCTGGGAGTTGCATCATTATTGTTGCAATACCTAGGCTCATCACTTTTTGGTGCAGTTTCTGGGGAGGTCTCTAAGTAGAAGTAATTACTACTTTTCTTATACTTCTTATCCTCAGTTTTCTTCCATTAGTTTATTTCTACAAAAGAAATCTAGTTTCTTTCTTCTTAGTTTTCATTATCTTCTTTCCTTTCCATTCTGCAAGTACTTTCTAGCGTTGACAAAATATTACAAAAACCAACACAAAAAAATTTCCTTTCATGCCTCATAGGAATAGGGACAATTCGGGGAAATTCTTGTCAAATACCCCCACTGCATCTAACATCCAACCTTCTTTCTTCTTCAGTGTTAGTCAATTGGAAGACCTTTTAGGTGAGAAACCTTACCTATTTGAGGAACCTATAGAGGAAGAAACCATTCCTACTAAACCAATGGCTGAAAACTAAAATGACAGAGGAAATAGAGAGAGAATTGAGTGTGACTTCCCCATCAGGGAAACTAATGGGGACACTAAGATGAAGAATATAAGCCCCTCTACTCTACCTCATTTCCATGGCCTGACCACAGAGGACCTTGACACCTTCCTCTTTGAGTTTGTTGTTATAAGTCGTACCTATGACTATACTGATGATGAGAAAAAGTTAAAACTATTTCAATCTACCCTCAAGGATGCAACATTGCTCTGGTTCATGGGTTTACCTAGAGATAGCATCACAACATGGGCTCAGATGCAACAAAACTTTAACAAAAAATATAGGGACTACTGTAGGTCAAATGATATTAAAGAAGATATTTTCCGGATGACCATAGACCCGGTTGAATCCTTAGAAGACTATGAAGAAATATTGCATCTCAGCTACAAAAGGGCCAGGTGCACACTTGACCCTGAGTCACTAAAGTTGGCCCTGCTTAGAGGAATAAGGGAGGATATCCTAGATATCTTACATATGATAGCAGGAGGAGATGCCTACCAATTGCCATATGAGGATATTAATATTGTCTTTAGAAACCATTCTAGGGCGGCTAGGAAAAAGGGTATAGGGGTAGTCGACCTATGGCTAGTACATCATCCTCTAACTTATCCATCAAGGGTGAAATTGGAAATATGCTGGAATATTTCAAAAGTGATACTGCAAACCCTTGACATTCAATCAGACATCATGAACATAAAAATGAAGCAAGAGGAAGCAGAGAGATCCTTGGCCATCTTTTGTCCTGGATGCACCAGGTGGCATCCTAGGAATGAATGTCCATTGAACTGTATTAAGATTTTCTCAGTCTGTGAAGAAAGCCACTCCATAGACAAATGCCCTTATTTACCTAGACTCAAAGTTGTATATCAAGGAGCTGAAGGGGTCATTGAGCATCTTTTCTACATCAACCAAAGGAGACCTCCTAGGCCTAGACCTACGAACAGGGTATGCGAGGGTCATCCCATGCATATTACAACCCCAAATAAACCACAACTATACCTTCTTGGGGACCTCCTGATCATCCTTCCTGGTGTACACCCCCTCCATGGTCCTATGCATCAAAGTATCAATCCCAACCATCCAACTAGTCATTTCAATCTTATGTTCAGGCACAACATTAGTGGAATATCCCACACCAGGGGTGGAGGCTCCACTTCAACAATGTTATAGCCCTATTGCCTCCACCACCTACCCATCCACAACCCCTGCACTCTGCTCTACCCATGCAACCCCAGATGCTTTCCCAGCCAAATCCAAAGCCAAACAATAGGCAGGCTCGATAAGTTTACAATGGAGAGACATCATACCCAGGTTATGTTGTAGAAATCTAAGAGATCAAGCTAAGATCTTGCTGAATTCTGCTAGACAACCAACCTCCCTCTCCACATAGGGAGGTTGAGGAAGAAAGAGAGGAAAGCAACCTTAAAGTAAATCCACCCTTTCCTGAGAGATTATCCCAACCACTCCAGCCTACCCCAGAAGAAATTGAACTTCTAGGAGAAATGAAAAATCTATGTGTGAAGTGCTTCAAGCATCCAGGAAGAAGAAAAAGGGATGCCCCTACCATTAATGTCATTGGGTAGTTGTCTAACTTAATGTTTGGGCAGGTAATATGTCCAAAATATTTGGATCACGGAAGCCCTATTGTAGATTTTCACATTAATGGCACTAGTGTCCCACACACTCTGATTTATCTTGGGGTTCCAATTAATGTGATGACTAAGGACACCATGCTCAAGCTCAACCTCCAAGGGTCATTGAGAAATACCACAACAGTTCTGCAACTTGCAGACCGTTCCACAGTCACCCCTGAGGGGATTTGTGGAGGATGTGATCATCCCCATTGACACCTTGGAGTACCCTATAGATTTCCTAGTTCTTGAGTCTAAGGCTAAGCTTACTAGTTACCCTCTCATCCTTCGGAGGCCATGGTTGGCCACAACTGATGCTTACAGTAGTTGAAGAGCTAGGAATATGACCATAAATAATGGGCATATGTCCAAACAATTAGTCTTATACCCTCCTGCTCAACCTACCTTAGAGCATGATTTTCCTTTATGGTTAGAGGAGGAGGAAGAAGATGAGGTTTATTCTACCCAACTTTATGCTTCAGAAGCAACCATAGGAGGAGGACAACATGATGAGTATGACTTAATTGAACACCTGCTCCAAAACCCAACTCCTAGTTCATTCTAATTAGAAAAGGAAGTAAGAGAAACTCAGAGCAATCATCCAATTGACTTATGCTTAGCCAATTCCAATGCACTCCATGTCAAAACCGTAGAATTTGGCCTAGAGAGACTTTGAAAATTAACTCATCTCTTTCTGCTTTATAAGAGGAAAAGCTACGCAACATGTTGAGAGAACACTTAGAAACCTTCGCTTGGAGTGATAAGGAAATGAAGGGAGTACACCCCTCAATGTGTACTCACCACATATACATCAAAAAATGTTACAAGCTAGTCAGGCAACCATAAAGTAAGATGAATCTAGCTCTTAAAGACATAGTCAAAGAAGAGCTGCAAAAATACCAAATTTAGGATCCATTTACCCTATCTCAGATAGTGAGTGGGTCTCTCCTTTAGAGTTAGTTCCCAACAAAAATGGTAAGTGGAGGATTTGTGTTGATTATAGGGAATTGAACAAAGCCAGAAAGAAGGATCATTTTCCCCTACCCTTCATTGACTAAGTGCTAGATGGCCTGGCCGGGAAGAATTTCTTTTCTTTCCTAGATGGATTCAATGGGTACAACCAAATCCAAATCTACCTAGAAGACCAGGATAAGACCACATTCACCTGTCCTTGGGGTACTTTTTCCTATAGGGTCCTTCCACTTTCCAGCGAGAAGTATTCAGTATTTTTGCTAAATTAGTACATGATGCAGTAGAAATCTATATGAATGATTTTACACCTTATGGTTATGATTTCCAAGATGCCCTGACTAACCTAGGCAAAGTATTGCACAAATGCATTGAAATGAACTTGTCTCTTAGTCTAGAAAAATGTTAATTCTTAATGACTGGAGGGACTGTATTAGGTCATTCAATATCTCAGCAAGGACTACAGGTGGCCCCAAAAAAAATAGCAATCATCCAAAGGGTCCCACCTCCACAAAAGAAGAGAGATGTAAGGAGTTTCTTAGGGTTAGTTGGATACTATCGAAGGCTCATAAAGGACTTTTGTAAGTTGGCATCTCCTTTGTTTGGGTTTTTGGCCAAATATTCTGAGTTTATATGGTCAAAGAGCTGTCAAAAGGCCTTAGACATTCTAAAGGGTAAGTTAACCACTACACCAATCCTTAAAGGCCCAAACTGGGCCCTCCTTGTTCATATTCATGCCGACGCCTCACACAAATCAATAGGAGTTGCCTTAGTTCGGGAAGAGGAGAAATTTCCCTATGCCATCTATTTTATCAGTAAGAACCTATCAAAGGCTGAGCTAAACTATACTGTGACTGAAAAGGAACTCCTAGCTATTGTGCATTCATTGAACAAAATTAGGTATTACATTATAGGCTATCAAACCTTTGTGCATATTGATCATGCTACAATCAAATATTTAATGAATAAACCAGATGTGAATGCTAGATTCATAATATGGTTGCCTTTATTATGGCAGTTTGATCTAACTATTGTTGATAAACTTGGTAAGGAAAATGTTGTTGCTGACTTTCTATCTAGGATGAATCTGCCTGTAGGTGAAGAAGGAATAGTGGATGACGAGTTACCAGATGAGAATTTCTTTGCTATTTTAGTTATTTTCCCATGGTTTTCTGATATAGAAAACTATCTGATATTAGCACAATTCCCACCAAACTTTCCCTCCAAAGAAAAGAGCGAGATAGTCAGAAAGAGCACCCCCTTCACTTGGATTGGGGGCAATTTGTTCAAAATTGGCCCATATCAAATCTTAAGAAGGTGTGTAAGGGAAGAGGAAGTCTTTGACATACTTCTGACCTATCATGATGGGCCTTATGGAGGTCACTTTGCAGCAAAGAGGACAACATTCAAAGTGTTGCAACTCGGCTATTATTGACCTAGTCTTCATCAGGATGCGAAAAAGTATATTAGTCAATGTGCTCGATGCTAGAGGATGGGAAAGCCTCCTCCAAGAGATGAAATTCCCCTACAACCTCAAGTGACTTTCTAGCCATTTGACAAGTGGGGCTTGGACTTCATTGGGCCTATAAACCCTCCTTCAAAGCAAAAACAACACATCATTGTGTGCACTGATTATTTGACTATGTGGCTGAGACTAAGGCAATTAAGGTAGCAACGGAAGAGAAGCTGGCTGAGTTCCTAAGGGAGATTATATTCTACAAATTTTGGTACCCTAGAGAGCTAGTCACAGATCAAGGCAGGAAAATTACCTCTAGCATGATTGAAGAACTGTACAACCATAACAAAATCAAGCATAGGACCTTCAGTCCTTATCATCCACAAGCTAATGGGCAAGTGGAGGTGACCAACACAACATTGGAGAACATCATAACCGAGGTAGTGAGCAGCGGCAGGAAGGATTGGGTAGAGAGACTAGTTGAGGCCACCTGGGTCTATAATACAACATGGAAGACCACCATTGGATTTACACCCTATGAGCTGGTCTATGGGAAAAAGGCTTTTTTGTCAATTTAGTTTGAATATAACACATTGAGGATGGAAACCCAACTAGATTTGGATCTTATACATGCATATAAAGAAAGGTTGTTACATTTGAATGGCTTGGATGAATTTAGAATGCAGGACCTCCTACATACAGACATAGTTAAGCTTTAGATGAAGATATGGCATGAAAAGCACATCAAGGAGAAGTAATTTCAAGAAGGATATTGGGCATTGTTATATGATTCAAGGTATAAAGACCTCAAGGGAAAGCTAAGGACAAGATGACTTGGACCCTATGTGGTGGAAGGATGCCATGACAATGATTTAGTGCAATCAAAATTGTTGATGAAGAAGCCATTCCATTGCTAGTTAATGGAAACTGATTGAAAATGTACAAGAGGCCTTTATAAAAACAAGAGTTCATAGACAATATCAATAAGATAGAGATGGTGGAGAAAGTTCTAGCTCCTCCCTCATTAGGACACTAAAAAAAAAAAATTAAGGAATCACATGAAAACCTCCATGAGGTGCCTGAGTCCCATCTTTTGGTTGAAAACCTTGTGAGGTTGCCCAAGGATGAAAAAAATGAAGAAAAAAGAAGATCACTGGGTGAAAACCTTCCTTGAGGTTCTGAGGGTAGATATTTAGGGTGAAAACCTCTCTAAGGCAGCCTAGGTGTTTAAAAAAAAATAAAAAATTATATATAATAATAAAGGAAAAAACATAATTCTTATTTGCAGGTGGGTGAGAAAGACAAGCAAGGAGAAAAGAAAACATCTAAAGGGAACCCTGACTCTCATATATTCATCTCCTCCACTCCTTACCATGCATCCCTCCATCAAACACATTGTTTTTCAGTTCATTGCTTCAATTCAAGTGAATATTTTGTTTTCTACAAAATCATCTCAACCATTACCATCATCCCTACATCCACATACACTCCTACTCCCTCTGTCCATTCATTACAGCATCCTGACAGTACCAGCAAGAAACATGATCAAGAAACTCTAAGGGGGGCACCCAATATTGCCAAGTGGTAACTGAGGAGCTCCACAGTAGCAGCAACATCAAATCCAAGAGCTCCACAACAACACTAGAATCAGATCTCCAGTCACAGACACCTCCAAAAGCCAAGAAACCATCAGCAGAAAATAGAGGAGGAAAAAGAATGACCATCAGTAGCACATCTTATCTTTGACAACTACATCATGGCATCAAGACCATAGGTAAGTATCCCACTCACTCACTCATATGCATCATTTGATCAAAAGTTGTAAAGGTTAGGAGGTATTTGGTTTATAAATGAAAAGGTGGAAAAAAGGAAATCCTTTAATAGGTCAAAAGAGAATGCAAGAGTCCATAGATATAGTATTGTTATGGAAACCATTTTAGAATGCTTGAAGAATTAAGATTTGGGTAGAAACACTAGTTCACTAAAGACTCAGCATACCCTATTTCTTGATGCAATCATTGATAGACTCCAGCAGCAAAGTAAAGGAAGGAAATTCCGAGTAGTTAGTTCACCATGGGTTGATCAAGCTCCTCATTAAGGATGACCTCCAAAGCCTTAGGATCCCCATAACATGGCCAATCTTCATAAGCTTACCAGCAGAGGATGAAATCAAAACCCTCACCTATGATGTTAATCCTTCTGTCAGTAAGGAGGAGATAAAACAAGAAGAAGAAGATATAGAGCTAGATGGGGATGATATGTGTGAAGAAGAAACTAATACAGAGGAACATGCTGAAAGAGGACACGGAGGATGGGGTTGAAACAAGAGGAGGAAAGAAAATAAGAAACTAATGGAGATGTGAAAGAAAAACAAAAGGAAGAAGATAAGAAAAAGAGATAGGAAAACTGCAGGAAAAGAAAGAACGACTAGCATATATGGTCAGCCTATCCTTGGAGGCCATCCAGTGTAAGATGCCAGCTAAATCCTACACTCTTTACCTCAAAGAATAATGGCTGCAATTTTAGATTAAAACACTAGCATAAAGGGGCACCATGCCATTTCCGGACTGCAGATAGTTTACTGATCTTTGTGATCGAAGTGCACTAGAGGATAGGGCCAAAATGGCTGAGTTTTACTTGCACAACATGGACCTCACAAACATGAATATATGGGATCCTAATGCAGAGCTATGAGATCTATAATTAATGGCTTTGGCATCATTAATGAATCATGAGAAGCCAAGGGATGCAGAGATGAAAATGATATTGACCAGAGAGAAAAATGAACCTCTTTTGATCAGAGCTGAGCAATCAAATCGCATGGCCCCAATAAACACCCATAATCTAATTGAAAATTATCCTTAGCTGGCACTTAGATATCTTTCTACCCAAGAGCAAGAAATTTCGCATTTTGAGGATATGTTTAGGCTACTAAGAGATGATAATATACATGCGTGCTAAAGGAGATGGAACACACTGCCACACAGCTTGAATATCAGAGAATATAACTCCCCACAAAGGTTGAAAGAGACACTCAACAAGAAACCTATGTATAAGCAATCAATGCAAAGGTTGAAGGTCAATTGGATAGGCCTAAAACTCAGTCCACCACTACTCCTAGGGATGCTAGAAGGGAGAAAATTAGAAGAGCAAAAGAGGTAGTGGGAAGAAGTAGAAAGGAAATCAGACTTCTATAAATAAGAAGAAGAGACCACAAAAGAAGCATGGGATGTCAGAGAGGCTACCAGAGGCATGAAGGACATGGTCAATGACTAAGTTGCTCAGAGGATGAGCAACACTTTCATCAGGGGGTGATGATGAGCATCATAATTGAGTAATTATATGGGCATTAATTTGCTTTAATTCACCTCCTAGCTTAGTCAAACCAACTATTCTCACAACTTATTGCATACTTTTGATTATATTTTGTTTATGAAATGAGTTAGAGTTGGATATGTTGCTTTGTGGTCTAATGTGCATGAGATGTAAGAATAAAGGATAAAAGCAAGGAACTATGGCAATGAACTTGGTAAAACTAGAATGGGACAAGGGAGAGTAATTATAGGAGTTAAATCCTCCTCATTTACTACCCCTCCATTCAAATATTCCTCGACAAGCTCGGAGTGCAAACAACAATCACTTTGAAGACTAGAAGACAACCAAGCAAGTGAAAAGGACAAAAACAATTTTTTCTTGAGTTAGAGGTGAAGCCTCCCTAATAGGAAGGAAGTCGTTTGAGACATCAAATGTATAAATAAAGAGGCTTAGGACCTCAGTAGGATAAAGACTTCTATTGTAAAACTCTATTTTATTTTCGAGATGCAAGAGACTTGTGACAATTTGCTCTGTAATCCATGGTTTTTATAGTAAGAATGAGTTTTTTTTAAGCCAGCTCTGGTTTAACTTGGAGGGCTGAGGCTATTGGCTTAGGGCCCGACCCAAGCAAACAAAGCTCCTCTTTGTTGTACATGTATGCTAGCATAGCTTCCTAGTTTTCATTGTTCATTTGCTTAAATAGCTTCCTGGTTCTGTTTATTTGTTTAAATAGCTTTCTGGTTCTTTTCATTTTCTTAAGTAGGATTCATGGGTTTTCTGGTTATTCGCTTAGTTAGTTGCATCTTCATTACAGTAGCATAGAGTAGATTGCTTGTGCTGTAGTTTACTTCTATTTGTGATTTTTTTCAGTTACAGGTTAGCTAGGCAAAAAAGATCACTATCAGGTTGTGCGCAAGTGTCTCGGCCTCATCTCCTCCATCCAGGACCATGACTTGAGGAAGGGGCCCTTCAGCAGCCCCAGAAACATAGGTTTCTGGTTCTCACATGAGCTAGGGAGTTCGTTGTTTAATGTAGTTATCATTTCACCCACACTGGATTTCTCTGTCATTTTTATTTGACACCACCTCCAACACATTCCTCATTCATCGCTTCCTCACCATTCGATCCCCAGCAAACCTTCAAAATCACTATCGAATTCACTATTTTCTCCAACTACTACCTCGCGTGGAGTCCACCACTTAATTTATAAACTTTAAGTTTGCATCATTGATCTACCTCACTTGATATAATGGCTATCGCGTCACCTGATCACTTTAGGTGCTTTAAACCCCAGCATCGATATGCTTTGCCTGATGTGACAGCTGTCACTTCACCTAATCGCCAACTAGCTTTGTCGATATTCACCATTAATCAGCCTTGCCTGATCCAATGACTATCACGTGGATTAGTGCACGAATATTATCCGCCCAAGAGCACGCAATAAAAATGGTTTTCTCGTGCTACATGCCACACAGTAAGGCTAATCGTGTGAAATTTCCAAATACTGCTTACAGCCTGAAGGGCAAGCAAGAAACTAGTTACCACCTTAGAAACCTATTCCCTCATTTCCGCATGTTTCTTTTCTCTGCGATATGATCTCCATCATCCATCTCTTGACTTCACCGAACGATAAGATCTTAGCCATTCATCGCTTTCGTTAGCCTCGTCTTTCCATCTCCTGAGTTCACCCACGTGATTAGATCTCAACCGTTCATCTCCTATTAACCTCGTTCATCCATCTACTCACCTAATCCCTCACGGCACGATCTCCACTGTTCATCCTGTTAATTAACCCTGTTCACCCATCTGTCTACGTAACCTCCTGCGATCCAATCTTTGCAATTCATTTTCCTTTCACCCGACTGATCCAACGGTTCTTATGCACTGTTGCTCCCTCACATCCTCCTTTTACTGATTTCAACCTCTGATTGCTTTTTCCACTTGAAACCCGATTTAGCCTAACTTTCTTTGTTACACCTTAGTCTAGTTTTGATTCTCTTTACTTCTACAACTTAAATAATTAGCATTAGGTTAGTGTTAATTTAGCAATTCTTCTTAGCATAGTTGTTTAATTGGTTAGTTAGGTTATGGTGTAAGTTTAGCATTTCATGTTGTTTTCTTCATTACACCAGTAGAGTATCCCTCTCTTAGAATAGGTTTTCTCTCCTTCCATCAAAGAATTAAGCTTATTCTCACCCTATAGAAGTTTGGCCTGGAAACCATGGGGTCTCTTGCCAGACAAACATTGACAATAGGCAGGACCTTCACCTCTACTTGTGCATATATAACTGTCACCTCCAAGTTTGTACGAAACTCGGGTTGATAAGTAAAGTTGATATCTCTCGGAGTTGCAGCATTATTGTTGCAATACCTAGGATAGTCAAATGGTTGTGCTATCATGGAAAACAATCAATGGTTTGGTTCCTCTAAAAATTTAAATATTCAATGTAAGCCTACTTCAACTCACATAAAATTAATCGAAAAAATAAATCGGTGTACAGAAAATTAATACGTTGTTATGGGCACCTATATCAAAAATTACTTTTTGATAACAAAAGTGGTGACGTCAATACAATACCCACGTAGCAGCCATATTACCTAACATAACCATAAAGTTATTACCTATAATGGAGATCAAAATTGACAATGGATTAGTTATTGGTAATGAGAATCAAACGATTTATGTAATAACGTGGATACCATTTAGAAGAAAGAGTAATGGTAGATGTAATGATAAACCAAGATATTTAAGATAAAGACAAGAAACAAATAATCATTTTCTCCCATTCAATTCGAATAGTTCTCTCAAGCACAAGGAAATAAATCCTTATCGATATTGAACTATCACTGAGCAAGTAACTCACACAACCCAAGTATAATAAATGAGAAAAAAATGAAATCGATTGCCATCTCATAGCATATAGCGTTGATGTGAAAAATATATTCCGCTTACATATGCGTTGTTATGTAACCTAAGAATTAACCTCCATTCCCTGAGGGCAAAGTGAGATTAAGTATTTTTTCAAGGGCATAGGAAACCATATATACCTTGTATGAGACACATGGAGTACATGTGCAGTTATAGATATATAGAGGAACTCATATGTTTGAACTTGAAAGGAAGTCCATGATCATAGTGCAATTCATTGTAATAATTGCCACAAAATATGGCAAGGAAATAGTACTACTCTTATACACAATTAAAAGAAAAATTTTGGTTATGATAGGGAGTTGTGACAAGCACAAAAGAAATATGCATAGAAAAAGTCGCAACACAACTATAGCAATTAATTGTTTAGTTATAGTTATTCTCTATTAGCAGTTGTTTGTTATTCCCTACATGTTTTTCTTTAGTGGAGCTAGTGTTGTGGCGACGTGAATATTCTAATTCCATAAACAAGAAGATCAACATCCATTAAGATTTGTGCACATACAAAGTCACAACGCAACTATAGCTCTTAGTTGTTTAGCTATAGTTATTCTCTATTAACAGTTTTTCGTTGTTCCCTACATATTTTTCTTTGGTGGAGCCAATGTTGTGGTTACGTGAATATTCTAATTCCATAAACAAAAATTTCAAGGTCCATTGAGAATCTTACTTCTATTCAAGGAGCGCTTCTCGTCTAATACAATCTCCATGTAATTTTACTGCAGATGACAATGTCATTTGTTTTGTACCTGAGCTCAGAATTTTTTTTTGTATCTGAGCTTGAACTTCATTTTTTTTTTAATTAAATGGTTTTTCAAATCACATTTTTTGAGGGATAATCTAATAGAGTTTATCTTGGTTAGGTTGGACTCAATTTTCGATTTTTTATACTCTATCTCACACTTCAAATATTTTTTAAGACAATAAAATTATGTAAAATTCATAGTTCAAACTCGTGATAACAATAAATCCATAATTTGTAACAAATTTAACTACACAATATATCCAAAAAGCTTCAAAACTTATATCAATTAAACTACAACATTTACCAAGGTTGATAAAATACCTAAAATAAAACTAGCTAAGTTTAATTAACCATGGTTATATTTAATAGCTCAAAATTATTATTTAAACTTTTAATTATATTTTGTGTAAAATCCATAAAAATATAATTAGAAAAAAGGTTTAAACTTTTTGATTTAAGAGTTATGTGATCCATAATAATTTTAACATCTTTAAGAAAAAATGACATAAGAGATATTCTCGTCGACACGTTCCAAACCAGCCAGTGTGGTTCATCTTTAGGAAAATATGAGGAACCAAATCCAGGCAATGTAATAAATAGATGTAGAGAGCTGCTAACTAGTTGTTATTGAGTAACAACTAGTTTTACTAAGGGCAGAAATAAGTCAGGGATTTGACCAATTTTTTTTATAAAATACTATTATAATATGTTGATTTAATAAATTAATTAATTTTTATTAAAACATTTTATAACCCCGTAACACCCTATTATTATATACAATATTCCCAAAATATTAAAATCAATGGAATAAACCTATTCATATCCACAAATTATATATATATATATATAATTTTAGAAAGCCATAAAATAAATAATAGGTAGATAATAATATTATAAAAATAAAACTAATATTAAAAAGTAGAGATCAAATGTTTAGGGGAATAATGATCTATATATATATATATATATATATATATATATATATATAGGAAGAAAGCACAGGAATCCAACATCTGTTGATACTCCAACCATGATCCCTATTTAAATTAATAGGTCTATTTTCAATTTCGAAGGCCTCCCTAAATTTACGATGATGAAAATGGCTGATCCTCGCAACGACCCTAGCCTCTTCGATGTAGATGAGATGATGGGTTTTTTCTGCATGCTCTGCCAAAGTGGAGGAGCGAGACCTACCATGCTTGATGCCAATAGCCTGTTCACAAATCTTTTGGTTTATTGACCGACCGGTCTCCCCAATATAAGGAGTTCCACAAGAACACAAAATGATGTAAACACCCTTCGCATCCTTAGGGTTAACTAGGTCTGCAATAGAACGAAGGAAACTCCAAATAGTGTTAAGGGGTCTAAAAGAAGAATCAATCTTATGTTTCTTCAAGACCCTAGTGATTTTACCCGTGATCCCTTGAATAAAAGAAACATGAACTCCAAAAGAACAATCGTTGTGATCGATCTTACTCCTAGGACCTTTTTCAGCATTTAGAAAAGTCCTAAGCCCTTGAGACCTACTATAACCCTTCTTATTAAAAACCTTAAGGAGGTTGGTTTTCTCATCTTCAAGGGGATTTTCTCATCAGCTTTAAGATGAGAAAACCCACCTCCTTAAAGCTTTTAATAAGAATGGTTATAGTAGGTATCAAGGTCTTAACACTTTTCTAAATGATAAAAAGGGTCTTAAGAGTAAGATTGATCCCAAGGATTGGTCTTCTAGAGTTCATCTTCCTTTTATTCAAGGGACCACGGATAAAATCACTAGGGTCTTGAAGAAACATGAGATTAATTCTTCTTTTATACTATATGGAGTTCTCTTCATTCTGTTAAGGACCTAATTAACCCTAACGATGGGAAGGGTATTTACATCATTCCCTGTTCTTGTACAACTAATTATATTGGGGAGACCAGTCAAACAATAAACCAAAGGATTTGTGAACATGTTGTTGACATCAAGCATGGTAGGTCTCTATCCTCCACTTTGGCAGAGCATGCAGAAAAAACCAATCATCACATCTGCATTAAACAGGCTAGGGTCATTGCAAGGATCGACCATTTTCATCATCATAAATTTAGGGAGGCCTTAGAAATTGAAAATAAACCTATTAATTTAAATAGGGATGATGGTCGGAGTATCAAAATATGCACGATTATTGCACTTTATTCCTTTTTTTTTATTATTATTTTTAATATTGTTATTCCCCTAAACATTTCATTTTTACTTTTTAATATTATTTTTATTTTTATAATATTATTATCCACCTATTATTTATTTTATGACTCTACAATTATATATATATATATATATATATATATATATATATATATTCTTCTTCTTCTTTTTAATATTTGGGGATATGAATAGGTTCAATCCATTGATTTTAATATCTTTGAAATATTATATATAATAATAGGGTGTTAAGGGGTTATAAAATGTTTTAATAAAAATTTATTTATTTATTAATTCAACATATTATAATATTATTTTATCAAAAAAAAATAATTTATCTCTTTTGGTCAAATCCCTGACTTATTTCTACCCTTAGTCAAACTAGTTGTTACTCGATAACGACTAGTTAGCAGCTCTCTACATCTATTTATTACATTTCTTGGATCTAGTTCCTCATCTTGTCATGAAGATGAACCACACTGACTGGTTCAAAACGCATCGACAAGATTATCTGTCATGTGATTTTTTCCAAAAGACGTTGTTAGAAAAAAGTTTAAACTATTTTTTTCAAAAATCTTTAAATTCTAATCCATTTTGATAAGAGTTTTAATTAAAAAGTGATTAACAAATGATCTAAACTAGTGAGTTGGAATCGATTTTTTATATTTATTCGGCAAGACTATAAAACCCAAAAATCTTTCAGTTCTTTGCAAGGCTATTTTTAATTTATAAAGGTTAATAAAAGGTGTAAACCAAATTATATATATATATATATATATATATATATATATATATATATATATATATATATATATATATATATATGTATATATAGAACATTAAAAACTTAGGCTATAAATATTATGTATTTTAATAAATATTATATCTATTCTCAATTAAAATAGACATTATTATTTTAATCGTAATATTTGTGGCTTGTAACTAAGGTACTTAATAGATAAGGCACTACTTTTCGAAGAATGGGAAATTGGTAACTGGTTTATCAATTTTTTTTGGAGGCTGAAGATTTGATTTAGTGTATTTTATTAAGGAAATGTTAATTTACAATAAGTGGTAATATAATTAGCAAGGCCGACTTCAAAGCCCTGAAATCTTTAAACAATAACCCTGAGGTTGTTGTTCTTAAGGCTGATAAAGGTGGAGGGGTGGTGATCTTGGACAAAGATGATTACAAGAAAAAAATGTTAGATCACCTTTGCAACAATGGAATATACAAAAAAATTAATAAGAAACCCATTAAAAAGGTTTCTAAGGCTGTTGTGGAGGCTATTAAATCTAGTAATTCTGTAAGCTCAATTAATCACAAGCTTATATAAAATAACCCTCTCACACCTAGGATCTATGGGCTTCCTAAGATTCATAAGGAAGGGGACCCTCTTAGACCTATTGTCAATACCATAGGTGGGCCTACTTATCTCCTCAGTAAGTATTTAGCTAAGAAGCTTAAACCCTTAGTAAGTAAGTCTACTTCCTTTGTTAAAGAATCTTTCTCTTTTGTTAATGAGTTGAAAGAAATTGAATTTGATCCTGATGATTTTATGGTAAGTTTTGATATAGTTTCTCCTTACACGAACATCCCGACTAAAGAAGCTATTGAAGTTATTAATCACATTACGGATCCAGATCCTGCTAAGCATGTTAAGATTTGCCTTACCTTGACCTTTTTTAGTTTCAATGGTGAGTTCTATGAGAAAATGTGTGGAGTAGCGATGGGTTCTCCCATCTCTCTTGTGGTTGCCAACCCCTTTATGGAAGACTTTGAATCTAGATCTTTAGCTTCTGCTCACTTTAAACAAAAATGGTTGAAAATATTTTTTGATGATACCTTCAACTTATGGCCCAGTGGTAGGGAAAAGCTAGCTTCTTTCTTTGATCTTAATAACTAGTCTAATTCTGTTAAATTCACCATGGAATGTGGGGTTAATGGAAGCTTACCCTCTCTTGATATTCTCATTTCAAGAAAGGATGATGGTTCTTTGTCCAACCAGGTGATTCATAAGAAAACCCACAGTGAGCAGCATATTCATGCTAATTCTCATCACTTTCCAGCCCATAAACTAGGTGTTCTCAATACTCTAGTTACAAGGGTTATTCGGGTTTTAGATGAAAACCATCTGATGGATGATAAAAACCATCTCTGCAATGTCTTCAAGAAGAATGGTTATAGTAGGTTGCAAGGTTTCAGAGCCTTTTTAAAAGCTAGTCGTGGACCTAATTCTAAAGAAGAGGTTAGGGTGGACTCTAATGTACAGTTTCCCTTTATCCAAAGGACGACTGACAAAATTTCTAGAATTCTTAAAAAGTAAAATATTGGCTACACCTTTAGACCTTTTAAAACCATTTGTAGCTCTTTAAGATGTGTCAAGGACCCTATTGATCACAAATATGTGAAAGGTGTTTATTTAGTCCCATGCTCATGTGGAACCCCCTGTATAGGTGAGACTAGTCATTCCATTTCACAAAGGATTCAGGAGCATTTGACGAACCTTAAGCATCGTAGGACCCGCTCATCTGCTCTAGCCGAACATGATGAATTAACAAAGAACCATATTTGCTTTAGAGGATTCTAAGGTCCTCGCGAGGGCTGATTATTTCCATCTCCAAAAATTAAGAGAAGCCATTGAAATTGAAAAGAGGGAAAAAAACTCTTAATAGGGATGATGGATGGAAGTTAAACAAGTCGTCGATCCCTTCTCTTTGTTCTCTACTTTTAAATTTGAAAATTTAAAATAAAATAAAATAAAATATTATCTAATTTGACTTTGATCTTGTAACGTTCATATTTTTATTTAACCTTTGGAATTTTTTATTTAACTATTGGAATTTACCGTTTCATCTCTATGATCTATAAATTTATGTCAGTTAATCTTCCCCTCATCTTTGGCCTGATGATGAAGCTAGATTTAAGTTCGAAACACGTCGACCTTTTGTTCTCAATGTGATTTTTCTGGAAGATATGAACAACATATCATGAATTACAGAAGCATAAAGTGTGATAAGTGGTTATATATTTGATTTATTTAATTTTTTTATTATTAATTAAAGTAAAAATAAAATTTATTGAAGGTTTACTATAAATGATAAAATTATATTTTTTTATTAGTTTTATGTATCTTTAAATAATAATAATAATAATAATAATAATAATAATATATTATTATTATTATTTATTATTATTATTATTATTATTATTATTATTGATCATTATCACAATATTAAAAATAATAAAAAAAGGAAAAATTTAAACAATGACGATGGTAGGAATTATGGGAAGACTTCTTATATGTATGCGACTTTAGTTGGAGCGTGTAGGGTGAGGAACTCTTATATTGAAGTTTTCTAACTAACAAAAAAATTAAATATGAATTAATACAATGGTCAGATTGTATGGATTAGATTCATATATGTGATCAACATATCTTAAATACAAAAACATTAAAAGTTCAATTTAGTGTATGAAATGTCAAAATATAAAATAAGTGGATAAATTTTTTATTTCCTACCAAAGCCTTAATATTCTAGATTGTGAATCACAAAATACCAAAAATGTGTCTGACCCACAATGTAAATTAACTAAAATAATTTTTTTAACATAATTGTAGGAGTTTTTGTTTGACTAGACATCTAAAGCTTGGACATTGATGCTAACTAAATGCATCTACAGGGCTAAGTCAATTGACATTGAACCATTTTGGTTCAAAGTATTTTTTTATTCTTTTTGTGAAGTAAAGATTTGTATTGCTTGAAATCATAGAGTTACGTCTTGGAATTAAGAAGTATACATTGGATTGTCACTAGGGAAACAAACCGTAAGCATAAGTTCAATTGTTCCAAAATTGCAAAAGGTAGAAGAAAATTTTTAACTACAAAATGAAAATTATATGGACAGTCTATGTGTCCATTGCAACATTTCTTTAGTCTGATGTTAAGACAAGAGAACACAAAATAAAATAAAATTTACGAAGATAATTTCAAATGCATATCTATTTTTTAGAGTTCGTGGTTTCGACATGTATGGGCTTCTTTGTATTTCCAAGAGAATAGCCAGGATTAGGAGGAGGTCCAATTCTTATTCAATTCTTTCAAGCCTATGGTCCATCACCATCTGGAAATGTTGCATTTGATTCAGAGACGTAATGACATCATTCTTGAGCTAATTGTGGTCTACCAAGACTTTTCCGAGAAGGAAATTGATACGTCAGTAGATAACCATTGTATACATGTATTGATTATGTCTGCCCCTTGTATGCCCAACATTGGGTACCCAAGTGGAAACCTCATCAAGCACCTTAGTGTATGTGAGGTTGTGTCTCTCATTAAGGATATCTTATTCGACCTAAGTGATCTCTTCCTCCATATGTTGGGGTATCAATTCCCTACAGTCTTTTGCTGAATCTCAACCATATTCTAGGCTTTAGAAATTCCTTGCTCCTAATAATAAGTAACACCACCTATGATCTAGCCCACTAGCTAGCCATGCTTGCAAGTGAGTGAAACAATAGAGGGAGAGATGTCACTTCAACAATGACTTGGGTATTCATGATCAGAATATGGCTTAGATTGCTAATTGCATCCACTACAAATTGATTATGAGTGTGAGAAAATCCATATGTAGAGAAATAGCTAAAACAAAGCTAAAGGCGACTATTTAAACTATAAACTTAAAAAAACTAAATATATTGAAACTTGTGCCAATTTCCTGGCTCTAGAGGGGGCACACCAAGAGGGCGTCATTTCTCTTCCAGAAAAAAATGGTTTGTCGCATTGAAAATTGATGAAATTGACCCCAGAGTGAAGCTCAAGAAAATTAATGTGCCATGTAGTATAGTGCCATTACTAATATGTGAAGAGGAAATAGTAAGCCTATGATTTCATTCTCATCCAAGACTCAAAGTTGGACACATACTAGAGTCATGGAAAAATATGGTCTTCATGTCATGGAAATTGAACTTGGCATATGGCTACAACCACTGAAGTGTTAGGGAAGACCTTATAAGGAGAGAAAGTACCAAGATAACCCCAAGATAAGGAGCTTCATCTCTAGAATCATTGAAGAAAGTTATAGGTTGTGTATAATCCAATGCAACAACTATCAATAGTTCATCATTAAATGTGAAAGAATTGATAGGATTGGAGTGGGCTAACCTATGTGTGAGAATGGTACTAGCATCAATTACTTTGCTTAGATCTCCCTAAATGAATGTTTACATAGGTGGATAGCTATGGAATTGAATGTTGATTAGAATCATTGAGTGGCACCTTGCAACAATGGTTGTCTTGTTATATATCATTTAAAATTCTCCTGAGTGAAGGGAATCTTTCCACATCTTGCTTGTTTGTGGGATGGTGGGGTGGTGGAAACATGCTCTCACCCTTTATTTTCCACCTAGGTCATCCCATTTAGGGATACCTTAGTTTCAATGTTTCTTAGCTTAGACTTTGAATAGAATTGTCTAGGATATCAATTGAATCATTCCAACTTGTTGATATTAGATTCACGCTTATACTAAAAGGGGGGCGATGAGGGGGGTGAGGTGAATTTGTATAATGAAATTCATTTCTTATCTAAATGTTGAAGAACCATAAAACATCAATTTCATAAGAAAACATGAAACAAAAGATATACATGGAAACCCTTCCAGAGAAAACTACAAAACTTGTTTATGCAATTTTTTGTAGGCAGCAAGCTACTTACACATTTTGTATGAACCAACCTACTATTACATATTTTGTGTGCACCAACCTATATTAGACACCAATCCCCTGTGAACTTTTCTCTGTAATATGTTCTAATAAGGTCCACTCTACTTTTCTAAATTTGTGTGTTCATGTCACACTCTATTACTTTTAATTAGGTGCTTACTTAAATTTCAACTTGTGAAATTGCATGTTGTATTATCTAACTTTATTGAGCCACTTCTCATTTAAGAACTATGCTTTACTAGTGTATCAATTTATTATTTGCAAATTTATTCAACCGTTGTATAACAATGTTTTTCTAATGTGACACATTTATAATTCAACACTTCCTTCAACCCAAATTTCAGAATTTTGTGCTCATAATACTAAATACTAAATATCAACAATGTGAAATCAATGATACAATATAGTTCCATCTATAACTTAATTGTATGCCGTAGAGCATACGATAATACTGGGATATTGATAAAGGTACTTAATAATTATCAAAGAAAAAACTTGTAAAAACATCTTCCCTTTGATCCTTGAGATGGGAATATTTTCTTTCATTTTTGTACGTTTTCTCTAACATTTGACCATAAGGTTTACTAGGATATTGAATATTGAAGGGTTGTCATGTAATTCACATTATAAAACTACTAGTATGAAAGGTACTAGGGTGACAAACTTACATCTATGAGTAAATTATCTATTAAATGTCATGACACAGGGCGTTGGGGATCCCAAACCCCAAATTTCACTTTATCTCAAGATATTGGAAAATTACTTGAAAATATTTAAAAATAAAAATGCTCACAAAACAAGAACTTTATGGGTCTTAGATTACGATAAATGTTTCTATCCATTTTTTATATATTTCTTATTAGTTGATAGGCCAAGGCATTGGGTTACTGGGATATCATAGGTTGCAATGTATTTCAAAATCTCTTTCTAGCTAATATATTGAGGACTTTAAGTCCCCAAGAGTTAAAATGAAATGCATGTGCAAACAAGCACCAGGACCAAATGCTTTACCATATATTAAAGAATTATTGACCTTCATCAAAATTCCAATATGGATATATGTTAAGGGAACTTTGCCCTCAGTGCTACAACTTAGCACCCTCATGGACAGGGCTATGACCAAGGGCTTCCATGTACCAAGATATTAGTGTAATTTAAATTTTTTCTATTTGATAAAAAACCAATATGGTAATATGTGAAGGGCTCCTATCCCTCATGTGCTACAACTTAGCACCCTTATGACTAAGAGTTGTGACCAAGAATTAAATGATATTAGAAAATTAATGAATTTACAAACTCTACCTTATGTAGAAACTTTAATACATCGTGAGTACAATAAACAGATTGTCTACTAATGATAAATTTTTCGTTTTTTAACTAATGGAAATGTATCAATAACTTTGGATTTGCAAGCCTTTTCACATTATAGTATAAATTTGACATTTTTCCAAATTTTTAAATTATTGTTTATTTTGCGTGATGAACCACCTTTAGCACCACAATCATGCCTCTAGTTTCGTTGGCCCTTTTTTTCTTACTGTATATCATTTCTTCACAACCTTACTCCTCCATACTAATTTTCTCTTGCTGCTTCACTGCTTGCACCTTAGATCACATTATATAAAATCATTTCCATGCCATGATGCTCTAGTAAATGTTCTTATTTATACACATTAGAGGAAAATCATACATTATATTGACTTAACTCACACGTCCCTTGCTTTTTCTAGGCCAACTAGTAATATTGATGGGACCAACCTATAGAAAGGGTCTCCCCATACCTTTGGGTCACCCATGAATTTCACATCAATCCATATTGATTGTCCCCCTAGCTTTGGTATCAATGAAAACATATTGTTCAAAAATATTCCCCTTTGTCATTAATGGAAACACCAAACATTTGTGCAATAATTTTATAAGTCTCCCCATGTTTGCAATTTCTCCCCCTTTGACATCCATGGAAAGATGTTAGTCCTTTTAAGTGTGATAATTCTTATGTCTATAATTTTTCATTTCTCTTAAATTTTTCTCTTGTGACATAAAAAAGGGATACTTTATCTACAAATTCTCCTTTGTCTGCAACTTAACTACCCCTACCTACAACTTCTCTTTTTTTACAAATTCTATCCTTGTCTACAAGCTCTAATTTTTTGCAATTTCTCCCTTTTTAATGAAAAAATGGTTGCTCCCCCTAAATTGATGCTTTTTCTCATCTATAAATCTCTTTATTTTCAAATATCAAGAGTAAGATATTACTTCCCCTAAGCTTATGCATTAAGACTTTGTATATCCAATTCTTTTTCTACCTATCTTCAAGAAATTTATTTTGATGATGCCTTTGAATGAACAAATTTTTGTTTGGTTTCTCATGCAATTAAACCAGTTTAAATTATTTCTAATCATTTAAAACCATTTTTAGTTTCTCTTTGTCCTTCATTTATGATTCAAGCAATTGTTAGTAGATCCTTTTCTTTTCGATTGTAGTTCATCATCCACTCCATGCTATTTAAACATCAATTACTATTTCTCTCCTAGAAACTTTCTATTTCATCATTATTATTATGTATCTCACTCTCTAAATCTTCCATATTCGTGATTTGATATGGGTTAAGTACACAATCTCTCTCTTCTCCTTATACTTTCCTTTTATTTAGGAGATACAAGAGATATCACTTCTATTTTTTGTAGTAATATTCAAATTTCTCTCTAGGAATGGGTTTCATAAAATTATCTACAATTTATTATGTAGTAGAAATTTATTCCAACTTGACATTTTGGTCAGCTACTTGTTCTCTCAAAAAAAATTGTTAGGAATATATTTTGTCTTTGAATGCATAATATGGTTCTTTAAGATATTTATTGCATTTTTATTGTCATATATAATTGATAATGGTTGACTATGGTCTATCATGATATATTTTAGATTTTTCATCATCTACAAAAACTAAGTGCAACAAGTTTCTACTACAATGTGTCCTGATTCAGTTGTGGATATATAGGTTGAATTATATTTCTTTCTCAACCATTATACTAGACAATTTCCCAAGAAAAATGCTCCTTCGCTACTTATTTTCTTGTCATCAACACTTCCTACCAAATCGACATATGTATATGATTTTAAAGTGAAATATTTGTTTATTGAGTACTATAAGACAAAGACCATAGTCCTTTAAAATATTTGAAATTTATTTTCACTATTTGCACAATATCTTTTGGCTTATATTGAAACCTTGCAACCAATCCTATAACTTCTAGGATATGAGGTCTTGATGTTGCCAAATATAATAAGCAACCAATCATTTAGATGTATAAATTTTTATTTGCATCTAGATATTTATCATATTTTCTTAATTTGCATCATGTTACCATAAGAGTGTTGATATGTGCACAATTTTCCATTCAAAATTTCTTCAACATTTCCTTGACATATTTGGTTTAGCAAATGAATATGCTTTTAATTGATTGATAAACCTACAGTCCTAGTAATAATGATCAGTGTCCAACATGGACATTTCAAATGCTTTTTGCATTTCTATTGCAAGCCTTTTATTCATTGTGTTAACATCACTTCCAAATATGATATCATATAGATAGATAACAATTATCAGCAAAATTCCATTATCTTTTTTGTTGTAAAGGTTTCTATTTTTTTATCCTCTTTTGAACCCTATTTATTGTCAATATTTTTCGAGTCTCGAGTACCAAGGCCTGAGAGCTTGCATTATTCCATATATTTCTTTCTTCAAACTTCTTACGTAATCTTCATTTTCTAACTTTTGATAGATCTCTAGTAGGGGTTTTCTAACTTTTGATAGATCTCTAGTACGGGTGATTTTAGGGGCGAATGTTTGCCCTTTTGCGAAATTAAGGGGTTTTAAATTTTTAGTGGGCGATTATTTTGTATCATAGTACATTTTTACAAATCACCTCAAATAGCCACCCTTCTTTTAAGGGAGAGGGTAAAAAAGGTAAATTTAGCCCTTGAAATTAGGAGTTACAACCTTCCATTCACCCATTTTCAAGAATATGTTTTATTTAAGTGAATCCATTCGCCCATTTTCAAGAATAGGTTTTATTTAAGTGAATCCTATGGGCCATAGGCCCAAATACCATATTTATAAACGAGGTATGGTAAATTAATAAAAATATAAATAAATGAGAAGTATGGTAAATAAATAAAACATTTTTTATATTTACTCCATAAGTCACCTTATATACATGCAAGGGTGTAAACAAATAAAACATTTTTTTATATTTACTCCATAAGTCACCTTATATTTACGAATGCTCAAAAAATGCGTTATATTTAGGTGAAACCTATGGGCAAAATACTATTGGACAAATACCATGGACTAGATTGTTATTAATACCATGCAAAAAAACATTATTATCCCTAATATTAGTATTAATAAAAATAAAAATGGCACATGGTATTGACCCATGGTATTCACCAAAATGGCACATGGTATTAACCCATGGTATTCACCTGGAATGTAGCCTATTTAAATGGGGGAATTAAACCAGCATAGATCCATCTTTGCTCCGGATCTACTAACCCCCGAGAGGTATCAAATATCGTGATATGTAAACTAGCATAGAGTGAAAAAATATTTGATCCGATCAAGAGTAAAAATGGATGTTGTAATTTAATGTATGTTAGACATTTTAGCTTGGTTAAGATAAAAAATAAAATAAAAATCAACTATTAATTTTATTAATTTTTATAAATTACTAATAGTAATTTTTAAGCTCCAGGTTTATGATAACCCATGGTATTGACCCATGGTAATACCATGGTATTCATGTGAGCATAGACTATTTAAAGGGGAAATTCTATCATCTTAGATCCATCTTATTTCTGGGTCTACCAAGTGCTGAGAGGGATAAATAGATTTCATCCCCCTAAGAGTGGTAGATGTGGAGTTAAGATGGATATAGGTTGGTTTTTATGATAATGAAGATAACAAATAGACTTAGGAAATTATATTGTAAAAACATCTTAAGGTGAATGGTTAAAGCATAGACATTGGACAAGTATATTTGTATACTTCTATTTTAAACTGAAACAAATACAGAGCTAAAAGGAATGGATTGATTACACTAGTCATCCTTCTATAACTTTCCAACATATGCTGGAGTAAACAGATTGTAATTTGGGTAATTTTTCTAATTGCAAACTGGAACATACTTGTGTATTGGCAAGGTGGTTATGAGTTCCCTAGAAGTGATGAATTTGAATTTCTCTTGGTTTTATATATAGTATTAGGTTTTTTCTCATGCTTTATGTGAATGCCATGGGTGAATTTTATCCTACACCTACTAGGTTATCGATATGTAATTTCGGTAATTTTGATTTCAAAAGATATTTTAAAGAAATGCAATGATTTCATTTGTGTATTCAATAAACAGAAGATTTTATAATTGATTAACATATTCGCCATGCCTGGTGAGAGATTCGCCAAAAAATTATATATACATATCATATTATTGATAAAATCGCCTTCCATTTTTCCTATATACCATGGAGATTCGCCCATTTATTATAAATGTAAATTTGGGGGGGTTCTTAAAATTTTCCCTGATCTCTAGTTTTTTGACATACCTCTTTTTCTAAGTTTCGTTTAGGAAATCTAACGTAACATCCATTTGATAAACCTTGAACTTTATAAAACATGCAAATTCCAAGAACATTTTGATTTCTTCTAGTTTGGAGAATGGGGACATTTTTTCTTATAATTCAACACATTTAACTTGTGTATATCCTTTACAAACCAGTTTAGAGCCTCATTTATCACTACTTTTCCATCCTCCTTAAAATTCTTCCTCAATCCCCATTTGGTTCCAATAACATTCTTATCTTTTTGTCTAGGAACAGGTTATTATATCTCATTTTTATTATCTCTTCTTCCATAACATTAACCCAACATTCATTTTCACTGGTTTGAGAAACATTATTGGGTACTACTTTGGATAGAAAGGCAAATTTTTCATGCTTTGATGTGCTCGTCAATATCCTTTTGGTTTGAAAGCCTAAATATGTATTTCCAAATATTTGATTTTCTAGGTGATTCTTCTTAACATATATGGAAGGAGTCTTTAGATGTTTTAGTTCTATTTCATCCTTCTCTTCCTCTTTATTTTTGTTCCTTTTGAATTATTGCTTCATTTTCTCTTACATTAATTCCTTCTACTATCTTGCATATTTTTTTCATCTATATCCCTTTTCTCTAGATGAAGAACCAAGAAATATTCCTTATTCTATTCTAAAATCAAACTTCACTAAAATTGTCTTCATTTATCACGATGTAGAACCTGCTTCCAAATAATTTGAAATGTTTGACTAAAGTAGGTATTCCTTTTCATATTTCATAAGGAGTCTTACTTTTTTTTACTCTAATTTGATCTCTAATTAGGATGTAAATGTTTGTAGTAATTGCTTTTCCACAAAAGGTCTATAGAGGGTTTCCTTCATTAAGCATTGTTCTTTGCACCTCTTGCACAATTCTATTATTGTTTTCAACAATAACATTTTTATAAGTCCTTGTTATTGAAAAGTTCTTTCTGATTCAATGTTTTTCACAAAATAAATTGAATTCATTAGAAGTGAACTCTCGTCCTCTATCATATGTCAAACACTTGGTATTTAGATCAATTTCATTATTGACCAAGGTTTTGAAGGTTTTGAACTTGTCAAATGCTTCAAAATGCTCTCTAAGGAAAGTAACCCATGTCATTCTTATATAGTCATCATTAGAAGCACAAACTATCTCTCACCTTTAAATTCTTTTATTTGCATAAGCTCGTAGAGGTTTGTATGAAATTGTTCCAATGGCTTGGTTGATGAGTATGAAGTTGACCCTAGTATGCTTCCCATGTTGATATGGCTTGCAAATAGTATCACTTTCCTTTGAAATATTGGGAATGTCTCTAATTGCTTCTATTTTGCATATTTTTACTAAATTATAAAAACTAATATGACCCATCCTTCTATTCCATAAATAAATTTCATCCAATTTCCCCACCTGAAATTCTTGTTTAACATCATCTAGGATATATACAATTCTTGAGGTCCTAATTGCATTTACCACCAATATCTTTTATACTTCTTTCCTTATTTCACATCCTTTAGAACAAAATGTGAGATCATATTTTTTATTACACATTTTACTAACAGTTAAAAGATTATGTTTTAGACCATCAACATACAAAAAATTTTGAGTTTTAATCTTAAAATTATCAAGGCTAATTGTCTCTTTCCCATTATTCTAGCTAGTGCATTATTTACAAAAGTGGCACATCTTCCTTTATCTTCCTTTAGAGAGAAATTTCTTCTCTTATCTCCTGTCAAATTTTTTGAACACTCACTATCAATATATCATTGACCTCCTTTGTTTTGAGCATATAGATCAAATCCAAGTTCTTATTATTTTTCTTACTTCCTTTTCCAAGCCTTTGTCCATCCTTATGTCTTATTTTATTGAAGAACCATTATTGGGTTATTTTTATAGTCATAGGACTTATGCCAATAATTAAACTTATAGAATTTAGCATGATCTAATAAGGGAGAAAATGAATTGTAATTTCTAGAAACACGCTCATTGAAACTCCTAGGTTTGTTGTTCACATAACCATTCATTGAAATATTATAGGATTTTCTACTTTTATCTCTCATATAATCCTTTCTTGCACAAGATCTACAATTCATTTCCTTATGATCAAAATCATTACAAGAAAAAAATATCCCAAGAAGTGAATTTGATATGTGGATGTGAAATGGATCCTCAAGGAAATAGTTCTTATCGACCATTCTTTATTGCTTTGTAAGAAATATTAGGTTTATGTTTTTCCTTAACTCCATTTATGGTGCTTTTTGTATTTATGAAAGAACTTATGGAAAATTCATGTTTCTATTATCCCTCACTTGCTTTTATGGTGTTGCTTACATTGATAATAGAGACTTTGGGAAAGTCATGTCTTTGTTGGACCTTGCCTTCTTTCCTGTTGTCACTTTCATTGTTGATAGAACTTTTGAGCACATTAGCATAAATTTTAGGTTCTTCTTTGTATTCCTTTTCCGATTTCTTTGTTCTTGATTCTCCCTTTAATGTTTCATGAGTTTTATTTATATTTAATACCATATTTGATAAAATGATACCTTTGACATTTGAGAATGTTATCTAATATTTCAATCCCTTTTACAAAATTTAAATTTTGGTTCAACTAATAGTTTTCTTTCTCTATTTAGTTTCTCAAGGAAATGACCTCTACTTGTAGCTTACAACAATATCCTTCCTTTTCTTTTAGATAATTTATCAATATTTTCTCTATGCTCATTGTCTCTTATGGTTGTGTCTTTAGGAGGATGATTGTTACTTCATTAATGTCGTGGCCTCTCTTTTCAAATTTCTGCAATATTTCCTTCTACTTTCTAATCTCTCTTCTAAGTCTATATATTTATCATATGTAACCAACAAGTGCATATTCATGATTTACTTCCCCCTCAATATCTTCTGTGTTTGAATTTATTTTCTCTTTCTAGTTGCACTTATTTTCTTGATCAACATTCTAAGCATCGATGGTTATGAACAATAATTATTCTTTTCCATTATCAAATGCATATCCATCACTCTCTTCTAATGAACTACTATGTACTTTGGAATTAAATGCTTCCTTCTTTAGAGATATTCTCTTTTCATAATTATGATATTTGAGTCTACTTTTATGTCTTTTTTCCTCATCATGGTACTTCATTCTTTGCATATGGACAATTAGAAGAAAAATAACCTATAATACCATAATTAAAATATTTTAATGGTATCTTATGTTTGTATTTGTGAAATTCTCTTTTCATAATTTTCATAAATTGATCTTCTTCTGCATCTAATACATAGTTGGAATAGCCATGGGCCTAGTGTCGTTTTTTATTTTTATTTTATGCTTTGAAGGTTAATTTGTTTAATCCTAAATTCTCTTTTTTATTCTTATTTCACATGCAATGAGTATTCCATATATTTCATCCATATTCGTATTTTTTAGATCATTCATTTCTTTAATGACTGAGACATTTACATTAAATCTCAATGACGAAAATCTCAATACCTTATGCACAATCACTGATTCTTCAAACTTTTCACCAACACATATGATAGTATTGACAATCTCATCAACATGAATAAATAAGGCTAGAATATTTTCTTCTTCATCCATCTTCAAAATCTCAAGTTATTTTCTATTAGTTTGAAGATTTTCCCTATTTACCTTTTCATCTCCCTCATATTTATTTTGAAGCTTGTCCCATATGTATACTATATACTCATGCTACATTAGCTCATAGAATTATTATTTTGATAAGCCAAACAAGGTGGCATTCCTTGTTTTTGCGTTATTCACAAAGGCCTTCTTACCATGTTGGTCAGATGTAGGATTTTCTATAACCTTATAGCCATCAACTATGGATAACCAAATTTCAAGGCTAAGATACATTACCTGAGCTATTGTACTTACCTTCAAAAGAAATAATTTGTTCAACCAAACAATGGTTCTCTATTTGCAAAATAATCATTTTGAATTACCACAGTGCTTTTCAGTTCTTCCTTCTAGTGGTTAGGTTGTTTTTGAAGGAATCTTGATTTGATGCCAATTATTGGATTCACACTTATACTGAAGGTGTGGGGGACAAAACTGATATAATAATATTTATTACATATTTAAGAATTCAAGCACCACAAGACATCAATCTCATAAGTAGAATTTGAATAACGAGATATACCATTTCTAGAGAAAAGCACAAAAATTATTTATGCAAATATATGTAAGAAACAACTACGTATACAAATTTCATGGGAACCAACCCACTATTACATAAATTCTAAGCACCAACCTACACAAGACACCATTCCCCTCTAAAATCCACTTTGTAATTAGTTCTACTACTTGGTTCACTCCAATTTTCTGAATTTATGTAGTCATGTCATGCTTTGCTGTTTTTAACCATACACTACAATTCCAACCTGTAAATATTCATGTTCTATTATATGAATTTGTTTAGTCACTTATCAATTAAAAAACTATTCTTTACCAATGCAACAATATGGTTTGGAACTTCCTTCAATCAAAATTTTAGAACCATGCTTTACCACCATGAAACATTTACACCTCGATGCTTCCTTCAATACATATTTTAGAATTTGGGGCTCAAAATGCTAAGTGCATATTTTCAATAGAGTACAATCAATGATATGTTATAGTCCCACCTATAACTCAAAGCTTTGTCCTAGTACATACCATAATATCGAGATATTAGTATAGATGCTAAAAATCATTAATAAAGAAAATAACCACAAAATCACCCTCACTTTACTCTTTCAGTTGGGAAATATTTTTGTCAGTTATCTTCGATTTATTTGACAGCTAAAATAAAGGTCCACTGGGATATCAAATACTAGAGGGTTGGAAAGTAACTCACATCATAAAATTCTTGGTATGAAAATTTCCAATGCAATATAAGTAAATTATAAGTAAAAAAATTTCAAATGTTGCGAAAGAGGTTGTTACGGATGTCAAAACCAAAATTTCACTTTATATCAAAATATTGGAAAATCACTTAAAAAAAAAAAAAAAAAACAAAAAATTCTCTTAAAAAAGAACTTCTAGGGCCTAAATGACAAATGTTTATGTCTCTTGTTGATAGATTTCCCATCATATAATGGACTTAGGCACCATAGTATTAGGATATCATAGGTTTCATTATTATTTCAAAATCTCTTAGCAGTCGATAAGTTCCCAAGAGTTAAAACCAAACACCTGTGCAACTAAGCACTAGTACTATGTGCTTTGCAAAATTTTGATGAATTATAGGCTTTTGTCGAAAGTTCAAAAAAAAACTAAAAAATTAAGAAAAAAACAGACAAATATATATATAAAAAATTAAAAAAAAAAATTATTAGAAAAAAATAAAATGAAAAGGTAGATAAAAAAATGAAAATAAAATTAAAAATTAACAAAAAGTATTCCAATGGGGGTGCTAGTGTGGGCATGATCGCATTGTCTCCTAACCCATTGGGTGGAGAAAACAGTGACATATTGACAACAATGCAATGCCTAACATGACACCTACACCAACACCCTTCATTGAAATATGTTTTTTTTTTCCAATTTTCATTTTTATTATTTTTATTATTTTTTTAATTTAAATTTAAATTTTAATCCTAATTTTCTATTTTCTTCTTTAATTATTTTTATTCTTTTTTTTTTTTTTAAGTTCAGCTGGCAAGGCATGTCTAGGGAAATTGAACTTCCAATCGCTTGGTTATACAAGGGCTTTCCAACACGCTGTTTTCCAATTGTGCTAACACACACAAACATTTATTTACTTATTTTTAATTGTTTTGTTTTTTGTTTTTGCTTTTTTTATGTTTTTTTTTTTAACAATATATTCTTATAAAATTCCAAATTTCTTAAAACATAATTTTTTTCCTTTATTTAAAAAAAATAAGTGTTTTTTTTAATCAATTTGTGTAACTTTAATTTAATATAATTTTTTAACATTTAATGTATTTTTGTTTTTGTTTTTTTTAATATCTATATTTTTTAAACAATATATTTTTAAATTTCTCAAAACACAATTTTTTAAATTTTATTTTTAATTTTTTTAAAGGTTTTTTTAATCAATTTCTTTAACTTTCATTTTATTTTATTTTTAAAAATTTAATGAATTCTTTTTAATTTAAAAATATTTGGCTATTTTATTGTTTAATAATTTTATTTAATGTTGTTTTTAATTATTTATTTGATTTTTCTTTAAATAAAGTAAAATTTCCGTTTTCTTAATTAAAAAAAAATATTTACATTATGTTGATTTTATTTTATTTTATTTTATTTTATTAGGGATATTGTTTACAATTTTGTTTACATTAATGATGATCTTATAAACAATAATAAAATTTTTTGCAAGTTTAGTGCCTTGTTAAAAAGTGAGTCAAGTTATCTTACGCTAGGGTTTCAAGAGAACTATAATTCTAACCTTAAAGAAATAAGTTTCTCTTGGTAGAATGACTCTCTAATTTAGATTTAGATTTTTAAGGTTCTTTATCCATTGTATTTCATTACAACACCATGGTTGAAAAATGTTGAAATTTTAAGTTTTATCACACTCATGATATTTGGATTTAATACCATGGATTTTTTAAAGCTTTTCATAGTCATGGTATTTTGTATTTAATGTCATGATTGAAAATTGTTGGAATTTTTAGGTTTTCTATAATCATGGTTTTGGTTTTTAATGCCATGGCTAAAAAATATTGGAATTTTAACCCTAAAAAATGGGTCTCTTGCATGAAAATAAGGTTCTCTTGCTCTATAGTTCACATTTTTGTTTAAATCAAATGTTCTTAGGATGGTTGATTTGGACAAACACTTACAAGGATTAAATATTATATTTTTACTAACATCATTACATGCATCATTAGAAGAGCATTGGGAATATCCTTTAGTATGTGATTTAGGAAGTTTGTTGAAATTTTTGTTGGGATTCTTTTTATTATATGATATTAGATCTTTATTCAAATTTCACTATCTCAGAGTGGCCAGCCTTTCTTGTTGATTAATCAAACCTTTTACAAAATATTTAAACGTAGGTTTCATATATCATTTAGACATTTTAATTGCTTTATTCCTAGTTTGGATGAAGACATCAAAAGAATATGAAAATATGCAGTCTATAAGAATTACTAAGTATATATATGTTTTCTTCTAATATTTATGAAAATTATACATTTTTCCATTTATTCTTTTCTATTTAGTAGGAAATAATTCTATCCTATCAAAATAATTAGGATTTAACACATAGATTTTGTTCTCATGGAAGTAATTAGATACATCGTCAAATTTACGAAATAGAGAAGATAGAGTGTTCCACACCTGAACTGGGATATATTCGTCCTCAAAATGTACCTAAAAACTCTCTAAAACAATTTGACCATTGAGTTCATTTACTTGATCAAATTGTTCTTCCCATATAACCATTTGTTTAGCTTTGGTAGGTTTCTTATGTTCACCTTTAACTAACAACCATATATTCTCACTCCTATGAAGATAAATCATCTTTATGTTGCATGGAAGATAGTTAGAGTGCACCAACTTGGGAACAAAAGCTACTTATGAAGTGATTATGACGAATAAAAAGAAAGTAAATGTTAAGGAAACAAAGACCAGAAGCTTATGAATATAATAAAATATGAATAAGCTAAAATTTTCTTACTTGGAAGTAACTGTCCTTACTTTCAATTTTCGATAGTGATTCTTGAGTGAAAAGATCACATTGAAAATTGCCTATTTCATGCGAGAGTGAAACTATGGTTTTCACCTTTTTGTACATTTGTCCCTAGAAAAGGGAAACAACTATGAAAAATGATTATGTTGAGCCTTTATTCTTAGGAAATTCAAATTAGAAATATCGTATACTTGGTTCCATCCACTGTTATGCAGATTAGTTGTTTGAATTAAGTTGCATGTAGCAACAGAGTATGAGCCTACTAAAACTCTATTTTGCAGTGTGGGTGACCACTCATAGGTGGCCATCAAGGCATCCCACAATTCCTATGAAGAAAATTTAGTCATGGTCTCCGATGATAAAATATAAACCTTGGGCCATGATTTATGACATGATTCCTAGCTTGAGCCATGGCACCAAGTTTGTGGCTTCCTATGGCCACCAAAACATCTTTTTGTGGGTGATACTAGACCCATTTTACCAACTGCCTATGTAAAAATTATTAGCTAACATATGCAACAAGATGTGCAAAAACCTATAGCTTGAGTGACATTATTTAATGTGTATCAATTCTATAACCTCACACAGTATCCCTTAAACTTAAGGCTATGGAACTATCACATTTTTGAGCTTCACATTATATTTTTGTAAAGAACCAGTTGTCTAGAATAATAGAGATGCTAAAAGATAACTAAGGTTTTAATGGATTTGGATCGTAATATTTTTTTTGCAGGATCTCTCATAGAATTATACTATTGGTAATTGGTAAAAAATGCAAACCAATCTCTAGAGACCAGACTTTGGAAGAGAGTAAAACCCAAGTGTAACAAATCATCCTACCAAAAAATTTTCTTCAATAAACGTGCAGAGTTTTACCCTAGATATGAAATCGACCTTGAGAAAATTGATTGCAAAAAAACCAAATTTACCTAAACCCATCCATATGGATTCTATACAAGTCCATATGGTTCTTTAACAATAGAGAGAAGGGGCCAAACAAATGGATCTCATAAAAATGAACCCACCAAAAAAAAATCATAGATTGTAGACTCTTGGACCAAAAGATATTGTCTTTGCTATAGAGCACTAGATTTGGTTAAAAAAGTAGGATTTGTATCAAACAAATCTAAATAGTTATATAAAAGAATTAAGTTATAAAAATTTTAAATTCCTCAACTAGGATGGGAAAATTAATTAAAATCTAAGAAAACAAAATCTAAATTTAATAGACAAATAGGAAATATTTCCTTATATCTATGTCATGGAGGCAATATTGAGATTGGTATTTCATAACCAAACCTCGGTCTTGTAGCTAAATGTCCATATATAACGCGAAGTCTTAAGGGCTACTATATTCAATGAGAAAACTGCAAAATAATAAGTGCTTAAAACAATTTGAAGTTGTTATTTAAAAAATTTACTAAAGGATGTAGAGCATAGTAATCAACTCTAATACCATGTTAAAACATTTAGATATATGAATAAACATACAACAATATAAAACACCATAACTTTACGAATATATCATCTTGTCCACATAACAACATTTAATCAATGTAAGAAAGAGAGAAGAGACAAAGATAAGAGTACAATATATATATGTGGTAAAACCATAATATGGGGAAACATCTATGGGAAGGTAATGTCTTTATTAGTCTTTATAAATCTTGGATCTTACAGTTGAAATCATCTTCACAAATGCTTTACCCTCTTACAAATATAATACTTTCATATTTATGTCTCTCTTGTATGTTTGATGGGACTCTCTATCCTCTATTATATTCTAAGAGATATGGGGGAATTGAATCCCAAAAGTACAGGTGCATAAATGTAAATCACCTCTTTATATAATAAATGATAACAAGGTTATTTTACTTTGTGTTTAATGTGGGCCATCTATTTTATATAAAGTTACAATTTATTTTGACATGACACTAAACACTATCAACTTTCAAAGTGACACATTCCAACATACAGAACCAGCTATGGATGTTGTATGTTCTACCAAACCATAGATGTTTTTGCACCAATTTTCTCTAGAACAATCCACCCATAAACTAATTTTGAGTTGAGAAGGATAAATGGATCTTATAGATGTCTACTATCTATGCACATTATCTAAAACCTAGTAAAAGCATATTGATGTTACTCCTAAAACAATTCCAACCTATCAACTTTTTTCCTCATCAGTCTACAAAACCCAAGGGGTGATATTTATTTCTCTGCACATTATCCATCTATCATAGGGATTTAACAAAAAACTAACCAGGAATTTATTAGCTAGGGGTTCTAAGAATATAGCTATTAAATGGTGCTAATACTAAAATTTACCATTTATTTTATGTAATTATCAACAAAAAATCCTTGGAGACATACCATCCTAGTCCTTAGCATAAACTCTGTCTCCAAAATCTGGTTGTCAATGTAGAATATGGTCGCAAAATTTTGTAGCACCCAGAAATTCTATATTCTTCAATTATTATTGTCTACATAACTATTTTGAAAACATTTTCCTTTCCTAATCAAATTTCCTTTTACCTTATTTTCCCATGGTTACTTGGCTCTCAATATTTCCAAATACTATTTTTCTCAACTCATATTTCCATAGCTAAATGATCTGACTCTCTCTACATCTTAAATGAGTGTGCTTACCCCCATGCTTTAATAAATAGCTAAAGAATGTCTTATACAAACCTTACACATGCATTAAATCATTGGTTTTAATAAGTGACATTGAGGTTACATTTTAATGAAAAATAATTTAGGAGTATGACATGGGATTATAGGCATGATAATTTTCCCTTGGAATCTCATTCCGTTTGCCCTCGATTCTCGAATGACAACCTCCTATAACTCTACCGATATCCATCTTACAGTTATTAATATATTTCGTTTCATTATTTTTAATATTCAATGTTTACATATTACATTGCTTCTCTCATAGCCATACACACACATATATAGAGAGAGAGAGAGGGTTACATTCGTATTCAACCAATAGGGAGGATAGTCATTTTGGCATCATGTGATTCTCTTTATATATATATATATATATATATATATATATATATATATATATATATATATATATATATATATATATATATATATATATATATATATATATGGGGATCCAAAAGAGGGTGTTCCATTATTAGTCAACCAATAGTTAGAATAATCATCATTGGTTGTTGTCTACAAACGTAGACTGAATCATCACCATTATTCAAGGAAAACATTTCCACCTAAAATTCCCCACTATAGGTCAATAACAAGGTAGAATTTCTCTCCTAATAGATACCTCTTCATTTGTAATTGTTAACCTTTTCTTTTCATTCAAGGAATACATGCCTTTAATTAATTAGAAGAAGTTTTAGATCTTCCTCTAGGACCACACGAAAGTTAATATCTCTCATGGTCAAGTACCTCCACTAGGCTTAGGTGCGGTAGGTGTATAAGGGTATGTTATAATCCCTAGAGGAATAATAAAATCATGATATGCATAGGATCTTGGAAATTCTTCCAATAAATCAATATAAACCTATTTTTTTATAGGGAATGAAAATTGTTGTTGAACCTAGTATTCAATCACTAATATTGGTTGGTTATTCAAAGATTATAATTGGAAAAGTACTCCCAAATGCAATAACAATTGAAAATATTCTAACCTTAGTGTTAGATTGGAAAACAAAAAACACTCAAATTCACTTGTATCAAGTTATTTCAAGTGCATTAGGAAAATAACTAACTATCAAGTGAATATGGTAATGAAGCTACCTTGTAAAATATGGGGTTATAAGCATCAATGCTAATGTTCATAGGCTACACATTCCATAATCATTTCAACATGAGGACCAAGCAATGTAGTAGGTGATTAAGAAATCACATGACACAATGCATGGATACTTACTCTTACATCAAGGAGAGTTATGAGAAGAGGCCTATGTCTTCCCTTCACATTCCCAAACACATGAATTCACATGATTATGAACTCATGAGAGATTTCTTCTCTTGTCATAGTGGAATTGTGGCTTATGGGTATGCAATATGATTGTGGATGATTTGGTTATGAGGCTTACATAAAATTCTAGTGAGAATTATCATCCTAGATAAAGGGAACAACACTCGTGTTTTCTAGGGCTGAAAAAGGTTGATTTTTGTTGTACACTTTAGGTTTTAGGGACTTTGTTTGTTTCTTTGTTCTTTATTCTAGGACGGGTTTTCTCTTTCTACTCCTACTGAATTTTCTCATCTCTTTTATTGGGTGTAATTGTACCTTATTTTATTTCTCATTTATCATCTAGGCGCCTACAAGTGAAAATTAGTCATTAGTAAACACAATGAATAGAGAATCTCTATGTGGTTTCAATTCTTTATTTCGTAGACTTATCATGGATCACTAGGAATTGAAGGTGATTAAACATGTGTTAAGAAATGACGAAAAGTCCATTTAGGCTAATAAAACATCCATATTTACACACATAGAGATATATAAAGGATCATTAAAATAACAATATGTAGTCACTCAGGCAGTGACAACCATGGGCACATTTTGTCAACCAAATCTTTAAAAAAATTGTCCTTTAAGCTAAGTGAAATATGCTTCAAAACAGGATTATAGTTTGAATAAGAGAGACAAATATACGACCTCAAATAAAGTGCAATTTACAAATTAAAAACTATGTGCATCATCTCATTGAAAATATGAAAATTGGAACGTAGTAATGGAAGAGGTAGCTAATCAACGTATATTTTTCTTAAAAAAATTTATGTTATAAGAGGTCCTTAAAATTTTAGGTTTGTTTTGTAAATTATATTCGCTCAAAATATATGTATCTATATATATTATAGACACATAAGGATTTGAAATTGTGGGCTATATATTAATGTTGGTTTATTTTCCCATTACATATAACTAATATTTTGTATACAATACTATATTTTATAGTGCGTTGTTATTTCATAAAAACTTCAAAACCGACCTCGATATAATTACTCTATAACCATCGTATAGTAATTTTTTATTAATATAGAATCTCTTAGTTATAATTAAAAATAATGCTACCTTTAATGGAATCATGACATGAAACCATATATTATTCCGCTACCTCTAATGGAATCGTGACATAATACCATATATTAGTCTTAGTTATTGCTCAATGATAAATTCATGCACTTTCCAACAATATTGAACGTAAATACAATACATAAGATAAGATAGTAATCTTCGGAGAAAAAGTTAGATTATGATAAATCAACTATATTTCTATATTATTATATTTAAACTCAATATTAATCTTTTATTTTTCTAAATAATAATATTAATATACATTTGTTTTAATTTCAATTTTATAAAAAAACAATAGAACAATAATTTTCAATTTTATTAAAAAAACAATAAAACAGTAATTTTTAATACATTAAAATGGATAATATAATATATTATCCCTTTTAAATTTGATACCCACATTATTCATCTAGACTTTTTTGACGCTTCCTATTAATATTTGAATTAAAAACAGAATTTTATATGTTGATAAACTCCGTATACAATTTTATATGTTGACTAACACTATATACCATTAATAAGAATGTTGGTCGACGTTTTATGCAATTAATAATAACAATAAATCAATCTCCATTGACTTTCGAAGGTGGTTCACAAATAAAAAAAACTCTTCAATTACTTATCTTCACTATTATTTTTATTTTTTATTTTAAGAGATGTGGTGAATTAATATTTTTTCGGTTAAGCTTTTTTAGGTTGGACCAACTCAATATTATCTTTATTACATTATTTTTTTATAAATTAAAAAAATAAAAATAAAAACAAATATATATTAATTTTAATATACTAAAAAATTATGATAATGTATTTATTATAAATATTTAAATTATATTTAAGTTTAATTTAATTTATAAAATATTTATCTTACTATTTTTTCAAATTTTAAATTAACAAAATTATATTAAACATTACCACATAAACACTCCAATATATGAAAATATTTAAAAATTTAATTTAAAACACATTTCTACATGGTAATTCATCTATAGAAAGGAAAACACTCTCTCGTATACATCAAAAATTACAAAAACTCTTAAAAATATAAGTGGAGGTTAATATTTCGCTGCATTCATTTTAAGTTTGTGGTTATTATATAAAAAATAATGAAAATTTCTAATTTTATTTTATTTTTATTATTTTTTTTTGTAAATGGAAGCTTTTATATTACTCAAAAAAACAAAAATATATAGGCTTTTTAGATATCCTCCTTAGAAGTATGTTTCTCTTTGCTACATATCTACAAACAAAGTTCAGACTTAGAAGCCCTCATGTAAGTCCTAATACAAAAATCTCAAATAACTTTGCGCTCAAGCCGACGAAAGAATCTTAACCTTGCACTCCATTAAATTACCATTCACCATAGGAGAAGTAGCATACCCAAATAGGCTCGTAGTCGGAACTTCATTAATACAAAACAAAGAATGCTCAGGAAAGTGAAATATGCAAATAACCATCATACATTACTACCCCCAATCACATAATTACCTAATTGACTCATGACCTTGCAATGATTGACAACAATAGTAACTAGATCACAAAAATAATTGGTACCCCAAAACCTGACACCACGACATATAATGGGACAAGCCATAATGCCAAACAATTAAAGTAACTTCTAATTTAACATGTGATTCTGCCATGATGGGTCAGAAAACACATCCAAAGCTCCATACCTTGAAAATATGAAAATATCTTGAAGCATATTCCTACGACTATAGCATTAACTACCAAATTAAGAGTCATTTTGCTTGGTCACTAATCATTCTCCTAGGAAGATATAATTACAGGGACCCTCACACTAGATCATGGAGAGTCCAGCGAGTCGCCATCATCAGAATCACAGGCGATGTGTCCTTCCACATACACCAAGTGAGAATAAATTCTATCTAGACAAAAATGTTGGTTTCAATGCATCCTTTTGATGTCTTCCAAAAAGGAAAAGACAATGTACCTCTCTACTTGCTTGTTTTCCAATACCAAACCCAATGCCAATGCAAAGCCACCAAATTTAAGTATTGTTTCTTCCTACCCTCAGCATGCCTAGGGTCAAGGACCCATGTCGACATGTCCTCCATGATCTCAAAGTTTGAATGACATTTGTGTTTCCATTCCTGCTTGGGTTTCCATATTTCTAATTTCTTTCCTAGTCTCGGGCAAGACTACATTGAAATAGGATTTTGTCAAGTCGTGAACAATGAGACATGCTCCTCTTTGGCCCTAAGAAGCACTACCACCTCCTCCCTAATGTCATCTCATTCTTGGCATTACTGGCACGGATGAGGCCTTGGGGACGCGCCTCGAACAAATGTTATAAATTCATCTCCTAGCAAAATAACAAGAAAATAAACCAGATCCAATAATAACAGGACCAGGATTCCACCCTACAATATCATCACCATAGCTAAAATAATAAACTCTAGACACGAAACAAACCCTATGAAGAGAAACAGAAGGCTCGATTGCATCTACGTAGGGGAACCCTGATATGATTAAGCATAGAGAAAAAATCAACAATAAGTACCAACTGTTAGTGTCAGTCTTTGCAGCCTTCCTCCAGTGATCAAATATGCTCTTACAAAGTGATTTTAAGGTGTCAAGGTCAAATTTTGTCATTTCAGTGAGTCTTCAAGCAAAATTTGGTCACTAGGCATTAGGTCTAGGGTTTGCTTTTACTCCTATCAAAGTTGTCCAAATGTTGGTCCATGTCACCATTTAGCTGACTGTACCATCACTCAGAGGGTTGTCATGATCATGTCAAGTTCCACTGGGTCATATTACACCTTGTTCATGCTTCAGTTGTGCCTAGGTAAGGTTCATTTCCCTCTCCTAGGGTTTTGAAGGCAATTTCTTTTGGATGGTCAAATCATCAGAAAAACTTGTATCCTGATATTCATACACCTTCCCCTATCCTTAATGTACCCTATTAAATAGTTCCCATCACTGATATCCCTCAAATTCCTCATTTTCGCAGAAACCCTAGTTTCTTGCTCCAACTTGGCAATTTTCTAGGCTAGGCCTGTGTTTTGCCTTTTTGGACCCCTTCCCCTCACTCAATTTCTGAGATTCCACTTTCCCCTACTTCCCAAAATTTTCTCAAAAAATTAGAAGCTCCTTATCCCCTTCACTTCGCTTCATTTCGACAAATCCCTTGTTCCACACGTCGGGATAGGTTTTACTCCAATGATGTTTCTAAGCAATAAAAGATGAATTTGGGAAAACTGAGAGAGGTTTTTCTCCACAACAGGCCAAGTAATAAAAATCTCCTTCACTTTTTACACAGGTGTCATGGTTTTAAATAAATGTAAAAAATACAATTGCCTCACGAGAATTGATGCACCTATGAAGTGACCTTGGGAAAATCAAGTTTTCTCCTAGCTTGGTTGGCCAAATGACTTTTTTGATGAGCCAAATGATAATTAGACACAAAGATATGTCCAATGAGCTATCATGGGCTCAATTTGGAGTTGAGGAAGACCTTCAAAAGTTGACTGCAACAAAACTATGCCTTTAGGTGGCCTCATTGGGCACATTTTGACCAGTCTTGGGAGATTTGCTTTTCGGAAAGTCAAATGAACTCCAAATTAAAAAATTCCAATTGGGTCAGAAATTAGATTCAAAGGCCTTTCCAACGAACTATTGTGCACCTAATTTGGACAGCGGGAAGGTGTCAAAAATTCTCCTGCAAAAAGCATTACGCACAAGCTCTATGCACTGCGCCTCAAGCCCAATGCGTCGCACCTTCCCTATGAGCCATGCCACTGTATTTTTGCACTGAGAAATGCACCCCAATGCGTCGCACCTTCCCTATGCGCTGCGCCAGTTTCCCAATGTGCTGCGCCACAAAAACTTCAAAAACTTGCTCCAAATCGCTGAAAATGCGTGTGCCTTCACTTGTACAAGTAAGATGGGCTTCCATCATTTCTTTTCATCCACGGTTAGTGCTCGTGGTTGTCTTATGGTGTTTTTATCATCAAAATCTACCAAAGAAAATAGTATCAGGGTTTTGTGTTTATTATTTGGTTGCCAAGTTACCCCCTCACCTCAATCGCTCCCTACTCCATTTTCCCTTGATTTTCCTATCCCTAAGACACATCATTCCATCTTATTCCTATTTCCCCATCCCATTTGTAAAATTTCCAATACCTCAAGTTTTCCATAGAGTCAAGTAACTGTCCATTTTTCATATATTTGTCAAAATTCCAAAGGGCAAAACATCACTTGACAAGACCCCACTGTCCACACTGCCCTATTTCCCACAGTCCCTCCTACATTTGGCAATTGCACCAAATTCTCATTCTTCATCTCATTGAAAGCCAAACAGACTTTGAAACGCCATGAAGACCCCACTGTCCACACCGATATATTATATGACCAAGATAGTGACTTTACAATTGACACTGCATGCACCAGGAGAACACTGAAACATCATAAAACGCATGATCATCTTCGAATCTTGGTTGAAGCCTCTCTAGCCCAGCATGCCGTTTGATGAAGAATCTCCAACCCAAATTTCAAGAAATTTGGGGCATTTTTGGCATTTTGACAAATTTTGGTACAAAAAACAGGGTTTTTCTCCCTATGTGTCGCGCCATGTGGCGTGCGCTTTTGCTAGGGAGCTCCAAATCACAAAAATTTTATACTTATAGATTTTGCATGCAAAATCATGTCTGCTGGTGCATGGCCAAGAAATTTGGGCAAGTTTTGAGTCCTCAGGAGGTCAAAAACACTCAAAAAATGACGTCACTGCCCCTATTTTCACACACAGGAAGCAGTCTTTGGAGAATTGAATTTTGGAAGGGAAAATGAAGGTAAAATTTAGAAATTCCACTTGGGTTGGAAGGTAGATAGGCAGGGCCTTCCAACAAGCACACATGGGCTCAATTTTCACATCAAGAAGTGCCTCCAAATCAGCTTGAAAGTGGCGCGATGCATATAGATTTTAGTGTGACGCGTAGAGAATTTTGGCTTGTTTTTCACTGTTCAGCTCAGCAATTCACCAAGTTTTGACCATTTTTGCTTCTTGAATTTATTCTTGAATTTTCATGATGTAATTTGACGACCATGATGTAATATTGGCACATTTTTACTTGTTCCAGAAGACTCATTCACCAAAAGGTGAAATGTGAGTGAATGAATCAGTTTCTTAGCATATAGGGGTAAGTTGTTTGACTACCTAGTTTTCAGTTCCTTGTTTCGAATTGGTTCAAACAACTCCTAGAATTATGAGCTCGACCCCTAGAGGCAAGGGAATAGGTTTGGATTGTCTATATTATGTAATTTCTAAGTCATTTTCAGGGTTGGCCACTAGGGATTGCTTTGGCATATCATTATACATTCTATCTCTGCATTTTTGGCTAAGGAAAGACCATGGTTTTGCAGCACTGTTTAGGATCCATGTGGCTTTATGTTTTGATGGTGTTCTTCTCTAAGTAATTGTAAGTTCATTATTGTTATGCGTATCATTTTCCTGTCTCTTCTTCTGAATTTGAAGAAATGAGTGATTAAGGTAGAATCCATTAACTGCTATGCTCTGCCTTTGAATTTGTTTAAATTTCCATGTTTTCATCTGTTTAAGGAGAATTATTGAGACTCTCTTACTCTCCTTAGCTCCTCACCAACCTAATCTATCCATTTCACTCCATTTAAAGCATCAAAAAGATTGCCTTTCTTGCCCTAATCAAAACTCTGCAAAAACGGTGCCTCATCCGTGGACCCAAATTTGCCTTTCCCTTTTTCCAACAAAAACCCCCAAAAACTCAAATAAAATCCTTTGTACTTCATACCTAGCCTAAAATTAGTTTGTTACTTAGTCACCTCAAGCCCCATATATTATCTTTTGTTGAGATTGACCCGGAGAGAGCCCTTTCCTGTCCTCGTAGGGCTAGCTACGAGGCTGAGCGTGGTTTGTTGTGGACCTAGAACCTTGTCTTTTCAGCCTGAGGCAAATCTAGGCTCTAACACCAACCATAAACACTAATCATATGGAATCAACTCCTAAACATCCACTTCTATGGCCATTTCATCTTTGCCACAAAACTAGTGTGTCAATGACCCAAAAATTCAAACCAACCGATGATCAAATGCCTAGATTTAAAAAAAAAAAATCTTGTGACTCAGTAATAGGGGACGTATGAAAAGAAACAATCCACCCCAACTATGAAACATTGTTTGCAACTGAGAGTCCAGACCCAGTGACACAAACTCTGAAGCCTTAGAACCAGACCCGATATCCCTAGGAAACAAGAGAAACAAGAAAACTAGCCAATAAAAAGAAACAAATTGAGAAACCACGAAGAATGTGGCAATCGAGGAGGACCCCAATCAGCCAACCTTCCAAGCTTCAATAGGCAAAAACTAGGTTGAAGTATTCAAGAAACTTGTCGTAATCCAATACCTTCACCCCTTGCCGCTCTAGTTCCATGTTTGAAACTCAACACTAAAGTCTTCTATAACTTAATCAAAAAGAAAAACTATAAATGTTTATGAGTTAAATAAATAATTTTATTTAATATTTTTAAAATATCAATTAATTATATTTTCATTTTAAAAACATGTTTTTAATTTATTATATTTTCATTTTAAAAACATGTTTTTAATTTATTATATATTTTGGTTTTTTAATTATATAAACTAAAAATAGGAAGAAAAAAAATTACTATATTACAATTACATTATTAAAAAAATATTTAATATAAACTTGAAAAATAATTTATATAATCCGATTGAAATTAATATTTTCTCGATAACATTATTATATAAAACTTTATTTACACTTTGTATTCGCATTGAATATAAAGCCTTATGCAATTTTTAATGATTATGCCTCAATTCCCATTCACTTTCAAAATGTTTCACACATCAAATAATAGGATCTCCTCAATATTGTCCTTGTTTTTTTTCACCTAGGTGGAAAAACCTATCAAGTCAGGTGTCAAAACCAACAGTGAGGACAGCCATCTCTGGCTGCTATCCGCGAATGTCGGTTTGACTCATCACAGTTAGATAGGAAAACCACGCCACCTGAAATAACCCGCTGGTGGTCCGTAAGGGAGCAGGCTCATCACTCCTGCCAGATGCCTTTGGGTCTTGGGCCGTTAACCTGTTTCCTTACGTCCGAGGAAGACGAGCTCTTAGCCAAGCAGAAGCAGTTTTACGGCATACTCCAAGCCGAATATTGTCCTTGTTATTTTTACGTTCGACTAAAGCCTTTATTTATATATATATATATATATATATATATATATATATATTCTAAAGTAATTATATAAAATTTAAATGTATAAAAATATATATTTAATAGTGTAATAATTTAAATTATAATATTTACAAATTTTAGAATGGATACTGAATAAATATATTGTTAAAACTTTTCTTTAAAATAATTATTAATTCAAATTTCTTTTAAATTAATAAATTCAAATTAAAAATCATAATATTTCAAATTTATAAAAATAATTACATTAAAAAAATTAATAAATTCATCCTAATATTTTAAATTTATCAGAATTAATAACTTAAAATAATTACATCAAGAAATAAAACACACATTGCATTTGTAGATAAAGAAAACATCTTAGATTATATATGGTAAATTATATAAAAATCATAATATTTCAAATTTATAAAAATAATTACATTAAAAAATAAAACACACATTACATCTCTAGATTGAGAGAAGATATTATATGTTACATGAAAATAATGAAAAGAAATTTAATTTAGAAAATATGAAAATAAGGAAACATCGCGAAAGACATTTACTAATCTAATCTTTACCGTAATTCAAATCAGACTTAAAATAAGGTAAACTTGTTCCTTGTTCTCACGATTCAAAGAGGAGAGATCCATTATAAGTGTTCTCGAATGAGAAGTATTTAAAATATTTATATCTTTTTTATCAAAATAATACAGTTTATAAACTTTTTGTGTGGTATATTATAATATTTTTATGATAATAAGTCTATTTCGGAATAAGATTTTACGATTTTAATTTAATTATTAATAGTTAATAATTAAATGATAAATATTTAATTTTAATAGAATATTTATGGAATATTTTTAGGATTCAGATTTATTTAAACAATAGTTATGATATTTTGGTTTTTTCTTGTTCTTGTTCTTGTTGAAGGTCACGATTAATCTGGACACCAAATTGGTGTATGAGACCCCTTGTCTATGGGGCAAGAGACATATCTTGGTGCAACGATTTCACTGCTAAGACTACGAAGGAAGACATACTCTACCTCCCTTTGGTTTTGAACCTTTTAGGACGAAACACATGCTCTTAACCATTAGGCCCACTCAAGTTGTACATTAAAGTAAAATATATTTAAGATATTTTGACACCAGAATAAATTTTGGAATTTTAGGAATGTGATATTAATAAGCCATGAGATTCACCATAATATTGTTACAAAGATTATTTATAAATTAAGAATCTCCATAATAAAATAATAATAAGTCTCCATAATTAAGAATTTATATACAATTTTCTTTTAATCCATATATCAATCTTTTTATAATTAATAATAATAATAAAATAATTATAATTTAGTTATCCTTCATATTTTTTATTTATTTATATCTACCCTAATTATGATCACATGTATATTCATAATTAGTAAAATTAAATTCTTCATTTTAATCCGGTCTTAATTGTTTTAACTGCTTGAGAAGTTTTTAAAATCAGTTTTTAAAATCTCATAGCAACCTGATTGATTACATTGACCACATTGTTTCATCCCATTTCCTAATGATGGGTAATAGGGGTATTGAACGCAATTTATGAGACACGGTTTATAATTTCTTTATTAAGTGAATATTAAATCTTAACTTCCAATCTACTTGTTGTAAATATTGAAGGATGGATAGTTCGGTAACGCATTATAATTTTATGTGATCATTATTATTTGAATGGAGGACAAGTTCAAATTGATGGACCTATGTTATGGCTCTTAAAAGGGTTTGGTCTCTATTTGTTTTTATTTTTTCTCTTGCTTTATGTCTATGTCCATATGTTTTTATTTTTTCTCTTGTTTCGTGTCTATTATAATGGGTGAAGGTTTATTGGATGTTTTAAAGATTATTAACACATTTTTTCTAGAAACTTGTAATTTATAATGCAATTGTATTTTAATTCGAAAGTTTGCAACTAAATAGAGTTTTTTTCTTATGTAATATTTTGAATTAGAATATGATTATTGAGGATGACAACCATATTTTCTGATTACACGCTCTTAAACATGCATGAATATGTATGTGTGTTTGGGGATAATGAACTGAAGAGCAAATTTGACATAGACATTTTTCACTTATGCAATGTCTTTGCTAAAATTTATTACAAAGAGAAATTTGTGCTTATTCATGTGGTACACAAAAATGAGCTAATGCTAACTTAAATTAGGTTGAACTTATGTTAGGGCTAGTTAAGAGTGTGTGAATATGTAGAAGTTTCACAGTTAACCTAGCTAATAGAAAAAATCATAGAAAGCTTGCAAGATAAAAAGAGTACAAAAACAAGTTTGAGAGAAAGAATAAAAAATTAATTAGTTCAATTAATTAATTGGATGAAAGCAAGGAACAATAGTAGGTAGTTCAATAGTTCATGCAGGTCTCCATGGTTTCATGGTAATATTGGCAACAAGAACCCTTGGGTTTCTAAAAAATTCTTTATTCTCCTCATATTTTCTCTTCTATCAAGATGTAAATGTTCTAATCATGGGCTCAGTAATTATGGTAAGATCAATTGAGAATGTGCAAGGAAGTAGGCATGACAGAACAATGAGGAAGTTCAGGAGTCATGATGGAAGGTTAAGGGTCGCGGTAGGTGAACAATCACCTAATCTCTATAAATGTGCCCTCATGCCTCATTGGTAAAGGGGGGAAATTTAGTACTTGAGCTTAGGACATGATTAGATAGCTTATTTGTGCTTGAGAGCTAGAGTCACTTAGCTCTTGGCAGCTTGTAGAGTGAGATGCAATGAGCCTATGGTTTTGCATTGGGAAATAGTATGAGCAACCTATGTTCCAATGTTGGGCTTTGACAGATTGCAAGATATGTAGTTGAGTTTGCAGCGGAATTAATAAGATGTTCTTCATGTATGACATAGATTTCCATGCTTACTCATGGTAGTTGTATTGGTTGTCTGACAATTTCACTGTATTTGTGTGTATGCTTTCATATACACAATATGTTATGGACTGATTCATAATTGTTGCATGTATGTTTGCTTTCAAATCTTTGGTTGCCTATTTCTCGCCATGCCAGTGATCTATTGTGTACTAAATTTCAATTAACCTCTGGCATGTTCTTGTTCATGTATGCTTGATTGGGTTTTGGCTCAATGATCCTTCTCATGGCATACTCTTTCTTATTATTGTTATGACTTGCTTGTACCTCTTTATGTAGTTTTTCAATCTTGATTTGATTTTGTTTCATTGTCTGGTAATTTCATTCTTTGCCTCACCCTGACACCTTTTCATTTGAAAACGAAGAGAAAGAAACATCCATGGTGGCATCTGGGCCCACATACTAGATGGGGCTCCTATCCCAAATAGTGTGAAGTATAATTGGGACTCCATACCCGGGAGACCCCATAGTGGTTGGTGGTTCATTCTAACCCATCTACAAAACAATATTTAAAAAAATATTACAATTGCAATGCCCTGTTGAAAAGGGAGTTAAGTTGTTTTAAGCTAGGATTTCAAAAGAGCTATAATTCTAAACTTGACGAAATAAATTCCTCTTAGTAGAATGAATCTAATTTAGATGTTGATTTTTAAGGTTCTTTTACTCATGGTGTTTTTTAATAATGCCATGGTTGGAAGATGTTTAAATTTTAAGTCTTTTCTCATTCATGATATTTGGATTTAATGCCATGGTTAAAAATGATGAAATTTTAAAGCTTTTCCTAGTCATGATATTTGGTCTTCAATTTTATGATTGAACATTGCTGGAATTTTGAGGTTTTTTATATTTGTGGTTTTGGTTTTTAATGTCACGGATTGAAAATTTTGGAATTTTAAACCCAAAAAGCGGGATTTTACACAAAAATAACTTTTTTTTTGCACTATAATTCACATTTTCATTTAAATAAAATGTTTAACGCTGATCGATCTGGCCACCATATTTACAAGGATTAAACATTAAATTTTTACTAACATCTATACAAGCATCATTAGAAGAGTGTTATATGAATCCTTTAGTATGTGATTTAGGATTTTTATTGAAAAATTTATTGCGATTCTTTTTATTATATGACATTATATCTTTATCGGTATTTCACTATCCTGGAGTAGCCAACCTTTCTTCCTCATTAATCAAACCTTTACAAAATCTTCAAAGGTAGGTGTCATAGATCCCTTAGAATTTTCAACTTCTTTATTCCTAGTTTGGATGAAGATATGAAAAGAAGATGAAAATATGTAGTCTATAAGAATCACTAACTATATATTGGTTTTCTTGTAATATTTACCAAAATTATATATTTTTTCAATTAGGTTTTTTTGTTTAGCAGGAATTAATTCTATCCTATCAAATCATTAGCATTTAACACATAGATTTTATTTTCAAGGAAGAAAGTAGATACATCATCAAATTTACCAAATAGAGAAACTAAAGTTTTCCACACCCAAACTGGGATATCATCATCCTCAATATGTAGCTAAAGACTCTCTGAAACTATATGACCAATGAGTTCCCTTACTTGATCAAATTGTTCTTCCCATACAACCAATTTTTTAGCATTGATAGATTTCTTATGGTGACTGTTGACAAGGTTAATCCTCTCTGTGGAGAACAATGATCCCTCTAGCCCAATGAGTGCCCAGAAACTGAGGTGACAATCAACTAGACATCTTCCTATATTATAATTGAGAATTAGAACGAAAGAGATGACCTACCTTGTTCTGATGTTATTTCGATTTCCTTTGTTGAGATCCTCAAACTTATTGTGTCATGGACTTGTTCCTGCTTCTCTCAGCACTTATGTACCAGCATAAGTAATCAAGAGACAACAAAGCATGCCAAAACCAATAGTAAATACAATAATAACCTACTTAGCTCACAAAGGAATGCCAAGCTAATACATACATGAAAATATATATTTTGGGAAGATGAACCAATAATTGTATATTATTTAGAGAATAAATGGAAGCTTACAACCATATAATTGATGTTGAAAGGCTCTCCTTGAGTGGTAATCCAATTCCATGACAAGAAAATTTCCAAACACTCCCTCTCCATGTCTAATGAATAGTCTCTAGGCACAAGCTCAACATAGGGGTGCAAATGAACATAGACCAAGCATTTGGGAATGAGAGAGTAGGAATTTACAGGCTAGGAGAGGGAGTTAGGACTCCTCCAAAGATAGAATTAGGCCCACATATTAAGGAGGTAGCTCATAGGGATGAGACCAAGAGGTCAAATTAGGGGGATTTGACCTCATCTATGTGAAACCACCTCTAGCTCGCCACTCTAGAAGCTTCTAGATCACGAAGCCTCTCATATTTTTTGGGAAAAATTCCTTTTTAGGATCATCACGGGTATGACATGGAAAAAAACGATGCCATCATGGGTCAAACATGGTGCAACAGGTGACAATCACGGTTTTGAGCTTCATAAGAGTGATGACCCTCATTTTAGGGTTTCAAGAGTTATTTCTTTAGGGAAAGATCAAGACATTTTCCATGCAAAGTTAAAGGAGGGATCTGAGTTGTATACATGGATGAGTATACTGTATAATGATCATGTTCTGGGCACTTTAGGGTATGTCACATGAAAGTGTAGGAGGTGTGACAAAATACTGTGTAATAGATGCCCCCTAAAGCATGAAGGTAGAACGAGGAGTGATGATTGAGATGCTTTACGAGATTTTGGCAAGGATGAGGACAAACATAGTCAGGAGGCTTACAACTCAAGCATGCATATAAATACACATATCTAAGATCAATACATGAATCCAAGGCATGGACGCAACCATGTAGATTATGAAGACTAAATAAAAGATCCATGGTATGTGCGCAACCATCCAGATAACAAGGATCATTATAAATATAAAGTCTCACAGTATGGTCACATCCATCCGTATAGTAGAAACATGTGTACAATCATGAATTAAATATAACTCCATGCATCCTAAGCCATAACAGACAAGACTCAGGGTCTTGCGCTCCATCCCAACCCCATTAATGTATGAACCCTAACATGCAAATAAACGTGTTGAAGTCGAACATGCTAGAAAACTACCTAATTATCGGCCAATGATGTGAACCATTAACAAGTACAAGATAAACCACCAATAATGAAAACAAATCTCAGGGTACAATAGAACAATCCGTGATTTTGATAATGAAGCTGAGGTCAAACACCCATGGAATCACCCAATCGAAAGCCAATAATGAAGACCTATCGTTGGATGCAAAGAACTGACCATTAGCGCTTGCCAGGTCTAAGGTATTGAAATGGAATTCCTAAGTCATCTTATTAGATAATGAGCTGACGTCGACAGGAAGTGACCTATCAAAGGAGGGCAATGATGAATCCCCAATCATCGACACGAAACAAGGAATAAAGTGGAATAACATTCACGACCATAGCAATGACTCAAACAATGTATAGATAAATAATTGCAGATTGGACATCTCTTGAACATATTAACAACATCACTCCAGAGTGTGGAAACGTTTGACTTGACATAGGACTAATGGTCATGATGACAATATGGAATAGTCAAATGAGAGGCAGAATGGATCACCCATACCCGGGAGGACAAGTGATTGAGTAAGGATATCCTAAACCTGACACGAGAGTAGAAGAGTGTCATGTTCAAGAGCAACATGTTGACTATAGAGAGGATGTCTCATCCTCATTCCTCCCCTTGCTATTTCTAGCAAGTACCCTAATTATTTTTATCACAAGCTTGAAGGGGATATCATATGCTTGTCATGTAAGTTTATCCTTTGAATGAATTTGTCCTAGTAAGCTTCACGAGTGCTAGGAAGGAGAAGATCGGTCTCATCATGGTGACAGGTCTTTCATTGTAAAGTTTTAACAAGTTTGAAGTAATAATAACTTGGTGTACTTTTCATATTTAGAGAGTTTGAGAAAGAAACAAAAAAGAAAACTCCATCTTGTCCCTTTTTGTAATTTGTCTCTCAAACATGAAAAGGTAGAAAACAATATCTAAGGGAACCTCTTAACCATGTCAACCAACGTGTACCTTTTTGTAAATAGTCAATCTCGGCCTAAAAAAGGGGTAAATGTATATTAAGGTGACGTCGATTCATTTACTTTGACAAGTTCAAAATGACAAGTACTCACAAATATTTTCAGTTTTCCAGAGTCAGAAAAGAGCTGAAAGATGACTCCAGGGGGGTTCCTTTTTCGTTTATTTAATGAGTTTGAAAAAGAGAAAATAAAACTCGCAAGAATTGGTCAATAATGATCACTTCTCACTTTGAAATTACCTATAACTGCACAAGAAACACACCCATCACTGATATCGAGAGAAAAGATTAAAATATTACGAAAATATCGACAAAAATGACTTGCAAAACATATAAATAGGAAAAAGTAATTTTATTTTTTACCATTTTACCAAAATGAGATCTGAAAGTGCATTTTGTGCCCTAATTCTCTTGATTTTCTAGTGACTGCTATGGGAGATTGAGGGTACTATTTCACGAACCGTGTGCGACAAGTAAGTGCCTCATCCATGCTCTTCCATTTTATCACTTTGTTATGCTTTTTAAATGGTAATTTTGATGCTAGAAAGTAGGATTTAAAAAATTTACGACACCTGATACCATCGTGATTATGGTCACCAAACCCACAATGGTCGTGCTTGAGCCTACAAGCTTGCGTGATGCCATCACACTACTTGTAAAAATAGGTGTGATGGCACCGAGGGTGGTTTTTTGAGAAATAATACTTTCTTTTAATAAAAAATTGATGTTTTTGATCCATGAAAAAGGTATTGATAAGTGTTAAACGTTGTTTTATAGGAGAATATTTTCTTGGAGTGGAAAGAAAGAGGCCATGAGGCCGAAGAATTTCAAGCAGCTCAAGATCCTAAATGCATAAACACTCTAAGGAATTGCAGGCTGCTAAAATTCTTAAGGACCACAGGGTTAAGGGCTCAAATGGAGTTGTTTCCCTATATGATCAGTCTCTAGGATGTCAATTGATAGATATTCATCATAATAGGCCAAGAACTAGAACTAGAGGAGATAGATATATACTTCATCCAGGATTGTCCTGGAGAGGGGAAGCAGTTCAACTCTATGGATCTCGCCAAGTAGGTGAGAGTACCAGGGGTTTAGTCCATAGGTATTGTCCTTGTGTTGAAATAACCAATGGATGTAAGGTGAAGATAGCGACAATCACCAACAACCTCATTTTTAGAATGATTTTGTTTACTATGGCACATGTATCCAGCATGCACGCCTTATGTTAGGCTTCAAAATCCGAGTTCCAATATGCTATCACATGTTTGACCCCCACCGTCTTCAATTGGTGTGGTGGCCCCTTGGCAAACATGAAATGAAAACTAACCAAAGGGACGCATGGACACCTGAATCAATTCAGGTTTGGTTCCATATTGGTGACCTTGTTTTTGGAGTGAGTGTTCCTATTCTGGTATCAGTGGCTAGAGGTACTAGATCCTACCCCCCGAGATCTGATACTTGTGTAATGGAGTTAACTTATGCCTGAAGGAGGAATAGGTCAGCACATGCATTACCCACCACAATTATTTTCTTGGCTAGAATGCCAACTACTCATGGTGTATGACTATGCTTATGCTAGTATACATTTCAGGTGGGATCCAGATCTACCTCTGCCACTAGGCGAACAGTTGACCAACACAGGTAAATTATTTTTTTTTTGGATTTTTTCAAGTTTTTAGGATTTTTCAAGTTTTATGATTTTTTTTAAAAGTGTAAGATGAGACTCAAATTGTGATAAATGTGAACATGTGGGACTAGAGAGACCACCAGGCATGTCTCCAATAACATGACGAGTTGCTCATTCGATAGTGGGTGCAGACTACGAATAAGGGGCTAACCCTTTAGCCAAGATGGAGCACAATCTGGAGGCAATAACTCCAGGAGTTCTAGATTATGTCATTATTGAAGATGTTCCACTACATTGGTAGAGACACTCTATGGGAGTTTCTACGAGACTGCGTTGGTTTCTAGGTTGAGTGATTAGGGCGGTCTCGTGCTATCATGAGCATTGTGCAGTCTGATATTTTATCTAGTCTTTTAAACATTTTGTAGGCTTTGAAAGCCAAGTGCTCTAGAACACTGTATTTTTTGACATTTTGATGTAAACACTCTGATAGATGCAATATATCTATATATATATATATATATATATATATATATATATATATATATATATATATATATATATCTAGATATATATATATATATATATATATATATATATATATATATATATATATATATATATATATATATATATATATATATATATATATATATATATATATATATATATATATATATATATATATATATATATATATATATATATATATATAGCATGCTTTATTTCTACTTATGTGTTCATATCATGATTCAATTTTAAAAATGATGGAAATCCCTATCAAGAAAAAAATTTGCTAATGCATCTATTAATGTATTTAGATTACGTGGAATATGTTGATATGTAATGTAACCAAAATTTATTTCTAGCAATCTAACATGAAGATACATATGAAATATTTGTGGATTTCTCGCTGAGTAATGATTGTTTAATTGTAACACAACAAGCTACGAATCCAACTTAACAACTAAATCCCTAATGCCAAGAGAAATTGCCTCTAACAAGAGTTCAATATCTGCACTTTATTCAACAATATTATTGGTTTTTCAACCAAGGTAGATACCTTGTAAGTTAATCAGCTCGCCATAAAGGTCATAGAGTACCGATGATGCGGAAGACAAATTCCATGTTGTACGACAAGAACGATCAGCAAAACTAACGTAATGGCATGACGACATCTAAAAACCGAGTGGAGCACAGGGTAAGAAAATAAGCACATGTCTACAAAGAAAACAAACACACCAAAACTAAAAAAAGCCACACTAATGTACAAAATTTATTACACAAATTTCACGTATAATACTTCTTGAGAGATAACCCATTATGGGGTTGTGAAAATGCATTTCCCTCATAATCACATAGCTCATAGGCACCTTTTTCTAAGACACGCTTGACAATGTAGGGCCCATGCCACATGGGTTCGAACTTGCATGCCCGCAATTTATCATTGGCTTGATTATAAAGAAGGACCAAGTCACCTTCAGCAAAAGTGCGAGGAGAAACGATTTTGTTTAAATGAGCTTTGACTCACTTCTTTTGAGCTTCAATGACCATCGCAGCAATGTGACAAGTCTCGTCAAGCCTCTCAAGATACAGAAGCCCCTCCTCTTCAGGCAAGGTATTCGGAAGAAGTTCGATGGCTAGTTTAAGCAAAGGGATTTTGCATTCGATTGGAAGAGTTGCCTCTAGACCATATACCAATTGGAATGGAGTGAATCCGGTGGCCATCTTACTAGAAGTTCTATAAGCCCAGAGATATGAGAATAGAATTAAATACCAATCCTCTCTGTGCCTCCCAATGGTACGCTAAAGCATAGTAATAAAAAATTTATTAACTACTTCAACCTAGCCATTGGCCTGTGGATATTAAGGAGTTGAGCAATCATGTCGAAGGCCCAACTGAGCAGTTAGCTTTGCCATCATGTGTTTATGAAAGTCTGATCCATGGTCAGTCACGATAGCTTGAGGGACACCAAAAAATGTTATGACGTGGTTAAAAAATAATTGAGCAGCAATAATACTGTCAACATTATATGTAGGAATCACCTCGGCCCATTTAGTAAAAGAGTCGACGACGACGATTATATAACCATGGCCCCTAGCCAATTGAGGGTTACATGTCATGAAATCAATGCCCCATTTGGAAAATGGGCCAATGATAATTACTAGGTGTAGGGGTGTGGGTGCGGGGTGCTACTTACGATTGAAAATCTGGCATTCATGGCATTTTTAGATAGCTAGAATGAAATATTTGAAGATAAAAGGCCAAAAATAACTAGCATGGAGGATTTTCTGAGTAGTGGCATATCTAGACATATGACCACCACAGGCACCATAGTGGAAATCATTTAAGAACCGCTCAGCCTCTTCTAGTGTGAGACACCTGCAAAGGACAAAGTCCACACCAACCCGATACAATGTATCGCTAAGGATCCGGTAGGGTTGCGAATGATGTCAAATGCAACGTCAATTAGATCAGGACAACTAAAATTGGAAAGTTTGGGTTTGGAGATAGACAATAATATTTTCATACCATGGGTCAAGAGTGTTGATCAAAAACATATTTTCATCAAGTAGTTGCTCAGTAAAATTAGTTTGGGTGCTTGCAGACGGAAGAGCACATATTAACTCACCAAAGACGAGCGATTTCTTTGATTTGGCAGCAATAAATTCCAAATCAAACTCCTACAAGATTACAATCCATTTGGAGTATTCCCCCCCAAGTAATTGATGAGTCAGTGTATATGTCAATGTGGTTACAATTAGAAATCACGATGGTTTTCTGCAAAAGGATATAGCGTTGAAATCTTTGGACGACATGAACTTTGACCAAGGCAAGCTTCTCGACATGAGCATATTGAGACTTAGCATCAAGAAGATTATGGATTAAATAATAAACCACATGCTCGTTACTATCATTGTGGTCTTAAACTAACACCATAGCAATAGTGGTATCAGTTGCAGCCAAATAAAGGAAGTAATCAGGGGGGGTGCAGGAAATGATCACTAATCAGTGTGTTCTTTAAAGGATCGAATGATTTATGGGAAACTTCACCCCAAATAAAAGGGATCCCCTCCTTAAGTAAATGAGTAAAATCCTTGGCAAGTTTTGTGTAATTAGGGACAAATTGACAAAGAAAAATAGCTTTTCCCTACACGCTCTGCAATTGTAGTAATGATATGTGTGTGGGGGGGGGGTAAATTGACAATGGCCTCAATTTTCAAAGGATCAATATTGATACCTTCACAAGACACCACAAAACCTAAGAGCCAACCAGATTCGATGCAAAACACACACTTGTGTGGAATGAGATGGATATGGTAATGTCGACATCATAAAAATATGACCCTTAAGTGATCCTCATGGTCACAATACTTAGATAAATGAGCTAGTAAGTCATCGAGGTAGGGGTGAACACTGTGTTGAATGTCATTGAATGCATAAGACATTTCTCATTGGAAGGTTGTGCCAGCATTATTGAAATCAAAAGGAATTTTTTTGTAAACGAAAGCACCCAAGGGACAGATAAAGGTTGTTTTCTGTCGATTGGTGGGTGAAATCTTAATCTAGTCATAGCTAGAAAAAACATCCATGAATGAAAAAATCTCACTACCAACACATTCTTCGATAGTTTGATCAATAAATGGAGTGGGATAATTGTCCTTAGGACAAGCGTGATTGATATTTCGGTAATCAGCACAAACATGTATAGTTCCTTTCTTCGTGGAAACATGGAAAATACCAAATACCCAATGTGTCAATTGAATATGATAAATGAAACCCACTTTCAAAATTTTCTCTACTTCTTCTTTGATAGCAGCAGCCTTTTTAGGGTGCACAGGGTGAAATCGTTGTTGAACAGGCTTAGCACCAGGATGAGTTGGAATCTCATGCACCACTATTGCTGGATCGATACTATGCATTTCCTCATAAGACCAAGAGAAAATGTCTCTAAATTATTTAAAAAGATGAGTATAAATCTTGATCTCATCTGGAGAACAGGAAACCCCAATATGAATGTTCTCAATAGTTCCTAGTTTAACGAAAATGTCAAGAGGCATTGTAGCAGTGATGTTGATGTTTCCCATATTGCCCTTTGAAAAGACTTCATGCAATATGATAGGTGTCTGAAGTGGAGGTATAGGATAATGAGAAACATACGCTTCAAGATAGGAAGGCATCTCATTGAGGCTAGGAAGAAAAGAAGAATGATGATGTAGACCGTTCCATGGAATTTCAACCGAAAACATGACCTCAATGATACTCTCATCGTTGGGGAACATCTCATTTAAAGGATCTGGAGAATCGCAAGAACCAGGCCAAGGATATGGCGTGTAAGTGTATAGGTTCATATTGAAGAGAGTATGACATTATTAAGTGACCATCGAAGCTAACACAATTTCTTGATAATTTATCTCCATTGGACTTAAATGCATAGCATTGCCAAATGAATCAAGCTGATCTATGGTACAGATAATCCAAGGATCCATAGAGTCCAAGATCATATTGACTAAATAAAAATTTGGAGGTGGGAGGGTAAAAGTACCCATTAAAGCAGTCTTTAAAGAGACCTACCCCCATTTTCTCAGAAGGAATCTCAATATTTCCCATGCAAGGAAGATTTCTGTTTGTTGAACGAGAAGAAAAGAAGGATAGTTGATCAACCATGACAATTCTTCCTTCATGAGGAAAACAAAGTACATAGAACAAATAAGACACCACACAAAACTTGGTGTGGGTCTAGATTTGGCCGAGAAGAGGGTTGTAGTTGAGATTTGCATCTACAACTTCTACTTCTAATTTAACAATCTTTCCTTTTAATGTAATCGTCAAGTTCGTGAGAATATCATATGGACATGAACCTCTATCGTCAAATGCTTCCAAGGTGTTTAGAGACTAGTTAAGAGAAGGAGAGTGAATGGCTTTCCAACACGAAACTAACATGATGTAGGTAGAGGCACCTTCATCAATAACCATTCAATGAATCATCTTTCCTCTTATAAGAACCTATATCAGAAATGAAATCTAGTGAGGAAGATGAGGTACATGATTTTGTAGATCAAAAGTAATCATACTCAAATTAGAAGGATTGATAGCACCTATGGTAGACAACAATGACTTCCATTGTGTTGGACAGGATTGGAGAGCCTCCAAGCTAAACAACATTGAAGGTTCTAGAGATAAATCCTCAACAATATTGCAATTATTCCTAGCTCTAGCATTCAGATTAAAAGATGACTTCCGAAGAACACATTTGGGAGGTGGTCAGACGACGGATTCACTCTTAGGGTGCTCAATATGGAGCAGACTAGAATTAGACTAGGTAGAAGTGGAAGGAACATTAGTATCTTATTTCTCCATTGTCAGCTTAGGCATGGACTGATAGTCCTTAGTTCAAGTAGCGATCAAGATAGGTGATGAACCTTGCATCATGAACACTTTGGAACCTGAGGAAGTAGGAAACTAAGGTTGGTCTACCAATTATGTCTGTTGTGATGGAAAGGGTTCTTTTAAGACAACCAAAATCCCTTTTAGCAAGCGACTAACTTTAGATCATTGGGGACAATCCTTAGTGTAATGATCGTCCTCACATATGAGGCAAGGATATTTTGTCTTTCCTCTAGAAGCATCATCAACAGATGATTTAGGAGGGTCCTGTTTTGGGGCATCGGCATTGGCCTTACCTTTGCCCTTATTTTTACCTTTAGAGGCCTTATCTATTGTAGTAGATTAGACACCATTTACCTTAGAAATTTTACCAGGATTGGATGAATTTTTTGAGGGATTATTGGAACCAGTGTTCAACATTGATTTATGCTTCCAGGAAGCTTTCATGGAAATCTAAGACACGGAACTAGTTACACCGTCAATAGGTGGTGTATTTGGAGACTTTGATGCTGTCAGATCTGATGATGATCTCAGAGCATCATGTAACATCTCATACAATGTGCCAGATTCCGAATACACCAGGTCTAAATACTAGGCACGAGCGATAGATTTCTCTTCAGTAACACATCCACCCATAGTTATGTCCTTAGCAATTTTGTGGACAAATGATTTTTTGAACCATTCTTTGAACAACTCATCAGTAGTATTAAACTTGATGAGGCAACAACGACGTCTCCATCCATAGATATGATTGGAAATGTGAGTCGCAGTGTCTTGCTTAAGGGATGTAAGCAAATGAGTTCCAGTTTCATATTGAACTGGCAATAGGAAATGAGTGAGGAAATCCATAGCGAGAGAGTTGAAGTCACCATAGGTAACTTGAGGCAATTTGATGTGCCATTTAACGGCAGTGCCTGTGATATTTCTATGAAAGAGTCAAAGATAGATAGAATCATCGACATATGAATTGGAGGAGCATTAGAGGTGATATGTCATCATGTGAGTTTGTGGATACTCATTCGCTTCTCCCTCAAATTTGGGGCAATCGCTTAAAACTTTCATTCGAACTGGAGGCTACTAAGGCCAATGAAGAATGGAATCATTCTTGAGCCTCGAGACATCAAGTAGTTTCAAGATATAAAAGAAAGGAAATTCTATTTTAAACAACATATAGGGCCTTTAAGGAGACCCACACTGTGGAGTCCATACCTGTTGGTAAGGATTTTGCCCCAATAGTGGAGGATTTTTTCCATATGGAACCTGATTCTATTCCCAATGAAGGTTCCCTTGACCATAAGGTGGATTTATTCTAGGGTAGGCTTGATGTTTTCCTACCATAAGCCGCTAATAAGCATTGTATGTGGCATATGGGTTATAAGGTTGTTGAACCAGTTGACCCTGGATGTAAGGAGATTGACCCTGTTGAAGCAGGGGTTGACCTTGGCCTTGCAATGGTCAACCTTGCTGATACATATATAAGGCGCCCTTCTACCAAGGTTGACCTTGTTGTTGCAAATGTTGATTTTTCTACTACAAAGGTTGACCTTTCTGCTGCAACGATTGACCTTGGGAGGACAAAGGATGGGAAGACTGCTGAAAAACTGAGTTTGTGGCTGCAAAGGTTATTGCAGCTAAGGCAAAGGTAACCCTTGTTGCTGTAGCAGTTTCCCTTGTTGTTGTAATTCTTACCTTTATTTCTGCAAAGATTTCCCTTATTGTTGCAAAGGTTGCCCTTTCTACTACATAGGTTTTCCTTGTGGCTGCAAGGGTAGTTGAATAGGTCCTTGGGTTATACCCTGAGGGTATTGATAGTTCCCGAATTAAATATGGCCATATCCACCAGGAGTAGTGGATTGACAAGGCTGGACATAAGTTCCACCTTGAGGAATATAAGGCGGAATAACCAAGGCTTGCGAACCATGTGGGACATAAGCCAAGTGGAGTGGAACTTGCACCATATACGGCTACTGATATTAGATGTTAGCTAACCCAGATGGACTAACAGGGTTAGGAATAACACCATAATAATGTTGATTAACTCCAACCACATGTGTTTGTAATCCACTAATACTGGTTTCGCTTGACACAAGAGGAGTATTCGAATCTTGCCCCCTAGGTGGTGGCACATTCTTTCCACTAGATGGAGGGGTATAAGAACTTATCAAGACCTAACCTAAGATAGTCGATTGAATCAGAAGGGTGGGTTGAAACGACGAAACAGCGTGTAATGAATTGGTAGGTGAACATGAACTCAAGTGACTACAGTTTTTACAGTAGTTCGAGAGGTCATGTTTGAAATGAATCGACCTGATGTAGGTATAGCACTGGAAAACCATATGGGGTTCTGATACAATGATGAGGCACTAAGAGTGCCCAAAACTAACTGAGCTAGAGTGGTATAGCCATGTGGCAACATTGGTTCACTAGTTTTAGGATATGTGAGAGACGAGACTCTCCCTGTATAAGGAAAGCCTTTTGAAGGAAATTCATACCCTTGCTCATCATCGATGTGAGGAGTGTGGGTAGAAGAAACTTCTAAATGACCTAGAGAAGGGACTGGAATTTCACATTCTCACTCCATATATGGAAACAATTGGTGACGATGAACCTGAGATGTACAAGAAAATAACTCCAAAGGAATACTAGGCCAATTGTACGAACTATAAGGGCGTTGAGGAGATATCACAACAGGATCAAACAATGGATTCGACGAATAAACAACTAGACCCTTCAGACTCTCAGGGGTTTGAATAGGATTATCAGAGGTACCAAAATCAGATTCTTGAGATGACCAGGAATCTGATGGAGGTGGACGAGAAGGCAAAGGTTGGATGCTCAGAATAATTCGAAGTTCAAAACCTTGATCCTCAAGTGATTGAGGAAGTTCCAAATGAACTCCTTCGGAGGACCCTTTAGTATCATACAAGGAAGGGGAAATATGAAAAGAACTCAATGGTTCGTCCATGATGGCTTCCTCTCAAACGCAAAAACGAAAAGAGTTTCGTTTAGGGATTTTAACAATCTTTAAATTAACAGGGAATTACACAATTTTGGTCTGAGAAGCAATTGCTTGGGTTCGACATGTTTATCACAGGCAGTTACTTTTAGAAACAAAAACTTTTCCTTTTCATCTTTTAAGAGTCAAGAAAATGGAAAAACGGCGACTCTAGTCACTTTTAATGATTTAGAGAGCCTCAAAGGACAAGTTACTTGATGATATTTTCAAATTTAAAGAGTCATGAAAGATCAAAATGACTTCTCATGTGAATCTAGGTATAAGTAGTACAAAGTAACCATGAACTGCAATATACACCTCAGCAAATTAATTTACGAAGGACTTGACGTACGTGCAGGAAATCTCCTCGAATGATGTGTTTGGTGTATCAAATTTATAGGGCGGAAGACTCAACTTCATATAGATAAAGGTTTGAAACCTATGAGGGTATCCCTTTATATACACAATGGTATGGGGAGCACAAGTCCATGCTAGCACTATCTAATGCCAAAGCAAATGATAGCTGCTAAGTTTAGAAGATGCCAAAACACGTCTCTAATCTAGACCATTAAATAAGAATGTTAATGTTTCAAATGCTCCTTAGATTAATTGATAGATTTTAAAGTTGATCTTAGAATTATGCTTCAATTTCGAGGCTTTTACGATGTTACCTGTTCCTAAAATGCAAGCAATATGATGAAATGAAATCTTTAATTTCGATGAAATCTCTTTATGTAGGGAAGAAAATCACTCAAATCATGCATCAAACCAAATGAAAAAGTTCATCCATGACAATCTTCAAAAGCTAAAATAAAAATATGAAATATAATCTTTCATATGCTAAGCAAATACAATGCCAAAACAAATATTAAAGAAAAAATTGCTTAATATAAAATGATGATTTTTTCTCTTTTTCAAAATGCAACTAACATAATCTAGTGCAAAGCAAAAGAGAATGCAAGAAAGGAGACACACATGAAAATGTCTTTCACATCAATGATTTGAATGCAACTCAAAATTCTTCGAAAACTATGAGAAGAATAGCATTTTTATTTTCACTTTTCGAAACACAAAAAACTTCAAAGAAAACGCTTCCTTTTGATTCCAATGAGACAATCAATTTGTAATCTATCATTCGTCAAATGAAGCTTAAGTGACTTTCACAATATCCACTAATGAAGACAACTTAAGACGCAAGAACCAAAAAGTGATATGAAAATTATGTCTAAACACACAAAGTCTCTTTAGCATAGGCTATTGATCTATGATCTCCTATGGGAAGACCAACAAGTGGATGAGGGTTGACCTAGAAGACCTAGAAACCCTAAAAGGCTAATCAAACCTTAAGGACACTCAAGTCACGTTAAAAGAAAATTTCAATCAGAAAACAAAAGATTCAATGAAGATCACACTGGGAAATCACTGGGAGAAGGTACACAAAACTGACAATGAGAAGAAAAACCCTAAATTTCTTAATTCTCTGTAGTCATCGCACCTGTCAGGAGGAAACTAGCGATAATTGCTACTATAACTAGAAAACCCATGATATCATCGCGAATGTTTGGGTCAAACCCGTGATGGTCAAGGAAAACAAGAAATAAACTCAAAATATTCAAGAACAGTTCAAATTAATAACCTCCAGACATCTACCAAAGAGTGACACTAGCTACAAACAAGCAATGAAGTCTAAAAATGAGTGGTTGATCAAACTTGCCAAAAGACAAGATGAAGGAATAGAAGGAAAGGGTCATGGGCTCTCCAGTGGAGTCACCATTTTTTTTTACAATATTAGTCCTCTTTATGGGTGGATATGATCCCTCTAGCGCAATGAGTGGGTCTAGCAACTGAAGTGACAATCGACTAGACATCTTCCTAGATTATAATTGAAAAGTATAACGAGAGAGATGACCTACCTCGTTCTGATGCTTTTATGATTCCCTTTGTTGAGATCCTTGAACTGCTTGTGTCATGGACTTGTTCCTACTTCTCTCAGCACTTATGTACCAGAACAAGTAATCAAGTGACAACAAAGCATGCTAGAACCAATACAAAATCCAATAATAACCTACTTAGCTTATCAAGGAATGCCAAGCTAATACATACATGAAGATATATATTTTGGGAAGATGAACCAACAATTGTATATTATTTAGAGAATAAAGGGAAGCTTACAGCCATAGCCTTGATGTTGAAAGGCTCTCCTTAAGTGGTAATTCAAGTCCAAGCCAAGAAACTCTCCAAACACTCCTTCTCCAAGTTTAATGAATAGCCTCTAGGCAGAAGCTCAACATAGGGGTGCAAATGGACATAGACCAACCATTTGGGAATGGGAGAGGAGGAATTTATAGGCTGGGAGAGGGAGTTAGGACTCCTCCAACGAAAGGATTAGGCCCAGATCTCAAGGAGGTAGCTCATAGGGATGAGACCAAGAGGTCAAATTAGGGGGATTTGACCTCATCTATCTGAAACCACCTCCAGCTCGCCGCTATGGAAGCTTCTAGATCACCAATCTTCTCATCTTCTTTGGGAAAAATTCCTTTTTTGATCATCGTGGGTATGAGAGGGAACAAAGAAATGCCATCACAGGTCAAACACGGTGCAATAGGCGACAATTACAATTTTCATCTTCATAAGAGCAAAGACCCTCATTTTAGGGTTTCAAAAGTTATTTCTTCAAGGAAAGCTCAAGACATGTCCCATGCAAAGTTATAGGGATCTGAGTTGTATACATGGATGAGTATACTAAATAATAACCATTTTTCGGGAATTTTAGGGTATGTCACATGGAAGTGCACGAGGCGTGACAAAATATTGTGTAACATTCACCATTAACGAACAAACATATATTCTTACTCCTATGAATATCAATCATATTTATATTGCATGGAAGATAGTTAGAGCCAACTAACTTGGGAACAAAAGCTAATGATGAAGTGATTATGATGAATAAACAAGATACTGAATGATAAGGAAACAAAGACCAAAAGCTTATGAATAGAAGAAAAGATGAATAAACTAAAATTTTCTTACTTGGAACTAAATTTCCTTACTTTCAATTTTCCATAGTCATTCTTGAGTGAAAAGAGCACGTTGAAAATTGCATATTTCATGTGAGGGTGAAACTATTGTCTTCACTTTTTTTATGCATTTTTCACTAGACGAGAGAAACAACTATGAAAAATGAATATTTTGAGCATTTGTTCTTATCAAATTAAAAGTAGCAATATCATATACTTGATGGCATCCACTATTATGAAAATTAGTTGTTTGAATTAAGTGGCATGTAGCAACAGAGTATAAACCTAACAAAAATCCATTAAGCACAGTGTGTGATACCCCTCATAGGTGGCCATTAAGGAATCCTAAAAGTACTATGAATAAAATCTCTTTTTGGTTGCTCGTGTGAAAATATAAACCTTGGGTCATGATTTCAAAGCTCAATTCCTAGCCCGAACCATGGCATGAAGCTTGTGGCTTCCTATAGCCACCATCTCTTGTTTGTGTGGGTGATACTAGACCTATTTTACCAACCCCATATGTAAAAATATAGCGAATACGTATAGATTATTTTGTATATTAAAATATTCTCATGAAATATACTAAATCACAGGACTTGAAGGTACTTTGCTGGTTTGTGGAAGTTAATTCACCATTTAGAACACAAATCATAGACATGCAAAAAACATCACACATGGAAAAACATTTATCGATGGGAAAGAAACTTCTCAAAACCCCTTCCTATATATATTGCATTAATCTAAGAATAGAGATGAAATAGATATTCTTGCTCAAGCTTGAGCACACACTACAAGTGTCTAGTCCATCCCTTTGCCTGTCTGTCTGACTTTGGCCAACACTTAGTCAATTTTCAAGCCCTCCAATATCTTCTTTCCTTTTGTTATCCCTCCAGTAAATTCACCCCTATTATTTAGTAATTTACCACTATTGAATTGCACAATTCCTCTAGGTCCTTCCTCTGATTGCATGCACCACCTGTACACATGGGAATATGCTACAACTAACAATACACTGCTTTGGAATATCCATCTCAACTAGGTAACTCAAATTATTTGCATGAAAAAATTATTTTAGGTTGATTGATTAGTTAAGTGGTTGATCACCGAGTGTGGTTCAAGTTCCAGTTCCACAACTTTACCTTCATTATTTCTTCTGATGGTTAGAACTAGTTTAACGAACAATAGCTCAAATTAACTGAAATAGATTGCTACAAATCAACAATCAGTCACGGTAAACTAAAATCAAGCTTCCCCAACTCAAATTAAATGAGTTAACAGAGTGACAAGTTCCATTTCACCTCAGCTAACTATCTTCAATATTTTTGCTGAAACATAAATTCGATTTTTCTCTGGTTTGACCACGGCAAAGTCAAACTGAGATTTTCTTGCTGCATTTTGAACAGAAGATATGTGACATGATGTGCAACAACCTATATCTTGAGTGACATTATTTAATGTGTATGAATTGTATAACCTCACACATTATCCATTAAACTTAAGGCAATGGAACTATCACATTGTTGAGCTTCACATCATATTTTTGTAAACAACCTATTGTCTACAATAATAAAGATTCTAAAAGATAAGTAAGGTTTTAATGGATTTAGATCGTAAAAGAAATGTGAAAGATATCTCATGGAGTTTTTCGATTGGTAATTGGTAAAAAAAGTAAACCACACTTTAGAGACCATACTTTAGATGCAAGTAAAACCAAGTTTAACAAATCATCCTGCCAAAAATTGGTGTTCAATAAACATGTATAGAAATCAACCTTGAGAATTTTGATTGTAGCAAAAACAAATTTAGGTAAACCCATCCATATGGATTTTGTACAAGTCCATATGGTGCTTTAAAAATAGAGAGAAGGGACCAAACAACTAGATCTCAAAAAAATAAACCCACCAAAAAAAATTCATAGATTATAAACTCTTGAATGAAAAAATATTATCTTTGCAAAAGAATTCTAGGTTTGATAAGAAAAAATAGGCTTGGTACCCAAAAAACCTAAATATTTCCAAAAAAAACGTCAATTTATAAAAAAAATAAATCTCCTCAGCTAGGATGGGAGAATTAGTTCAAATCTAAGCAAACAAAAACTAATTTTAATAGACAAATAGGGAATCTTGCCTTAGTTATGTCATGGAGACAATATTGACATTGGTATTTCATAACAAAGAATCAATCTTGTAGCTAAATGTCAATACATAAAGAGAAGTCTTAATGGCTACTATATTTGATGGGAAAACTAAAAAATAATAAGTGCTTAAAACAATTCTAACTTGTTGTGTAGAAAAATTACTAAAGGAGGTAGAGCATAGTAATCAACTCTAATACCATGTTAAAATATTGAGACATATGAATAAACATAGAATAATATAAAGCACCAGAGCTTTACTAATATATCATCTTGTTCACATAACAACATTTAATCAATGTAAGAAAAAGTCAAGAGACAAAGAGAAGAGTGCATTGGATACATTTGGTAAACCCCCAATATGGGGAAACGTCTACGGGAAGGTAATGTCTTTATTATTATCTAGAAATCTTGAATCTTACACTTGACAACATCTTCACAAATGCGTTACCCTTTTACAAAGATAATACTTTCATATTTATGTCTCTCTTGTATGTTTCATGGGACTCTCTTTCCTCTATTATATTTCAAGATATAAGGATGAATTCAATTCCGAAAATACATGTGGATATAAGTAAATCACCTCTTTATATAATAAATGATAACAAGGTTATTTTACTTTGTGATGAATGTGGGGTAACTCTTTTATATAAAGTTACAATTTCTTTTGATATGACACTAAACATTATCAACTTTTGAAGTGACACATTCCAACATACACAACTAGCTATGGATGTTGTACGTTCTACCAAACCATAGGTGGTTTTACACTAATTTTATCTAGAAGAATCCACCCATAAACTAAATCTATGAGTTTATAAGAATAAATGGATCCTATAGGTGTTTACTATCCATTCACATTGTCTAATACACAATGAAAACATATTGGGTTTACTCTTAAATCAATTCCAAACTCTCAACTTTATGCCCCATCAATCTACACAATACAAGGGGTGATATTTATTTCTTTGCGCATTATCTATCTATCACAGGGCTTTAACAAAAACTAAAAAGGAATTTCTTAGGTAAGGGCTCTAAAACATTTAGCTATTAAATGGTGCTCATACTAACCTTTACATTTTATTTTGCGTAATTATCAACAAAAATTCCTTGGAGGCATAGCATCCTAGTTCTTAGAATAAAATCTGTCTCCAAAATCTAGTTTTCAATGTAGAATATGGTTACAAAATTTTGTATAAACGCAAAATTATATACTTTTTCATTTCTTATTGTCTACATAACTTTTTTGAAATATTTTTTCTTTTCTACTCAAATTACATTTTTCCTTCTTTTCCCATTTTTAATTGGCTCTCACTCTTTCCAAAAATTATTTCTTTGAACCCATATTTCCATAGCTAAATGATTTGACTCTCTCACCACTTCTTACAAGAGTGTGCTTACCCCCATGTTTTAATAACTAGCTTATTTGAGTCTTATACAAACCTTATAGATGCATTACATCATTATCTTTAATAAGTAACATTGGGATTACATTGTCATGAAGAATAATTTAGGAATATGAAATGGGATTATATTAACTTTTTCTTGGAATACCCTTCCATTTGCCCTTGATTGTCGAATGATAGCCTCCTATGAATCTACTCATATCCATATTGTATCTAATAATGTATTTCATCTCATTATTTTTCATATTCAAGGTTTAAATATTACATTTCTTCTCCCATTGCTACACAGACACACACATAGAGAGAGAGAGAGAGGATTACGTTAGTAGTAAACCAATAGTGAGGATAGTCATTATGGCATCATGGGACTCTCTCTCTCTCTCTCTCTCTCTCGATATATATATATATATATATATATATATATATATATATATATATATATATATATATATATATATATATATATATATATATATATATATATATATATACGGGGATCAAAACTAGGTTATTCTATTTGTAGTCAACCAATAGTGAGAATAACCATGATGGGTTGTTGTCTACAAATGTAGACTAAATCATCACCATTATTCAAGGAAACCCATGCCACCTAAAATTCCCCACTATAGGTTAATAACAAGGAAGGATTTATCTCCTAATAGATACCTCCGGATTTTGGATTATTAACCATGTCTTTCCATTCAAGGAATACACACATTTAATTAATTGGAAGAAGTTTTATATTGTCCTCTAGGAGCAGAAGAAAGCTAATATATCTTGTGATCAAATACCTCCACTAAGCTTCGGAGTAGTAGGTGTAGGAGGGTAGTTATAATCCTTAGAGGAATAATAAAACCATCATATGCATAGGATCTTGGAATTTTTTCGAATAACTCAATATAAGCCTATGTTTTATTATAGGGAATGAAATTTGTTGTTGAACCTAGTATTCAATCACTAATAGTGGTGGGTTATTTCAAGTGCATTAGAAAAATTATTAAGTATCAAGTGAATATGGTAATCAATCTACCTTTGAAAATATGGGGTCATGAGCATCAATGCTAATGTTTATAGGCTAGCCATTCCATAATCATTTCAAGATGAGGGCCAAGCAATGTAGTAGGAGATTAAGACATCACATGACACAATGCATGGATACTTGATCTTACATCAAGGTGAGTTATGAGAAGAGACCTGTGTCTTCCCTTCATATTCCCAAACACATGAATTCAAATTATTATGAAATCATGGCATATTTATTCTTTTCGCATCGTGGAATTGTGGCCTATGTGTATGCAATACAATTGTGGATGATTTCGTTATGAGGCTCACAATTTTTTTTAGTGAGAACTATCTTCCTATAGAAAGGGAACAACACTCCTTAGGTTTTCAAGGGCTGGAAAAGTTGGTTTTCAGAGTACACTTTGTGTTCTATGGACATTGTTTGTCTCTTTGTTCCTTTTTCTAGGAGAGGTTTTCACTTTCTACATCTAGTGAATTTTCTTGTCTGTTTAACGGGTGTATTTATACCCTATTTGATTTTTCATTTAGCATGTAGGATCCTACAAGTGAAAATTAGTCTTTAGTAAGCACAAAGAATAGAGAATCTCTATGTAGTTTTGAATCTTTATTTCCATAGACTTATCATGGATTACTAGGAATTGAAGGGGGATCAAACATGTGTTAATAAATCATGAAGAGTCCATTTAGGCTCATAAAACATTTATATTTACACACACATGTATATATAAAGGATCATTAAAATAAAAATATTTAGTCACTTAGGTAGCGACAATCGTGGGCATATTTTTCCAACCAAAGCTTTAAAATAGTTGTCCCTGAGGCTATGTGTAATATGCCTCAAAACATAATTATTAATTTGAGTAAGGGAGAAATATTTAGGAACTCAATTCAAGTGAAATTTTTAAATTCAAAACTGTGTAAGACCAAAGGAATAAGAGATAGTGCATCATCTCATTGAAGACATGAAAATTGGAAAATTTGACTTGAACCTAGCCAATGTAGCAATGAAAGAGGGGGCTAGTTAAGATGTAGTTTTATAAATTTTTTGTGTTTTAAGAAGTCCTTAGTATTTTAGGTTTATTTTGTAGATTATATACTGCTCTTATATATATATCTATATATATATATTAGCTAGTCACATGGGGTTTTGAAATTATGAGCTATACCATTAGTAAATGTGGAGTAATTTTCCAATTAAATATAAGTAATATTTTTTATATAATAGTATATTTTATGGTGCTTTGTTATTGAATAAAAACTTCAAAACCAAGTTTAAATTAATTACACTATACCTATCATATAGTAATTTTTTATTAATATAGAATCTCCTAGTTATAATTAAAAAGAATGCTACCCCTAATGGAGTCATGACATAAGGCCATATATTGCTCTGTTACTCCTAATAAAGTTATAACATGAGACCATATAATACCCTTGGTTTTTAATTAATCATAAAGTCATGTACTTTCTAATATAATACTCTTGGTTATTGTTTAATCATAAAGTCATGTACTTTCTAATAATATTTATCATGAATATGGTACATACATATACTAATCTTTGGAAAAAAAGGTTAAATTATCATAAATCTACACTATTTCTATATTATTAAATTTTAAATTGATATTAATTTTTTATTTTTCTAAATAATTTTATTAATATCCATTTTTTTAAATTTCAATTTTATAAGAAAATAGTGAAACATTACTTTTTAATATATCAAAATAAATAATATATTATCCCATTTAAATTTGATACCCACATTATTGATGTAGTCTTTTTTGACACTTCTTATTAAAATTGGAATTAAAAACAGATTTTTATACGTTGATAAACACCGTCTACAATTTTATAGGTTGGCTAACACAATATACCATGAATAAGAATGTTGGTTGACACTTTTTGCAATTAATAATAACAATAAATCAATCTCCATTCTCTTCAATTACTTATCTTCACTGTTAATATTTTTTTAAAGATGTAGTGAATTATTTTCTTTGTTAGGCTTTTTAGATCTGAACAAGTTTATTTTTATTAAATTTTATTTTCAATAATTCAATATATATATATATATATATATATATATATATATATATATATAATATGATAATTTATTTGTTATAAATATATCTAAATTATATTTATATTTAATTTAATTTACAAAATATTTATCTCACTATTAAAAATTTTAACCTTCTAAATTAACAAAGTTATATTAAACATTATCAAACAATCAATCAAATACATAAACAATCAAATATATGAAAATGTTCAGAAAATTAATTTAGAACACTTTTCTACATGGTAATTGTCTATACAAAGAAAAACACTTTCTCGTATACATTAAAAAATAAAATACTCTTAAATATTGATGGGGAGGTCAATATTTAGCTGCATTCATTTTCAGTGTGTGGTTATTAAATAAAAAATTATGAAAACATGTAAGAATAAAAATAAATTGAGGCTTTTATATTATTCAGAAAAAAAAAAAAAAATTAAAATAATAATAATAATAATAATAAAATATTATATATATATATATATATATATATATATATATATTTCGATTTTCTAGATATCTTTTTAGGAGTATATTTTTTTTCCACACATCTATAAACAACGTTCAGTCTAATAAGCCTTCATATAAGCACTAACCAAAAAGTCAGCATAGATTTGTGCCCAAGCCAACGAAAGACACTTATCCCTACATTCCATTACATTACCATTCACCATAGGAGACATAACATACTTAGATAGGCTCGTAGCCGACAATTTATTAATACAAAACAACGAACACTCACAACAGCGAAATATGAAAATAACCATCATACATTACGATACCCTGAGTCACATAATTTTTCTACTGACCCATGAGCTCACCATGATTGGGAGCAGTAGTAACTAGAACATGAAATATGAAAATAACCATCATACATTATGATACCCCAAGTCACATAATTTTTCTACTAACCCATGAGCTCACCATGATTGGGAGCATTAGTAACCAACATAAAAATAATTGGTACCCCAAAAACTGACACCACGACATATACTGGGACAAACCATAATAGCAGTAAACTAAAAACACTTACAGTTAAACATGTGCTTGCACCACGTGGGGTAAAAAAAAACATTCAGAGCTCCATAACGTAAAAAATATGAAAATGCCCAGAAGCATAAGCCTAAGACTATAACACAGAGTACCACATTCAGAGGCATCATACTTGGTCACTGATAGTTTTCTGAGGAAGATATCACTACAAAGATGCTCGTGCTAGAACTCAGAGGATCTACCAAGCCACCTTCATCAGAATCATAGGTGATGTGTCCTTCCACATGCACCAGGTGAGGATCAATTATATATGGAATAAAACATTTGTTTTGAAGCATCCTTTTGATGTCTTCCAAAGAGGCGAAGACATTGTGCCTTTCTACTTGTTTGTATTTTAACGTCAACCCCAATGCCAATGCAAAGCCACTAAATTTAAATGTTGTTTCTTCATACCCTTGGCTTGCCTAGGGCCAAGAAGCCATGCCAACATGTCTTCCATTATCTCAGAGTTCGAATGGGATTTTCCTTTGAATCCTTAGTTGGGTCTCAATCTTTTTATTTTCTTTCCTAGTCTCAGGCAAGACTGCATTGAAATAGGTGGTTACCAAGTCATGAACAAAGAGGCATGCTCCTTGTTGGCCCCAAGAAGTGTTTTTACCTCCTCCCCAATGACATCTCATTCTCTGCATTAGTGGCATGGATGAAGCCCTATGGTCATACCTTGAACAAATTCTATAAATTCCTCTCCCTTCAAGATAACGAGAAAATAAATAAGACCAAATAGTGACAAGAACAAGATGCCACCCTACAATATCATCTCCATAGCTAAAAAGCATAAACTCTAGACTCGACACTGACCCTATCAAGAGAAACATTAAGCTTGGCCACCTCTATATAAAGGTCAAACCCTGATACCATTAAGGATAGAGAAATACTCAACAATAAGCACCAACCACAGAAACTATTCCTATAGAAGAAACTACTAAACATCCACCCATGTGTTCGTTTCAACTTCGCCACAAAAATATCATATCAATGCCCTAAAACTTCAAACCAACTAATGATCAATTGCCCAGAGTTTTAAAAAAACTCGTGACTCAATAACAAGGGATGCATGCAAAGAAATAATCTAATCGAACTCTGAAGCACTGCATTCAACTGATAGTTTAGACCCAACAACACAAACTCTGAAGCCTCCAAACCAGACTCGATACTACTAGGAAACAAGACAAACAAGAAAAATAGACAATAAAAAGAAACAACATGAGAAACCATGAAGGATGTGGCGAATGAGGAAGATGCTAGTCGAGCAACCTTCCAAGCTTCCATAGGCAAAAGCTAGGATGAAGTATTCAAGAAACTTAGCCAATATTTCCACCACCCTCGCAATCCAACACCTTTTCCCTTTCCCACTAATTCCAGGCTTAAAACCCAACACCAAGGTTTTTTGTGGCTCATTTGAAAATAAAATCATAAATTTTTAACAATTAAATAAATAATTTTGGTTATTATCCTTTAAATATTAATTAATTATATTTTCGCTTTAAAAATATGTTTTAGTTTATTATATATTTTGTTTTTTTAATTTTATAATATAAATTTTAATCAAATTATGATTTTAACCCAAAATATATATATAATTGAAAAAATATTAAAAAAATAAATTACTATATTTACAATTATATTTATTAAAAGTTTATTTAATATAAATTTTAAAACTAATTTATATAAGCCCATTCAAATGAATATTCTCTTGATAACGTTATTATGTCAAACTTTCTTTACGCATTTTATTTATATTGAATTTAAGAAAACTATTTTATAGGATATACCTTATGCAATTTGTAATGATTATGCATCAGTTTCCATTCACTATCAAAGTGGTTCACACATCCAATACTAGTATCACCCCAATCTTGTCCTGGTTATTTTTAGGTTCGACGAAAGATAATATTTTTTAATATATTATTCTTTTAATTATATATAAAATATAAAAAATTAAATGGAAAAAAAATTAAATATATAAAATATATTAGTTTTCAATAGCAATATCTCACTACATTTTGGTGTGATAATCAAAGTGTAATTCAACTATGTAATGATCTGGTTCAACATCAGCGCAAAAAACATATTGAATTACACATGCACTTCATTTGAAAGCTCATTCACGACCATGTTTTTGAAGTGCATTATTGTTTAACCGATGATCAAATTGCATAAATCTTTACAAAACTTGTCATAGAGGTAAAGTTTACTAAACTTTGATTTATTGTTGAAGTTCAGGAAGTTGTCACTAAGGAGGGATAGGCTCTAATGCCTCCTTCCTTCTCCTATTGTGTGATCTTTGTACATCCTTCAATCATATCCCAAGTTGTTCTTATGGGGGAATGTTAGGATATTCCAACACACAAGAAATAATTAAGTATAACTTGGTCAAGTGTATAGTTAGGTAAAGTGTGTTTCTTTAGTATGTACTTTTTGTAACTTACAATCCAACGGTCACGATATGTTTTAGACATGAAGTGATTTTACGGTTCATTCTCTCCTTGGTATTGCTGACACTTGATTTGTGGTTTAACACCTGATTGGTCAATAATCTCTATTTAAAGAGCATGGAGGGTCATTTGTAAGGTGACCGTTCCTGAGAGAAGCTTATGTATTTTTTCTTTCTTTTACATTAATAAATTGCTTGAAGTGGTCATGTTGGCTCAGGTCGTGGATTGTTTCTCTCTTTAAAAGTTTTAACCACATCAAGAATACTGGTGTACTCATCTGTGATATATTTATGAGCGGTGTCCTTTGATATTTTATGTAAAAAAAGTTACCCTATAAAATCCTACAAAATTATAATATTTACCATTCTTTAAATAGACAAGTGAATAAATATATTATGAAAACACTTCTTTAAAACCATTATTAATTCAAATTTCATATAAATTAATAAATTCATCCTAATATTTTAAAGTTAGAAAGTTAACTAATTAAAATAATTACACTAAAAATAAAACACCCATTGATTTAATTTAGAAAATATGAAAATAGGCCCACATAGCCAAAGAGATTTACTAAACTAATCCTAAATATAATTCAAATCAGACATAGAATAAGGTAAACTTGTTCCTTGGTCTCACGATTCAACGCCGGGAGATCCATTCTAAGTGTTATCGAATAAGAAGTATTTAAAATATTTATATTTTTTAATAAAAAAATTGATGTTAATAATTTTTTGGGTTGTATATTACAATATTTTTGTGTTAATAAGTTTATTTTGGAATAAAGTTTTATGATTTTAATTTAATTATTAATAATTAATAATTAAATGATAAAGATTTAGTTTTAATAAAAAAAGTTATAAAATTAAGTAAAAATAAAGTATATTTAAAATATTTTGACACTAAAATAAGTTAGGCTTTTTTAAATATGATATTGGTAAGTCATGATATTCCCAATAATATTGTTATGAAATCTATTTATAAATTAAAAATCTCTGTAATAAAATAAAAATAAATCTCCAATAAATATATATATATATATAGATAGATATATATTCAACTATATTTTATATTTTTGTGTATTTTTAATATTTTTACAACAATGTATTAATAAGTAATTATTTTGATGCGTATCAATGTTTGTTAAATTTAATTTATATCTACACTAATTCTAATCGTATTTCTATTAATAATTAGTAAAATTGCGCTCTTGATTTTAATCAACTCCTAAAAGTTTTTAAAATCTCATAGCAACCTCATTGATCAGACTTTGACCACATTGTTTCATCCCATTTCCTAATGATGGGTAAAGGGAGCTTTGAACGCGATTTATTATAATTTCTTTATTAAGTGAATATTAAATCTTAACTTCCAATCTACTTGTTGTAAATATTGAATGATAGATAGATTGGTAACGCATTGTAATTTTCTCTAAGCATTATTATTTCAAAGGGTGACCAGTCTAAATTGATGGATTTATATAGATAATGTATGGATTTTAAGAAGCACTAGTTTTTAGGTGAAAGGTTGATTTGAAATGTGGAAAGTTTTAAAGATTATTAACAGAGTTGTTTTGGTTTTTTTTTGTTTTTTTGCTTGTCTGTTTTTTTTTTTTTTCTTTCTGAAAATTGTTATTCACAATGTATTGACATTTTCATTTGAGATTTTGAGACTAAATAGTAATTTTTTGACATGATCTTTCAACTTGGAATATGGTCACTGAAAATGGTAACTAGATTTTCCAATTGCAAGATTTGAAGCATGCATGAATAGGTATGTGTGTTTGGGGATAATAAACTGAAGAAGGGATTGGACGAAGACCCTTTTCACTTATACAATGTCTTTGCTAGAATTAAGTATAAAGAGAAATTTGTGCTCTATCATGTGATACACAAAAAGTGGTTAATGTTATTTTAAACTAGGTTGAGCTTATGTTAGGGCTAGTTAGGACTCCGTGAATATGTAGAAGTTTCATAGTGAACTTAGCTAACAGAAAAATCAAAAAAAGCTTGCAAGCGAAAAAGAGTACGAAAACAAGTTTGAGAGAGAATAAAAAATTAATTAGAATGAGTAAAAAAACATTACATAATATACTCTATATGGCTGAACTAATGAGCCATAGTAGTGTATCTAGAGAGATGTATGGAAATAACCATGTTTATGGAAACATCTATGCAATTGAGGAAACATCAATGCAATTGAGGAAACATCTTCGATAAGGAGGAAACACCTCCAATACCCTTGGAGTACTACTAGGGAGAACACAAGGACTGGGTTTTGGCAAGAAGGCATGTTAGGTACCCATTTTACAATGCAGCTAAATAACATAGAACAACTAAACAAGAGGAAAAAGGGAAAACATCATGGGAAAAAAACATGAAGAGGTTTGTCATTTCTATACCGGAATCAACCTCCAAGGCACCAATTATGGATTCCATAGAGGTGTGGTGATTATTCCAACACCCCTCCTAGATGTAGCTTAGGAGAATCAAACTTGGGTCTAGGCTTTGATACCATGTAAAAGTTTCAAAGTCAACCTAGCTAATAGAAAAAACACAGAAAGCTTGCAAGAGAAAAAGAAAGCACACAGACAAGCTTGAGAGAATCAAAAATTAATTACAATGAGTAAAAAAACTTATATAATATACTCTACATGCATGAACTAATGAGCTATAGTAGTGAATCTAGAGAACTGTGTGAAAATATCAATGTCTATGGAAACATCCATGCAATTGAGGAAACATCAATACTTAAGCAAACATCTCCAACCAAGAAACATCTCCACTAGAATCTTGATAGAATTTAAAAACTCTTTGGAATAAATTTATTTTTCATAAAATGACTTCTATTTTCAACCCTTTTATAATATTTAAACATGAAACATAATAGAAACAATACCCTGCTTAAATCAAGCAAAGAAAATATATATATAAACAATACGGCCAAAAGATATATATATATATATATATATATAAATTTAAATCTCATACATATTCTTAAACTTCATAAAATTTAATAATAAGATTACTGCACACCAACAACCCACAAGGAATAATAATGAAAGAATCACAACCTAAACGTACTTAATTAATGATCGGGATATTTGATGATCACTGCGATTTTGGAGCAGGTAAAGTGAAACCTAAAAAGATTGCCTAAGCTAGCCTCCTAAACGATTCGGGGTGATGAAAGGAACGTCTGAATTTTTTAATTCCACAAGTTGGTTTAATGAATTTATGGGTGTAACAAAACTCTTTACACCTAACCACAAGAAGAGGTCGATATGAAGAATGGAACCCCACCAAATTTTATGCTAACTTTTTTATGTAATAGAGTACAGATATTTCCACTAGATTTAATTTAAAATGATTTCCCGATTGACAGGATGAGTAATAATAGATATGAATGTTTCTCTGATTAAAAAATTAGATTTTACATTGGGATTCCTTACGGAAAATGCCAAGAAATGACTTCACTACCTTGACTTAGAAGGCCTTTTCCTTGCTCTCCGATTGAATGAGTGGACGGTGACAGACTTGTGCGAGCACGAAGTATACCAGTTCATATATTTATAATTGTTTTGTGGAGGAGCTTTGATTGGGTGATGAAGAAAAATATAAATGCGGTGGACTTAGTAAGAAAAAATATATTTAATTATTAGCTGAAGAGGAAAGATTGGAGATTGATATTGACTAAGTCTACGAACAAAGAATCGAGGCAATAGAATAGGAATCCAGCATCATAAATAGAGATGAATGTATAAGCCTTTTGATGTGGTGTGGAATTCAGTCTGCTGTGCTGTGTTGTGTTTGAATTCTGAGGACCGACTCAATGACTGTATTCAGAATGGCCGGGGACAATGGTGAGGTGACAGTCGAGAACACGTCCTCGGCTGTTGGGGATTTCTACGATCAGTTATCGGCCGGGTGGGAGGGGGACTGGGGCGAGCACTTACATATCGGCTTCTACGATGTCCCTGCTCCACCCGAAAATCGTCTCGATCAGAAAGTCGCCACTGTCAGAATGGTGGAAGAGGCTATTAAATTTGCTGCCATTTCTGGTACTTCTTAGAAGTAGCTCTAATGTTTTTTAGTAGTTTATCTTCATATTTGAGAACTAGATGAACTGAGCTGACTTTCGGGTCATATTTGAGAATTAGATCAACTGAGCTCACTTTCAAAGTTATCATTTTTAATTCTATTATTTTTTAGTTTTTTCTTAGGTTCGAAAACTACATCAACTAATCTAACCCTCAGAATTCTCATCTTTTAACCAGATTTCTTGTTTTGTTTGTTGCGTTGAAGATATTCTCGCTCAAAAAGTTGTTTGTTGTGTTGAAGATCTTCTCGATCAAAAAGTGACCACTATCAAAATGGTCAAAGAAGCTATTAAATTTTCTGCAATTTGTGATTAGAAGTACAGTTCAACTGAGCTAATCGTCAGGGCTATGGTCTTTTAGTCAGATTCAGTGTTTTGTTTACTGTGTTAAGAACTTGTGTATCAGAATGTGCCCTGGCCACTGTCAGAATCGTCGAAAAGACAATTAAATTTGCTGCAATTTCCGGCTAGAAGTAGCCATAACAATTTTCATGTTATCGTTAATTTATCTAATTATTTTTTTCTTGATGTTGAAAGTGTTTGCGATCTCTTAATAGTAAAAGAGATATAATGACAAGGACCAGATCAATTAAGCTTAAACTAAACTAATCCTCAGTACTTTTGATTTATTAAGCAATGTGATTTTAAATAGTTTGATCGATGGATTTGTCTTCGGGAATAGTTGGTTTGTTTGTTATTTTAAGTGGTTGATTAATGGATTTGTCTTTTGAGTGCCACTTAGATAGGCTTGTCCACTCCTTAAACAGCCGCTTGGGAGTTGGTTACAATTTTATTTTTAAGTGGATCAGTTTTGTAATGTTGACATACGATAAGTGAGCTATTCAGAGTGACATTTCGACTCTTATTGACAATGAATGTTTTCTTTTTTGCGTTGAAGATGAGGAATCGAAATGGCCAAGGCGTGTGGTGGATGTGGGATGTGGACTGGGAGGAAGCTCGAGGTATTTGGCCAAGAGGTATGGAGCCCATGTTGAGGGCATCACCCTCAGCACGTGGCAGGCTGAAAGGGCCACCACCCTTACTGCCGCCGAAGGTCTCAGTGATAAGGTATATGGTATTTTTCACCTAGATATAATTTAGCGATAAGGTATATGATATTTTCCACCTAGACCTAATTACCATCGCTAGTAAGGGAACGAGATAACCTCAGATGGGATATTTCAATTTAGATTGGAATTGATTTATCTTGGTTACATTATTTTCAGTTTTATACACAGAAACTGGAGTTTAATTTGCGCATTTTTGCACAGGTTGCTTTTCAAGTGGCAGACGCATTAGATCAGCCTTTTCCTGATGGACACTTTGATCTGGTATGGGCAATGGAGAGTGCCGAGCACATGGCAGATAAAGAAAAGGTGGGCTAAGATTTGATTGTTTCTTTTCCTTTTCTCTTTTAGTTAACATAAGACTGATTTTAAACACAGTATTTCAATCATATGCTGTATTACTTATTATACAATTGAAGATCAAGGAAGTGATGTATATGTCTTAATTTGTTTGACAGTTTATGCAAGAGTTGGTCCGAGTAGCCGCTCCTGGTGGTTTGATAATAATAACTACCTGCTGCCACAGAGACCTTTTGAAAGGGGAGACCTCTCTTCAGCCTCGTGAGCAGGTATATGAATAAGCAACTGTGAATTGCATTAGGACTTAAGGCAATATTGCAAATTCTTTTACCATAATTAAATCATTCAAAATGTTACAAGGCCACTTAGGGGAAGGGTTCTTTAGTTTAGTTACAACAAACATGGTGCCATCTAAGCCATTTGGACTGCAACTAGGCTATGGGTTTACTTCGGTCTAGGCATTAATTAATACCCATGTGAATATGAAGATCCAGCAGATATTATGGGGTCTGCACTGGATGCAAATCTGTTGAAAAGCACCCACCCATAATTTAGGAAAGATGCACGTCATCATTAAATGTGCATCTCGGGAATGGTGCATAATATTTTCCATTGCAGGGAGAGCTATGCACTCTGACATTGCAATATTTGAATGGATATCAGGAGCTCTTGGACAACATTAGTCGTATATGCTGCTTTCCTGCTTGGTGCTCCACTGCTGAGTATGTGAGGATGGCACAAGATTTGTCGCTGCAGGTGAAGCATTAGTTTTACTATGAACCAAATAAAGTAATACAGTTAACAGTGAAATAGACTGCATTCATTACAGCTCTGACTGATTGCAGCCTTTTCCAACAGAATATCAACACTGCAGACTGGTCAAAAAATACAGCTCCATTTTGGGAATCAACAGCTAAAAAGCACAGTGCCGTTCTCCACGAATCTGGTAAGGTTTCATTTACTCCAACCTCCTCTGATTGGTGGTCCTCTTTTTTATTGGTTTATCAGTATGTCTTATTTGCTAGTATATAATTCAAGATAAGAAGATAATCTCATTCATGTCTACAAATAATCAGAAGAAGGATTTAGTTATCTGAAGAACTCAGGTTCATGTTGGTTGATATACTTACTCAATAATCGAAGTTTGGAACACTTTTCTATTGGTTGTTGGATTTCTTGACCATGGTCCTCCAATTTGGTTTGGCTTCCTGGACAGCAATGAAGGCTATGAAAGGTGTATCTCCTCTCCAACTATGGGTGGACGGCTTGAAGCAAGATCTGCTAAAATATGCAGTGATTACTGCTCAGAAACCTGCATGAAGCAATTCCAAAGTACATCTAGATAGTTATTACTGCTTAATAATATGCATGAAAGAAAAATAAAGTTATTCCAGCTTTCTGTTTGATTGTACGAAAACCCTTTGGTGAAAGTTCCAGGGGGGGTGATTAGAAACGTAATTACTAGAAGTAATTTTCCAGGTATATTCATGGTTTGACTTATAATTCTCTTAGTAAAGGGAGTAATCTGTATTTCAGTTGATTTGGGGTGATGGAGTGAAGGGAGTGATTGTATTTCAAGTTGATTGGGAGTGGTGGCAATACGCCTGGCCTAAACAGAATGTAAACTGTCAATATTGACGTCCACGGCTATGGTTACATAATTAAATTGGTCAAAGTATAATTGACGAGCGTTTCCAAAATGTGTGAACATTTGATTGGGTTTTGAAATTTTTATATTCACAATAAATATTTTTGAAATTAAAAGTAATTTTACTTTTATAAAATCATTTTTTCATTATAAGAATATAAATGAAAAAAAATTAAAATAAAGAAATTATCTTAAATTTCTCAACCACATTAATATACGAAGTTATTTAATTGGAGAATATTTTTTTATCTAATTAGGTCTAGCCAACTACTGAAAATAAGATTAAATTTTCTATATATGATATATAAAACACATAAGAGTTATATACTCCAATAGTTCCCTTAATTACTACTTGTTTTAATCCAAATTACTAACGTTTCCGCCAATATGTTTTGTGTAACACATAATCCCCTATGAACTAAATTACTTCCTTAAGGAGAAAATTCTATTTAACATTTACAAACATTATTAAAATGTTGATGTCCGTATAATGGAATAACTATCTATTGCAATGCATGGGAAACTAGCTACTACAATTAATAGTTTACTGGGATGTCCTTCATGTACATGGTTTGTTCAATTATCATATCTTCATACTTGTACCCTACGTCACTATCAATATCATCCCAAGTTTTCTTTCCTTATCCATAATCATGCTCTAGGGTTTGTGGGCTTACCCTCAACCATGCTCCTAGTGCTCCTTCCTCAAACTCCTAAGGAACAACACATCCTCAGGTGTTATTACCGCAAACAACACATCAAGTGATTTTTGATGACCACAAACTATCACACTAAGTGGGTTTTAGCAGACCACAAACTTCACATATAAGTGGTTTTGGATTACCACAAACCCCCATAACACGTGGTTTCAAGATTACCACGAACTACAAAGGAATACAGATTGCCTTATCACACTTACATCATCATAGATTCATGTAAATACTATTATAAGATCCACTAATTTAGATACCATGTTTATACTTAAACATTCTACAGAACCACTACATCAACTCAAACATGACACTATAGACTTGCTTACAATCACAATATGTGATTCAAATAATTATATGTTCTTGACTCTATTCTGATACACTCACAAACTTTGACTTGTACAATTTTTTCTTCATTTTGACCATCTAATACCAATTGCTGCCATAACCAATATCTTTCTTTTCATCTTCATTCTTGCCACAAGCACTAACATTAGTTGTTCTTTCATGCTACATTGACATATATGTCTTCACTTGTCCTTTATTCATTACGGGTTTTCTTATTCATTTTCTAATATGCATACATAACCTTCCTACTTCTTTCTTTTTGTCCCTATGTAGAACTTGTTGATAATTGATGTTTGTACAGAAAGAAATCCTTCTACTAAGAAACATAATTAAAATCAATTGTACTCCCTAGTTCTCAAGGAATTCTTTTCATCTACGTGGTTCATCAATCTATTAAACTCTCTCTTATTTGGTCCCTTGCATTCTCATATTTCCTAGAATAGTCAATTCTAACAACTATGAATTCACATATTGAGTTGATTAGGCCCAACATGATTCTACTATATGCTTATAAAAGAAATAAAAAACACGATACGCCATTCCATAAACACCTTCTTAATTAATACATTTTCTAATGAGAGGGAACAATTTCAATTCTCTTGAAACTCTCAGGATTAGGCTTCATGGTTGAGCCAATAGAAAGTGATCACTTTGGGTGGATTTTCCTTGTACAAATATTTTGATGACATAACAGTCATCAATCCTCAGTGTCCATGAACCACATAAAAACAAAATTTCCACAATATCACCATACCATAAAGATCTTCTTATTTAAGACAACTCCCAAAATAATATATCTAATTCCAGTTACCATCAAATATTAATAAACTTAATTAACACAACTCACACAATAACATATACCAGCACAACCACGTTAATAAATGTGGTTGATGTGTATCCATAGGAATATAACAACCACATGCACAACCACATTAGTAAATGTGGTTGATATATGCCAATAAGCATATATCAACCACATTAATAATTATGTGTATTGGATTTAATATTAATATTAATTAATATATGTTATAATAGTTAGTTTTAGTTTATTACATTATCATTATAATATTAAAATTAATTAATATATAATAATAGTAATAATAATATCCATTTTTAAGGTCACAGCAAAGCCAGACACCAAATTGGTGTATGAGACCCCATTGTTTGTGGGACAATGGACTTACTTCCGCGCAGTAATTTGTCTACTAAGTCTACGAAGGCATACATACTCTACCCCCCTCTGGTTTTGAACCTATGACCTCTTAGGAGGAAACACATGCTCTTAACCATTAGGCCCACTCAAGCTGTATAAGTATTAGGCTTTAGTATTCGATTTTAATATTAGGGTTTTAATAAAAGTAAAAATAAGCTAAGTATTCAATTAAGTGAGTTAGTTTTCATTAGTATTGAAACCATAAACCCTAATATTAAACCCAACATTAAACCAAATATTATAAACCCTAATATAAAAGCCAATATTATGAACTCAATATTATGAACCCAATATTAGAAACCCAAATATTATAAATGCCAATATTATAAACTGTAACATTAAACCCAATATTATAAAACCAAATACTACAAACCAAATATTATAAAACGTAATATTAAACCCAACAATTTAAACCCAATATTACAAATCCTAATACTATAAAACAAACATTAAACCAAATGTTATAAACCCAATACTATAAACCTTAATTTTGGAATGTTGCAATGTGATGTTGAATAAATTGTAATGTAATGTAACATTATCATCATGATTGTCAAAATTATTGTCACATCATGACAATGTTGGATAGGTAAGTACCTTTCCAATGTCGCAATATTAAACCATAACATTAAACCAAATATTGTAAACTTTAACATTATAATACCTAATATTATAAACCCAATATTAACAACCTTGATATTGAACCCAATATAAATAAAATATTATAAAACTTAATATTAAACCCCAATATCATCAACCCTATATACTTAACACCCTAAATTATAAACCCTACTATTAAACTATAACATTAAACAAATTATTAAACCCTAATATTAAACACAATATTATAAACCCTAATATTAAACCAAATATTAAACCCTAGTATTAAACCCAACATTTAAAACCCAATATTAAACCCAACATTTAAAGCCCAATATTAAACCCAACATTATAAACCCTATTATTAAACTCAATATTAAAAACCTTAGTATTACATCCTAATATTATAAACCCAATATTATATCTCAATGTTATAAACCCAATATTATAAAACCTAACATTAAACCCTAATTTTGTGATGTTGCAATGTGACATTGAAGAAATTTTAATGTAATGTAACATCATGATAATCATTGTTAGATTGATTGTCACATTGTGACGTTGTTTGTCATAACGTGACGTTGGATAGATTTCTATATCATTCAAACAACAAAATATTCAACTCTAGCATTAAAACAAATATTATAAACCTTAACAATGTAATACCTTATATTATAAACCCAATATTATTAACTCTAATATTGAACCCAATATTAAACCCTAACATTATAAACCCTATATATTAAACACCATATATTATAAACCAAATATTATAAACCCTAATATTAAACTATAATATTAAACCTAACATCAAAATCCAATATTAAACCCTACATTAAACCTGAATAATAAAACACAATATTAAAACTGAACATAGTCAACAACCTTAATAAATGTGCCTCACTAATACTAAATTACATTGCAATGTAACATTAAAACTCAATATTAAAACCATAAAAATAAAACCCAATACTAAAATCAAGCATAACCAACAACCTTAAAACTATAATATGTTTTAAAACCCAATATTAAAACTAGAATATTAAAACCCAAATATTAAAAGAAAATATAGTCAACGTCGTTACTAAATGTGGTTGACTAATTTTGTAATGTCACAGTGCAATGTTGGATAAACTGCAATTCAATGAAGCATTAAAACCCAAATATTTAAACTGAGGTCATCCAAGATATTAGTGTTTTAATATTAACATATTAAAACCCTAATATTAAAAGTCAATATTAACCCTAATATTAAAAGTCAATATTAAAACCGAACAGTATAACCCCGATATTAAAAACAAACATAGTCAACAACATCAATAAATGGGGTTCACTAACTTTTTATTGTCACATTTTGACATTGGATAAATTGCAATGTAATATAACATTAAAACCAAGGTTATCCAACATCAACATGGTTTATATTATCATAATAAAACAAATATATTAAAACTCATTATTACAACCAAACGTAGTCAAAAACCTTAGTAAATGTGATTGACTAATTTTGTAATGTTGGATATATTGCAATGTAATTTAACATTAAAACCAAGAGATTAAAAGAAATGTCCTCCAATATCAACATGGTTAATATTAACATATTAAAAGCAAAATATTAAAGCCCAATATTAAAACCTAGAATTGAAACTCAACATTAAATCCTTGATATTAAAACTTAACATATTCAACAACCTTAGTAAATATGGTTCACTAATTAATGCAAAAATCCATAAATATTTCATTATTTCTTGCTAATTATCAAATGAACTAATACCTCGTATCAATATGCTTACCTTTCTTATGGAAAACATGATTTCTTGATAGTGTATTACCATATTTGTTGTCATAGAAAATTTGAGTTGGTTCTCTTTGTTCATGTCATAACTCAATCAAAATTCTTCACATCCACACAATTCGACATGCTTCTTTTGTCGCTGCAACATACTTTACCTCAACAGATGATACATTCATAATGGATTACTTCTTTGATCCCCATGTTACTGCACCTGATCTAAAATTGAACACATGCCCGAATGTTCTCTTCCTATCATCAATATTTCCTCCAAAATCACTATCTATATATCCAATTAGTTTAAACTCTAGATATGATGCATACATGATACAATAATTTCTTCTTCCATCATAATATCTTAAAATCCTTTTTCCAACTAACCAATGGGTACTCTTCTGAGACTGCATGAATTTTGAAATTAAACTCACATAAAACATAATACTAGACCTCTTTGCAATCAAATACATAAGACTTCCAACCAATTTCTTATACAATATTGGATTAAACCTTTGAAACTTGATCATTCTTACTGAGTTTTGTACCAATTGTTATTGGGGATACAACTAGCTTACAATTTTCCATTTTAAACCTTTTCAATATATCGTTTACCTAATTAGATTGACAAATGAAAATACCATCTCTATATTGTGTTACTTCAATAGCAAGGAAATATTTCATTAGGCCTAAATTATTCATCTCAAAGTCTATTTTCATGCTTGTCTTAAAATCATCTATTGAAAAATCTCCTTGGAAAATAAAATCGTGAACATACAGGCACACAATCAAAATTTAACCTTCCTATTTCACCTTTGTATACAGAGTTGGCTAACTTTGACTCCTCATGAATCCATTATCATTCAAATATTCATCAATTCTACTACACCATACTCGGGGTGTTTGTTTCAATGCATATAATGATTTCTTAAATTTGTAAACTTTATCTTTTTGTCCACTAATTTCATATCCTTCAAGTTGTTTCAAATAAACCTCTTCTTCCAAAAAACCATTCAAGAATGAAATCTTAACATCCCCCTGAAATATTTTCCATTTATTTTTTGCAACAATAGCTAATACAATATTTACTGTGTCAAATTTGGCTACAAGTGAAAAAGTTTCATTATAATCAATACTAGGTTACTAATTGGACCCCTGAGCTACAAATATTGATTTATGTTTTTCAATTTCATCTCTAGCATTCATTTTAGTTTTGTAAATCCATTTAACACCTCTAGTATTTTTACCTTCAGGAAAATCTACAATCTCCCAAGTATTATTTATTTCTATAGCATTGATTTATTCATCCATAGCTTTTATCCAAACTTCTTCTTCAATAGTTTCTTCAAAATTTACAAGATCATTCACAATTAATGTAAAAATTGAAACTTGATCTATTTCATCATTATACTCATACAATTCTTTTAAAATTCTAGTATTATGACCTTAATTTTTTCCTTAATGTGGATAACGTATGATTAGGTTCATTACTCATCTCTAATATTGTGGTTTTTTTGTCCACCATAGCTTGATGGTTTTCCATGTTCTTGAGTTTTCAGTGTTTTGAAATGTAATGTGCTGACTCTTAGTGATTGGCTTATTGAAGTGCTTGAAGTAGGTGCATATGGAATCGACTATCCACCTTGTACTTCTTTCTCATGTTCATCATCATCTACATCAAATAATACAACTCCCTCTATGACAAACTTATCTATGCTTCCATCCCAGGCTTCTTCTTCCCTAAATTCAACATCTCCACTGATAAGATACTACTTGGTGATGGGAATATAGAGTTTATATGATTTTAACTCCTTATTGTATCCAATAAATATAGATTTCTCACTTCTTTCATCTAACTTCTTTCTCAATGCATTAGGTGCATGTGCATAAGCAATGAATCCAAAAATTATTAAATGAGATATATTACAACTCTTACCACTCCAAGATTCTTTGGGAACTCATTCCTTCATGCTCTTAGTCATACATCACTCAAGAATATAAATAGCACAAGCTACTACTTCTCCCCCCATATTCATTTGGTAGATGTTTTTCCTTCAACATACTTTGAGCCATAGTCATAATAGTTTGATTTTTTCCTTTTGCTATTCCATTTTATTGAGTATAACATACAGTAAATTGTCTCTTGATTCCATGAAACTGATAGAACTCAATTAAATCATTTATCATATATTTACCACCTCCATTTCATCTCAAACTTTTAATATTCTTTCAACTTTCCTTTTCAAGAATACCTTTAACTCCATTAAATACATAAAATGCTTCAAATTTCTATTTTAGAAGATAAACCCATGTTTTTCAAACGTAGTCATCAATAAAAGTTAAAAATTAAACATTACCAGCCAATGAGGACATTTACATCTGTCCACACAAATTTGTGTGTACAATCTCCAGTGGAGATTTCAACCTATACAAAACTCTAGATACATTTTTTTTTGTGATGTTTTACAATTATACAACTTTCACACGAGCTTGTTGGTTGTTGAATATCAAGTAACCCTTTCACCATCTATTTCTTTTGTGACAAATCTAGACCAGCAAAATCTAAATGACCATATCTTAAATCTCATAAACACAATTATCGTCCAATGTTCAACAAATTGAATTTTAAACTCGGTACATAATACACATCATCAATTGTTTTTCTTTCACCATTCCTAATATAAACAAAAATCACCGCTTTACCTTTAACACATACCTTATTATCACTACCCAATTTGACTTCAGACTGAATACTAGTGTTTATACTACCAAACAAATATATGTTCCGAGTCATGTGATTACTGCAATCATTGTCCAAAAACCAAATATCATTCCAACATTCTTGAGTCACATTACAAGTTAAAAACACTAGCTTCTGATTATCTTCATACTCTTCAGAGATGTGTGCAGATTGCTTACTAGAATCTGCCTGCCTCTTCAAACACTTGTTAGAAAAATGGCCATATATTTTTCAATAATAGAATTTAACATTAAACATATCATACCTTTTATTTCCTTTATTTGAAGCTCTATTGTTACTCCTACTTAAATTAAAAGGGTGTCACTATAATTTCTCCTCATTCTCAAAATTATATTGCAAATGTCTTTGATCATCTACTCTATCACCTCTTCCTCAATTACTAGACCTTCTTATGCCTCTTCGTCTATTAAATTGCAGATTATTTTTGAAGGTATTCTCCATTGTACCATCATTATATCTTGACATCTTGGATTCATGTGTAATCAATCAATGAGTAAACTCATGAATTTTCATTTGACTTGTGTTCTTAAATTCTTATATGGGCACAAGCACGACTTTAAATATCTTTGGAAAACTTCGAAAAAAAATCTTGATCACTCTATTATTTTATAGGTCTTCACCATACTGTCATAGTTGATTACGAATACTCATGACTTGAGTCATAAAACCATACACGATTTCACTATATTTCATTTTTAGATTCTCAACATCTCTTCTCAAGGTCTAGAACTTGACATTATTCACTTCGGATACACCTTGATAACAAGATTCAAGAGTATCCTGCACCTTCTTCTAAGACTTTGAACTTGGTACCTTTGAAAATATCACATCATCTAAGCCTTGTTGAATAAGGTCAAGATATTTTTTATCCTTCTTTATATTCTCCCTCAACAATTCTTGTTCAACATTGGTAAGAGCCATCTCTTCTGCATGGGCAACCAACTCTAAATAGCCATCAGTAATGAATCACCAAACATCATGAGAATGCAACAATGTTCTCATTTGATTAGACTAGGAACCATCATTTTTTTCATTCATAGTAAAAAGCGGTGATTGAGTGACATTGGTATTTGTTACCATCTCTCGCAGATAACTGAAATATTCAAATGAAAGTTAAAATAACTTTTACAATTTATATATTCCTTCTCCTACATACACTAGACTCCTTAACTTCCACAAATAAAATTTTGCAGCAATATTTATTTAATTCCAAATTACACAAATGTCCTTAAATGGAAAAGTTCAAACATATGTATAACATACCACACTAAAGTACATATGCGGTTTCAGTCCAGCAATTTGATAAGACAACAACGTCTCACAACTTGGCGATGATTCTTACAACATTAAATAACTCCAAAAACTTATGGTTCACAAGTTTCACAGTCCAATTAAAACATGAAGATGGGAATTCAATGCTTAAGCACAAACATATAGTCACATACAAGATTTTAAGTTAACTTAACTTCAGTGGTCAACCCATTATAGCTCCATGCCACTCAACAATTATTCAACAAAATTAAATGCAATCCAATCACATTCACTCTATGCAACAACTATATTCTTCCTCACATAACAAGCATTTCTCAAATTCTCTCAGCCTCAGCTTTGATACCAATTGAAAGAAACTGATCACAAGAAGAATATAATAAACAATAGTTACAACTACTAAATTAAGCACAAATACAAAAGTCGAGAGTGGGATATCTGCCTCTCGTTGAGTATATCTATTTATGCAAAAACATGGGTAGGTTTCATGAATTAAAATATTTATTCTGGCAAAGAGGTTTTTCCCCTTCACATTTGAATAAGATAATGCGGTACTGTTCTTTCGAATTTTCTCAATCTGAGTTGATGTGCTATAAGGCAATGCAGAACACTGTCCAAGATGGTGGAAGACAATGCAATGGTGAAATAATTATCTCTGATAAAAACACCAACTCAATAAAACAAAATAACCCCAAGATTCTTCTAGAATTTGGAAACCTAAATTTTATATCAATTTACATAATTTTACACAAAATTATATTTGGGAAATGTATTTCCATTTAAAGGTTTCATGACAACCTTGGGTCCCCGTAAAAATGTTGACAAGAGTTGATGCTCCTGCATCAGACTCCCTAGGTTGAAATTTCGCATGACCTCCTAGTCATCTGCTTGGTTGTCGAATCCTCCTGGATCTCATATTTTGTTGTTTGTTTACGATTCATCATTCCATGTTGTTGTCTTTCTCTTCCAGGATCCCATATTTTGTCTTGCTACTACCTCTCATGTGGCTTTACAATGTTGTCTTTGTAATTCACCGCTTCCTCCTCTTCATAGAACCATTTCTTGGGTGGTTGATTCATTAACATCCAATCATTTTTAAATTCAATGGCCAACTTATTCTCTCACTGGGTCAAAATACAAACACTAATTACTTGCAATAGTAACCTCAAAAATTCCATGGATTTAATTGCCACTTTTTTACTACGATAGTCTTGTTGCTCCCACTCTCTATTTTTAGGTGTCCCCCATAACTTATTCATGAATGATGTACTCCCATTTTTTCAAAATAAATGAGCTAATTATGATAACCCTCAACAAAATATGCAGTTTAATTATTCTTAGGCTAGTGGTTATTTCGATAAATCATACTGTTGCTGAAAATGAAATTTGATTCTCATGTTCCTCCTTTCTTCCTTCTTCTAACAACATTTCATATTATTTTCTTGCATTCCTAGCAGTCATTACATCCATAGTTAATAAAAATTACCAGAATAGATAGGAGCTTTAGGCCCTCTACTTTATTTAAGTTTCTCTTCTTCTTGAAATAAACCCTTTAAATAAAACCTCATCATTGGGAGACATTCTTTGGCTTATCTCATGTGCAATCAAATAATTGAATTGAAGAACAAACAATTTCACTACTTTAGATGTAGGTTCCTTCTCTTCAATGAATTTTATCAATGTTGTCTTTAATTGCTACATTTTATCTCCTTGATCCCTCTGGTGGCTTTGCTGGGAATATTGCTTAATCTTGTTATGTAAATTGCTGACAAATTAGTTAGCAAATTTTGTGTTCTCTGTGCAAAATTAGGGCTGCAAATTAGTAGGGTGGTTAGTGGTCAAAATTAGCTTTCAGAAGATTGGTAGTGTCAGTAGATTTGTTTCATAGCTGATTGATAATCATATTAGTAATATTTTTAATATATAGCAATGTAGTTAATGGTTTAATTCAATATGAGATTTACAGCAGGTTTGAACTCACACAGTGAGTGTGTTTTATCTGTTCATTGTTTTTTTAATATGTTTTTTTCTTCATATTTATGTTTTCTTATCAGTTGGCTTAAAGAAGCCATTTCATATTCTACAAGTGGTCTCAGAGAAGGCAAAATTGTTCCGGGTTAATTTTTTATTGTTGGAATTTCACCAAAGTTAATCCTGTCTGGTAACATTGTTTTGGGTTAAATTTTTATTGTTGGAATTTCACCAAAGTTAATCATGTCGAATTCTGACCACATGCCCATTCTAGAATTTGATGGGAATGATTATGGTTATTGGTGCATTAAGATGCTAACCTCTTTTATTAGAAAAGAATCATGGGAGATTGTTGAATCACGTTATGAGGAGTGATCTAATTCGAATGCCCTTATAGCCAATGAAAGAACAACGAGAAAGGAAGCAGGGAAGAAAAATTCTCAATATTTGTTTCACATTCAGATAGCTCTTGATAAGATATTATTTCCAAGAATATCAAGAGCAAAAACTGGCAAAGATTCCTAGGAGACTCTACAAGAAGCTTACCAAGGCAGTGATCAAGTTAAGGTGATCAAGCTTCATACATTTAAGAGAGAGTTTGAGAATTTGAAGATGCAAGAAGCTGAAAGTGTTAGTAAGTATTGTGTGAGAGTCAAAGATGTGGTCAATAAAATGATTACACTTGGAGAAACTGTAAGTAATGAAGTTTTAATTAAAAAGGTATTGAAATATTTAACACATAGATGGAATCATGTTTCCAAATCATGGAATAAAGTAAGGATTTGACAAAACTATACTTTGATCAATTTCTTGGATCCTTGATGTCTCATGAAGAAAGATTGAAGGACATTGTTGAAGGTGTAGAGAAAGATTTTTCCTCTAAATTACAAATTACAAAGAATGAAGATGCAAGAAACAATAGTGCCAAAATAAATAAAGATCAAGGTAAATGGCAAAGACAAAATTCTTCAAGAGGTAGAGGAAGAAGTGGATCAAGAGGTAGAGATAGTTTCAAAGGAAGAGGTAGAGGTAGATTTGATAAGAGAAGTGTTCAATGTTACTATTGCAATAGGTATGGCCACTTTGAAAGAGAATGCAGATTGAAAGAAGGTAAAATTGTTAACTATGCTCAAGAAAGTGGTGAGTATACTCCAGATCACTTATTTTTATCTTATGCCAAAGGTGAAAATACTAGTAAAGATGTTTGGTACCTAGATTCTGGATGCTCTAACCATATGACAGGGAATGAGAATTTTCTTTTAGCAAAGGATGGAAGTTTCAAATCCAAACTCCAGCTTGGTGATGATAAACCATCCGAGGTTTCTGCCAAAGGATCTATGGAGGTCCAAACAAAATAAGGTATAAAGAGTATTCATGACATTTATTATACTCCACAATTGAAGCATAATTTGTTGAATTTTGGGCAGCTATGTGAGAAAAATTATAAATTAGTCTTTGAAAATAAGACATGTACTATCTATGATAAGAATAAGGGAAATAGGGTGATCATTGTTGTGCCTATGACAAGAAATAGGATGCTTCCCATGAGGTTTGATGAACATAACATCAATCTTGCAAATACATCTTATGAGGATTCAAGTTGGTTATGGCATCTCAGGTATGGACATTTAAGTTTTCACAGCTTGAATTTTCTATCCTCACATGCATTAGTTTCTAGTTTGCCCAAGGTAGAGGAGCATAAGGAGGTTTGTGAAGGATGTACTAAAGGAAATCATGCAAGGGAAAGGCTTCCAAAGGGCACCGCATGGAGGGATCATCACCCTCTTCAACTTGTTCATTCAGACATACGTGGTCCTATGCAGACTAAATGTTTGGGTAAGTCATCATATTTCATCACCTTTATTGATGATTACTCATGAAATTGTTGGGTATATTTTTTGAAGGCAAAAAGTGAGGCCTTGGATATATTCAAGAAGTTCAAAGCCCTCATTGAAAATGAGAAAGGGTGCAAGATCAAATGTTTGTAGACTGACCGTGGAGGAGAATTTTGCTCAAAAGCTTTCCAAAGTTATTGTGATATGAATGGCATCAAGAGGTAGCATACTACAACATACACAACGCAACAGAATGGCATAGCTGAAAGGAAGAATTGTACTGTGGTTGAAATGGCAAGGTGCATGTTACAAACTAAGGGATTGAGCAATTCTCATTCGGGAGATGAAGTTGCTACAACAATGTACATCCTCAACTGTAGCCCCACCAATGCACTCGGAAAGATGACTCCTCATGAACATTGGTATGGAAGAAGGCCTAATGTTAATCATTTCAAAGTTTTTGGTTGTTTGGCTTATGTGCATGTATCCGATCAAAATAGAAAAAAGTTGGATGCAAAGAGTGAGTTATGTATTTTTATTGGGTATAGTGAGACAAGCAAGGATTATAAATTGTATAATCCTCTAACTAACAAGCTTATTGTCTCAAGAGATGTAATTTTTTATGAAGGGGGAGTTTATGGTCATCAAAAAGGCCATGTTGAGAAGAAAAAATTTGTTTTGAATGATGATATAATTGTTGATATTGATCATGAGCAACGAACTAATGTTTTCGTAACTAGTGGGTTAACTCCACCAAGCAATCCTTCATCAATTTCTTCAATATCAAGTTCAAGTCCAACTTCTTCTACAAGTTCTACAATGAAGGTAAGAAGATTGAGTGATATTTATGAGAGGGGTGAAAACCAAGCACATGAAGAAAGCCCAATAGGTGAGATAGTCAATTTTGGTTTATTAGCCAAGGCTTATTTTAATCCATCATGTTTTGAAGATGCATGTACTAATGATGTTTGGATGTAAGCCATGCAAGAAGAGATGGATTCCATTCAAAGGAATGACACTTGGAAGTTGACAGAGCTTCCACATGACAAGAAAAAGATTGACACCAAATGGGTCTATAAGACTAAATTTAACAGTGATGGGAGTGTTGAAAGACACAAAGAAAGATTAGTTGCTAAAGGATTCAAACAGAAGCATGGAATTGATTATGAAGAGAAATTTGCACCACTAGCAAGACAAGAGACCATTACAATGTTGATTTCGTTAGCAGCTCATAGAACGTTGACCATACATCATATGGACATGAAAAGTTCCTTCTTGAATGGGTACTTAGAAGAGGAAGTATATGTCGAGTAGCCACAAGGTTTTGAAGCGGAAGGAAAGGAGAATAATGTCGACAAGTTGAATAAGGCTTTGTATGGTCTCAAGCAAGCACCCAGAGCATGGTATGCTAGGATTGATGGATACTTTTATGAAAATGGCTTCTAGAGAAGTACGAGTGATCCTACCCTTTACTACAAACAAGAAGGTATTGATATTATAATCATAAGTTTGTATGTTTATGATCTATTATATATGGGTAGCAGTTCTAAGATGAATAATAAATTCAAATTTGCTATGATGAATGAATTTGAGATGAAAGATCTAGGCATCATGAAATATTGTCTAGTAATGGAGGTTTATCAATGTAAGGATGAGATTTTCATTTGTCAGACAAAGTATGCATAAGATATGTTGAAAAAATTTGATATGCTTGATTGTAATCCATCACCTACTGCAAGTGCTCATGGAGATGTCTTATGTGGAGATGATGGTGTTGATTTAGTTGATGAGAAAACTTACAGAAGTATTGTGGCGGGGTTGATATTTCTAACCCACACAAGGTCTGCTTTACATCTTCAGCTTCACTTGTTTCAAGGTATATGACAAATCCATCTGAAATACATATGAAGGCAACTAAGAGGGTTTTGAGGTATGTGAAAGGCACTATAAATTTTGGTATTCATTACTACTCTTCTGAAAAGTTCAATCTTGTTGGATTTAGTGATTTAGATTGGGGAGGTAGTATTGATGACCATAAGTCCACATCTGGGAATTGTTTCTCTTTTGGTTCTGGTTTGATTACATGGAGCTCAAAAAAACAAAGCATTGTTGCCCTTTCATCCAGAGAAGCAGAGTATGTTGCAGTTACCTCAGCAGGTACATAAGCTCTTTGGCTTAGAAAAATTTTGGAAAAAAATGGAGAAAAACAAATTCAGCCTACAGTGACTTATTGTGATAGTGCAAGTGTCATAAAGTTAGCAAAGAATTCGGTTCATCACAGAAGGACAAAGCTTTTTGACATGAAATATCACCTCATTCATGATTTGGTGCAGAAGAAGGATATTGAATTGAAGCATATAAATACTCAGGATCAGCTAGCAGATATCTTCACCAAAGGAATTGTAAAAGCTCAGTTTTTGGCACAGTGAGATAAGATAGTAAACCCTCATTAATCATTAAGGAGGAGTGTTGGAAATAATGCTTAATATTGTTATTTAAATTTCTCACAAATTAGTCAACATATTCTCGTTCTCTGTGCAAAATTAGGGTAACAAATTATTAGGGTGGTCAATGCTCAAAATTAGCTTTCAGAAGATTGGTAGTGTCAGTAGATTTGTTTCACAGTTGATTGATAGTCATATTAGTAATAATTTTGCTATATAACAATGTAGGAATTTTGGAAATCCCTCTCTGCTTCTTCCAGCCTCGGTTTATTTAAATATGGTGAATTTTATTTTAGATACTTTATTAACCCTTTTAAACCAAGATTCTCCAGTTCAAAGAACGAAAATTTTGGAAAGCCATCTTACCCTACTCCAAAGCGATGCACACTGAAGCACAATTATTAAAGCCTTGTTAATGACAATTTGGCCAATTATATTACATTACAATACCCATGTGATATAGGGACGCACATTGAAGCACATTTATCATTGTAACAATACAAAAACAGTTTATGGAAACAATTATATATATATATATATATATATATATATATATATATATATATATATATATATATATATATATATATATATAGCAATGGTTGAGTCATCGTTAATGGCGCCTTTATGACTTATTTATTGTGATTGATTATATTTAATATAATATCGTAAACGAATTTCACGTCGGGTTGCAATTAGTCTTCACATGGGTTCCGAATGGTATTGATGTCTATGACCAAAGCTCAGTTAATTGTTACCTGTACTCTACTACATGCAGCATGAGCATGACAGATCCCGTTGCATGTGTCTGTCAGAGGGTTGGGTTCACCTGTGATAGTTGGACCGATCTGCTTTCGTTGATTTTTGGAGGGCGATCTGACGGTGGGGAGGGGTTAGGGTTTTACCATCTACCCAATTCTCCCGTGTCTGGTCGACTGTGGTTTCATTTGTTGTTGGGCTTCTCGTTGTCGTATCTCTGCAACAACATTGGCCCTTGGCAGCTTTAGGTTGGTTCATGCCCATTTTTGCTGCTTACAATGGAGAGTTCTGGCATACCCTTACCAGCAGCTATCCTAAACCCCTCGACCCTATTCAACTCTAGTTTTCTAAGCCGTTATGGTTGTACTTTTGCTTCAGCGTTTCATCCGGTTTGATGTCCAGCTGGATGCTTCCACCATCCAGGGACGCCTCAATGGGTTTTGGATTCCGTGGAAGGTAGCTAGAACCAAAGTCGACTTCTAGAAGGTGAGAATGCTATTTATTTGTCTTCCTTAACTTACTTCCATTGGTTTATTGCAGATTCTTATTCCCGACTTAGCTAACTAATTCATCTTGCAGGAATTGAAGGTGGGCCATCATCTACCAGAGTTCTCTAGTCTTAGGTATAAACCCTTCCTTCTGGGCATCCTTTGAGACTTTATTTAATAGCAGGTTTGGACTTGAACTGTGTTTTGATGTTGCTATCATGTATTTGCATATATCATATGCATCATGCTACAACTAGTTTGCTATTTGCATGGTTAAGACAATGTTATTCATATTTCCTTTAAGTGTTTATGGACTTCCGTTTATGTTTACACGGTAGAAAATCATCTCTGCTTCATTAGATGTTTAATGGTCATATGATAATTTGTACTGTGGAATAATTGTTTTCCAGGCAGAGGCTTTACGCCGAGTCATGCTGAGCTAGACCTTTATTTAGATGTCTATGTTCATTGGTTATGTTTTACGCACGACATTAACATGGGTTTTGAGATGTTTGTTATGAGTTTCGGTTGAGGGTTTACCAGGGTATTTTTCTCTGAAAGAAAATTTTGAACAATGGATATCCATTTATAAATGGTTCTATGAAGTTCTAGATCTGAGAGTTTGGATTATTTAATGATTATGAAATTTTCAAGCCAATGAGCCAATTCTGCCACTATGGGCTTAGTTTAAATTTAAAAAAATTACAGTGTTCTCTTTTGAGTTTGAAGAACACTATTTAAGCTAAGTCCTTTGTTTTTTTATAAGGAAAACATTTCCACTGTAATGGTATATTTCTTATTGTTTTCTCATTGTATTCGGTAATAATTGGTAAATGCTCTTTTCCTTCTTTTTTTTTAAAGCTAATAGCTGAGTGAATAGATAGTGATTTCTAGTTCTTCAAAAATGATTGCCTTCTTTAACTCATTTCCTCTTCTAATTATTATCTACTCGAGATTTTGTACCTGCTGTTATAAAAGTTTGTTCTTAACAATTCCAAGGGTTTGTGTATCTACTTGTTACAGTAACATAACTAGACCATGCATTACTTGTCTGTAAAATTTACTATCTATTCTATCAAATGTAAGCATTTCAATTATGTTCTTTATCCTACATGCACTTCTATGCAATTTTCTTCTTTAATTAATTCTGTCAGTCAATTAGTATTTCTTTATATTCAACCAACATTTCCTAAATATAGATTTGAATTACTTATCTGTTAAAATACTTGTAATCATGCAACTGTGATCCTGTCTGGAAAGTCTCGCCACCCAACCACAAGTCTGGAAGTTATGTCCAGACTCTCCCCCAAGCACTTCCTTCTCATCACAGTTGAAATGAGTCTAACTAGGGTCGAGTACGTTGGGCCTCCAGACTCATTGTCTAGCCTCAAGTCCTGTACCTTGCAAACTATCATTGAGTATTTTTCCCACTGGTCTATTTCACCGAACTCAAGGATGTACCCCTGTCTAGACTCCTTCCCCATGTATATTCTCCCCCGAGGAGCAGATGAGTAACTATTTCGGTTTAACTATTTATTTAAAATATTTTCAAACAGTTTTTGTTAAAATACCTTAACTCCTAATTATCCATTAATTAGGTAACAAAATATATCCTGGCCTTCCAGCCTCAGTCATTTATCATTTTAACAACATAAAGTAAGAAAATTAATGTAGTAAAAGGTAAAATAAAACTTAGTAACCACAGTAATTGTTTATGCAGCTTGGGGTGTTACATCTCCCCCTCCATATGAGGAACACCGTCCTTGGTGTTCTTTATGATTTAAGAAAATAACGTCGGATAGGCTTCCTACATAAATTCCTCTTCTTCCCATGTGGCTTCATCTGTGCCAAAGTTCTTCCACTTCACTTTAACACGGGTGATGGCTTTCTTCTGTAAGGTGGTTTCTCTCCGATCAATAATATGAAGAGGTTTTGCTACAAATTCTCCTTCTGGTTCAACCTGCACATAAATAATTCATAGTCACAACTTTCTCAAAACAGTTTATCCAAAACGTATGTATTATATTTAACTAATTACTTGAATATTTTCCCATCTAATTATATGCTGAGAGTTGTAAACATATTTTTTAGCAAGGAAACATGGAAAACATTGTGGACCCTGATATGGTTTGGTAATGCAAGCTTATATGCTACAGGTCCGATCAGTTGCAAGACTTGAAAGGGTCCCTAGTACCAGGGTTCTAACTTGGCACAACCCCTCCATTGTAAGGAACTTTTTTGGGGCTTTAATATTAGGTATATATGATGCCCTAGATGAAATTCTTTGTATGTCCTCTTTTTATCTGCGTACATCTTCTGCCTGTCTTGGGCAACCTTTACATTTTGCTGAACCTTCTTAACCGTCTCTTTCATTTCTTCTAACATGTTAGGACCCAAGGCTAGTTTATTGATTGGACTATTCCAATCTATGGGCAACTTGCACCTTCTCCCATATAACATCTCAAAGGGGCTCATACCTAGTGACTCATGATGCCCATTATTATAGCAAATTCCACTAGGTGGAGATAGTCTTCCCACTTATGTGGTTGTTGCATCACAAACATACATAACATGTCCTTCAACACTTGATTCACTTGTTCGGTTTTTTTTTGTTTGAGGATGATAAGTCGTACTAAATTGGATCTAGGTACCCACTGTTAAAAAGAGGGTTTTCTAGAATGTGGATCTAAAATTTACATCCCTATCATAAATTACCACCTTGGGTATTCTGTGCAGATGAAAAATTTCCCTCATAAATATGTCTTCCATTTCCATAGTTTTGTAAGTGGATTTCACAAGTATAAAGTGAGCGATTTTTCTCAATTTGTCCACCACCACCATAATTGAGTCCTGTTGATTCTTGGTGTGAGGTAAGTCAGTAATGAAGTCTAGAGATATGGTCTCCCACTTCCACTCCAGGATGGGCAATGGTTGTAACTAACTAGGGGGATGTTGATGTTCTACCTTCACCAACTGACATTCCAAGCATTTGGAAAAGTACTGGGTGACATATTTCCTTAACCCAGGACAAAAAAAAACCCTCTCCTAATGGCTAAAAATAGCTTTTGGTACCCTAGGTCACCAGCACATGGTTTCCTGTGAAACACATCCAATATCAATTGTTTAACAGATTTTTGGTTAGGAACATATATTATGTTTTTTAAGGTGAGGATATTATTTGAATTTAATTCAAAATCTGATATTTACCCTTTCAACTGAGCTTCCTTTGCCTATTTCAAAAGAAAAGTGTACTCTGGATCCTTGAGGGAGGTTTCCTTTATGATTTCAGGGATGTTTGAGCGTACTTGACTCATTTGGACCTCATAAATACAATGTAATTTCCTTCTCAATGCGTTGGCCACTCAATTTTCCTTCCCTTCAATATTTTTCACTTCGAAACTGAACTCACTCAAAAGTGTTGTCCATTTGGCCTGCCGAGCATCTAAGCTACACTGGTTAAAGAAATTTGTAGCACTACTATGATATGTTAATAGCATAATTTTCTTCCCCAACAGGTAGTGTCGCCATATTTTAAGTGCATGCACTACTACTGTTAATTCAAGGTCGTAAGAAGAATGTCGTTGCTCATACTCCTTCCATTTCTGTGATTCGTAAGTAATAACTTTTCCCTCCCGTGTCAGCACTCCACCAACAACTTCTTTACTAGCATCTGTGCAAACCACAAAATAGTTTTCTGGATCTACTATCTTTAACACAGGTGCAGTGGTAGGTAGGTGTTTTAGTCTTTCAAAGCTTTGCTGACATTCTGATGTCCATCGAAAAGTGCGCCCCTTTTTCTGTAATGAGGTCATTGGGAAAGCGATTTTTGAAAATCCTTTGATGAACCGACAATAGTACCTAGCCAAACCCAGGAATGACTTAATATCAACAACATTCTTTGGGACAGTCCATTCCATAATGGTTTTGATCTTTTTCAGGTCCACTACTATTCCCTCTACTGATATAATGTGAACCAAGTAGTGAATCTGACTTTTGAAAAATTCACACTTGCTATATTTAGCATATAATTGATTTTCCTGCAGAGTTTGTAACACAATCCTCAGATGTTGTTCATGCTCGTCCTGATTCTTGGAGTATATTTAAATGTCATTAATAAAAATCAGTACAAATTTATCAAGATAAGTTTGGAAAATACCATGCATCAAACTCATAAAAGTTGTTGGTGTGTTGATGAGGCCAAATGAAAACACCGCGAACTCATAATGACCATAACGAGTTAAGAATGCAGTTTTGCAAATGTCTTCCTCCTTTATCCTTATTTGGTGGTGCCGAACCTTAAATCAATTTTTGAGGATATTTTGGCTCCTTGCACCTGATCAAATAGATCATCAATACGTGGCAAGGGATATTTATTTTTGATGGTCAGTTTATTTAACTGATAATAATCGATGCATAATCTCAAAGTTCCATCTTTCTTCCATACGAACAATGTGGGGGCTCCCCAAGTGGACACACTGGGGCGGATATACTTTTTGTCCAAAAGTTATTGAAGCCGCATTTTGAGTTCTATTAACTCATGTATTCTCATGCGATAAGGGACCTTGGATATAGGGGTTGCACCCAGAATTAGTTCGATGGTGAAATCAATATCACGCTTGGGTGGTAATCCATGAATGGATTCAGGGAATACATCAGCAAATTCCTGAATAACAAGAATATTTTCCAAGGAGGTCATTTTAATTTTGGATTTTGTAAATCCCATCTCGATAACATATATCTGACAGCATTTCCTAATACACTTTCCTAGCTAACTAGCAATAATAGTACACAACTTGGTATTTGTCTTGATTTCTTGAAGTTCCTTCCTTTGCGCTGACTCAGTGATAAAACTCACAGTTTTCTGCTTGCAATAAACTAGGGACCGACATTTTTCCAACCAATCCATCCCTATTAGAATGTCGTATGAACCCAAAGGGAGTGTATTATGGTCAACGTAAATGGGTTGTTCTGAAATTGTTATAAGACAATGTTCTATTTTTGCAATTAACCTTCTTTTTTCCCTGGTGGCTAATTGAAGTAACCATGGTTTTGGGAACTTACTGCTTTGCGGTTGACAACTTTCTACAACCTTAGGAATAACATAGCTTAGGCTAGCACCAGGATCAAACGAAACAAAGACAGGTTTCTTAGCAATCATACCTTGACATTCATTCATGGTGGGTTGGTATTTTGTTTGATGGTTGTCTAGAATAATATTAATTTTGGGCATGCTCCTTGCCACTTCTCCAATCGTGGAAGCCTCTTTCATATTTGATAGGTGTTTCGTCTTTATGCAGAAAATTTTTGTAATAGCGGGGTTCTTCGCATCCCCATCATTGCAGAGGTAGTTTTGGATGCTGGTCATTAACAAATTTATTAACTCCTTCTGACTATCTATTTTCAGAATATGTAGTTTTGGATTGGTTGCTGGAAATTTACTAAGAGGTTTTTACTATATATTTCGACCATTAATAAATTTTGTTTGTTTGTTTCGGATCAGATTCCTTCCCTTGCTATTCAATCATCCTTTAGGTCCCTCATTTTTCTGTTATATTTACTGGTAGTGGATGCAGGTTTTTCGCACCGCATCATCCATGGTTCTTGGGTAATCAAACTCAAGCTTCACCTTCATAAAATTTGGTAGGCTACTAATGAAACGTTGAATTTTGGACTTTTCTTCTTACATATAAGGCACATAGCACAGTAACAGGGTGAACCGTTTCACATATTTGTCCATGGTTAAGGTTCTCATATTAAGTCGTGAAATTCCTTTTCTTTTTTGTCATAATAAAGTTTAGATAGAGACTTATCCTTGAAATGCTTTTGAAATTCTTTCCACGTAACTTGTTCATGGATTTTCCTCACCATTTTGATTTCTTTCCACCAAACGGTAGTGTTACCTCTTAAATAAGAAACTGCCAAATGTTCTTTTAGTTTATTGATGTAATCATAAATATGAAAGTATTTGCTCATATTAATTAACCAAGCTTCCATTTCCTCTTCAGATTCCCCTTTAAAGAGTGACGGTTTAATATTTTTGAATTCTCCTTGTAACTCAGATTTCTGTCTTTTTGTCTTGTGTTGGTCAGAGACGTTGCTCGAACGCCCTTCTTCATCTTCCCCATGTTTTTCAGTTGACTCAGCATTCTCTTCTCCATGCTAAGCCATTGGGTTTTTCTCTCTATCTTTAGCACTGGGTCTCGATCTTGTTGGTTCTATTGATTGGATAGACTTCTAAGAATTCTCCCATTTTCTAGTCGTAACTGTTCATTATCTATTCTTAAATTTTTCACCTCAACATGCAATTTTTGAACAGTTTCGAGTAGAACAACATTACCTTGACGAGATTCCTCTCCTAACAATATCAAAATTTCAGGGTTGGCATTCACATGAGTTATCTCTGGTGGGTTTTGTGGTCTTGGGCTCCTCTGCATTCTGACCCCTTTTGTGTTGATGCAGGTCTCTATGTTCACATGCACACTTAGTTATTTTGATTAGTGTCACATTTATTCATATATATGTAATTCCCCAAAGAGTCTCAGTGCAACCTGACTTCTGATACCATATGTAACAATACAAAAACAGTTTAAGGAAATAATTATATAAATAAATAAAAAATGTAAACATAGCAATGGTTGAGCCATCGTTAATGGCGCCCTAATGAGTTATTTGTTGTGATTGATTATATTTAATACAATACGGTAAACAAGGTTCACATCGGGTCACAATTACTCTTCACATGGCTTCTGAATGGTAGTGATGTCCTTGACTAGACCTCACTTAATTGTTACCTGTACTCTGTTACATGTGGCATGAGCATGGTAGATTCTGTCGCATGTGTCCATTAGAAGGTTGGGTTCACCTACGACAATTGGCCCAATCTTCTTCCATTAATTTTTGGAGGGCAATCTGAGGGTGGGGACGGGTTAGGGTTTTACCATCTACGCAATTCTCCCACGTCTAGCTGACTGTGGTTTCATTTTCTGTTGGTCTTCTCGTTGTCGCAGCTCTGCAACAAAGTTAGCCCTTGGTGCCTTCAGGTCAATTCATGCCCATTTCTACTGCGTGCAATGGAGAGTTCCAGCATACCCTTACCAACACGTATCCTAAACCACTCGACCCTATTCAACTCTAGTTTTCTAAGCCATTGTGGTTGTATTCTTGCCTCAGTGATTCATCTGGTTCGGTGTCTAATTGGTTGCTCCCACTGTCCAGGGATAGCTCAATGGATTTCGGATTCCGTGGAAGGTAACCAGAACCAAAGTCGATTTCTAGAAGGTGAGAATGTTATTTTTTGTGTCTTCCTTAACTTACCTCCATTGGTTTCTTGTAGATTCTTATTCCCGGCTTGGCTAACTAGTTCATATTACAAGAATTTAAGGTGAGTCATCATCTATCGGAGTTCTTGAGTCTTAGGTATGAACCTCACCTTCTCAACATCCCTTGAGACTTGGTTTAATAGCAGGTTTGGACTCGAACTGGATTATGGGGTTGCTGTCACTTGTTTGCAGGTATCATACGCATCACACTGCGGCTTCTTTTCTATTTGTGTGGTTAAGACAACATTATTCATATTTCCTTTAAAATCTTATGGACTTATGTTCATGTTTACGGGTCTCAAAATCCTCTATGGTACATTAGATGTTTAATAGTCATATGATAATTTGTACTGTGGAAGAATTATTTTCTGGGCAGAGGATTTACGCCGAATCTTGCTGAGCCAGACCTTTATTTTGATGCCTATGTTCATTGGTTATGTTTTGCACATGACTTTAACATGGGTTTTGAACTATTTGTTATAAGTTTCGGCTGAGGGTTTACCTATGTATTTTTCTCTAAAAGAAAATGTTGAACAGTGGATATCCATTTATAAATGATTCTGTCAAGTTCTAGATCCAAGAGTTTGGGTTATTTAATGATTGTGACATTTTCAGGCCGATCAGTCAATTATGCCACTATGGGCTTAGTTTAAATTTATAAAAATTATAGTTCTCTCTTTTGAGTTTTAAGAACTCTATATAAGCTCAGTCCTTCAATTTTTTATAAAGAAAGAATTTTCCATGTAATGGTATATTCCTTACTATTTTCTCCTTGTCCTTGGTAGTGATTGGTAAAGGTCCTTTTCCATTTTTCTTTTAAAGGTAATAACTGAATGAATAGATAATGATTTCTTGTTCTTCAGAAATGATTGCCTTCTATAACTCATTTCTTCTTCTGATTATTATCTATTCGAGATTCTGTACCTACTGCCATAAAAGTTTGTTCTTAACAATTTCAAGGGTTTGTGTATCTCCTTGTTATAGAAATATAACTAGACCATGAATTATTTATTTGTAAATTTTACTATATATTCTGTTGAATGTAAGCATTTCAATTATGTTCTCCTACATGCACTTCTATGCAATTTTCTTCTTTAATTAATTCTATCACTGAATTAGTATTTATTTATATTCAACCAGAATTTCCTAAATATAGATTTGAATTACTTATGTGTTAAAAGACTTTAATGATGCAACTCTGATCCTGGAAAGTCTTGCCACCCAGCCACGAGTCTGGCAACTACGTTTAGACTCTCCCCGAGCATTTCCTTCTCGTCATAGTTGAAATGAGTCTAGCTACAATTGGGTACCTTAGGCCTCAGCAGCTTCAAGTCCTATACATTGCAGACTATCATTGAGTATTTTTCCCACTGGTCTATTTCACCTTACTCAAGGATGTACCATTGTTTGGACTCCTTCCCCATCTATATTCCCCGATGAGCAAATGAGTTTTGTTAAAATACCTAACTCCTAATTATCCATTAATTACTTAACAGAGTATATCCTAGCTTTCAAACCTGAGTCATTTATCATTTGAACAACATAAAGTAAGAAAATTAATACAGTAAAAGGTAAAATAAAACTTAGTAACCACAATAATTGTGTATGCAACCTGAGGTGTTACCATTATAGCCTGCCAATTTCATTACATAAAAATACCCATGTGACCCAATATTCACATTTCACATTCTATTTCACATTCTATTCTATATAGGCATAGGGGCGTATGGCAACCACTCCCGAAATAAACTTGAAATACAGATCAGTCCTTGTGAACCATGCATACACTTGTAAAACCTTCTCAAAACTACAAAACAAACCATGCATATACCTGGAAAATTACATTCACCAATAATATTTTTAACGAACCATGATTATACGTGGAAAATAGCTTCCAAAATTCTAATTCAAACCATGCATATACTTGTAAAATTTAATTCGAGTCATAATGGGTTTAATCACTCTGCATGTGTAACTCTCAACAAAGGATTTCCATTCACACATGTTTTCAGGATCCATACTTTTTAATCAAATACCTAGAGCTCCCTCGTAATCTACATCCCACGTCCACCACATGCCTCGGTCTCTTCGATTCCTCATCTTTAACACAACGAACGATAAGTATAAAACATTGTCGTATAATAGCAATCAAATGTCGCTCCGAACCACCCAATTCTGGGATATGCATATTACAAAACTGATCCACTTAAAAGTAAATTGTGACCAACTCGCAAGTAGTTGTTTAAGGAGTCGAACAGCCAAACTCACTAGCAGACAAATCGATCAACCAACAACCTTAAATAACAAACAGTCTGAACGAACACTCAGGAAAAGTCCATCAAGAAAACATTCTTATGTTAATTGCAAAATTCTTGAATATTTCAAAATCACATGCCAGTTGACTTCTTTTTATATGGTCAGGTTAGTATATATAATATTATATTGATTAGAGATTCCAAAATATTATGAAATTAAACAAGTCTGCGCGAACACTCAGGAAAAGTCCATCAAGAAAATATTCTTATGTTAATTGCAAAATTCATGAATATTTGCCAACATTAATATTAAAGTAATTGAATATTCTTAGTTTAATTACCAAAATTTAGAATATTTCAAAATCACATGTGAGTTAACTTCTTTTTATATGGTCAGGTTAGTATATATAATATTATATTAATTAGAGATTTCAAAATATTATAAAATTAAACAAAGGTGAAACAATATTTTCAGAAATTTCAAAATATTTTGAAATTAAACAAAGTGAAAGAATTTACTTCTATTAATAATATTTTTAAAATCCAAAATATTTTTAAAATCTATCGTTCACTTAAATTCAACACAATCAACTGGATATAGAACTCACAATCTCATTGTCACTCAAGAGAAATACATCTATCAAACTACTTAAAATTGGAATGGCTATTTCTAACTATTAAAAAGGTCCATAAATTATTTATCAATATAAATATCATATCTATGTATAAGGTTGTAGATCTATTATGAATAATGTAATAAATAAATAACAATATATTAATTTAAATCTCAAATCTGAGAAAATAATATAAAAAAATTTGGCAAAACGAAAAAAACAATAGTTTTACATAAAACCTCGGATAAAAACCTATAACTTTCCTATTTTTATTAAATAAAGATTTACAACCATTCACTCTGCTTCTTACCTTCTCACCCCAATACTTCATATCTAACCACAACAATATTATTAACGCAATATTATTATGAAAACCATAAATCCAAAACCACAAACCAACCTTACTCCAAAACCACGGCTGTATACTTCTTTCGAGAAATCAAAATATTACGCTATGCTTTTACTTTATTTATTTGGTCTCACACTCAAACGATAACCAGAAATAGCCGCAAGTTTGACAGTCTGCTCGCTCAATCTGACAGTGGCAGCTTTGTGATCGAGAAGATTGTCGGGCGGAGAAAGGACGTCGTAGAAGCCGACGTGCAAGTGCTCCCCAAGACAACACGACACAGCAGACGAAGGCTGATACCCTCATGTCTATTTACAATGTTGGCTTACCATGTGAATGGCTCCATTATTTGTTCTTAGACTGACTCACCAACATCAATATCCAATCTTTCATATTCAGCGAATAGTTAAATAAATTGTTCTCTACTAACTCCACCACATTTCATATTCAAAACAGCTGCCTCCAACATCATATTACTGTTTTCAAGATTTTTTGTGATCTGCGATTTCTGCTGAACGTTCTCCGCCACTATCGAAAGGTCATCATCAACATTATTTTTGTATTATCCTATGATAGCGAAATGGGTGGTGCTTGTAGCAGACACAAGGACAAGTAAAATCTAAATTACATATTCCCTTAACATAATTATCTCACTTATCTCACTCTACCTCGGAAAGCAAAGAAGAAATCCTTAACTCCATCACGCAATTCATTCAGAGCAACTCCACAAAGCATTTTTAAATGTGAACTGCTACCCTCCCTTCACACACAGATATGCGACTCTCACATCTTTCAATCGGAAAGCAAAGACAAACCCTCTTCTTCCTCACACGAGTCAAGGTAGTGAGGTCTTTTGTTGGCAAGTAATCCAAATCTGAAATTTGAGATTTGGAATTTTCTAGAAGTATTCGTACACACATACAATATGTTTGGGACATCTATGTAGTCACGTCCTAGGAAATTTATAAAGTTTCATATTCTATATTCTAATTCAAAAAATACTATCATAGAAAAGATGCAGATGTGACTTATTGTCGTTAGTGTATTTTTACCTCATTTGTTCAATTTATGTACCATTTTAAATTAAATTTAGCACATTTGTGTACCTCTATCTGCTAATGGAGGAGTATCGGTGCCCGGTCTTCGGAGTAGACACGCTTTTACGAGACAAAAACTCCTCTCCTTATCAGTGGAGCCCCCTGTCGAATCCTTACACTAGAAAACGCAAGCCCCTCCGAGACCTTCCTTACCTTCATACTTCAGGTAAGCCATCCTTCCTTTATATATACTTGCCTGCAGTTACCTTGCCTGAGCAACCAGGAACCTTAGCACAAAATCGACGAAAGATTACCTCACCCTCCCTCACCCATGAATGAGTTTCGCGTTCAAATTCTTCTCATTGGCTCATAAATGTTCTTGTAGTCTTGATATTTATGGGGTTAACTCTTTAATCGTACATAATTACATATTCATTCATCTTTAAAGTCCATGCATATTAAATGAGAGTGTAACTTAATTTTAAAATATTTTGAAAATTCGAAATTTGATTTATATGAATTAATTCAAATAATTAAATTAATTAATTTTTAAAATATTTTTGTAATATTTTAAAATTTATAATTAATTTTAATAAAAAAATAAAATCATCATCTATTATTATAGGTTTGAAAATACATTTATATATGTTTTAATTTGAATATTAAATAAAATATATATTTATTTTGTTTTTTTATGTTAACCTTTAAAATTATATTTTGCATTTTATATTTTATATTTACATATTTTTTAAATTTAATTCTAATCAAAGTATACTGTAATAGTTGTTCACAGTTAATTACTTCTGATTTAAATAACCGAGTTATTTATAATTGCTAATAATGCATGATAACAAAACTTTACATTATGATAAGTAGATGAAAATTAAATAATACAAAGATATGATGTGTGGAAGGTTCCGGTTGTGAACCAAGAATAGTTAATAAAAGGAAATTAAATCTTGAATTCTTGGACTGCTAGAATCACTTATTAATCTTTCTTCTTTTCCTAGAGGGGGACCAAAGATTCGAGACCTCAGTGGAAAATATCCAAGGGTAGGTAATATGTGGAAAGGAAAATTCAACTTGTCACAGGAAAACACTGGTGACAAAGCAGAATGTTGTTGGATGTAAGTATTCTTTAGTTGAACCTAGAGTAGAATGTTGCTGGATGGAAGTATTTTTGAGTTGAACCTAGAGTCAGTGGAATACTTAGATTGATTCATGAGAGTACGATATTGGACGGGACTGGAGTACTCTTGAGGCCAAGTACATGCTACATCAAAAATTGGAATTTGAGATTCCAAATTGTCAGGTGTGGAAAAGGCTGGACGCAATTGCCAGTCTCAAGGTTGGGTGGTGAGACTTTCCTGATAATTATTATAACCTATTCGAACATGTAAGTAAATTTGCTAGTATTTTGAAAGCTATTTACTCTCTTTTCTCCTATACTAGAAGAAAAAGAGGCTTTATGTGTTTCTTTTTTGTATGTAAAAATAAAATAGTTTTAACATTATTTTCAAGAAGAGAGGGTTTTGTGTTTTTTTTTAATAAATAGGGAATAAAAATTGATGTATTTGACCTATGAAGTGGTGTTTCCTTTAAAGGGGTATCATGATTGGACTCCTATATAATATAACTTTAATAGAAATTTCTGGGTGAAATCAATTTAAGCTGTGAGGGTTGAAACAGTAAAAAATGTTGTAGGACTTAAAACGGACAAGTGGGATTCCAGTTAAGCTTATGGGACTTGCTAAGAAGCATTCCGAACCCAACATAACTGTTAGAAAACACCCCTTGGTAGTGAACTGGTCCTAGTTAATCTAGGTTGAGTTACTGTCAGGTGTGCACCCGATACCCAATATCACTAGGGTAACCTAATAGATAAGGGATCGATTGTGTTTCTTCCTTTCAAAATAATAATAATAAACTAGTTTCTAATTCAAAACCCTGTAAATTATGAGAGATTATGTAAATTTACTATGCAACTAACTAAAATTTGAATGATGTAACTTTCTTTAAAAAAAAATAACCCAATTCTTATCATCAAAGAAATAGTGATAACCATTCTTTAAAATTGAAAAAACTTATGCATGATGAAGGAATGCCATTAGTAAAATTACAAGGATGTGATTCTATTTTTAATTTCTTAAGAGACTATGTTATATTCATTTTTTGTAAATTATATGATAGATGTTGTAATATATAGTAGAAAACTCTAAAAAGTGAATTATGGTAAACAAAACAGACTAAGAAATATTGGTGTGAAGGGTTAGGTTAGTTCGACCCCAAGCATAGCTTGAGGGACCTAACAACCCTTTTGCCCAACATTAACAGACAATAGAGTCGACACTTAAATCTTGCCACATTCATTACCAAACATCAAAATTTATACACATTTCCAGCTACAGATGAACAATAATTGTGCCGAATGATATTTATTATCTGCTAATATTAGCTGACTATGTTGACTGTTAAACAGTGATTGGCGCCATCTAAATAGTGAGCGATGCCATTCATGATTAGTATCCTAACACCTCCCCTTAATCACGACCTACATGTTAACTTACTTGTTGGTCTAAGTCTCAGCTAGGCTTACAACATAATTTGGATTTTCTACAATGCACAACTTGCTTCTACACATTTCAAATTTAGCCTTCCAAGTGGCTTGGTAAATATGTCAACCACATTTTCATTTCTATTACAATATGATAAGTCAATTTCTTTTGATTGCATTTTTTCTCTTACAAAATGATGTTGTGTGTCAATGAGTTTTGTCCTTGAATGATATATAGGATTGTTTGCCAATTTGATAGCCTTTGATTGTCATATCTGATTATTGTAGGTGCTTGTTGTGTTTCTCCAACATCTTCAAGTATCCTTCTAAGCCATATTGCTTCACAGGTAGCACTGCATAAAGTTTTATACCCAGCTTCGATGGATGACAAGGAAACAATTTGTTGTTTCTTACTGCTCCATGATATTGGTCCCGAATCAATATTGAACACGTACCTAGTAATAGATTTCCTGTCATCTAGATTTCCAGCCCAGTCAGAATCAGAATAATCTGCCAACTCAACATCAAATTAATCAGTATACATAATACCAAAATTAAGTGTTCCTTTCAGATATCGAAGGACCTTCTTTGCTTCTTTCCAGTGGCTTTCACAAGGCTTATCAATGAATTGACTATGTATACTGACAGAATATGCTATATCCGGCCTGGTAGTGGTGAGATAGTTCAGACTTCCTTATTCTCAAATGAAGTGATACCTCGTATCAATATGCTTACTTTTCTTATGGAAAACATTATTTCTTGATAATATATTACCATATTTGTTGTCACATAAAATTTGAGTTGGTTCTGTTTGTTCAGGCCATAACTCAATCAAAATTCTTCTCATCCACACAATGTGAAATATTTCTTTTTTCACTGCAACATACTTTGCCTCAACAGATGATACATTCAAAATGGATTACTCATTTGATCCCCATGTTACTGCACCTGGTCTAAAATTGAACACATGCCCAAATGTTCTCTTCCTATCATCAATATTTCCTTCAAAATCAAAATCTATATATCCAATTAGTTTAAACTCCAAATATGATGCATACATGATACGATAATTTCTTCTTCCACCATAATATCTTAAAATCCTTTTTCCAACTAACCAATGGGTACTCTTGTGAGACTCCATGAATCTCGAAATTAAACTCACATAAAACATAATATCAGACTTCTTTGCAGTGAAATACATAAGACTTCCAACCAATTTCCTATACAATAGTGGATCAACAATTGAACGTTGATCATTCTTATTGAGTTTTGTACAAATTGCAATTGGGATTACAACTGGCTTACAATTTTCCATTTTAAACCTTTTCAATATATCCTTTACTTAATTAGATTAACAAATGAAAATACCATCTCCAGATTGAGTTACTTCAATACCAAGGAAATATTTCATTAGGCCTAAATTAGTCATCTCAACTTCTATTTTCATGCTGTTTTAAATTCATCTATTGAAAAATATCCAGGGAAGATCAAATCATCAACATAGAGGCACATAATCAAATTTAACCTTCCTATTTTACCTTTGTATACAGAGTTGGCTCACTTTGACTCTTGATGAATCCATTATTATTCAAATATTCATCAATTCTACTACTCCATACTTGGGGTGTTCGTTTCAATTGATATAATGATTTCTTTAATTTGTAAACTTTATCATCTTTTCCATCAATTTCATATCCTTGAGGTTGTTTCACATAAACCTCTTTTTCTAGAAAACCACTCAAGAATGAAAACTTAGCATCCACCTGAAATATCTTCCACTTATTTTTTGCAACAATAGCTAATTCAATCCTCACTATATCAAGTTTGGCTACAAGTGCAAAAGTTTCATTATAATCAATACTAGGTTGCTAACTGGACCCTTGAGCTACAAATCTTGGTTTATGTTTTCCAATTTCACCTTTAGCATTAATTTTATTTTTGAAAATCCATTAAACACCTATAGTATTTTTACCTTCTAGAAAATATACAATCTCCCAAGTATTATTTATTTCTATAGCATAAATTTCTTCATCCATAGATTTTATCCAAACTTATCCTTTAATAGTTTCTTCAAAATTTACAAGATCATTTACAATTAATGTAAAATTTGAAACTTGATCTATTTCTTCATTCTACTCATACAATTATTTTAAACATATAGTATTATGACCTTTAATTATTTTCCTTAATGTGGCTAACGTAGGATTAGATTCATTACTCATCTTTAATCATGTGGTTTTTTTTGCCACCATAACTTGATGGTTTACGATGTTCTTGAGTTCTCAGTGTTTTGAGATGTAATGAGCTGATTCTTAGTGATTTGTTTGTTGAAGTGCTTGAAGTAGGTGTATATGGAATCGAATATCCACCTTGTACTTTTTTCTCATCTTCATCATCATCTCCATGAGATAATACAACTCCCTCTACAACAAATTTATCTATGCTTCCATCCCAAGCTTCTTCTTGCATGAATTCAACATATCCACTGATAAGATACTTCTTGGTGATGGGATTATAGAGTCTATATGATTTTAACTCCTTACTATATCCAATGAATATAGATTTCTCACTTCTTTCATCTAACTTCTTTCTGAATCCATTAGGTACATGTGCATAATCAAAGCATCCAAAAATTCTTAAATGAGATATATTACAACTCTTACCACTCCAAGATTCTTCTTGAACTAATTCCTTCATGCTCTTAGTCATACTTCAGTTAAGAATATAAATAGCACAAGCTACTACTTCTCCCCTAGTATTCATTTGCTAGATGTTTTTCCTTCAGCATACTTCGAGCCATATTCATAGTAGTTTGATTTTTTCTTTCATCTATTCCATTTTGTTGAGTATAACATGCAGTAAATTATCTCTTGATTCCATTAAATTGACAGAATTCAATGAAATCATTTATCATATATTCATTATCTCTATCTCATCTAAAAATTTTAATATTCTTTCAACTTTCCTTTTCAACAATATCTTTAACTCCTTTAGGTATATAAAATGCTTCAAATTTATATTTCAAAAGATAAACCCATGTTTTTGAATTGTAGTCATCAATAAAAGTTAAAAATTAAACATTACCATCCAATGAAGGCATTTGCATTTGTCCACACAAATTTGTGTGTGCAATCTCTAGTGGAGATCTCAACCTACACAAAACTCTAGATGCATTTTTTTTTTATGTTTTACAAGTATACAACTTTCACATGAGCTTGTGGGTTGTTGAATATTAGGTAACCATTTCACCATCTATTTCTTTTGTGGAAAATCTAGTCCAGCAAAATATAAATGACCGTACCTTAAATGTCATCACCACGATTATTGTCCAATGCTCAACAAGTTGCATTTTAAGCTAGGTGCTTAATACACATCATTAATAATTATTCTTTCACCATTTCTAATATAAACAACAATCACACCTTTACCTTTAACATATACCTTATTATTGCTACCCAATTCGACTTCAGAGTGAATACTAGTGTTTATACTACCAAACAGATATATGTTTCAAGTCATGTGATTACTACAATCACTCTCCAAAAACCAAATATCATTCCAACATTCTTGAGTCACGTTACAAGTCAAAAACACTAGCTTCTGATTATCTTCAGACTCTTCTGAGATGTGCGCAAATTACTTACTAGAATTTGTTTGCCTCTTCAAACACTTGTTAGAACAATGGCCATATATTTTGCAATAATAGCATAGAACATTTGACATATCATACCTTTTATTTCCTTGATTTCAAGTTCTATTGTTACTCCCCCGGGTGCCGCTATAATTTCTCCTCATTCTCAAAATTATATTGCAAATGTATTTGATCATCTACTCTATCGCCTCTTCCTCAATTACTCGACCTTCTTCTGCCTCTTCATATATTAAATTATAGATTATTTTTTAAGGTATTATCCAATGTACTATTATCATATCTTGACATCTTGGATTCATGTGAAATCAATGAACTAGTCAACTCATGAACTTTCATTTGTTAGCCTTTCTCATAAAACAATAATAAATCCAAAAATAAATAAATTAATTAAATATTCCAAGTTAGGAATTTGTGCCTAACTCTTGGGTTGTTCCTCTAAGATAGGAGTTAGTTTAGGTAACTCCTATATTGGTGTGTGTCTGGTGAGAAATTATCTCAACCAAAAGTGTCTAAGATAGCACGCACTATCTTGAGAACACTATCTCTCATCTATTTATTTGTAACACTATATTCAATTTTTTTAATGAATGAGAATGAGAGATAATACCTGAGGCGGAAGCCTTTTTCTGCCAATATTTTGTGTATGTGTGCTTTATCTATTTGTCTGAGTTAATTTCTATTTTCAATATGTGGTATCAGAGCCATGGTGGAGAGACTATAAATCTGTACAACAAAGGAAAGTGAGCATATCGGAACTGTAGAGTTTATATATTAATCTATATTCTTCCTCAAAGAAAAGGGGCATCGTTGATCAAGACAGGGACAAAAATTCAAGAACTTGTTATCCGAAAGCCTGCGGAACAAGAGAGGAAGCAGAGAACAGGATCTGACGAGAAGAGTCTGTCAAAGTTGCAGAAATTTGACGGACGAGTCCCTCGACGCGCTCTCAAACTGTAAGTTTCTCAAAGAACTAACATTAAAGGGAATTTTTCTGTTTACGCCCTCCGGGCTCGCCAGAGTTGGTGAAAATTGTCTGGGTCTGGTTGCAGTCGGTTGCGAATTCGAAACCCATTTTCCTGATGCCGCTCCTCATATTGATTTTCTAGCTTCTAATATTTCATATGAGAATTTTGCCAACTCATCACTGCATCTGTTCAAATTCCGGCTCTTCATGGCCCAGGTCTACTTGATCATTATATTCCAACAGATGTGCATTTTGCAGGTGCTTGTATTGCAATGTCTGTCTATTTATTTGTGTTGGATGTGCAGTGAAAACAATTTCAATCTCTTGTTCACAAACAACAGTGCGACAACTATAAATCTACACAATTGATGTTTTGCTTGCAACTTTACATTCCCTCTTGCACTGTATCCACTAATCCACTTGTAGATGCAACTATAAGTACCGTGCCATATCGCATGGTGTATCACTGGATGAGACCGCAAGGCTCAAATCTGCTAGGAACCAACATGAAATCCAGAACCTGCTCGAGATTTACACATTCTTAATCCTGTGCTTTCCTGTCCTTCTACAATTCTCGGGCGAGAGCGCGCCATTGTCATAAATATAGAGCATATAAAGGCCATTATTACTTCAGATAAAGTGTTGTTGAATTCAAAGGATCCTGTCATCGCTCCTTTCGCAGTTTACCTTTTAGCATCGGTTGCCTGTCGGTTGTTGCATGTTGTTGCAATGGGAAAGTGGAACCAGAGATCCTGATATGGAAACAACCAACAACGCTAATTTAATAGCACATCCATTTCCCAGAGAATCAGAATCAAACGCATGTGAATGGTAGAGGTCTTCCGGAGATTTTTTTTCTCAACTGTGCCATTGTTGTAGTTGGAGTATTTGGTATGAATATTCATTTCTAGGAATAGGTGATCGAGGTGCTGGGCAATGCAAATAAGTCGCATTCTTTTTCAGAGAGGAGGCCGAGTCAAGTCGAGGCGCAAGCCAACCGTGCGGAAGAGCCATCGTATAGCCACCGTGGCAGAGCTTTCACCGTAAAACTCTACAGCGTGGAATACTTACCTGCGTGGAAGTCAAAGGCAAAAAATTGCATATGTCGTTTTGTTTTCTAGGCTTGAAGTTTACGGTTTGAAGATTTAAGTGGCACATTTTTATATTAGAATATGCTTGAAAGAAAAAAGGTATAAACGAATGGTTTGAAGATTTAAGTGGGCACATTTTTAGAATATATTAGTTTATGCTTTAAAAAAAAGGTGTAAACGAATATTTTAAAAATAGTGTAAAAAAAATATATTATGGAAAGTTTTAAAAGGGTGGTATGTAAAAGTTCTTTAATATATTTTGGGGAGATGAGTTTTTTAATGTAATTTTTTTTTTTGGAGTGATAAGTGAATGGTGAGCATTTTGAAGTGATGGTGTGGAGTGATAAGGTGATTTTTTTTTTGTAATTTTAGAGTGATAAGTGTTTGGAGAGATAAGTGAATATTTTATTTCTAGAAGGTTGAGTCAGTGTTTTGAAGACATTTTTCTTTCAAAAGTTCTAGAACTCTGATTCCATGAAGATGTTGTGAAGCTGAGCGATTATGTACTCCAAAGTTTAATAAAGATATCATTTTTGTGGTGATTGTGTCCTAGATCCACCCGAAATTGAATAAGGGGATCTTAGGTACACGAAGAGTGTGTTGATGATGGTGCATGCTTCATGTTTTTTGCTTATGATTTGTGTCTAGTTTTGACACATAAATGATCTCATTTCATGCACACATAAAATACAATGCCAGCAAGCACAACACCTATAAAGAAATAGTTTCAAGGAAGGATAATTAAGCTCAACACATGCATTTGCGTCACTACAAAAAATAATCAAAGTTTTCAACATTGGCATTCTACCTCAAAAAACAATTTAACTCAATACAATCAAGTTCATGAATCTGCAGACTCCAGCATTTCAAAGCAATGTCTACATCACTACAATCAGGTTAATGAATCTGTAAACTTCAACGTTTCAAAGCACAGTCTACATCAACATTATTGAACTTGTAATCAAACTCAAATTACATTGAATTGTAAGGGTGCATTCTCGGTTGAAACCGACACCCAAGCCTTGAATTGAGTCAAATTGAATTCATTGTAGTGAGTCATTAAAATCATTAAGCGTTTTTTGGGTGCATTTTCGACAGTGTTCGACACCCTTCCTTTAAGCAGAATCATGTGAATGAATGAATTTTAACTCTAACGCAAACAAGCAACAAGTTCACATCTCTTGCAAGCGAGCGTGAGTATTCATTCAAGAAATTTGCGTCAAAATACTACAAAGTTCAAACCTTCAAGCGAGCCAGAGTGAAGTTCATTACAGCAACGATCAAAGCAACTAAGCAAGTTCCACTCTATCACCAATCAAGCAAGTTGAGATCGACATCAAGCGAGCGTGAAGTCATCAAGTAAGGCAAGTGAGCATTCATACAAACGCGATCGTCATCACGAGAGCGTGAATTCCAGAGTCTAAGTAAGAAAGTTCTACAACTCTAGCAAGTTTTCCTAGCAAGTGCAATAAGCAAAAAATCAAGTGAGCGTGCCATTCAAGTCCCATAGCAAGCGAGCCTGTCATTCAAGTAAAAAAATCAAGTGAAACAGTTCAAAGCACGACATCTATGACAAGAGATTCTGACTTCAAGTGAGCAAGTTCAGATGGCGCAACACATTCAGTGGTTAAACATTCTTCACAGTTTGATCATCTCCAATGATGAAGACATGGTGCACATCAGCAAAGAAACTCTTGCTGATCTTTCACATCATCTACAACAAACACATGAAACCATTGAGTTCCTTCAACTAGAGTCACAACTACAAAGAGATGAGCTACAACAAAAGAGTGCTTCTTCCAAGTCATTCAACCATACAGATGAAGATAAAGATGTTGATTCCAAATCATTCATCCCAACAACTTCAAGTGTCGAAGTTGTTCCAGTTCAAATTTCTTCCAAACCCATCATCAAGCCCTGGGAAGAAATTCAAAATAACAAGAATCAACGAGGCTTAGGATATGTCTCTGATGACAGCAACTTACATATCCCAGATTATTCCAAGCCAATTAAGTTTGTGAGTGCATGATTTCTTGAACAACTCACCTCAGTAGGTTCTGAGAAGGTTTCAGACAAACAAAATTGCATGCAACCTGAAGTTGATTTCCACCTGAAATGTTCTCATTGTCAAAGAACCGGTCATATGAAAGATCAGTGTTTTGATCTCCATCCTTGTTTCCATTGTGGCAAGCCCAATCATTCCTCAGAAAAATGTAGCAACCAACAAAAATTAGCCAGATTGAAGATACATTATGAATGGATTGATCCTTGGGAATGATCATCCATAGTCAAACGGTTATCTCAGTTCTACAACCGACTACAATCACACATAGTGCAGCCAGCAGTGAACCGATGATGGTACTCTCATGCAGTTGAATGAGGGAGTACGACAGTGAAACTCTCCTACACCTAAAGGGGGGAGTTCAAATATATTTTGGAGAAGATTGTCTCTCCTTTCAGCTGACAAAGGGGGGAAAATGTCAAAGAAATTGACAAGTGGTTGTTAAACTGAAAGTCTCGACAACATCAGCGAAGTAGCCAGTGCGCATCTTCATCAGCCAGTGGGCATTTTTCATCAGCAAATACGCCATTGGGCGTTCATCAAATTGTGTCAGTGGACACCGGATGCTGTTTTCAGACAAAGGCCAGTTGGATCCTTTTGCGACTTGGCACGTGATGAAGTTGTCAAGCAACATTCAGAGATGAATCAGGCATGCAACTGATTCATGTTCTCTTCAGATTTGAGTTTTTTCCAGCATCCAGTTTTCGCGGTTTTTTCCAGGCAACGTTTTTGAGGATCAACATGAGAACTTGGAAGATGGTTCCTTATTCTTTTTTTGGATTTACCATTGAAGGGGGGAATGTTAGCCTTTCTCATAAAACAATAATAAATCCAAAAATAAATAAATTAATTAAATATTCCAAGTTAGGAATTTGTGCCTAACTCTTGGGTTGTTCCTCTAAGATAGGAGTTAGTTTAGGTAACTCCTATATTGGTGTGTGTCTGGTGAGAAATTATCTCAACCAAAGGAGAAATTATCTCAACCAAAAGTGTCTAAGATAGCATGCACTATCTTGAGAACACTATCTCTCATCTATTTATTTGTAACACTATATTCAATTTTTTTTAATGAATGAGAATGAGAGAGAATACCTGAGGTGGAAGCCTTTTTCCTCCAATATTTTGTGTATGTGTGCTTTATCTATTTGTCTGAGTTAATTTCTATTTTCAATATCATTTGACTTGTGTTCTTAAATTCTTCTATGGATACAAGCACAGCTTCAAATATCTTTTGAAAAATTCAAAAAAATTCTTGATCACTCTCTTATTTTATAGGCCTTCACCATACTATCACAATTGATTAAGAATACTCATGACTTGAGTCATAAAACCATCCACAATTTCACTATCTTTCATTTTTAGATTCTCAAAATCTCTTCTCAAGTTCTACAACTTGAAACTCTTCACTTTGGATACACCTTGATAACAAAAATAAAGAGTGTCCTACGCCTTCTTCTAAGACTTTAAACTTGATACCTTTGAAAATATCACATCATCTAAGCCTTGTTGAATAAGGCCAAGAGATTTGTTATCCTTCCTTTTATTCTCCCTCAATAATTCTTGCTCAACATTGGTAAGAGCCATCTCTAGTGCATGATCAACCAACTCTAGATAGCCATCAGTAATGAATCCCTAGAGATCATGAGAATGCAACAATTTTCTCATTCAATTAGACGAGGAACCATCATTTTTTTCATTCAAACCAGTGATTGAATAACATTGGTATTTGTTACCATCTCTCACAGATAACTAAAATCTTCAAAGGAGAGTTAAAATAACTTTTACACTTTATATATTCCTTCTCCTACATACACTAGACCCCTTAACTTCCACAGAGAAAATTTTGCAGCAATATTTCTTTAACTCTAAATTACACACTATCCTTAACCGGAAAAGTCGAAACATACTTATAACCTACAACACTAAAATACATACACGTTTCAGTCCAGCAATTTGATAAGCCAACAACGTCTCACAACTTGGTGATGATTCTTGCAACATTAAATAAATCCAAAAACTTAGGGTTCACAAGTTTCTATGTCCAATTAAAACATGAAGATGGGAAGTCGATGCTTAACACAAACATATAGCTGCATAAAAATCTTTAAGTTGACTTAACTTTAATGGTCAACCCACTATAGCTCCATGGCACTCAACAATTCTTCAACAAAATTTAATGCAATCCAATCACATGCACTCTGCACAACAACTATTTTCTTTCTCACATAACAACGACTTCTCAAATTCTCTTAGCCTCAGCTCTGATACCAATTGAAAGAAACTGATCACAAGAACAATATAATAAACAACGATTATAACTGCTAAATTACGCATAAATATGAAAGTTGAGAGTGAGATATCTGCCTCTCACTGAGCATCTCTATTTATGCAAAGACATGGGTAGGTTTCATCAATTAAAATATTTATTCTAGCAAGAGGTGTTTCCCCTTCATATCTTTGCCTCTCACTGAGCATCTCTATTTATGCAAAAACATGGGCAGGTTTCATCAATTAAAATATTTATTCTGGAAAGAGGTGTTTCCCCTTCACATTTGAATAAGATAAGGTGGTGTTGTTCTTTTGAATTTTCTCAATCTGAGTTGATGTGCGGTGAGGCGGTGGAAAACAGTGGAGAAGTTGGAAGAAAATGCAATGGTGAAATAATTATCATCGATAAAAACACCAACTCAATGAAATAAAATAACCGCCAAGATTTTTCTAGAATTTGGAAACCTAAATTAACATCAATTTACATAATTTTACAAAAAATTATATTGGGGAAATGTATTTCCCTTTAAAGGTTTCATGACAACCTTGGGGCCTAATAAAAATGTTGACTAGGGTTGATGCTCCTGCATCAGACTCCCTAGGTTGAAAATTCGCATGACCTCCTAGTCATCTACTTGATTGTCGAATCCTCGAGGATCTCATATTTTGTGGTTTTTTTTATCATTCATTGTTCCATGTTGTTGTCTTTCTCCTCCAGGATCCCATATTTTGTCTTGATACTACCTCCCACGTGGCTTTACGATGTTTTCTTTCTAATTCATCGCTTCCTCCTCTTCACTGAACCATTTCTTGGGTGGTTGCTTCATTAGCATCCAATAATTTTTAGCAATGGCCAACTTATTCTCTCACTAGGTCAAAATACAAACACTAATTAGTTGCAATAGTAACCTCAAAAGCTCCATGGATTTAATTGTCACTTCTTTACCACAATAGTCTTGCTGCTCCCATTCTCTATTTTTAAGTCCCCCCATAACTTATTCATGAATGATGTACTCCCAATGTTTTCACAAGAAATGAAATTAATATGATAACCCTCAACAAAATATGCAATTATATTATTTGTAGGCTTGTGGTTATTTCCCTATATCATAATTTTGCTGAAAATGAAATTTCATTCTCATGCTCTTCCTTTCTTCCTTCTTCTAACAACATTTCATATTCTTTTATTGCATTCTTATCAGTCATTACATCCATAGTTAATAAAAATTTCTAGAATAGCTAGGAGCTTTACACCATCTAGTTTATCTAAGCGTCTCTTGTTCTTGAAATAAAACCTCATCATTAGGAGACATTCTTAGACATTCTTTGGCTTATTTTATTTTCCATTGAATAGCTAGGAGCTTTAGGCCTTCTAGTTTATTTAAGCTTCTCTTCTTCTTGAAATAAAACCTCATCATTAGGAGACATTCTTTGGCTTATTTGTAGGCTTGTGGATATTTCCCTAAACCATACCTTTGCTGAAAATGAAACTTCATTCTCATGCTTCTTCTTTGTTCCTTCTTCTAACAACAATTCATATTCTTTTATTGCATTCTTAGCAGCCATTAAATCCATAATTACTAATAATTACCAGAATAGCTAGGAGCTTTAGGCCCTCTAGTTTATTTAAGCTTCTCTTGTTCTTGAAATAAAACCTAATCATTAGGAGACATTCTTTGGCTTATCTCATTTGAAACCACATAATTGAATGGAAGAACAAACAATTTCACTATTTTAAATGTAGGTTCCTTCTCTTCATTGAATTTTATCAACGTTGTCTTTACTTTCTACATTTTATCTCCTTGAACCTTCCGGTGGCTTTCTGTTGTGCAGTGTTCCTCAAATCTTGGATTGTTCAACTGGTCTTTATGAATAACATCATAGTGGAATGTCATCCCTTCTCTTTTATGATATTGTCCCCATTTGATGCAGGAGCATCCGACTAGGGAGGTGATAGCTCAACAAGCTATTTTGATTAAGTTCACTTTTAGTTAGTTTTATTTTTATTTTTAAATGAAGGCTGATACACCCAATGTTTTTACTTATAAACTGAACAGTAGTTAGAATAGGATTTGTTTAAAATAAGTTAGAATGAACTGAATGAAACTAGAAAATAAATATAATGTAACTGAGGGTGGTTCCTCAACAGTATTAGGCTGCCAACAAGCATAAATAAGAAACCCAAAATCAAAAGTGTGGTTGCTGCCATCTAGATGAAAAAAAGGAAAGAAAGCATAAATCTAAACAATTTTTTTTAATGAATTTAAAGAAAGCTTATAAGTATTCACTGTTCAAGAAACAACAAGTATAAATTACTGTGCATAGCAATTACACAACAAATTGTGTGATTAACATTCAAACTACGCACCGAGACTGAAAGGATCAAATACGACAGAGCCAAACCATCTAGGTACATTACCAAATACATACTATTTTATTTAAATTAGAAATTTACAGTACATATATATATTTATCAGGTCCACATAAGTATAGGATAGAACTTCCAGATTCTACACGCCTCAAGACACAGAGCCCTCAAAAAAATAACCAACAGTCCTTCATATAAATGAGATAGACCGAGGAGGGTTTCCACAAACCAGATAGACCAAGAATTACATAGACGAAACAACAGAAATGACAACTAACAACAGAAGGCCGAAACACATTCCCAGAATAGAAAGCAAAATTGACAGGATGGGCTCGTTGCACAGGAGGCAACCAAGTATCGATAGACCAACAAACTGAAACCCCAAGGGTTAAACAACTATTGCCCGAAACCAGAATGCAACCGCATAGCGTAGTCAAGGAAGGACCCTACCTGATTTAAGCACATCGGACCCAAATCTTCAAGGACGAGACCAAGACGTTTCATCCCCTAGAGCCAGCCCCTTGTAGCCACAACAAAGAGGAGAGGGATACCTGCAGAGTGACAAGAAGATTGTCAAAGAGGAAGCATAGCTATATAGCACACAACAACACCAGAGAAAAAACAAGGAACTTGACCCACGAAGAATACCTAAAAGGGGAGGCTAGACTGCACGACCGAGCCACGAGTTGAAACCCCAGCGTGAGTGCAACCAATGGCTGAAGTGCCATGATACCATAGCCTGCTCACCAGGAGCAAGGCCGTTAATAAAAGCTACATGAAGGTGAAACAGTGGAATTGGAACAGGGCTTTTACCTGTCAAATAAGCAGCCAAGCCATCGACGAGATTTACAGGCGGAGGGCCTGTGAAATGAGATGAAAACCCATTCAGAAAACATCACCTACAAGTTGTAAAAGAATTGTTCACAGACAGTCGAAATAAGGTATACTCAAAATGACAAACCAAACCTGAGACCTCCACGGAAAAATAGGTGTACAGTAGCAACCAGGTCCAATGAAAAAATTCATATAACTAGCAAACTATATAGGACTGAAACTAGAGGATAACCAAGAGGATAGCAGTCAACAGAGACCCATCTTCTTCTAGAGCCGAACCAGACGACCCACAAAGCAACGGAAGCATAACTCAAATGAAGAACAACGCAAATGAGCCCAAGTCAAGCCATACCATAGACACCATGTTCACAAAAAATGAGACCAACCTCGGGCCGGATACGCATTGAAGTCACCATAAATCCTCACCAAACCTCAGTGTCTACTAGTGTGAGAAGGACCAAAGACAGGCCAGCTACCACGTAAGTCTTGCCATGCAACCGTCACGGGATCACCATCATCATCATTTGCACTTTTGTTTATAGAAGCTCTTAGTGGTTCTCCTTCAACTTCACATCCTTTCATAACAGCTTTAAGTAGTTTCTTCCATTGACCCTTAGCATGGCTACAAGCCAACTCGTTCGGTTGCTATTTTGATAATCCCTATTAGTGGTTTCACAAGCCAACTTGTTTTTATATTTTATTTTAATAGTTTTTTAAAACAAAATAAATTAATGAAAATATAATGATTATATATATATATATATATATATATATATATATATATATATATATATCTATATCTATATATAAATTTGGCAAGACTACATCTTCATCATGTCCAATATATTACACCTTTCGAGGTGGGGAATTGAACCTGTTACTTCACATCAAGGTGTTCCTTAACACCGCACCCTATGGTCCTCTTTCCAAGACCACGTCGACATATAATTTTAAATTCCGTGTGGACATATAACTTTAAATTATCTTAATATATAGTAAAAAATAAATACAATTAACATTCTATTTGATTGTACGAAATATTTTAGGGTCTAATATTTGTAAATGGGATAATTTTTCATGCTTTTTCCCAACCAAAAAAATATTAAATCTCCATTTTTTGTAAAAGTGGTTTGCTCAAATTTTATAGTACAAAATTGTTTTACCTTAGTAATTACCAAAATTCTATAAATACTATAAAAAAAAAAAAAAAAAATTTACAATTTTCATATTAAAAACTACTAATATTCACCAACTTTATTTTTATATTTTAAAATAAATTTTCATTGTTAAAATTTTCTCGCTGAAAAAGTTTAAATTAAAAACAATAGACTAGTATATTCTTACACATAAACTCTAATATAATAATATTTTGAAAAATAATTATCTAATCTACGAGGGCTAATAAACCAAAAATTTCTTTATTAAAATTATATATATATATATATATATATATATATTAAAAAAAAAAAATGAATTAACATTTTCCTTTCTATAAACTCTAACATATTAAAATCTTGAAAAGTGGTTACCTAATCTACCGGTGCTAATAAACCAAAAGTTGTTATATATATAAAAATATAAATTTAAAATGTATTTTAATAGGAAGAACTGAATAAATTTTAAAATAAGCTTGTAAGATTGACGAAAATCTGTAATTTGGTTTACATCTTTTATTAACGTTTTTCCAATGAATGCCGGGAACCAAATACTTTTCATAATTTTTTAGTTTTAGCGAATCAATATAAAAAGCAGCACCTAAAACATATTTTGGCTTATATACTTTATTGACCACTTTAAAGTTTAAATTACAACTCTCAACGCAAAAATAAACACAAGTTTAGGAATTTTGGAAAACCCTCTCCGCTTCTCCCAGCCGCGGTTTATTTAAATATGGCGAATTTTATTTTAGATACTTTATTAAACCTTTTAAACCAAGACTCTCCCGTCAAAGGAACGAAAATTTTGGGTGCCATTTTACCCTACTCCACAGCAATGCAACTCCACAGCAATACACATTGAAGCACAACCAAATTTACACACTAGTATTATTAAGTAAAAATTTATAGAGTTTAGACTTCTGTGATTCATATCAAGTTTGTGAGAGATTTTTCGGCGAAAATCACATGGAATACCATTTGTCGACGCATTTCGAACCAACTAGTGTGGTTCATCCTCATGACAAGTTGAAGAAACATATCCAGCCTAGCAAGTTAAATAGTCTGAATAGAGCCTTCAACGGCTAACTTGACCAACGGCTAGTTTGACTTTAAGACCAGGGTCAAAATTATTTTATTAATTTAATTAGTCATCTCAAGGATCAATATATAAATATATAAAATTTTCTATGGGTATTAGTTCAAAAAATATTATAAAAATAATAAATTAATTAGTATTTAAACGAAAACTAGGAGCTTATAATATATGAATAAATTGAATAAATATATAAATTAATTTTATTTCAAAAGAATTATTAAAAATTATAAGTTAATTAGTTACATAAAGGGCATTATAATATCAGAATAAAATAAAGTAATATCAAAAAGATGTTAGGTTAGTTAGAAAATTATTTAAAAAGTATAAGTTGATTAGAAATTAATTGGAAAATTAGTTATGTAAAAGACCTAATAATAAATTATATGCATAAAATATAAAAATATAACTGAAAAGGGTGAATATTTAGAGGAATTATTAAAATTAAAAGAAAATTAGTACCAAAGGACCTAATAAGTTATAAGAAATAAAAAAAATAAAAATAAAAATAAAAATAAAAAGTATAAATAAATAAATAAATAATAATAATAATAATATAAATAAATAAGTAAAATAATAATAATAATAATAAAATAAAATAAAATTAATAAATAAATAAATACAAACAAAAATAAAATAAAATACAGATATATATTAAAAAAAAAAACACACCTAAGGAGGAGGGCCGAAAAACGACTAAGAAGGGAGTGCTGGGACCCAACACCTACTGATTTTCTATCCATCCTCCCTATTGAGATTGCTTGGCCTCTTTTCAATCTCAAGCGCTTCCCTAAATTTACGATGATGGAAATGTGAAACCCTAGCAATAACACTAGCCTCCTCAATACAAACATGATGATTGATTTTCTTAAGGAACTTCGCCAGAAGGTAAGTAGGACCTCCACGGAATCGAAGGAACGAATTCCAGGTGTCCATCTTCCGTATGTTGAGGGGGCCATTGATAGAATTGGAAGGATTCTCAAGAAGCATAGTATCCCTGTGACTTTTAGGCCCTTGAACACCATTCGTATGTCCCTCAGATCGGTGAAGGATCCTATCGACCCTAAGGATATGAAAGGTGTTTATATGATCCGTTGTTCCTGTGGGACCCCCTATATTGGGGAGACTGGTCGCTCCATTAATCAAAGGATTAGCGAGCATGCAGCGGACCTTAAGCATAAGAGAGCTAAGTCTTCCACCTTAGCTGAACATGCTGAGAAAACCAACCATCATGTTTGTATTGAGGAGGCTAGTTTTATTTGGTTTCGCATTTCCATCATCGTAAATTTAGGGAAGCGCTTGAGATTGAAAAGAGGCCAAGCAATCTCAATAGGGAGGATGGATGGAAAATCAGTGGGTGTTGGGTCCCAACACTCCCTTCCTAGTCTTTTTTCTGCCCTCCTCCTTAGGTGTGTTATTTTTTTTTTTTGGTAATATATATCTGTATTTTATTTTATTTTATTTTTGTTTGTATTTATTTATTTATTAATTTTATTTTATTTTATTTTATTTTAATTATTTTTTATTTATTTTTTATTTTTTTAACTTACTTATTTATTTATTTATTTATATTATTATTATTATTATTATTATTATTTATTTATTTATTTATATATAGTTTTTATTTTTATTTTTATTTTTATTTTTATTTTTTATTTTTTATTAATTTTTTATTTTTTTTAATTAATTAATTTATTATTATTATTAATTTTTTTTTTTTAATTTTAATTTTAATTTTAATTAATTTATTTATTTTTCTCTCATTTCTTATAACTTATTAGGTCTTTTGGTACTCATTTTCTTTTAATTTTAATAATTCCTCTAAATCTTCACCCTTTTCAGTTATATTTTTATATTTTATGCATATAATTTATTATTAGGTCCTTTACATAACTAATTTTCCAATTAATTTCTAATCAACTTATACTTTTTAAATAATTTTCTAACTAACCTAACATCCTTTTGATATTACTTTATTTTATTCTGATATTATAATGCCCTTTATGTAACTAATTAACTTATAATTTTTTAATAATTCTTTTGAAATAAAATTAATTTATATATTTATTCAATTTATTCATATATTATAAGGTCCTAGTATTCCTTTAAATACTAATTAACTTATTATTTTTATAATATTTTTTGAACTAATACCCATAGAAAATTTTATATATTTATATATTGATGCCTAAGATGACTAATTAAATTAATAAGATAATTTTGACCCCCGTCCTAGAGTCAAACTAGCGGTTGGTCAAGTTAGCAGTTGGAGGCTCTGCTCAGACTATTTAACTTGTTAGGCTGGATCTGTTTCTTCAACTTGTCCTGACGATGAACCACACTAGTTGGTTCGAAACACATCGACAAATGGTATTCCATGTGATTTTTGCCAAAAAATCTCTCACAAACAAATAAAAACTTATAACCATTCACTCAATTTCAATCTTCTTATCTTCTCACCCAATACTTTATGTCTAACTAAAACTATATTATTAACACGATATCATTATAAAAAGCATAAATCCAAAACCAAAATCGTAATTCCAAAACCACAAACCAACATTACTCCAAAACCACAAACCCAAAACCCAAAACCACGGCTGTATACATCATTCCAGAAATCGAAATATTACGCTATGCTTTTATTTTATTTATTTGGTCTCACACTGAAAAGGTGACCAGAAATAGCGGCAAAGTTGACAGTCTCTTCGATCAATCTGACAGTGGCCGCTCTGTGATCGAGAAGATTGTCGTGTGGAGAAAGGACGTCGTAGCAACCGACGTGCAATCGCTCCCCACGATCCTCCCCCAACTCCGCCGAGAACTGGTCGTAGAACTCCGTAGCCAGAACGCTCACTTCACCATTGGCCCCTGACATTCTGAGTACACTGAGTCGCTCCTCAGAATGCAAGTACAACACGACACATCAGACGAAGGCTGATACAACATGTCTATTTACGATGTTGGCTTACGATGTGAAAGGCTCCATTATTTGTTCTTAGTCTGAGTCATCAACATCAATATCCAATCTTTCATATTCAGCTAATAATTAAATAAATTGTTCTCTACTAACTCCGCCACATTTCATATTCAAAACAGCTGCCTCCAACATCACATTACTGTTTTCAAGATTTTTTGTGATCTGCTGTATTTCTGCTGAACGTCCTCCGCCACTATCGAATGGTCATCGTCAACATTATTTTTTATCATCCTATGCTCGTGGCAGACACAACAAGGACAAGTAAAATCTAAATTACATATTCCCTTAACATAATTATCTCACTCTACCACGGAAAGCAAATAAGAAATCCTTATCTCTCTCACGCAATTCAGAGCAACTCCACAAAGCATTTTTTAATGTGAACCTCTATCCTCCCTTCACACACACAGCTATGCGACTCTCACATCTTTCAATCGGAAAGCAAAGACAAACTCTCTTCTCCCTCACATGAGTCAATCGGAAAGCAAAGACAAACTCTCTTCTCCCTCACATGAGTCAATGTAGTGCATAGTTACCAAGTTCGTCCGTATTGGCGAAGAAAATACGTTAATTCGTCAGTTCGATTCGGTACGGCGGTTAACTCGGTTAATTCCAATTCGGTTCGGTGAAATATTTTTGTCAAATCCCCTGCGCCAGCTCGCTATCTCCTGCTTTGTCCCTTGACTTGAATGTGTTCAAACGAACATGAATACTTCACATGTTTCGTTGCACCAAAGAATGACCTGTGTTTCGTTACACGGACACCTGACTATGGCCATACCCAATGTATATGGTAAATTGATTTGGAAGTTTGATATATATCTATCCACATGGTTGATTAAATAAATATGAATTTTTGAAATTAAGGGATTTTCTAATTTTGTTTAAATATATTTTATAAATTCATAACATCGTGTTGTATGTATGTAAATTTAAAAGTATTGATTTACTCATTTTTTATTTATTTTATTAAAAAATAAAATTTACATTTATTTTATTAAATTAAAAATTTATTTTTTAATGGTTAAATTAGTGGAAATAGGTCATTGAACTTACTTTTTAATTGTTGAATAGGAATCGGCAAGGTAAACTTTTAATTCCAGCTTTGCTTTGTTGATCCATTGGAAAAATACAAGTTCTGATCTGCACAATGTTGGTGAAAACAATACAAGGGCAAAACAAGTTTGGAACTAGGCAACCTTAGTGGAAAATTGAAATAATGTAGAGAAAGGCAAAGCTAATGCTCAGATCAATTACCTTTTATAAATTTTCTTATAAGAATATATATATATTTTTTTTCCTATAAAAATAATTTTTTTTCCAATAAAAAATATCAACTTGCTTAATTCATTATGTGATTACAGAAGCTTGAATACAGAAAATACCAACTTTTTCTATTTTAACAAATTAATAATTCTTATTGGAAAAAAATAAAAAATATATATAATTTTTATAGAAAAATAAAAAAATAGTAATTTCTATATTAGAAAATTTTATAAAATGACAAATTGCAATTAAGAAAAAGATAATTCTTATCTTACAAGAAATTATAAAATAGCAAATTGGTTGCAAATCAATAACTTGTATATATTTTGGAAAAAAATCAACTTATACAACTTTTATATTTTGTTAAAATTTTGAATATAATAATTGTTATTTAAATATATATATATATATATATATATATATATAAGTACTTGTAATATGTATAGTGTCGAATTTTTTTCGTATCGTATCGAATTCGAATTCAAATCCGAATTCGAATTTGGTAACTATGATGTAGTGAAGTCATTTGTTGGCAAGTAATCCAAATCTGAAATTTGAGATTTGGAATTTTCTAGAAGTAATCGAAGTATTCGTACACACATACAATATGTTAGGGACATCTGTATAGTCACGTCCTAGGAAATTTCTAAAATTTCATATTCTAGATTCTAATTAAAAAAATAGAATAATAAAAAAAAAATGCATATGTGACCTATTGTAGTTAGTCTATTTTTACCTCATTTGGTTAATTAATGAATCATTTAAAATTAAATTCAGCTCAAAGTCTTGATATTTATGCAGGGTTAACTCTTTAATCCTACACAATTACATATTCATCCAACCTTAAAGTCCTTACATATTAAAGGAGAACGTAACTTAATTTTAAAATATTATGAAAATTGGAAATTTGATTTATATGAATTAATTCAAATAATTACTTTTTAAAATATTTAAAATTTTTTTATAATATTTTAAGATTTATAATTAAATTAATAAAAACAAATAAATAAAAAATCAGTTCGAAAATATATTTATATATGTTTTAGTTTGAATATTAATTAAAATACATATTTATTATTTTTTTTCCTTTTATGCTAAACATTTACAATTATATTTTATATTTTATATTTATATATATATTTTTAAATTGAATTTATATTGTAACAACCTCATACTATTTCGTAATTATTTTTTGCTTTGAATAACTGAGTTATTTATAATGGCTGATAAAACACGATAGGTAGATGAAACTTAAATAATATAAAGATATGATGTGTAGAAGGTCTGGGTTGTGAACCAAGAATAGTTAATAAAAAGAAATTAAATTTTAAATTCTTGGTCAATTAAAATCAGTTATTAGTCTTTCCTCTTTTCCTAGAGGGGGACCAAAGGCCCCAGGCCTCAGTGGAAGTAATGGAAGTATTCGCATACAATATGTTAGGGACATCTATGTAGTCATGTCCTAAGAAATTTCTAAAATTTCATATTCTAGATTCTTGTTCAAAAAATATAATCATAGAAAAGATGTAGATGTGACTTATTGTCGTTAGTGTATTTTTGCCTCCTTTGGTCAATTAATCAATCATTTTAAATTAAATTTAGCACAAACTCTTGATATTTATGCAGGGTTAATTCTTTTATGGTACACAATTACATATTCATCCAACTTTACAGTCCCTACATATTAGATGAGAGTATAACTTAATTTAAAGATATTTTGAAAATTGGAAATTTGATTTATATGAATTAATTCAAATAATTAAATTAATTAGTTTTTTAATATTTTAAAATTTAAAATTTAATTTAATAATAATAAAAAAAATCATTATGTTTGAAAATATATTTATATATGTTTTAATTTGATACTAATTAAAACATATATTTATTTTTGTTTTGCTTCTATAGGAGACCATAGATTTCCTAAGCTACCGGTTGGTATCAAGACACCAAGTTTTGGTTAAACCATTGGGGCGATGGAGGAGAATGTTGCATTGCAAAACATTAATAACATTAAAAAAATTGTTACTTCTAAGTACAAAGAAAAAATGTGGTGTGAGAAAGATTTAGCAGCTAAAAGAAAATTAATATATTATAAGGAGGTCATCAACCCCACCATAGAAGATCAAAAGTATCTCCTTGTTTTAACTAGATCAAAGAAAAAATTAATATAGCCAAGATTAGAACGAACTCTCATGAGCTCCATAGTGAAATGGGTCGTTGGGCAGTGCCTAAAACACCATGGATGGAAAGGATTTGCCATCTCTCTGAGAATATCAACTTCGAGGATGAAAATCACTTCCTCTTAGAGTGCACCCCGTACAACCACATTAGATCTCAGTTTCATAATCTTTGTTGCAATAATGACCTTCCTAGCCTTTTAGGATGGCAAAATTATAGTGAGCTCCGGAGGCTTCTCTCCAATCTTTTTTAGCATAGGAATACAATCTTAAATCAAACTAAATAATTCATTTCTTTAGGTCCAATAGACCAAAGTTTCGTCTCAATGGATGTTAACTAACATCATCATCATCATCATGTTAACATTTAAAATTATATTTTACATTTTATATTTTATATTTATATATGTTTTAAATTAAACTTTAATCAAAGTTTACTATAACACCGTGATATTATGAATAGTTGTTCACAATTAATTACTTTTGCTTTAGTGATTTATAATGAGAAAAAATTACATGTGGATGAAAATTAAATAATACAAAGATATGATGTGTTGAAGGTTCTAGTTGTGAACCAATAATATCTAATAAAAGGAAATTAAATCTTGAATTGCTGGAAAGTTATAATCAATTATTAATCTTTTCATTTCTCCTAGAGGGACACCAAAAACCCTAGAGCTTAGTTGAAAATATCCAAGGATAGCTACAGAGGATATGTGGAAAGGAGAAGTCAACTTGTCACACGAAAATGGTGGTGGCAAAGAATGTTGGTGGATGGAGGTATTCTTGAGTTGAACCTAGAGTCAGTGGGATAAGATTCATGAGCCTATTGTACTGCACTACACTCGAGTAATCTTGATTCCCAGGTACAGGCTACCTCAAAAATTGGAATTTGAGATTCCAAATTTTTAGGAGTGGAAAAGGCTCTGGAGAAAGGATGGATGCAATTGCCACTACAACAAAACCCTGTGATTAGCATCCCTTTTTGCTTCCTTTTTTGCATCTATAGACCATTTTTGGCGCTATTTGTGTCCATTTATCAAATATGGTGCAAAACTTGATGCAAAGTTTTCACCGAGTTTTGCACCAAGTCTTACATCAAGTTTAGCACCAGGTATTGTAATAGGTTTTGTACCAAATTTTACACCAAGTTTTACGCCACGTTTTATGCCAAGTTTTGTGCCATTCTTTGCACCATGTTTTCCACCAAGTTTGACACCTAATTTTGTTTCACCATCTTTTTCATCCTCTATTGCATCCACTTTTTGTGCCTACACTTGCATCAACTTTTGCTTCATTTCCTGAATCTTCTTTTGCATCATTTTTTAAATCATTTTTTGCATCCTTTTTTGCATATTTTTTGCATCCCCTTTGTTCCAAGTTTTGCATCAAGGTTTGTGTCTAGTTTTTGCATCTAATTTTGCATCTACTTTTGTTGCATTGACTTTTACATCTTGTTTTGAATCCATATTTACATCCTCTTTTTCATCTGTTATTGTGTCCACTATTGCATCCATTTTTCTTTTGCCACAATTTGCACCTAGTTTGACACCTCCCTTTGCACCATTTTTTGTTTCTAAGTTTGTATCCATGATTGCATCCTCATATACATCTAGGTTTTCATAGACTTTTACATCTATTTCTAATCTCTTTTTATATCCACTTTTGTGTCAAGATTTGCATCAGGTTTTGTGTCTCGTATTGCATCTACTTTTTCATATAATTTTGTTGCATCAACTTTTGCATCACATCTTACATCCATTGTTGCACCCATGTTTACGCCCACTTTTACATCCCTTTTTGCATCCTATTTTTCATCTTCATTTTCTTGTTTTTTAGCATCTATTATTACATCCACTTTTGTTATGACACAATTTGTGCCATGTTTTGTACTTACTATTGTACCCATGTTTTCTTCTAATTTTGCATCCTTCTTCACATCATCTTTTGCATAAAACATTGCATCTATTTTTGCATCCACTTTTGTGTTGGGTTTTTCATCTCATTTTGTATCTTCTTTTTCATGTAATTCCATTGCATCCATATTTTGCATCCAATTTTGTTTCTCATGTTGCACCCGTATTTGCATCCACTTTTACATCCCTTATAGCATCTTGTCTTGCATCTAAGTTTGCATCTTTTTTTTGTTGTCTATTATTACATCCACTTTCTCATCCACTTTTTTTGTGCTATGATTTGTGCCATATCTTATGCCTATCATTGCAACCCACATTTTCTTCCACTATTGCATCCACATTTGCATCCTCTTTTGTGTCCAAGTTTGCATCAAATATTGTTTATGTTTTTTGCATCCCATTTTGAATTTACTTTTACATCCACTTTTGATTCGTCCAATTTTGCAACTAATTTTGTGTTCACTATTGCACCCATGTTTGGCCCATGTTTACATCCCTTTTTTCATCCAATTTTTCCTCCTTTTTGCATTCAAGTTTGTGTCTTTTTTTTTTACATTCATTGTAGTATCCACATTTGTTTCACCACAATTCATGCTAAGTTTTATGCCTACTATTGTGCCCATGTTTTCTTCCACTTTTTCATCCATGTTTGAATCCTATTTTGTGTTCAAGTTTGCATCAAATATTGCATATAATTTTTCATCCACTTTTGTGTCAATTTTTTTGTCTTGTTCTGCATCTACTTATGTTGTGTCCACTCTTCATCCAAATTTACGTCTATTTTTACCCCCATTTTTTTCTTCACTTTTGCATCCTTTTTCCAACACATCATATTTTTTGCATTGATGATATTTCTTATGACATTGAAAATTATGAACAACTGATGACAATGTCAATAATTATAACGATGATGATAATGAAGATGATGACGATGACATGAATTGTGATTGTTATGATAATGAAAATGATGACAAAGACGATGGGATTTACAATGACAATGATGATGATGATGCTAATGACCTTCGCCATTCTTCCCAATTTTTAAATGTTGTCATGGTCAAAATCATAATAATTATCTTTGGCATCATCTTCCAAGTCATCATCATCGGATCATCATTATCATTATTTTCATCTTGGTCATCATCAAGAACAATAATGGCATGAATTATGATTATGATGTTCATGATGAAGATGAAAACACTTATGATAAAAACTATATTAGTTATGATGATGGGGATGACGAAAATTATAATGACGATGATAATGGTAGTAATGATGATGATCATCAATCATCTCTAAAAAATAAAGTTGTTATTTTTCTTGCATATATCATGTGTCCTAACAACCCTTTTCGAGCACTTGTAACATTTTTTAGGTTGATGATATTTATTATGATGCCTATAATTATGAACAATTGATGACAATATCCATAGTCATGATGATGATGATGATGAAGACATGAATGGTGATTATAATGATGACATTGATGGTGGTGATGATGGCGATAATGAAGATGATGACACTCCCTCTAAACTAGGGAGGTACTCACAATGAGACAAAAAGGTACTGTCAAGTTGAAATATTCATATAAGAAGGGATTTGGATTGATAAGCATCAATGATGATTTACATCATCATAGCCAACATTGTCAAAATAGTAAGGCCTTGACTAACAAGTTTATCTCTCCATTAGATTAGAGCACAATGTTGGGTGGCACAAATTTGGACACCACTGCCTCTCTAGGCACTTACCCCACCAGGATGTTCACCAGGTATGTCCTCACATGATCATTTCCTAATCGACTATCATAATATTTGACACTAAGAAATGTCAATCCTCATGACTATTCTTATCTTGGATTAATGTACTTGACTTATGGTGATTAGTCCTAGTCAAAGTCCAAATTCTCAAAGAATATTGTTGACACCTAATCATCAAGATTGGGTGTCAACAATATTCCAAATTCCCAAAGAATATTGTTGACACCTAATCATGATTTGAACAACTTCAATTGCAGAATGTGAGTCAGAGAGTTCTTTGAGCTTTTGTAAGGCTTCAAAAGTAGTTGAAAATGGCGAAATAAGGTGACTCACCTCTTCATTTACAAATGTTGGCAATTAATGTGTAAGCTTTTTTGTTCTTGTTTTCCCAAATGATGAGCTCTTTGTCTAAGGTAGGTTGTTCTGGCTCTTTGTCTCCATCTCCAACACACACTCCTTTCCACAACTCATTGAAAATGAGAGTGTGTTTTATCATCCGGGACCACTCAAGATAGTTCTCCTTGCCAGTGAGAACTATTCCCACGATGGATATGATTGAATGCATATTGTAACAAAAAAAACTTCTGCTGCAAAACTTTTACTCTTAATCGGAAAAAACCTAGTTTTGATATGATTGGAAAACAAACTCAACTGACATCAAATGTCAATACCGAAGACATATATATCGGCACTATTCAAACTATATATCAGCTTTTTCTTTTTTACATTGATCACCCGGTGCAGCCCTTCAAAAAAATTTTAACACACAAAGGCGATTTTAAAACATGCACAACATCAGGGCTCAACTCACATATACATTATAGGACAATGCTTCATTAGAGTGGCATCGTGTACCAAAACAGTTCAATATTCAACGCCCATCACGTACAGCGTACCAAAAAATGGCTCAATATAATGCCATGTGTTAAACAACGTTCAATAGTACATTCAATGCATGGCTTTTAACACATTTTATATGCCAAAAAGACTTCAACGTATATACCAAAAACTTCAAAGTATATGCCAACGTTATATGCCAAAAACTTCAACATGTATGCCAAAAAACTTCAACATATATACCAGCATCATTCACGCAACAGACTTAGGCGTGCATTACTATTCATATACCTCATGTGCATCATTACTTAACTCAGATATTCATGATCCTTTCGCCAATCAACCAGGATGGACACTGTCAACAATTCACCGACCACTTATTTCTCCGATGCACGCGAGCTCAGGTCTCCAATACAGCGTGAGAAGCCGAGGGTGCGAAATACCATAAGTAGTTTCTTCTCAGGAAAGTTTCCAGATTTCCTGGATGATGCGTGGTATGCTGTAACGCTTGAGTATGGACAACCCAACGGACTACGTACTTAAAAATATTTTACAAAGGTGTGATTCTAGAAGGTGTGATACCATAGACGTGGTAGACTTAGGTGACACCCAGAAAGTGCAAGATTTTGTAGGACGTGAGAAGAAACTTTCGGCGGTTCACCATAAACTTGGACTGCCAGTTGCGGTTATGCTTTTCTACATCAAAAAATAAAAATGAAGAGCACCAGCGTTCAGCGTTCACACACCAACGTTCACACCAAGTCAGACCATGTCTCTTGACAGAGGGATAGAGGGTGGAGATGTGAAAAACACATATGACAGCGAGTCAATGAATTGAAAAAAATGCATACAATATCAAAAACGTATATGATAGTTGGGTGTGGAGCCTGATTATCTTCTATATTCAAAGGTATCGCGACATAGGACCCCAGTTCGAAATGGGGGCGACAACGCGCCCGTAAAATATTCGCTGCAGGGGGGGTCCAGGGGGGACGGCTGCGGCCTTTGGGAGCCCCCCCCTGGCACGGGGTTTCGGGGGCAGCGCCCCCAAAGCTAAAAGCAACTGTAAAATTACCTTGTAAAAGTATAGTAATTTCTAGTCAATCTGGGCCGTTCATTAGGCGGATGATCTGACGGTAGAGATTATGTTTAGTTTAGGGTTTTTTTCCTTAGAAGGCAACCCCTCTCTTTGGATGAGAGTATTGTATTTGAGGCTGTGTGATAGATGTGTATTGGGTGAGTGAGAAACAGAGAGGTGAGGCTGTGAGAGAAAACAGAGGATATTACAGCGGATTTGCTGTAGGTTGTGTCTCTTCATTTTTCTGGATAATAGAAAGGAAGGACTGGCTGTTCGGGGTGGACGTAGCCCAAACTGGGTGAACCACGTATATCTGTGTCTCTCTTGTTTTGTGCATTTTCTGTGTTTATATTTCTGCAATATTTTATGTGTTCCATTGCTTCGTAATATATAATTTTCTAACAACTGGTATCAGAGCCGAAGGTCTATTTGGCTGATAAACTCGCAAGAAAGACGGGTACCTGGTTCGGGTGGGAGCAATGGCGGAAGATGGTAAGTTTAGTGTTGAGAAATTTAACGGCCAAAACTTCTCGCTGTGGAAGATGCAGGGGGGTCCAGGGGGGGTGGCTGCGACGTTTGGGAGCCCCCCCCTTGCGGGGGGTTTCAGGGGCAGTGCCCCCAAAGCTAAAAACAACTGTAAAATTGCCTTGTAAAATTATAGTAATTTCTATTCAATCTGGGCCGTTCATTAGGCGGATGATCTGACGGTAGAGATTATGTTTAGTTTAGGGTTTTTTTTCCCTAGAAGGCAACCCCTCTCTTTGGATGAGGGTATTGTATTTGAGGCTGTGTGATAGATATGTATTGGGTGAGTGAGAAACAGAGAGGTGAGGCTGTGAGAGAAAACAGAGGATATTACAGCGGATTTGCTGTAGGTTGTGTCTCTTCATTTTGCTAGATAATAGAAAGGAAGGACTAGCTATTCGGGGTGGACGTAGCCCAAACTGGGTGAACCACGTATATCTGTGTCTCTCTTGTTTTGTGTGTTTTCTGTGTTTATATTTCTGCAATATTTTATGTGTTCCATTGCTTCGTAATATATAATTTTCTAACAACTGGTATCAGAGCCGAAGGTCTATTTGGCTGATAAACTCGCAGGAAAGAAGGGTTCCTGGTTCGAGTGGGAGCAATGGCGGAAGATGGTAAGTTTAGGGTCGAGAAATTTAACGGCCAAAACTTCTCGCTGTGGAAGATGTAGGGGGGTCCAGGGGGGGTGGCTGCGACCTTTGGGAGCCCCCCCCTGGCGGGGGGTTTCAGGGGCAGCGCCCCCGAAGCTAAAAATAGCTGTAAAATTGCCTTGTAAAAGTATAGTAATTTCTAGTCAACCTGGGCCGTTTATTAGGCGGATGATCTGATGGTAGAGATTATGTTTAGTTTAGGGATTTTTTGCCCTAGAAGGCAACCCCTCTCTTTGGATGAGGGTATTGTATGTGAGGCTGTGTGATAGATGTGTATTGGGTGAGTGAGAAATAGAGAGGTGAGGCTGTGAGAGAAAACAGAGGATATTACAGCAGATTTGCTGTAGGTTGTGTCTCTTCATTTTGCTGGATAATAGAAAGGAAGGAATGGTTGTTCGGGGTGGACGTAGCCCAAACTGGGTGAACCACGTATATCTATGTCTCTCTTGTTTTGTGCATTTTCTGTGTTTATATTTCTGCAATATTTTATGTGTTCCATTGCTTCGTAATATATAATTTTATAACAACTGGTATCAGAGCCGAAGGTCTATTTGGCTGATAAACTCGCAGGAAAGAAGGGTTCCTGGTTCGAGTGGGAGCAATGGCGAAAGATGGTAAGTTTAGGGTCGAGAAATTTAACGGCCAAAACTTCTCGTTGTGGAAGATGTAGGGGGGGTCCAGGGGGGGTGGCTGTGACCTTTGGGAGCCCCCCCCCTGGCGGGGGCTTTCGGGGGCAGCGCCCCCGAAGCTAAAAACAACTGTAAAATTGCCTTGTAAAAGTATAGTAATTTCTAGTCAATTTGGGCTGTTCATTAAGTGGATGATCTAACGGTAGAGATTATGTTTAGTTTAGGGTTTTTTTGCCCTAGAAGGCAACCCCTCTCTTTGGATGTGGGTATTGTATTTGAGGCTGTGTGATAGATGTGTATTGGGTGAGTGAGAAACAGAGAGGTGAGGCTGTGAGAGAAAACAGAGGATATTACAGCGTATCTGCTGTAGGTTGTGTCTCTTCATTTTACTGGATAATAGAAAGGAAGGACTGGCTGTTCGGGGTGGACGTAGCCCATACTGGGTGAACCACGTATATCTGTGTCTCTCTTGTTTTGTGCGTTTTCTGTGTTTATATTTCTGCAATATTTTATGTTTTCCATTGCTTCGTAATATATAGTTTTCTAACAACTGGTATCAGAGCCGAAGGTCTATTTGGCTGATAAACTCGCAAGAAAGAAGGGTTCCTAGTTCGAGTGGGAGCAATGGCGGAAGATGGTAAGATTAGGGTCGAGAAATTTAACGGCCAAAACTTCTCGCTGTGGAAGATGCAGGGGGGGTCCGGGGGGGGTGGCTGTGACCTTTGGGAGCCCCACCCTGGCGGGGGGTTTCGGGGGCAGCGCCCTCGAAGCTAAAAACAGCTATAAAATTGCCTTGTAAAAGTATAGTAATTTCTATTCAATCTAGGCCGTTCATTAGGCGGATGATCTGGCGGTAGAGATTATGTTTAGTTTATGGTTTTTTTGCCCTAGAAGGCAACCCCTCTCTTTGGATGAGGGTATTGTATTTGAGGCTGTGTGATAGATGTGTATTGGGTGAGTGAGAAACAGAGAGGTGAGGCTGTGAGAGAAAACAGAGGATATTACAGCGGATTTTCTGTAGGTTGTGTCTCTTCATTTTGCTGGATAATAGAAAGGAAGGACTAGCTGTTCGGGGTTTACGTAGCCCAAACTGGGTGAACCACGTATATCTGTGTCTCTCTTGTTTTGTGTGTTTTCTGTGTTTATATTTCTGCAATATTTTATGTGTTCCATTGCTTCGTAATATATAATTTTCTAACAACTGGTATCAGAGTCGAAGGTCTATTTGGCTGATAAAGTCGTAGGAAAGAAGGGTTCCTGGTTCGAGTGGGAGCAATGGCGGAAGATGGTAAGTTTAGGGTCGAGAAATTTAACGGCCAAAACTTCTCGCTATGGAAGATGCAGGGGGGGTCCGGGGGGGGTGGCTGCGACCTTTGGGAGCCCCCCCTGGCGGGGGGTTTGGGGGGCAGCGCCCCCGAAGCTAAAAACAGCTGTAAAATTGCCTTGTAAAAGTATAGTGATTTCTAGTCAATCTGGGCCGTTCATTAGGCAGATGATCTGACGGTAGAGATTATGTTTAGTTTAGGGTTTTATTGCCCTAGAAGGCAACCCCTCTCTTTGGATGAGGGTATTGTATTTGAGGTTGTGTGATAGATGTGTATTGGGTGAGTGAGAAACAGAGAGGTGAGGCTGTGAGAGAAAACAGAGGATATTACAGCGGATTTGCTGTAGGTTGTGTCTCTTCATTTTTCTGGATAATAGAAAGGAAGGACTGGTTGTTCGGGGTGGACGTAGCCCAAACTGGGTGAACCACGTATATCTGTGTCTCTCTTGTTTTGTGCATTTTCTGTGTTTATATTTCTGCAATATTTTATGTGTTCCATTGCTTCGTAATATATAATTTTCTAACAACATTACCTAGAGCAAGTTTCAAGCAACCAAGCAAAATATAGGCAGGAAACTCACTGAACAGACTGCGCAGTAGAAAAAGAGCTCGTCATTTGGGAAAACAAGAACAACAAAGCTTACACATTAATCGCAACATCTGTAAATGAAGAGGTGAGTCGCCATATTTCGCCATTTTCATCTGCTTTTGAAGCCTTACAAAAGCTAAAATAACTCTATGACTCACATTCTGCACTTGAAGTTGTTCAACTCATGATTAAACTCTTCACTCTTGAACTGTAAAATAATGATCCTCTTACTCTTGCATCTGAAATAAAGTATATAATGCATGATATCAAATCAACTAAGGTTGAATTGGATATTCCTCTTATCGCTTTTCTCAAGGCAATTTATCCTACTTACTCCAATTATCTTGAGTCATTGCAAGAAAATGGAATCTCAAAGATATCACCTTTGACTCTATTGTGAAAAAGTTTGCTGAAAGAGAGAAAGCTTTTGCAAAGAAGACAACCCCTGAATCTTCTAAAGATGTTGTGTGCCTTGCTCATAAAGAAAAGCATCCAGCTCAAGATTCTTCAAGAGGAAGAGGTGGTCGAAGAGGAAGAGGAATATATTTCAGAGGCAGGGGCGCAGACACTATCAAGGAGAAAAGGCAGATTTCCACTGCATACACTGCAAAAGGATCACATGATGCCTCTACATGTAAGCTACCATGGGACAAAATTGAGCAACAAAGAAACCAACAAAAAGGTAAAACTGATGATATAGAGAAAGGTAAAGCACCTGAATCCGCTCACTATGTTGTGGCACAATGTAATATTGGAGTAAATGAAGATTTATTTAATACTTCACTTGCTTCTTGGAAAAATTATTGGTTACTTGATTCAGGAGCAACTTGCCACATGACTCATAGAAAATATTTTTTTGAAGAATTTACTAACAATGTTGATGGAGCAGTATACTTTGCAAACCAATAAAAAATCAAGCCATCAGGGCTTGGCACAATCAGGCTTCAATTGCCTGGTCTTCCAAACTTTCTTCTGCATCATGTTCTCTGTCTTCCATAGCTCAAGAGAAACTTGTTGTCCTTGGTTCACATCTGCCAGCAAGGTCATTCCATTCATATGTTTGATGGCAAGCTTGAGGTAAGAAAAGCATTTGACCACCCACTTGTCATGAGAGGAATAGAAGAAGAAAGACTTCTCAAGCTGCAAGGAACCTATGCTCATGCAAAAAATTTCTCATACAATTCTCATTATGAAGAAGGTACACTTCCATCAAGTTTATTATGGCATGCTAGATTTGGAGATTTGAACTATGACAACCTCTGCTTGTTGAATAAAAATGGTGTTGTTGGTTTGCCTACAATTCCTAGGAAACTTAAGCAATGTGATGCTTGCATTCTAGGAAAGCATAGCAGACAGTCTTTTCATGATTCACATTCAAGAGCACATAGAAAACTTGAACTCATTCATTTAGATTTATGTGGTCCAGTTCCTGTTCCTTCTGCAAATGGAAATAAATATATGATGACATTTATTGATGACTCCACTAGAATGTGTTGGGTTTATTTATTGAAGAACAAATCTGATGCTTTTCAAACATTCAATAACTTTCATAAATGGATTTAAAATGATGCACAATCTCATATTGGGTCTATTCTCACTAATAATGGAAAAGAATACACATCAAATGAATTTGAAAACTATCTTCGCCAACATGGGATCAAACATCAAACAACTGCGCCTTATAATCCCCAACAGAATGGTGTAGCTGAAAGAATGAATAGGACAATATTAAATATGGTACGATCCATGCTCTTCTTCAAAAATGTAAAGATAATGTTTTGGGTTGATGCTTTTCTATGTGATGCATATATAAAGAATAGATGTCGATCTAATGCTATTAGAAACAATACTCCATATGAAATGTGGTATGGACATGTTCCTTCGGTAAAGCATCTCAAGGTCTTTGGTTCCACCTGTTATGCGTTGATACCAAAGGTACATAGAAACAAACTTGGTGCAAGAAGTTGTAAGTGTATCTTTCTGGGGTATTCAAACACCTCCAAATCATACCGTCTATATGATGAAGTAAATAAAAAGTTTGTTGTATCTAGAGATATAATTTTTCTTGAATCATCCAAAATTGACAATGTTGTTGAGCAGCAACTTGATCGCTTGGATAGATTCGCAAAAGAAAAATCATTTCAAGAATTTGATAATCAGATTCCACATCTTGAAGGGGGGATTCCTATACTAGATCAACATGTGGAATCTTCTTCTGAAGAACACTCTCCCCCGCATGAAACTCCAACAATGGATGATGCTTTAAGTGATGTGATTGATAGAATTGGAAGACTCAATCTTGATTCAGTCCCAACTCAATCAATGGAGCAGCCTGGACCATCTGAGAAAGGTTCACCAAAGTGGTTAACAAAGACACTTGAAAGTGTTCATCCTGATGAGGTTGGAAAGGCAGGAACTAGAAATTCAAACTAGCAAAATCGAGGTGATGTAGATGACTCTAATTCACCTGTTGATATGGATGTTTCTTATGATTGTGAATTGAAATTGTCTACAGATTTTGAACCAACTTCCTTCAAAGAAGCTGCTTCTCATGATGAATGGAAAGAAGCGATGAAAAAGGAGTATGATGCCCTCATAAAGAATGGCACTTGGAAGCTGGTTGATCCTCCATTAGGAACCAAACCAATTGGCTGCAAGTGGGTCTACAAGAACAAGTATAAAGCTGATGGCTCGCTTGACAAGCACAAAGCTAGGCTTGTGGCAAAAGGTTTTGCACAGAAGGAAAGGGTTGATTATGAGGATAATTTTTCCCCCGCAGCAAAATGGGCTACCATCCGAACACTCTTTTCCATAGCAGCTCATAACGGTTGCAAAGTCCATCAAATGGATGTAAAAACTATTTTCTTGAAGAGAGATCTAAAAGAGAATGTTTTTATGTCCCAGATTGAAGGATTTTTTGTGAAAGGACATGAACATAAAGTATGTAAACTTGTGAAGTCCTTGTATGGCCTCAAACAAACACCGCGAGCTTGGTATGAAAAACTAACTGAGCATCTTCTAAAACTCAATTTCAAACATTATGATCTTGATGATGCAAATTTATTTGTCAAGAAAGTTGTCAAAATAGTTGAATATCTTGTGGTATATGTATATGAACTTTTGATGACAGGGAACAATGGAAGCTACATTGCATCCATGAAGAAGGAATTGGGGAAAAGTTTTGAAATGACTGATTTGGGCTATGTTCATTACTATCTTGGTATTGAAGTAACCCAACATCTGAAGTCCATATTTCTTTCTCAAAAGAAATACATTGGAGATCATTTGAACAGGTTTGGCATGACAGAATGCAATCCTCTTTCTACTTCAATGGAACAAAACTTAAAGCTCACATCTATTGAAGGAAAAGAATTTGAGGATGCAACAAAGTATAGACAGCTTGTAGGAAGTATCAACTACCTAACTACTACCAGACCAGACATTTCATTTGTTGTTGGAATCCTCTCCAGGTTTATGCAAAAGCCTTGTCAGGGACACTAGTCTGCTGCAAAAAGAGTTCTAAGGTACTTTAAGGGAACTCAAGACTTTGGAATCAAGTATACACAAGTGGACCACTTTAGCTTGATTGGATACTTTGATTTAGACTTCGATGGAGACAAGGAAACTGGGGTATCTACTTCAGGATATGCTATGGGTCTTGGATCAGGAGCTGTCTCTTGGAGATCACACAAACAATCAGTTCTAGTAGATTCCACAACAGAAGTAGAATACGTGGCAGCAGCTGAAGCAACAAAAGAAATTGTGTGGCTCAAGAAAATTCTTGAATATTTGTAGGTGAAACAAGTACAATCAACTCCACTCATGATTGACAATACCTCTGTAATAAAGTTGGCTAAGAACCCAAAGTTCCATGATCGAACGAAGCACATCAATACCAAATATCATCTTATTCAACATCATGTTGAGGCCAAAACAATCCATCTTTGTCATTGTTCGACCAATGAAAAAATTGCCGACATCTTCACCAAAGCACTTGGAAGAGAAAAGCTTGAACGATTCAGAATGATGCTTGGACTCACCAACATCCCTTCAGATTAAGGGGGAGAATGTTGAAACCTAATCATTAGGATCGGCTGAATAAATAAAATCAATGTAAATAAATAATAAGAAACATGACCAGTCATTGGGAGATGAAGTGAGTAGTCTCCCTCATGTATATAATAAAGACCAACCTGAAGGAATAATACATATGAATCATTTTTGCTTTGAGGATTTATTGGTTGGCCTCACAAATATTGGTCCCAGATGTTTATCCAATACACCATTCTCCCTACTAGTGTCTTTACTAGGCTTACGATTGTTAGTCCTGGCCATAGTACATGACACATGGATAACATGGTGTCTACCCTCACTCTCTCTCAACCAGAGAGGAGACATCCACAAGCATAAGATTTTCTCAAGAATACCCATCATTTTCATAGAGAATAACATCATTAATTTGTTTTCATCACATGAAGCCTTTATGATTAAGCATTCATATATTTGTGGAAAAATATTTCCACTTTTGTCATTGGTGATGAAATAAAATCAAAAAGTGAAAGCCAAAATCATTAAAGATACACTATATTGATTTATCGAAGTCTGAACTCTAAGGTTGAAGTGAAAATTCATGTGAATCTTATATCTATGAGTTGTGCTAAACTTATGAAAACCTTATTCCCTAAGTCCTATATTTAAGAAAATGAAAAAGAAAGAAAAATAAGGGCCAATGAATGGTAACTCATGTATTCACTCCCTCTTTGGAAAATATATGAATATATACACTCCTAGTCACACTTGATCATATGTTTGTGATGGTTAAATCATGAATTCCTCTTTTCTCCTTGCATTTTCATTTTATCATTTAAGAACCTAATTGAGGATCTAGGGAATGTTTGTTTCCTAAGGCTTTCATGTCTACTCTTGGTTTACTTATGTCACACTATTGTCAATTTATGTGACGGAGTGAAATACATAAGTTTGTGGAGTTATTAGAGCGGTGTATTAAGTTAGTCACCACACACACATGTATTACATCTCATTGATCCACATGTGTGGGTTGGAGACTCATTGCTTGACAACTTTAATGGAGACTACTTTATGGTTTTAATGGTATAGTTTACAAAATATCTTGTTAAACATTGCGATTCATCCTTTCTTTTCCTTGAGACACTTGATAATATTGAAGTCACTCCCAATAATCCATGGAGATGGGGAGTATAAATTACTTGTGCTAGAAATATAATTGAGAAGTAGAGGTTTTCCATTTGTGATATTGGAGTCATAGACATTGGATACATGGTAGTAGTCCTCGATGTCAATTAACTAAAATTGTATTGTCATAATGCGAAAAGAGGTAAACATATTGGTAACCTTGATTTCTTGATCATTTCAAATAATAACCATTCCACCCAAGTATCTCTAAGCATCAATCACTACTACTTGGAAATTCCTCCCCCATTTTCTAAGTATATGAGGTAGAACCTCACTTAATATTTTTGCTTCTTATATCAACATTATTGATGGGTGCTTTGTGTACCATTTTTCTTTTAGGAGTCTTTGTTTTCCTTTACTATTGAGGCCCCTCATGTTCCATGAGACTATTTTCATTGATAATTTACATATGAAGAAAGTATAATGTGACTAAAGAAAACATGTCTCAAGATTTAAGTGCTTGGACAATTCCACTTCATGACTCCTATATTTCCTTAGACTGGGACCGAATGGTGAACTTGATGGCCTTAAGGGAAATTGACCAATGAAAATCTAAAAAAGAGGTGAATTTTGACTTTATCACATACAATTTAATATACTAAAAAAAATATCCATAACAATTTCATCAATCAATGAATCATTAAAAAAAATATCCAAAACAATTTCATCAAGCAATGAATCATTGCATTATAAAATACAATCTATAAACATTTTGGGAACGTTTTGCTAAAACATGCTAAAAAATGAACATATTTAACAATAATATGGACAATAACACATTTTGATAAATTAAATAGCATATTATCAAGCCTAAAAAATGTCACCAATAGAAAAATATAAAGCATGCAACTAATGGAAGTGACCACTCAAGGCCACCATAAGACAATTAATCTATTAAGATCAAGATTAATGGGGACAAAGATCTACAAAGGACAAAGGCAAACCTATTTTAACTTTATTGTTTTATTAGCCTGGGTCAAGATGAACATTTCAAGATATCATGAAGAACATAATTAGTTTTATTGCGTTAAGAAAACCCAAGCACATTCTATAACTTAGGAAGGAATAGATGTATAACACCCATCTCAGTGACACAACACATGGCATTGAGTTACTTTTTTGTATATAATTTAAACTCCTATCATAAAATCACAAATTTAGCATGAATGGAATGTTTAAAATCCATTTTTATAAAAACAAAATATAAGTTTTGTTATAGAAAAAAATACCAAAAACTAAATATATTTTTTTAGAAAATAAAAAAATACTAAAACTAAATATATATTAAAAAAAAAAACTAAAACATAAGCAAACTAGAATTTGAATTTGACACTCTTGTTCACTTTCGGAAACTCATATGGTGGAATGTGATCTCTTTATCCTCATCTTTAGCTTTTTCCTAAAAAATAAAAGCATACAAAAGCGAGAAATAGCCATAAAGCATCGGGAAGCTTTTTCCGAAGCACAAAAGCATCTAAAAAGTGGAAAAGGCCATTTTTATATGAGGGAACATTATTCACCCAAAATATTTTTCCCAAATTGAACTAATGAGGAATTTGGGAAATCCTCATAGCCTTCACTTTCCTATATATTGGAGGCTTGGCCATTGAAAAAATGATGGGAATTATTGTATTGTCACGCTGCTGAGATCTATTTGAGAGGGAGAGTTTTGGAGTTATGAGTTGGGGAAGGTGTTGTTGCAACTACATCTGATTTTTGTAACTTTCCTCCAACTCCTTTATTCATATAGATCAGTTGTTCTTCCTTCCATATCTTTCTATTCATTCTTTACTTCTTCTATTTAACTACTGGATGTATGGAATTTTGGTTTGTATTTATTTATTCAATAATATTTATATGTTTTTGATAGTTTCGATTATCAAGGTATTATGCTGTGAAGGTTTCTTTATTCTCTCTCTCTTGTGTAGGACAAAGCTTTGGAGCTAGCTAGGAGCACTTCCTAGCTATACTAAAAACTCCAAGAAGACATGCATGCGAGGACTCACAAGAATTCATTCTCTTTTTCTTAATCTATACTCTACATCTTGATCTACTAAGAATCCTAAGCCTTAGAACAACCTTTCACTTAATTGGTTTGTCCTAAGTTTCTGGGATAAGCTGAGAGGGTTTTATTTTCATCTAACTGTGCATTAAATTCTACAGTAAAATGATATTTAGAAACTTTAATATATTTCACTATGTAAATGAACTTAGTAAAATGAACCCATAGAGGGGGTCATAAATGGAAATAAAAGTAAAACTCTAAACAAGAAGCCAAAAGTGGATTTAACAATGGATGCAAAATTGGGAGTAGAATTGGATGTTAAACTAGCCATCAAAACAAGATGCAAACAATGACACAAAAAGGGTTTTAAAGTAAAATTAAAAAATGGTGCAACACTAGACACAAAGAAAGGAACAAAATAGGGCATATGAAAGGATACCGAATTGGGCACAAACAAGGATTGAAAAATGGACACCAAAATGAGTATTTAAAGAATGGTGTAAAATTAGGATGAAAAAAGGATGTAAGAAAAGACACAAAACAAGATGGAAAATGGGACTAAAAAAGGGTGAAACCAAGGATGTCAAAAATGATGCATAACTAGATGAAAATTCAAAGTAAAATCTAGGTGCAAAATGAGATGCAAATGTGGACACAAAATGTGGCAGAAAAAAGGATGCAAATTTGGAAGCCAAAAAGGATGAAAAATTAGATACCAAAAAGGATGCAAATTTGGACATAAAAAATGGTGCAAAATTGGACACAAAAGAAGAAAAATGGTGCAAAATGGGCATAAAAATGGCTCAAATTTGGATGTAAATTGAGATGCAACATTGGATGTAAAATGAGGTGCAACAAATCATTCAAAACGTGGTGCAAAAACAAATGGAAAAGTAGACGAAAAAAATGGCTCAAAATTGAACGTAACAATAGACACAAAATGGGATGCAAAGGTCGATGCAACATATGGTTCAACATAGGATTCAAATTTAGATGCTCAAAAGGATGCAAAATTGGATGCAAGAAATGGTGTTAAAAATTATGCTAAATTGGTTGAAATGAATGATGCAAAACTAAATGCAAAATATGGTGCAAAAGACGATGCAAAAAAGGGAGATAAATAAAACGCAAAAGTAGATGCAAAAAATGGTGCAAAAATGCATGAAAAATTTGGCACTAAATCAGATTCAACATATGGTGCAAAATTGGATGGAAAAAATGGTGTAAACAAAGGCAGAAAAACTGGCACAAAAATATATGTAAAAATAAGTACAAAATTAGAAGCAAAAAATGGCATAAGACCAAATGAAAAAATTGGCACAAACTGGATGTAAAAAAAGGCACTAAATCAGACGCCATAGATGGTGTAAAAATCGATGCAAATTATGACACAAAACTAGAAGCAAAGAATGCCACAAAAGAGGAAGCAAACAATGATGCAAAAATAGATGCAAAAAATGGCACAAAACTAGAAGCAAAACCTGCTGTAAAACCAAATGAAAATATTGGTGCAAAATATGATGCAAAAAATGATGGAAAATTTGGTGTAAAAAACATGCAAAATTTGGGGCAAAAAAGGACGCTTTAAAAATTGTACAATAGAGCCAGATTTAGCGCGAGGATGCTCATCCCAATTGAGAAAAAAATGCACTAAAATCTGGCGCTAAATCTAGTGCAAATTGCTTGTTTTGTTGTAGTGTGCTAGTCTCAAAATTGGGTAGTGAGACTTTCATGTTGATAATTATTATAACCTATTCGAACACATAAGTAAATTTGCTAGTGGGCTTTTTGTGTTTCTATTTTGTATGTGAAAATAGAATGGTTTTAACTTTATTTTCCATTCATTTTCCATTGATTTTTTTTTTAATTAGTTTATGAAATAAACAGGGGATAAAAAAAAATCAATGGAAAATAACGTTAAAACCATTCTATACAAAATAGAAACACAAAAAGCCCACTAGAAAATTTACTTATGTGTTCGAATAGGTTATAATAATTATCAACATGAAAGTCTCACTACCCCCAATTTTGAGACTAGCAATTGCATAATTTACTTATGTGTTGAATTGGGTAGTAAGACTTTCATGTTGATAATTATTATAACCTATTCGAACACATAAATAAATTTGCTAGTGGGATTTTTGTGTTTCTATTTTGTATGTGAAAATAGAATGGTTTTAATGTTATTTTCCATTGATTTTTTTTTTAATTAGTTTATAAAATAAAAAGGGGAATAGAAGATGATTGTATTTGACATATGAAGTGTTCTTTACATTAAAGGGTTCTTTGACTCTTATATAATATAACTTTAATAGAAATTTCTGGGCTAAATCAATTGAAGTTGTGAGGGTTGAAACAAGAAAAAATATTGTAGGACTTATAATGAACCAGGGGGATTCCAGTTAAGCTTATGGGACTCCAAGCATAAACTTCCGCAGAGGCAATACTAACCCAACATAACTCTTAGAAAATACCCCTTGGTAGTGAAATGGTCTTGGTTAATCTAGATTGAATACCCCTTGGTAGTGAAATGGTCCTAGTTAATCTAGGTCGAGTCACGGCTGGGTGGGCACTCAACATCAGTAGGGTAACATAATAGATAAGGGATCAACTGTGTTCTTTTCCTTGAAAAAATAATAAACTAGTTTCTGATTCAAGACTGAGGAAATTGCAAAAAATTATGTAAATTTACTATGCAAGTAACTAAAATCTGATGTAACTTTCTTTAAAAAAATAACCCAATTCTTGTCATGAAAGAAACGATGATAACCATTTTTTAAAATTGAATAGACTTGTGCGAGATGAAGGAATTCCATTAGTAAAATTGCAAGGGCGTGATGCCTATTCTTACTTTCTTAAAAGACTGTTATATTCATTTTCTGTAAATTATATGATAGATGTTGTAATATATAGTACCAAAATTTAAAAAGTGAATTATGGTAAACAAAACAGACTAGGAAATATTTGCCTGAAGGGTTAGGTTAGTTCGACCCGAAGCATAGCCTCAGGAACTGAAAATCCCTTTTACCCAGCATTCTGTGTAGAACCTCGTGGGCTGAAGAAGAACTTAAATAGAGATTCAATGCCTACGAAATTTCCTTATTAATTGATTTCCACCAGTGCAATCACCCTTTTTTCTATCAAAATAAACTTTGTAAAAACAATATTATGTGAAAACCAAACAAATATAGAGCTATGTATAAACCAGCAAACCTTTAACAAGAAAAGACATATCAACACATAGATTCATGACCAAGATGAAAATTTAATCAAAGATTTAACTCTATACTATTGAAAAGAAACTAAAGGTTATACCTTTTATTGAGGCTCATTATATACAATCTCTTTCAAAGAAACAGCATTTCAAACGGTTAGAAAACATGCATATGGGGAAATTTTCTTCCAACCTAGAAGAATCTAAGCACACTCAGAAGACGAGGTAATAATTGGGTAAAAATACCCCTTTCAGGCAACCGAGAAGCAAAGGATATAAACCTTTGTACCATTCGAAGGAGAAGAAGTAAAACTTGGAAACAATAGAGAATGTGATTGTTAGAGAACATTGGTGTAACAGTCGTTGCCATTAGAGGAGTGAGGAAGCACACACCTATTCAACAAGAAATTAAACTAGTTAAAACCTAATTGTTACCTGTTAAACGTTAAAAGTATCTAATTCAGCTACAAAGAAATAAAATAATCCAAGCTAATCCAAGCTATACTTAGGTAATCAAGTATACCAACAACCCTACAATGTTTGCTGTAGGCTATGGTATCAGAACTCGATTGTGTAACCAAGAACATAAAGCGGTGAAACAATTGAAGAATTTAGAAGTATCCAGTACCTAAAGAAGGCCATTTGTGAACAATTTGGTTCGTGCCAAAAAGGAGGACGCCATCACCAGAAAGCGTTCTCTCAACGCAAAAAAATCACAGGCCCTTTATGCTTCTTCTAGACTTGGTTTATTTAAATTTGGCGCATTTGATTTTAGATAGTTATTAACCCTTTTAAACTAAGACTCTCGAGTCAAACGAACCAAACTTTTAGAATTCCATTTTTCCCTATTCCACAACGATGCATACTGAAGCACAATTATTACAGCCTTGTTATTTTCATTTTGGCTAATTTTATTACATAACAATACCCATGTGACACAAGGATGCATGTTGTGTTGGAATAATGTAGAAATTATATGTTTAGATAGAGTCAATGAGTTGTATTCTTGTAGTTAGTGTTAATTCTATTTGTCACGAGTTATGTTTTCATAGTTTGTGTTGTGAGTTGGTGATCTAAATTATTTACATCTAGATTGTCCTAGAAGTTGTCTATGTCTACCTACATAATGTTGTAGTTGTCCAAGCAATTTGATAAATGAGATTTGATTTCATTCTTGTGCACCTCTCTTTGATTTTCTAATATGGTATCAGAGTGAGAGAGAGATCATGTGAGACTTAAGATTTGAGAGAAATAGGGCTCAAATCCATGAGGGTTGTGAGATCTTGTTGTTATGGTGTTGTTCCCAAGTTTTTTATGTTTTTTGGTTGACAAAAATCATTGGTGTGTTGGTTGTCTAGAGCCGTTGTGTACAATCAAGCTTCGGTTCTTGTTGGCTATCTGGAACCGTTATGTGCAATCTAAATCTGTAGGTGGGAGGTATTCTTAGGCCTTGTCACATGTTCCCTATAACATTTCGGTTTCAGGCAGGTTACATGCAAATGGACTGTAGGCACATTTGGGCACTTGTTGGTCAATCAAAATAGAGCGTTGAACATTGTTCTTTAGATGAAATGAGGAATAATAAAGCAAAGCATGCATAAAGTAATTGTTGTTTTGTGAAAAGCTAGTGTTTCCCGCGGTTGAAGAGTTCAATTTTCAACTGAACCAATGCACTATTTCTTTAAGTCACTTTGTGTATAAAGTTTTCATAAGGAAATTTTATTTGTAAACGTGAAGGTTTTTTAATGGAGAAATAAGGGATTAAAACTTTTTTTTTTAATGGTGAAAAATAATTTACCGTATATAAAGAGTTAAATATTTTCTTTTGGGTGAGAGTTAAAAATTGGGTGTATTTGATTAAAAAAGGAAATTACAGATTTGGAAAGAGGGTTTGGTAAAAAAAGGAGAAATAAAAAGTAATGTTGGCTTTGTCTTTTATTGGAAGAAAGATTAAGTCTTGTTTCTTTTAAGAGTTTGTGCATTTGGTTTTGGATCTTATGAATTTGGATGTAGATCTGGTGGACTTGGGTGCATTTTGTTGAGTGGGGACAATTTTTTTTTCATTATGTCAAATTTTCTGCTAAAACTTATTTGAATAAGTCCACAAGGCTTGATGGCGGAAATTATACAAATTGAAAATTCAAGGTATTAATAGTTTTAGAGGGAAATAATTTGTGGCCCATAGTGAGTGGGGTGGAGCCCAAGCCCACTTTTGTTGCATCTATTCCAGATTGGGAAAAAAGGGAAACAAAAGCAAAGGTGTTACTGCAAATGTTAATTAAGGACAAAATCATTCCTTATATTAGGGATTGTAAAACATCCAAAGAAACATGGGATGTTCTCAAAAGTTTTTATGAAACATATAATACTAACCAGATTTTGTTCTTGAAGACCAAGCTTTTGCCAATTAGAATGGAAGCCAATGAAAGTATAAGCAATTTCATTTCTCATGTCAAAGTGCTAAGTGATAAGTTAGGAGACAATGGTGAAAAGGTGTCCAATACTCACTTGGTCACCATCACATTAAATAGCTTAGTGCAAGATTATCAAATTTTTTTCAAGTATTTTAGGTAGACAGAAGCCTCCTACTTTTGATGAACTGGCAGGTATTCTTCGACAAGAGGAAGAGAGGATGAAGAACTTCAATTTCGGCTTAAAAAATTCAGATTTCGCATTGGTAGCCAAGGGTAAGCAACCATACAAAGGCAAGCCATTGGACAAAAACAAAGGAAGAAAGTTTCAAGCAAAGCAAAAAGGTATGGCACAATCTAAATTTCCAGTTCATGATAATAAAAATGATGATTTTTATTATTGTAGCAAACCTGGACATCATGCTAAAGATTGCTATAAAAGGAAACTTAATGAGTCTAAACAAAGAAACAGAAGGCATAATGGGAATGTTTTGGAAAAAGACACCTCAATCAATGATGGATTTAAAAATCTCAAATTGTTTGTTTCTGATGCTGCATTGTGTGTTGAGATTGATGATGTGAATGCTTGGTTCATTGATTTTGGTGCATCACTCCATATGTCTTGTAATCACGATTGGTTTGATGAATATCATGAGAACATTGATTGAACATGTGTTTATCTAGGAGATAATAGGTCCCTTCAAGTTCAAGGATATGGAGTAATAGGTGTAATACTACCTAATGGAAAAGAGAGATAGATCCATGATGTGATGTATGTTCCTGGTATAAAAAAGAATTTGATTTATATCTCTACTATTGTGGATCAAGATCTAAAGGTGGAATTTGTCAAATCACAGTATGTTGTTAAAGATATCCAGAATCACTATAAGGTTATTGCCATAGATACCATAGTTGGAGGCTTGTATAAGCTAAATGTGACTAGGGCAGGGCATCAAGCATTGGCATCTACAACAATGTCAATAGAAAAGTTATGGCATCAAAGGTATGGGCATTTAAATCACAATTATTTAATGTTACTTCAAAGAAAAACAATGGTTGAAGGTCTTCCTGTTATGAAGCATAATTAGGTTCAATGTGAAGCATGTGCACTTGGCAAGCAACGTAGCGAGGAATTTCCTATACATGAAGAAAAAATTCTAAGAGAAATACTTGAACTAATTCGTACTGATATATGTGGGCCTATGCAAACTAGATCTCTTGGAGGAGCATTGTACTTTATTATTTTTGTTGATGATAGATCTAGATACACTTGGGTATATTTCATAAGAAAGAAAAGTGATGTTTCTGAATATTTTAAGGAATTCAAAAACATGGTGGAAAAACAAATTGGGAAATACATCAAAATTCTCAAATCTGATCATGGGGGAGAATACAAATCAAGAGATTTTAATCAATATTGAAAATTCTTGGGATTCTACAACAATTTACAGTGCCCGATACACCTCAGCAAAATGGAGTTGTTGAGAGGAAAGATAGAACACTAGTGGAATGTGCACGGAGCATGCTTCAAGGATAAACTATATCTAATAGTCTTTGGGCTGAAGCCATTAATGCAACTATTTATTTGAAAAATAGGAGCCCAACCAAAATTTTAGATCTAAAAACAACTTTTGAAACATTTTATGGATATAAACCAAAAGTGAACCATTTAAGGTTTTGGATGCAACGCATTTGCACATATTCCAAAAGATGAAAGAAGAAAACCTGATGCAAAATCAATTAAGTGAACATTTATTGGTTATTGTGATGATCGAAAGGAATACAAGTTGTTTGATCGTACTTCACATAGATTGCTAGCAAGTAGGGATGTGGTGTTTCATGAAAATGTAGATGAAGGTGATAAAATAAATAACATAGGTGTATGATATTGATGATTATGTCAAAATATAAGCATGTTGTGAACAGGAACAAGAACAAGTACAACAATAGGTACAAGTTTAGGAGCAGGAAACATCTAGTAGTCATGACACTCCAAGAAGAGAACAAGAGACTCCACAAAGCAAGAAGAAGGATGAAAGCAGTAAAACTCTAAGGAGGTCATAACATCAAATTCAACCACCTATAAGGTATAAATAGTCTGCATTAATGTCTCATGTAATGAATGTCACAGAACCCTCAAGTTATGAAGAAGCTAAACAATATAAAAAATGGAGAGAATTTTGTATTGTCAATTGGAGGGAAGTTTTAACTACCGCATCACTACTAGGCTAGATATAGCATATTTTGTCAGTGTTCTTAGTCAGTTTATGGCTAATCCTTGTGAAATCCATTGGAGAGTAGCAAAAAGAGTCCTTTGATATATGAAGGGAACACTTTATTTTGGTATCTTTTATATCATGAATCTGATGTTGATTTGGCAGGTTTTTCTTATTCAAATTGGGCTGGAAATCCTCATGATAGAAGATCAACCTCTGGATATGCATTCAATTTAGGATCGGGGATCATATCATGGAGCAGCAAGGAACAACCAATTGTTTATTTGTCATCCACAAAAGTTGAATACAAATCCTTGACCAATGCAACTTGTGAAGCTATTTGGTTAAAGAGGATTCTTGAAGATGTTGGAGAAAAACAAAAAGGACCAATAGGCATCAATGTGACAACCAGAGTTTCATGAAGTTGGAAAATAATCCAATTTATCACATAAGGACTAAACATATTGAAGTCCAACATCATTTGGTAAGAGAAGAGATACAATCAAATCAAGTTCATTTAGTCTATTGTAATACAAGTGAGAATGCAGCTGACATCTTTACCAAGCCTCTTGGAAATATGAACTTTGAAATATGTAGACACAACTAGGCATTGTTGAAAATCCATTTATCCATTAACGGGGGATGTTGGAATAATGTAAAAATGATATGTCAATGTAGAGTTGATGAGTTGTATTCTCGTAGTTAGTATTGAGTCTATTTGTCATGAGTTGTGTCTTCATAGTTTGTGTTGTGAGTTGGTGATCTGAATTATTTGGATCTACATTGTCCTAGAATCTATCTATGTGTGCCTATATAATGTATTGGTTGTCTTAGTGTTGAGTCTATTTGTCATGATTTGGGTCTTCATAGTTTGTGTTGTGAGTGATTGATCCTAATTATTTGGATCTACATTGTCTTAGAAACTGCCTATGTGTACCTATATAATGTATTGGTTATCCAAATAGTTTAATAAATGAAATTTGATTTCAATCTTGTTCATCTCTCTAATTTTCTAATACAAGGAAATAAATTTATTATAACCTTGTTAATTACAGTGCCAATTTCATTACATATCAATACTTACTGACTCAATATTCACATTTTACATTCCTTTTGTATAGGCTTGAGGTGTATTACCACCACTCTCCAAATAAACTTGAAATGCAGATCATCTCCATGTCAAACCATGCATACACTTGGAAAATTATCCCCAAAATTACAAATCAAGCCATGCATATACTTGGAAAGTTGCATTCGCGAATAATCAATGATTATACTTGGAAAATTACTTCCAAAATTTAAACTCAAACCATGCATATATTTGTAAAATTTAGTTCTGGTCATAATGGGTTTAATCACTCTGCCTGTAACTCTTAACAAAGGATTTTCATTCAGACATGTTTTCAGGCTCCATACTTACAGTTACTCAATTACCTAGAGCTCCCTCCTAATCCACATCCACGTCCAACACACGCTTCGGTCTCTTCGATTTGTCATCTTTTAACACAACGAACGATAAGTATAAAACATTCGCGTGTAATATGCATATTACAAAATTGATCCACTCAAAACTAAATTGCGACCAACTTGCAGGTAGCTGTTTAAGCAGTTGAACAACCAAACTCACTAGCAGACAAATCCATCAATCAACAACCTAAAACAACAAACAGTCTGAACGAACACTCAGGAAAAGTCCATCGAGAGAATATTCTTATGTTAATAGCAAAATTCTAGAATATTTCAAAATGACATGAATCTTAGAATTAGAGAATATTCTTATTCTAGAATATTTCAAAATGATATGAATTTTAGAATTAGAGAATATTTTTATGTTAATTGTAAAACTCTAAAATATTTAAAATGATATTGTTATGCTAACTGTAAAATTTTAAATATTTCAAAATTGAAGAATATTTCAAAATCACATGAAGGTTAGAGTTGATATTTATAGCTTCTTTCCTTAAAAATTACATAAGAGATCCTCTGACTGACACATCTCAAACTAGTTGGTGTGGTTTATCTTGTAGTGAAGATGAATCACACTACCTGGTTCAAAACCACCAAAATATCTCTTATGTGATTTTTACCAAAAGAGATTGTTATAATCATTATAGATCACAGAAGTCTAACTATACTCATGAATCTATTATTTTTTATCAAATAAATTAAATGGTAAAGGCATATGTATTTTTTATGGTTATGTTAATAAATATAATATTATATTGATTAGAGATTTTAAAATATTTTCAAACTAAATTTGGTGAAACAATATTGATCAAAGATTTCAAAATAATCTGAAATTAAACAAGGTGAAACAATTTAGTTCTATTATTTAAATTCTAAAATCTAAAATATTTCTAAAATCTATAATCCACTTAAATTCAACCCAATCCAGTAGATAAAAAATCTCACAATTTCACTGTCACTCAAGATAAATCCATCCATCAAACTACCAAAAATTGGGATGCCTACTTGTAATTGTTAAAACATCCAGCAAGTTATTTATCAATATAATATAAATAGCAAATTATTTTTGAATATAAATAATAAATTATTTATCAATGTAAATATCAGATCCGTGTATAATGATGCCTATTTATAACAGAAATATAAGATTTATGAATAATATAAAAATAATTCACAAAAACAAAAGAAACAATTGATTTACTTGGAAAATCCAACCAGGAAAAATCTACGCTAAAGATGCCTAACGTTCCTATTACATAAAAACTTACTTTTCTATTAAAGAAAAACTTATAACCATTAACTCAGCTCCCATCTTCTTGCCTTCTCATCCCAATACTTAATGTGTAATTAAAAATATGTTATTGACGCAACACTTGTGTTATGAAAACCATGGATCCAAAACCACAAACCAAAAACCATAGTTGTAACTTTCTTATTATATAACAACTTACCTTTCTATTAAATAAAAACTTACAACTCTTAACTCAGCTCCAATCTTCTTGCATTCCCATGGCAATATTTAATGTGTAATTAAAAAAATATATAACAACTTACTTTTCTATTAAATAAAAACTTACAACTCTTAACTCAACTCCAATCATCTTGCTTTTCATGCCCATATTTAATGTATAATTAAAAAGATATTATTCACACAATATTGTGTATTATGAAAACCATGGGTCGAGAACCACAAACCCAAAACAATGGTGGTAAACTTTCTTCCAAATATTTCAAAAACTTACTTATGATGTTACGTTGTACTTGTATTTTATTTATTTGGTCTCACACTCAACAGTAACCAGTAACCAGAAATAACGGCAAATTTGACAGTCTTCTCGATCAATCTGACAGTGGCGGAGAAGGGACGTCGTAGACGTCGACGTGCAAGTGCTCCTCGGCCGAGAACTGATCGTAGAACTCCGCAGCATCCGAACGCAGAACGCTCACCTCACCATTTGTCTCCGACATTCTGAATAGTGCTGGCATACAATATTCATGTCTCGATTATTTCTTCGTAGACGTATTCATCAACTTCAATATCCAATCTTTGATACTCACCTAATAATCAAATAAAGTTTTCTCTTCTAACTCCACCACATTTCATATTCAAAACAGCCGCGTCCAACATTCAAACAATAGGTAATGTAAATGTGAATGGCAGATGCCGCAGCTCAAAGCACCTAGTGGTTCATAGCAGATACAAAAGGAACAAACTGTCTATAAATTGTTACAACTATACAGAGTAGTTACAACTCAAGATCTGAAGTTGCACCTCGTGCAAGTGTTGACGGATCGCTGGTTGACCATGGCTTATTGTGAACTGCTTAAGCGTTAGTGTTTCAATCGACTGTGATATTAACATAAGCGTGTTGTATATCAGCGGATTTCTACTTTAACAATTTAATAATGAAAGTAAACGATGTTGGTTTCATCTTTCCTTTAATTTTATGTTATGAATTAATTTAACGGTGTCTTGTATCTCAATTGGACTACTGCCTTAACAGTGTCTTATATCTTCTTTGGACTTTTATTTTAATAAATTTTAAAATCTTTTACTTTTATATTATGGGTTAATGTTTAAAAATTGGTATTTAATTATTTTTTTAATAAAATATAAAATGATATTTGATATTTAGTTTATATTAAAAAATAAAATAAAATAAATATTAAAATATTAAGATTGGAAAAAAGAGAATTTATTTATAAAAGAGAAATTAATAATTTAGAAAAAAATTAACAAATTAGAATAACAATTTAAATAAGTCGAGGTTGCTTGAAATGAGGCTTCCAAAATTTTAATTTAATTATCAATAATTATTAGGTGGATGGTGGAGACTTAACCTCCACATAATATCCATAGATATGCAAATTAAAAGTTGAAATTTATCTCTATTATAATTTTTTACTCTTTATGTGGTATTGATAAGCCATGGTATTGTTACAAATCCAATTTACGAACTAAGAACATCCATGAAAAAGTTGGGTAAATCTCCTGATTAAGAATCTCATTCAATTTATTTTTTCAAAAAGTTTATATATTTAACTTGTATATTGATTTTTTAATAATAATAATAATAATATAAAGTAAAATTGTCATTTAGTTAGTTTTCATGACTTTTTTTAATTTTAATGGTGCCAAATGTATCATGTAGTAATTGTTATGATGCTAGTCAGCACCTATAGGTGTTTACCAACCATTTAATTTATATGGAGGTGCTACTCTTAACTAATTTGACAAATAAAAAGAGATTAATAACTTATAAATTTTAAAATGGGAAATATAATTAAATAATTAGAATAAAGTTAAATAACATTTTTATTTTAAATATTTTGGAGATAATTCGTTTAAGATGAAATGTACAACAAAAATGTTTTGAATTTTATAATTTTTGGTTTGAAAGAGAAAATGAGAATAAGTTAGCACAAATATTGTGTTAAGGTAAGTTCTAAAATCTATAGATATGGCATGCTCACTAAAATATTGGGCATATTTTTAAAAGTCCAATCAAGGAAGACTAAATTAAATTAAGGGAGGAAGTTTAAAAGGTAAAAGAAATAGGAAAGTTCAAAATGAAAAACAATTAGGGATATAAAAACATATCTTAAGTTGGATCTTGAGTGAAATTCTGTGATGCAATTTGGGACCATGATAAATATAAGGTTCTTGAGCTAGAAAGATTTATCTTGTGGCCACTATCAAGTGAGACATCCTACCATAGTCAGAGATTGAACAAATAACTTGTTACATAAAAAGGAACATTTTCATCACATTAGGATTAAGAAAGACCCATTCGTTCAATGTACATGGAAGGGAATTTCAGATATTAATGCTAAGAATATTATATAACAATATATTATTTTGCACCTATTAATTGCGTCGAAGGTGTTCTCTCTGTGGGATTTTTCTATGCAGACATTGTTCACTACATCGAATCAATGAACTTAAATTTTGTCCTCCTCCCACCTATTCAAATTTGATAGGTCACTGGTTTCTTCTTCTTCCTAGGCAGACTTCTTCATTGTTTCTTTTGCAGATCTGCATGATTCCAGACTGAAGGGCCTTTCCCTGACAGGTTTTCTGGATTTTTCCCTAGTGGGCTTATTGGAGGGGTCCTCCTAGGCAAATTTGGTTCTTCTGGAGATACCACAACCTCATGAGACACTACAAGATGTGAGCGAAGAGGATCCTTCACAATATCCAGACGGGGGGTTCTATCCTGGATGTGTAGCCTATTCGTGTGCTTTCTCCAGTTTTGGTCACTTCTCATCTACAACCTGCATTCGTTCCCCTGAATCATCGTCACCCGCTAGCCTATACTCCTTATATATATTTAGTATTCGATACAGTTGAGGTAGGGAAGAATGAGGAGGATTGCAGTGTGAGAGGATAAAATCAACAAAATTCTATACAAGTCCCAGATATTTGAAGCTTTGCCAAAAGTGTTGAAATGGGTGTTGATAAACATCCCTAAACTGAAGCCATAAAACATGGTTTCACTGAGAGAAATCAACTGAACAGTGGGAATAGTAATAAAGTGAGTAGTAAGAATGACCATGTTCCTATTCTCTCTCAAATTCATAGGAAATTCAATTCTACAAGCGTTTCTGATTTTGATTGCAATAAAGGACAAGGGGTTTGTAATCAAATTCCAAGGAAAGTAAGAACAAAAAGAACCTAAGTTGGGAGAATGGGTAAAGGTCAAAACCATTGTTCAATACACAGTCCTTCATATCTACAAGCACAAATTGGAAAGATTGAATGAATAGTGAAGAATCCAACATTGGTAGTGCCTAGAACACCTATCTATTACATTTGTCTATGTGGAAACAAATTCCCATGAATATGAAATCGAATTTTTCACATATTAATTAGAAACATTGTGAAAGGAGAGGGGCGCAAAGAGTTTTAAAATGGGTGGGAGCCAAAGACAATGTAATAACCCTCTACTTTTTTGAAAACATTTGTGATTTGTATTGGCTATTGTTAGTATGATGGATAATGAATGTCACATGCCTCCTAGCCTAATTTTACGGTTGCCTACTAGGCTCCCATTCCTCAATTTAACTTCGATTAAAGTTAGATATAATAGTCGTCACAAGTATAATTATTCCATCATTACATGAACAAATATTATTCATGCAGCTCTACTCATACTCTTAAACATTTAACAACATCAAAAGTAATGAATCATAAAATAACACTCTGCAATTATACTTCTAAGTCTAAAGATGTGACACATAAAGATTAAGGAGACACATAGAAAACATCCCAAGCAATTGAATCCAACTAGATTAGAAGAGATAAAGCCACTTGGAAAACTGAGCACCACCACCAAACCTAGAACTAACTCCTCCAGTTCACCCCCGAGTCGAGAGTTCTTGCCAAGGATCAAGTGCCTCATGTTGCTCTCTTCCATGGGTATTTAATAACCACTTTCATGGTATGGTTTCCATTAGCGGTGTATCGCTTTTATGGATATTTTTATCCATTCAACCTAAGCTTTTCTCATAAAGGCTCGCCTTTCTCTCCCTCAAGGCTTTTCATCATAAAAACTTTCCTTTCTCTCCCATAAGGATTTTATGTTTTTCTTACACTTAACATCTTTCTTTAGCTAAGTAGCTTAATGGATAATTATCTCCATTCCATCAAGCTTATCTAGAATTAGATCTAGAATCCTTATCACGAAAGAATTATCCTTTGGCAAGAATCTTATCTCTTGGTGTCTCGCTTTTCCAAGGGATTAAATTATTTATTTATGTAATAATAAACTATTGATTTTTCTTGTTACACATTAGACCTAGCTTTTATTTTCTTAGGTTATCATAGTTTTACATACCATGGAGAGGTGTTATGTACTTCACCCCTTAAATTTACACTGTCCTCGGTGTATTACTACATCTCACAATATTATTTCCACATTCACAGGTAGTTGTTTATAAATTTACAAACTCCCATGGCCTTGCCTTCTGATGTAGATCGTCTAATACATCTCAGCTACAAAGGAGTTATCCCAGCACATCTCCTTCCATTTCTACATGTAACATTTGTTTCAAACAATTTTGTGAGAGACTTTAGATGTAGAACTCAACTTTGTTTACCACAGTTAATATCATAACTTGATATATAGTACTACTATTTGAGTAACTACAGGTTATGTTTCACATCTTTTAAATGTGTTTCCTCATGTTCTTTGTAATTGAGGAAATGTATGTTCTTCCCCTGAATTGTTCCAAAGCCTTTGTGTTCCTTCCAAACACTTGCTTCCTGCAGTTTCCCCACATTAGTAACAACAAGTCAACTAGCAAATTGGACTAATCACATGTATAAAATATCATATCAGGTTAGCTCAATATAACCATCAAAATCTTACCATCATAAAGCAAATTCATATGTCTTATGTGTATTAAGATTGAAACAAAATATGGATACTTATCCTTAGCTTCCTTACAGACAATCCCCTAGTGTATTCATGCACACCTGTACAAGTAATTACACACGCACAACTATACATGTTATGCCTCTGTACCAGTACCATATGTACCACTTGTACCTAGTACCATGTGTACAACTTTTATACAATACCATTGTCCATATCATTACCTGCACTACATATACTTCCTCCATATGTTTTTAACCATGTCAGTATTATGCCAAAAATTTCTTTAATTATTCATACTAGCTTTAGGGAAATCCAATCAAAGTGTGCTTGGTTCGTTGATTGGGGAATAAGGAATTTTATAGACCTGGTCAATATCTGCAATCAGATCATATGTCAATATTTTTCATGTCCAAGTATTCATGTGATTTTATTTAACTACTCCTTTTCATGTATTGTGGGGTTGTAGGATAATTTCAACAAAATGGTAGCATAGATGCACGACTTTTTTATACCAATAACTTTAGGTAACGTTTTATAAATAGCGGAATATGACCTCCTCTTAATCCTAAAGAAGGCTATTGACTATGATAATTAGTATGCTATATTTGAATTCTAATAACAACCTTAGCTTTGTCTTTAACCAAGAAAATGATCATTTAATACTTAAAAGTACTCCATACTTACCTAATCATGTCATAAGATTTATTGTTGCTCTATTTATACATCTTCAAAACCCTTATTTGCCATGAATACTTCAATTTATGTTCAAACTCAACTTAAAAACCGATATGAAAATACCCTCGTCTCCCATACATGAGCTATAATACAATATTCTCAATTACACACCCTCCAAGTTTTCTAGGTACTATGTATACTATGGTGTGAGTCTAAGTTATTTACCTATTTACACTTCTTTTTAAACATTAAATCTGATTTAGGTGGATATTTGTGGCCACCTGCATATTCCACCTCGACCCCCTAGTGAGTTTCATCTGTTTCCTTGTTCATTTCAGCATTTACAATTTTTAGCAGTTTTTCGGGTTGTGAACTTCTGGAGCAGTTTTGACCCCCCCTAAATGGCCTTTTTTTGGGGTCCGCAGTAGGCCAATATTGTAGGCATGAGCTTGTAGAAAAACATGTAGTACATAGCAAGACCTTTCTAGCAAGGTATCGGACATGCCAAACAAAGATAATATGACCAAGTTACAACTCCACGAAGTTGACTGCCCAACTAACCCCAATGGCACCCACAAACTCTTGGTGTTACATCTCGTGGAGTTAGGGTTTTTGTTGATTAGGGTTTTCGAATATTTTCCAATAATAAATAGGCCCTTGAGCCTCATTGTAACATAGTTCGGAGGCAGGTAACCACCACATCTCTTCTCAGAGATAAGCTACCATCACCCGAACTATCTTATTTCCATTCTGTTTGTAAGCATATTTTAGTATTTTTCTATTAATGAAATGAAGTTTTTTTTTGCTACATCTATGTGTTTATGATTATATTTGTAATTTATTGCGTTCATTTTTATGTTCGAATCAATGGTATTAGAGAGGTCTACCCTTTCTTTGTTTTTCTTTCCATGTCCCCAACGAGGTCACATTATAAGGAGTTAGGGCTTGATCTGGTTGAACCATTGCAATATCAACCTCGCGAAACCAGACAACCTCCCATGGCGGAAGAAAAGAAAGATGAGGGGGTAGAAGATTCTTTCAAAATGTTTCTCGAGGAAGCCCTCAAGTGATAGAGGGACGTGATGATGGATAGATTTTCCGAGATCCTTGGATGTCTACCCATAGGAGATGCACCCTCATCCAACAACCATTGTAGAGGTGCCACTCCGTTTAAGGTACAAGTTAACTTTGATATTCCCATATTCGAAAGCCTGATAGATGTAGACACCATAGATAAATGGTTAAATTTCTTGGAAGGATACTTTTCAGTTCATGACTTTTCCAATCAAGAAAAGATTACTTTTTGACTTCTCAAAGCTGCCCCACACGTCAAGGACTGTTGGAAAACCTACTGTGAACAAAAGGACAAGAGTGAACCCTCCCAATTTTTAGTTGCACCTGCTTGGAATTAGTTTTGAGACACCATAAAGAAACAATATTACCCTGTTGGGAGCTATGAAGACAACTATATAAAGTGGACCATGCTATGGTAGGGAAGGGACCAAGATGTGCCAGAGTTCACAAATATTTTTGATAGACTTTGCACGAAGCTGGGTATCAAGGATACTAACTGGCATTTGGCACTCAAGTACTGTTGCTATCTAAGTAAGTGTATCCAAGATGAGATGGAGTTCCTGGACATTTCCTCACTCAGCAAGGCATATCGCTACATTGTCAAGATTGAGTAGAAGCTTAAATAGAAGAAGCAGGATTTTGGATCTACAAATCCAAAGAAAGGAAAAGGCACCCCCAAACCACAGAACAAAGGACAAGCTAAGGCAGGACTACACAAGATAGCTTGTCGAAGCCATAAGAAAATAACAACACCATGAAGACTAATAAGTACACGGGAAAATGGTGTGAGTTACATAAGAGCTCGACTCACAGTACAAGTGAGTATCGGGCCAAGAAGTCACTGGTGGTCAAGCTGAAAGCTATCAAATCAAATGAAAGTTCTAACTCTAATTGAGAACCTGATAAGGGAATTGACAAAGGGAGGCAGATCATTGATGTGGATCCTTATGCCACTGTGGCCACCACCAAGATCCATAAGATTGAGCATGAAGATCTAGAGGAGGGAGAACACCTCTTCCACTCACAGATGTGGGTGAAGGGTTCTCTGTTGTAGTTCATTGTCGATAGCAGGAGGCAAAATAACCTCATTTCAACAGAGGTCACGAAGCGCTAGGCCTAAATACTACAACACATCCACAACTGTACACCATCGAGTGGCTTCACCAAGGATGTGATCTTTGTGTCATCCAGCAGTGCCGCCTTTCCTATAGAATCAAGCCCTTCATGAATGAGGTGTTGTGTGATGTTTCTCCTCTTGAAATTTGTGATATATTGTTAGGGCAACCATACATGTGGAAGTGACATATTGTATATGAGTTTAGGTCTCGCTCTGTGATTATTACTTTGGCTAATAATTTGTACAGGGTACCATAGGTAGGCTCGCCTACTGCCATCTCTTTCATCACTGCAAAGCAATGTAGTAGGATCATTTTCTAGACCAGGAAATTTTTTTCCATATGATTCACCCCCAGGGAAAGAAGAAGGTTGTGGCCACGGCTTCCAGGCATGGCTCCTTGAACAACAACAGATGGAAAATGTCATGGAGGAGTATAGGGATATTTTCTCCTCACCCATAGGGGTACCTCTACATTGTCAGGTCAAGCACTCCATCGATCTGAACTTGGGCATGTCGCTTCCCAATGGACCGATCTATCGACGCTATGTTCTAAGAATGATGAGATCAACAGGCAGATTCAGGAACTATTACAGAAAGAGCACATCATGCCAATATCATCACCTTGTGGGAGCCCAATTGTACTGGTACAGAATAACCATGCGACCTGGAGGTTCCGTATTGAATATCGGGAAATCAACAAGATTGTTGTCTAGAATAGGTACTCAATCCCACAGATTGATGACCTTCTAGACAAGCTCAAAGGAGCCAAATATTTCAGCAAGATTGACTTGATGTCAAGTTATCATCAGGTGCCTATCGAACCCTCTGATGTGTGGAAGACTGCCTTCAAATCCAAGGAGGGCCTTTTCGAATGGTTGGTCATGTCGTTCAGATTGAAGAATGCCCCTGTAACCTTCATGAGACTAATGGATGACATCTTGTGAGCCTTCACCAATGCATTCGTGATGGTGTATTTAGATGACATATTGATCTCCAGTCAGAGTTGTGAAGAGAACCTCGACCATATTCAACATGTCCTTCAAACCTTGGGACAACACAAGTTGTGTGCTGCCTTTGAGAAATGCACTTTTTGCCTGACCCAAGTTCAAGATTTGGGATACACCATTGATGAGAAGGCTTTACATGTGGAACCATCCAAGATACAAGTCATTCGGGATTATTTAGCTCCAACCACTCTAACAGAGCTCTGAATCTTTCTGGGTCTTACTAATTTCTACCATAGGTTCATGTTGGGGTTCTCTCATATCACTTGGCCTTTAATTCAAGTTAGTAAGGGAGGAGAGAAATAAAAGTTTTTTTGGTCGGCAACCCAAAAAAAAGAATTCTCCGAGTTGAAGAATGACCTATGTTCTGCACCAGTGCTCACATTACCATACATACAACAACCATTTTAAATTGAGATAGATGCCTCTGACTATGCTATTGGTGTAGTTCTTACTCAGCATGGGCATCTAGTGGCTTACCACAGCGAGACACTTTTAGAGACAGTCCAAAAGTACCCCACTTATGACAAAGAAATGTATTCCATTATGCAGGTTCACCGTCAATGGAAGAATTACATTTTGGGGAAGGAAACAATCATCCACATAGAACAATGACCTCTACAGTTCATACAAACAGAAGGGAAGTTGTAGAATGATCACCATCAGAAACGGTTCACCTATCTGTGACTGTTCCATTTTACCATTAAGTATAAGACGAGAAACACAAATAACATCGTTGATTGCCTCAACTGACCACCGGTCATGGCATTGATCATCGTGCTCGACTCCCATGAGCATGAGACATCGGGGTGGCCTCAACTTGACAAGAGTAGTCTGGAATTTGACAGCATATACCATAAACTCATGGAATGGAAGCAAGCTCCAAAATTTCACCTTTAGGATGCACTATTATGCCACCTGGGACATATCTGTGTTCCTTTAAGTGAGAGTGCCAAGATGATTTGGGAGGCGCACTACAGTCGGTTCGATCGACATTTTAGAGTAGAGAAAATAGTGGTGGTATTGCAGATGTATTTTTATTGACAAAAACTTCATCAGGATGTTGGGAACTACATTATATCCCACACCGCCTATGCCATTGTCAAACCAACCATCAATAAGTAAGGCTTGTATACTCCTCTACATAGTCCTAGCCGACCTTGGGAATCTATATCCATGGATTACATCTCGACCCTTCCTTCTACTAAGCACAACAATGATTGTGTTTTCATGGTCGTCAACAGATTCTCTAATATGGCCATCATGGTGGCCTGTAAGAAGAGTATCACGGTAGAGGCCACTACTAAGCTATTCTTTAAATGAGTGTGGGTACACTTTGGAATCCCACAGTCCATTGTCTCAGATCAGGACAATAGATTCCTGAGTGAATTTTGGTCAAGTCTCTTGTTAGTGTTGGATACAAAACTTACTAAGTTCACGACTTTCCATCCCCAAACTGATGGCCAAACAGAGGTTGTCAACAGGATGATTGTACACACTCTGCACATGTACAACTCGAAGAATCCACACATGTGGAATGAAAGTCTCCCCTATGTCCAACACAGCTACAAAAGAGCTCTCCACAACTCAATAAGCTACAATCCATTTCAGGTAGGGTTGAGTTTTAGTGATTATGCCCCATTGATGTCGTCATACCATTTGCAACCACTCAAGTAAATTCGGCTCAAGTTTAGCCCGAAGCTAAACGGGCTAACAACTTCATTGAGCACATTCAATACATCTTCCAACATGTCCATGATATATTGGATAGAGCCAATGCTAAGTACAAGAAGTGCCATGAACAACATCGAGTGCCACACGAGTTCCATGTGGGCGACAAAGTTTGAATACATTTGTAGAAGGAGCACCTTCCTAGACCCCAGTGCAAGATTCACCCACTCTGATATGGGCCATACACCATCACCAAGGTCATCGATGACAATGCCTTTAAGCTCAGCAGCCCACCATTCCTTGGTCTACACCTAATGTTCCATGTAGATCACCTTCGGCCATAATTTTCATAATTGCTGGACACATATGACATTGCAGAATAGCTCACACCAATAGATCTCAACCCAGAATGCATGGAATAGGCCACAACTTAATAGATCATGGAAACATAGATCAAGAACACTCACTAATAGAGGATACAATTATATTGAGTTTTCAAACTAGGCCAATTCCTTCACCATGGATCAGGTTCAATAGAAATTTCCTCACCTCATGGAGGCTCTACACACAATGGGGACCATTTCTTCTTAAGGGGGAAGGAATGATTTATGTGGATATTGGTGGCCACCTACCTATTCCAGATAGACCCCCTAGTCAGTTTAATCAGTTTCCTTGTTCATTTTACCATTTACTATTTTTAGCAATTTTTTAGGTCCTGAACTTTTGGAGCATTTTTGACCCCCTAAACGATGTTTTTTTGGGGTCCACAATAGGCCCATAGTCATGGGAAAGGGCCTGCAGCGAAACCTGTATTCCTCAGCGAGACCTTTCCAACAAGGTATCGTACATGCCAAACAATGATAATATGACCAAGTTACTACCCCGGGAAGTTGGCTGCCCAACTAACCCCAATGGGGCCCACAAACTCTTGGTGTTACATCTCCTGGTGTTAGGGTTTTGGTTGTTTATGTTTTTCTCATGTTTCCCAATAACAAATAGGTCGTTGAGCCTCATTCTAACATAGTTCAGCGGCATCTAGCCACCACATCTCTTCTGAGAGATAAGCTACCATTGCTCGAGCTATCTTATTTCCATTCTATTTGTAACCATAGTTCAATATTTTTCTATTAAAGAAATGAGTGCTTTTCTACTGCATCTCTATGTTTATCATTATATCTATAAGTTGTTTAATTCCTATTTATGTTCAGATCAAAATCACCCCTGGTAACAAAATAATATAACTCGTTTATCAATTATCACATTCATTAACATGATTTCTTGTGTTATTTAGGCAGTACTTGTTATGTTGTCTTATTCAGAACCAACCAACCCGTTTAATGCAATATGACTAGTAGAATTCTTCAAGATTGATTGATAGTGGTACAAAATATGCATTTCCTAATATATAGTTTTCTATTTGTGGAATATTTTTGTAGATACCCAGTATCTTTGTGTACAACCATCCTGATTACGAGTACCACCTAATTATTCCATATTGTTAAAGCATCATAATGATTCAACAATGAGTTGTTGCATAGTTTGTTATTCCCTCTTTTCATTGTTAAGAACATTTTTATATGTCACACTTTACTTCATGCATGTATTATTTTACTTAGCTCATCATCATAAGTTGTGCTAGTGCAAAGCCTTCTTGTTTAATATAATTTTTTTTATTAATTCAGGCAAGTCATGCTCCAGATCTAGTGTATACTTCTGGTTAGTCATTCAGCTACTCTGAAATGCTCTGCTTCTAATTCAAGAGCATCCAGCACCAACATATATGATATGTTGGTCATTTCATAAAATAGGGATACTTTGTTTATATATATTTTTCCTAATAGTTCCAATAAGAAGTACATTTGTAACTTCTATAATCATTCTACTCGAAGCATCTTCTTCCTGCCATAGGTTCTTATTTGTGTGATATTAACATAATCCCATTTATATATGGATGATATACACATCAAGGTTGTGAAGTTTGAGGTTGTATTCTTTGCGTTTCAATTTCATATTGGACTTTGAGTGAACTTGAGAATGCATCCTTGAATTTTCACTAATATTTCTTTTACACTCCATTCTATATTTGATCCTTCTTGAAACATTACTACCCTAGCTCTGCTCTTTATATAGATCCATGTGAAATTCAATGACGTTTATATAGCTGAATGCATATAGACATTTTTTTTTTTAATTTTGATATTCGAGCTAATGAATTGATAAAATACATTTATTCATAAATATAGAAATCCAATAAGAATTTTCCAATTATAATCTAATGGATTAATATATATTTTCATAATTATTAAATATGGGAAGAATCTTCCAAAACATTTTACACATAAATTACTCCAAAATATCATTAATTAACGTGAACTTGAGTCTTGTCTTTCTGTTTCAAATTCACATATTCATATTAAGTCGTTATTTATATTATTATAACTGTGTAATATCTTCTAAATGAAGATCAATTAAAATATCCATTTAAACTTTGATGGACTACATTCATTTTCTATTTAGGTCAATGAGATTGGAGAATTACCCACACCTATCCCATCATTTTTAATTCATTTTCTATCTTTACTGTACATAATATTCTCTTTAACCCTAGGAAAACTTGAGGTTCGCATCTAGCAAGCATGCTGTCAACATACAAATCAGATGCATGCAATCTACATGAACGACTATAAGCAAAACTAGAAGTCATATGATGTTGTATTACCCGGATTTCCCGTGATGCAAACTGTACACATGAGAAATACTCCCATCCAACCACCATTGACGTTCATGGCTCCTGAGAGTTACTCCTCTCGATGCCTTATATGAGTACTACTGTTGTCTTGGTGGAAAACGATAGTTGGCATGGAATTATGGCTCCGAATTTAGGCTTCAGGCCTAAGGCCAGGAATATAATAACATCCATAAAAGAAAACCAATTACTATTATCACTATGTATTTCAATTATTGTTTGCGGTGAAATGATGTTGAGCTGCACAGGATTTCCACGCATTAGATAAATATCAAACTTGAAATAAAAATTTATGAAAGGATATTACGGAGAAACTCCATTTTAAACAATAGGAGGTTTTGGAAAGGCTTTCTTTCCAACTCAACTTGCCTGGCTAGATCAGAACTACACTCCCTTGAGTCAAGTTCTATGTAAACCTGCACGAACAATGAAGATATGCATAGGTGTACCTCCTGAATGTCAATCCCTACACTTGGATGACCAACTTCCTACCTCCATGTAGAGAACGAAGGAAATCCCTACTTATTTAATGAGAATTTCCTTAATGATATGTGTTTCCTCAACAAAGATCTAATCAATAAAATTGGATAAGCGTTATCTTGCTAAGGAAATGTTTTCTATTCAGTAGATAAAGAAATCACATAAAATTTCTTTTCTGGATTGAAAGGAAACCATCATCTTTACCATTTTTTTCTCTGACCGAAACAAAATCTGCAACATCCCGTATCCAATTTGAGTATCTTGATGCCTATCGAACCGAATTAGATCCAATGACTCGATCCACGGGTTTCTTTAAAGCTCAATGGTTTGGAGATTTTTTTTTTCAAAAAAAACAAGAATCTAATTCATGACATATCACTCTTCCCTTATTACCATGCAGTCTTGGTGGATTTTCCATCCAATTCCTTGATGAATTAAGCGGAGCTTATGCTTCAACAGCTAATATATTCATAAAATATTTTTCATTTCTTGTAGAGATCAATGAGCAATTGATCATGAGACTCCTGCGATCGTTGTGCGTAAAGATGTCTGAAGGACTTAATGGAGTCTATGGCTTCCAGTGACCGGTTCTGCTGCTTCATCACGAGGGCCTTGTCCTTCAATGCATTGTCAATGCAGTCTCCTGCATTAATAGCTTTCTAGTCGGGTCCTTCTCCATGAGCCGAAGATTCTTGGCTCTGCCACAGGGGGTGTCCTCGATGGGGACCTTTTATATAGCATGAAAGGGATCGATTTTTCCGTGAGATTTCCATGAAGTCAATCAATTCGCCTGAGTTGAAGCAGGGGCAATGTTGCTCTGTGAATAATGTAGTTTAAACTTTAACATCAAAATTATATGGAGAAAACGAAAAAGACTCAGATTCAAATGGAATTTCCTCTATTTTTGTAGCGTTGAATGAGAATTGACTTGTCTTCGAGTATCATTTCCTTTGTTTTTGCAACGTTGAATGATAATTTCAAAAACCTTTCTGATCCTTAAACCCTGTGTGTCATAAACGCAACCTCGCCTTTGCAATAGTCAGCCATTAGAAATTAAAGACCTTATGATCTTGATTGTTTTGACGAGCTCTACATAATTCAATCTGTGGTATTTGGTTGTCCGTATCAATGCACTAGATCACTCATGCATTTATGAGAAAAAAATCTAGTTGCTCAATTAATGCCAATAATGTGGTGAATATTGAATTCTGTCAGATTTTTTATAAATGTGATCGTGACCATATAACCCATATGTTGTTAAATATTCCTTTTGCAATGTTTTAATATATTTTAATTCATTTTCGTGGATATTTATAAATGTATAATGTTGGTTGAGACGTTAATTAATCAATATAATATATAGCACATTATATTCTATTTCTATTCCAACAATATGCTGCCTCCATAATCTTTTTAGGATTTGATTTCCACTATTATAGATTCTTGCATATTTTCCACTTATAACCTGAACCCTCCATTAAAATTCTTAGTAGTGTAAGGCCAAATTTACGACCTGAAGCTTACTCATATCCTATAGAGGCGGATTGGCACATACGCCAAAAGGTTTCAACTTAAGCTCGGAAACCCTTTGTCACATACCCCATGGCATAATTTTAGAGTTTCCTGCTAGGCTCCCATTCCTCAATTTAACTTCAATTAAAGTCAGATTTAATAGTTGCCACAACTATAATTATTCCATCATTACATGAACAAATATTATTCATGCAGCTCTACTCATACTCCTAAACATTCGACAACATCAAAAGTAATGAACCATAAGACAACACTATGCAATTATACCTCTAAGTTTAAAGATGTGACACATAAAGTGTAAGGAACCACATAGAGAACATCCCAATAATTTGAATCCAACTACATTAAACGAGAGAACACCACTTGGAAAACTAAGCACTACCACCCAACCTAGAATTGACTCCTCCATTTAACCCCCGAGTCAAGATTTCTTTCCATGGATCAACTGCCTCCTGTTGATCTCTTCCATGGGTATTTAATACCCTCTTTCATGATATGGTTTCTATTAGAGACATCCAACTTTTATGGATCCTTTTATTCATTTGCCTAGGCTTTTCTCAGGAATGATCGTCTTTCTCTCCCGCGATGTTTTTCCTCATAAAACCTTGCCTTTCTCTCCCAAAAGGCTTTTATGTTTTTCTTACACTTAGCATCTTTCTTCAACTAAGTAACTTAATTGATAATTATCTCTAATCCAACAAGATTTTCTAAAATTAGATCTAGAAGCCTTATCATGAAAGAATTGTCCCTTGGTAAGAATCTCATCTCTTGGTGTCTCTCTTTTCCAAGTGATTAAATTATTTATTTATGTAATAATAAAGTATTGATTTATCTTGTTACACATAAGACCTATCTTTTCTTTTCTTAGGTTAGCATAGTTTTAAATACAATGGAGGGGTGTTACAATGAACCATGATGAACTAATTATGAAGGAAAGTTTGATATAATTTAAATAAATAAAATTGATGAATAAAGCTCGAAATCGTGTGGAAAGAAACACTGAAGTAAAAGGATGCTTTCCAAATCTGAATACCAATGAGTTGAATAAGATATATGCCCTTAATAAAATACTCAGTTGAAGATAAGTACTAATAAAATAATTACGGGAGAGAAAATCAGGCTTTATCGGGAAAAATAAAAGAAAATCCTAGGTTGAAGTGGAGCAGATCCCTGAAACGCAAGTTGCCGCCAAGAAAAATCTGCTGGAAAATAAGCTTAAAACCACATTATGGGAATCAAAGGAAGTTTTTGATTCCTTCGCAATAGATCCTAGCTTAGGGGAGGATCAAAGGTTGATGCAGGGTTGGGTGAATAAGTGATGTCACAAGCATGATTTCTAGACTAAGAATTTGGGTTAGAGGTGATGATTTTGCTGACAATCATGTTATGAATTAGATTGATTGAATTTTACTATAGATATATTAAAATTGTTGTTTGTTGTAACGAAGGTTATATTTATTGCCGCTTTTTGTATTATGAATATGAGTTAATTCAATTTACTAAAATGCCAGAGTTGATTAGTTAGATGTTGTAATAGAATACATGCTTTATTGATGTTCAGAAAATAATGATTGGATATAATAGCAGCTGAGCCGATGAAAATGTATTGTTAATTCCTATTCATGGACGTTCTATGTGGTGGTATTAGTTGTTTCTAGAAGATGAACCTCTTCTATAAGAATATTTTTGTAGCTACGATATTTTTCATTTAATCCTTTCTATGAGAATACTTTGGCTAGGAAAATGTAAAGGTCCTTGAACGAGTGCTATAGTGAAGGGTAGGGAGTGATCATGAAAATGATTCACTGATATGGAAATCACCCTTGGGTGACCTCAGTTAATTAATTATTAAATGATGGTATTATAAACTCATGTGCTGGTGGGTGTCTATGTTATTTTAGGCAACGGATCGATCACATTTCAAAATACACAGACACTGAAAAATGGAAAACAACAGAGAAACACAGTAAGCAAATACAAGAACACAACAATTAATAAGGAATTCACTCGATCCTTCAGGGCTACATCTTTGGTCGAGCTCTCAGTGGTGGCCTTCTTTTATTGTGTGTTTAAAGCAGAGAAATACAATGAGGAGATCAATCTTAGTCTCCTGAAACAGAATTGCTTGGTAGGGTGGTTCTTGGATTCCCAAAGCCACTAGAGTACATTGACTCTTTTCCTTACCAACTCTTGATCTTTCTAGTCTTTAAGGGGAGGATCCCAATATGGTACTCGATTCCTGAAAGATCCCCGCAGGGGTGGCTTGAACCTGTCAAGCTCTCTAGTGCTCGACGCTGCTTGTGGTCAGCTCGGCACTCTGTCATTTTGCTTTTTGCTTCACTGTCTCTTCTTTTCTTTGTCTTTGTCTTCTTCTCTCTAATTCTTCCTCTTGGCATCCTCTCTTGATGTGTTTTATATTGTCTGTTCATGGCTTTAAAGCCAGTCGATCTCATGACTGTTTGATTCCTCTTCTTCCTCCTTAGGGTCGCTTGTTGTTGCTCACTTGGAGTTCCCTATCTTACCGTCATCATCAACGGCTCACAGGGAGTGGTCATTTGTCCTCTTGCGAATTGCGCCAGCTCTTCCTCGCCGGTTCGGTTCTTTGGTTTCATCGGGAAATGACTCATTTGCCACCATAGCAGTCAAATCAAACCTCAAATCCTTATAGATCGTGGCTTAGTCCCCTGTCAAATTCGGTTCTTTCATCAGGCATGTTATCAACCGTTAGATCTGGAGCCCCCATATCCAATAGAATTTTCACATTTTGCTCAGTTGACTTGCTCGACTGTTAGCGTGTGATGAGAGGCAGTTTTCTCTCTCCTCTGCCTACCACGCGTCAGGCGCTGAATGGAATCACTAGGCTTTAGCCAAATCCGCTTACTACCCAAGGGTGCCCCCGATATATACCACTTATTGCAAGTAATTATTTCTACCTCACCGACAAGTAGGGTTAATTGATAACCAGAAATACCTAGCATACTTCTTAACAATAAATGGTTTAAGGTCAGACATGGTATAAGTATTGAAGTTCGAGAGAAAAGTGAATACGAGAGACAAAATTGTGACTTACCTATGATTTCGCCGACTTTGAAAGAAGCTTTTGGCTCTAGACCCACTAAACAGGCAAAAAGAACTATCAGGGATGTGTAAATCACAGGTACTAGAGAGGAAACCCTATAAAAAATTTTGTACATAGAGGTCAATATCTGAATGTCGCCGAAAAATCCTTCAACTTGGAAACCAGAGCATTCTACAAGTTTGAAATCTTGTTCAATTTTCAACATGGAACCCTAGGAAAAAAGAGAAATATTATAACCAACTAATTAGTCAATTATAAGAAAACTTACAAGGATTTTTAAAGAGCGAAGAAAATTGAATTACGATATTACGCCTGAGAACAACCAAACATAAAACTGTAATGACGAAAGGTGAAGCTACATATGGTTTCCCTAGGGTCTCAGAGCCAAAATCAATTAGACTGATAGGAGGAAAAATGGGTGGTTTTTCCTTAATTGTCCCAAACTCATCAAATCTGTTGGATGTGTACCCTTGCTCATCAATGACTGATACTCTGCCAAGTACCCAGATATCGACGCTCGAGAAACTTCAAAAGAATATGTACACCTTGAAATGAGGGCCCACCTCATGACTCATCGGGCTTGTCATGGCAATATCACAAGAAAAGTTAAAATCATTAAGTCAAACAGAACTATGCAATGTGGAATTACTAACAACATACTTAAGGTAATGAAATTTAATCAAAAATGACACATGCAGTAGCCATATCATATGAAACATTTAAAAAATAAAAACAAATTATTACCGTTTTTAGCACTTAATAAAACTTTGGTAACTTTCAGATAATAAGAGATGTATAATATGATTTACTTCCTCATATCATAGTAACGTTAAGAAACAATTTTTTTTGTGTGTGTTACAAGTGGTATCATAGCCTAAGGTTCAACTCTGAAGTCTAAGGGTCAACTTAGAGTTGAAAATTTTAATAAATAATCTTCTATATTACATAAAGAGATAAAGACGATAGTATAGTAGCCATATTATATGAAACATTTCAAAAATAAAAAAGAAACGTTTCAAAAATAAAAACAAATTATTACCGTTTTTAGCACTTAATCAAACTTTGGTAACTTTCAGATAATAAGAAATGTATAATATGATTTACTTCCTCATATCATAGTAACGTTAAGAAACGATTTTTTTGTGTGTGTGTTATAAGTGGTATCATAGCCTAATGTTCAACTCTGAAGTCTAAGGGTTAACTTAGAGTTGAAAATTTTAATAAATAACCATCTATATTACATAAAAAGATAAAGACGATAGTATAGGAAAAAACACTTTTCAGATGTTAAGAGAGAGACTATATATGGGGACACTAACATCTGTTATAGAACAATTGTTGGACGTAACAGAAAATAGAGTAGCCTCTCAATGAAGCTGATAGATAATAAAAAATCTTAAAAAAACTAATATGACTGATTACTATACTCATAGTTAAGGAGAAAGGGTGATGAAACAAGTTATGCTTTCTTATAGATTTGTGTATAAATCAATAGTAAGCCTTGACGAAGCCTTGAATATATTAGTAACAACAATATTATTCTGGTAGATCGGAAATTCTTACCTAAAGTTAAATGCAAATCCAAAAGAGACCAAGCCGGAAACCTACCTAATTATAAGGTTGATTTAACTAGAGACCCATGCACAAATTTAAGCAAAACACTCAAGGTTTTGTTGAGATTATGGAGAAAGAAATACTGATATTATCAGTTATATAGAGATCAATCATTGTATCTACATAATTTGGAAAAGGAAACAACTGACAATAGGAGTACAGAGCATCCTTGTAGAGAATCAATCTCATGAAAGGACTATGGACATTGGATAGTACCCTATTGAATTTCAAAGGTTATTAAAAAACAAATCCTGATAACAATTGCTAAATGAACTATGTAGCTAAATAACCAAGTCATGAGAAACAAAAAGGTGTGGATAAACCATGGGTAAGAATGAGGAAAAGAGGTCTCGTATGAACTAAATGGCATACTTATGTCAAAAGTTAAAAAGGGTAAAAAAATTTAACACAGTTGGGAAATTACAATTTCTATTATAAAATTATACATATAAATAGTTAGTGATTTCATTCCTATGGTTCTGAAGAACCGAAAGTTACTATAGTTTTGAAAGCATTAAAAACTCTGAAATAAACAATGATAGATGCACAGTATGAAAATTATGAGTCATACTAATCCTTTTTTGTATGTTGTGAAAAATACTAGTTCGTCGTAAAGCAAGGAAAGCTAGAATAAAGAAGGAATTTAGAATTAAATTTAATATATATATATATATATATATAGAAAACAAAAGAAATAATGTGTCGAATAGGAGGGGATGTAAAACTCAAGAACATAGTTACGGAAACTCATGTGTGAGATGGTCAAGAAGTACTATTGTAAAATTGGCAATGCAAATTCTCCATGATCTTTTAGTTGATTTTAACTATGCTCATACTACACCAAGTTGTGCCTTGAATAGATACAATGACTTCTTTTGATATTAATTTGTGTTTTTAACCTTAATGACCTACTCGAGAAGGATTAAGAGGAAAAGAAAAGATGAAGAAAACCAATTAGATTAAACCACCCATGGATAATTAATATGGATAAGAAGTAGGTCCACTTAAACAAAGGATAAGAATCACATGTGTTCCCAATGGTGAGTTGAAATAATGACAATGTTTAGTCATGGTTTATTGACATCATGAAATTATAAGACACCTAAGGGGAAAATAATTGGTTGTGAGCCATCATGGGATAAGGTTACGAGATATTTCTTGAAAAAGAAAAAAAAATGATGTAGTAAGTATACTTAGGATGTGAATGGTATAGTAATAAAATTAGATATTCAAAAATAGGATTAAATTGTATCTGCATAACCTTACACATTAAAGGTAGTAAAATAACCTGTTGGGATTGGAATGAGTAATATGTTGTGAATTTGTATGGAAGAAAGAATTATATCATAATAACATAATGAGTGAGACTCAGTCAATAAGCTTACAAATGTAAAAGGGATAAATCTTAAGTTAAGAACACTCTAGCTCAAAGTAAAAATACATGATAAAATAGATGCAAGTTGCTTTGATGTTGGAAAAATATATGTCACTTAGAGTAAAATATAACACATCATGTGTTATAACTGAATTTGAGATATAGAATATATGTATCAAATATATATATCTATATATCTATATATATATATATATATATCTATATATATATATATATATAGATATATATATATATATATATATATATATATATATATATAGAGAGAGAGAGAGAGAGAGAGAGTATATGTATGAAAAATATATATATATAAAAGACCACAACATAACATGAGTATGGGTATTTTAAGTGTTCTAACTTATGACTTTGCCTAAAATCCCATGCCTATCCTAAGCAGGTTTGACCTTCAATGTTGAGGAAAGTAATAAAAGGGAAGGAATATTTTTTTATCTTCTTCAAAATAAGTGGTCAACAATTGACTTATTCATAGTTTAATCTTAAATTCCACATACTGTAGTAAACTAAAACAATATGGCATAAACATCGAAAGAACAATTCTTAAAAAAAAAAAAAAGTGTAAAAATAAGTAAATGTGGTGTAGAAGAAGTGTCAGTTTAAAAGGAACCTTTATCAAGAACCCACAAAGTGTGAGTAAGTCTGGATAGATACTATAATAATTATTGAGATCCCAAAATGAATGAAACATTTTTGGATTGTCAAAATTAAAAGTGATAGAGATAATGATATTCTGAATCATAAAGCCAAAGACACATAGAAAAAGTACGGAAAAAATTAGTAAAATGAAAATTTGTGTAAACAGAGGTAACTTGGTATTGGTTAGGGCTAAGATTGAAAGTTGTACGGGCCCATCAAAATTATGGAAAATAAATGAAAAGGAAGATATATAAAATAAATGAAAAGGAAGATATATGTTAAGCATGATTCTTATAGTGTGATCATCAAGCCGAAGAGGTAATATAACTGGTTCGTATAAATAGAGCTAGTGTGGTCTCTAAAACTATGGGTGGTGATGTGTAAAATATTGAGAAGTGTGTCTATATTCATGTGTTTTTTATGTGTACATGTATATTGCGTATTGTACTATGAGAATGTGACATTGTGAGCAAGAATACCATTACAAAAAAAAAGCAAGAGTCATGAAATTTGTATGATGTATAATGGTTGTGACAACTAACTAAATAGTGATTAAGTTGATGTTTTATATATAAGTAGGTGAACATTAATGGGACTCCCCAGAGAAATGCAGCCGGAATTGCAGGAAATTATGACATGGAACCATTTAGTGAAAAGTAAAATATTGTGGATGGGTGGTGCATCTATAGAGACGAAAAAGAAAATCTCCACACCAAGTTTTGAAAGCTGAGTCAATGTGTAAATAATTTAAAAATAAAGAACCCCATGGTTTTACACAAGAACAATGGCTCAAATGGGCATAACTAAGGTTACTTAAACAAGTAGCAGCCATGTAACCATCTTAAACATGGGAATAAAAGAAAGTTATCCTAAAGCATACTTTGCGCATAAATACTACATGTATAGCACCTGAAACTAAGATAAAATCATGGTGATACTACCTATTATGATAATATACTCACTGCGATCTATCATAGAAGAAAATAACAAAAAAAGGTTTCTGGAATGTTATCACCACTAAGTATATAGTCCCAATAGAATCGATACTTCCTTGTTCTGGAATTCTTACTTGAAACAATTATTATGATTTTAATTAGCTATCATGTAAGTAAGAAGGATTTAATTCTAATGTTGATGAGCTTTTAATGATGATGTTAACCCTTACTAAGTGCAAATTGCTAACCCTAGTTGGGTTATGATGCATATAGACTACCCTTGTTGAAATATATAATGGGTTATGATGCATATTGATTACCCTTGTTGAAATATATAAATGGAAACTAATAATGTCTGTAATGAAGTTCAAATGAGTATGTATGTGTTTCATAAATAATGATAGATGGAACTAATGACAATGATTGTGAATGTAGGATGAATCACATGAAATATTCTGATGGAGCGTGTGCATACTCATAATCAAAGAGAAATTATGATATGGAAGGAAGTTGTTTCCCAATATGTTGTAAAGGCATTTTAGCGAAGGAAGGTTACCTGAAAGATTAAATAAATATTTTATATGCACGACATATTCTAGCATGTTTGAAGTCCAGGAAACACGGAGGGTAGTGTTTTAGTTGAGGGGTAATATGTAACACACCTTAGGGAAAAGTAAGCATATAACTTACTTTTACCACAAATACTTGGTAAGTCATGGGTTAAGAGGAAAATCTTAAGCGACAAACTTTAATATTTAAGTTATTTTAATTTTATATAAAAGAAAGGTTCTAACAAGTCTTGGCTTTTACTGGAAAAGGCTTTAGATGAAAATTTTCACTTATCAACCATTTAGAGGGCAGTTATTTCCCTCTTTGCAGATAAATAGTCTCAATTGGGATAAGGAAGCTAAGAGGGAAAGAGGAGAAAATGCATTAGGCAGCCTTCAAGACTTTGTACATGGTTGGAGGAAGTCCAAGTGGGGGGAAAAAGGATGAAATATCATGACTATTGAGGAGGTCCAAGTCGGGAGAACAAAGATGAAATATCATGAATGTGCAACAGGACATTGTTGAAACACTGCCACAAGGTCTTTTTGAGTTGGATTGAGAACCAATGGAAGCCCTAAGACAGACATGTGAGTTTTTGGCTAGACTTGTAGTCTTATGCCAGAAAATAGACCTTGTTAGCTCAGTGCCCACTCTCTTGTTCTGGAAATTGAAAAGGATCGAGAAGAGTATTAGACATGATTTCCGATCTCATTGGTGAGGAGTAGTGGTCTTTCTCCTCTGGAATTCCATGGTTGTCCAAAACTATTTAGATAAGTACAAATGAACTTTCCATATTCTTAGTGAATTATTTAATTTTTATGGTTGAATAATTTCTTATAATTTGCAAATATGTTGAGCGGACACTAAATGAAATGACAAAAAAAACAAAATAATGTTTTTCTTTTCCTTAGATTGGCTAGTTTATGAAAGGGCCATATATGAAACGTATTTGTAAAATGATTATTATCCAATGATGATAAAGATAAGGTCATGATTTTATATATTAAAAAGAATGCGTGTGGGTCTTTAATAAGAAATTCCATTCCCATTTTATGTGGGGAAATTTATGTAAATACATCATGTGGAAAATAAAGGAAAGTTTGACTATAGTCAATACCCATAGAAGAAAAGAGCTTGAAACGTAGGAAAAACCTATGTGGTGAGGGAGACTTACACTACTACATGTAGGGGGGTTTTAAGACAATATTTGAGTCAATTGTCTTAAGTTAAGACAAAATGAAACTTGTGTATTGTTTTAAATATTGTCTCTAAGCGGGTGTCTCAAAATATAATGTCTCGAAAATTTGTCTCTATAAAGACAATATCGAACACATATTATTATTGTCTCTATAAAGACAATTTGATTTGTCTCTCTAGAAACAATTTCATTTGTGTCTCTTTAGAGACAATTACATTTTTGTCTTTTTAGAGACAATTCCATAATTCAAACTATTGTCTCTCTAGAGACAATATAACAAATTATTTAAAAAAAAATAAATGTCCATAATCCAAACTATTGTCTCTCTAGAGACAATAAAAAAAATTATTTAAAAAAAAATAAATGTTTATAATTCAAACTATTGTCTCTCTAGAGACAATATAAAAAATTATTTGAAAAAAAATAAATGTCCATAATTCAAAATATTTTCTCTCTAGAGACAATATAAAAAATAATTTAAGAAAAAATAAATGTCCATCATTCAAACTATTTTCTCTCTAGAGACAATAAAAAAAATTATTTAAAAAAAAATAAATGTCCATAATTCGAACTATTTTCTCTCTAGAGAAAATATAAAAGATTATTAAAAAAAAAAAATCCATAATTCAAACTATTGTCTCTCTAGAGACAATATAAAAAATTATTTTAAACAAAATAAATAAAATCATTTTGAATGTCTACTGGTCATGCCTTCCATTATGTCTATCAATCAGAATAATTTTCTTAGCCTCAATAGAAAATTCTTCAACCACGGTTTTGTATTCTGCTCTATAACCACGAGGCCTCTTGTTTTGGCCCAATTGTAGGAGAAGATCTCCTCATTCTTCAACGCAATGACTTGAGGGTTGGTTTTCTTGGCTAGTCTTTCTATCTTCACTCTTCTGACGGAACAGTTCTGGAATGAAGTTTACGTATTCGAGAGCTTTCTGGTGGTTCCTGTTGCTGCTTGTCAATGACCCTACTTTCTTCCTTACTGTCTTTCCTTCCAAAAGGGTACTGGGACATAGTAGCAAAGTACCATTGTGATACCACGTACTTTATAAATGTGTGTGACTAAAGTACACCCTAAAGGCTATATCACCATCACGCAAAATTTATCATCTGTACTGAAAACAATTAGTCTAACCTTTCTTGGTCCACAAAATTCTTTCACCTTAAGGTTAATATATTTATAATTTCACACAACCCTTGTTGATTTATGCACGCCATTATGTAAAAAATTTCAACAAGTTTGATTTCTCCTAAAGGTATTAACCAAAATCCCGCTAATAAATGTGAATAGACAGCTTTGTAAAAGTTAGAATGGCACTATAGGTAAGACCATGTTCTTGTGCACAAGAAGTTGAAAGTTAGAAAATGTATGCTTCAAGTAGCACACTTCAGTAGAAAATGCCCAAAGATATGAGTGGTAGCATGACTTTTGTTGAGCAGAGCATCACAAGGAACTTTATATCCAATATACCAGCCAGAAAAGTATTGATATGCAAATCAGTAGATGGTTGGTTCAGTTATATTCATGATCATTGTGAATCATGATTGCTAAGGCTGGTCATCTAAGCGTTCTAATTAGTATCATGAAGATGACATACGGGACTCTGAATTTTCTTTGAGGATGGGGATAAATGTTCCAAGGGCCTTTCTAATATATACCCTTTAATTTTGTGGTATAATTGTCAAATCATCATCGGATTATTCATTTGACGAGTGCAATCATGCAATGACCAGTAAAGTTTTCAAATTAGCATAAATTGTTGAAAGAGGGAGAAATATGATGGCTTATTTATGCGTAGTGCCTATCCTTTTGTGTCCTTCTCTAGCTTCGATTTGCTCTTGCCAATCTATTTGTGTATACATCTCTATCTACCTATCCATCCATCCATCCATTCAACTATATGCATGTCTGGCTATACATATGTAAGCTTGCATATCTATGTTTTATAGTGTGTGCTCTCCTAAAATTTTGGATATGCGTGCACATTGCATTTATACGGTGTTCCTTGGGAAGTATGTATCCATTTTGACTTTTTCTCCATTTCAGTTGCAAGGAGAAAAGATATATCGAACTGGTTAACATTAAATAACAAGGACTTGACAATTACTGTACAATAAATAAACCATGCTCATCCTGATTCAGGGACTGAATAAATTCCCTGGTCCATTAAATCAGAGAAACATACACCAGAGAAAATTCAGGAAAACAAAAATATTCAATAATACAAAAAATTACAAGCTACACAGGCAGCATCCTCAAAACTACCATCGCTATAGTTGCACCTTTACTTCAGTTAGGTCTTTCTGAGCTTTCTTCCTATGACAAAATATTGGGCATTCATGACTGCAATAAGGATAGGACATCACTGTAAGTATAAAAGAGATAGTAATTGTAAAAAAAAAAAAACATGATATTAATTAAAAACAAATACATGATCACACAAATGTTACAAAATACATCCATAATGTAAATTGAAATCATGTTATGAAAATGTAATACTTGAAATATAGCATTCAAAAACCTTTTGCAAAGAACATCTTGGTGCAGAGAGCCTTGGCACCGCTGACATTATGTCCATTGTTTACCAAAGACCATTTCTAATTCCCTCACTGACATTGATCAAATATTAGTGTCATATGATAGAAAATCTAGGTGAGAACAATAGACACAAGGCCTACTTTAAATTCTCCAAATAAAGAGTAATGGTATTAGAATACCGGCTTACCATTTGCAACTATTTTCTGATACAATTCTGCTTCTCTTCCTTTGCAATGTGAACAAAGTGTCTGATCTTCTTTGTGGTAATGGCAACACGTAATGAGGTAACATCATGAATTTCAGTATGAAGCAACCTAACCAAACATTCTTATTATAAGAAAGCTAGACAGTTTCTTACAAGGAGAGCAGGCATGGAATCATGCAACCTCATATATTTTTCCACATAAAAAAGATGAACCCTAGTAGCTTTCTAAAGAGCCAAACTGAAATAATAGTTACTCTCAATTGTGCACTACTATAAGCAAGGAAACTACATGCAAGACACCCTCTACTTATATTAGCTAAATCCCTGATAGGTGTTTTACAACCAATACAACTGAGTTGTTTCTTGGCAAATTTCATAATTCCACTATTTGAAGGAGTTGATATGGAAACTACTCGTGTGTGACTACCATGAAGAAGCTCCTTGCTTGCATTCTTCAATATGGGCTCAAATATTCTCAACAATGGCTATAGAGCAAAAAAATGAACTAATAAAAAACACTTAAATGGAAATAATTACTACCTATCAAGATATATTTGAAACACTGGTGATTTTCAAAAAGAGCATAAACTGCAAGTGATGATGCTTTGGTCTTTCACCTTTGGTCTTTCACCTTGCTCAGTTGATTCTCCAGATAATATTGTGGATCAATAGGGATGTTATTCTCCAGTACGTAAATTGGATCCCAGATTTCTCATATGCGTGAGCCCAAGTAAACACATTAGTCATTATATCCATAATCCCTCTGTAAATTATGCCTCCAAATAAAACATAACAAAATAATTAAAATAACCATTTTCTAGTGCAATATCAAGACTTATGCTAAGCACAGAAGGAGTTAACTATTACCTTGGAACCTTCTGCATCCTTTATGATGACATATGGAACACGATCACCTACAGTTGGAGCAGTTGCAACATCCCTTCATCAACCAAGGGCAACTTGGCTTTAAAACACGACATCAATTTAAAAAATCCAACAATGGACTCATTGTAAATAAAAAGAAAAATATTACAAGAGTATTTAGATGCACTGCAGTAATAAAAATAGAGAGATAGGATTGAAATGGAACCATAAGGTATTGCACCATTCATTATACTTGTTCTGAGAAGTTATTTCCAGTATTTACCTTCCGCATGCGCTCATCTAGTTCCACGTTTGCCGCCTTGACTGCATAGTCATCTCCAGTCTTTGTCAAAACCTGACTCAATAAAGAGATTGCTAGCACAGGCAAACAACAATGCCCTTAAGAATATGTTAATAGTCTTGATAAAGGATATGACCTGCAAACATTTGTTTCTGCCGCAGCTAAATAGTAATCAATTTTTCTCAAGATGAGATTAAAAACGCAGATATATTATATATTTTCATGTTTTGATTCTCTTCAATTGTATAAGAGCCTCCCTTGACACTTCTTCCTCCCATTGCTAGCAGTAAATATTGACTGAATCCCTTCCAAGTACAGAATGTAGGAAGAAGAAACATGACAGACTTAAAAAGGAAACTTCCATGGCCTGCCCCAACTAGGTATATAGTATATACTTCTAACACTTGAAACTAGGAATATGTAATAAGTGACTTGCTCGCAATGTAAATCTCCTCTTCCCCCTATCATATTTTCTCCATTTCAAAAGTAACAAATGGTCAAACAAATTTTGTCATCAACATGCAGAATGATTGATTGTTCTCACCTTAGTTATCACCAAAAGTGACAAATCCATTATGTTCATTAACAAGTTAGAAATAATGTTCTTGACATACTGCACTGCACCAGGTATGTCACGATCAATGAGTATTTTGTGAAGGCGCTCTTTAACCAAGTTCTTCACCAACAGGAAATTGTCCCTTCACACCATTTCAATCCCTGTTGATATGGAATATTTAAAAGATCGGGAATATTTAATAATTAAGAAGGCATCAGATAAATTATTTTTCTAAGAGCATTTTGAGCCTTCACAAACACTAAGGCCTGTCATTGAAACAAAAAGATTAGGTTTGTCACCTTTAGTATCCATTTTGTCATAAGCATCTGGCTTTGTCTGCAACAACCCAGCATATCTTTTCTTGCTGATCAACAAGTATGGGTAGTATATTTTTTCAAATTCTAGTTTAATAGGCTGCATAAAATCATATGTTAAATAACACAATAATTAGATGGAAAAGATGCACCAAACAGATGCAGATAATCCACAGAAAAGCATTACTAATCATCTTTTCCTGTGCATATTTACAAAGATCTCATGGAAGTGGAATGTCAAAAGAAGATTGGTTTTAAAAAGAAAGGTGATATTAAAACATTCATCCCTACAAAAACATCATTAACAACTCTAGAGGCTTCATGGATATTTAAAATTCTTGACACTGTACGTTTGTAAATGTACCACTAATATAATCTGAGCCTTCCCTCCCTAGCGTCATGGCCTCTTCTATATTTGGTACACCAAATTGTATCATAACTGAATCTGTATCTCCATATACAACCTAGATTCAAATATAAAAATATAATATCAAGCTTCACAGTAGAAATCTTGGTTAGGATCAGATCACCCATTATGATTTCAAGAACTTGGACTATCACCAATACAACAAGTTTACTTCCTGTCATTACTGATCCAGTTCAAAGCTTACAAATGCCTTTAGTTGCTAAATAATAGCCTACCTCAGCATTGTATTGGTAACCACCAACTATTGTGAACCTTTCTTCAACTAGCTTCTTTGTATGCTCTATCATTTGACGGCCTGACAAGTGGGAAAAATGAGATGATTAATGATATGAAATTTTAAAACAATACATAAAATTGATATTGTCTGATGGAACAGAGAATGTGTGAAAAGATCAAACTGGACTTGTAATCAAAATATAATAAGAGGGCCTAACCATATCATCTTAGGTGTACAAGTACACATGACTAATTAATGCAATTCAAGAACTCGATCTTATTTGTACAAGACTGTCAATTACAGTTCATACCCAAAACATTATGCCAGGAGGAAGAAAAGAATTACATGGATATAATTGATGCCCAAAAATAATCAATGTGAATGGCTGATAAATGCATATATAGAACAAGGGAGGACTGCAAGCATCTCTATCTTGTAAGTAAAATAAGCACCAATAACATTACAACTACAAAAAACAAGGTGAGAATCAAGGTGTTCATAAATTTAATGTTTTTTTTTTCCATGGAAGAACTGTGAAATTACCATAGCTCGTCACACTCAATGAAATCTCCAAACAGGCTAATTGCCCAACAGTGGCACCAGTAAACCCATAAACTAAATTCGCTTTGATCTGCAAGTGCACACAGTCAAAACTAATTTATGCGTTTCACCAGCATACCTAGTTTTAATTTTATTCCATGTCCAAGCCATAATTAATACAGACTTGAAAAAGTTGTAATTACCTTCAAATCTAATTGTCGGCCATCTAAGACAGCCTTTTCAAAAGGATCTTTAGCCTCCTAAACAAGATTACAGGAAGTTAAAAACTGAGATGCTAAGTGGAAAAAATACAAGCATGTAACATGAACATAGGAAGCACTTAGTTCACCACCTTCAGGTCTGCCTTGGCTCTTTTCCTGGTAGCCAGTAACTCTTCTAGGATCTCTGGTAATATGCCCTAGGAAACAGGAAAAAGAGCATTCAATTTAGCATCATCGAAAATGGTCAGCATATGATGGTTAAAAATTAAATAATGAAATTAAAGTATCAGCATAGTGTTTGACATGCAAAGACATTAAGGTCTTAGCATCCTACTTTACTTTTAATCCTTTTTAGTAGCATAGCTTATGGTGCCTATGTTAGTGTTACAACGGTACAACTGTGCATTATACAACTGGGATGACTAGGACAGTGTATTTGGATCTCATCCACATAGCAATTTGACTGCTAAAGTCTACCATATATGTTAGGGAACCTATCTACTTTTTGTACATTGACGAATCAACCAAATATGAATCTGAATCTACTGAAAACTTCAAAATATGTATCATAAAAGTAGCCTAGGGTTTATTGTCCATTATCTGAAACTTCTTTACAATCTTAGTTGCTTACTTACCCGTGTTCGAGGACCAGCTCACCTCAACTTAGCCAAACCTCTAAGACCAAGAAATAATACATGTCAACTTCACTTGCCAGTTTTTTATTGCACCATGGGATAGAGTTTTTTAAAGTAACTGTTAGGACCAGGTAATCTACATACAACACAAATATAAGAATATCAAATTTATCATAATCAAACAAATAGTAAAATTTAGGACCTGCAACGGTCTTAGTGATGCCCATAATCTGTAAGTACTCATAAATCCATGAGTACCAAGCACAAGAGGCTACTTTAGCCCAGAAAGGGACTTCTTCAACTTGCACACATGGTATCCCATCCTAACCAAGATATTATATTTGAACCCAAGCTGAAACAAAACCATAAATCACTCTTCCTGCCACCTACATCTCTGGAAATGTCAAAATCCACTAAAGCATGCAGCAGCTCAAAGCACTATGCTAGTGTGCCCTTTAAGTACCTCACATACCTTAGACCATGGAGCATATTTGCAGCAACCTCAGCTCAACCATATATTAGCAGCCAAGCTGGAAAATAAATTGGATTTTGAGCCCCCCTTGTTTGTGAGACAAGGGATCTCATGCACACAACAATTTGACTGCTAAATTCTACCAGATATATCTACTCTTAGTTTATGTATATGCATGTGTGTGTGAACTGATAATTTTTTATGTAAATTAAATAAAGGTAAATAAAAATAAAATAAAGGAATTGGCCATGTAAGCTGAGTGCAAATCTCCCCATTAACTCATCCATCGAGTCTTTTTACCCAGTGGAGGATTTTCTCCAGTTATCAATTTGGTTTGTATTAATAATAGTGTGGAATACTATGTCTTCCATTGCTCAATATTTTCATTTTCGTAGCAGAATTTTGATTGCGTGTTTCAATTAGTATGAAATCATGTTCACCATCAATGCCCAATATCTTTTAGGAATATATAGATTTCCAAACAATCGTATTAATCCCCACTATGTTTAAGTTACTTAAAATGAACTGCAAATAGTAAGAGTTCTGCCCTGTTATGGGCATTCTGATAATGTTGGTTTTGGAAACTGGCTTCTATTAAAGCCATTAAATTGGCAATACCTAATCGTGTTGTTAGTATGCCCTATTTTGGAAGTCTTCACAATCTAGGTTAGCTGTTTGGCTTTCCTATTATGTTCTCAGTACATATAGGTATTTCCAAAATAGGCTCACTGCCCGATTTCAAACTAAGTGTTAATCTTGCTATAATTAAAACAACAATATTTTTCTCTCCCAGACTCATCAATTTGGTATCCCAAAAATCCCATATCACTTGTTAATAATGAAAATCACGAGTATGGGTTTAAGAATTCAGATGCAATTGAAAGATATCAAGATCATGTAGTTGAAAAATAAGAGCAAATTGAACAGGTTTACAAAAGTGAAACTCACGATGATGAAGAACGAAAATCACATAAGAATTATAACAGTAGCCAAAATGATGGTTGTCCCATGTTGTCTAATGCAGTTTCTTTGAAATTTGGAGATCATCAACTGATTCATTCATCATACTATTAACCTCAAGAAGCTTATGAGAATATTTGAGTCTCAGATGTTTGTCTGCAACCTCATAACTCAGCTATTGAGGATGAAGTTCATGAAGACAAATTTCATTATTCTGAGTCCAGACAATGACAAACAGTTTTATGGCCTTGATGAATTGCATGGTTCGAAACTGGACAGTGTCTCTAGTATGTATGAGCCAATGCCTAGTGTTTCCCAACATGCAGGTGAGTCATCTCATTACAAGGTTGATTGGATTCATGTCTACACACAAAAGTTCAAAGCAGAAATTAAGTTCTTCGTGTAATTATAAAGAAACAAAACTATATGCGACTCAGGAAATTGTTGATTCTTCAAACAGTTTTGAAGGGAGTATTGATGTGTTCTCTAGTTCGGGAGTGCCTTGACTCTGTTCTAGCTCCCCTAGTATTAATATTAATGATGTGTTCCCTTTGCTATAATGATTTCAATACTCCATTAAATAAGCCCAACCTTACCAACAGTAATGATGTGTTCCTTGTTCAAGTATGTATGAATCTGTTCTTGAAAAAACAGTCACAGGTAAGGAGACTGTTCAAAATAATCCCAATTCCTACAGCTATACCAATGAATATAGCTACGCAAGGAAAATAATACCAATTCCAACATCTTTGCAAGGGGAATACATCAAATTGAAAGGAAAATACCTGTGTAAAATAAACCCTTTGCTGTCTTCCTTGAAACTTCTAGCTCAGCTTCGAGTTCGTTTGCAAAATAACAGTGAAAGCCCCAGTATATAAAAACTAAAACAATTTAGCGCCAAAAAGATTTTCGGCCTCTACACCAAAAAAATTTTGGTGGTTTCTGCGGTCTTGGTTCCATTTTAAGATGGCCTAGCCCATTGTTTCCTGCTATTTCCCGCCTATGTCTCCCACTTTTCATAAGAATGAGGGTCTTAATATCTATCTCCCGCCACCCACAAATAAATGAGTATGTACTCTGCTATTTTTGAGCCTCATGCCCTTAATGCCCATCACAGAAACCCTAGTCTCATGGCTTTAATAGATCAATAACTTAACACAAGCGCATTCTTGGCAACAAGACTGCAATTTCACAAACAAAACCAAAAGTCTAAAAACGAGGAATTATTCCTCTGAGTTCGGCCGAGTCCCTCTGAGTTATTATATGAAAACCCTCAGCTTTAGGCCAGAGAAACCTTTTAAAAATACATTACAGGGATAGTATTCCGTCCAGTTCACGGATGAAGGATGTTAACTAATATCCCTAGCCTAGTTCGACAAACAAACACATACCCAGTAGTGGGCGCCAAGAAACTAGTACACCCAACTGCAATTCGGCATGACTCCGAGGACCTACACCATAGCCAACCAAGGCTACACATTCAAGTAGAAAACAAGATGAGTATGTGATGACAAAACATGAGAAAAGTTATAAAACTCAGAAACTATTTAAGTTTAACACCTAAAATGAATATGCGCTTACCTGAAGAGACTATCCAAGCTGGAAACCCTTTCTGAAAATAGAGACTATGTCTCAGCACACATCGTGTTATGCCACCGAAAAGAACCAATTTCGAAGGCAACCAGAAGGGGGCAGCTTGATCAAAGGCAAACTGTGGCGAGGTAAAGCAGCAGATAGAGAACCATAACAGAGAAAGACAGAAGTGAACCATTTGAGGACTCGACAGACTAACACTTGCGGCTCGACAACCTTGGGAGATCACCTTAAAACACACAATGTACCAGGATCTAACACCACGACCGTTGGATTTGGAAGAGGCATCTACACCATAGAACCGATGCATATTCCCATAGAAGGATTCCAACTTGAGGCTCCTTGGCAGTCGAACCATGCATAACCCTAGGCATATGACAACCAGGGTACCAACTGGAGGTTCCTTAGGAGTCAAACCATGCATAACCCTAGGCATACAACAACCATGGTACTGATGTAAGGTTGAAAGGAGGCGGTATGGCCATAATTACCATAACACTTAAACATTTAAGTAAGGTTAATAAAATATCAAGTTATAGGTTAAATCACACCAATAAATGTGAAGTTGCCAGCCGGATGATGGAACTTACAATCATGTATAATGGTAAATTATATATGTGCTGAAAAACCATAGTCCAACATTTCATTGCAATTTAAATTAACGAATTACGCCATGTTCTTTTGAAAGTGAATAACCATAATGCTATTGGTAATTCATGGATTATTATTAATATAGAAAAATTTTATTTTACTATAAGTTACCTTATTAGTTAGATGTGTGACATTAATACTTTTATTGTTTTTATTGTACCATTAAAAATAATAAAACTATGATTGAAATTACACTAATTTTATATATTTATATATTCTCTATCTATTTTACTATTTACACTCAATTTAATAATAATAATTCATAATTAGCACATATTTAACTTTATATATTTAGTTTATTTTCACTTATCTTAATACTTAATATATTCTAATTTAAATCTTTTATGTTAAATTTATTAATAACAAACATATATTTAACTTAATTTGATTTCTTATAGGCTTAAGAATATTAAATTCCATAAGAATTTTAAAATGTTATGTTATTTTACATAGGTTAAGGTTCCATAAAAATAAGGTTTGAAGTTGCTCTCTTGAATTGACTTATTATTCATCTACTTGTTGTACTATAGGTAGTGTATCTATTTTTTAGTAAGTAATCATTGTACTATAGGTAGTGTCTAGTAATTTTTTAAGGAACATTCATCAAAACAAAGAAATCTAATGAACCATAATAAATATCATATTTATTGAAGGGATTTTATCATCATAAATTACCAAAATGTAATTTGAGTGACTAATAAAATTCTGCTATTACAAATAGATAAAAAAATTCATTCCACATTCATATACACTTCAAGGTGGAATGTGCTATTTTTTAGTAATTACACCTTATTATCTTGACATCTTTTCTTATGTAATGACTATCAATCCTTCACTCTTTATTTGATTATTGTGATGTATTGTAATTGTTTTACATGAAGGTAAATTATTTAAATAGAAATTCCTCCAAAAAGGAAGGGTCAATCAACTAAATCTTTTTTATGTATATTTTAAAACATCAAAGACTTATAATGTTAAAGATATTCCATATATAGCTCATTTGAATGATGATGCTAATGAAGATATGAATGAAGAGTATTTTGTTGATATAGAAATTCTTGCCAATAAAAAGGAAGGACACGATGATGGATCTAGTAGTTCGAGGATGAAGGCCTTCTCAAAACGTGAATTCCGAGAAGAGTGGATGATAAAACATCCTTGGGTGTATAGTATCAATGTTGAATATCACAAGACTCATATGAAGTGTAAAATTTGTGAGAAATACAAGGCTCAAGGTCCATGGGGTATTGGAGATGGATTTGATACGATTCAATATGATGTTGTGAGAACTCATGAAAAATCCATTATTCATCAAACATCAACTGAAAGAAATTTGTATGACAGTGAAAGGTTTGAAAATCCCATTAAAGAACACATAGTGGCTATAAGTGAGGCTAATAAGGAAATGGTCAGAACTACCATTTAGTTAGCATATTTTATTGCAAAAAAATATATTTCAATTTTAACTTATGAAGATCTTTTTCATACTCAAATGCATCTACAGATGCCTAATATGCCTTCTCGAGTGGAGTATTCTTCCTACATAAATATAAAAGAAGCTACTAAATTTATTCACTCTATATCAAATTATCTTGAAGAGGTGCAAACTACAAAAATGTTAGAAATTCCCTTTTTCTCTATAATGTTAAATGAAAGTATAGACAATGGTTTGGAACAACACCTTGTTGTGTATTCTACATATCTAGATTTAAAAGGTTTGGGCCCTCCAGTCACACAATTTATGAAAATGATTATTGTTCCTAGTGGAAAAGGAAAGACTATATATGATACCATCGTTAATTTAAAGGAAACAAGGTAGTTGGAAAATGAGAAACTAATAGCGGTTTCGACTGATGGTGCTTCATCTATGGTTGGATGTGAAAATGGATTTGTCACACTGCTAAAGAATGATTTAGCAAATTTGATTGGCAGTTATTGCATTTCACATATTGAAGCACTTGTAGCATCATATGCTTTGAAAAAGATAACTGAATATTTGTATGTTGAGAAAATAACAAACAAGGTATACTCATGGGTTGGAAATTTAGCAAAGAGAAATAATAAGCTCATTTCCTTATTATAGATAATGGAATTAGAATCCTTGCATGTTCCTCAAATCCATGGGTTCTATGCCTCCCTATTTTGAGCGTGTAGAAGAGAGAAAGAAGGAATTCATTGTATCATAAGGCAAGGATTTGTATCATAAGGGAAGGATTTTTTAATTCAATTTTGTTTAAAAATGCTTGCTGATGTTTTGAAGGAGTTGAATAATCTAAACGAAAAATTTCAAGAAGATAATGTGGATGTCATATTTCTTGGAATAGCTATTAACCATGCACTAAATACTCTTAAAATATATTTTTGTATACTAAATTCTTTTGTAGATGGTGCCTTACATCTTACTAAATTTTTGAAAGACTCCAAAGATGGTTTCCTTGAAAATGTTCACAAAGAGGGGAATACCCTAAGACATGATTTTTTGTATATTTCAATCCATGATGAACAATTGTCACAACCAATGGTAGCTTGCATTGAGGGCTCCCTTGAGAGTTGCATACAACTTACAAGAAATTATGTCCAAGCATTGATTGAGAGTTTCGATTCAAGATTTCCAAATCTTCATATTTTTAATCCAACAAGTTTGTTTATTCCTTGTCATTACCCATCAGATATTTATGTCAGAGAAAATAGTGTAAAGCATTGGCTTGAAATACTTTTTTCACATTTGCAACATAAAACATGTAATGAAGGTGAAAATCTAATAATGTTTGATATTACAACTTGTAAAAGATAATTATATCAATTTATTGACGTGGTTTATTTGAATAAAGAAAGATTCTTAATGGAAGATGCATGGAAAGTATTTTATCAAACAAAGATTGGCACTTTAGCTATCCAAATATGCTAAAATTATGGCAAGCAATGCTTGTCATACCAATGAGCACCGTCGCATGTGAATGAGGGTTCTCTAAGAAAAATATGATCAAAGATATAAGGATAATAAGACTATCAATTAACAAACTTGATGCATTGATACATATATCATTAATAGGTTTTAACACAATAGAGGTGAAATGGGAAGGAATTTATGAGATTTGGCAAGACGCAAAGGAAAGAAGGCTTTTTGACATGTGAGGATTATTAAGTTATATGTTTTTTTTACTTTGCACAAAGTTTATGTATATATATATATATATATATATATGGCTTTTTTTGTCCGTTACTATATGTATATTTTTTATATGAAATTTTAATATTCTTTTTGTATTGATGGAAGGTGGAATACATTCATGAATAATTACATGGATGATGGCTACTATAAGAAGAAAATGAAGATATCATTTGAAAGTTTTTTCATGTGCTATTATTATTGGTTGATGACACATGAAAAATGACATCAAGTTTGAAAAATGTCCACATCTTACCAACCTTTTAGAAAACGTAGTAAAAGATGTGATGCATTTGGATTGAATCATTTTGGTACTATGGCATAGCTTTTCTCCCTTTATGCTTCTTAAGATGCATTTAAATATGAGGATATTCTTTTGCACAAATATTTGATTCCCCACTTTCTTTGGCTTTAATGCATACCTTTCATGCAACTAGAGGCATTTCATTGCTTTCATTATCATTGGAGCAATAGAATTTAGAAACTTGTAAGTTGTGACATTATTTTAGTGTAACTGGATTTTTTAGTAAACCATCATTTAGAATAGTATGTATATGTATCAATGAATAATTTATTTCCTAATTCCTTTCTCTTATTGTATGGATTTGAAAGCTAAATGTTGGTGGCATGCTATTTTTCCTTCTTAGGGTGTCATATATTTATATTTTGTATCAAATATTATAGTAGATAATGTCAAAAATTATCTTTGAATTTTCATGGAACTTTGTATTATTATGAATCTAAATATTTAGGTGACATAATATAATTTTTTGGTTTTAAATGATGATTTAAAGATATGCAATGGATAACCATCAAGTATTTTACCTATGACTAATTATATACTTTCAATAAGAAAATGCGTTCTTCTATGCCGAGTTCACTGAAATTTATACTTCTTGGATTCTTAACTGAGATGATCTCAAGGGAAAGACTCCTTGCCTTGGTGCAAAGGCTTCTAATAGTCGAGTCCTTATCCTTAGAAACCTTCTGATTTCATGCCAGCCAAATATTCCATAGCATATTATGGGGAAGAATGTCCCAGACTCTCTTCACTGTGTTATTTTTCCTGTGCTGCCAGGGGTAGTTTTTTTTCCATTTGTAAAGAATGTCTCCTATGGTGTTTTGGGTGTTCCATGGGATTTGATTGTTATGGCACAAGTTCCTCCAGCAGTTGATGGCAAAAGGGGATTCAATAAAGAGATGATGCATTGATTCCTTAGCAGCTAAGTAGTTAGGACAATGAGAGGGGCCTTTAATTCCCCTCTTTTGCAAATTTTCGGCTGTGAGGGTTTTCCCTTTGAGGAGGGTCCAGAGAAAAAACTTGATTTTTGGAATTGCCTCGGATTTCCAAACCACCTTCCAGTGGTGCCAACTTGGCATGGGCTAGCTGATGTTGCAAATATAATGTTGAGCAGCTTGGATGGTGTAAGAGGATCCGGATGGGTCCCAGCGAAACACTTCAAGGTCGTTCTTTTTGATAGGGGCTATACTATGAAAAAGGGATTGAAGGACAAAAAGACTTGCATTAAGACTATTAGGTATGGCTGGGAAGGCCCAACCTGACCAAAGAAATGTGTGGGGATCCCATTGGGAGATTTGGTCAAGGTAATGAATGCTTGTTCTTTCAAAAAAGGAAAGGATAGGGTGGAATCCCCCATGTATTTTTATTGGCTGTTGACCCATGATTCTGTCTGCTCCAATATTGATGCTTGCACCTCCCTTGGGGATTTTTGAAGTATTTTGAGCAATTAGTGGAATTTCTCTCTTGCATAATTTCCAAATTTTGGAGGATTCTTTGTTGGGAATATCTCGATCAAGAAGCTGCTGTCTAGGAAAATTGAGGTATTGAATTTCCAGAAGTTTTTTCCACCATGCTGGGAGTCCAATAATGAGTCTCCAGACAATTTTTCCTCCAAAGGCTAAATTGAGAAATTTAGGAGATCTAATTCCAATACCTCCTCAGTCTTGGGGCTGGATCACCTTCTTCCAATTAATCAAGTTGAATTTCTTTTTATCATTTCTCCCCCTGCCATAGGAATTGGCGAAGGACAATTTCTATTTTGTTGTGGAAGGAGGTCAGAGCTTGAAGAAGAGAAAAATGATATAGGGGGAGAGAAGATATACCTGACTTAAGAAGAGTGAGGCGACTAGCTGGATTGAGCCAAATAGATCCCCACTGCTGCACTTTTCTTTTCATTTTGTCGACTACTGTGTCCCAGACTTCTGCTCTCAAAGGTCCAGCACTTACAAACATGCCCAAGTAAGAGAACTGAGTCCAATCATCCTTGCATGTGACTCCAAAGATGATGGCGATACTGTGAAGCACCTATACTATTGTGTTCTAGCCATATATGCAGATTTTCAAATTATTTACCATTCCACTAGAGTAGCTCATGTATTTGTCAAGGAGAGATTTGAAGCGCTTGACTATTGTGGTGGAGGCCCCTCTAATCAGCAGGGTGTCATTGGAAAATTGTGAATGATTTATGTTCTTGACCCCGTCCCCAAATTTTATTCCTGTGATTAAGCCAACCCTCTGGCTAAAGTCCAACGCTCTGCTAAAGGATTCAGCCATTAGAATGAAGAGATAAGGTGAGAGGTGGTAACCTTGTCAGAGGCATCTGGAGGATTGGAAAATTCTCCAGGTCTGCCATTTACAAGAGGGGAGATCCATGGCCCCAAAATGCAGGCTCGAATGAGGTTGAGAAAGAGGTCATCAAATCCCATCTTCTTCAAAGCTGCCAAGAGGAAGGAGTGTCTCACTCTGTCAAATGCATTGGCCAGATCAAGCTTGAGGATAAACCCTTTCTCATTTTTGGTTTGACTAGAATGGATGGCTTCTTGCACAAGTAGAATGGAATCATTTATTTGTCTATTGGCTAAGAATCCCCCTTGATTGTCAAAAATGAGAGAAGGGAGCAAAGGCTTTAGGCGGGTAGCAATGATTTTTGTCAAGATTTTATAGGAGGAGTTACAGAGTGATATGGGACTGAAATGAGCAAAGGAAGATCGCTTGTTTTCTTTGGGGATGAGTGGTAGATGAGTAGCATTGATATATCCTCCTATTTTGCCTTTTCGTTGGATCCAATTGAGCATTTTTGTCAACTCCTTTTTAATAATTCCCCAGAACGCTCGATAAAAGCATATGGGAAAGCCATCCAGTCCCGGGGCTCTATCAGGTTGAAGAGTCGAGATTGGTCTCCTAATTTCCTCCTCATCTAACTCCTTACTTAAAATTTCATTCATTTCAATGCTTATCCCTATTGGGAGATGCTGCAATAAATCTATATAATCCTCTGCTTCCTTTGTTTCAGTTAGCAGGGCCCGATAGTGATCTGTAGCAGCTCTTCGAATGGCTTCCTGAGTGCTTTTTCTATAACCTTTTGCATCTAGGATGGAGCTAACATTATTCCTTATATTTCTAGCTTTCGTTTTCTCGTGAAAAACTGAGTTCTTGTCACCCCCTTGTAACCATAATTATCTCGACTTGAGCCTCCATTTTGTTTCCTCTTCTCTGTTAACTCGGTATAGCTATAAGTAGAGTTCATTTTCCTGTTGTTTGTTCTCTTGGGAAAGGCCATTATCCTCTATTGCTCTTTCGATACTCTCCAGATTGTTCTTAATTTCTTTTTTTACCTTCTCTGGTTGTTGATACTTTATTTTAGCCCATTCTTCGATGGCTTATTTTGTTTTCCGTAGTTTTGTTTCCCAAATGAAACCGGGAGAGCCTTCCACGTGTTGGATCCAAGAGCTGTAAACAATTCCTACAACTGCTAGTATATGATTCTAGAGAAAATTGTATCTGAATGGAATGGGCCCAAGTGGCCTATGATTTTCCAGCGTTAGAGTTATTGGGAAGTGGTCGGAGGTAGAGCACGTTAGAATGTTAGCATATCCGATGGAGAAAGCGGAGAGAAGTGTAATATTGATGAGAATTTTGTCCAACCGCTCCATGATGTTACCAACACCCATCCTATGGTTGTTCCAAGTGTATCTATGGTTTTTTGGAGGGACATCCATAAGATCATGCTCCTGCATGATATTTTCCAACGATATTCTATATGGATCATGCGTAAAACTACCTCCCCTTTTCTCATTGGCATGGAGGATTAAATTAAAGTCACCTCCTAGAATAATGTTAGTGTTCTCTTCTGTGTCCAAACTGTCTTTTAGGTCATGCCAACAACTATCCTTATCTCTGCAGTGATTCGGCACATAAATGTTGTAGATGATAATCACTTGCTGATCTGCTTTATTTTCCAGATTTGTTTTGATCTAGTGTTGATTTATTGTTTCCGAAATATAGTTCCATATAACTTGATTCCAAATTGTTGTTATTCCTCCTGAGGCTCTTCTTACCTCACTAATGCTTCCTCTATACTGTCTCTGCTGCTCAATGACTTTATTCATTTCCTTGTGGTTTTGTTTTGTTTCTTGTAATATAATAATTCTTGTCTTCTCATAAATGATAAGATCCCTTAGGGTTGCTACCTTAGAGGGGTGCCCAAGTCCCTTGATGTTCGAAGATAATATTTTCATCATTGGATATGCGGTATGCGGGGAGGTGCTCGCCCCCCTTGCTCCTTGTTGATTGCTTTTTTGTCATGCTGGCCTAGGATATAAGTTTCTATGGGTGTTTGCGTTCCCATTTCTATTTTCTTTTGCACATTCTCATCCCTGTGCTACTTAGCAGATTTCCTACCTGGGCTAGGTTTCTTGGAGGGTTCACTAGAACCCCCGTGATCTTTAGATGATCTTTTGGTGATTATGTTGAGGTGAGGATCAAGAAGAGGCTCAGAGGAATTAGTAATAGGCAATGACAATTTGATAGTGTCTTGGCATTGGCTTTCAGGGAGAGGGGGCTCCTGGGGATCAGGAGGAGAGTGGGGGGATGAGGGGTCTTCTTCCTCGAAAGATTCGAAGGGGTTTGATGTAGAGGGTAATGGTTGAGTCAAGATGGGAGGGGAGGAGAAGGATGCAGCTTGGATTTTTGGGGGAAGCTTTGGTTTTGGGCCAGACTGTTTGGGGTTTGCTTTCTTTTTTTTGACTTGTTCCCATTTGTCTTCACTGGCTTCATAATTTTCATTCATTTCATTTTCTTTTAGTTTACTACACCTATTAGCAAAGTGGCCATATTCATGGCATACCTTACATTTGAACGAGATTGCTCGTATTTCAGCTACTGAATATGGGTCCATTGGTCCACTTTGATCTTGATTGCTTCTGAAAGGCCGTTTCCGTCAACTTCAACACACATCCTTGCACATGCGTGCATGTTGTCCTTTGGTTCACATCTATCGATGTATTTTGTGACAGTGTTCCCAATGGCTTTGACCGATTCATCTCCTCGGCAATGAAGTGGGAGATGGTGCAAGCGAACCCAAACCAGGACTGCATTAGGTATATCTATTTCTGGGTCGAAGTCAGGGGACCATCTATATAGATAGAGACCTCTCGAATCCATGAAGTAGGGACCATTTTTGAAGATGAGATTCTGGTCTTCTTTGTTTCAAAGAGGAATATGTAGTAACCCCTTCCACAGAATCTTATTGTGATTTGTCCTTGGATGTTCGCGTTCCAGTTGTGCTCCACCCATTTCTGTACAGCTCTGGGAGAGGGCCATAGGCTAGTAAATTGTCTAACCAGACCTCTCTCTGCTAGAGAGATTGTTGCCTTCCTTGGGAGACTAGGGGGAAGGGAGATTTCTGGGATGTCAGCCAGTTTCTTGACGAACTTTGAAGCTCTGGGTTTGTTTCGGATGGTAGCATTTTCAGAAATGAGAGAGGTGAAGATCGCAGCCTGGTCTCCATTGTCTTGCATCTGGGAGGTGTCAATCCCAGCCATGGAAAGGCCAGATGGGAGCCAGTCGCAGCATTGGCTGGAGGAGGAGGGTAGAGCCCAACTGCGGGGGTGCCGAGGGGAAGACTGGAGGTCCAGCAGCAGCGGCCGCCATGTGGGAGGCCTACAGAGGGTTACAGGAGGCAAGGTTGCAGGGGCGCGGGTGCTCCAGTTCAAAATCTCGCGCATGATCAAAAGGTCGACATTGTAGCTTGTACATTTTTGCGCCTTCTGGTGGTGTGAAATTTCTCCATGTCTTTGTTATCAAGTTATGAAAAGCGGGGTGATTCTGCCAAAAGGATTCAAAGCAAAAGGGCCTCTGAACATTGTCTCCCAGTGTTTGCCAGTGAAGCCTAATAGGCCAATAGTCCGAGCCAGAGAGTGGCAATATAGAGGCCAATAGATCCCCACCAAAATCTATTGCATTATCAGAGATCAGGAATCTGTCTAACCGAGATGTAATTTGGTGGGCATCTGCATGCTTGTTGTTCCAGGTATAAATTCCATTGTTGAATTCCATATCTATAAGCCTGTTGTTATGAATGTAGTTTTTGAAGTCCGTGCTTTCACCCTCCCGTGATCAAAAGTTGGTGGGATCTTTCCGAGTTGATCTGAGTTAGGGTGTTTAGTGTGTCTACTTTGTTTATTGCCTCCTGGGGGAAGTAGACATTAGTTAAGTGTCCATGAACATTTGTCCCTATTAAATGAAACTTGGCCTGAATAAAGTGCTTACTAGCATGTATGTTGGTGAGTGTTATAGCTCTATCATCCCAAATGATGGCTAGCCCTCCTGAGGCTCCCATGGCTTCCACCGCCACTTCTTTGCTTCCTAGCCACGATTTGGCAAGGATCTGATCCAACGTTGTGGAATTACACTTGGTCTCCTGCAAGAAGAGAATTTGAGGCTTTTCCTATTATAGCATGTTCTTTATTAATTGTCCCTTCACGGGCTATTGAGTCCTCTGATGTTCCATGAGATGAGCTTCATGATTCATGATTGGGTAGGGGATTATAGTATTTGGTGAGCTTAGAGTATCTTCCAGATTCCACTAGCATCTCCTCTATGTGGATGGTTCTCTGAATATCGGTTTTCCATCCTCGTTTCTTGTTGTCTTTGAAGATATTTCTTCCATCCCACTGACTACCAGTTTGGACACCTAATGATCTTTGCTGTTGTGCTCTTCAGATAATTACTTCTAAGTTCTCTAGCTGTCGCTCAAGAATTTTGTCATATTCCTGTTTCTTACAAGACTGTTCAAGTCCCAGTATATCTAGATCTCCAATGTCGAAGCTCTTCGGTTGCTCTTCCATGTGTTGTACTATTTCCTACTCTACCTCTATATCATCTACAATCGTGAGCTGCATCTGAGTGCTATCTACCTCCATACCTTGAGCAGTCCTTTTCTGCATGTTACTAGGAGAGGGCGTTTTGGTGTCCGCGGGTTTCTTAGAAGTGAGGGCTTTCTTTGAGCTTGATGGAGCTGAATGGGCGGAAGTCTTAGGAATGGCTTCAAGTTGTTCTGATTATCTAGAATATGAACCTTCGGCTGGAGCAGAATTTCAAAGTTGTTGCTTGTTAAAGGCAAGGAGGTGCTGGTGACAGGTTTTTTGACTGAGGTAGAGGGCTTTTTATGGGTCTTTTTGTGATTGTGAACTTTTGTGAACCCATCCGGGTCAGATTTGTCCATTGAAGGGGTGGTCGTGGATTTCATATTGGAGGGACAGTCTCGGAATAAATGGCCCAGGGCATGGAATTTTCGACAATGGAATGGTACATGCTTGTAATCTATTATTTGTAACCATTCATAATCATCATGGTAGACGCTTACCGCATCCGAGAGATATTTGCTGAGGTGCATGTATACACAGATCCGTGCATAGGAGGTGTATCACTCCAACTTTGTCTCCTCTGTCACTTTTATGAATTCGCCTAAACCATTCCCAATGTCTTGCAAAGAGTCTTCATCCCATTACCTTGCCAAACATCTAGAACCTGCAAGGTAGAAGTTGTATGGAAACCCTACAAAAAACAACGTGAATGAACCTCAGACAGCATGGATTGGGTGGGTAGTTACCATGACCAATCTCAAGAAAACCTTCACCATCGGATGGGCATCCACGTCCTAGACCATTGATGAGATCCAACTCCCAAGATAGAGACAGGTGTAAGGATTAGAAAAGGTCTCCATAAGTTTCCATTGCATGAATTCACTGCAGGGTAATGTCTATAATAATATGATAAAAATTCATTTTACTTCATTGAATCCAAAACCATGAAGTTAAGTTAATAGGATATGGTAATCATTTTATGGAAAGATAAAATCTTGTTCCTTTTCCTCTTCAAGGGAAAACTCCCAATGAACTAATGCTCAAATACAATCACTATACTTAATAAATTTAATAAGGAGGACTCAAATATTATTCATTTATAAAACCTAAATTTTAACCACTATTGGTGCCTATGCTAATGAATAGGCCATATTACATTTATCACATGAAAACTAGTTAGTATAGTGAGACCTAAAAATCGAAGCAAAATAGAAACAGAAGGGTTATATAAATTACTTGAGTGTGACCAGACCAAGGAGTTCGTGAAACAAAGCCACTGATGAATCGAAAGAGCCTGAGACAGAAGGAGTAGGCCTGGTCAGAGTCTATGCCAGAAGAAGGTCGAATTAAATCAAGGAGAGGACCATTTACCTGTTTGTAGCCGTGGAAGTCCATCACCTTGTTACCTGAGTTCAAGGGCACTAGTAGTTAAACCATTTTACATATCGAGCAGAGACCAAAGGCAATAAGAACAACAAAAAGGGGCAATTATCAGATGAGAGACCAGATTCCAAAACCAAACCACAAAAGAACGACAGAACGAGACCAGGGAACTTACTGTTTGAAAAGAGTTCGAGCAAGCGCACCTCCAGAGCCAAGGCAGACTCGTGCCACAGGAGAAACCCACAGGCAACCGCATAATCAAGTTTGGAAGGCTGACATTCATTCACAACCACACCCAAAGGAAAACCAGAGATTACCATATTCGCCAGAACAAGAACCATACAGTGTAACCAACAAACCCTCGCAGAGCCGCACAGCAGAACCGAACAATCGCGAATGACCGGGAAGCCAAGATGTTTTGGGCAAAGATCAAACAGAGGGAACCATGCCTGAGGATCGTAGGTGACCATTGAATGAAGCATTAACTCACTCACAATTCGCTAACCAAAATATCTACTACCCATATTGCATGCAACCGCCGAAAAAAATAACCAGATATTCCACGTCATAAAACCCATAACGGGTGTAAAGGCGAGGCTAAGTGGAAGCGTGGGCTAGGTCACATCACTAGGGATGGTAGATATATAACATAGCAAAACAATACCAATTTTCTAACCAAACCCTCGCAAGGTAAATATAAATCAAGACTGTAATCAAAGATTTCACGCTTGGAAAACAAATAATAAATATGGAATTGAATTTTACCTGTTAATAGTAACCAGAATAATGAGGGTAAAATCCAAAGTGATGCAGGTCCATAAATTTTATTGGGTATTATATGGAGGTATAGTCTAGAGAAATAATGTCGGTTATATATAAATGTATACATCTCATTTACAATTAACATGTTGGAAACATAGATAAGTTGTAAACATATATGGCATACAAAACGTAGAAACTTTTTTGCCTCACGTTGTAACCGAAGATGGACCATAGAAAATTATGGAGAGAGAAAACTTTGTATCATGCAAACGAGCCTGTCAAGGGTTACCTTGCACATGGACTTCCAGAACCTTACGCGTGGGGTTTCACAATAAATCATTAACTAAGAAATCTTGCGTATAAGACTTAACTACCAAAAGTAAACATGGAAGTAGTGAGAACTAGTAAAGAACCTAATCTTATAGTATAGAGCAATGAAATAGCGTCAGGCAGTGCTAAACACTCATCTAAATTTCGGTTCAATTATTAGGACGAATGGTAATCTAGATGGAGATCGTTATCATTCACAAATTTAAACAACTGAACAAAAAATAAGGTGTGGAAACAATACCATTATACCATACAACTGTATATAGCTTGAGAACAACCTCTATTTAGCAGTTGGTTATAAAACAGTAACAAAGGTTATGTGAATACATATGCACATTCGGAGAAGAGAATAAGTTTAACAAAGGCGCTTCAAGCAGCTTCACCCAGGATTTTCGTGAGAGTTTCTTCATAGCACATTGCAAGCTCACATATTACAACCAAATAAGCCATGGGATAAACCATGGCAGGTAAAAAAAAATATACATAGCTACATCAGAATAACCACTATTCAACTCGAAGCTAGAGAACTAAAACAAAACCCTCTACCCGAGCAAAAAGTTACAAGTCTCAACCCCTACAGCTCTCGGCTGTACAAGAAAATTACCCTACTAAATCAATAAGCCTTCAAAACTTTCGGAACTTGGAAAGGCTATGCAACAGAACCAGCATAGTTGACCATCTCAGATTCAAATCATCTGAAGAGCCAAACTCAATCAAAGAACAACTATCTGGAAGCAATTCCTTACCTGGGCTTCTTGAGCAAGGAAGACAGGTGAGATGCCGACCCCGCAGCCTCGCCTGAGAGTCTCGGATTCTTGAGGCGAGCTCTACAACTAGAATGTACCATTACAACCTTGTTAGCAGAGAGTTGTGGGAGTTTTCAGCAGAAAATAAAATTCCAGAGATGAAAATGTCAAATAAAAGAAAATAAAACATACACAGATTCTTCCATGTGATAGGGTCACCATATTCCCACATCTGGTGGCCTTCCAACTTGTTTCAAGGCCTGGTGATAGACAGAGCAGACCCATGGAAAACTAAGGGGAGAAACAGAGCCGGAGCCAAGTGGTGGAAGCGATAATGCAACCGGATAACCGAGAGATGAATGAACCAAACCATGAAAGAGCTGAACCATCGGATAATAACCCAACCCATCCTCCATTGAATTGGTGAAATGGTCGAGGTAAATGATTATGGATAGAAGGGCCTGCTCGTGCCACGTAGAGGGCAGAGCAAGGAGAATTAACGCCAATAGCCAGAGCATTAAACCAAACAATACAATATAACCAGAGCATATTCAATGAAATTGCCAAGTGTAACATATATCTGCCAAGTTTATCGACAGCAAGGAGGCGGGAGATTTCCAAGGTATGTATAGAGTTAATGAACCTTAGTCCTATAGTACCAAGTCGATAACATCACCATGAACCAACAATCCGGTTGCCAGAAAACTTCACCAATGACCGTAGTAGTAAGGATGGTAGGAGGGTTGATGACTTAACAAAAAAACAAAAAAATTACTATGGTAGACTGTTCGAGACATGACAGAACTCTTCAACTAAAAAAGGAAAAACTTCCTTAAGAGACCCTAACCCTTCGACGCTAGCATGCTTTTAACAGAAAATCCAAAAAAACTGTGATGAGCTGAGACTAGATGGCAGGTAGGGGCCATAATTTCCCAACCATAATTATTCTTACCCAGTCGCTGTCGAAACCTGACACTAGAGGAGCACCTTCTCCACTAGTATAGGTGTGAGCCTCAGAATAGTAATTAGACACCCTGCAAGGTTATAATCCCACATAAAAGGAGTAAGGAAACTGGAAAACAACAATGCAAATAACAGGGTTACCTGAAAACAGTCTTGACCACCTCTGGACAATGAGCTCAAACTGAAAAGACACCAATTCCACCGTGCCGAGTGTGTCTAGTTGCATAGGGGGCTAAGGTAAGGGCCACAGCAAAGCAGGCTTCACAGGGAAGCTACCAGAAGAATGACGTAAATACCATTACTTTCCGGATAAGAGTAGAACCTCGGGGTAGTGCCACCGTAGGATCGCGAGGACTGTGCTACACCATTGATGAGGCAGAGATTCTAATAGAAGCGAACGGGACTAGACAATCTGCTCAAGCCACGTACAGGGCGGGAGTAGAGGAGTTAATGGCAATCGCTACGAGCATGGAAGGCCATGTGATGGAAACAGCGTGAAACACCCTCGGGTGTTGTGCATCAAGCTGCGTGGAATTCCAACATTAAAAAAAAACATAAACCATTGCAATTAATCCAGCCAGCTAAATAGCCAAGTCATCAAACATTAATTTGTTTAATAAGTGTGACGAGATGGTAGAAACAAAAACCATTAAAGTTGTAGTAGCGTCATACGTCGAAATAGGTGCCGATAATCAAGTTATGCCTTGTACAGTAAAAAAAAATTATGTGATGGTGAAAATAGTAAATTAATATAGTAGAGACATGACACTAATGGTGTCACCACCCTTTATGAGAGATTCAAGTAAAATATGAGCCCCTTCATCATAAACTCAAGTAAAGCATGAGCCCCTTTACTTGAGTGCATGATGAGTGATGAGACCACTACTCGAAACCTAGAACATCAAGAACATTAGTAAACTTGGGCACAACATATATCCAAAAATAGTCTCAAATTTAAGCTTCAGGAAAACTCACCGTGAGTTGTTGGCACAATGTTGAAATGAGATAGTCCATGAAATCATCGAGAGTGTATTGCGAGGAATCAGCCTTCACAGGGGGCAAATAATTGTTGATGTAGTCATTTCTTCCGATGGACATTAAATAAATGGATTCACTAAATAATTTCTCCACTTTGGCATGCCCGATTTTATTGGAAATGGACATCTTGGTCCCTTAAAACAACTCTATTTGGCTCCACAAACAGTGTCGCTGAATCTACGTGAGCATATAGTCAATAGGTGAGAAAATGAAATTAACAAAAAAAAACCACAGGAGCGAGTAATGTTCAGTAATTATTACAAAAATATATCTTGTATCGTTTAGAATGCCTCCGCCACCCGAAGTACAGTTGACACCTTGTGTCAATATGGTGCTGTCATCAGTGGACGTATCCAGGATCAGCGTTAGGATTGGCAAACCTATTTTCTCAGCTGCAATATTAGCAACACCAAATCAAATCAATACCTCCAAAATGCCCAATATACAAATAAATATTCAAAAGGTGAAACAAGTTGAATTGTGGAAGATGGGGGATGTATGAAATACCAACTATATCGCAAATGGTTCGGCCATTAGTGTATCTTCCGGTAGGCATTCCGTTACCATAATCAATGCCATACCATGGATAATTGGACTTGGCTAGACTCTGTGGCAGGTGATTGTTGTTTCCAGCATCTGACAAAGAGTCCCCGAATATAAAGGATAAAGGCTTTATCTCTCTTTCTGCTTCACCTATGACAACATTTAACGCCACCACCATCATGATTGCCATGAAACATGTACTCACTACCTCAATCACAAGCCTCTCTGTTACTCCCCTCATATACTCAAAATCCTTTGTTGCAATTGTTGTCGTGTTCGGATTACATGTCGTGATCCTCTGGTATTTATAATAAAAGGTGGTGATCTTAGTATTGTTGTCCGATACATAGAGTCAAGTATGAATATGACAAGAAATAGATGAAAAGTGGAGGAGGAAGTATTAGAATGAATAATTGTTAAGGTGTGCTACTCAGAAAATCTTCCACATAAGCACAGACTTGCATGCAGAGGGTGGCAAAGTAGTCTTAGTGAACTGCTAATATTTTATACATCGTGGGAAATCATTCCCGCCACCTTCCTTATTCCGTGTCATATGGACAGGAGGTATAATTGTGTTTGCCACCTTAGATTGCCAATCTTTACGTAATGATCCTCTACCAAAGGCTTTCTCGGCCTCTATAACAGCTCGCACCAAGGCTGACAAAGAAGACACATCAAATGGGATTTCCATATGCACTACAAAGAGGGACAAAGAAAGTACTGGAGATAGCTCATCCTAAAAAAGAATGAAACACGTAGCTCAGAAAGTTAGGAGGATAATAAAAGCTACAAGAAATATAGAGGGATCAGATATACGGATAGATATGGAAATGGTAGTGAGAAAATCCTATCAGATTCGGTTAAGTGGATATTTTTGAAAGTTGAATATTTTTAGGGAAGTACGTACAACCTTACACACTGATGAGATATATATATGTGCGAGGGTATAAAAACCGATAGAGCTAATTAAAAATTTAAAATTAGTTGATGAAAGAGATCATGTCATAGCCAAAATGACGGTTAAGAAAGTCATCTAGAATGTGCCAACCCATGTGCCATGAGTACCAAAACATGAAAACTCAAGTCCATACCATTCCAGAGAATTCCTTTGCAAGGAGTCGGAAAACTGAAACCTTACTGGAAATTAACCCCAGAAAAACCAGGAGACATGCAAACCTAAGGACCCATCTAAAACCCTGAACCTAAGAGTTGTCCAAGTGAAACAAAAATGGAAAAGCCTTAGACTGTAGCAGGAAATATGCTGGAGAAAAATACCATAGTATCATGGAAATCAGGAACAATCAGGACAACATCATATACAACTATAGCATATACACCAGGAATTCCCTATTCTACAGCGAGCATCAGTGCATGGCTAGGAAATAATGAAATGTTTTGTAAATATTATACATGGGAATTTCAAAACAAAGACTTCCTGAAATATCAGGTAAGAACTCTGCAATAGTAATTCTAACCGAGCAAAAATCATTTCAGCTTTACCATATCAGTTGCAAGGAGTAAGGAACCACTCAAACTGAATAAAAACCACAGAGAGGATATGGAAAAAACTGGAATATAGTAGCATAACTCATCAGATACAGGAAGGAGAACTGATACCATACCTCTGTGCTCCGCACGAGGCCTTCATTGCAAAAATGAGAAGCTTGAACCATCAATATAGCCCGCAAATCCAGACCCAACGAAGAATGCTCCTCTTCAACAGGAAATCTCAGAGCTGAAATAAGACTGATACTCACTTAAATGGGGAAATAAGGTTATCAAATACCCATCTGAAGTAGAATTAAGATGACCAGAACCATACTTTCTCCTGATATACTCCAAAGAGTAAGACAGAAAGAAAAGGTTCAGTCATGCTAAACATGGACGAGAAAAGAAACTTACTTAGGATTATGAGAATAGGATTAAAATAGGTAGGCATCTATAATCATGGAGACTCAAATCTATGGTCATGGATGCGAGTAAGGAAAAAGGTGAAAGTTCAATGAATAAATGAAAATGCGAGAAAGTACTGCAATTATCAGGCCATAACTAGTATGTGAGGCACCAAAAAAGATCTAACCAATTTAGAATCATACCAGGTGCCAGGAAAAATAGAAAGGGAAAGGCCATACACCGGACTAAAGATGGCCACGCGCAGCTACAAGGATAAAAACTGAGATCCACTCGTCTAGACAGGAAGCATTAACGGTAGACTAACTAGACCAAAATGATGTTATGAATCATGAAGACATCTTACCCGAAAAACAAAAGACATGCGTAGGGTAGCTGGATATATGGAATGCCACGCGCAGAGACATGGGTCGTAGCCATAAAACAAATGCAAAGAGATATTCCGCATTCAAAGCCAGACGCCGAGAGATGGTTCAAGGCATAAGGCCTCGCATAGAGCAGCAGAGTTCTCATGTTGTGCTTCAACTTCCATTTTGACTCAAACAACTATATCCATCGTTGCAAGCCACTGAAATCCTACAATTGAAGCCATAGAATTAGACAATGCGAATCTTTATTACAATATCTACCACTTCCAAAACTCGTTCGGTTAGAATTGGAGCTTTGTAAAAATTTCTTTAAATAGTCACAAATTAGTGCTCAGAAATACAAAACTAGGTTTCCTTAGAGAAATCTTGGAAGAGGGCTCAATATTAATATAAAAATATCCTTGGACTACCAATGAAATTACCTTGAAAAATAGTGAAGATTCCTTGATTATGGTAGTGAGTTCAACCACAATAGAATCTGAAATTATTCCATAGAGGTGATTCAAATTAGGCCTCAAAATAGGTAAAAAGAAATCCACAAAAAACCTCAAGCATACTCCTTAGAAAATCCACAATAGCCTTAGATCAATCTTAATAGCTCACAATGAAATTCATCCTCATCCATAGGTGAATGTGACTATTCCTCACCTACTAGAATAGAGATAATTCTAGGATTGGATAAAATTTCAATGCACTCCAAGGAGATTTAAAGCTCAAATATAAAGTGGAGAAAGCTTCTAGAGGGGTGAACATCATCCTAACAGATGGCGCCGACATAGACAAAATGAAACTTGAATTTTTAAATTTTGGAGCCAAAAAAATCATCCTTAAAGGCTAACACAGGATTCAAAGTATTTAATCAATAATCCCTTTACAAAGTCTTTCTTTGTAAGTTAAAATTAACTAGGATGATCCTTAATAATCCCAATATTAATGTTAATCAACCATTTGAGAATAAGTTCCATTAATTCACCACAACATCAAGTTGCCTTCATCAACTCATTTTGGGGATATTTACCATACTTTTGAGGCACTAAATTTGATCAAGCATATCTCATCAAACATGTGGAGTTATGTGGCATTCCACCTACCGTTGGAATCGACACAATGAGGAGAATCAAATGCAGATGGTCTTGGACCCAAAAAAATTTATTCTTGCATCCAAATTCCTAAATGCAGAGTATCATGGCTACACTACAACTGCTTTCTTTCTTCTCTTCCTTTTAGGGTTTCGTGACCATTGGGTATTCCTATCAATGCAATCCATAGATGGATATTAAGAGTGTTTCAAAGACTGAGGTTGGGATAAATGACAACAACATTCAACAATTGATTGCATCAATTATTTGATTAAGCCATCTACATATGCTATAGTTCAACTATATCCATCCATTTATGTTTACACTGAGATAAGACAATAATATAGTTGTGATCTCTATTTTCTAAAACATTTATATAACCTTTTTTTGTAGGCTAGAAGTGATGGGGGATTTTAACTCTTGGCCTAACTCAAGGGGTGCCTTAACAGTGGACCCATGAACCATCAATCCAAAGATAAGTGAGAAAAACGTTTCTATAACTTAATGTTGATAGATATTATTAATTTGTTGATTTTGTGTATAACCAAATTTATTCTTAAATGTGCCTATATATAATTCTTAAGGAAACCCATTAGATACCTTTAATGGTAATCAACCATTTGAGAATAAGTTCCATTAATTCACCACAACATCAAGTTGCCTTCATCAACTCATTTTGGGGATATTTACCATACTTTTGAGGCACTAAATTTGATCAATCATATCTCATCAAGCATGAGGAGTTATGTGGCATTCCACCTACCATTGGACTCAACACAATGGGGAGAATCAACTGAAGATGGTCTTGGACCCAAAAACATTGATTCTTGTATCCAAATCTATCTCGATGGATAAAGCTCGTTTTCCTGGCTTTTATCTTTTGGCCCTAGGATAGAGATACATTTTGATTGAATTAATAGAGATATTTTTAAACCCTCTTTGGTAGGTGAAATCTAAGCCCTAATTCTCACAAGTCAAAGCCCTATGTCAGACACTATTCTAAGGCCTAGAGAAGCCTTTGCTAAGGATCTTTCACAAGAAATTAGGTGGCTATGTTTTGAGTCTCATTCAACCCTATGTGGAATTTAATATAAAACTACTTCATTCCTTATAAATTTGTTCAGTGGCATCTTAATCAGTGTAGGAATGTGGTTTCATTTGAAACCTTCTAAGGCAGCTTGAGCCTATGTTTCAAATATTTTTGGGAGGGTCTTGTACTTCACTAAATATTCCTCTTCTCACTAAAGTGGGGCATCCATGTGTTCTCTTATGTTGGATTGAATATTGGAGTGATGTCACTTGAAAGGGTTGTTCAAAGTTCTTTCTGAGGTTGGATTGAGGCCTAATTAGAGGTGGGTCTAATGATCATTTATTATAAAGGTCTTCCAAAGGGTTTCCTTAAAAGTTATCTATAGACTTTGTCAGTTGATGGAATTTTAACGAGTTGTCATTTAAAACTCCACAAATCTCCGGTTATTATTGGAGCTTTTCACCTTATTACAATATGGCTCTCTAGAATTAGAATATGGGTCAATATTGAAGTCAAAATCCTCCCTTAACCCTTTAGCCAAAAATATGTCTCCTCAAGTATCTCCAACAATATCATATGAAGAGTCATAATATTTAACTTGGAATTATGGCCCACCATGATAATCTAATAATTAATTGAAATAGTAGTAGAACCCAATTTAAGGATTGGGTGGATCATATCATGAGACTATGCTAGTGGGAACCCTAAATAAATGACTTGAAACCCCCTTGATTTTCTACCTTGATGCCATTCATCTCCGAAATTTCTTGTTGGATACACAAGTCTTGAAAACATGACAAGGAAGATGAGAGGAAGTTGACAAGGACATTAGGTTGTCGTAGAACATCATAAAGTGCATCCACATGGATGAACATGGAATGGGAATTAAGGTCATAAAGTCATAAAGGTCACAAAGGTGCATCAAAATATTTTTGGAGTGTCCCAAAGGTGAATAAACATTTCTTCTCTCGTATAAAATAAAATATACATTTATTGTGGTGATAGTATCCACAAGATTCTTAGAACTAGTGGTATAGTGTTTGGCAATGAATGAATAAGCAAGAAAAGGGGGAAGGTATCTAACACCTATACACTCAAGGCTAGTCTACAATTGATGTTACATTGCCTTGGAATCTCCACCATATTTGGGTAACTCGAATTCTCCGTGCACTAGATATTTTGGGTTGATTGATTAATTACCTAGATGATCACTGAGTTTGACTAAAGTCCCATTGCAAAATTGGCCTTCCACTAGTATGGGCTCTGAAATGTTCCATGATAAGTGCTTATTCTTGGGTCTTGGTTTTCAATGCAAAGTCCAACGTTCACTCTAGACTAACTATGATCATCAATAACCACTTGGTGAATGCTAGTAGTCAACCAGTAAACCAACCACAGAAGAATTTGAAACCGAATAGGTCAAAATAAAATTAAGTATGTTAATGCAAGAGTTCAATAAGAACTTGAATTTAGTTACCCGTGCCTACTAGGGAGATATTTCCATTAAAGGAAATCATAACACAAGAAACAGAACAACAAAGTATAAGTGATCTGAACGATGATGTTACCAAATATGTAAGTGAAGTACTCAGAAATTTATAGTGATCGTGGGAATGATAGATATCGAATAGAGAATGACGATGTCGTTGGGGAGGGATATATCATTGTGGAGGGATGGATTTAGTTTCTAAAAGGGTCTCAACTCAATCTACCCAGTTGGATGGATTGTTTATCTCAGATACATTGAGATTGGTTAAATTCAGCTTATCGGGTTCATGAGGGTAGGAGAGGGAGGCGAAATAGAGATGGGAAACCTCAACAGTCATCTAGAAGGAAAATATATGCATGCATTTAAAGGTAAAGGGAATGCTAGCGGGGTAAGTTGATTCAAACAAAGGGTGAATTATGCTTCCCTGAATGGACATCATGAGATTGTGTTTAAGATTCACCATTCTGAAGCTGCGAGAAGAGTAGAGTGTAAGCACAAGAGAGAAGCTAAACATATTGTGGGTTGTGAAGAGGGCCAAGAAGGCCCTTTCTGGTTCTTCCTCTTTTATATTGGAGACACAAGATTTAAGAGTGTTTATAAGGTAGCAGTAAAGATGAGGTGGATTGTCAAGCATATGCTGGCAGGGGTGTTGTTGGACTGTCACAGTGGAAGAAATATTAATATTAATTTTGTCCACAGTTCTTAGATAGTTGGTAATAAGATGCTTTATGAAGGCACTCCTAGATGTGAAGTCATTGGTTCAATTTCATGCACGGATTGAGGTGACATATGAGACATGATGAAGATGTAGCCCTATCAAGCTTAATTTCTTTTATTTATTCATATTAATATTAAAATTCAAATTCAAATAGCTTAAAAGGTAAATTTATATTATATATTATAACCTATAATGAATTTTCAAATGAAACCTAGGAAGTTATATATTATACTTAAAACCACTATTAAAAGTTAAACAATATTATATCTTCAAAGGTAAAACTAGTATCATAACTTTTTGTTCATTTGTAGAAATCAAAACTATGTTAATATTGGTTAAATGAATATAGTAAAACTATTATGACCATTTTAAAATTGGTTTTAAAACCATGTTAACCACATGATTACTTGTTGTACATTTATAATCCAACACTAATTATACAAATAAAGTTTTTTAATTAAAAAAATATTTTTATTAAAAAATGTGATAAAACCAATATTATTTAATAGAGCGGCCTTTAACACTAACAATTGACAAATTCACAAAAAATGACAAATAGCGACTAATAAAATTCCAATACATACCAATTTTTTTTTTTTTAATTCTATATTATTTTTAATAATTAATATTAATATGATATAATAATTGATAGTGATATTATATATTTATATTAATAGTGATATTATAATAATTAATATTAACAATAACAAAATTTAATATTAAAATATTACCATAACGATATTATTAATGATCAGTTCAATATAAACATTAAACCTGTAAAACCTAATATATATTAAAGTTAAACTTCATATAAATTTTAATTTTATTATTAAATTTTAAAATTAGTTTTAAAACACATGATTAATTAATGTAAATTTACAATCCAACACTAATTATACAAATAAAGTTTTTAATTACAAAAAATAATTTTATTAAAAAATAGTGATAAAACCAATATTATTTAATAAAGTGGTCTTTGAGATTAACAATTGATAGTTTCAAAAATTCTAATTCAAAAAAAATAACAAATACCAACTAATAAAATTCCAATACATACCAATTTTTTTTTAAATTCTAGAATGTTTTTAATAATTAATATTAATATGATATAATAATTGATAGGGATATTAATATTAATATTAATATTTACAATAAAGAGAGTGTTGGAGAAATTAATTCTAATTATTTATATTTTCTTGTTAAGTATCATAAAACTAGGTAATATACTCATTTTGAATTTAGTTTTATTTGGCTGAGTTATAGTTGAGTTATTAAATATGAGTGTCTTCTATGTAATCTATTTAGTTATTTGAGAATATTGAGAAGAGCATTGTGCTCCACATTTTTCAATCTTTGACACAATCTAACTCAAGAAAAGTCATCTCATGAAAATCCATAGACTACTATTATGAATTATAGTTGGGTTATTAAATATTGTTGTCTTCTATGTAATCTATTTAGCTATTTTAGAATATTGAGAAGAGCGTTGTGCTCCACATTTTTCAATCTTTAACACAATCTAACTTAAGAACGGAAGTCATGAAAATCCATCTACTACTCGCAAATTTTATAATATTTTGAAATCACATAGACACTTAGTATTTGAATTGTAGATTTAAAAATAGGTTTAAATAACATGGAGAGAGGAGTGACATTAAACAATTTTATTTTTTTGTTTTGAATCTTGAATCTCATTATTTACATAATATTTTATATCAATCGATCATCAATTGAGTTGCACTCGAGCTAAGAGTAAGGTCAAACAGATGACTTTGCTTTTGTCTAATATGATGATTGCAAATTCTAAAATATTTTAGAATTGAACCACTTTACTCCTCTATATTATTTTAAAATCTGAAATATTCCTAAAATTTATAATTAAATTAAATTCAACATAATTAACTAATTAATTACCCCACTCAACCAAATAAACATATTTAACAAATTAGCTGGTATCTTATTACATAGTTAACTAATTAATAGTTAACAAATTAGTTGGTTTCACTAAGATACGACAATATTTGATTTAAAAATTTTGCAAAACCTAAATCATTTATGGCTTATGCATTATCGAAGGTTGAGTGAAGAGCATTGGTGTGGGATTTGATTAGTGAGATTCACTTTAGGTGACTATCAGTTTGCTGATTCCTATCCCGGTTATTATTGAATAAAATAAAACATGATCGGTCGATGGTTTCAATGTTTATAAGTAGTTATAGTATTACATAAGCTTTTATATATTTTTTTAGTATTGAGAGATAGATTTCTTCTTATGTGAAGATTATCTGAAATTTATTTTTGATATGGAAAATCGCACTCTAGTTTTCAAATTTTGTTATTAATCTTATAAGATTTTACTTTTACATTTTAACCATTTTAACTATTATGTGATATCCAAAATTTTGATTATTTTTCTTTTCATTATTCTTATAACATCTTATACATTAGCTTAATTTTGATTCATTTTTCTTTTCATTATTCTTATAACATCTTATACATTAGCTGTCTGTAAAATTAAAAGTGAGGGTCAACGCTGAATAAATAAGAATATTTTGTTTCCTTTCTCTTTTTCTAATTTAATTTTTTAAAAGTTTGAAAAATAATATATTTAAATAAATATAAGATGTATGGTCCAAAATTTTACGAGTATTAAATTTTAGAGACTGGATGTTTTTCCCGTATGTAAACAATCACCAATTCAAACTTGGTAATTATGGTTAAAATAACAAGCAATCTCTCTGTCACTCAATATAAATTTTTCAATCAAACGACTTGAAATCAAACCAATAATTGTGCACTGAAGTAAAGGACGATGATATGAAAATTGGGATAGCTATTTCTAACCAAAAATTTGACAGTCTCTTCGATAAATCTGACAATGTCAGCTTTGTAATCGTGAAGATTTTTGGGCGGAGAGGGGACAACATAGAAGACGACTTTCAAGTGCTCCCCACGATCCTCCTCCCACTCCGCTGAGAACTAATCGTAGAACTCCGTAGCATCTGGAGGAGGAACGCAAAATGCTCAGCTCACCATTGGCCCCCGACATTCTAAATACAGCCAGTCAGTTGCTCCTCCAAATTCGTCGAAGTTATCCTGATTGCAGGTTGCCGGAGCCCGTCTACGTGGCTAACTGGCCCCTCCATCTCCGTCATGGTCTCCATTTATAATTCATTCCAAAGATATGGCTAAATATTTTTTGAAATCATGGCCAGATGGGTAGGTGTGGATGGACGTGGAATTAATGGTCAAGTTAATGTTTCCTGTCCCTTTCCTGCTCTCAACTCTCCATGAAATGAATTCAAGACATCCATTTTACATGGCAAGTTTTCAATTCCTGAAGGTATGCTTCGTTCAAAGCTGAGGCGTGCAACCCTATCCAGTGATGGCATCCTTTTATCTACATCTTCCAGTGATCATTCTTAATCGCCTCCTTTTAAGTAAATATGGAGGATGCAACGATGAACAACTCGAACAACTGGAGCTCGAGACGCTAAGAGAGGCTTGCAGCTAACTGGGCTTTTTCCGTACCATGTACCGTCAACCATGGAGTCAACCCAAATCTTATTCGAATACTTGAGTCCATTTCACGAGACATGTTTGAAGTGCCCACTAACATCAGAAAAAGCCATTTCTTCCGAGTTGTGGCTAGAAACCTCAGTATCTTTATGTTTTTCTCAAAATGGTTATGAAAAATTAAAATCTATACTTATGAACTCATGCGCATCCAGAATAAGTATTTGATATTTTTTTACCATGTCTTGATATTTTTTTATCATGTCTTGCAGAGAGATTATTCAAAAAAGACATTATCATGTGTTGCAGAGAGACTATCCAAAAGGAGATATTCAAGATGGTGCATTGTCACATAGAATGTTGAAAACCAGTATGAACAATTTGGGTGTGGACGTGGGTAAGCACAATGGCTCATCGCCCTTTCATAAGTTTCTAGAGATGAATTCGTATTGTAACTGAAACGTTGAAGCAGGATCTGCTGAATAGATTCTCTACAAAGCTCATACAGATCTGGGTTGCCTTGCCATTCTCTATCAGGGTGCTCTGGGTGGCTCCAGATTCGAACAAAGGAAAGAGAGTGGGTTGATACCAAGATCATTTGTTGTTACAATTTTTTTGTTTCCCAGGCTATTAGAATTGGGTTCTAGCGAAATATTCAAACCAATATTGATTTAAATATAGATCAGGGTTGTAGGGGAATATTCAAACTATAGTTAATGTAATGTAAATGTGAATGGCAAATTCCGCAGCTCAAAGCACCGAGTCGTTCATTCTTTTTATTATTTTCGGAAAAAGCATAAATGGTTGCTCCCTGAGAATTGATCAGCAACGAGCATCCCAATCCTTGCATCCCAAGTATACAGAGTAGTTATAATCGGCAATCCTTAAATCGATTGCAGATTCTTAGAATAGTCTGAGATTTGATAAACATGAGTGTGGTCAATTTTTTAACCGCACCCATATCCATCGAATCCTAAAAAGTTTCAAAAATCTGCAATCGACTTGACTTAAACTCACCGATTACAACTCAAGATCAGAAGTTGCATGTCGTGCAAGTGTTGGCGGACTGCTTAAGCGCTACAATAGACTGTGCTATTAACATAAGGGTGTTGTATATCAGCAGACTTGAATTTTAATTATTTAATAATGAAAGTAAACGATGCTGGTTTCATCTTTCCTTTAATTTTATGTTATGAATTAATTTAACGGTGTCTTATATGTGGATTGGACTACTGTCTTAACAGGGTCTTATATCTTCACTGGACTTCTATTTTAATAAATTTTAAAATCTTTTACTTTTATATTATGTGTTAATGTTTAAAAATGGGTATTAAATTATAATATTTTTAATAAAATATAAAATGATATTTTGTTTATATTGAAAAATAAAATAAAATAAATAATAATATAATAAGATTGGAAAAAAGAAAATTTATTTATTAAGAGAAATTAATAATTTAGAAAAATAAAGGTAACAAATTAAGATAAAAATTATATAACAATTTAATTAAGTCTAGATTGTCTGAAATGAGGTTTTCAAAATTTTAATTTAATTATCAATAATTACTAGGTGGATAGTGGAGACTTAACCTCCATATCATATCCATAGTAATATATACAAATTAAGACTTGAAATTTATCTCTAACATAATTTTTCACTCTTTATGTCGTATTGATAACCCATGATATTGTAACAAATATTATTTACAAATTAAGAATACCCATGACAAAGTTGGGTAAATCTCGTGATTAAGAATAGAATCTCATTCAATGTTTTTTTCCAAAAAGTTTATATATTTAACTTGTATATTGATTCTTTTAATAATAATAATAACAATATAGAGTAAAATTGTATTTTAGTTAGTTTTCATGACTTTTTTTTAATTTTAACGATGTGAAATGTATCATGTAGTAAGTGTTATGATGTTAGTTAACACCTATAGGTGTTCACCACCTATTTTATTTATATGGATGTGCTACTCTTAACTAATTTGAAAAAGAAAAAGAGATTAATAACTTACAAATTTTAAAATGGGAAATATAATTAAAGAATTAGAATAAAGTTAAATAACATTTTTATTTTAAATTCTTTGGAGATAATTCATTTAAGATGAAATGTACAACAAAAATGTTTTGAATTTTATAATTTTTGGTTTGAGAAAGAAAATGAGAATAAGTTAGGGCAAATATTGTGTTAAGGTAAGTTCTAAAATCTATAAATATGGTATGCCCACTAAAATATTGGGCATATGTATAAAAGTCCAATAAAGGAGGACTAAATTAAATTAAGGGAGGAAGTTTAAAACGTAAAAGAAATAGGAAAGTTCAAAATGAAAAAGCATTACGGATGTAAAAAAATATCTTAAGATGGATCTTGAGTGAAATTCTATTTACTTATGAAATTTGGGACCATGATAAATATAAGGTTCCTTAACTAGAAGGAATTATCTTGTGGCTACTATCGAGTGAAACATTCTAGCAGAGAGAGAGATTGAACAAACAACTCGTTACATAAAAAAGAACATTTTCATCACATTAGGATTAAGAAAGACACATTCATTCAATACACGCAGAAGGGAATTTCAGATACTAATGGTAAGAATATTATATAACAATATATTATTTTTCACCTATAAATTACGCCAAAGGTGTTCCCTCTGTGGGATTTCGCGATGTAGACAATGTTCACTACAACGAATCAATGAACTTAAATTTTGTCCTCCTCCGACCTATTCAAATTTGACAGGCGACTGGTTTATTCTTCTTTCTAGGCAGACTTCTTCATTGTTTCTTCTCCAACTCTGCATGATTTCAGATTAGAGGAACTTTCCCTAATGCGTTGTCTGGGTTTTTCCCTGGTGCACTTATTGGAGGGGTCCTCCTGGGCATTGGTTCTTCTGCAGATACTGCGGCCTCATGATACACTGTGAGATGTGAGCGAGGAGGACCCTTCACAATATCCATACGAGGGATCTATCATGGATGTGCAGCCTATTTAGGTGGTTTCTCTAGTTTTGGTCACTTCTCATTTGCATCCAACATTCGTTCCCCTGAATCATCAACACCCACCAGCATATACTCCTTATATATATTTTGTATTCGATACAGTTGAGGTGGGGAAGAATGAGGAGGATGGCAATCTAAAAGGAAAATATCAGCAAAACTCTATACAAGTCCCAGATCTTTGAAGCTCTGCCCAAGGTGCTGAAATGGGTGTTGATAAAAATCCCCAAACGGAAGCCATAAAACATGGTTTCACTGAGAGAAATCAACTGGATAGTGGGAATAGTAGTCAGGTGAGTATTAACAATGACCATGTTCCTATTCTCTCTCAAATGCATAGGAAATTCAATTCTACAAGTGTTTTTGATTTTGATTGCAATAAAGGGCAAGGGAGTTGTAATAAAATTCCAAGGGAACCAAGAACAAAAAGAACCCAAGTTGAGAGAATGGGTAAAGGTCAAAACCATTTTTCAACACACAGTCCTTGATACCTACAAGCACAAATTGGAAAGATTCAATGAATAGTGAAGAATCCAACATTGGTAGTGGCTAGAGTGCTTGTCCATTACATTTGTCTATGTTGAAACAAATGCCCATGAATGTGAACTCAATTTGGCACTTGTTAATTAGAACCATTGTGAAAGGAGAGGGGACGCTGAGAGTTTTCAAATGGATGGGAGCCAAAGCCAATGTAATACCCCTTCGTTGTTCTTAAAACATTTGTGATTTATATTGGCTATTGTTAGTATGATGGATAATGAATGTCACATACCCCATGGCCTAATTTTACAGTGACATACTATGCTCCCATTCCTCAATGTAACTTCAATTAAAGTTAGATTCAATAATTGTCACAAGTATAGTTATTCCATCATTACATGAACAAATATTATTCATGCAACTCTATTCATACTCTTAAACATTCAACAACATCAAAAGTAATGAACCATAAGATGACAATATGCAATTATACTTCTAAGTTTAAAGATTCGACACATAAACAGTAAGGAACCACATTCAAAACATCCCAAACAATTAAATCCAACTAGATTAGAAGGGAGAACGCCACTTGGAAAATTGAGCACCACCACCCAACCTACAAGTGACTCCTTCAGTTCACCCCCATGCTAACAGTTCTTGCCATGGATCAACTACCTCCTGTTGATCTCTTCCATGGGTATTTAATACCCTATTTCATGATACTATTTCCATTAGCGGCGTCCCACTTTTATGGAAATTTTTATCCATTCGGCATAGGGTTTTCTTAGAAAAGCTCTCCTTTCTCCCTTGCAAGGGTTTTCCTCATAAAACCTTGCCTTTCTCTCCTGTAAGGATTTTATGTTTTTATTACACTTAGCACCTTTCTTCAGCTAAGTAAATTAATGGATAATTATCTAAAATCAATCAAGTTGATCTAGAATTAGATCTTTAAGCCTTATCATGAAAGAATTATCCCATGGCAAGAATCTCATCTCTTGGTGTCTCTCTTTTCCAAGTGATTAAATTATTTATTTATGTAATAATAAAGTATTGATATTTTTTGTTACACATCAGACCTAGCTTTTCTTTGCTCAGGTTAGCATAGTTTTATATGCAATGGACAGGCATTACATACTTCCCCCCTTAAATTTACATTGTCCTCGATGTATTATTGCATCCTACAATATTATTTCCTCGTTCACACGTAGTTGTTTCTAAATTTACAGGCGCCCATGGCCTTGCCATTTGATGTAGATCTTCCGATATATATTTGTTACAAAGGAGTTATCCGAGCACATCTCCTTCCATCGCTACCTATAACATTTGTTTCAAACAATTTTGTGAGAGATTTTAGATGCAGAACTCAACTTTGTTTACCGCAATTAATATCATAACTTGATATATATTACTAATATTTGAGTAACTATGGGTTATGCTGTCTATATTTTAAATTTGTTTCTAAATGTTATTTGTAATTGAGGAAATTTATGTTCTTCCCCTGGATTATTCCAAAGCCTTTGTGTTCTTTCCAAACACTTGCTTCCTTCCGTTTCCCTGCATTAGTCACAACAAGTCAACAAGCACATTGGACTAATCACATGTATAAAATATCATATCAGGTTAGCTCAATGTAACCATCAAAATCATACCATCGTAAAGAAGATCCATATTTCTTATGTATATTAAGACTAAAACAAAATATGGATACTTATCCTTAATTTACTTATAGACAATCCCCTAGTGTATTCATGCACTCCTCCACAAGTCATTACACATGCACAACTATACATGTTATGCCTTCATACCACTACCATATGTACTGCTTGTACCTAGTACCGCATGTACAACTTTGTCACCATACCAATGTCCATAGCATTACCTGCATGACCTATACTTCCTCCATATGTTTCTAACCATGTTAGTATTATGCCAAAAAATCCTTCAATTATTCATACTAGCTTTAGGGAAAACCAATTAAACCGTGCTTGGGTAGTTGACGGGGGAATAAGATATTTCAAATACCTGTACAATATCTGCAATCAGATCATATGTAAATATTTCTTATGTCCAAGTATTCAAGTTCTTTTATTTACCTACTCCTTTTCGTGTATTGTGGGGTTGCAGGATAATTTCAACAAAATGGTAGCATAGATGTATGACTTTGTTATACCAATAACTTTAGGTAATGTTTTATCAATAGTGGCATATGACTTCCTCTTAATCCTAAAGTATACTATTGACTATGATAGTTAGTATGTTATATTTGAAGTTTAATAACAACCATAAATTTATCTTTAACTAAGAAAATGATTGTTTGGTACTTCAAATTACTCTTTGCTTAACTAATCATGTCATAAGATTTACTGTTGCTCTTTTTATACATCTTCCAACCCCTTGTTGGGCATGAATAACTCATTGTATGTTAAAACTCAATTGAGCTATCCGTATGCAAATACCTACATCTCCTACACATGAGTTATAATACAATATTCTCAATTCCACACACTCGAAGTTTTCTAGGTGCTATGTGTACCATTGTGTGAATCTAAGTTATTCACCTATTTACACTTCTTTTTAAACATTAAATCCGATCCAGGTGGATATGTGTGGCCACCCACCTATTCCACCTACACCCTCCAGTCAGTTTCATCTATTTCCTTGTTCATTTCAACATTTACAATTTCTAGTAGTTTTTCGTGTCCTTAACTTCTAGAGAAGTTTTGACCCCCCTAAATGGCATTTCTTTTGGGTTCGTAGTAGACCCATTTCCATAGGTAGGGACCTGCAGTGAAACCTGTAGTACTCCGCGAGACCTTTCAAAAAAGGTATCGTACATGCCAAATGGATATAATATGACCAAGTTACGACCCCGGGAAGTTCACTGCCCAACTAACCACAATGGGGCCCCTAAAATCTTGGTGTTACACCTCCTAGGGTTAGGGTTTTGGTTGTTTAGGGTTTTCTCATATTTTCCAATAATAAATAGGCCTTTGAGCCTCATTGTAATGTAATTGAGGCATGTAGCTACCAAATCTCTTCTGAGAGATAAGCTACCATCACCCAAGCTATCTTATTTCCATTCCATTTGTAAGCATATTTCATTATTTTTCCATTAATGAAATGAAGTGTTTTTCTGTTGCATCTCTGTGTTTATGATTATATCTGTAATTTATTGCATTGATGTTTAAGTTCGAATTAGTGGTATCAAAGACGTCTTCTCTTTCTTTCATTTTCTTTGCATGTCCCCAATGATGTTAGGGTATAAGGAGCTAGGGCTTGATCTGGTTGAACCATTGCAAGATCAGCCTTACAAAACCAAATGACGTCCCATGGCGAAAGAAAATAAAGATGAGGGGATAGGAGATCCTTTCAAAATGTTGCTCGAGGAAGCCCTCTAGAGATAGTGGGACACGATGATGGATAACTTTGCCCAGATCCTTCGATGTCTACCCACAAGAAATGTGCCTTCATCCAGTAGCCACTCTGGAGGCACCACTTGTTTTAATGTAGAAGTTAACTTCGATGTTCCCATACTCAAAGGCCTGATAGATGCAGATGTCGTAGATGGTTAAATCTGTTGGTAGGATATTTTTCAGTTCATGACTTTTCCAATCGGGAAAATATTACTTTTTCACTTCTGAAAGTCACCCCACACATCAAGGACTGGTGGAGAACCTACTATCAACAAAAGGACTAGAGTGAACAATCACTGTTTTCAGCTACACCCACTTGGAATGCTTTTGGAGATGCCATCAAGAAACAATATTACCTTGTTAGGATCTATGAATAAATATACATGAAGTGGACCATGCTACGGCAAAGAAGGGACCAAGATGTGCCATAGTTCATAAATGTTTTCCATACCCTTCACACGAAACTGGGTATCAAGGATACTGAGTGGAATTTGGAACTCAAGTATCATTGCTATCTACACAAGTGCATCCAGGATGAGATGGAGTTCCGGGACATTTCCTCACTCAACACAACATAACGGTACACTGTCAACATTAAGTAGAATTTTAAACAAAAAAAGAAGTATTTTGGATCTACACATCCAAAGCAAGGAAAAGGCGCCCCCAAACTGCAAAACAAAGGACAAGCTAAGGCGGGGCTACCCAGGATAGCCTTTCGAAGCTGCAAGAAAAAAACAACACCACAAAGAAAATAAGGACATGGGAAAATGGTGTGAGTTCCATAAGAGCTCCACTCACAATATGAGTGTCGAGCCAAGTAGTCACTGGTGGCCGAGCTGAAGGCTTCCAAATTAGACGCAGGTTATGATTCTAAATCAGAACCCGATAAGGGAATTGACAATGGGAAGAAGATCATAGATGCGGATTCCAGTGCCATTGCGGCCACCACCATGATCAAGAAGATTGAGATTGAAGATCCAGAGGAGGGGGAATGCCTCTTCCATTCACAAATGTGGGTGAAGGGTTCTCCATTGTAGTTCATTGTCGATGGCAGGAGCCAAAAGAATCTGATTTCAGAAGAGGTCATGAAGCGGTTGGGCCTAAAGACTACAACACATCCACAGCCGTACACCATCAGGTGGCTTCACCAAGGATGCGATCTTCATGTTTGACAGCAGTGTCTCCTTTCATGCAGCATCAAGCCCTCCATGGATTAGGTATTGTGTGATGTTACTCCTCTTGATGCTTATGATGTATTCCCAGGACAAGCATACTTGTGGAAGCAACATGTTTTTTATGAGTCTAGACCTCGCTCTATGATTATTACTTTAGATAATAAGTTGTACAAGATACTGGAGGTAGCCCTACCTACCACCATCTATTTGAACAGTGCAAAGTAATGTAGTAAGATCATTTCCCAGACCAAGAATTTTTTTCCTTATGATTTACCCCGAGGGAAACAAGAAGGTTGTGGCCACGATTTTTAGGCACGACTCCTCTTCATAGCAAAAACAAATGGACAAGGTCATGGAGGAGTACAAGGATATTTTTACCTCACCCACAAGGGTAACTCTGCACTTTTAGGTCAAGCACTCCATCGATTTGACCCCGGGTGTGTCGCTACCTAATGGACCAATCTATCGACACTCTGTTATACAGAACGATGAGATCAAGAGGCAGATTTAGGAACTATTGTAGAAAGGGAACATCAGCCCAATCTCATCACCTTGTAGGAGCTGGATTGTATTGGTATAGAAGAAGGATGGAACCTGGAGGCTTTGTATTGACTATCGGGCACTGAACAAGATCACTTTCCGAAATAGGTACTTAATATTACGGATTGATGACCTTTTGGACCAGCTGAAAGGGGCCAAATATTTCAGCAAGATTGAGTTGATGTCAGGTTATCACTAGGTGCCTATCTAGCCCTTTGATGTGTGGACGACTGCCTTCAAATCGAAGGAGGGAATTTTTGAATGGTTGGTCATGTCGTTTGGATTAATGAATGCCCCCGCAACATTCATGAAACTGATGGATGACATCTTGTGACCCTTCACCAATTCATTCATTGTGGTGTATTTATATGACATATCGATCTTCAGCCAGAGTTGGGAAGAGAATCTCCAGCATATTGGACATGTCCTTCAAACCCTGGGACAGCACAACTTGTGTGCTAACTTGGAGAAATGCACCTATGGTCTGACCCAGGTTCAATATCTGGGATACATCATTGATGAGTAGGGTGCACATGTAGACCCATCCAATATATAAGTCATTCGAGATTGGCCAGCTCCAACCATTCTAATAGAGCTCTGCATCTTTCCAGGTCTTGGTAATTTCTACTGTAGGTTCATGTCGGGGTTCTCTCATATCACTTGGCTTTTAAGGCAAGTCAGCAAGGGAGGAGGGAGATAGTTTTTTTTTTGGTAAGAAACCCAACAAAAAACATTCTCTATGTTGAAGAATCACATATGTTCTGCAATAATTCTCACATTACCAGTCCTGCAACAACCATTTGGGATTGAGACAGATGCCCCTGACTATGCTATTTGTGTAGTTCTTACCCAGCATGGGCATCCAGTGGCTTACCATAGAGAGACACTTTCAGACACAGTCCAGAAGTACCCCACTTATGAAAAAGAAATGTATTCCATTGTGCAGGTCCACCGTCAATGGAAGAATTACATTTTGGGGATGGAAACGGTCATCCACATAGACCATTGACCTGTATAGTTCATACAAACACAAGGGAAGTTGCAGAATGATCGCCATCAGAAATGGTCCACCTGTCTACAATAGTTCCATTTGAACATTAAGTATAAGAAGGGTAACACGAATAACATCTTTGATTGCCTTAGTCGACTATCGGTCATGGCTCTGATCACTGTGCTTGACTCTTCTGGGCACGAGACATCAGAGTGGCCGCACCTTTATAAGAGCGATCTAGAATTTGACAGCATATACCAGGCACTACTGGAATGGATGCAAGTTTCAAATTTTCACCATTAGGATGCACTGTTATGCCACCTAGGACACAACTTTTTTCCTTCAAATAAGCGTGCTAAGATTATTTTGGAGGTGCACCACAGTAGGGTTGCTCAACGTTTGAGAGTAGAGAAAATAGTGGGGGTATTGGAAAAGTATTTTTATTGGCCGAAACTTTGTCAGGATGTTGGGAAGTACATTAGATCTTGCACCGCCTACGTCATTTCCAAACCAACCATCAAGAAGAAAGGCATGTATACTCCTCTGCCTACTCCTAGCCAGCCTTGGGAATCTATCTCCATGCATTACATGTCGGGCCTTCCTTCTACTAAACATGGCAACGATTTCATTTTCATGGTCGTCGATAGATTCTCTAATATGGTCATTATGGTGGACTACAAGAAGAGTATCATAGTAGAGGCCACTGCTAAGCTCTTCCTTGAATGAGTGTGGGTACACTTTGGGATCCCAGAGTCCATTGTCTCAAATCGGGACAACAGATTCCTGAGTGCATTTTGGTCAAGTCTTTGGTCAATGTTGGATATAAAAATTACTAAGTCCATGACTTTCCATCCTTAAAATGATCGCCAAACAGAGGTTGTCAACAATATGATCGTACACATTTTATGCATGTACAACCCGAAGAATCCACACACGTATCTGACTCATTTGGAGCTCATAAATACAATGTAATTTCTTGCTCAATGCGTTGGCCACTCGATTTTCCTTCCCTTTAAGATGTTTCATTTTGAAATCGAACTCACTTAAAAATATTGTCCATCTGGCCTGCCGAGCATTTAAGCTAGACTGGTTAAAGAAATTTGTAAGGCTGCTATGATCTGTTAATAGCATAAATTTCTTCCCCAACAGGTAGTGTCACCACATTTTAAGTGCATGCACTACTACTATTAATTCAAGGTCATAAGCATAATATCGTTGCTCATACTCCTTCAATTTCCGTGATTCGTAAGCAATAACTTTTCCCTCCTGTTTTAGCACTCAGCCAACACCTTCTTTACTAGCATCTGTGCAAACCACGAAATACTTTTCTGGATCTGCTTCCTTTAACATGGGTGTAGTGGTAAGTAGGTGTTTTATTCTTTCAAAGCTTTGCTAACATTCCGATGTCCATCAGAAAGTGCGTCCCTTTTCTGTAATGAGGTCATTGGGAAAGTGATTTTTGAAAATCCTTCAATGAACCGATGGTAGTACCTGGCCAAACCTAGGAATGACCTAATATCAACAACATTCTTTGGGACAGTCCATTCCATAATGGTTTTGATCTTCTCCGATTCCACTGCTATTCTCTCTACTGATATAACATGACCCAAGTACTGAATCTGACTTTTGAAAAATTCACACTTGCTATATTTACCATATAACTAATTTTCCCACAGAGTTTGTAACACTATCCTCGTATGTTGTTCATGCTCCTCCTGATTCTTGGAGTATATTTAAATGTTGTTAATAAAAATTAGTACAAATTTATCAAGATAAGGTTGGAAAATACTGTGCATCAAACTCATAAAAGTTGTTGGGGCATTGATGAGACCAAACGGCAACACCACAAACTCATAATGACCATAATGAGTTCAGAATGCAGTTTTGCAAATGTCTTCCTCCCTTATCCTTATTTGGTGGTAGCTGGACCTTAAATCGATTGTCAAGAATACTTTGTCTCCTTGCACCTAATCAAATAGATCATCAATACATGGCAAGGGATATTTATTTTTGATGGTCAGTTTATTTAACTGATGATAACCGATGCATAATCTCAAAGTTCTATCTTTTTTACATACGAACAGTATGGGGACTCCCCAAGTGGACACACTGGGGAAGATATACTTTTTGTCCAAAAGTTATTGAAGCCGCATTTTTAGTTCTATTAACTCAGATATGCTCATGTGATAAGGGGCCCTGGATATAGGGGCTGCACCCAAAATTAGTTCGATGGTGAAATCAATATCACGCTTGGGTGGTAATCCACGGATGGATTTAGGGAATACATCCGCAAATTCCTAAATAACAAGAATACTTTCCAAGGAGGTCATTTTATTTTTGGAGTTTGTAAATCCCATTTCGATAGCATATATCTAACAACCTTTCCTAATACATTTTCCTAGGTAACGTGTAGTAATAGTATGAAACTTGGTATTTGTCTTGATTCCTTGAAGTTCCTTCCTTCGGGCTGACTCAGTGATAAAACTAATAGTTTTCTGCTTGCAATCAACTAGGGACCAACATTTTTCCAACCAGTCCATCCCTATTAAAATGTTGCATAAACCCAAAGGGAGTATATTAAGCTCAAGGTAAATGGGTTGCCCTAAAATTGTTATAGGACAACGTTCTGTTTTTGCAATTACCCTTCTTTTTGCCCTGGTGGCTAATTGGACTAACCATGGTTTTGGAAACTTACTGCTCTGTGGTTGACAACTTTCTACAACCTTCAAACTAACATAGCTTAGGCTAGCACCGGGATCAAACAAAACAAAGACAGGTTGCTTAGCAATCATACCTTGACATTGAATCATGGTGGGTTGGTATTCTGCTTGATGGTCGTCTAGAGCAACATTAATGTTGGGCATGGTCCTCACCACTTCTCCAATCGTGGAAGCTTCTTGCATATTTGATAGGTGTTTTGTCCTTGCTTTATCCAGACAACTTTTGTAATAGTGGTGTGCTCCACATACCCAACATTGCAGAGGTGGTTTTGATTGCTGGTCATTAACAACTTTATTAACTCCTTCTGATTGTCTATTTTCAAAATATGTAGCTTTGGGCTAGTTCCTTTCTGGAAATTTACTGAGAGGTTTTTACTGTATATTTCTGCCATTAGTAAATTTTGTTTCTCTATTTTGGATTAGGTTCCTTCCCTTTCTCTTTAATCCTCCTTTAGGTCCCTCATTCTTTTGTTTCATTTTTTGGTAGAAGATGTGGGTTTTTCACACCGCATCATTCGTGGTTCTTGGGTAATCAAACTCAAGATTCTCCTTCATAAAATTGGGTAGGCTACTAATGAAACACTGAATTTTGGCCTTTTCTTCTTGCATATAAGGCACATAGCGCAGTAAGGAGGTGAATCGTTTCACATATTCATCCATGGTTAAGGTTCCCAATCTTAACTCATGAAATTGCTTTGCTTTTTCATCATAATAACGTTCAGTTAGAAACTTATCCTTGAAATGAATTTGAAATTCTTTCCACGTAACCTGTTCTTCATCAATTTTCCTCAACATTTTGATTTCTTCCCACCAAAGGGTAGCCTTACCTCTTAACTGAGAAACTGCCAAACGTTCTGTTAGTTTATCGATGTAATCATAAATCTGAAATTTTTTGCTCATGTCAATTAACCAAGCTTCCACTGCCTCTTCATATTCCCCTTCAAAGAGTGATGGTTTAATATTTTTGAATTCTCCTTGTAACTCAGATTTCTATCTTTTTGTCTTGCACTGGTCGGAGGCGTTGCCTGAACACCCTTCTTTGCCTTCCCCATGTTTTTTAGTTGACTCATCATTCTCTTCTCCATGTTGAGCCATTGGGGTTTTCTCTCTATCTTCAGTACTGGGTCTGGATCTCGTTGGTTCTATCAATTTGATAGACTTCTAAGAATTCTCTCATGTTCTAGTCGTAGCCGTTCATTTTCTGTTCTTAAATTTTTCATCTTAGCATGCAATTTTTGAATGGTTTGGAGTAGAACAACATTAGCTTGACGAGATTCCTCTCCTAGATGTATCAAAATGTTAGGGTTGGCATTCACATGAGTTGTTTCTGGTGGGTTTGGTGGTCTTGGGCTCCTCTACATTCTAGCCTCTTTTGTGTTTATGTGGATCTCTGTGTTCACATGCACACTTACTTAATTATTTTGATTAATGTCACATTTTCATATATACGTAATTCCCCAAAGAGTCTCAGTGTACAAACCTGAGTTCTGATACCATATGTAATAATACAAAAACATTTTGTGGAAATAATTATATAAATAAAAAAAATATTTAAACATAGCAATGGTTGAGTCATCGTTAATGGCGCCCAGATGACTTATTTGTTGTGATTGATTATATTGAATACAATATGGTAAACAAGGTTCACGCTGAGTAAAAATTACTCCTCACATGGCTTCCGAATGGTATTGATGTCCATGACCGAACCTCACTTAATTGTTACCTATACTCTGTTACATGCAGCATGAGTGATAGATCCTACTACATGTGTCTATTAGAGGGTTGGGTTCACCTACGACAATTGGCCCAATATGCTTTCGTTGATTTTTGGAGGGCAATCTGACAGTGGGGAGGGGTTAGGGTTTTACCATCTACCCAATTCTCCCACGTCCAGCTGACTGTGGTTTCATTTTTTGTTGGTCTTCTCGTTGTCGCAGCTTTGCAACGACGTTAGCCCTTGGTGCCTTCAGGTCGATTCATGCCCATTTCTACGGCGTACAATGGAGAGTTCCAGCATACTCTTACTAGCAGGTATCCTAAACCCCTCGACCCTATTCATCTCTAGTTTTCTAAGCCGTTGCGGTTGTATTCTTGCTTCAATGTTTCATCTAGTTCTGTATCTAACTAGCTGCTCTCACTCCCAGGGATGGCTCAATGGATTTCGGATTCCGTGGAAGGTAGTTGGAACCAAAGTTGATTTTTGGAAGGTGAGCATGCTTTTTTTTGTGTCTTCCTTAACTTACCTCCATTGGTTTCTTGTGGATTCCTTTTCACGGCTTGGCTAACTAATCCATCTTATAGGAATTGAAGGTGATTCATCATCTACTAGAGTTCTCCAGTCTTAGGTATGAACCTTGCCTTCTCGGCATCCCTTGAAACTTCGTTTAATAGCAGGTTTGGACTTGAACTAGGTTCTGAGGTTGTTGTCATTTGTTTGCAAGTATCATATGCATCACACTGCAGTTTTTTTTCTATTTGTGTGGTTAAGACAACATTATCTATATTTCTCTAAATATCTTATGGACTTCCGTTTATGTTTACAGGTCAGAAAATCCTCTATGGTTCATTAGATGTTTAATAGTCATATGATAATTTGTACTATGGAAGAATTGTTTTCCACACAGAGGCTTTACGCCGAATCTTGTTGAGCCAGACCTTTATTTGGATGTCTATGCTCATTGGTTATGTTTTGCGCACAACGTTAAAATGGGTTTTGAACTGTTTGTTATAAGTTTCGGCTGAGGGTTTACCTGGGTATTTTCCTCTGAAAGAAAATGTTGAACAGTGGATATCCATTTATAAATGATTCCGTGAAGTTCTAGATCCAAGAGTTTGGGTTATTTAATGATTCCGACATTTTCAGGCCGATGAGCCAATTCTGCCACTATAGGCTTAGTTTAAATTTATAAAAATTACTGTCCTCTCTTTTGAGTTTGAAGAACTCTATTTATGCTCATTCCTTCATTTTTTTATAAAGAAAGCATTTTACCTATAATGGTATATTCCTTATTGTTTTCTCCTTTTCTTCGGTAGTGATTGGTAAAGGTTCTTTTCCCTTTTTCTTTTAAAGGTAATAGTTGAATGAATAGATAGTGATTTCTAGTTCTTCGGAAATGATTGCCTTCTATAAATCATATATTCTTCTGATTATTATCTATTTGAGACTTTGTACCTGCTGTCATAAAAGTTTGTTCTTAGCAATTTCAAGGGTTTGTGTATCCCCTTGTTATAGTAACATAAGTAGACCATGCATTACTTGTCTGTAAAATTTACTATATGTTTTGTTGAATGTAAGCATTTCAATTATGTTCTCTCTCCTACATGCATTACATAAATACCATTACTATAACAGGCTTGGGCCTTGGCTTGCTTTCCTTGGCTAGAGAAATTACAAATTTATAGAGGCAGAAGAAGGATTTAGAATCCTGTATGTGATTCAGATGGAGATCTAGAATGATCTAGAAACAACTGGCGGTGTAGGAGGATCTAGAATCCTACATGTGATTCTAGAAACTACTGGTAGTGTAGAAGGATCTAGAATCTTGCATGAATTTGGCTTCACACTTAACATTCTCCCACCTAAAGCCAAATAAGAGTGATCAAGTCACACCGAGTCCTACCATGCCTCTACATAACTCATGTTTATTTCATGGTAGAATCTTAGTGAGCATATCAGCAGGGTTCCTATCAGTATGGATCTTTTCCAAGGATAACTATTCTTCCTCCAACACATGCCGGATCCAATGGTACCTTAAGTCAATGTGCTTGGTTTTTGAATGAAATGATCGGTTTTCCACCAAGTGAATGGAACTTTGACTATCACAATATAACACATACTTGTCCTGCTTTATTCCTATCTCTCCTAGGAATCACTACATCCACAACATCTCTTTACAAGCTTCTGTTGCAGCTATGTACTCTTCTTCTGTTGTAGAGAGGGCTACTATTCTTTGTAGCCTTGACACCCAAGATACTGCTGCACCTGCAAATGTATACAAATAACCTATAGTGGACTTTCTGGTATCCATATCTCCAGCCATATCCACATCTGTAAATCCTTCAAGCATAGTCTCATCATGACCAAAACATAAACAATAATGACTAATACCCTTTAGATACCTTAAAATCCATTTTACTACTTGCCAATGTTGTTTGCCTGGATTGGTAAGGAACATGCTCACTACTCCCACTGAATATGCAATGTCTGGTCATGTGCATACCATGGCATACATTAAGCTGCCAACTGCGGAAGCATAAGGAATCTTACTCATCTCTTCTTTCTCCTTGTCATCACTAGGACATAATTCAGTACTCAGCTTGAAGTGGGCTGCAAGGGGTGTACCAACTGGCTTCAAATCCTTCATATTAAACCTGTCAAGCACCTTCTTGATATATTTTTCTTGTGACAGCCACAGCCTTTCGTTTTTCCTATCACACATAATCTTCATGTCCAATATCTATTGTGCTAGTCCCAAATCCTTCATTGCAAATTTTCTACACAAATCTTTATTCAACCTATTGATCTTATTCTTATCATGCCCAAAAATCAACATGTCATCCACATATAACAATAATATGATATACTTTCCTTGATCATACCTCTTGATATAGACACAATGGTCAGCTTCCAACCTCTGAAAACCATGTTCCAACATGAATGAATGAAATTTATTGTACCATTGTCGAGATGCCTCTTTCAACCCATAGAGACTCTTCTTCATCCTACAAACAAGGCCTTCTTTGCCTTTTTCTATGAAGCCTTCTGGCTGCACCATATAAATTTCTTCCTCTAATTCACCATGAAGGAAAGTAGTTTTTACATCTAACTGTTCACATTCTAGGTCTAAAGTAGCAACTAGACCAAGAATGACTCTAATGGATAACATTTTGACAATAGGTGAGAAAATTGCAGTGAAGTCAATACCTTCTTTTTGGGCAAAACCTTTTACCACCAGTCTTGCTTTATACCTCTCCTTCTTTTCGTCACCTTCATGCTTAATCTTGTACACCCATTTGTTTTGTCGAGCCTTTCTACCTTTTGTGAGGTTTACCAACTCCCAAGTTTTATTTTCCTGCAAAGAGTTCATTTCTTCTTCCATTTCGTTCTTCCATTCTTCACTGTGCTTGACTTTACAAGCTTCTTGAAAACAATTAGGTTCACCTTCATCAGTCAACAAAATATAGTTTGAAGGAGGATACCTTTGTGAAGGCTTATGAGGACTAGAAGATCTACGAACCAACTGTGGTGGTGCATTATCAGGTTGAATCTCCTGTAAAGGTTCCTGCAAGATTCCTTCTTCTTGTTGTTCATTATTTTCCACTTGTTCTTCTTCATGCTCCTGAATTTTCTATTCATTTTCTTGTATTGGTGGTATGTTTTCCTGCTACTCTTCAAACCTGTCAATAACCTTCTTGACCTCCAACTCACCTACAGTCCTCTTGAAAATTTCTAACTCATTAAATATAACATCCCCGCTTTTAATAATTTTATGTTTGACTGGCTCCCATAGACGATAACCAAGATCTTCATTCGCATATCCCAAAAAAACTGCATTTCATAGATTTATCATCTAGCTTAGTTCTATTTTCTTTGGGAATATGTACGAATGCCTCACATCCAAAGATTTTCAAGTGAGAGTAATTCAAATTCTTACCAGTCCAAACTTATTCAGGGATACCACAATCCAAGGCTGTAGTTGGAGATCTATTTATGAGGTAGCAAGCGGTCTTGACTACTTCAGCCCAAAAATTCTTCTCCAAACAGGAATTGGACAACATATCTCGCACCTTTTCCATAATGGTGTGATTCATCATTTTTGCGACACCATTTTGTTGAGGAGTACTAGGCACAGTCTTCTCATGCTTTATGCCAAACCTGTTACAATATTCCTTAAATGCATTTGAGCAATATTCTCCACCATTATCTGTTCTTAAAAACTTCAGCAATTTGTTAGTCTCTCTTTCAACAACAACATGGAATTTTTAAAATATTCCAAACACTTCACTTTTATTTTTCATAGGATATGACCAAAATTTCCTGGATGCATCATCTATAAATGTTACAAAATATGATGTTCCTCCTAATGATTTGATGTTAACAGGCCCAAACACATCCGAGTGTACCAATTCTAACACATTTTTCTTTTTGTCATGGCCACCTCTATGGAATGAAACCCTTCTTTTTCTACCATATATACAATACTCATAAAGATCAAGATTGTAGGATTTCAAAGCTGGCAATAAATTTTTACCAACAAGGATTTTTAAGCCCTTCTCGCTCATGTGACCCAAACGCTTATGCCATAGATCTGCTGAATTTCCTTCTTTTGTGACAGCAACCAAACTTGATTTTCCTATCAGTGTCTTCAATGTGTATAATGTTCCTGTCTTGGATCCTTTCGCCACGACCAATGCACCTTTGCTAATTTTCCAGCCTCCTTTTCCAAAGCTTGTCGAATAGCCTTCATCATCTAGCCATCCCATAGAGATTAAACTCATGAGCATTTCTGGTACATGCCTGACCTGTTTAAACAATATATCTTTTCCATCTTTCATCTTGATCTGGACATCTCCCACTCCAACAATACTGCAAAAATGATTATTCCCCAAATGCACTCTACCATAATCACCGGGATTATATAAAACAAAACTATCTTTGCATGGGGTTACATGGTGAGGTGCCCCAGATTCAAGGATCCAATCAAAGCTACTGCTAGATGTATACACACATGCATCCTCTATTGAAGCAGTAAACAACACATCACCATCTTTGGCTACAACAGTAGTCTCACCTTCATTTGTGCTGGATGACTTGTGATTTGTACTAGACGGTCTCTGATCCTTTTGTCCTTTCTGCCAGAATTGACATTCTTTGTTTATGTGCCTAGGTTTGCCACAATGAAATCAGATGATCCTTCCTCCCATTGATTTTGATCGGCCTCTCGATCTTGATCATCCTTGCTGGCCTTGATCCATTCTCCTACCACGATTAGCTAGAGCTAGAGCCTCTCCTCCCTGGTTTTCCGCAATTGTTGTGTCGCAGCTCCTCATTCATTAAACTACTGCTGACATCATCAAACTTCAGGGTCCTTGTAGTTGTTGAAGTGCTCATAGCTACAGTTAAATTTTCCCAGCTGTCTGGCATAGAACACATTAGAAAAATAGCTCTAATTTCATCATCTAAAATGATTTTAACATAGGCAAGTTGACTAGTATTAAATGCATTCAAGTGCTCAGCAACTGAAGAACCCTCCTTGATTTTGAGATTATAAAGCTTCTTCATCAAGAACACTTTGTTTGATGCTGTGTTATTCTCATATAAATCATGGAGCTTCTTCCATAATCGTTCAGCCATCTTTTCTCTGAACACATTGAAATAAGCATTCTTTGCTAAATATTAGTGGATTGTTGCAATCGCCTTTCTATCTAGCTTATTCCAGTCTTCATTTGCCATCGATGAGGGTTTCTTTGTTGTGCCCTCAATTGGCAAATACTGATCCTTTATAATCAGTATATCCTCCATCTGTGATTTCCATAGGGCAAAATTAGCCTTGCTCAACTTCTCCATATCTGTAACTGTTGTCTCCATTTTCAATCGAATTCATGCCCCAAAACACAAAAAAACCACTTAAAAATAAAACTTTAATTATTACTCTTTAAAATTAGTAATAATGACCTTCCTCCTTTTAAAATACCCTTTTTCAAAATTCCTGCTCCTTTTTAAAATACTTTTCAAAATTCCGACATATAATTATATATGTTTCATAATAAATATAAAAACATATATAATGTTTTAACCTTTTCACATTTCACACATACATATGTTGGTTTGAGAAAAACTTGACATATACGTGCAAGCTTGATGTGAAAAAAAACTTACGAACACCACGTTTCAACTCCAATATCCACATATCTCCACGTTTCAAACTACAGCAACACAATTTCAACATAGGTCCACAACCTTGTTTTTGTTGCAGCAACTGTCTTTTAGTTCCAGTGTTCCTCAATTATTTCCTGAACAGATCCTTCAACAGCTCTAGGGGTAGCAACCAAAGTTTTAAGGAATGCTACCAAAGCAAGGTGATGGCACTAAGCGGCTTGCACGGTGGATATTTGAACCTAGCTCCGATACCAGTTGTTAGTTCAGAGCATACATAACACACAGTGGATTCATACTCTAAGACTTAGATGAAAATAGTAGAGAATAATTCACAGAGACAGACAAATGGAGAAACAACAAGATTACTTAATAAGAAACAGTGGAATAGTTAAAAACAATCACTAGAGAACAAAAATCACTTTGCATTACATAACAGGCTTGGGCCTTCGCTTGCTTTCCTTGTCCAGAGAAATTACAAATTTATAGAGGCAGAAGAAGGATCTAGAATCCTGTATGTGATTCAGATGGAGATCTGGAATGATCTAGAAACTACTGACAATGTAGATGGATCTAGAATCCTGCATGAATTTGGCTTCACACTTAACACTTTTGAGAAATCAAAATATTATGCTATGCCTTTATTTTATTTATTTGGTCTCACACTCAAACGATAACCAGAAATAGCGGCAAATTTGACAGTCTCTTTGATCAATCTGATAGTGGCGGCTTTGTGATCGAGAAGATTGTCGGGCGGAGAAAGGATGTCGTAGAAGCCAATGTGCAAGTGCTCCCCAAGATCCTCACCCCACTCTACCGAGAACTGATCATAGAACTCTGTAGCATCCGAAGCCAAAATGCTCACCTCACCATTGGCCCCAACATTTTAAATACACAGTCACTCGGTCGCTCCTTAGAATGCAAGTACAACACGACACAGCAGATGAAGGCTGATACCCTTATGTCTATTTACAATTCTGGCTTACCATGTGAATGGCTCCATTATTTGTTCATGGACTAACCCATCAACATCAATATCCAATCTTTCAAATTCAGCTAATAATTAAATAAAGTTTTCTCTACTAACTCCACCACATATCATATTCAAAACAGTTGCCTCCAACATCATATTACTGTTTTGAATATTTTTTTTGATCTGCTATATTTTTGTTGAATTTCCTCTGCCACTATCGAATGGTCATCGTCAACATCATTTTTGTATCAACCTTTGATAGCAAAATGGGTGGTGCTCATCCCAGACATAAGGACAAGTAAAATTTAAATTACATATTCCCTTGACATGATTTATCTCTGTACCACGGAAAGCAAATAAGAAATCCTTATCTCCATCACGCAATTCAGTGCAACTCCACAAAGCATTTTTAAATGTGAACTGCTATCCTCCCTTCACACACAGATATGTGACTCTCAGACCTTTCAATCGAAAAGTAAAGACAAACCCTCTTCTCCCTCACGTGAGTCCAGGTAGTGAAGTCATTTGTTGCAAGTAATCCAAATGTAAAATTTGAGATTTGGAATTTTCTAGAAGTAATGGAAGTATTCGTACACACATACAATATGTTAGGAACATCTATGTAGTCATGTCCTAAGAAATTTCTAAAATTTCATATTCTAGATTCTAATTCAAAAAATACAATCATAGAAAAAATTCAGATGTGACTCATTGTTGTTAGTCTATTTTCACCTCATTGGGTCAATTAATGAATTATTTTAATATATATATATATATATATATATTTCAGTAAGAAAAAAGCTGCATTATATTCATATAAGTTGTGAATATACGTCATGTGGCAAATAGTATGGAAATCCATATATCGTGAAGAAAACTACTGATAAGACTTATAATATCCTTGAAGTATGACAATGTGATGAAAAGCTCCCATTGGACAGTATATGACCACGTACCGTCTCTTGACATTACAAATATTTAAGGATGACTGCATATAAACCTCAGATTCAGAGAAGATGATAGTAGAAAGATGAAAGCATGAGGATATTATATTTACAGGATCAACTACATACGTACTATAGAGATTCATATTAATAGAGAAAAAAGGTGCATTTGAAATGTACCAGAATTGTGAAAACAAATGTGTATGCTATGTACCAGGGAGACGAAACTCTATGATGTTATGCTGAATTTCTCCAACAGTGATAAATACTTTCCAGGATTGATTTGAAGTGGAAAGACCTACTTTTGATAGAGCATCTGCTTCCATGTTGTGGGACTTTCCAATGTGTTGAATGGAGTAATCATGGTGTGCATGCCATATTTCACGTGATCAATGATCAGCTTGGAGTCACCAAATATATGCAGTCTAGGAATACCAAGGAAGTCACAAAAACAAAGGAGACCAACTAATGCCATAACTTCCGCTTTATTGTTCGATCCCTTGCCACCATTCCAAAAGATTTTGATACACTGATCCACACATGGAATAATGTAAACTCCACAGGCACAAAAACCATTCGAGGCAGCCCCATCAAAGTATGCACGGGGAAGAATGGACAGGTCCAAAGTGCGACCTAGATGTTCCTTTGTAGGATGGAAGATATGAGGCTCCATACAAGAAGGAAGTAGAGATATTATAGAGTCTATAATAAGAGCAATAATCACCTTCCTATCTTGAAACAGGGCCCTATTTCTGCATTTCCAAATGTACCAAATAGTGATCAAGGGAATAGGCCTCCGCCCTGTCTCATTTTGCTCCACCACTGAAATGCCTCTCTTATAGATGAGAATGTTATCCTATTCAAACCAAAAAGATTAGCCACTATTTTCCATATCTTAATAGTAAGTGGACAGGCCCTTGCCAATTTCCTTTTTGCAAATTGTCCCACGTTAAATTCTTATGCACAAACTCTTTAATCATACTCAATTACATATTCATGGTCCCCACATATTAAATGAGAGTGTAACTTAATTTTAAAATATTTCGAAAATTGGAAATTTGATTGATATGAATTAATTCAAATAATTAAATTAATTAGCTTTCGTAATATTTTAAGAGATAAAATTAAATTTAATAATAATAATAATAATAATAAATTATCATCAAAATTACATTTATATATATATTAGTTTTAATATTAATTAAAACATATATTTACTTTTGTTTTGCTTTTATATTAACATTTAAAATTATATTTTATACTTATATATATTTTAAATTGAATTTTAATCAAAGTATAATGTAACACCCTGATACGATGAATAGTTGTTCAACTATTCATCATGGGCTGATGAAGAACTCAAATAGAGATTCAATGCCTATGGAATGTCCTTATTAATTGATTTCCACCACTGCAATCACCCTTTTTTCTATCAAAATAAACTTTGTAAAAACAATATTATCTAAGAACCAAACAAATACAGAGATACGCATAAAACAACAAACCCATAACAAGAAAAGTCATATCAACACATATAGTCTTCACCAAACTGAAAATTTAATCGAAGATTTAACTGTATACTAATGAAAAGAAAATGAAGGTCCTACCTTCTATTGAGGCTCATTATATACAATCTCTTTCAAAGAAACACCAGTTCGAACATTTGGAAAACATGCATATGGGGAAAGTTTCTTCCAACCTAGAAGGATCTAAGCACACTCAGAAGCTGAGGTAAAGAATTGGGTAAAATTACCTTTTTCAGACAACCCAGAACCAGAGGGTATAAACCCTTGTACTAATTTGGAGAAAAAGTAAAAACCTGGAAACAATGGAGAAAGTGATTGTTAGAGCACATTCATGTAACAGTCATTGCCACTGGGCAGTGAGGAAGCACACACCTATTCAACAAGAAAATGAACTAGTTAAAACCTAACTATTACCTGTTAATCGTTAAAAGTATTTGATTTAACTACAAAGAAATAAAATAATCCAAGCTATACTTAGGTAATCAAGTATACCAACAACCCTCCATTGTGTCAAGTAGGCTATGGTATCAGAACCCGACTGTGTAACCAAGAACATAAAGCAGTGAAACAATTGAAGAATTTAGAAGTATCCAGAACCTGGAGAAGGCCATTTGTGGACAATTCTGGTTCCTGCTAGAAGAGAGGACACCATCACCAAAAAGCATCCTCTCAGTGCAAAAAAGTCACAAGTCCTCTCTACTTCTTCTAGAGTCAATTTATTTAGATTTAGCGAATTTCATTTTAGATAACTATTAACCCTTTTAAACTAAGACTCTTTAGTCAAACGAACCAAATTTTTAGAGTGCCATATTACCCTACTCCACAGTGATGAACACTGAAGCACATTTGTTACAACTTTGTTATTTACACTTTGGCCAATTTTATTACATAACAGTACCCATGTGACACAGGATGCAAGTTGTGTTGGAATAATGTAGAAATGATATGTCGAGATAGAGTTGATGAATTGTATTCTTGTAGTTAGTGTTGAGTCTATCTATCATGAGTTGTGTCTTCATAGTTTGTGTTGTGAGTTGGTGATACGAATTATTTGGATCTAGATTGTCCTAGAAGTTATCTATGTGTGCCTATATAATGTACTGGTTGTCCAAGCAGTTTGATAAATGAGATTTGATTTCATTATTGTGCATCTGCCTCTGATTTTATAATATGGTATTAGAGCTAGAGAGGGAGATCAAGTGAGACATCAAATCTGAGAGAAATAGGGCTCAAATTCGTGAGGGTTGTGAGATATTATTGTTACGGTGTTGCTCCCAAGTTTTTTACGTTTTTTGGTTGAAAAAATCACTAAAGTGTTGGTTGTCTCTAGCCATTGTGTACAATCAAGCTTCGGTTCTTGTTGGATATCTGCAACAGTTGTGTGAAATCTAAATCTATAGGTGGGAGGTATTCTCAGGCCTTGTCACACGTTCCATATAACAGTTCGGTTCCAGGTAGGTGACATGTAGATGGACTGTAGGCACATTTGGGAACTTGTTGGTCAGTCAAAACGAAGCGTTGAACATTGTGCTTCAGATGAAACATGGAATAATAAAGTGAAGCATGCCATAAGTAAATGTTGTTTTTTGAAAATCATTTTTTTGAAAATCTAGTGTTTGCCGTTGTTGAAGAGTACACTTTTCACCTTCAACCAATGCACTATTTTTTAAGTCACTTTGTGTAAGAAGTTTCCATAAGGAAATTTTGTTTGTAAACGTGAAGGTTTTTTAATGGAAAAATAAGGGATTAATTTTTTATGGTGAAAAAGAATTTACCCATATAAGGAATTAAATATTTTCTTTTGGGTGAAAGTTAAAAATTGGGTGTATTTGATTAAAAAAGGAAATTAAAGTTTTGGATTGGTAAGAAAAGGAGAAATAAGAAGTAATTTTGGCTTTGTTTTTTTATTGGAAGCAAAATAAAGTCTTGTTTTTTTTAAGATTCTGTGCATTTGGTTTTGGATATGGTGAATTTGGATGTAGATCTGGTGAATTTGGGTGTAGATCTGGTGGATTTGGGTGCATTTTGTTGATTGGGGACAATTTTTTTTTGTCATTATGTCAAATTTTTTGGCTGAAACTTATTTGAATGAGTCCACAAGGCTTGATGGAGGAAATTATGCAAATTGGAAATTCAAGGTATTAATAGTTTTAGAGGGAAATAATTTGTGGCCCATAGTGAGTGGGGTGGAGCACAAACCCATTGTTGCTGCATCTATTCCAAATTGGGGAAAAAGGGAAACAAAAGAAAAGGTGTTACTATGAATTTCAGTTAAGGACGACATCATTCCTTATATTAGATATTGTAAAACATCGAAAGAAACGTGGAATGCTCTCAAAAGCTTGTATGAAACATCCAATACTAATCGGATTTTGTTCTTGAAGACCAAGCTCTTGTCAATTAAAATGGAGGCCAATGAAATTATAAGCAATTTGATTTCCCATGTCAAAGAGCTAAGTGATAAGTTAGGAGACATTAGTGAAAAGGCGTCCAATACTGACTTGGTCACCATCAAATTAAATGGCTTAGTGAAAGATTATCTAATTGTTGCTTCAAGTCTTTTAGCTAGAGAGAAGCCTCCTACTTTTGATGAACTGAAAGTTATTCTTCTACAAGAGGAAGAGAGGATGAAGAACTTCAATTTGGGCTCAAACAATTCATATTTGGCATTGGTAGCCAAGGGTAAGCAACCATACAAAGGAAAGCCATGGGACAAAAACAAAGGAGGAAAGTTTCAAGCAAAGAAAAAGGGTGTGGCACAATCTAAATTTTCAGTTCATGATAAGAGAAATGATGATTGTTATTATTGTGGCAAACCTAGACATCATGCTAAAGATTGCTATCAAAGGGAATATAATAATTCTAAGTAGAGAAACAGGAGGCATAATGGGAATGTTTTGGAAAAGGACACCTCAATGAATGATCAATTAAAAAATCTCAAATTGTTTGTTTCTAATGTTGCATTGTCTACTAAGACTGATGATGTGAATACTTGGCTCATTGATTCTAGTGCATCACTCCATATGTCTTGTAATAAGGATTGGTTTGATGAATATAATGAGAACATTGATGGAGCATGTGTTTATCTAGGAGATAATAGATCCCTTCAAGTTCAAGGATATGGAGTATTAGGTGTAATGCTACTTCATGGAAAAGAGAGACAGATCCATGATGTCATGTATGTTCCTGGTATAAAAAATAATTTAATTTATGTTTCTACTATTGTTGATCAAGATCTAAAGGTGGAATTTGTCAAATCACATTGTGTTCTTAAAGATATTCAAGATCTCTATAAGGTTATTGCCACAGGTACCAGAGTTGGAGGCTTGTATATGTTAAATGTGACCAGGACAGGGCCTCAACCATTCACATCTACAACAATGTCAACAAAAAAGTTATGTCATCAAAGGAATGGGCATTTAAATCACAATGACTTCATGTTACTTCAAATAAAAACAATGGTTGAAGGTCTTCCTGTTATGAAGAATAATCATGTTGAATGTGAAGCATGTGCACTTGGCAAGAAACATAGAGAGGAATTTCCTATACATGAAGAAAAAAGGGAATAGAAATATTTGAATTAATTTGTATTGATGTATGTGGACCTATGCAAACTAGATCTCTTAGAGGAGCATTGTATTTTCGTATTTTTGTTGATGATAGATCTAGATACACTTAGTCTATTTCATAATATAGAAAAGTGATGTTTTTGAATACTTTGAGGAATTCAAAAACGTGGTGGAAAAAAAAAATGGGAAATACATCAAAATTCTTAGATTTGATCAAGGGGGAGAATACAAATCAAGATATTTTAATCAATATTTAAAAAGTGATGGGATTCTACAACAATTTCCAGTGCCTCATACACCTCAACAAAATGTAGTTATTGAGAGGAAAAATAGAACACTAGTGGAATGTGCATGGAGCATGCTTCAAGGTAAAAATATCTCTAATGGTTTTCAAGATGAAGCCATTAATACATTTGTTTATTTGAAAAATAGGACTCCAACCAAAATTTTAGACCTAAAAACACCTTTTGAAGCATTTTATGGATACAAACCAAAAGTGAATCATTTAAGAGCTTTTGGATGCAAGGCAAGTTTTGCACATATTCCAAAAAATGAAAGAATAAAACTTGATGCAAAATTAGTTAAGTGAACATTCATTGGTTATTGTGATGATCAAAAGGCATACAAGTCGTTTGATCCCACTTCACATAGATTGCTTGCAGGCAGGGATGTGGTGTTTCATGAAAATGTAGATGAAGGTGATAAAATGAATAACATATTTGTATGTAATGATATTGATGATTATGTCAAAATAGAAGCATGTTGTGAATATGAACAAGAACAGGTACAACAATAAGTACAGGAATAGGTATAGGTTCAAGAGCAGGAAACATCGAGTAGTCATGAAACTCCAAGAAGAGAACACAAGACTCCACAAAGAAAAAAGAAGGATGGAAGCAGTAAAACTCTAAGGAGGTCATCATGTCAAATTCGTCCACCTATAAGGTATAAAGATTGTGCATTAATGTCTTATGTAATGAATGTCGTAGAACCCTCAAGTTATGAAGAAGCTAAAGAATATAAAGAATGGAGAGATGCAATGAATGAAGAATATCACTCCATAATGAGGAATGACACATGGGAATTAACATAATTTCCCAAAGATAAAGTTCCCATAGGGTGCAAATGGTTGTTCAAACCAAAGTTTAATGTTGATGGTAGTATTGATAAGTATAAAGCTAGATTCGTTGCAAAAAGATATTCACAAAAAGAAGGCATTGATTATGAAGATACTTTTGCACCTGTAGCTAAACTTAATATAATTAGAATCATTATTGCATTAGCTACAAAAAAAAATTGGAAAATGCACCAGTTAGATGTCAAATTTACTTTTCTGAATGGTAAATTAAAAGAAGAAGCTTATTTGGTTCATCATGAAGGGTTTGTAAAGGAGGGATAGGAGCATCTTGTTGGTGGGTTTAAGAGAGATTTGTATGGTTTGAAACAAGCACCAAGATCTTGCTATGTGAAGATTGAA